>JAUPFV010000001.1:212812231-214087929 GCA_036936605.1 Limnanthes douglasii subsp. nivea | reverse complement strand
TTTGTTCTCACCTGGGCACTCTGAGAAGAAATGAAAAAAAAAACCACAAAAGAATCTTGTGATTTGTGACAAGCATTCCCTCTCCACAAATAACAATTCTTTGGTCCCTGCATTTAAGTTGGAGGTCACTGGTCAAAAGGTAAAATCAATAATTATGAATAAAGAAACTGAAGATTCAGTTATAAATGTAGAAAATGGCAATACTAAAGATTTGTCTTAGAATATTTTACCTTCTGGTATTGAGAACAAAGAGAAAATGTAGGCTCTCCATATGATTGAACTGGGGTCTTCTAATCAAGATGATTTCAATTCTACTTCTTCCCTGCTGGTATCTTCTTCTAACCAAGAAAATAACCCACAGTCTCCCTGCTTCCCCTGTACACCAAACTTCTGTTAGGAACGCTGATGGTAAGATACCTGAAATGAAAAAAACTGAGAAAGTTAAAAGCTGTTAACTCAAAAGGGATTATTTCCTCCGAATGTGTGCAACATAAAATTGTTGCCAAAAACCCTAAACATTCTAAATGACTATTTTTATCCTAAACTGTAATGTGCGTGGGATTGGAAACAAACAAACGCAATCAAGATTAAAGTCTTTGAGGAGGTCTAAGAAGTTGGAGTTTATTGTTCTTCAGGAGCCAATGGTCTGTGTTTCCAAGCTGGAATCTATATCTAAAAAGCTGGGGTTTCAGAGTTTTGCTAGCAACGTCAGCAACAAGATCTGGGGTTTGTGGAATGGAAGGTTTCTGGTGGATGTCATTGCCAATGAAGATCAATTTCTTCATCTAAAAATCAATCATAGTTTTGTTCCTAAAGATTTCTATGTCACAATCATATATGCTTAGTGTACCAGGGTTTTGAGGAGGTCTCTATGGAAAAATCTAAAAAATCTTGCTGTTGAACACAAATAGTGGCTTTTACTAGGGGACTTTAACACTATTGCCTACCTTGATTAACATCTAAACTGTTCTAATTGTTCAGCTAGTATGGATGATTTCAACGATTTTATTCACGATTGCTTTCTAATTAATACTGTTTTTACAGGGAATAAGTTTACTTGGTCAAACGGTAGGCAGTGGAGAAGGTTGGATAGGGTGCTCTATAATGGGAACTGGCTTAATTACTTTGACAACACCAACATCTCTCGTCTTCCTAAGTCCTATTCAGACCATTCTCATTTGCTGATCACAATCTATTCTTCTACAACTAAAAGGGTTTCTTCTTTTAAGTTCCTGAATATGTGGTGTTTACACAGTGAGTTTTACAGTTTTGTTGAAGGTTGGAAGGCCAAGGAAACTTCTGGGTCTCATATCTATAAGTTTTGGTCCAAGTTGAAAATTCTAAAATCTAGTCTTAAGGTGTAGAACATGACTATTTTTGGCAATGTATTTGACTTTATGAAGCACATTGAGAAGGAAATAGCTAGTCTTGAAGTTAATCGTCTGATTTCTAACTCAACTCACAACAGAAATCTACTGGATAAGGGTAAAGCTGACCACCTCTTGCTTCTTGAACGAGAATAGACTTACTGGATTCAGAAAACCTATGCTAATTGGTCTAAAGATGGAGAAATGAATACTTTATTTTTCCATAATTTTGTGAAGAGAAGGCACACGAAGTCCAACATTTTTCGTATGTGGGATGAAGCTAAATGGGAGGAGGATCCTAACACTATTAGGGAATTGGTTGTTAACCACTCTAAAACCCTAATCTATGATCTCTTTAACTCTTTCAACTCTAATATTCTGCTAAACTTTATCCCTAAGCTAGTCACCGAGGTTAATAATACTATGCTAATAGGTGTGCCTGAGGAGTCAGAGGTCTATGATATTATCAAGGGCTTGTGTTCTAATGTATCTCCTGGTCCTGATGGATTTAATGGATACTTTTTAAGCTGTGCTGGCCTATTATTAAGCTGATCTTTGTGAGGCTATTAGGGATTTTTTCATGGAGGGTCCTTGTCCTAATGGAATTTATGCTACTGTATTGTTCCTAATTCCTAAAGTGGAATCTCCTAAAGAGTGGAAGGATTTGAGACCAATCAGTCTAACTACCTATTGCAGTAGGTTTGTCTCTAAGCTTATCCACCACAGAATAGCTACTATTTTACCTAACCTAATTTCTGCAGAGCAGAGGGGCTTTACAAATGGGAGATCTATTCATGATAACATCATGATAGCTCATGAATTAGCTGGGGATTTATCTATCAATACCAGAGGGGGTAATATTATGTTGAAGGTGGATATGGAAAAAGGCCTTTGACAGATTGGATCACACTTTTCTCTTAAGTGTGCTGGCCCATTTTCATTTCAGGTCTGATTTCCTCAGAATGATTGAGAGAAATGTTGAAATTTACAATTTCAATGGAGTTTTGAGGGGCTACTTTAAGTCTAATAAGGGCTTAAGACAGGGTGACCCCTTGTCACCCAGTCTGTTTATCCTTGCCCAGGAATACCTCCGAGAAGTCTCAAAGATCTATCTACTGAAGTGACAACTACTAGATTTAAAAAAAGAGCGAGCTTGCATATACCTTGTCTAAGTTTTGATGATAACATCTTGATCTTTTGTAATGGCTCTACTGCATCCGTAAAAAAGATCATGAACATCATCATCCATTATGAAGAGACCTCTGGCCAACTTGTTAATAAAGCTAGATCTAGAGTCATCATACCTAAGAAGTTCTCTCCTCAGTAAATAAGAAGACTTGAGTTGTTGTTGGAGTTCAAGTATAGACACATTCCTTTCAAGTACTTCGGCTTTGTGGTAAGTAATAAAAGAAGGGTGAGTAACTTTGAACACATCTTAGCCAAAACCATGAACATAATTTCTGAATGAGATCATAATAATCTTTTCTTTGGAGGAAGACTGACCCTCATTCGGTCTGTCCTCAATACTTATCCTATCTTTACAGTTCAAAACACCACAATCCCTAAAACTGTCTCCAAAAGACTTGAAGTATTATACAACAAGATCTTGTGGGGGTCTAAATCTGACAAAGTTTATGTTTCCTGGTGTAAGTGGTCTAATCTTTGTAGGAACTACAAAAGTTTTTTCCTAAATGTGAGAAGAATTAGGGATATGGATGAAGTTTTTTCTCTCAAATTGTGGTTTAACCTGAGAAGTTAGAATTCCCTATGGTCTAAGCTAATGCAATCTTTCTATTTTAAAAACAAGCATCCTTTAACTGTCCCTCTGCAAACTAACAGCTCTTATACATGGAAAAGGCTTTGGAATGCAAGGGATAAGGCATAATGGTATATATTTTGGCAGGCTAGAGGTGGTAATGTGGATTTTATGTTGGACATATGGTGTTCTCTTGTTCCTTTCCTAAAATTTGGCAGTGCTGATGACAAGCTATCTTATGTGGGTTCTTTGGTGAATGAATATTGGGTTGATGGTTGCTGGTTGGTTCCTAATCTGGAATTTGTTCTAAACTCCTCTCAAATTCAGAACATACTTAAAGTCTCTCTAGATTATTCTATGGTTAATTCTATTTGCTGGACTCTTCGTGAAAATGGGCTATTTAAATCTAAGATGTGACCTTCTAGAAATACGAATGCAATACATGCTTAACACAAAGAAACAAAATCCCTCAAAAATCAGTTGGAACCAGGAACAAGATTATATTTAAGATAACAAATAAAAATTTATTTTGTTATGGAAAGCGGTTCATTTTGCTTGTAATCACAACTTTAAGAACAATATTGAGAGCATTAGTTATATGGATGAAGAGATTGTCGATATTGTGACCGAGTTTAACTCAACCAGGACAAGGCTCTCGAGTGGTGGTATGGTACATGTTCATTGGTTCATGTTTCCCATGAAGAATATATGTTCAAAACAATCAAAAATACCATAAGGAAAACATAAAAACAATTTTAGCATGGACTAATGCCTATATTTTGAGTTAGTATATATGAATAGTAAACATATAAATTTTGCAAATAAATTGTATGTTTCAGAAAAAAATAAAAATTTATTTTTCGATGATCTATTGGCTATAACTTGACTTCGATATGTGTATCAATCCGACAACCTTATATACTATTTATTTTGAGTTACTAATGACTCAGTTATTAATAAAATAATTTTATTTACTTTTGCTCTAATGATTATTTTTTAGCATGATAGATTTGTACATATAAGTCATATTGGCATATGTGAGTTAAATGGTGTTTTGACATATAAGGGTAAAGGATAATTTTATAACTTTGATAAATTACTACTTTAGACTTACTTATATTCATTTTCATAAACATAAGGATAAGAACTTTTATCATGTTCAAGACATTAAAAGCGAAAGTTGAAAATTAGACACTAAGATTAAAATCTTTGTTAGTGAGAAATAAGGGGAATCTTATCACGAGAACTTTCTAGGTTTTATAAAGAGCAAAAGATACTACATTAATGATCTAAACTTTAAATGCTTCAACAAAATATATTGTCTAAATAAAAACATAAAACATAAATTGAGATGACCAATGTCATGTCAGTTAAATCTAGGTTTCGTATCAATTTATGGGGTGAAGTCGTCCTAACGACATGCCACAATGGTAATCATATTCCTCTTACAAAACTAGAATTTTTACATATGAGTTGTAAATTAGGTAAAAAACTATAAGATGTATGCTTATTAGGTACAACTTTGGCCTATTGTTGTATTTTAATTTACAAAAAAAAGAGAATTACTTGGATCCACCATATATGACGATAAATGGACTTCCACTGTTACCTTTGGTTGTAGAAACTCTGTGAACCTTATAGGAATCAAAAGGATAGAATATTTAACGGTCTAGGATACAATGATATAGTTTTTATATATATTTATTTTTATTTGGTAGAAGGAAAATAAAAAACAATCACTCATAAAATTTTATTGATGTTTTTTAGAATTCGACGTTAAATATTAAAAATAAAATGTATTCTCTTGAGATTTTGTATTTTGGCAAGATTCCGTAAATAATGAAATGGATTCCAATATTCTAAACCATACTTGCGAATTGGTTGATGCCTTCATGTTTGAAACTAATTGGTTATAAGTGAGTATTTAGAAATAAATACCACACAGATAAGACCATTCAAGCATTCAAGGCAAGATTATCATCCAAAGGTTTTGGACAAAAAATATGGAAACATTATTTTGACATGTAATCTTCGGTTCAAAAAACCGCATGCATAAGAATTATGCTTTTGAAATTTTACTAGTATACAAACTAAAAATTCATCAAATGGATGTAAAATATAGCATTCTTGAATGAAGAAATTGATGAGAAATGCTATATGAAATTACTCAAAGTTTTATACGTCCAGGAAATTAATCAAATATGTGTAGGTTTTCGAAGTTATTATATGATGTAGGTAAATATAGGTATGAGAATTCGGTTATGGAACTGAAGAACTAAACTGAATCGAAGTAAATGAGTCGATTTGGTTTTGGTTCTTGCTTAATACCCGAAGAGTTCCGACTTAATTATCCACTGTTCCCAATTTCTAACAAAACCAAACCGAGAATAAAATTGGAAACGATTGTATATTATCTATGAAACTAAAACATAAAAATATATTATCGGTTTTTTTAGATGATTCATGCTCTGACTCAATTAAAAAATTGACAATATAATATAGTTAATGATTATTTGTTGTTACACGAAGTTAACAAAATTAAGATTAAGATAATTAATATATATAACTGTTTTGACAAGATGTTAATAAAACCAATAAAAAGTTATGTATTCTAGAAAAAATAATTTGGTGCATGTTAAAAACACGCTTTCTAAAATTAAAAACATCTACTTTTACTTATGACTAATCAAACAATCATTTTCTACTTATAAGTCTAACAATAAATCATAGTGACACTAAACAATCCTTAGTAAGAACTCTCTTAGAATATAAAATAAACATAAAAATAATTTTTATGATGGTCTATTATTTGGTTGAATAATTTCTTTTGGGTTCCTTCTGCCTCACAATCGGTTTATATAATAATGTAATATATTTTTATTTGTTTCGTAAATTGTTACTAGTTTATAAGAACCGAAAACTAACTCGTACAAACTAAAACAACCAAATTCTCATGTCTAGACAAACACTTAAAAATAGCATGAAAATATTGAGAATGTTATTGTAGTAGATAGATTTAGGCACAATTCGATGAAACACATATTTAGTTACTAAATTATGCGTGACATAATAATTAGTTTACGTTTACGCATATACTTATATTAAGGAATGACGTGAAAAACTTTTTAAAAACAAAGAGATTTATTTATTTACCTTTGAGATAAATGATCTTGAAGATGTATAAACTATCTTGGAAATAAAAATAATCTCACTATGTCGAAAAATCATTTGATAAATTTAAACGTTTGAAATTCAAAAGTAAACAAGTCTTTCAATCGTAGCTTAAAAATTCAAAATAATGTGCGACTAACAACTACGCAATTATAATATTTTAGTGTTATGGGAAGTCTCATGTATGTATCTCTATCTATTATGACAAATATTTTATTTTCATTGAGTTTTTAAGTTTTCATTTTTTTGAAAAAAACAATGTATGATCAAGACTTTGTTATCCAAAATAAAGTGATCAATTCTGAAGGCTCATGCTTTTGGAACGAACTCATAAGTTCATTTATGTTTAGGATATATCTAAAGTTGTGATAGCGTGGTGGAAGATTAGAAGAAGAAAACTATAGATATGAAACCCTAACCCTAGGTTAGAGAGTAAAATAGACTCAGAGACTCAGAGAAAAATCTCAAATTTTATTGATCAAAGTGAGGCGGTAAAATATAATATAAGATGCTTTATAAATGAGACATCCAAAAGCTTAATAAAATATTCTAAAAATAAAAATTAAATATAATCTGAATGCAATCAGATTTGATACACTAATTCAAATATTGATTTTAAAATAAAATAAAATATAAAAAAACACTAAAATAGAATTTTCAGACCGTAAATAGTAGAATTTGAAGTCCCAATTTCGTGACATAGTCACGCTTTTGAGAGTCGTTGGGATCGTCGAGACGTTCAATGTGATATCCGAGCGAGATATCAGTATTTCCGCATTCTTCGCTATATTATCCTTCCCCGGTTGGGAAGACCTCGAATTCAAAACATTAAAACATTGAAAGAACTGCAAAAACATTGACGTTTTCATCTCCGGTTGTAACTGGTACTCGCATAAGTGTGTGAGAGGTGATAATCTGAATGTTGTTGCTCTTGTCAAGAAGTAGTTTCTCAGCTTTGTCCCTCTTTACCATGTTCTCGACATTATTGTGATCAGCACTAACAAGATATATTTCACCCACTTGTTCTATGTCAGCTTTATCAACCCATTTACTAAGCACAACATCACCCTTGCGCGTGTAAAAAGTTTTCGTCTTTCCAGTTCCGGATTGTGCTTGTTGTATCACATCAAGATCCTTGCAGAAAGGAAATATTCCTCTTTGTTGAATAATAGATGGCTTCTCACGTTCTTCAGAGCATATTTATGGAAGATGCATCTCCACAATAAACGTTGCTACTTTGAAGTCTATCTTCCATAGAACTTCTGAAGCGATGTAGTCTGGTATACCGAAGCCTGAGATAATATCTCGATCTACAAGTTTCTCCTCGACATTAATTAGATCTTTATCATCCCAGTCATTATCATACTCATCGTAGAATGGTTTATCAAATACCGGCCCATATACATCTTCAAAAATATTTTTATCATAGACTGGCGTGTCAAACACGGGCTGAGATACAGTTTGAGCATCAAAACTAAGATTGGTAGCTGATCCAATATGAGCATGAACCTCCTTAATTGGTGGTGATTTTTGAGACATTACTTCTAGATGTCACCAATATAAACTTGCAACCATCTTTCATAAAAATGTATCGATTCATTCTACTATCATAAGTAGAATTTCTCTTAAATAACCATGGACGTCCTAAAACTAGATGGAAAACGTCCATAGGAACTACGTCACATCATGCTGTATCTTTGTAATTACCAATATAAAATGAAATTTGACGGCGATTAAAAACTATTACCTCTGTGTACTCTATCACTCCTGACAGTGTGTACGGGTATGGAAGAGCTTCAGTCTTCAACGCTAGTTTCTGAACAGCCTCCTCTGAAATCAGATTCTTATAGCTATTGAATCGATTAAAAACTTGCAAATTCTTCCTCCAATTGTGCAGGTAGACTAGAAGATGTCGTTCTCTATTCTACTCCTCAAATCAAGAGGTACCCGAAACATGATTCCTGAATCCGCGTAGCAAGAATTGATGGTCTCTGATACTAACTTATAGCGTGGCGGAAGATTAGAAGAATAAAACAGTAGATATGAAACCTAACCCTAGGTTAGAGAGTAAAAGAGACTCAGAGCCTCATAGAAAAATCTCAAATTTTATTCATCAAAGTTTGGCGGTAAAATAGGTTATAAGATGCTTTATATATGAGGCATCCAAAAACTTAATAAAATATTCTAAAAATACAATAAAGATATTAAAAATAAAAATCAAATATAATCTGAATACAATCAGATTTGATTCACTAATTAAAATATTCTTTTTAAAATAAAATAAAATATAAAAAACAGTAAAATAGAATTTTCGGACCCTAAACAGTAGAATTTGAAGTTCCAATTTCGTGACATAGTCACAATTTTGACAGTTGTTGGACTCGTCGAGACGTTCAATTTGAGTACCAATGTCGCCTAGTTTTGATACCCGAGCGAGACACCATTTTGTCCACAGTCTTCGCTATATCAAGTTGTCAATGCATTTAGTTTTTTTACACGGCCTCATGATTCCCAGAAGTGTTTAAGATTACATTTATAATCATCCCATATATATATATATATATATATATATATATATATATTGTTTGATTAAGATATCTACATACAACATTGAGTGTTTAAAATTATATTTATAAGCATTCAACATTTATTTATATTTATTTGTTGTGAGGTGTTGCGCTTTCCAAAAGTGTTTATGATTACATTTGTAATCATATGACACTTAGATTTTTTATTCATTTAAAGGATGTTAGGACTTCCTAAAGTGTTTAACTTTACATTTAAAACCATCCAATATTTAGATTTTTTATTTGTTTTAAGGGTGCATAGACTTTTTGTATAGCTGGAAAAATAAATCATCTGAGACTTAAGATGAAAATAGAAAAATATTTTATTAGTGACAGATACCTCATTAAAATATTCTTGCGCCACCACGGTGGAAAATAATATATTTCAAAGTAAATATTTAAACATAAAATAAAATAATAGCTCTAATTAAAAAAAAGTAATAACTGAAACTATAATATAATTATGAGATGTAGAGCTTCAGATGCTCTATGTCCCAAAGGTTTTTAACCTGTTATAATTCCTCACCCATCAACCTATATATTTTAGGTTTTCCCTTTTACTCGGTTATATATGGAATTTCTCAGATTGGACCTGGCTTGTCAGGAACTCTGGCTTTAATATGTATGAACACTCTTCAGAGGACTTTGTCTCCAACCTCAAAGTTTCTGAAGCAAACTTTTGAATCGTATTTTATTTCTCATCAGATTTTTGTACTGTTCAAATTTCAGATGAGCCTTCATCATATTCTATTTAATGACATCAAGATCGGCACTTCTCACTTCATTGTTACTGTTTTCATCATAAATTCTGATTTCATATAAAGGAATACGAGTTTCGATCGTCAATAATACTTTCATTCCATACACGAAGGTAAAAGGTGTTTTAACCCTTGTAGTTCATAAAGTGGTTATGTATGATCGTAAGGCGTCCTACAAAAAATGAGGACAATTCTCTGATGTTCCTTCTAACATTTTCTTGATACCACTTTTGTTTTATACCTCTTGTTCTGCATAAAAGTGATAGATAATGTTTTGGAATTGTGTTCCATTTTCTGTTTTGATGAATCTTGAAATCATATATATACACCATATGTTGCCCTTCAAGAAGTTGATAATTTTATTTAATATGATTTTCACTTATGGCTGTGTTTTTTATCCATTTTGAAAAAATAGACTCACCAATAAAAATTATCTTCCTCTTAAAGCCTTTAAAAGAGGCGTTACAATATCAATGCCTTATCCATTGAAAGAAATGACTTCTAAATTTATTTATAATAGGACAATCGAGACTTGTTCGGAATTGGAGAATTGCTGGCAGGTTATAATACGAATTTTTATGTAGTGTCTTATAACCACAATATGCACTTCCTTATCCATCATAGAGTTCTTCAACTATAAAGGTTTTCTCTTCATGTACGAGGTTTAATTAGTCCCTACTTTTACAAATTTTTGATAATCAATACTTATCTTGCCTTCTAAAATGTATACTTAAATGGGATATTTACAGTCTTCTTCATCTTTCTACCATTTAATTAGCATAACCCCAAAAGCTGAGATACTTGAAAAAATATGTTTGTCAAGGTGATTAAATATTTTTATTGGCGAATTACTCCCGGTGTCGAGTCTGGATATCCTGAAGATGACAATGTATAAAGTAGTGTGTTCTCGGCACTTGCACTTGATAAAAATCACTTGATCTATTACAGTCATATGAAGATGGAGCTCTTTTGGGTATTAGATTAATTAATCATTTTTAATTCAACCTAACCTAAGGTTTCGTTGACCTAAGGTGATAATTTGTGAAATTATTTACCATTCTAGCCATACAAATATTGTTAAGCCAAAGGCAAACTATTGTTGCATCATTTTTAGAAGAATATAAACAAAATTTGGTATGATGGCTCATATTTTCTCATGTGAAGGATATGAGCTAAATTATTGCTCCATATTCCAAATTATTGCTTCTGACGTATGTTCTTACCTGCCAAGTTGATTTTGTTTATTTTGCCGGAGGCATTGATAAATTTTCTTGGAACTCTGTTAGAAAGTCTACCAAGGCTTGACCCTTAATTGTAATTTTTTGCTCAAATTTTATATCATAGTCTCCTAATTTTACTAACCATATGGTTAGTCTTATAGAAATATTAGATTTTTATGATAAACTTTTAAAATAGAAGAAAGTTCTTACTTTAATAGTATAAGTCTAAAAGTAGGACCTCATCTTCTTGACGCAACTACTAGAGCCAAATCGAGTTTCTTTAGTTGTAGGTAACGAGCCTTGAAGACTAATAAATACTTTTTAACATAATATACTGTCATATTTCATTTCCTTTTTCTCTCAATAGAATTTCAGTAACAACATAATCACAGACTATGACAAATAAATAAAAAGACTCATTCGATTTTGGCTTTGTTAATAATTCTGAAGAGGCTATACAGTTGTTGATATTTTTGAAAGCTTCATCACATGCTTATTTCTAATTGCATTTCCCAACTCCTTTTAGTATTTGAAAGAAGGGTTAATACTTATATGAAGCTCTTGAAATGAATATTTTCAATGTAGTTAACCTCCGTTCCCTTATATGAACTTCCTTTATGTTTTAGGGAGGCTCCATTGTAACAAAGTTCAAAAGTTTGTGTGAAGTATGCATTTATGCCTTTCTCACTTACCATGTACCTCATAAACTTCTCAGACCTTACAGTGAAGGTACATGTTTCTACATTAAGCTTAAATTTTAGTTCGTCTAATGTTGGTGAGAGTTTTATTTAGGTCGTCAAATAATCTTCAAATTGTTTCTAGTGACCAACATACCATCAATATAAGCATGTAGGTTTCAGTCAAGTTGAGTTAAAAATATTTTCTTGACCAACTTCTGATACGTGGCACCATGGTTCTTTAGCCTGAAATGTATTATTTTATAAAAATAAAGTCCACTATACGTGATGAAGGTGGTGCGTTTTTTATCATCTTAATGCATTTAAATTTGATTGTAACCCGAATAAGCATCCATGAAGGATAAAGTTTTGTTCTACGAAGTTGCATCCACCTGTTGATCCCTTTTTCAAAGAATTACAAACCATTCAAATATGTTTTGTTCAAGTATATGAAATCAACACATATCCTTTATTTACCATCATTCTTATTCACTGAGACTATGTTGGTTGTCCATATTGGGTAATATGCTTCCATGATGTGACCTATTGCACTGAGTCTTCTTACCTTATCTATTATTTCTTATGTTTTTTATTTAGATACTGACCTCATATTTTATTGGATCGAATGAAACCTACTATTTATGGATATCTTATGACATAAAAGAGAGGTTTCTTGGTTATCTCGACCAATGCTAAGGAATTTATTTTTTCCGTCTTAATGCATTCCATTATTCCCCTAACTTGATTAAGTGAATGACCTCTTTAGAGTCATTCATGTTATCAAGGACCACAAGATCCCATGCTAAGTATTGTATAGTAAAGATAAGAAAGCCTCATAACACTGACTTGATGTTATATATTGTCCTTTTATTATAACAACTTTTCCATCTATTATATATTGAAGGAACTGATGCACTATCGATACTACAACATGCATGTAATCCAACCACGGGCCTTCCGAATTGTGTTATATGAAGAAGGAGCATCTAATATCATAAACAAACAATTAAATTTCTTCATGAATTCTCGTTGTCCTAAAACTACATCCAAGTCCAACTGTATTACTAGTTTTGTGTTTGTCCTAGCAAATCTAGTCAAAATCCTCTATGATTGTATTAGGTTTGGAACAACACATATATTATCATAAGTAATCTTGTATATTATGTTGGTTGAGATGTTAATGTCAATAATTAATCTCTTCACGTCTACAATACGTATCCTTACTTTTATTATCAGTGCATCTTGGTATGGTTCCATAACTCCTCGTAGGTTGTCGTCAACAAAACCAAGCATTTTGTAAGGGTTTCTATACAAGTGAGGTGATATTAGTGGAATTAAACATTTAAATCACCACTACATATTATTCTAGATGTTTTAGTAATACCTAAACGGGAGGTCTCTTCTGTATTTATGCAAAATGATATGTCTCTTTGGGTCAGAATTCAGGTATATTTATTTTGTGTCCATGATTTCATTATTTTTCAGAGCTATCAGAGGTTTAATTGAGATAATCTATCGTGCCACTTTTTACATCGACTGAATTTTTTTGTTCTATCACACTTATTCATCGATGAAAAATATATATATTCTATTACGCTTGTTCATCAATGAGAAAAGCAGTATTGCCAAGTTGTTAATGCAGTAAATTTGTTTTTAAAAACTGATGTGTGTCATTTTGTTTTCAAATATGCTTGTGTAAGGATTTTTTTTCAAAATCTGTATTGTCTTTGAATTTTTTTTAAGTACAATAATATCTTCACAAAATCTTATAAAATCTAATATGTCTTATATTATTTGGCATGCCTTATATAAAATATTTTAAAATTTAACATTATCTTACATAATATATAACTTGGATTGTTTACAAATGTGAAGCAAATTAATGTACTTTAAAAAACTAATGCGTATAAATATAAATTGTTTTTCAAATATAGATTTTTTTTTTAAAACATTCGCTTGCCTAAAGAAAGAAATTTATTTTTCCAAAATATTATAAAATCCGACATTTTTAACATACACCAGCCTAACATAAAAATATTATAAAATATAACATGCTTAACTGATGTAGGTACAAAAGCAGTTTGGATGTAGAAGAACACTCACAATTTGAACAGATTAGATTATGCATGTAGGTGTGGATGGGTTGTTGGTTGATTCGTTGCTATTTGGAGAACACTCACAGACTAAATCAGATGGATGATGATGATATATAATGGATGGATCGAGCTGTACCACAAAAGAGATGAAAAGCCTTTGATAAGAAGAAACTAAATTTGCTTCTCACAAGAATACTTAAAGATATATTTTTTCAGACAAATTATTTGAGTAAAAACTTATTGTTTAATTGATATATTTTAACTTGAATGGATCTATTTATTACAAAACTCTAGGCTTTATATATAGCCATACAAAGAAGGCTAGTAATAGAAACAAAACAATTCTCTATTGCTCTCCTAGAAAAAAAATTAAATGAGTTTAAAGAGGATAATAATTACTCAGTAACTCTATAGAACAACAGAGGCCGATCTTCCTTCTCATGAGGAGGTTGTTGTCATCGATTAAGATTTCCTTCGAGTATCAAACAAAGAACTTTCCAGCCAAGAAAACCAATAAGATAACTTTCAAGAAAACCAAGGAGATGACACCCAATTTTCCGAGCCGTTCGAGGCCGACTCTTCATCTAGGTCGAAGTTGTTTGAACTCTATAATGATGACTTGCTAGCATGTTTCTCTCCCATTTGATCATATAAAACCAAATAGAGGTGGTTTCCCATTGTATCTATTTGGCACAAAATAGTTAGGACACATTCTCATATTTAGTAGATGTCACAGAACACTAAGTGAAAGAGGAGCTAATCTCATAAAACATAATAAAAAAACTTAAAACTAAATGTTGGATAATGAATATCGAGTAACTCTAATTGACTTTATTAAACACAATAAAAATACTTAGATAATAAATATCAAATAAGTCTATTTAACTCTTTTAAAAAGATAATAAAAATACTTATAAAGTAAATATTGGATAATAAATATCTAATAATTATTATACTCCATTTTAAAAGAATAAAATTATTTAAAACATACTTAATACAGATTTTTGGTCTTATATAATTCTCTCACTCTTGATTAAGCTTGTCCTTAAGCTTTAATGTGCAAAGTGTAATTTCAAGTGTACGTTGCATATCAACAATGGAATTTTTTCTTGTTAACCTTCTCAATTGATGCTTTTGTAACTTTAAAATGTCCCTTAGTGTTCCTTCATGTGATTTCCAAACAAAAAAATCTTGTTTGTATTGAATTGCATAAATAAATATCATATTGAACTCCATCCAATATGTGTACATTTGTCAAATTTATGTTGGCCTTTTAAGTATTTCAAAGACTTATGATCAATGTGGATCACAAACTATTTAGGCCATATATAGTGATACCATGTTAGAAATGCCCACACCAGAATAGATGTTCATGGTACCAAGTCAATCTTATGTTTAATCCAACGAATCTGTGATAACTCATGAGAGATTTTATCTGGAACACAATTATCAAAACCTACATCTTTATTGGTGTTGAATATATCTCAATATATATATATATATATAT
Organism: Limnanthes douglasii subsp. nivea; assembly: GCA_036936605.1. Taxonomy (NCBI): domain Eukaryota; kingdom Viridiplantae; phylum Streptophyta; class Magnoliopsida; order Brassicales; family Limnanthaceae; genus Limnanthes; species Limnanthes douglasii. The sequence continues at coordinate 214,072,810 of JAUPFV010000001.1, read as the reverse complement.
ATATCGGTATTGTCGAGAAAATCCTCAACATGTTTTGTCAAATTATTGTGGATAGATTATGGTAGACTTTTAAAAACAAAAAAATTAGATAAAAAAAGGATTACTTACCACATATTCTGTTTTTATCGTCTTTTGGACTTCAACTATCTTTCCTTTGATTTTTTCATTAGTCTCCACTGATTCTCCTTTTTCCAATGGTTTTTTTGTTGATTGGATTCCATGATTGTGTTCTTCTAATCCGATTATAGGTGGTGTTGTTACGTTTTAGTTGTTACTCAATCTGGACAAAAATTTAGAATAATTCATACAACTAAGTATATTACCGCATTTCCACCTCTCTTGTAATATGTTCTTGTAAACCATTTATAAATTATACTATTAACGCTTCATCAGACTCGTCTTGTGCCAAACAATTTTTGAGATGTTCAAACTCTTCAAGAGTTATGATTCCTTGTGACAACTCCCTAAAACATTTTTGCAAGTCACAATTGTAATGAGTAGGTACATACATTCACCTTAAATAAAATTTATGTATTCCTAATTTTCTATGAGTATGAAACGCCGCGTCTTTACTTTTGTTATTTCTTTGTCCCACAAATAAGAGCACTCTTTAAAAATGAGCAGCAACTGGGGAAAGCTTTGTTTGCTCAGTATATTCATAATACTCAATCTAGACAACATTGTGGAATAATTATACAAGTTGTTATTGTTGTTATAAAGGTTAGATATTTCTAATGCATTCAAGTCTCATTGTTTTCCAATTTTGTTCATTATTTCACGTTCGTGTCTCCTTTTGTAGAGATCATCAATTATAAAAGAGTCTACATATTACTTTTTTTTCGTTGTAAAGGGTTGTGTGTTAGGATGTTACAACTTTGATAAACGCTGAAATAATGTAGAATCTTCTAAAATAATTGTTTGAAATAATGGTGATGAAAAACAAATATAGTAAGATATTTTTAAAGATATATATATATATATATATATATATATATATATATATATATATATATATATATATATATATTTAAACAACGAAATATAGAATGTATGATAGGATATTTAATATATGGATAAATATATTTTAAAAGTTTTTTTATAAATATATTTAATATTTAAAATAATTAGTAAAAGATGCAGATTTATTTTCTTTCGAATTTTTATAAAGTTTTTTTCAAAGTTTTTATATATAACTTTTATAAAATGGATCTTCTGGCTTTATTACCAGATGATGTTTGCACATAAGCGGTTTGGTTATAGAAGTTGATAATCAGAGAACACTCACATGCGGGTAGCGGTGGATGGAATGTTGACTCACATACGGGTAGTTGTGGACTCACACGCGGGTAATGGTGGATTAAGTGTTGGTTTGACTCCTTGTTGTTAGTGTTAAATATTGATATGTTTTAGAATGAATCTGTTTATTAAAAATATTGTATGGTTTATATATAGTCATACAAGGAAAGACTTGTAATAGAAATAAAATAATTCTATATAACTCTTTAAAAGAGAACTTAATTAGTTTAAACACTCAAAAGACTAATTCACTCTATTAAACAAAAAAAACCTTAGCAAGTAAATATTGGACAATAAATACTTAATAACTATATTTAAATTATTAAAAATAAAATGAAAATACTTAGAAAGTAAATATTGGATATTAAATACCTGATATCTCTTTTATTACGATTTTTTAAACTAAGTTTTTAGTTTTATAGTAAAAATATTATAAAATACGATCTTACCTTACCAAAAATATAACATGTTTTTTTTTAAAATTTGAAACCATTTTAATATAGCCAATTTTTTAAAAAAAATTAATATGTGTAATTGTTTTTAAATACAGATTTTCTTTTTCAAAATTTGTAGCTAAGAAATTTATTATTTATAAAATCTTGTCATGCCCAGCATACATATCTTACAAACTATGATTCGCCTTGTATAACATATGATTTTTCTTATATAAAATGTCACCTACATTAACATACAAATCTTATGAAATATGATCTTACTTGCCTTGCATAAAATCTAACATGTCTTGCATAAAATATGACATGATACTTGCATGCTAATGTTAGAATATTTATGGACCCATATGATAAATATATATTAAGTAATTGTCATAAGGTAGTCCAAATCTAAAAGTAATCATTATTAATTATACAGTGTAATTAATTGTGTATGGGACCTATATGTGAAAAAGGCCGGGTTGGATATGGGCACTGTGAATGATTGAGTCCAAATCTTAACACTTAAGCCTAAACTAATAATTCAAAGAATAAATTGATAAATTCAATTTACTAGGTTGTGGTTTCCGATCTCAAGACGACATATGTTGATGATCTTTTACAACTTAGGGTTTTTAAGTTGTAATCTCTCGTATAAGAATGATTAAGGCTTAAGTAGTTCTTCAATCGAAACCTAAATCAAAATCAGATATTCAACATCTTTGTGATTGGAACCACTAACAACCTTTTGCAGCTCGAAGTCTAACGAAGAACTATAAAATACAGAATATTAGATTAATAGATATCAGTAGCATGAAAAATGGTAAGTGCCTTTTAGTTTATTATGTTGTCGAATCTATAAGAGGGTTAATTATTTTTCACGCGTTTGATGAATTATTTTGATGCAATTTATTCAAGTATTTATCAATTGGTATCAAAGTTATAAAACCCTCTTAATATTTATAGGATAAATGATTGTATACTTATTATTAAATTGTGTATATTTTTGTTACCGTAAATAATTCATGTTATTGGGATTAAATGTTTAATTGACTTGTTTAGGGCATATATTTAGAGATGTATGAAAATCATGAATACGGTCATTTGTTCTTGGTGTAAGCATGATTATTTGTTTCATTGATTTTGAATAAACCATTGTATCTAATAGTGTTTGGGGTTTTTTATTAATTTAGGGTTTGTTTGAAGGCTTGAATTTTTATTTCAAAATTAGCATAAAACAATCCTAAGAGGATTATTATTGATCAAAGGTTGTGTGAAGTCGTTCACCATGGCGAGCAAACTGATGACGTTGCAGATGGATGTCGTGACTTACGAGGTAATTTACGAAACTACTACTATGTTCATGACAACAGTTGAGGGCTGCTAGCTAGGAAAATACCTAGTGACATCATCCATTGCTGCTGTTGTTGGTTAGGTGAATATGCATGACTAAGTTTTTGAATTCTGGTATGTAAATCTTATAATTAATTTAATCGGACCTCCTAAAGATCAAATTGATCTCTTTGAGGATCTTAGGCTTCAAATGGTTAACTTAAAGTGAGATATTTTCGGTCATTAAGAAGGTTAATATTTGGATTTGATTATTTATGAACTAGATAAAATATATTGAGAACGATGCTTGTGATAATTTAATTCTAAGTAGGTGAAATCACACATTCGGAGGGTTTCACCGCTACTTAGGAAAATTAAATTAAGTCTTGTAGTTTTTAATTTTAATTAGGTGCATTCGGTCCTCCGGAAGGTTTCACTGGTACTTAAGAATATTTTATTATGTTATTTTAATTTAAGTAAGTAAAAGTTTCATTGGTACTTAGGAAAATCAAAATAACGACCATCATAGTTTTCTCAAATTCATAAATACATGCTAGTATGATTTTCTCTCCCATATCTATTATAAGATTATTTTATATTTTACGTGTATATACCATGTTCATGCATAGTAGCTGTTATACATTACAAATCCAAATCTGATGTATGTTATTTGTTTTTCTCTATAGTGAACTTGGGTTACAATCTGTTGGGGAATAAACCCCTCATGCTGGATGATGTAGATTTCCCTATAAGGAATAAAAATATGTTGTTATGTTATTTATTCATGAATAGGACTATGCAATGGTGAATCCCAAACCTTATGCTCTTAGTCAGAAAAGTACACATCAGAAATGGGAAACGTTTAATAGGTTAGGCATGGGTATTATGTTACAAGGAATACCAATATCGCTTTGTACGAATGTCCCAAAAAATACTACCATAGCTAAAAATTTCTTGTGGAAGTGGAGAAATTTTTTGCTAAAATTGACAAGGTAGGGATGCAGTGTCTGATTAATGAGCTTTATACTAAGAAATACAGTTGCAAAAGCAAAATCCATGAGCACATTCTAGGAATGTCTATGATTTCCCAAAATTTAAAAGTAGTTGGCGTAGACTTACCTGAATAGTGTGTGATAGGATTCACTTTTCAGTCATTACCAGAAAAGTTTAAGCATTTTCAGTCTAGTTATAATTGTATTCGAGAAAAATGAAATACCAATGAGTTGATTATTCATGCCACACAAGAGGAAGAAATACTTAAAAGGGTAGTGCTTGAAATGAACATGATATCATCTAAGAATGGGATGAGGGATAAATGGAAAGGTTGATGACAAAGGATCGGTTCATGGTTGGCCTACAAAGAAAAGCTTGAGGAATTGACATTTGGTCGATTCTTTTTCTGCAAAGGGAAATGACATCTAAAGAAGGACTGTAAAAATCTTCGAGCATACATGTTAAGAAAATGTACTCTCACAACTTTGGTTGTTTCCAAAAGTAATCTTGCTTATGTGGGAAATATTATTTGGTGGATTGATCTGGCTACAACAACTCATGTATGTACTTATTTGCAGGGTACGTAAAGGAATGGGATGCTAAGCAAGGATGAAAGATCTATTTCTCCCGTAGACAGGAGCTCATGCCATGTATTGGAAATTTGTGACATTTAGAACTTTCGATTTGACATGTTTTATTTCTAGAGAATGTAATGTTTGTTTCTAGATTTTGAAGGAACTTAATTTCTTTTCTGGTTTGAAACTTGTATGGATAATTATTTTTCCAGATTTGACAAGATATGATGGAAATGTAAATTATTATTTATATACAAATAGGTTGTAGAAAGCTCTAAATCTCATAAATTGATTGGCGTTGTGAAGAAATAGATCAATGCAAGATAATGCAGTATGAGAACTTGTCCTATTACATAAAGAGAAATAAAATTGGTTGTAAGTGGGTTTACAAAACCAAACGCAATTCTATGAGTATTGTGGAAAGGCATAAAGCACACCTTGTACGGAAAGATTATACTCAGTATGATGGATTCATTTTAAATAAATATTCTCTTCAATATCCACGAGGAATTCCTTTAAAATAATCATGAAATTAGTTGCATATTTTGATCTTGAGCTTAATTAAATAGATATAAAGACCACGTTTCTCAATGGTAATATTGATGAAATAATCTATATGGTGGAACTAGAACATGTTTTAGTAGGTAACTCAAATAAACTGGTTTTCAGGTTTAAGAAATCCATTTATGGGCTAAAACGGGCTTCTCGTCAGTGGCAACACAAACTCATTGAGGTGATAATCTCTTTTAAGTTTGAAGAAAACTCGGTTGAGACTTATATGTATCATAATTTCAGTTGGATTAATTTCATATTTATGGTATTATATGTTGATGATATACTACTTGCCTCGAAAAATAAGGAATTATTACACACTATAAAGAGATTTCTATCAGACAAGCTTAACATGAAATATCTTGGTGATGCTAGTTTTTTGTTAGGAATCCAAATACACCGGGATCGTTCTTGGGGTATTCTTGGATTATCTCAAAAGGTATATATTAAAAATGTGTTACAAAGTTACAGACTGGTAAACTTCAAACCTTTGAGTACCTTTATAGTAAATGGTGATAAACTAAGTCTGGGTTTATGTCTAGATACAAAACTTGAGACTAAGAAAGGAAATAAAAATGATCCCTTGTGCTGTGGCAGTTGAGAATTTTATATATATTAGAGTTTTTACTAGATCGGGCATTACTTTTACTTTAAATATTTTGGGGAGATATGTAAGTAACTCAGGTGTGGATCTCTGGAAGACACTTAAAAGGGTACTCTGATATCTGCAATGAACAAAGGGGCATATGTTAACATATAGGAAGTCAGAAAGGTTGGAGATCATTGGGTATTCCGACTCAGAATCTGGTGGATGCAATATCCTGGAAAAGTGTAAAGCAAACAATTATTACATCGTTCACTATGCCAACATATTTTTTTTTTGTGCTTGATGCATCGAACCATGAGTTATGGCTATGGAATTTTGTCACTAGGTTTTTTATTGTATAAGGGATAGAAGGTCTCATAAGGTTGTATTGTGAGAATAATATTGCGGTGCAGTACCCTACGAGCAACATGGGGTCGTCTAAATCCAAACACATAGACATACGGTTCATGTATGTTTAAGAGAGAGTTCAAATGGTTTAGATAAGTATAGATCACATCGACAGAAACTCCATGATAGTGGACCCACTTACAAAGGTGGTTTTGTCTAAGGTTTTTCAAGGACATACCATAGTTATGAGTGTAGTAGATTTAGAAGATTGTTAATTTCAGTGGGAGTATTTGTTATCGGCTCTAACGATATATGTAGTAATGTATACATAAATGTTTACTCCAATATATATGTTTAGCTATATTTATCGATATATATTTTTTATTGGATCTCCAAAGGTAGAACTATTTAAGAGTTGATATATACGATTACTATTCATATTACTCTTAATCTACATTTCATAATTGACCCAAATAATTGATTGACTGCACTGCAGTAACGTGATTATTGTTGAATTCTATTATTCACATTACAAGAAAGACATCTTTAGTCTTTTATTTTATTTTATTGATAATGTACGGGATTGTACCATAAGTCTCAACTAATAATTTAAGAAGTAAAACAGTCTCTTGAAATTGCACGAAGAATTGTAGAATATCGAAGATTGGGTTAATGGTCACAATAACATAAACATAAAAAAGAAGATTTCACATTGCCAGAACAAATAAGTTTATCCGAATTAATTTTTTAATTCAAATGTAATTTTTTTTAAATATTTAAATGATAAAAAACAAATATGAAATCAAATATCATAAAATCCAATTTTCAGACGAGGAATAAAACCTTAAGAATATCGAAAATGAAAGAATGCCCGCTTTTGGATATTATTAAAATAAAAATATTTTATTTAAAATAAAAAAAAAACGAACATCATTATTGGTCAATAATCTATAAATAGCAAATGTAACTAAAAAATTTAAATATTTATAAAATATTATAAAAATGGTCATACATGTATTATTTTATTGGAGAATAGAATTGAAAAGACAGCCAACTATTCCGAATGATACAATATGTAAGAGATAGCTAATTGTATAGTTGAAATGTGATCCCAATACTGCATTTTATCGACGAAACTTGCTTCAGGTGGCTGGGCAAACAAGTCTCTGCAATCCCCTAAATCCGTCGTAAGACCTCCTATGTTAATATTTAACGACTGAAAATTACCCCATGCCAAATACTCCAGAGTAACATCAAGCGAGCTGTAGGATAGGTCGAAAAGCCTAAAACACTGATTATAATTCGATTTCAAAGAAGGATTAGTTTCGTTTTCTCCAAGCGACTGAGCTAAATTCTTTAGAGATATAATAATTGGTTTTGCTTCATCAAGCAATTGTTTCTCAAGGCTGGTAAGATTCAGAGTCGATATTTTAGGATATGATCGTAAATAGCTTATACAAAAAGATGAATACTTTGATGAAGACTTTTCGGGTTCACATATCTGATTGATTTGTGACTCGGTCACTGCTAACGATGGACAACTGAGAAACAAAAGAACAGCAATGATACAAAATGTGTTGGAAAACCAAATCTTCATCTTCATCTGTAAATCCATTTATTTCAAAGTATTTTTTATACTACGAAGAGGCTCGTAACTATATATATAGTTTTTCAACTTTGGTTAATTAACGAATAAGGATTTGTGATTTGCTAAAAAAGAATCATTAATTTGGTGTTATTTAGTCAAACCAGTTTTTAATAACCATCTTGGCCGTTCAAAATTATGATTAATAAAACGTCTTTGGACACCCGTTAAAAGTTATTAATATTTTGTTTTTAATAGTTTCAATGTAGTTAATAGTTGAGATTTGTTCAAGTTCATAAACTAAATCTTCTTACCAATAGTTAAGATTTGTTTAAGTTCATAAACTGTCATGTTATTTACTATTATTATTATTAAAATAAAATTATATATATTAACTTAATTTTTTTAAAATATTTTATATAATTTGAGATAAAGATACTTTAACAACGAATATATGAATTTTGAATAAATCTTAAAATGCTTATCAATAAAAAAATTACAAAAAGATAAAACTATTAAACAAACTACTTTTTTTTTTCTAAAAGTAATTTTTTTAGTTCTTTTTATAATAAAATTAAAGAAACAACCTATGTGTAAGGTCCACTTTACATAAAGATGGAAGTTTTTATTAATTAGTAACACTTTATTCAAGAAAGCTCAATTCATGATAAAGTGATACACGAACCGATTAACCTAAAAGTGAAGAGTCGCCAAATAATTTAGGCGCTCTAATTACAATGCTACCTCAAGAACTAAATAATGGGAGAAAAGAGATATTGAGTCAAAAGCTTGCTTCATATTCCAGAACAATGTCAAGATCCAGCATTGAAGAAGAATAATATGAATTTTTCGAAGAAATCAAAAGCATATATAATCCCAATCTAAGGCAAGACCAATCGGGGCTTTTACACACCGATAACTGAAGCAATTATTGGAGGACCAGATAATCCCATCAATAGAAGATGATTAGGGCGAGGAGGCAATAATTAGCTAACTAGAGTCACAAATCAACTAACAGGAGGAGATGAATTGATTCAATCAGTCCAGGTTACATCATGCTCAGTCTTCAGTCAAACGAACAACAACTACTTCAGCGCAAATGAAGACTAGTAACATCGATTCTGCAAAAAAAAAAGATAATGTTTAGATGTCTTTGAAGGAAATAACACGAAGAATCAGCATCATGAGTATTACTCAATTTTCAGTTGACCTATACCCAAACTTTCCAGAAGCGCGATGGCCAACAACTGGTTAGGAGGAATGAAGTCATTATAGTGGATTTTCATCTTACACTTCAGAGTCCACCTTGCAAGCCAATCAGCTGCAAGGTTCTGTTCTTTGAAGGCATGGTGAAGAACCATCGAAGAGGATAAGATATTTCTGATTCTGGTAAGATTGTTAGCTATAGGATTGTGAGTATTTCCAGATAAAATAAAAAAACCAGAATTTCAGAATCACTCTCTATGTCAATATTGGTAATGCCTTTAATTTTGCAGATTGTCATCCCTTCCATCATAGCCCTGGCTTCAGCTTGGATTGGAGATTACTTTCCGTAGGTGTTGTCATAACCCAGTATAATGTTTCCATGGTGGTCTCTGATTATTATGGCACCACTGGATTCGCCTGATTGAGCATAACAAGCGTTAGAGTTGAGTTTCAGCCTACCTTGTATTGGAAGTTTCCAACACCGGTAACAAATTTTCTTTCTTTTCTCAAGATGGTAGAAACAGCCTATATCACATGCATCTTTTTCACTATACTTCTAGTACTTGTTCATAAACAAATTAGAATAGTCGAGACTGATGATAATGTTCTTTATAAATTGAATTGAAGACTTAGCTGAATGATTGGCATCTTTAAATTTGACTCTGTTACAGGTTGCCATATGACCCAGTTTATGATTGGGGGGAGGATAGTCATCATATGGATTTTAGATGGAGAAGACCAAGAAAAACTTCTAGCCACGTTAATATGAGTCATAAAACTATTAATATTGACCTTAAAAAGTTCTGCAAAATGAGTCCAGATTAACCAAGCATGCTGGCAAGAGACAAACAAATGCTCTGTTTATTCAATGTTATTGTAGAATTGACATTTAGATGCTAATGCTTAATGTCTTTTCCGCATTAAAACTTCAGTAGGAATATAATTTTTAAGAAGTTTCCAATGAAGAATAGAGCATTTGATTGGAGGAATTTGGTTCCAGGTTCTTTCAAAGATAGATGAAGTAGAATAAGTAGGTTTTAATTTGATTAAAGCATCCTTAATGTTGAAAGAACCAGAATAAGAAAGTTTCCAAATAATTTTATCTTTAACATTGCTGTCAATTTTAAGTTTAGTGATAAGATTGATGGTAGAATTAGGGAAAAGAGAACTTATACAGTTAAATTTCCACGAATTGTTGCTCCAAAGTGAGTTGACTTTATCACATTTGAACCACATGTTGTATGAGTCTTCATCAAAATAAATAATATAATGGTGACCAAACCAGCTATCCATCCAGATATCAATAGCACATTTGCCCAAATTCCAAGTGATTTGATCTTCAACCTCTTTCCTCACTTCAGACATTCTGTTCCATGTCAAGGAACCTTTCTTAGAATGATTGATTTAATAAGGATGAAGACCATTATAGTAAATACTGTGAATCTTCCTAGACCAAAGAGACTTTTTTCCTCCAAAGTTAAACCAGAACATCATTGAGTAAGCCCTCTGATAATCAGCTAAGCTGTGAATGTTGAGACCTCCTTCTTTAAAACCTTTACAATTTGAATTCCAATTGCTCTAGTAAATGTTATGCCTTTCACTTGTGGAACCCCATAAGAATTTATTGAAAATTTTCTTGATTTTGTAGATGACTGAGTTAGGAAGCTTGCAGTTCTAAATCCAATACATGGGGATAGGTAACATAACACTCTTGATTAGAGTCAGCCTACTAGCATAGGAAAGATTCTTTCCCTCACATGACATGATCTTGGTATTGATTTTGTCAATTAAAGGTTTGTAAATTTTGATCATATTATTGGTATTCAGAGTAATTCTCAGCTACGTAGTAGGAAGGAAACCAATTCTGAACTTAGTATGAAATTTAAGAGTTTTAAGCTTGTTTTGAGAGATATTGCCAGAAGCTATGATCTGAGTCTTATCTCTGTTGATAAATTTTCCCAGAAGTATCTTGATAATCCTGCAATAACCAACCTATAGAATCCATTGAAGAGGTTAGCCCATTAGTAAAAATTAACAAGTCGTCGGCAAATGTTAAACAGAGGATATTCATTATACCTCTTTACTTATACTGGGTAGTTTTATTAGTTTTATATAGGTTAGCTAAACCTCTTATCAATGCTTCCTCAGCAAGGATAAACAGACTTGGAGATAATGGATCTTCTTGTCTGACTCTATTGCTGGTTTTGAAGAATCCAATGAATCTTCCATTAAAAAATATTGAAGCATGAACAGAGGTTATAAGGTTGCTGATAATTTTAACAAATTTTGGATTAAAACCATAACAAGCTAGGACTTTTAAGATGAAATCATGAGATAAATTGTCGAAATCTTTCGACATATCACCTTTTATGATAACATTTCCATCTTTTGTCTTTCTTTTCAAGTCATAGATCAACTCCTTGGCGATCAGGATGTTTTCTTGGATGGATCTACCTCTCACGTAAGCCCTTTGAACCTTTGAAATCATTTTAGGCAACAAATTAGGAATTCATTTATTCATGAGTTTAGACATGATTCCATTAAGAATTGTACAAAGACAAATTGGTCTAAAATGGTCCCATTAACTAGGACTATCAGTTTTTGGAATTAGGAAAATGCATGTAGCTTTAATTCCTTTAGAGATAACCTCACCCTTAATAAAATCTGTCATAGAATTACAAAGATTATCTTTAATTATATGCCAACAAGAGATAAAGAAACATATATTGAAGCCATTCATGCCAGCTGCACTGGATGACTTCAGACTTTTAATAGTGATGAATATTTCCTCCTCAGGGGGAACAACCAGTAAACAGTCATTGTCACCATTAGTTACAATTTTAGGAATGTGTTATAGAATATTGTTATAAGAAGTGAGATATCATCATTAGAGTTATTGGCATAATGAGACGAGAACATATCTTTAAAGTAGCTTTCAATAGAGGAATGCATTAGAACTTCATCATTGGTCCATTAATTGTTGATTTTGATGCTAGTAATTCTGTTTTCCTTCTTTTTTTCTTGACGAAGTTATGATAAACATGATTGTTTTTGTCTCCGTCTTTGATCCAGGAATAGTAAGTTTTTTGCTACCAGTAACTCTCTTCTATGGATAAAGCAAGAAGGTGATTAGCAGAATCTTTGGAAAGGCTTAATTTATCTTCCTGGCTGTTGCTGGCCAAATATATACCTTCACATTGATTAACCTCTACTTTAGTATCTTTGACCTTGTCAAAGATATTACCAAAAGTAACCTTATTCCAAATTTTGAGATCATCTTGAAGCCTTCTCATCTTATACCATAAGACATTAAGGGGATTTTCATTCATGTTTTTGTTCCACCTATCATCAACTGTTTTAATGAAACTAAGATCCATAGTACACATATTGAGGAACTTGAAACTGTTAATGATTTTCCTTCTATATTTAGTGATGCAGATTTAAATCAGAATGATCGGAGCAGGTTCTATCCATATGGTTCACCTCAGTGGAGTTAAAATTGTTAGCCCAATCCTCGTTGATCAGGACCCCGTTAAGCCTTTTTCCTTTAAGGTTTTTCATCCAGGTAAACTTTCTACCTGTGAAATTAGTATCATCTAGCTTGCAATCTTTAATTATGTCATAAAAGTCCTCTACACTTTGGTGGAAAAGTTAGTGGAGTTAATCTAGTCTCTAATGGATCTGGTGGTGTTGAAGTCCCCTAAGACCATCCAGTCTCTCACAAAGACATAGATATCTTTTAAAGCATTCCATAAATCTAATATGTTCCTTCTCTGGCACTTGGCATACACTTAGGTAATGTGAATCAGAATGTTGTAGTCTTTTAGATTGATTTCAGCATGCACAAATTAAACATGATCCAGCTTGATGTTAATTTGTAAATCTTCCTACCAAAAAATCCATAATATATTAGAAATGTTAGCATAGTAATGAATAAAGTTTAGGAAATAAGCAACTGACTCTTGTTTATTTGGGAGAATAAAAGGCTCCTGAATGAAGATGAGTTTGATGTTATTGTTCCTGACAATAGACTTGAGTCTTCTTTGGGAAGACTTATTGCCTATTCCCCAGATGTTCCAACTTAGGATATTAATCATTAGAGTCTTGCGTTGGTAAGGTTTTGGTCTCCACAAACTGTAACGACTTGGTTGCCTTAGAAGTTGTTTTTATTATTTTGGCCTCCTTCAGTTTTTTATTCAGGATTTTCTCCAAACTTTTGTGAGTATCTCTTTTCTTCAAGGTTGGAGTGTTAGGCAAACTGCCTATGCTGTTTTGGTCTGGTGTGTTGTATCCAGAGATGATTATTATTTGTTTAGAGGATGATTGATTGCTATCATAATCCAGGGCTTTGATAGCTTCAATCATATCTTTATTGTTGTTTTCAGCTTATTTCCCTTTCTTGCTATGAATTTGATTTTTTGATTTATTGTATTTGATTATTTTCCTCAAAATCACGGGCTTTAGAGTGAAGGATTCTGAATATTGAATTTATCTTTTACTTTTTTTATTCAGGAACTTGTTTCTCAGTCTGCTGGAGGATATTGTCTTCACAAGCTTGATCGGGAACAAGTCTCTCATTTTCTTGCTGTGTTTTAGCTTGTTTTTTTGCAATTCTCAACACTGTGGCCGATGTGACTACAAAGATTACAGTAAGAAATTATATTTTTGTAGCCAATTTCCACCCAACAACCATCGTTAGAGCCAAACCCAATCCACATTTGGTTATGCAATCTACTTGTGACATCCAATTCCATTAGGAATCCAAGTCTTAATAGGATTACCTATAGTTTTAGCTATTGTTTCTATCATCGATACATTATATAGATATTCAGGAATCTTGGATATTTTTATCCATATGGTAGTAATTGGGCTCTCCAATTTAGGACTATAATTTGGGGTCCATTTTAGCACTCTCATGATTGTGCTTCCAATGGTCCAAGTTGTTCTACTCCAGAGATTACCTATATCTTCCAGCAAATCTTAAATTCGAAAAGAATATGATGAGAGTCTCTTTTGGATATGTTAATGTTGCCTTTCAACTTTTTTCTGTTATAAATTTGTCAAGAATCTTTTTTTTAGGTATTCATTCTGCAAATTTCCCGATTAGAGTGTGTCTGGTTGTTTTCACCAATCTTTCTTTAACTTTTTTAGAAAATTGTATAGATATATGATTCTCTTTGTAGTTGACTGATTCTGGCATATAGTCATCATTTGCATTTACTTTGTTCTTGAATAGATCGATAAATTTCTTCTTTTCAGTTGGAACCACAACTTGCTGGAGGTTGAGGACTTCCTGAGCTGAGTTTTGTTGATCCATTGAAGGGAAGCAGACGAGAACAGAGCCAAGAACAGAGAAACATAGGAATTACAGAGGATTGCAGACGAGAACAGAGCCAAGATCAGGGAAACAAGGAATGAAGAGGATTACTAGCGAGAACATAAGATTACTTCAAGAAACAACGAATCGCAGAAGCCACCAGGAAGATAAAGAAAACAAAAGATAAAAAATAATTGATCTTACTAACAATCGCAATTCAGAAGAACATAGGTAAAACTCAAGGATTCAAGAACATGAATCTTGGAGCATCCTTCTACTATAATATAATATTATAGTTTTTGAATCGAAGAAAAAAGCTCAACACCAATGATTCACAAAGATGGAAGTTTAAGGCCTAACAAATCTACTTATTAAAACCAAAATTTAACTGTGCCATTTTTATTGCTAGAAAAATTGATTTATCTTTTATTTTCGGTTTTCGATGATGTTTTTTTTTTTTCCGGAAACATCTATCTTTAATTTGATAACTAACATGGTAAAGAAAATTATTTTTCTTTTAGTAGGATTGATATGTTATATGTTGACAGTTCATTTATTCTTTTTTGTTTTATTTCTGATTTTCAAAAGTCTTATCCATATTGAATTTTTGTTTGATATTTAGATTCGCAAAGAATGAGTTTTTTCTAGAGTAAAAAAAGGACAAACAAACTAGATAAAAGTATAACATATATTTTTTTAAATTTAAAACTAATAAAAATAACTTCGAAACCACTTAATAATATTATAAATTAAACTTTTTCTAGTGCAAAATTAAAAAAAAAAACTTTAAAAAAACAAAAATCATATAATATTTTTGTTCAAAATCATCCGTACACACAATATATATATATATATATATATATATATATATAATTTATGATTATTTTTAAGGTTGGCCGAATAATATAAAATAAATTAGCGTAAAAGTAATTATATCATATTTTCATACATAATATAAAATTAGTTACATTTCTCATGCTAACTTTTATAATTTTCAATGATATATATATATATATATATATATATATATATATATATATATATATATATATAATTAATAAATATCCAAAATAAAAAAATTTCATATTTATTATTTTTATTACAAACCCATTTAATTGCTAATTACTATCTAGTATTTATTTTGTATTAATATTTTAAATATATTTATTAGTTATATAAGGGTGGATTATTTTAACAAATTAGACATTTTTATTAAAAGCTTTTTTTTAACATTTTTAAAAGTTTTGTCTTCTTTTTGAATTTTAATTGAGGGGTAACTTACTACTTTTATTTTTTTTAAATTATTCATGAATTTTTTGAATCTTTTTTTTATATTAAATTTAGTTTTGTTATTGTATCAGATAATTTATATCTTTTATATATTATTTTTTATCTAGTAATATGTTTTTATTTTTCATTTTATTATTTATTGTATTAAATAATTTCTTATACCTAACTTATTTTTAATAAATGTCTGATCATTATGTACCCATTATACGGGTAATTAAAACTCTTTTTTGAGTTTAGACGAGAGAAAATGTATTTTTATCCGGTAACTGTTTGGGTATGAATTTTTCAGTTATGGTTTCGGGTACGGATTCTGGAGCTACGTCCATAGGCTTAAATCGTTGTTTCGTCCTTCGACTATCACGTTTTGTGTCATTTAGTCCCTCGACAAAAAAATCACGGGTGAGGGTCCCTCAACTATCAAAAATTTATAATTTCAGTCCTCGCGCGTGGTTTTTGCTATAATGCTGCCACGTGTCGCTATAGTTAAATGGTTTGCGTTTCACATATGGTCCTTTGACTTTTTAATTCCATTTTTACCCTCTAAATTTATTATTATTATTTTTTTATATCAAGAAAACAGAGTATTAAACATTTACGATACTCTGTTTGAAAAAAATACCCAAACCCGAGATTCTTTTGAATTTCTTCATTTCATATGTCCAAATGCCTGAATTGAAGCATTCAAATTTAAGCCTCGGTCCCAACAACCACTTTCTCTTACTCTGTTTGAAAAAAATACCCAAACCCCAGATTCCTCTTTCGAACTAGGTGTGAGGAGCAACCCACCAATACCAAAATCGGTACTTCTTTTAAATTTCTTCATTTCATATGTTCAAATGTCCGAATGAAAAGCATCGATTTAAGCCTCGATCCCAACCACCGCTTTCTCTTTCTCTTTCCTTTTCTCATTTAAACTTTGAAACTTCACTGGAACCAACAACATCATACAACAAGCCTCTAAACCCACTCTAAGATGCGTCGTAATAATCCCCTGCGTTTGTTTTCGATCATGTTGCTTCTTTCTTCTGCGTGATCTTGTTCTTGTTTCCATATCGGATATTGCTATTTAGATCACCATCTCTCTAATTGTTACCCTCTTTTGTCTTCTGTGTTAGAATTTGTATTTCATTTTTCGATCAATCTTCAGAATTGTAGGCTCTGGTGCCACTGAATCATGACTGTTGTTGAGAACGTTGTTGCTGATTTGGGCGTGAGTGTGGTCTCATCATTGTCCACGAGTCACGATTAGAATGTATCATCCAACGACCAGGATCATCTGCCCAATCAGGCCCACTCCAGGACCAGCACTGATCCACTGTCTCACCACAACGCTGACGCTCGCCTTCTGCACCACGATCAGGCGGCCCTCTACCAGAACATCCAACTGCATGTAACCGCGATTTGAGAGACCTACACGACCTCTTCTCTAAGCTGAACCCATGGCTGCGGAGTTTGTGCCTCCCTCTCTCTCTAAACATGCTGGAAATGGCCTCAAATCCATAGGCCTCACTTCTATCAACGGAGCCTTTTATCCGAACGACTCTTTTTTGCAAAGCAACGACTGCTCTGCTGCTGCTAGGTTTACCGTTGTTAATGGTTTTGCTAACATGGACGCTGCCGGGCGTCGGGTATTATACTATTTCTTTATCTAGATGCTTATGTATGTTTTGTACCTTCTTCCATTTCTATTTCCATTTCCATGATTTTTTCAAGTCTATAAATCTTTCTTGTCTAGATATACTTCAAGGGTAGTGTTCCTTGCTAGCAGGCATTTGAGGGGAATTAGTGAAATCAGTGGGGCTTTTGCTTATTTGTCTTCCTTCTTCTTTTCCGCATATATTTATAAAATGTTTATAATTATTTATCTTACACAATTTTCTTGACAGCTAGGTTGTTTTGCCCAAAAGGAGATGGGAATTGTGATACTTGTTTGTAACTTTGATTTTTTTGTTTGATATCACTCATTATAAACAGTTCTTTCTGTATCTTCCAGCAATTAATCCTCTTCCTACTGATGTTGTTGGTTCCAGTGAAGTTTCAAAGTTTAGATGAGAAAAGGAAAGAGACAAAAGAAGAGGGAGAGAAAGAGAAAGGGGATCAAGGCTTAAATCGATGCTTTTCATTCGGACATTTGAACATATGTAATGAAGAAATTGAAAAGTAGTACCGATCTCGGTATTGGTGGGTTGCTCCTCACACCTAGTTCGAAAGAGGAATCTAGGGTTTTTTAAACAGAGTATCGCAATTGTTTGATACTCTGTTTTCGTAATATAAAAAACGTAATATAAAAAAAAATATTAAATTCAGAGGGTAAAAATGGAATTAAAAGTCAAGAGACTATACGTTGAACGCAAAACATTTAACTATAGTGACACGTGGCAGCATTATAGCAAAAACCACGCGCGGGGACTGAAATTATAGATTTTTGATAGTTGAGGGATCCTCACCCGTGATTTTTTTGTCGAAGGACTAAATGACACAAAACGTGATAGTCGAGGGACGAAGCTGATCCACTGACCCATTTTAACAATTACCATCAAATCTAGTGGCAATTAATGTTTAATTTAAATTTTATTTAATGTCATATCTATCTTTAGAATTTTATGTTATTAATAAAAGTCCTTATTTGTAATTTTAAATTTTAGATTTGTAAAATCAGTGATTACATATAGATTAGATATAAATGAAAGTTAAATGTTCAAAATATATTTCATATTTTTTGAAAGTTAGATGATTGAGTTCATTAAATCGGTGTTTTTACGAAGTGGTTTATCGGTTTTCGATTTTCATTTTTTTGTCAAGGTTTTTGAAAAATTCTTTCAATTTTTTTGTCTTCGCTCTGGTCCGGCCATGAGATGAAGGTTACATGTGCTAAAGTGGCATGGCCTACTGTAATTTTACCCGTGTTTGAGGACGATTTTGGAATTCTAAATATAAAGATCCGTAATTAGACGGTCGTCCTCCAAAACTTGTGGT
Organism: Limnanthes douglasii subsp. nivea; assembly: GCA_036936605.1. NCBI lineage: Eukaryota > Viridiplantae > Streptophyta > Magnoliopsida > Brassicales > Limnanthaceae > Limnanthes > Limnanthes douglasii. The sequence continues at coordinate 214,054,323 of JAUPFV010000001.1, read as the reverse complement.
CATATCGTTGGTAAACTCGACAACTCAATTTGGTGTGATTGGATTTACTCTCAGAAGATTAAAGACAAAAACTTTTGATCTTTAAATATTGACTCTTCTTCCTCATGGATTTGGAAGAAAATTTTAAATCTTAGGTCTAATACTAACAATTTGTATAAGGTCACAATTGGTAAGGGGCATAAAATTTTCTTATGGTTTGACCATTGGTTGCTCTCAACCTCTTTTGTCAACCACTATGGGCTCGTTATTATCCATAATTCTCGTTTGGGGAGCAAACTCAAGGTTTCTAATTTCACTTACGATGGTGTTTGAAATTGGCTGACTCATTTAAGGTCTCTTAGTGCTAGAAACAATCGAACCTTTATGGAGATTAACTATTTAATCCTCTCCATCCCTCCCTATATCATCTTTAACGACGTCCACTATTGGATTTGTAAAAGAGGGACAACCAAGTTCACTATCAAGGATACCTACAATCCATTCATACGCCCGTCCCTTGCGTTAGAGTGGGCGATGTTAGTTGGACATAAATTTAAAATTCCTCGCCATTCTTTAATTCTTTGGCTGGCTATTCATGACAAACTATTCACTCGATAAGGGTCTTAACACGTCCGACCTGTATTTTATGTAATTCCACGTCATAAGCCATTAATCATATCCTCTTTGATTGTAGTTACACCCAATGCATCTAGGGTTACACAAGCTCCACGGTTGAGGTTCCTTTGATTCATAATACCAATTGGGTTTCGTGGATCCATGAGGCGTCTAACTGGCCTCCTTTCAGATCTTGATATCTTTGTCGTGTCTACTTTGACTCTATTGTCTACTATGTTTGGTATGAGAGGAATGCTAGAATTTTTAGTTCCTCTCCTATCCTCACCTACGCGGTATCATATCGCATGATTTCTAACATCCGGTTCAGATTCTTTGGTACCAAGGTTGTCCGGCTTATTCTGTCCTTTTAAATTTCTAACTTAAGTTTGTTTTGTATTTGATTGTAGCGGTCATCTTTACCTTATGTTAGTCTTATCACATTCGTTTTGTTTTGTTGTACTTGATTAACGAAGTTTAGATCGACCATATCGATATTGGTGCTAAAAATTTGTTTGGTTGTACATATTCGACCATGTATTGGTTGTTCTTGCGATTTCTTTCTTGCACGACTCTTAGTGCCACTTCTCGGAGTACATGTATTTGTAAGAACATTTTTACTTTAATTTAGGGTGAGGTTAGAAAAAAAACCACATTTTGTTAGATCTCTCACCGTATCTTTTATTTTGAAAATCAAATTTGAAAACTCCAAAAAAAACCATAAAATGCTGAGAGATCTATCAAAAACCTTATATACTTTGTTTTTTTGCGACGGATAAACCTGTCCAAAATCGAGTGAGAGATGTATCAATTTGGTGTATGATCCATTCGTATAAGTTCCAACAAAATATGTCTTGTTTTAACCTAATCCTTTAATTTAATATATTTTTTCAAAAGAAAATGCTTTTCACAAAACATAAAAACCTATTACAGATATGCATTTAGATATTTAGACTGCCCGATCTCCGATCCTAAAAAATGTATTATTACCCATATTGCTCGACTACCCTTTCGCTCATTGTCGAAATCCGATAACACCTAAGCGGATATGTTTCTATTAAAAAATATAATGATAATAATAAGCTAGTTGTCTACCTTTAAACCATTGATGGTTCAATGTTAATTTATCGGGATTTATAACATATTATTTTCCATGAACTATCAAAATTTAACACCAATACATTAGCAAAAGTTGACCCTCCATTCTTTATCTTTTTTGCTTCGGTTAGCCATACCACCTTGACTCTAATCGACTTGTATGCCTCGACTCACCCGACCCTCTGGCTCTGACCTATCTTAAAGCTGTGGCATTAGCCAACTTCTGTCTCTGCTATCACCAACCCTCCAACTTTGACTCGTCAGTTTCGATGGACCCTCCAACTTTGACTCGTCAGTTTCGATGGACCCTCCGACTTTGACTCGTCAGTTTCGATGGACCCTCCGACTTTGACTCTTCTAAACTGACCTTCTTGTCTCAGCCATGGCAACCGAGCCTCCAACTTTGAGCCACCCGCAGTATTTGGTCTCACATCATTTTTGATTTGGTGTTAGATTTTTAAATGGTGGTGTCTATTAACTAAAGATAAAAATTATTATTTATTCTTCGTCTGCGGGTTTTTGGTCGAAGTCAACAAGTTATTTTTATACGTGTTGTCATAATCGATACAGATCAAAATCCAGAGGCTCTTAGTTTAGTTTTTTGGAACCGTTGAATGGGGGAGCCCAAGAAACGCTCCAAGATTCGACATGGGCTTCTTGATTTCTAGGCCTAGTCTCTTGATCCTAATCGGAGCGTTCTCTTTCTCTTATCCCTAGTTTTACTCTCTCTTCTCTTTATGCCGTCGACACATCAGTCTCTTCCTCTCGAAGAGCTCCAAAAATCGCCATCCAAATCCACCCTGCCACTCCCAGATCTACACAATCTAAACCAGATTCCAATCCTTCTTGTAGATAGGCTTCAATCGACTTCTATCTTGCAACTTCCTGTTGCTCGAGAGAAGTTCTTTGAAAACCCTATTTTTTAAGGCGAAAATTCGAATCGGTATCAAATCCGGGATGATTCCAAGGGTCTGAAGCCAGAATCAAGACTGACGTTCGCTGAGGTGATGAAGAAGAACTCGGGGAGGACTTTTCCAGATGGAATAGCAAGGAAAAATCGTTCTTTCGTGCATGCAAAGGTCGCAACAGGAGTGGAAGATGGATACACTTTCGTCAAATTTGACGAACCAGATAAGATCTCTCTTTCTTCCCTCTCTAAATTCACGTTAATTGCTAAATTCTCTTTTGGTACCCCTGCATTGTCTGATTTTAGGGTTTATTTAGATTCTTTTATATTCTTAAGTAATTTCAGTGTGTTTAAGTGGGATTATAGGCATGTGTTTGTTGAATTTGATGAATTAGTGGATGTTAAATCTTTTTGGAAGCGAACTGTTAGGACTGTGGGTAAGTTTACGTTTAGAATTCTTAGGTGGACTACTGATTTTAACCCCAAACGGGAGTCTCCTTTGACTCCTGTTTGGATTTCTTTTCCCAGAATCCCTGAACATATGTACAACACTGATACCATAGAACATTTAGCTAAGGCAATTGGTTTGCCTTTGGAAACATGGATACCTTATAAAAATAGGGCTAGTTATAACATTTGTAAGGCTTGGACTGTTATTGATACCTCTAGTTTTCTTCCCCAAAGACTTTGGATAGGCTTTGGGGATCGAGATGGTTACTGGCAGGATGTCATATATAATGACATACCTACTTACTGTAGGAAGTGTAGGCATTTAGGTCATAGTGAATCGAGTTGTAAAGTTGATGAATTAAGCCATAAAAAAACCATTAAATTTGCAAGTTAATGCTAAAAATATTAAGGAGAAATGGATCCCTACGCTTAAATCGGTAATAATTCCCAATAATAATGATATTAGTGAGTATGTGAATGATAATCAGAAACTGCTTAATAAAGATGCTGATATAAACATTAATAATCCTTTGCCTGATATGCCTGATATAAACATTAATAATCCTTTGCCTATGAAGACAAATGATAATTGCTTAGTTTTTAATCAAAATTTAAACTCTCCTGTTTTAAATGATAGTGATGTGATTGAGGCTTTGCAGTCTATAAACCTTAGCAATACCTTTAATATACTGAATGAGGATAATATGTCTGATAGGGAATTGTGTGATATATCTAGTGATTTGCCTGATATGCCTGATATACTGAGTGATTTGCCTGGTAGAATTAATTTAAGTCTCTCTAACTCTCATAGGAATAGACTTATAGATAGGCCTGATAGGATAAATAATAAGAAATCTCCCAAAGTTAAAATTAGAGGTCTTAAAAACAATTTAATTAATAAACCACTAGCCTTCAAAGGATCTGTTAGATCCTCTAATATAATTAAGAAATGACAGTCTCTTTTTTGAATTGGAATGCTAGAGGGGTTGGTAATATCAACACAATTATAAGAATTAAGAGTTTAGTTAAAAAGTTTTCAATTGATCTAATAGCTATTCAGGAGCCTATGTTGTCTAATGAAAAATTAGAGAAAACTTCTACTAAGTTAGGATTTAATCAATATTTTGGTAATAAAAATAATAAAATTTGGTTATTTTGGAAAAATTCTTATAAGATCAACATTATTTTAGATTCTGATCAATTTGTCCATACTATGGTAAGCCATTCTGACTCTGTGGATGAGTTTCTGGTTACCATAGTATATGCAAAATGCAATAGACTTTTAAGAATGTCACTATGGAACCAATTGAGAGATATCTCAAATAATATTTCAACTGAACCTTGGTTAGTGGTTGGAGATTTTAACACCATCTCCAATGCTAGTGAACAAATAAACTGTGCTACATTGTGTATGAATTCTATGGAGGACTTTAATAATATTATTTTTGATTGTTGTCTTGAGGATACAGGATTCTCAGGTACTAATTTTACATGGACTAATAGTCATAAATGGAAAAGATTAGATAGAGTACTACATAATGATAAGTGGAGGGAAAAATTTAATGTTACAAGGGTGAGGCATCTGACCAGAACTGGGTCAGATCACTCTCCCTTGTTAGTTTCTGTCTCTTCTGTGTTGTCTGTCTTTAAACCTCATTTTAGGTTTCAGAATATGTGGTTTAGCCATCCTAACATTTTAGTTACAGTTGAAAAGAATTGGTTGTATCCTTTAGACCTACCTATTCATTGCAATTCCATTCACTCTTTCTGGTTTAAGTTGAAAAGGCTTAAAACTCATTTAAAAATTTGGAATAAAGACATTTTTGGCAATATTTTTGATTGTATTGAAAAAACTGAAGAGGAAATTAGTATTTTGGAGAGTTTGTTAGAGGTGTCTTACTCTGTAGAACACAATAGAAAACTTTCTGAACTTAAGTCTAAGCATTTGGTTTTATTAGCTAGGGAAGAAACTTTCTGGTTACAAAAATCTGCTTCCAAATGGTTGAAAGATGGGGATAAAAACACTAAGACTTTTCATAATTATGTTAAAAAGAAGAGGTCTAGAAATAGGATAGATGAAATTATAGTTAATAATGAAAGGTTAGATGATCATAAGCTTATAGGAAAGTCAGCTGTAATCTATTTTTCAGAGATTCTTAATATAAATGATGTATCAGATGAACCTATTCGTGACTTTCCTATTGATATTATCCCAAATCTTGTTAGTGATCTTGATAATCTGTCATTATTAGCTAAGCCTACTTTAGATGAGGTTCATAGGGTAATTAGAGGATTAAACAGTGCTAATGTCTCTGGAGTTGATGGTTTCAACTCCTGGTTTTATATTGAATGTTGGTCTATAATAATGGAGGATCTAATTAATGACATAGCTGATTATTTTGATAAAGATAGTTTCCCTCAAGGGATGTTTGCTACATCCATTTGTTTAATACCAAAGAAACTAAATGCTAAGTCTTGGTCAGAGTTCAGACCAATTAGTCTATGTTCTGTTTTTAATAGAATTATATCCAAACTCATTAAGAATAGATTAAGTATACTATTGCCTAGGCTAATCTCTAGAGAGCAAGGAGCTTATGTTCCAAATGGAACCATACAAGAGAACATTCTGATAACTCAAGAGTTGGTTAATGATTTAAACAAAAAGCAAAGGGGTAGTAACATTATTATAAATTTGGATATGAAGAAAGCTTTTGATAGTCTTAATTTTAAGTTCATTTACCAAGTTTTGAGATCCTTTGGTTTTAGCTTTCAGGTCATTAACTTAGTTAAAAAGAGCATAGAACACATTCAGTATTCTGTTATTATTAATGGTGTAGCTTATGGTTATTTTAAGTCATCTAATGGTATTAGGCAGGGGGATCCTCTATCCCTCTCTCTTTTTATTTTAGCTGAAGAATTTCTTATTAGAGGTGTGAATAATTGTATAGCCTTAGATCCCTCCCAAATTTACAGAACTAGAAGCTCAATTAATATTAATTGTTTGGCATTTGTTGATGATGTGCTATTGTTTTTGAATGGTTCTGTAAGAAATCTTAAAAAGATAGGTAGTTTCTCTTACTCTGTTTGAAAAAAATACCCAAACCCCAGATTCCTCTTTCGAACTAGGTGTGAGGAGCAACCCACCAATACCAAAATCGGTACTTCTTTTAAATTTCTTCATTTCATATGTTCAAATGTCCGAATGAAAAGCATCGATTTAAGCCTCGATCCCAACCACCGCTTTCTCTTTCTCTTTCCTTTTCTCATTTAAACTTTGAAACTTCACTGGAACCAACAACATCATACAACAAGCCTCTAAACCCACTCTAAGATGCGTCGTAATAATCCCCTGCGTTTGTTTTCGATCATGTTGCTTCTTTCTTCTGCGTGATCTTGTTCTTGTTTCCATATCGGATATTGCTATTTAGATCACCATCTCTCTAATTGTTACCCTCTTTTGTCTTCTGTGTTAGAATTTGTATTTCATTTTTCGATCAATCTTCAGAATTGTAGGCTCTGGTGCCACTGAATCATGACTGTTGTTGAGAACGTTGTTGCTGATTTGGGCGTGAGTGTGGTCTCATCATTGTCCACGAGTCACGATTAGAATGTATCATCCAACGACCAGGATCATCTGCCCAATCAGGCCCACTCCAGGACCAGCACTGATCCACTGTCTCACCACAACGCTGACGCTCGCCTTCTGCACCACGATCAGGCGGCCCTCTACCAGAACATCCAACTGCATGTAACCGCGATTTGAGAGACCTACACGACCTCTTCTCTAAGCTGAACCCATGGCTGCGGAGTTTGTGCCTCCCTCTCTCTCTAAACATGCTGGAAATGGCCTCAAATCCATAGGCCTCACTTCTATCAACGGAGCCTTTTATCCGAACGACTCTTTTTTGCAAAGCAACGACTGCTCTGCTGCTGCTAGGTTTACCGTTGTTAATGGTTTTGCTAACATGGACGCTGCCGGGCGTCGGGTATTATACTATTTCTTTATCTAGATGCTTATGTATGTTTTGTACCTTCTTCCATTTCTATTTCCATTTCCATGATTTTTTCAAGTCTATAAATCTTTCTTGTCTAGATATACTTCAAGGGTAGTGTTCCTTGCTAGCAGGCATTTGAGGGGAATTAGTGAAATCAGTGGGGCTTTTGCTTATTTGTCTTCCTTCTTCTTTTCCGCATATATTTATAAAATGTTTATAATTATTTATCTTACACAATTTTCTTGACAGCTAGGTTGTTTTGCCCAAAAGGAGATGGGAATTGTGATACTTGTTTGTAACTTTGATTTTTTTGTTTGATATCACTCATTATAAACAGTTCTTTCTGTATCTTCCAGCAATTAATCCTCTTCCTACTGATGTTGTTGGTTCCAGTGAAGTTTCAAAGTTTAGATGAGAAAAGGAAAGAGACAAAAGAAGAGGGAGAGAAAGAGAAAGGGGATCAAGGCTTAAATCGATGCTTTTCATTCGGACATTTGAACATATGTAATGAAGAAATTGAAAAGTAGTACCGATCTCGGTATTGGTGGGTTGCTCCTCACACCTAGTTCGAAAGAGGAATCTAGGGTTTTTTAAACAGAGTATCGCAATTGTTTGATACTCTGTTTTCGTAATATAAAAAACGTAATATAAAAAAAAATATTAAATTCAGAGGGTAAAAATGGAATTAAAAGTCAAGAGACTATACGTTGAACGCAAAACATTTAACTATAGTGACACGTGGCAGCATTATAGCAAAAACCACGCGCGGGGACTGAAATTATAGATTTTTGATAGTTGAGGGATCCTCACCCGTGATTTTTTTGTCGAAGGACTAAATGACACAAAACGTGATAGTCGAGGGACGAAGCTGATCCACTGACCCATTTTAACAATTACCATCAAATCTAGTGGCAATTAATGTTTAATTTAAATTTTATTTAATGTCATATCTATCTTTAGAATTTTATGTTATTAATAAAAGTCCTTATTTGTAATTTTAAATTTTAGATTTGTAAAATCAGTGATTACATATAGATTAGATATAAATGAAAGTTAAATGTTCAAAATATATTTCATATTTTTTGAAAGTTAGATGATTGAGTTCATTAAATCGGTGTTTTTACGAAGTGGTTTATCGGTTTTCGATTTTCATTTTTTTGTCAAGGTTTTTGAAAAATTCTTTCAATTTTTTTGTCTTCGCTCTGGTCCGGCCATGAGATGAAGGTTACATGTGCTAAAGTGGCATGGCCTACTGTAATTTTACCCGTGTTTGAGGACGATTTTGGAATTCTAAATATAAAGATCCGTAATTAGACGGTCGTCCTCCAAAACTTGTGGTCATATCGTTGGTAAACTCGACAACTCAATTTGGTGTGATTGGATTTACTCTCAGAAGATTAAAGACAAAAACTTTTGATCTTTAAATATTGACTCTTCTTCCTCATGGATTTGGAAGAAAATTTTAAATCTTAGGTCTAATGCTAACAATTTGTATAAGGTCACAATTGGTAAGGGGCATAAAATTTTCTTATGGTTTGACCATTGGTTGCTCTCAACCTCTTTTGTCAACCACTATGGGCTCGTTATTATCCATAATTCTCGTTTGGGGAGCAAACTCAAGGTTTCTAATTTCACTTACGATGGTGTTTGAAATTGGCTGACTCATTTAAGGTCTCTTAGTGCTAGAAACAATCGAACCTTTATGGAGATTAACTATTTAATCCTCTCCATCCCTCCCTATATCATCTTTAACGACGTCCACTATTGGATTTGTAAAAGAGGGACAACCAAGTTCACTATCAAGGATACCTACAATCCATTCATACGCCCGTCCCTTGCGTTAGAGTGGGCGATGTTAGTTGGACATAAATTTAAAATTCCTCGCCATTCTTTAATTCTTTGGCTGGCTATTCATGACAAACTATTCACTCGATAAGGGTCTTAACACGTCCGACCTGTATTTTATGTAATTCCACGTCATAAGCCATTAATCATATCCTCTTTGATTGTAGTTACACCCAATGCATCTAGGGTTACACAAGCTCCACGGTTGAGGTTCCTTTGATTCATAATACCAATTGGGTTTCGTGGATCCATGAGGCGTCTAACTGGCCTCCTTTCAGATCTTGATATCTTTGTCGTGTCTACTTTGACTCTATTGTCTACTATGTTTGGTATGAGAGGAATGCTAGAATTTTTAGTTCCTCTCCTATCCTCACCTACGCGGTATCATATCGCATGATTTCTAACATCCGGTTCAGATTCTTTGGTACCAAGGTTGTCCGGCTTATTCTGTCCTTTTAAATTTCTAACTTAAGTTTGTTTTGTATTTGATTGTAGCGGTCATCTTTACCTTATGTTAGTCTTATCACATTCGTTTTGTTTTGTTGTACTTGATTAACGAAGTTTAGATCGACCATATCGATATTGGTGCTAAAAATTTGTTTGGTTGTACATATTCGACCATGTATTGGTTGTTCTTGCGATTTCTTTCTTGCACGACTCTTAGTGCCACTTCTCGGAGTACATGTATTTGTAAGAACATTTTTACTTTAATTTAGGGTGAGGTTAGAAAAAAAACCACATTTTGTTAGATCTCTCACCGTATCTTTTATTTTGAAAATCAAATTTGAAAACTCCAAAAAAAACCATAAAATGCTGAGAGATCTATCAAAAACCTTATATACTTTGTTTTTTTGCGACGGATAAACCTGTCCAAAATCGAGTGAGAGATGTATCAATTTGGTGTAGGATCCATTCGTATAAGTTCCAACAAAATATGTCTTGTTTTAACCTAATCCTTTAATTTAATATATTTTTTCAAAAGAAAATGCTTTTCACAAAACATAAAAACCTATTACAGATATGCATTTAGATATTTAGACTGCCCGATCTCCGATCCTAAAAAATGTATTATTACCCATATTGCTCGACTACCCTTTCGCTCATTGTCGAAATCCGATAACACCTAAGCGGATATGTTTCTATTAAAAAATATAATGATAATAATAAGCTAGTTGTCTACCTTTAAACCATTGATGGTTCAATGTTAATTTATCGGGATTTATAACATATTATTTTCCATGAACTATCAAAATTTAACACCAATACATTAGCAAAAGTTGACCCTCCATTCTTTATCTTTTTTGCTTCGGTTAGCCATACCACCTTGACTCTAATCGACTTGTATGCCTCGACTCACCCGACCCTCTGGCTCTGACCTATCTTAAAGCTGTGGCATTAGCCAACTTCTGTCTCTGCTATCACCAACCCTCCAACTTTGACTCGTCAGTTTCGATGGACCCTCCAACTTTGACTCGTCAGTTTCGATGGACCCTCCGACTTTGACTCTTCTAAACTGACCTTCTTGTCTCAGCCATGGCAACCGAGCCTCCAACTTTGAGCCACCCGCAGTATTTGGTCTCACATCATTTTTGATTTGGTGTTAGATTTTTAAATGGTGGTGTCTATTAACTAAAGATAAAAATTATTATTTATTCTTCGTCTGCGGGTTTTTGGTCGAAGTCAACAAGTTATTTTTATACGTGTTGTCATAATCGATACAGATCAAAATCCAGAGGCTCTTAGTTTAGTTTTTTGGAACCGTTGAATGGGGGAGCCCAAGAAACGCTCCAAGATTCGACATGGGCTTCTTGATTTCTAGGCCTAGTCTCTTGATCCTAATCGGAGCGTTCTCTTTCTCTTATCCCTAGTTTTACTCTCTCTTCTCTTTATGCCGTCGACACATCAGTCTCTTCCTCTCGAAGAGCTCCAAAAATCGCCATCCAAATCCACCCTGCCACTCCCAGATCTACACAATCTAAACCAGATTCCAATCCTTCTTGTAGATAGGCTTCAATCGACTTCTATCTTGCAACTTCCTGTTGCTCGAGAGAAGTTCTTTGAAAACCCTATTTTTTAAGGCGAAAATTCGAATCGGTATCAAATCCGGGATGATTCCAAGGGTCTGAAGCCAGAATCAAGACTGACGTTCGCTGAGGTGATGAAGAAGAACTCGGGGAGGACTTTTCCAGATGGAATAGCAAGGAAAAATCGTTCTTTCGTGCATGCAAAGGTCGCAACAGGAGTGGAAGATGGATACACTTTCGTCAAATTTGACGAACCAGATAAGATCTCTCTTTCTTCCCTCTCTAAATTCACGTTAATTGCTAAATTCTCTTTTGGTACCCCTGCATTGTCTGATTTTAGGGTTTATTTAGATTCTTTTATATTCTTAAGTAATTTCAGTGTGTTTAAGTGGGATTATAGGCATGTGTTTGTTGAATTTGATGAATTAGTGGATGTTAAATCTTTTTGGAAGCGAACTGTTAGGACTGTGGGTAAGTTTACGTTTAGAATTCTTAGGTGGACTACTGATTTTAACCCCAAACGGGAGTCTCCTTTGACTCCTGTTTGGATTTCTTTTCCCAGAATCCCTGAACATATGTACAACACTGATACCATAGAACATTTAGCTAAGGCAATTGGTTTGCCTTTGGAAACATGGATACCTTATAAAAATAGGGCTAGTTATAACATTTGTAAGGCTTGGACTGTTATTGATACCTCTAGTTTTCTTCCCCAAAGACTTTGGATAGGCTTTGGGGATCGAGATGGTTACTGGCAGGATGTCATATATAATGACATACCTACTTACTGTAGGAAGTGTAGGCATTTAGGTCATAGTGAATCGAGTTGTAAAGTTGATGAATTAAGCCATAAAAAAACCATTAAATTTGCAAGTTAATGCTAAAAATATTAAGGAGAAATGGATCCCTACGCTTAAATCGGTAATAATTCCCAATAATAATGATATTAGTGAGTATGTGAATGATAATCAGAAACTGCTTAATAAAGATGCTGATATAAACATTAATAATCCTTTGCCTGATATGCCTGATATAAACATTAATAATCCTTTGCCTATGAAGACAAATGATAATTGCTTAGTTTTTAATCAAAATTTAAACTCTCCTGTTTTAAATGATAGTGATGTGATTGAGGCTTTGCAGTCTATAAACCTTAGCAATACCTTTAATATACTGAATGAGGATAATATGTCTGATAGGGAATTGTGTGATATATCTAGTGATTTGCCTGATATGCCTGATATACTGAGTGATTTGCCTGGTAGAATTAATTTAAGTCTCTCTAACTCTCATAGGAATAGACTTATAGATAGGCCTGATAGGATAAATAATAAGAAATCTCCCAAAGTTAAAATTAGAGGTCTTAAAAACAATTTAATTAATAAACCACTAGCCTTCAAAGGATCTGTTAGATCCTCTAATATAATTAAGAAATGACAGTCTCTTTTTTGAATTGGAATGCTAGAGGGGTTGGTAATATCAACACAATTATAAGAATTAAGAGTTTAGTTAAAAAGTTTTCAATTGATCTAATAGCTATTCAGGAGCCTATGTTGTCTAATGAAAAATTAGAGAAAACTTCTACTAAGTTAGGATTTAATCAATATTTTGGTAATAAAAATAATAAAATTTGGTTATTTTGGAAAAATTCTTATAAGATCAACATTATTTTAGATTCTGATCAATTTGTCCATACTATGGTAAGCCATTCTGACTCTGTGGATGAGTTTCTGGTTACCATAGTATATGCAAAATGCAATAGACTTTTAAGAATGTCACTATGGAACCAATTGAGAGATATCTCAAATAATATTTCAACTGAACCTTGGTTAGTGGTTGGAGATTTTAACACCATCTCCAATGCTAGTGAACAAATAAACTGTGCTACATTGCGTATGAATTCTATGGAGGACTTTAATAATATTATTTTTGATTGTTGTCTTGAGGATACAGGATTCTCAGGTACTAATTTTACATGGACTAATAGTCATAAATGGAAAAGATTAGATAGAGTACTACATAATGATAAGTGGAGGGAAAAATTTAATGTTACAAGGGTGAGGCATCTGACCAGAACTGGGTCAGATCACTCTCCCTTGTTAGTTTCTGTCTCTTCTGTGTTGTCTGTCTTTAAACCTCATTTTAGGTTTCAGAATATGTGGTTTAGCCATCCTAACATTTTAGTTACAGTTGAAAAGAATTGGTTGTATCCTTTAGACCTACCTATTCATTGCAATTCCATTCACTCTTTCTGGTTTAAGTTGAAAAGGCTTAAAACTCATTTAAAAATTTGGAATAAAGACATTTTTGGCAATATTTTTGATTGTATTGAAAAAACTGAAGAGGAAATTAGTATTTTGGAGAGTTTGTTAGAGGTGTCTTACTCTGTAGAACACAATAGAAAACTTTCTGAACTTAAGTCTAAGCATTTGGTTTTATTAGCTAGGGAAGAAACTTTCTGGTTACAAAAATCTGCTTCCAAATGGTTGAAAGATGGGGATAAAAACACTAAGACTTTTCATAATTATGTTAAAAAGAAGAGGTCTAGAAATAGGATAGATGAAATTATAGTTAATAATGAAAGGTTAGATGATCATAAGCTTATAGGAAAGTCAGCTGTAATCTATTTTTCAGAGATTCTTAATATAAATGATGTATCAGATGAACCTATTCGTGACTTTCCTATTGATATTATCCCAAATCTTGTTAGTGATCTTGATAATCTGTCATTATTAGCTAAGCCTACTTTAGATGAGGTTCATAGGGTAATTAGAGGATTAAACAGTGCTAATGTCTCTGGAGTTGATGGTTTCAACTCCTGGTTTTATATTGAATGTTGGTCTATAATAATGGAGGATCTAATTAATGACATAGCTGATTATTTTGATAAAGATAGTTTCCCTCAAGGGATGTTTGCTACATCCATTTGTTTAATACCAAAGAAACTAAATGCTAAGTCTTGGTCAGAGTTCAGACCAATTAGTCTATGTTCTGTTTTTAATAGAATTATATCCAAACTCATTAAGAATAGATTAAGTATACTATTGCCTAGGCTAATCTCTAGAGAGCAAGGAGCTTATGTTCCAAATGGAACCATACAAGAGAACATTCTGATAACTCAAGAGTTGGTTAATGATTTAAACAAAAAGCAAAGGGGTAGTAACATTATTATAAATTTGGATATGAAGAAAGCTTTTGATAGTCTTAATTTTAAGTTCATTTACCAAGTTTTGAGATCCTTTGGTTTTAGCTTTCAGGTCATTAACTTAGTTAAAAAGAGCATAGAACACATTCAGTATTCTGTTATTATTAATGGTGTAGCTTATGGTTATTTTAAGTCATCTAATGGTATTAGGCAGGGGGATCCTCTATCCCTCTCTCTTTTTATTTTAGCTGAAGAATTTCTTATTAGAGGTGTGAATAATTGTATAGCCTTAGATCCCTCCCAAATTTACAGAACTAGAAGCTCAATTAATATTAATTGTTTGGCATTTGTTGATGATGTGCTATTGTTTTTGAATGGTTCTGTAAGAAATCTTAAAAAGATAGGTAGTTTCTTGTTAACTTATCAAACATTATCAGGACAACAAATAAATTTACAGAAAACATCCTTTGTGGTGCCATCAACATTGCCTAGACCTAGAATTAGATCTCTCAAGCTTCTATTTGGATTCAGTCATAGTTTTATGCCTTTTAAACACTTAGGAGTTACAATCTTTCTTAAAAATAAGACTTCATATTATTATGGAATAATAAATAAGATCAGATTAAGTATAGAGCTTTGGAGTTCTAAATCTTTATCTTTTGGAGGGAGATTGATTTTAATCAAATCTGTTCTGTTAGCTTGTCCTTTATACTATATGTAGTGTATTGTTATTCCTAAATCTATTATTAATAGGATTCATAAACTTCTTAATAAGTTTTTATGGGGTCATTCAGAAAACAATAAAACAATTATTTGGAAAGATTGGTTAAGTTTATGTAAACCTTTTAATGAAAATGGTCTGAACCTAAGAGATCTTTCTACAGTTCAAGAAGCTTTATCTTTCAAATTATGGTATAATTTTAGGTCTAATAAAACTCTATGGGATAATTTGCTATATAATAAGTATTGTTCTAATCTTCACCCTTTACAAGTTGTATCTAAACAATCTGATTCTTATATATGGAAAAGGATGTTAAAAGTTAGGATAAAAGCAGATGAACATATACATTGGGAAATATGAAAGGGGAATGTAGACTTCTTTTTAGATAGATGGTTTGATAAGAATCCAATTTTTCAATTGAATTATTCTGAATCTACAATTGGTATAACTTTACTAAGGTTAATGAATATTGGCTTAACAACTCTTGGGACATGGCTAAACTTATGGATGATGTCAATAGTGATTTGGTTGTTAACAAAATTGTTCACATTAGTTTTAATTAAAATAATGATGATGTGATTATTTGGAGACTCTCTCCAGATGGAAATTTTAACCTTAAACAAACTATAGACAAAATAAGATTCAAGCATGTTCAGTCTACATTTAAGAGTAAAATTTGGAATAATATTACTCCCTCAAAGTGTTCTATTACACTTTGGAGAGTTTTAAACAATTGTATCCCTGTTGACTCTAATATGCAGCATAGAGGTATAAGTTTAGCGTCTAAATGTCAATTCTGTGCTAATTATGAATCCCTTAATCATTTGTTTGTCTGCTGTCCAATGATATGGAAGGTCTGGTCCTATTTTTCTAATACTTTCAGAGTCTTTTTTGGGAGTCATATGTCAGTAAATCATATAGTTAATAGATGGTTTTCTTCGGCTCATTCTAGAATACATATTAGAACTATTATCACATCCTTGATTGTTTGGTCTATTTGGATGGCCAAAAATAAGTTGAAACATGAAGGTAGATTTTGTTCTGATATAACAATAGTTAAACAAGTTAAATATATACTTTTATGTCTAGATAGATCATCTTTATTAAAAAGAAAGCAGTGGAGATATGATTTGAACTTAGCTAAAGATTTGGATTGTCATAATCACAGTTTAGATAGTAAAACTAGTTTATACATCAGTTGGCATCCCCCTGTTCTCAATAGGCTAAAGCTTAATTGTGATGGTTCTTCATTATTTAATGGAGAATCTAGCAGTGGCTTCATTCTTAGAAATCATAGTGGTGAGTTAGTAGTGGGTCAAGGTTTCTTGATAGGGAAGAATTCACCTATTGCTGCAGAATCATTAGCTTTACTATATGGTTTACAATACTGTTTTAGGAACAATTTGTTTAATGTTGATGTTGAAACTGATTGTATGCAATTGTTTAACATGCTTGCTTATAATAAGTTTCCATGGTTTTTGTCTAAAGTTTTATCATGCTGCAGAAAATTGTTTTCATCTAAAATGACTTTAAAACATGTATTTAGAGAAGAAAATGTTGCTGTGGATTGGTTAGTTAAGTACGTTTTGGAAAAAAATCAGGATTGTTCATTCAATGGTTTGAATTGCCCAAGTCAGCTAAATTTTATTCTTCTTTTAGAAAGTATGAACTTGGGATATTTTAGATTCTTTGATTAATATACTAACCCTTCGAAGCAGGTTTCTACCTGACTATGATGTTTGTTATCTTTTTGCAGGAGCTTAACATGAAGACTCGGGTTGTATGATTCTGATTCTGATGTATCAAGGTTACAAGAAGTGGTGGATTGAAGATAAAGAAGAGAGAGTATAGAGATGGATAGGAATTTCAACATTCATATTGAAGATCAAATAATCAAAAAGATGTTGAATGGCCATTCAATGGTCTCAATGTTCAAAACCTTAATGCTGATGTATCTTTTTTCAATAGCTTTAGGTACAAGTCACTGTAATATTTGTAAAACCCTAATGCTGTAATATCTTTCAACATCAATAAAAAAAATTGTTTTTGCCAAAAAAAGAGGTTCTTAGTTTAGCCATCTCATTTATATATACAGAAATTATCAAAGCCTCACTTTAAATTATATTTTTAGTTATTAATTCATAAATATTTTCATGTTATATAAAATTGCGATGTGTGTTTTAATCTTCTATCATTATTTGTTAAAGATATACTGTCAGAAATTTTATAAAGTTATAATTAGATTTTTTGTGCTTTAGGGTCTAAAAAATGAAGAAGAAAAAACTTATCATGATTCATTATTTTTTTATTATTTTTCTTTATCGAAAATCATGAATATTGAGGTGGTTACAGATGATTCCAACAATCCAAGTCGCTTTCTTTGTTATCATTTGAATGAAAAAGACAATAGCTTGTGAAAAGATTAAAAAGGTAAAAAATTATTATTGGAAGAGAGAAATGTAAGGTTTAGGCTTATGTCCATATTTAAGGTTTGGAATACCCTAAATCATATAACTTTATTAGGCCTTCAAATCCCAATAGCTGAAGTGTCAGACTAGCTGAAGTGTCAGACTAGCTGAAGTGTCAGACTAAGGGACCTTCCTCTAAATTCATATTAATCTTACTAGTATATATACTATTAATATCCATAATACTTCCTATATTATTATCTGTGGATCCAATAAACGTAGTTCCTTATATTTAATAATTAGATTTATGTAACAATAGTCTTGGATACTATGAATCTACAAGTGACAATATATTCCAATTCAAAATATCCTTACATCTCCCATTTGGAATATCACATGAACCAGGGGCGGATTTAGAGGGGATATGGGTATGCCCGGGACAACCCTAAATAGAAAAATGAACTTGGTATAGTGGTCAAGAACTCTACTAGTTTACCTTAAATCTGGAGTTGCTTATTTCATTGCAGATCAGTATACGGATGAATACAAAGGCTTGCACAAACTTGGCAAATTTCCAAAAGTAAGCAGGTAATATTATTTTACTAGAATAATTTAAAGGGTTTGGTTTAGCAAATTAGTGTCATTATGATATTTTAGGATATTTTGTATATATTTATTTGTAATATTTTGTATGTATACAATATTTTGTATTTAAACAAATTATTGTATTGGATTCCATCAAGGTTTGCTTTATATTCTTGGATGAATTTTGATTGCTTATTTCATTGCAGATCAGTATACAGATGAACACAAAGGCTTGCAGTTTGGAAAATTTCCAAAATTAAGCGGGTAATATTATTTTACTAGAATAATTTAAAGGGTTTGGTTGAGCAAATTAGTGTCATTGTGATATTTTAGGATATTTTGTATATATTTATTTGTAATATTTTGTATGTATACCTATTTTGTATTTAAACAAATTATTGTATTGATTTTTTTAAAAGAAAATTGACTTGAAATACAAATTACTGTACTTATTTTTTTGATTGAATATTTTCATTGAATCCTTATATGGAAATAATATTTTGTATATGAGAATAATTAAGTAAATTACTAATTTGTATTTTAAAATATGAGAATAATTAACAAATTACTGAAAATTACCGATTCTGTAACACTTATAATATTTTTATATCTTATTTATATTAATTGATTTATGATTCTTTCAATATTACTTATTTTTTATTTTTTATAAACTGATTTATGACTATTTAGCAAATTTTGTAATATTTTGTATGGAAACAATATTTTATATTTAAGAAAATTATTGTACTTATCATTTTAAAGCAAATTACTGTCTTGTTTGTAAGACTCTTGTTCATAAAAAATACAAGATATTTGGATTTGTGTACACACTTTTCAAGCTACTTTTGTCATTACCGATTGTTATCGCAACTGTTGAGCGAGTATTTTCTTTTATGAAATATATGAAGAATGAATTGAGAAATAGAATGGTCAATCTATGACTTAATGATTGTTTAGTGACATTTATAGGGATAGAAGTGTTTTCTACGGTTGATGACTTCCTTAGTATCTTAATTGTGTTTCCTATAACTCTTTTGAACACATGAATAAGAGGAGAATTCATTTGCGCTTGGGCTATACTATATTTTAATTTTAAGTTGTAATCAAATATTTACATATTTTTATTATGAGATATTTAAATAGTTATCTTTTATTGAAAATTTTTACATAATATTGTTCGGCATACCCGAACTTTTAGTCTTGGATCCGCCACTGGTACCCACCATAATCTATATTGCATAACGCTATTGTTTTACAGATAACCCAAAATTTCCTTATCATTTCATATGATATATAACAATAAATTAAGGAGGGCATGTCATGTCTTATCGATGCGCAACCATTCCAATAATAATCGTATTTCCAACTACCACATAAATAAAATTTGATTTATCTTGGAGTATAGCGTGTAATTGATACGACTTCAGTATTATTATGTGCCCAATTCAAAATGGTCCCATTGTATTGAAGTGAGATTTCTTAAATTTAAGGAATATAACAAAATTAACCATTATATTATTGAAATAAATACATGTATGCAATCTGAAACAATAATAAAATCTAAAAATTGAGCAAAAAGCCGAACTAAAATATAAAAAAAACATTATCACTAACTCTAAATACTTTATAAGGTAGTGACACACGCAAATATTATGTTTTTCAAAGACTAAGGGTGATAGTTCCTTAATAAAAAAATTTGTAACTATGAAGTGTATGTCAATGTGCTCAACCTTGCCTTGAAGATTTTGGATTCGTTCATTCACATATAGAAACTGATGTCTATATATATTTATTTACCCTTTAAATACCTAGGAATATTTGTTCACTCAAGCATAAATTCTAGTTATTTTTCCAATCTTATTGACAAAATAAGAACTAAAATAACTGAATGGAACTTCAAAACTCTTTTATTTGGGGGAGACTCATTCTCATTAAATCAGTTCTCCTTGCCTATCCAATCTACTATGTGCAAAACATTGAAATACCAAAAAATATTATAAACAGAATCAACAGATTGTTGAATAAATTCATTTGGGGTAAAATGAAACAACAAACCCTATTATTTGGTCATAGGGGAAAAGACTTTGCATGCCATATGATGAAAATGGCTTAGGAATCAGGAAAATTGAAGACATTCAAATAGCCCAATCTTACAAACTTTGGTTTACTAATTAGAAAAAACAAAACACTATTGGCTAAACTAATGATATCTATATACTATTCTAATGTTCATCCTCTTCAAACTCATCAAAAACCAAAAGACTCATAAGTTTGGAAAATGATTTTTAAAATAAAAGAATCACCAGAAAAATTTGTATATTGGCATCCTGGAAAAGGTAACATAGACTTCTGGCTCGACAAATTAAGCCACTCATACCTCTAATCACTTTAGCCCCAAATGAAAACAAAATTATAATCGCAAATTTAAGAAATTTAAGATAATCTGCTTTTTAATAAAACTCATAGATTAATTAGATTAAAATTATATTCGAAGATTTTAAATATGATGTATAGTTTATTAGTCATAGATTTCGTTTCATTGAGTATCTTTTCTTTTATACATATTGTATAACGGGGTGTACATCATAAGATTATTGGTTGACATAAAAAGATCGTTCAAAGAAATTTATAATAAAATGAAGACCACCTCCTTATTGTAAATCTCAAAGAATATTTATTATCTTTACCAATACGGCTTAAGTGTTCCTAGAAAGATATATATTAAAAAAACGTTATGCGAGCTCTATTCATGGTGTTTGACGCTCTTTTATTCTATAAAATTATTATTGCAAGATCTTGGTTTGATAATATACATATTATTACATCAATTATCCATCAATACATATGCTACATAATCACGTACAAAGTTAGGGTGATTTGGATAATTAGTAGGTTATCCGCGAGCGTTATGTAGCCATTTGACTAAAAATAACAATTAGACGGGGAATTAGTTGAGATCGATGAAATAAACGATCATCATGTGTCCTTGATTCTAGTGTTACCAATGAGAGACACTCAAACTTTAAAATTTATGGAATGAAAAGTTCAAAGGTGCAATATCGTTATCGGATAAAATTAGAGTTTAGCTTGTAAATTTCTTATTTAACCTTATAGACATATTTTTATGGAAAACATAAGATATAATGGAAACATCATTTGTCACAAGTTTTCAATTAAACCGATCATCCGACCATCAAAAAATAAAGTTATTTTTTCTCTTTTGAGAAGATCAATGACATTATGATAAAAGTTATAACTTACCACCATGAGATACCCTTGTGAGTCATAATACCTGATATGGACAAAGATCTTGGAACAACTTTAGCCATCTCCTAAAGATATAATAAATCTTCAATGGCAAGCTTTAAAATTTTATTTTTAGTTAATTTCATATTATTTTTCTATCAATTATATGATTCATAAATCTTTTGATATGATATGAATGTTTTATTGTGTTATTTTATATTTTTCATCAATCTTTCTCTGGTTACATAAATCATACAAATCTTAATTTTTTTACAAACTATCACAATTTAACCTAAACTGAAGATTATTTTGTGTATCTTCGATTCCAATTGCTATTGAAGTAGGAAATATATCTTGGATAGTGTTTATAATTTATGATTTTCTATGCTCCTGTGCATGACCTCTGCAAAAGTATTTATGAATATTAATATATATATATTATTCCTTCTACATGTTAGTATATATATTACTTGTACATACTAGTTTTATTATTAAATTTTGTAACCATAGATTATTGTTCGATATTTTATATTTTGGTACGGTCATAATGTTGGTGTTAATTTCATTAAATATTAATTTTGGCGAAGCTTTATATGATATTTATTTTTTACATTTTAAATTTTATATCTTGCTCTTATGATACAATTAATTTCATGGTTCGAACCAAACTTTTCATTTATTGTTACGTTTGTTGGAATCACTTTATTTCTCCATTTTTTTCTAAAATAGACTACTTTTATGGTATAAAACCTCCTCTTATGACAACAATGTTACTTATGATACAATGGGAGTAAAATATGTCATAATTTATTTAACTTCATTTAAGGTTTTTTATTCACGTTAAAATACAATAAAACTAAGTAAAACCTTAACTTCTTAATTGTAATATGCTTAAAAAACTCTACATACCCTTCAAAATAGACGAACAACTTCAGTCTCAGGCTCATCAATATTGTAGAGTGATATTTTTATCGCATGGTTGTGTTCTATAATTTTATACAAAAGTGTTACTACATAAAGATAAATGATTCACATATGTCATATTGTACCATGACAACATCATATTTCTCTCATATACACTATAGTGGACTATTATACACAAACACGGGATAGTGGTGTAGGTAGATAAACATTCATAATATCTTTAAAAATATATGAAAATAACACACTTTTCTCATACACACAACAATCGAGTAACTTGCACCAACATAGAATGACAAACAATTAGGACGGAACTGCTTGACAAAATAGTTAGATTTTTGTTTTATTTGTTTCACACACTTTGCTTTATATAACTATTGAGGATGTTATGTACAAGAATTCATTCAGTTTTTGAAGCGAATGCATATCAAATATTTTATTCCAAACATTATCGCATTTATCGTTTTGTTACATAAAATCTTAGTAGTTCTAGAAGGCCACTGATTGCACTAGCTTCAACACTTGTTTTGTCACTATTTATATGTATACCAATGTATTAATGACCATTGGTATAGTTTATTTTGAGGATATTATAGAAAAAAAACCGAGCTAAATACTTCGTATAAATATAAAAATATCAATAGGTTATGAAATTATCAGAGTTTTTTTCTTGCTTTGTTGCGGTAATAGAATTCTTCTTGACAGATATTGTTAACTTTTCATTTTTTATCATAACATGTATCTTTTTTTCTAAAGCCACACAATTCTTGGTTTCATGCCAACATCATCTTGATACTTGCAATATCTGTTGCGTCTGATTTTTCGTGGAGTCTTTATTGGATATGGTTTCTGGAACTGTATGTGACTTCAACTTTTTATAAAAATTATTGCAACGCAATCTGTCAACTCAACAAAATGCGACGGTCGGATCCACTTGTTCGACATAGGTCGGACATTTTGATGTGTGCTTATAACTTGCGTATTTACCCTCAGATGAGTCGGTGTTTGAACTGTTATTAGTGGTCGGACAACGGTAGTTGGAAGCGGGTTGTTTTGTATCACCGTCGGAATTTGGTGAAACTAATTTTGATCAAATCGTCCCATGGACTCCATTTTTGATGCTTGAGTTTCTTCTACCAAAATCATTTTCTCTATTTGGTCTAACAATGTTCCAAACGTCATAGCTTGTATTTCTGCAGCGTTATATTTTATGATTCAAAGGAGTAGACCCATTCAAAAATCTGCAATGGCATTTTATCTTCACAACTCTCCATGTTAGTCTTTTCCTTGATAAAATGATTTGTATAGTCCTTAAGGCTCTCTCATACTTTTCTGGTCTGCAGTATATGATCGTATCCCTATTTACACAGAATTTCTTGCTATCCTATAAATGTTGGTGAAAAATATTCTAAAACATATCAAAATTCTTAATAAAAGCTTGAGGCAAACAATTGTACTATTTCGAAAAATATTTTTTAAACGTTTGGGAGAAGTCCCTACACATAAATTTATCATCATTGTCGTAGTTAATTATGAAATTCTAAACTGTTCGATATGACTGTCCAGATCTTGAGAACCATCAAACTTTTCTAATTTTGAAATGCCAAACCACTTTGGTAGATGCCCTGAGAGGATTTTCACCGAGAGTGAAGAAGCCATCCAATTGTGACCCGTGTTATACATAATGAGGGAGAATAAAATACATGGCGAAATTGTAAAGAAGAAGTTTGTTTAGGAGAGAATTGTAAAGAAGAAGTTTGTTTAGGAGAGAAGTGTAAAGAAGAAGTTGTGTTAGGGAAAAATCGCATAGGTTATTGAAGAAGTACCTATTGTGAGAAGGTAAAAAGATATAGGGACCAATAATGTAATAAACGGGAGTTAAAGCGTGCGGGGCCCGCAATTGTACTATATAAGGACCACACACTCTTCACAGATCCCAAGGATAATTGAATACGACTTTCTATCTTTACTTAAGCTATAATTCACATTTTCTCTCTCTAAAAAGATTCTCAAATTCAGCACTTAAACTAATCTAGCACTAAGAAATCTTCGTATCACAAAATCACCCCTGAGCGTTCCCAAAACTCTTCAGTGGCGTCGTCTGTAGGAACCGAAGATTGTTCTGACAACAATCGCTTCCTGGAAATAGTTCCTGTTCCGAGGGAAATTATGGAAGAGCATGGGGACGATTTTGTTAACAATTGCGAGGAAAATCTGATGGGCGACGATTATCGGAACGATATGGAATACGAGGCACGTGGAGGCCAGCGAGTCGGAGACACCTTTGATAACTCAGATCTGTTGGTTCGAAGGAATGAACTGCAGCTGGAGATCGAAAGATTGAAAGCAGAAAAGGAAACTGTTTAGGCAAATCTTCGCTCCGAGATAAGAAGGGAGCCAAAGAGTGGCAAAGAGGAGCGCGAAACCGATTTTTGTCCTAAAGCCAAGAATGACAGATATAGGGGATACGAACGACGATCGTCGAGGAGGAAATAAAAACGATGTTTGGATTCATCTGACTCGAGCGATTATTCTCGATACAACTTGTCGGAATCATCTCCTAAGACAAATTACAGAAAGAAAAGACATGGTCGAGGACACACAGATCACCGGAGGGGAAGAAGTACGGAGAGGAAGTTTCCGAGGGAGAAGAGTTATCATGATCAAGCCAATGAGCGGGGCTATGACCCGACGAAGTTCCCCTCTGGAAACCAAAACATTGGCCCGAGAAATTCAGAGTGGCAGCATCAATATACCCTACCATCCGAGGAGGGATTGTATTTTCCGAGCCATGAAAACTTGAGATCCAATGTTTATCGGACGAGTCATAATTGGAGGGCTTCTCCTTTGGCCCTGGAAATATTGGTGGGCAACCTCCCAAAGTATTTCGATATCTCGAAGTTAGAAAAGTTCGATGGGACACAAGACCCTGATAACCAAATCGAGCAATTCAAAAACTTTATGATTAACTTCGATGACGATGATAAATTGTTGTGTCGGGCGTTTTCTCAGACCTTCAAAGGAGTAGCTTCCAAATGGTATAACCGGCTTCCACAGGGCTTGATAAATAATTTCGACATGTTTTGGAATATCTTCAGACAACAGTTTGTGGCGAGTAAAAAGTTTCGAGCTAACAGAGATACGATAATCTATTGTAGACAAAACGTGGGGGAGAGCTTGAAGAACTATACCAATCGATTCGTCAAAATAAAAACAGACATGGAATATTGTAAGGATTCAGTGGCACTTGCATCTTTCCGGATGGGCCTACTCCCAGGACTGTTAAAGGACACAGTAGAAGAGAGTCAGACCATGACCTTCAGAGCTTTGCTGGATCAGGTGGAGAAGAGAATCCTGGTGGAGGAAACTCAGGCTTCGGAGAAGGGATCTGGTGACTAATTGGATCAGAACCAGTTTCAGAGATCTGAGGCTAGTAACCAAGGGCCTCGCACCAATGTTCAGACCAAAAATACGGGTCAGTATCCGCCGAGGCAGAAAACGAACTAACAATATTATGGCAACCAGTAAAATTATAATCAAGGGGACAGACCAATGTCGAATAAGTGGGTTCAACCGGACTACTTCGCGGAATTAACGGAAAATGTTGCTGCTATATTTGATAAGGAGAGGTCCACAGTGCCATTCAGGAAACCTTTTCCCATTCAGACTCCGAGGGAAAGCAGAAGCGTTAACAAGTATTGCAAGTATCACGAAGATATTGGACATGACACTAAGGACTGCATAGCCTTGAAGAAAGAAGTGCAATCTCTTATTGAAAATGGAATGTTATTAGAGTTTGTCAAAAAGCACTTCCAGAAAAATACTATGGTAAAGGCTGTTCCAAAAAACACTGATACAGCCATGGTGATCTCTGAGGAAGTGGATGTTTTTTATATTGAGCAAGAATATCTGGATCCTAAGGAGGGCAGGAACAATGTAAATTTGGTGGAAGAAGTTATTCTGAGGGGGAAAGTAAACAACCTATGTTCTTTCTTTGAGTCGATGGCGATCTCCGGAGGGGATACCATAGCGGGGAATTCCAATAGCTCGCGGAAGAGACACATGGTCAATCTGACTACCCAGATTGAGGCAGGGGTATCAACATAAATGCACCGCTTACCCTCACCCATCATATGTTTTGTTGATGATGATGATGTGAGAAATATAGCGGGCCCACACGAAGATGCGGTAGTGATTGCTGCGGGTATTGCTGGAGATCAAGTTCAGAAGATACTTGTTGATACAGAAAGTTCAACGAATATCTTGTTTATGAGCACTTACAGATGAATTTCCGACCCACCAGTTATACGTCGTTCCGACAGAACTATAGTGGGCTTTACTGGTGCAACAGCGGTGGTGGTTGGAGAATTTCAGGGTGTGGTTCAGTTAGGCCGAGGGCCGTTTAAGAAGGAGGTAGAAGTATTGTTTATTGTTGTCGACGCACCAACTTCGTATAACGCTATTATGGGTCACTGTTGGCTGTCCCGAATGCATGGAGTTATTTCAACGTTGCATCAGTGCCTGAAATATGTGATAGGGAACAACATCGGGACGGTTAGGAGCAGCCAGAAAATGGCCCGCGAATGTTAACAAATTGCTTTATCTTCGAAGGAAAATCGGGGAGAAATTTCGGATAAGGCATAGCAATTAAAGGGGTCTTCCTCGTCCATGTGATGATCCGAGGGAGACCCCCGGATTTCTGGTCCCAGAAGAGGATTCCGAAGGACATGATTTTGGGCATGGCAAATCTCTCAAGATCGGAGTCAAACTTTCTTTTGAGTTAGAAGAGAGATTAATTGCGTTTTTATCTAACAAACTTGATATGTTTGCTTGGTGTGCACGAGATGTTATGGGCGTGCCATCAGAGGTAATATGCCATAAACTTGCGGTACGACTGGATGTTAGACCCATTATCCAGAAGAGGAGACCAGTTTCTCAAGAAAAGGCTACAACTATTCTTTTAGAAGTGGAAAGGCTATTGAGCATAGGCCACATCCGCGAGTCGCATTATCCCGTATGGGCCTCGAATCCAATCTTGGTACGGAAAAAGAATGGCAAGTGGAGAATCTGCGTTGACTTCACAGATTTAAACAGAGCTTGTCCTAAGGACCCATTTCTGGTGCTCTGCATTGATCAGTTAGTGGATTCGACCTCGGGCAACCGATTGTTGTCCTTCATGGATGCATATTCAGGGTATTATCAAATCCGGTTAGATACCCAAGATGAATAAAGCACTTCTTTTATTACCGGGAGAGGGTTATATTGCTACAAGGTTATGCCATTTGACTTAAAAAATGCGAGGGCAACTTATCAGCGACTGGTCAATAAAACTTTTGAGGGACAGATTGGTCGGAATGTTGAAGCATATATCGATGATATGTTAGTCAAAAGTCTGCGGGACGAAGATCATTTTGCTGATCTAGAGGAGACTTTTAATAATTTAAGCAAGGTCAATTTGAAACTAAATCTAGACAAGTGCATCTTCGGGGTAAGATCGGGCAAGTTTCTTGGTTATATGATAAGTGAAAAAGGCATCGAGGCTGACCCAGAACAGATAAAAGTTTTAGTCACCATGACTCCACCTCAGAATATCAAAGAAGTCCAGATCCTCACAGGGAGATTGGCCGCTCTGAATAGATTCATTTCTCGGTCCTCGGATAAATGTGCGCCTTTCTTCAAGGTATTGCAAAATGCGAGACAGTTTAATTAGACTGACGAATGTTTAGTCGCTTTTCGCCGAATCCAAGAATATTTGATGTCCCCTGAGGTATTGTCTAAGCCACTGGTGGGGGAGAGCTTAATTATTTATATAGCAGTATCCGATTTTGCGGTCAGCGCTGTTCTACTCCGAGAAGAAGACACTTTTTTAAAACCTATCTACTATGTCAGTAGGAGTTTGCTGGATGCGGAGAAACGATACCTCAAATTGGAAAAGGTAGCTTTGGCTTTGGTCACAGCTGCTCGGAAGATGCGACCCTATTTCCAGGCACATCCTATAATTGTTCGAACGACTTTCCCCTTAAAAGGTTTGTGACAAAGGCCCGATATCTCTGGGAGGATGACCAAGTGGTCAGTGGAATTGGGAGATTTTGACATAGTATTTGAGCCTCGAACGACAATTAAAGCCCAAGTTTTGGCCGATTTTTTAGTTGAATTCCACTCGGACAGAGCGGACATGGAGATCACTGACCATTTAGATGAAACGGAATGGTTGGTACGAAGGCATGGAGGGTCGAACAACTCTGGAAGTGGTGCGGGTGTCCAATTGATTTCTCCAGAAGGGATAGCTATGTTTCAAGCTATTCGATTTGGTTTCAAGGCAACTAACAATGAGGCGGAGTATGAGGCAGCATTGGCGGGTTTGCGTTTAGCTTGGATATGCGGGGCCAAAAAGGTTAAATTGATCAGTGACTCGTAATTGGTGATAAATCAAGCGTTGGGGGAGTCTGAGGCCAGAAAAGATAAGTTGATACAATATTTGAAAGCATTAAAATATTTGGTTTCGGTGTTCGACGGGGTCCAATATGAACATGTTCGAAGAGAAGCAAATGTCGTCCCAGATTCTTTGGCCACAGCCTCGCGGACAGAGGCATATCCGTGGGTCTTGATTCAGGAGCATCCTTCGGTCATAACCGATGCGAAGCATTCAATGACCATTAAAGAGTTCAGCAATGTGATCACAAATGAGTGGAGGTCGGAAATTATTGACTTTTTGGAAAACGATATTTTACCTACTGGAAGGTACGAATCTAGGAAGATCAGGTTCAAATCTCACGGGTATATCCTATTAGGGGGGCATTCTGTATAAGAAATATTTGAGCCAACCATTATTGAGATGCCTGAACAGGGATGAGTCGCAATTTGTCCTGTCTGAACTACATGATGGAGAAGGTTCAGCCCATTGCGGTTATAAGGCGTTAATTCGACGAGTGTTTCTGGCTGGCTACTATTGGCCGACTATTTCTGCGGATGCGCAAGACTTGGTAAAACGACGTGATACGTGTCAATGCTATGCAAACGTAATCCACAAACTCGGGGTGTTGTTGGAAAGTATTTCAGAGACGGTCCCATTTGATCGATGGGGCATCGACCTAGTTGGGCCCCTACCAATGGCGTCCGGGGGCAGACAGACCATAATCGTAGCGATCGATTATTTCTCTAAGTGGGTGGAAGCGGAACCTTTAGCAGGGACGAAAGCCAAAGATGTTATCAAATTTATCGTTTCAATTATTTGCTGTCGCTTTGGGGTACCACTACAGATTACAACGGATAATGGACCTCAGTTCGACAACAATGAGCTTAAAACTTTTTGCCTTTCAAGGGGCATACGACAATGTTTTTCTGTTCCATTTCACCCCCAGGCCAATGGTCAGGTAGAAGTGACCAATCGAACATTTCTGGATGGGTTGAAAAAGAATTTGGAAGGAAGGTCCGGAAGATGGCCTGATTATTTACAAGAAGTACTTTGGGCTTATAGGACAACGCCGCGAACTGCCACTGCTGCATCTCCATTTTCCTTAGTGTATGGTATGGATGCAGTTATCCCTTCGGAAATCTCCTTCCCATCATATCGGGTGGCAACTTATGCAGAGGATTCAAATGACCAAAGCCGAAGCTTGGAGTTGGATTTAGTTGAAGAGAAAAGACAACGCGCGCGATTGAAATCTTTACACTATCAAACACTTATGAGGAGTAGATATGCTTCCAAGGTAAAGCACAAAGATTTTAAGGTGGGTGCAAGGTATTAAGTAAAGTCTTTTTACACACCAAGGAAAAAAGTCTTGGGAAGTTAGGACCCAACTGGGAGGGCCCTTATGAAGTCACAGAGAAAGTAAAACAGGGCACGTACCGGTTGAAAGACAAGGAGGGGCGATATATGCGGCTTTTATGGAACATTGAGCACTTAAAATTGTATCTGGAATAAGAAGCTAGTTAGAATGTCATATTTGTATCTCCCGGTTACCAAACATAGTGAGGGCATACTCTTTCCTACCCTGTTAGGCACAGGAAGGTTTTAACGAGGTATCTCTATGAGCTGCTTAATACAAAGTATTCTTTGCCTTACACTATTATTCGGGTCACAATATTTTGTGCCTCGAATTTCTTGATGCCTCAAAATATTATTGGGGCCATAATAGATTAATTAGTCAATGAATGATACGATGCGAATTGGCAAACACCCAGGATAATATCAAAACTGATAAGTTACAAACTTGATATTCCAAAAAGTGGCATACACCAAAATCCGAGGAGACATCTCCTCGTATAAAGTTCGAGGAGCTACAAAAATTGCCTTAAAAGGTCTTATACACAAAAAATTAAAAAATGGGTTACCATCCTTCTTAATTACTCAGATTTCTCTGGGGAAGGACTCTCCTCAGAATCCGATGACTCACTCTCACTAACAACAATATGAAAGGGACGGAGATCCGGGGACACAAGTTTCCAAAAGCTGCCCAAGTAATATTCGGGGTATTCTGCATGAATTTGATATATCAGGCCTGCCCGGACAGTAGCATCTCGAACTTCGAGGTTATATGTACACTTAGCCGCATAAGCAGTAACGGCCTTTTCTTTCTCCTCATCCACATGCCGAGGAAAATCGTGGATTCGTTTCACCAATTTTTCCCTGTCCTCAGTTACCTTTTCATAATCATTAAAGCAATCATTAAATCATTTCCGTGCCACTTCGTAAGCCTTTCGAAGTTCGGTGATAAGTTTTTCTTAAGCCTCCGTCTTGTTTTGGTAGAGGTCTATTTCTTCTTGGCAGCATCGTTCAAGCATTATGACATAGTTCTCTGAGGCCAATAATTTTTCATAAAGGGCATCAGCTTGCTTCTCCACTATGGCATACTGCTTCTTCAACTCTTTGAGTTGCGAGGAGACCAGACCTGCCTTAAACTTATGATGATTTTTCCGGTTCTCTAGATGCTGCATTTTCTTTCCTCTATTGACAGAAGTGTGTAGCAAGCTCCGAAGACTTAGTGAAAATTCATCATCCAGAGGGACTTCGAAGGAACTGGTGGGAGAGCCTAAAGCTGCAGCGTCTAAATCTGAGGACTCCCCTTCTAGAATCCTAAGGTCAACATGTTGGGGAGGTTTACTTCGGAGAATTGGCAATGGAGCTAGCATGAGGGGCTCTTCGATGGGAGCTGGGTGTGAAGCTTGGGTGAGAAGAGTGCTGGGGGTCAAGTTTGAGTTCTGCTTAGGAGGGTTGTCTCTAACCTCATTCCTAGGATCACCCAGTGCCCTTTAGGGCTCAATTTCTTGGGCAGGTTTGGGGGCGTCATTTTGCATTTTGCCGTCCTCGGAAAGCTCTTGGATGGGCTCTAGGACAACTTACATCTCTTTTCCCTTGACTTTCAAGTTTTTCTTTTTCCGAGGATGGACGGACCTTTTGGGGGGAGAGTTAGGATTGGGAGTCACTCTGTTGGCTGAGGAGGCCGGCTCTGGGATGATGGCTACTTCCATTTGTGGCTGTTGTTCCTTAGTGGGGAGTTCCTCATCGAATCCATCCCGGTGACTCTGCGCACGAGAACGCTTTGGCAGATAAATCACTATATCCTTCTTCGTCACTCGCTCTAGCACCTCATCTTGAGAAGGGGGGGGGGGGGTCATCAACTCTTTTAAGGACAACCGATCAAGGCAGTCCAACCTCCAAAGTCTGCTTAGAGCCATATTGTTGTCCCTGAAACACAAACGAAATCTATTTTCCCATTTCTCTTTGGCCCATTCGCTGAGCTTGGTAAAAATGGTAGTGGCACTCTCTACATGATGAGTAAATGGTTTGGAGACGCAAGTCATAGCTACAAATATATCGAATTTGAATCCTATTATTCGAAGGGTCACCATAAGTAATGTCATTCGAGAACTTACATTTGTTGGTCCACAACAGAGATAATTTGTGAGGGTTCGAAGGGGTTTCTTCTGAGCCTGTTTTCCAATGAATCGAGAAAAAGATGAATTGTTGTCTCCATTTCTTGTCAACTTCTAGCAAATCTTTCAAAATTGTATGCCTTCGGTTAAAGGTCAATGAGTAGAATGGGAAGAATGGGTTCCTGGCTAACCCAGATAGTCCGATGAGCTGCTTCAAGGAAAATTCTTAGCCTGAAATTCTCGATGCCATGATGCAGGCCATCAATGTGAACCACGTGTTAGGTCCAGCTTGAGAAGGGCAAAGGTCTATTTTAGCAAAATATTCGATGAAGAAGGGGTCTAAAGGAAATCTTTGTCCCTAATTCATGATTTCGGTATAGACAATGAGCTCATGATCCTTCACTGATAATGGGGTCTCTCCCTCATAGGGGAACCTAATATCAATATACGAAAGGATGCACCAACGGGTACGGAGTAATTTTTCCTCCGATGGAGAAAAGTATTTGTACGATATGTTGTGAAGAGCAACTGCATGCTTGTTTTCAATCCCTCGGATATTGTTACCCATGATGGCATCAAGTTCTACGGGAAGCGTTACATCCCCCTTTGACTTGGGGCCAATACGATTCGCTTGCTCCTCGGATATTGTTGGAGGAGAGATAGGCATTTCGTTCAATGACTCTGCTGGGATCTCGATGACTTTGTCTGATCCATGCCCTGAATTGATTGAGTTTGTGACTCAGGGTTGTTTGGGGCGAGGGGTTGTTCACTAGGAGGCTCTATGAGAGTCTCGATAGCTTTGTTCCCATCAGCAACCTGAATAGCTTGTGTAGGTGACTCAGGATTGTCCGAGGCGATTGCTTTCCCTTTAGCAGCTAAAGCTCTGTTGCGCAGCTCTCGAACCTCTTCCTCGGTAATTACAGTCTTTCCTGGAGAAAATCGGGGGCTTCCAGTCGTTGTTATGGATGGAGTAGTTGGAAGGCTTGACACAAGATTCCCGGTCTTTGGAAGAGAAGCATCCACTACTGTAGTTCAAGGAGGTTCAGGGGTAGTTGGTGGCGTTTCCTTAGAACGTGGTGCTTCCTTAGAACGTTTGCGCTCCTGTGAATGACTATCTTTATAGTGTCTTTTTCTTTTTCCCGAGGAGTGCTTGTGGTGTTTGTTTTTCCCCATTTCTTCGAGGGTGGTCTGGTTGATGGTTTGATTCTGTTGAGATATTTCGAGGGGAATGATGGCCGTCGAATTTGCAGGAGGGGGCCACGAACCGTAGAAGGTAGTCACAGCAGGTAGAGGCTGATGCTCAGTGTATTCACCAGCAATGACTCTCCCTTCGAACTTTTTGCTAACAAAGAGCCACTCTGGAATCCGACGGGGTTTGTGAGCCAACTTTCTCTCTCTAGAAATTATGGGTAGAAAGTTTGAGCTACTGATGAGGGAGGTCAGTACTTATAGCAAGACTATGGGCTTTTAGGGAACATCAGGCCTCGGGACATTTTCTATTGTTTGCCTAGGGGCATTATGGGTACTATAGGTGACGCATTGTTGACAGAAAGCGCGAGAGAAGCTGCAAAGTCATGATCCAGTCTCAGGAATGTGAAACGATCTCTCTAAAGATACACTGACAAGACAGTATGACTGCTGACATCATAAATGAAGTCTATAGTAAATCCTTGCAAAATTTATCATAGTATTACGGAGGTTGTGATATGCTGGCACAACGAATTCCGACGGGAAACATTACTAAGGCCTAAGCAAGTCCTTGCTAAAACATTGCAAGGACTGGGGGGCTACACTGGTAAATATACGATGAAGTCTATAATCCAAGGGATGTAATTGCTAAGAAAACGTTGTTTCGAGGAGACATTTTTTCGAAGAGATATGTAGCATTTGAGGAGACATTTTTTCGTAGAGAGGTCTAGCATTTGAAGTATTGGTCAAAAGCTATTTCGAGGAGACATTTTTCGAAGAGATATGTAGCATTTGAGCAGACATTTTTTCGAAGAGAGGTCTAGCATTTGAAATATTGGTCAAAAGCATGTTCGAGGAGGAAATTCTACAATTGAGGAAACGTTCTCCGAAGAAAAGTTGTTCGAGGGAGCAGTAGAGACTTCTTTACAGTCCCATTAAAACTATTTTTACTAGGACTGGGGGGCAACTGATGAGGGAGAATAAAATACATGGCGAAATTGTAAAGAAGAAGTTTGTTCAGGAGAGAATTGTAAAGAAGAAATTTGTTTAGGAGAGAATTGTAAAGAAGAAGTTTGTTTAGGAGAGAAGTGTAAAGAATAAGTTGTGTTGGGGGAAAATCGCATAGGTTATTGAAGAAGTACCTATTGTGAGAAGGTAAAAAGATATAGGGACCAATAATGTAATAAACGGGAGTTAAAGCGTGTGGGGCCCGCAATTGTACTATATAAGGACCACACACACTTCACAGATCCCAAGGATAATTGGATACGGCTTTCTCTCTCTACTTAAGCTATAATTCACATTTTCTATCTCTACAAAAATTCCCAAATTCAGCACTTAAACTAATATAGTACTAAGAAATCTTTGTATCACAAAATCACCCCTGAGCGTTCCCAAAACTCTTCAATACATACTACCCATAGGCCCTTCATTCATTTTAGTGTATAAACCCTCCTCTGATGGATATGTGACTGGTACTGATCATTTATCTGGTACTTTAAGATGCTCTTCATTTTAATATCTTTTTAGGAGCTTATTTTCCTAAAACGTTAAACATATTTTCAAACCTTAATTCTTTCTAAATAATTATTTCCAAAGGCTTCGATTTTGTGAGATTTTGGTTGTTCTTTCAATTTCTCTTAATATTTTTCGTCAAAATCATCCATTTTTGCTAAGGTTGTAAGGCACCAAAGCTGTTGTTATTTATCTAAAAAAAACAAATACTTGATGTTTTTTTTGTTTGAAGGTTTACAAGAAGACTTATAAGTTTATGCAAGTTAATATAGCCTTCTTAAGGAGGCTGAAAGCTGTTTTTACCAGATTTTGGTAAAATGTTTCATCTTTTAGGAATGTTCTTAGTCATAAAAGGTTATTGTTCTTCGCCTTCAAAATCTGGAAAAAAACACCATTTTTGGGTTGCTCGAATGATGTTCTTTGGTTGTATGTTTTGCAGATATTACACCTTTTTTGTAGTCTGTTTTCTGGTGTAATGGGTCCCTTTGCTCTGTACTTGTACAGCTTTTGACCTGGCTATATCACTGTCATGGCTAAAAAAGAAGAAAATTTATGCTGAAGGTGAGGACCACGTTGATGTTTCTACCTTTGAAGGGTCTACAACCCACAAAACTAAAGATTTGGCTGCATAACAAATTAAAATTTATAGCAACACTGCACCTAAACAACCCCTTGAAACTTTTGTTCTTATTGATGGATCTGTGGGGGATTCGATTAGAAATATGAAAAATAGATTCCACAACGAATAAATTCACATGGGTTGTTTTAAATTCCCAGAAAATGATAAGGATGCTACCGTAGATAAACTGCCCAAGTATAAAACAGCCCTAAAACAACAACTTTTGGCTCCAGTTTTGGTTGATTATGTGGTGGAAAACCTTACTAAAATACTGGAGGAGAATGCTCAACTTGCTGTTTCTACTTAACACATTTGTTCTTCCTCATTGATGCAAGATTCTAAGGAGGTTGTTGACAATTTTCCACCACTTCCTTGCCTAAAAACAGTAACTGATTGACAAAAAGAAAGGTATGTTTCTCCCATGATTTTTTTTGTGCTTCTAATGGTTTTGTTTCACTTGAGCAGTCTTCTCCAAGATTATATCTTACACTTGGGGATGATGATACTCGATATGAGGCATATCCTATTGTTGTATCTGGGCATAAATATCATAATATTGAAGCACATAATGTGGCTGCAAAAAAACCCATAGAAAAACAACTCTCTACTTAACCTTTTTTCGAACAACCGTAAGCTGACCACCAACATCAAACTTGGGTTTATGGTGGAAGTTGTTGAAGTTGTTTAGATTGCTGTTCACTGATTGAATATCTTTAATTTCCTATTGGTTAATCCTGCTGAAAATTTGTGTGAAATCTGCAGGTCTTTTGCGTGTCTTTTATGAGTTTTGTTTACTTGTATCTTTTATTTTACTTATGTCAGTCACTTAACGTGTGTTAGTGACTTTTATATGTATTTAAAGAAGCATTTTCTATTGAATGAATTAAGTCCTTTTCTTTTCACATTCCAGTAACTCCTCTGCCTCTCTCATTTTCATTTACTCTCACCTTAAACCTTTGTCTTCTGCACTAACAAAGTGGTACCAGAGCCCTCTTCTTAAGGGACTTGTGAGATTAAAATGGAAAGAGAATTTTCAATCGCTGCACCACCAGTCTTCGATGGAGACAATTATCAAATGTGGGCAGTTCGTATGGAGACTTACTTGGAAGCTTTAGATCTTTGGGAAGCAGTTGAAGAGGATTACGAAATCCCTGACCTTCCAGCAAACCCTACTATGGCACAGATCAAAGCACATAAGGAAAAGAAGACGAGAAAATCAAAGGCAAAAGCTTGTCTATTTGCAGCAGTATCTCAAATGATTTTCACACGAATTATGTCCCTCAAAACAGCCAAAGAAATTTGGGATTACCTCAAGGCTGAGTACGAAGGAGATGAAAGGATTCGTGGAATGAAGGTCCTTAATTTAATTAGGGATTTTGAGTTGCAGAAGATGAAGGAGTCTGAGTGCGTGAAAGAGTATTCAGACAGACTTCTCAGCATTGCCAACAAGGTGAGATTGCTTGGGTCTGAATTAAAAGACTCCAGGATTGTTGAAAAGATATTGGTGACGGTTCCAGAGAGGTTTGAAGCAACCATTACTACTTTGGAGAACACCAAAGATCTGTCAAATATCTCCCTTACAGAGCTCTTAAACGCTTTACAAGCACAAGAGCAGAGAAGGTCTATGAGGCAAGAAGAAGTGATTGAAGGTGCAATACCTGCAAAGCATCAAGACAACAACAGGTATAAAAAGAATAAAACTTTTAAGTCAATGAGTGAGGATTCATCTAGCAATTTTCAAAACAGAAAAGAAGCAGATGTAAGAAAATCCTACCCACCTTGCCGCCATTGTAAAGTTAAAGGTCATCCACCATACAGGTGTTGGAGGAGACCTGATGCTAAATGCTCAAATTGTAATCAACTCGGACATGAAGCTGTAATCTGCAAAGTCAAGGATCAGATGCAAGAAGCAGATGCACAAGTAGCTGATCAAGAAGAAGATATGTTGTTTGTAGTCACTTGTCTTCCGGGTAGAGAATCGAGTGAAAGCTGGTTGATTGACAGTGGGTGCACAAATCATATGACATATGATAAACATCTCTTTGAGGAATTAAAAGACAGCGAAGTCAAGAAAGTGAAGATCGGAAACGGTGAACACTTAGAAGTCAAGGGAAAAGGTACGGTAGCTATTACAAGCTATGAAGGTACAAAATTTATTTCAGATGTTTTATTTGTACCAAAAATTGATCAAAATCTGTTAAGTGTTGGTCAATTACTTGATAAAGGTTACAAAGTGTTGTTTGAGAAGAAACAGTGTTTGATCAAAGATGCTACTGACAAAGACTTGTTCAAGGTCAAGATGAAAGGGAAAAGGTTTGCTCTAAATCCAATGGAGAAACGAGAATTACTTTCTCATGATATGTCGGAACATCCTTCTAAACCGTATTTTAGTGAGCCATCTTATGGTGCTACTGAAATTCATGTAGAGGAAAGTATCAGGTTAACCAACCTGCCTCAAGAAGTCCATGATGCTAGTTATGGTTCTAATTTTGAGTCTTCACTGTATCTGTCTAATCAGATGTTTGGGAACTTTAGTCATCGAGCAAGTCACAGGTCATTACTTCGAGAACAAATTGATGAGATTCATCTAAAAGAGTCTTATCTACAGTTTAACCAAATATCCTCAACTATTTGGAAAGCCGGTGACAGTGTCAATGCTTTGACAGACGTTGGTATTAAAAATAAAAATCATGCTTTACTTCTATCTTCGGAAGCCGTTGAAAATGGAAGTTTAATGGACAAACATGAGATTGGTGTAGAAGTTCAGTTTGAGCTTTCAGTTGAAAGAAAGCTTTCGGTTGAAAGACAGACAGTAGCAAAAATTGTTGCTGCTAGTGAAAGGTGCAAAAAATCGAAGAAGAAGAAAAGAAGACAAAAAAAAAAAATCTAAACAGCATCTAAACAAGGAGGAGTGTTGAAGTTGTTTAGATTGCTGTTCACTGATTGAATATCTTTAATTTCCTATTGGTTAATCCTGCTGAAAATTTGTGTGAAATCTGCAGGTCTTTTGCGTGTCTTTTATGAGTTTTGTTTACTTGTATCTTTTATTTTACTTATGTCAGTCACTTAACGTGTGTTAGTGACTTTTATATGTATTTAAAGAAGCATTTTCTATTGAATGAATTAAGTCCTTTTCTTTTCACATTCCAGTAACTCCTCTGCCTCTCTCATTTTCATTTACGCTCACCTTAAACCTTTGTCTTCTGCACTAACAGAAGTTAATAAGGATGACAATTACCAAATGGTCTTCGATAAAAATGATGTAGAAATATCTTTTCTCGTCTTAGTTTTTCATTAATTGGCTATATTGCTGGAAAATAACTTGGGAAGCAAGCCATTGTTGCAAGGTGCCAAGCTTGAAAGGTAAAATATCAAGTAAATTTTCACCTAAGTAGCTGGATTATTTTCAATTTTTTTATGAACTTTCTATGGATTCTGTTCTTAATGGAGGGCCATACTATATTTATGGGCGTCCACTTATGCTTGAGTTGATGTTCGAGTATTTTGAATTTTCGAACGATGTTATAAATCAAGTTTTGGTTTGGGTGCAACTCCCAAACTTGCCTTTAGAATTCTAGAATTAAAATGCTTTGAGTAAGTTAGGTACAAGGATTGATAACCTTTTGTATTTGGACAAACTAACCCTTACCGTGGAAATAGTTTCTTTTTCTAGAATCTTGGTTAAAGTTGACGTCTCTAAGCCACTCACCATAGAAATTGTTTACAAGCCACAAAATGGAAATATCATTTTCCAAAGGGTTGACTATGAATTTGTTCCCAAATTTTGTGTTGGTTGCAAGGTTATTAGGCATGATAGGGAGAGTTTTTAGAATAACGGTACCGAACCATTTGTTTTTTTTAAGAAAGTACCGATTGTTGGGCAGCAACAAGTTAAACACAAAGGACATGGAACCGTGCCTTTGGTTTGTCTAGCTCTTAATATGTGTGGGCAGCAAGGTACAGGGCAAGTAAAAAATACTAAAACAGTCCACACAACACATATAAGGAAGGTTTGGTTGGCCAACTTATGGAAAATTTAGAGGGTGCATCTACATCTTTAGCTCTTGCTTCTAGTAAGGATAATTCCTTGATTGATGAAGATGATACCATACTTTCTTTCGATGAGATGGGCGGCCCGCCAAAGATGAGCTTAAGCTAACAATTCATGAGTTATTGAACAACTCCCCTTTTGAGAATAACGGGGCTGCCACACTTGATAACTTGGACACTCTTGAGGGGTTGCAAGTGAACGATGGTTATACCATGGTTAAGGCGAAACAAAGGGGTAGCACTTCCAAACATAGTGGGACAGATCAACCTCTAGAGAATTCGTCCAAGACAAGCTAATTCAACCGAAAATCTACCATTGATTTGAAGATGGGGCTCCCAAGCCCTTCTAGCCATCAATGAAGCTTAATCGTTGGAGCATTAGGGGTTTTAACACACTTCTTAAACAGAGTTGAGTTACCGACTTCACATAAAAACAAGATAGATATCACATATATCCTTGAAAGAAAATATATTATATGTTATATTTACAATTTCGTTCTTACTAAGCTCAAAGGCTGGGAATTTTATGATAATTTTGATGAAGCTTCTAATGGAAGAATTATAGTTTCTTAGAATCTGCATAAATTTGATTTAGAGATCCTCTCAAAGCATCCACAAGGCATCCATTGTGCTGCTTAATCCAAGGTGAGCACGGTCTTCTTTTGTATTAGCTTTCTTTATGCTTTTAACATTCTTGTAAGGAGGAGGGATTTATGGGACAACTTAATTGATTATGGATAACAACTCAATGATCCTTGGATCGTTATAGGGGACTTTAACAATGTGTTGAATTTTGGTGAACATTGTAATGGGAATGATGTTACTCTATATGATATTAGTGACTTTGTTAATTGTTGTGTACAATCGGGGCATGTTGATCTTCCCTTCACAATTAAATTCTTCATGTGGAGCAACAACATGATTCTTGGGAAGTTGGATGGAGCTACGAGTAATTTACATTGACGCACGTCGATATTAAATTGCTGTGTTTGTATTCTGACCATTCCCCTTGTACTGTGGATGTTTTTTATCATATTTTTTGAAGAAGATCTTCTTTCAAGTTTTTGATATGTGCGCAGATCATCCACTTTTTCTATCCACGATTGAACAGAATTGGCTCATGCCGATTCAAGAGACAACTTAATTTGTTTTGCGTAGAAAAATAGATCGGCTTAATCCTGATTTGAAAGCCTTAAACAATAACCACTTCTCTCATATTTTCAAACGGTCCAAAAAAGAGAAGGATAAGCTGGAACTGTATGAAATTAGGTTACGTTAAGCCCCCTCCGACACAACATTATTAAGTGAGATTGTAGCTCTCCGGAAATTTGCACTTCTTATAAGTAAAGCGGAAATGAGGTTTTCCAACAGAAAGCCAAAAGGGGCTTTATTGATGACAAGTGATAGATGCACTAATTTCTTCTATAATTTATTTAAGCAAAATGCGAAGAAGAACTATATTGTTGCAGTTTCACTCGCTGATGGTACCTTGTGTAGTTTGGTCAATCAAGTGGTGGACGTTTTCATTGGCTATTTTAAAGACTTGCTTGGTTCTCGAATAATTGTGGAGCTGGTCGACAATGGTATTTTTTGGTTTGGGCTGAGTCTTGGAGAAAAGCAAAGGAATCTTATATTTTTTACGGTTCCGAGGATGAAATCTGGTTGGCTTTTAACGAAATTGACAAGGACAAGTCACTCGGGCCCGA
The DNA here is from genome assembly GCA_036936605.1 of Limnanthes douglasii subsp. nivea. Taxonomy (NCBI): domain Eukaryota; kingdom Viridiplantae; phylum Streptophyta; class Magnoliopsida; order Brassicales; family Limnanthaceae; genus Limnanthes; species Limnanthes douglasii. The sequence continues at coordinate 214,013,433 of JAUPFV010000001.1, read as the reverse complement.
TAGTTTTTCATCGCATTTCTTCAAATCTGCTTGTGATGTTTTTAGTGACGATCTTGTTGTTACCGGGAAGGAATATTTTGATACATCCTCATTCCTTATACAACTTAACCATTTGATTTTTTGGTGACGATCTTGTTGTTACAGTGAAGGATACATTTAATACAGCCTTCAAGTTTCATTCAAAATGAAGAAGCCTTAAAATCATGCACCTTGTCTTCGCAGATGATTTGATGTTTATTGCATGGTGGGGGGGACAAGTCGTCAATTGGTATTCTTATGGGCTATCTTGAGGAATTCGGTTTAAAGTTGGGGCTACACTTAAATGTTCTCAAATCAAACATTTACATGGCTAGAATTCAGCCGCAAACTATTGATAACATCGACCATACCACACACCTTGTGCAAGGGGCTACCCGTATTTTGCTACCTTGGCATTTCACTTGCTATTGCCTTATTGAAGGTTATAAACTTTGGCCCCTTGCTCACTAACACTAGAACCAGAATTTCCATTTGGATTGGTTTGTATTTGTCTTGTGCATGTAGAATAGAGCTTCTTCGATATGTCCTACAAGGTATCGAGGCTTTTTGGTTGTCTATTTTTCGCATCCCAACAGCAGTTAGAACACATTTTACTAAGTTGTGCTGAAATTTCATTTGGGTCTCTAAGATGTCTTTGGTTGCTTGGACTGATGTATGCCTACCCAAGGGCGTAGCCATTCGAGATTTGAAGTTTTGGAATTATGCTCTCTTTTCAAAGCAACTTTGGAACATTGTTGTCAAGAAGGACACGTTATGGATCCAATGGGTCAACCAAGTATACATGAGGGACACTTACGTGTGGGATTGGACAGTCCATAGCTGTGACTCACCGTTGTTTAAGTATATCTTTGTCATTAGAGACAAAGTCAGAAGCCAATCCGCCGATAACAAAACAGCCCTAGCTAAGTTACAAGCGTGGAATTCTCAAAATGTGGGTCATTTAGAATGCACTTATGACTTATTTAGACCCAGTGCTACTCTTAAGTCGTGAGCTAATATCATTTGGAGCTCCTACATTACTCCTAAGCATAGCTTTGTGCTATGGATTATCTTGAAAGAAATGCTACTTATAAGGGATAGAATCACCTATAGTGAGATCGACCAAGCTTGCCCTTTGTTTGGTGACCACCTTGAAACAACACGACACCTCTTCTTCAGCTATTCCGTTAGTAATTTGATTTAGGCATAAATTAAAAGTTGGATGGACATTCGAAAGCAAGCGACTACGTTGGATAGCGCTGCTAAATGGCTTTAAAAAGTAGCCAAATGAACTTCTTAGAAGAACCGAACCAAAATGTTGCATTTGCTAGTACGATTTATCAAATTTGGACAACCGGTTGTTATGGGAAAAACCTAAAACAACGATATTATTGATTCGAGAAGATTTTTCAGTATATCCTTTTACAATGCCCTTTGTCCCTTATATATACTACTATTAGCCATAACTCCTCTATTAATTACAAATATTTAATGGGATGCAACCATCATTAAGTTGATTGCTATAAATTCTCCTTAATCAAGATCCTTGAATATTTGACTATTGATTGTCTATCCTTGATTAGCGGCCATTAATATAGTCCACTATGCTGACTTCATTAACACTTGTTGACGTAACAGTTAATTTTATAACTCATCGTGCAGAGTATCTTTCGCCGCTCTGTTCGGTCGACGTTAGGGTTGTCCTCCACGCCCTTGTCAGGTCTGGTGCTAACTCGTCCTTGGTCGAGCGATATCGTGCGCTAAATTACTCTACCGACTCGGGCTGAGCGTGCCCACTTCTGGTCGTGCTCTGCTCGACTGAAGCTGAGCGTGGATCAGCCTCTTTGCGTTTGCTTTGACCGAACGTGCGTACTTCTGGTCATGCTCTGCTCGACTTAAGATTGAGTGTGCTCAATTTTTTATTTTTCCTGCTTGGGTTGAATGCTTTGTATGCTCTCCTAATCTTTCCTTTTGTTCTACTATAATGTGATCTTGTTCGGCTTTGTTCTGCTCTGCTCTGCTTTGCTTGGTCCTGCTCTGTCTAATTCTGATCGGCCTCGGCGTGTATCTTTGATATTAGTTGTGGGTACCTATTCCCTTATCACCCGCAACCGCTTGATCTTCGACAAGGTTACTCTCATCCCAAGTGATATCGTTCATGCTATCAAACCGCAAGTATCACATCAACTCGTTAGCTTAGGAAATTAACATATTTAGCTAGTCTTTCTTTGTTTACCATGTGTTTTGGCCTAGTAATACTTCCTTGTTGCTTGTTGTATCGTTCTTTTGGACAGGTAATGCCCCGAGTTCTTGTGATAAGCTCAGTTTTAAGTTGTTATCGTTATGTTCAAATAAGTTAAGTCCTTTCCGCTGGTTTGCTCATGTTGTCTTCGCTTATCTTTATTAAGGATAAGCAACTACTATCTCACCATGCTGCCCAACTACTCACGGTCGGCCCGTAAAAAATGCTTTGGTCTTCTATTGTTTTACGACTTGTTCTTGCAATGCTTATTCACCGTTTTGACTTCTTTTCAATTGAAAAAAGTAGTGTGTTTTTCTTATTCTTATTGGTAAATAATATCATAAAGCAAAGGTATGCATTATCAAATGAAAAAGATGTCAGGTCTCTGTCAATTGCATAAGGTACTATTCAATTCCATCGTCCACCTCACCTAAATTGGATACCAAGATATTGATTTCTTATTTACATTGTCGAGACATTGGGGTCACAAATGTTATAATTATTTTCTATGCTATGGGATAGAAGTTTACTGTTCAACATCCCTGTCAAGTGTCAAATAAGAGCAATATCATTCCGTTTTGGGTTTGAAAGCCCGTACGGATTTGCTTTTGGTACACTCAAAAAACATCTTGCTAGTTAAGGTGGGTTCACACTTATATACACTCTATTATTTTTTATATAAGCAATGTAAGACTCTAAACCAAATATGGGATTGAAGTTTAGTCTTCGGAAAATTTATATCACATTCTTTGGATATAGTTTTGTTTTATCACAGTTTTACAAATGACCCTCCATTTTTTTCCCATTTCGTGATAAGTTTTGGTCTATCTTACCGGGTAGAGAGGAGTTAAACTACTTTATTCATGTTGGCATGGAAATCAGTCTAGTAAACTAATTCCATTATGATCACCAAGATAACTCGGTACATGACTAGGAATTTCATCACGGACAAAGAAACATAGTAGTTATAGTCACATTCTCATTCAATAGACCAATCACATACCTTATAAGCCTAAGAAACCGTAGGCAACTGAGCCACCTCACCACCTTCTGCTAGTTTATCGCCAACGAATAGGTGGTAAACGACGGGACCACTGGCACTATGTCCACCCTAACATCCGCTTTAAATGGCCAAGATAAAATTCACCGAGAACATATTATTATGCTACACCGTTTTCTTTGTTGACTTTGTGGTCAAGTCAAAATCGTCGACTTCATGTGAGTGAAACATGGGTCCAAGTATTGCGGGTATTAATCTTCTAAGTTGGGTTACCTTGAGCAGATATTCGTTATGAAACTGTATTACAATCCCACCCACTAAAACTTTATCATCTAACAAGAACGTTATTGTGTCGTACATTCTTTGAATCTAGCTCCGCTTGAGCAAATTCTCTGATTCTAGCTCGGCTGGAGCAAAACGAATCCTCCTGTCGGATCTTCATTAGGAAGGTAAAGAGCCGCTTGGGTTTCTTGATTCATGCTAACCTCTTCCGTAAGTGGAGTCATTGATTAGAATACGTATCATTTTCTTTAAATGGGTGGTTTCCATCAAGAAATGAAAAAAAAAGTGTATGTTGTAACTTTTCTGAGGGGCAAATAATTTATTTTTTTGGAAGGGAATCTGCAACCGCTAATCAACGAGTGCACAGGTTAAACCATTAGTTTGACGCAATAACCTGACGTCAAAAAGTAAACCACCACGTTGAGAGACTCAAACGCATGACCTTACTCAACCAACTCGGCTACTCCCTTTGTGCCAAAATATTTCACTTTAATAACCATATAAGTTGTTTTCGAGATCCGATTGGTCAAATAATAAATAATATAAATACAAAAAAAAATAAAAATTAGAAATGGATAATGTTGTTTGAACTCCTATAAAAGTTGAGATTCAAGGCTGGTACAAGAACAAATAGACAAAGACTTTGTTGAGCCCGAACCCAGTCCTGTGAAAGATCATCGTCAATTCCAAAAATGGATACAAACATCTCTCTCTTAGAATTGGATTGATTTGGCTATTGCAGAACAAATTTCTCACTTTGCCAACTTTATTATTATAGAACAAACGTTCTCTCAAACTGTAATTTGTTTTTAATGTAATTTCAGCATATTTTATGTAGATTTCGTGCACACCAGAACCATGCCGTGAGTAGGTTGATAGAAATGGATATAATTTGATATAAGATATCCCGAATAGCACACTGTATTTATTATATATAAATGAAAACATATATTAATTACGGCGGAAAATTATCATTTATCCATATAGAAATATTTTATCCTATAATTTAAGTCATTATAGTTGTAGTCTAATTCTTCATATCTAATCAATCATAACAATAGTAATATCAAGCGTTTTGATGGCTCTATCATAGAGAACATCCGCTCGTATTTTTCCAGAAGATTCACAGTCTCGATGAACCTTTTTGGAACATTGTCACCTCAATTTGATAAATCCGAAGGCTTTTGCAACATTATACATTGTATGAGCCTAAAGATTTTAAGTCAAGTAATTAGCATGTGTTCTATTTTGGATCAAATGTGTTGAGTTAGCTGTTAAAATTCACTGAGTAATAATAAATTGCTGATATAGAATCTATGAAGCAGTCCATGTACCAGGTTACCGTCATAGCAAACATATGACTATTTGATATCATTCCTGATGAACCAGGTTAAGTTGAAAAAAAACTTAAAATGAAATAACCAAAATAAATTTAAAATAAAATTTAGGATTCGAGGCTTTGAACCATTTGCTTAGCCCTTTTTGTTTGGATTCCTAATACCTTCAGTGCGGCTATGCCTGACCATGAACACCATAAGTTTATACAATTTTGCAAGATTAAAGATATCACAACCATTTAGAGAAAAGGTCATCAAGCATACAAATGAGCAAAAAAGTAATATTTTAGTCACGAAAGGGGTAGCCGAGTTGGTGGAGTAAGCTATGCTTGTGACGAAATGTCATGAGTTCAAAATCCTCTACAAACGTTTTTTATGCTGAGACTGTCACCTTGGGTGGTTTACCTCCTTGCGTTGGTTTGCATGCTATATTGTGTAGAAACTGAGAGTTTGCCCTTACCTTAGGTTTTGGTTTGCAGTCTATATTGAGTCAGACTGAGTTAATTGAATTTGTTTGAAGTCATTCAAAAGAAATATAAAAATACAAAAAGAAAAGATAAACATTAATTGTTTCGCTAAGCGGTGCCAAATACACCGGTTAATATAACCCTAGGTATATTTATGATTCAAAACTCCTAAATGGAATTACAATATTCTTATATCATTGACAAATTATCAAAATAATTTGAATACAATTATTTTGATGCATAGGTGTTGATGGAGCTTTCTTTCTAAGAAAATCATTCTTAAAGTTCAAGAAATCTACTCATCCCTTTAAATCTAGCCTACTGCTCTAACAAGTCTTGAAGTTACCAACACCTAGTAGATATACAACGCTTCAACACTGCTTCCATGGGGTAGCCGAATTGGTTGAGTAAGGCATGCTTGTGATCAAAGGTCATGAGTTCGAGTCTCTCAACATACGCTTTCTCGGCTGAGCCTGTCACCTTGTGCGGTTTACCTTCTGACGTTGGTTTGCTGGCTATTGCGTCAGACTAAGGGTTTACCTTGTGCGCACTCATTGTACTCTGAGTAGCGGTTGCGGGTTCCCTCCGGAAAAAAAAAACCACGCTTCAACATCATCAACCGATAAATGGAAGAGTTTCCTACTCTTCGTCCATCCCGAAATCAAAACCTACAAAACATTCCAAAAAATGGTGAGGTTCTCAATCACCAAAAGTCTTATTCGCAAGCTGTCTTTAAGTCAAATCTAGATAAAACAACCGGCCTTAAACTTACCTACATACATTACAAAGAAAGCCATACATCTATACAATTTGAAGACCACGTAAATGATGCTCTACTGCAAACAATTTCCTACACCTTAATAGGAAAGTTCACTAAGGATCTGCCTAAAAAAACCATTCTTAATTATTTTTTTGAGGCAAGGAAGTTCAATGGTGATTTCTACTACTCCAACTAGGACTCAAGACATATGTTTCTTGAATTCTCTCTAAAAACGGCATCGGCAAAATATGGTTGAGAGGGGTGTGAACTGTGAGAGAATACTCTATGAGAGTTCTAAAATGGCTGCCTTCATTTAACGTAAAAAAAGAATGCCCAACACTCCCCATATTGCTGAGAATAGAAAAGCTTCATCAACGCCTATATAATAAAGACATTATACACTCGATAGCTTCATCAATCGGTAACCCTCTCAAATTCTTACCTCCTAAGAATAAGGTCATTTATAATGCTTGTTATGCATGGGTCAAAACAGATTTTCGAATAAACTTCACCATCAAGTATGGTTAGGATTTGAAAGTAACAAGGGTGCATGGATTAATATCAGCTACAAGGACGTACCAAAATACTGTGACATTTGCTTTCATGTTGGCCATGACTCTTCACCTTGTAAAAAGAGCAGAGAGGAGACAAACGAAAGGATTAACAATGATAATCAAAATGGAATGATTGTAGTCTAAAGAGCCTTCTTGCCAAAGAATAAACCAGATCCAAACACAATCAAAGAAGTAGAAACTCCCAACCTCAAATCTATTATAGTTAATTTTATGGACAAGAATAACAAAGAATCTAAACTGATAACTTGTGAAATAGTTACTGAAAATGAAGCCAACAAGAATAAAGAAAAGTTTAAAAAGAATGAAGCTACCTGTTAGAATAAAAATGACATAATAGAAGTTATTAAATCTCTTGATGACAATATGGAACTTCCTCAGCTAGTCGAAGAAGCTAGCCCTCCAATTATAAATATAACACCCAAAAATGACAACACAAAGAGTCTTCCACTGTCTCCTACCCTGAAACTTAAGAAGGTGGATCCTAATTTTCAAAAAATTAAGGATCAAAAGCTTAAACAAACAAGGAAAAACAAAAGGAAGAAACCATTAGTCATAAAATCTTTGCAGTTTTATGAGACACAAAGACCCTCATTCACAAGCCACAAATGATAAAGCTCTTAAGTTGGAATATACGTGGAGTAGGAAATGGATCTTTTGTAAGAAATACTTATTGCAGAGGAATTAATCCATAATATAGGCAGGAAAACAAAGGCAAGAAATGTAATTATAAAGGTATACATGTCCAAATCATTTGACTATCTATCTCACAGTTTCATCATCAAGGTGTTACAGAGGTTTGGTTTCAATAATCAAATTGTTAAACTAGTTAGCAGTATCATAAGATCAGTTTTTATTTCAATTCTTATAAATGGAAAAGCAGTTGGATACTTTAAAGCTAATAGAGGGGTGAGACAATGAGATCCCTTGTCTCCTAGCCTATTTATTTTAGCTGAAGAACTTCTGCTTAGAGGCATGAAAAAGCTCTTTATATCTAATCAAAATCTTAAATACTCCAGTAGAGGCAATGTTACAATACTAGTTTTAGCTTTTGCAGATGATGTTTTAATATTTACTAGTAGTTTAAATGTTTCTCTAGAGAAAATTGCTCAGGTTTTGCAGGTGTATTAGGATGTTTCAGGACAATCAATAATTACAGGAAAAACAGAGATTATAACTTCAAATAGTATGCCTCAAAACAGAAGGAATTGTCTTTGCATGCAAACATGTTTCAAGACTGCTCTTCTCCCTACAACATACTTGGGTGTAACGCGTAGCCCTCATAACAAGAATCAACAAAACTGTGATGTTGTAAGATTCTCTTACGTAAAAGAAAACAAAGGTCTGCTTGAAGGAAATCAGAATTCAAGTCAAATCTAAAGAGAGATATGTTGTTGTTGTTCGTCAAAACAGAGTCATCTAGAAAATTCGAATGCACCAAATTCTATTTTCAAGATGAATTAGATGATGTCAAGCTTTCACAAAAGGAAATGGAAAACATGTACGTGGCTTCTAGCTCCTGAGTATGAAGATTCAAGTTGAAGAAAGAGGGAAATGTTCTGTCTTTTGACTCAAATTGAAAAACGTCGGCGCCAAACAATTACAATAATTGTAAAATTCTTCTTTCACCCAAACTTTTATAGACTTTTAATTAAGTTCTAAATCTTGTAAAAACACTAATTGAGTCCTAATAAAAAAAATTAGTCTTAAAAATAAGTCCATAATAATTTATTTTTGTTTATTAATAAACAATAGGATAATACGTGTTTGAACAAGCATACTTTGTTGATTTATTGACTCTGAAATATTATTTTTATTAAGCCAAAGTACCAAAAAGAGTAATATTTATAATGCGATTTTTATTACGGAAGACTTATTGATTTTTGAACTGGTTTGTTATTTTGCCACCAAATTTGGCAAAATAATGTATTGTTCCTTCCAAGTGTCTTTTTAGAACTGTTGTCTCCTGAATCAGTAGTAGACGAAACATTTATGAATAGAGGGGCAGACATGTGCCTCACGAGTCATTTAACCCATTTAACAGTTTTATATATATATGGCAGGTTCATTTAACAATTTTAAAAAAGTATATGTTTGGCAGATAGCGTGTCTGACACGTAACTGTTTATGCAGGTAAACATGTCTTGTAGGTAGAAGATTACGCACGTAAATCCACTCACAGAAAAGTCATTTAAATAACCCACAAAGAACTCATTTAAGAAAGTGTTTATCGAGTATTTTATAATATTATTTAAAACTAATTTGTATGCGTTAATTAAATCAAATTTCAATAATTGAGATATGTATAATATAAACGAAATAATTATGATATTTATTGTATTTTAATTTAAATATTATATTATTCAAAATATTTATACGACTATCAAAAGAATAACTTGTATGCCTTAACTAAATCAAATTCTATAACTAAGAAATGTATATTGTAAACAAGATATTGTAATATGATTTTGATATTGTTTGATTATATTTATATATTATAAATATTTTATTTAATATTAGGTAGATATTAAATAATATATACCTATTACACGTCTAACTGTAATTTGAATTTAAAATATTTATACGATTATAAAAAAAAAATTAAAATTCTATAATTAAGACATGTATACTGTAAACAAGATAATTGTAATATGGTTTTGATATTGTTTGATTATATTTAGATATTTTAGATATTTTCGATAATATTAGGTAGATATTAAATACTATATAACTATTAGACATCTAATTCTAATTGGATTTTAAAATATTATATTATTTAAACTATTCATACGACTATAAAAAATAATTTTTGAAATTCTATAATTTAATGACTTTAAGTTATATGTTTAGTAACATATTTCTATTTCTCCGCTTTGTCGTATTGGTAAACATCCGGGCTACGAACCCAATGGTCAAGTTGTGTCCATTAACCCCTTTTATTAATTATTTTCTTATTATGTATAAAATATTAATCTATTTTATTTAATATTATAATATATAAATATATTAAATTTTTATGTGGATTTCATATAGATTTTTAATATATATTTGATTTATTTTCGAATTTATAATGTAAATTTATATAAATTTATATAATCTTTTAAAACAATTTTGGATAGCCGAGTTGGTTGAGCAAGGCACGCTAGTGATCAAAGGTTATGAGTGTGAGTCATTCTACATACGCTTTCTCGGCTCAGCCTGTAGCTTGTGTGGTTTACCTTCTGTCGTTGGTTTGTAGGCTATTGCGTCAAATTGAGGGTTTACCCTGTGCGTTCTAATTGCATTCTGAGTAGCGGCTGCAGACTCTCTCCTATATGTTTTATATTATTATTCACTAGTTAGAAAGATTAACATTGGTTGATATATATTTTATCTTAACATAGAGAGCTGTAAAGTTCAATTTCAAAAGGTCCAGGACACCACTATGTTTCGATCCTGGCTACGCCACTGATCGTAAACAAAATACTTGTAATATTATTTGATATTGTCGAAGAAACTTGTATCAAGAGTCGACCTATCGAAATGATAAAGAGTTATTGAAAATATTAAATTCAAATATTAAATATATATATATAGATACTTAACTTTGTATTATAAATAGGCAATAATATATAATTATAAATAACCAGAACTTATATATATTATAAGTTAAACTTAAATTAATTATATATATAATAAAATATAAACTAAATAAAACAAAAGTTAATATACATATATATAAATAAAATTTATATAAAAAATATTATATATATATATATTATAATAAAAACGAAAGACGGCTCCATTTTATGTACCCGCCTTTTGTCTTGTTATCTCTCAAAACTAAAGGTGAACCCTTCCAATAGCCAAATCTTCCTCTCTAGTGTGAATTCGCATCTCCGTACTGAGCTCCTCTCTATTCTGGGCTTTTGTGAAGGCTCCCTCCCTTATGCCGGTAGACTTCACCTAATAAAGTTTGTCTTGTTTGCCGGTAAAGTCTATTGGTCCTCTATGTTTATCCTCCCTTCTAGGATCCTTAAAGAATTATCCCAATCCTTCTGTCGTTTTCTTTTGACAGGCCCCACCATGAAAATCTATCGGGCCAAAGTCGCCTGGACCAAAATTACCACTCCCTTAAGAGAGGGCGGCCTTGGGATTCTAGACCTCAAAATCTGGAATCACGCGGCTGTCCTCAAGCACCTTTGGTCTATCATTAGTAACAATAACCGCTCAATCTGGAGTAATTGGATTAAAATAGAGAAAATAAAAAATAATAACTTTTGGATCCTCAACCAAGGCACCTTCCCTTCTTGGGCTTGGAGGAAAATTTTACGGCTTTGCTCATTGTCTTGTCAGCTTTACAGAGTCTCCATTGGTAATGGTCTGAATTCCCCCGTCTGGTATAACCCTTGAATCTTGTCTACCCCTCTGGTTAAACAATATGGGCCTAGTATTATTACCGACTCTAGACTTGGTAGTAACTTAAAGGTTTCTGACATCATTCTTGATGGTCATTGGAACTGGCCCTCCAACCTTAGATTAGTCTCTGCTAGGAATCATGCTAATCTCCAAGAAATCAATAACCTCATTCTCACTATCCCGCCCCCAAACATCCTCTCTAAAGATATATACTACTGAACTGCGAAGGCCGGTACCTCCACATTCACTATCAATGACACATATAACGTCATTCGTTCTTCAGTGCTTGGACGCTTGCCCAGATGACTTTCCTATAATCCTCATCATCTTCCCCTTTTGGATAGTTGGTTTTCGCTTTAGTCTTGAGATATTATCTTTGTCTCTCTATTTTACTCGTATTGTTCTATTTTCACTATTCCAATCGTTTTGAGACTGATCGATTCCTTTCAGTCTCAATATTTTCTCGGGGTATGCCCTAGGTTTTTGTATGAACATCTTTTGATTTAATTAATGTTTTTTATTAAAAAAAATCATAATAATACTAACCATATTGCAAAACAAAAAAATCATATACATTATAATAATATTTTGTAAATATAACTTAAAGTATGATTTTGGTTTTATAAAATAATTACAACACTTATAATATTTATAACCATATAATAATAATAATCAAAATGTAATAATAAAATTAAAATTATATAACTTGTAATTATGAAATATTATTATAATTAATAAAATAATAACAACAATAATAATATTTAGTTTCAAATAATAATAATAATGATGTAACAATAAAATCATAATAATACTTTTTACAATATTTAAAAATAAAATAAATAAATTTATAATAATAAATTTATAAATTATGATTTTCTATTAAACGGGTAGGTAAGCGTGTCTGGCAGGTAATTACTTATGTAGGTAAACAGGTAAATGTGTCTAACAGGTAACGTGTCTCACATGTAACTACTTAAACATGTAAACAGGTCTGGCAGGTAGCAGGTAAACGTGCCAGGTCTCCTTAGACCCATTTAAATTATGACAAGTACCCATTTATTTCTGGGAAGTCCAGACTCATTTATCATCCCCATTTATGAGTATGACAGCTGCCACTGAGTTGACCCATGTTTTATTTTTTGGAAAAAGAAATACGTAATTTTTAACTTTGAATTTCCAAAAATAATATAAAAGATTTTTAAATCAAAGAAATAATAATTTTGTTCTTATATTAAATAGGAAATATGTTATGGTTCAACCGTTTTTGTTGATAAAATAATGTTTAAAAATAATTTAATTTATAAATAATTAGATTATTTATAGTATTAGAATTTGAACTAATTTAGGTAAATAACACAAAAATATAAGTATCCTTCTAAATTTGGATCCAATAAAAATTGAGTCTAAACATTAACATTTAAGACTTAATTTATAAATTAGACAACCTATAAATATGTATATTTGTTGGTTGAGTCTATCACAAAAGATATAATTCTTCTATATTCTTTTAGTTTTTCAGGTTTTTTTTCTTCTAAATATTGTTATATTTTATTTGAAACTGTGTCAAATGAATATACCAAAACACGGAAAATTATCAAATTTTTAATTGAAATCCACAAACTGAATAATCGAAAATAAGATTACTCATGGGTTTGTATGTAGTTGTCCATTTGTGTTTTATTATTTTTCGTTCCTTAGTGATTGTGTAGATGAACTTGAAAAACCTGCAGAACTAAGTTAGAAAAGAAAAAAGTTTTGGTTTTCGAGACCGTAGGAAGCAGTAGATTTGTATTTAGGGTGAACCTAGCCCCTTATTTATAGTCTTTACATTGTGAAGTTCAACATTATAAAGTCCATCGTTTAGTACTTCTTTGTGTCCGTGGACCATAACCTGATAAATTAATAATTTAATTCATTCCCTGATTTATTAGTTCAGGCTTAAGTGTTGAGATTTAGGTCCTCTTAATCAGAGTGCCCTAATTCAACTCGGTTACCACACTTGAGACCGTAACACCTTTACATGAATAAGTCTAATTTAGTTAATTAAATAATTAACTCAATTATTTTTAATTTGGAATTCCTTAAGACAATGACTGAATATGTTTATTTAGCATGTTGGTCCATAAATATATTCCAACAATCTCTCACTTGGACCGCACATGTTAGTTAATAATACATATTGAACTCTAATAGGATGGATAAACAGTACAACCGCGTACATGACTTGTAACAATAAATGACTAAATATTTTTTTCTCGTAATGTGAACAATTGATGTAATAGTATTCACATTATCATTATCAATCAATTACTTGAGAAAATTATAGAGTGTGGCCTAAGAGTAATATAGCTCGTTATCATACATATCTACTCTTAAATGGTTCCTACCTTTGGAGTCCAATATTTTACATATATCAATAAATAATTTCAAGTATATATATATATACATATTACAATAAAACTTAATGTGCATAATATTGAAAAATATAACATCATATCTTATTAAAAACTCTCCCATTGAAACTAATAATCCTCTATATCGACTGAACCTATAATGATGGTGTGTCCTTGGAAAACCTTCGGCAAAACAACATTTGTCAGAGGGTCTGCTATCATGGAGTTTATGTTGATGTGCTTTATATATATCTGACCCATATAAACTATCACTTTAACGGAAAATAACTTTATATCTATATGTTTGGACCTAGACAAGTTCCTAGTACTGTTAGAGTTTTGCATGATGGAATTCCAAAACCACAATTACTGGTTTGATACCTCAAAGCACGAAACAAATTCTTCCACCATGGTGGACAATGCAATAAGTGTTTATTTTACATTTTTTTCATGATATTGCACCTCAAGCCAATAACAAGATGTTTCATGACGTGCTTTTTAGTGTGTCTATGCATCCACAAATATATGAGTTGGAATACCCATTGATCTTCAGTGTATCTGATTTCCCATATGTCAACATATGCCCCTTTGTTCCTTGCAGGTATGAAGTTTCCTTTTAACTAACTTTTAGTGATTCATGCCTAGGTTACTAACAAATCTCCCCAACATATTTACAGCAACGATAATGTCCGACCAAGTACAAACTTGAGCATACATTAAAATCCCAACTGCCACATCATTATGGAATCTTTTCATTTCCTCAATTTCAAGTTTTGTCTCAGGACATTGACCCAGACAAAGTATGTCATCCTTTTTAATAAGGATACTTATTGAGTTGTATTCTTCTAATCCGTAATGTTGTAACACACTTTTAATATAGGTTTTATGTGATAATCCAAGAATACCATGGGAAAAATTCTGATGTATTTAGATTCCTAATACAAAACTGTCATAATCAAGATCCTTCATATCAAACTTGTCTAATAGAAATATTTTTGTAGTGTGTAATAATTTTTTATTTAATCGAGGTAAGAAATTTTTCATCCAGATATAATATATAAGAAATACAAAATTACTCTCACTGAACTTGTGATACACACAATCCTCAACCGAGTTGATCTCAATGTCACAAGTGACTATCAGCTCAAGGAAATTGTGGTACCATTGACGAAAGGCTTATTTGAGCCCATTAATAGATTTCTTAAGTCTACAAACAGGATCTTTTGAGTTGTTTTCTACAAAGTGCTCTGATTGCACCATATAGATTGTTTCATCAATATCACCATTAAGAAAAGAAGTCTTAGCATCCATCTGATGGAGCTCAAGGTTAAAATGTACAACTAATGTCATGATTGTTCTAAGAGAATCCTTCGTCGATACTGGAGCGAAGGTTTCTGTAAAATCAATCCATTCACGCTGAGTATAACCTTTCGCTACAAGACGCGCTTTATGTCTTTGCATATTACCCATGGAATTGCATTTGGTTTTGTAAACCTACTCATACCCGATTGTCTTTTTCCCTTCATGTAATGGGACAAGATCCTATACCGTATTATCCTGCATCGGTTTATACTCTTCCTTCATAATACCAATCCATTATCGATAGTTAGAGCTTACCATGTCCTGTTTGTAAGATGAAGGATCATCTACAGCTCCAAGACATGGCTCGTCATGCTCCTGAAGATATACTATAAATTCTAGACCTATAGTAGTTTCCTTTCTCTCGTGGACCTTATTGACGGTAATATTTCCTTTTATTTTACTTCTTAAGGAGGTAGAGTTTTATCATCATGAACGATGTCATTTTAATCTTCTTTTGGAACATTACCTTGAGGTTCCCCTTGCTCTACCTGTACCATATTTATATCGTGGTTAGAACCTTCAAGTGGAGAATTAGAGTTAAGTTGAGATTATCGTGTCCTAATCGGACCAAACCGATTTGTATTACAACCCATTCTTCTAATACATGAGTATCCTTATTAACACCTACATGAATATGTATGGATTCTTCCTCAAAATCAACATATGTCCCCTTATCCTTACCCTTCAGACTCAACATTCTCTGGAAATTTGGTCGTTCTTGTCTCAAATATTATATTAGTGATATAATCATAAAACTTAAACCCTGTGGAATGTTTGAAATAACCTATGCAGATGCAGCTAACTATTTTCTGGTCAAGTTTTTTTTCTTGAGGTTTGTAAGGCCTCGTCTCAGTCAGACAATCCCACATATACAAATGCTTTAAATTGGGTGTACACCCATTCTAAAGCTCATATGGGGTCCTAACACTAACCTTAGTGGGTACTCCGTGGAGTATATAAGTGACACATTTGATGGAAACCCTCATATAAATAATGGTAGAGATAAGTGCTTGCCATTAAGAATGGAAATAAGTCAGGATGGGTGTGGGTATAACTAAACCCGTAACTCATCTTGTCAATATTTTTCCGAACCCATACCCTAATCTGTACAAGTCAAGTAATATAAGTTTTTTCCACACCTGCGGAAATCTCATCGGGTCGGCTCAAATCGAGTACCCACGGGTTTGGAAAAAATTATAATCCCTACTTATCATATATCTAAACATATTTGTTAGTATCCGGTTCCATCTCTCAGATACATCACTCATGCGGAGGAAAACCCAAAAATATGTATTGAGGGATTATGCCATATTTTTCAAAGGTACTTAGCAAAGGTCCATGGCGTTGTTCATCCAACCTTTCACATATTCCATAGTACTCATCACTGCAGTCATATCTAACGGTCTTAATGCTCTTATAGAGTTGTTTTTCAACTTTGATCCTAAAAGCTTTGAACTTGTCAAGGGTATCATATTTTTTCTTCTTGACCGGACCTTGAACCGATCATTTTCCATTGACCTTTCTCTTAAATCATGCCATTTGAAGATATAATCACATTAACCTCAGGTGTTATGCCTTTAAGTCTATCATCCTCATGTGCAGTGTGGGAAATCATCTCATTAATATGCAACCTTTCCCACATGCAGTTATTGGTGGACTGGAAATACTGAAACCGGTATGGTAACAAATGAAATGTGAATCCAGCTATGCATTCCTCAGGAAGGTCTAAACCGATTTCATTTAAATTTTAACCAATCATAGACATTTGTAAAATATGCTCACAGATTTTATCTTTTCCATTATACTTTCGTTTTTTAGGTAGCTAGCTATGTGAGCAAAAGATGCACCTCTACATTCTCCTTTTTGGCATATGTTTTCTCGACCTCCGCAAGGAAGTCTAATGCAGTGGTAAAACCTTTAAGAACAACCGCACGCAATGTTACTTGAATACCTTGTCACAAGACTTTCATGCACAAATTATTTGACTTCTCCCACCTTTCAACTGCCTAGTTTCCTCCGATGTACTTTCTTGACTAAGGGGTGGTTTGGGAGTTTTCGATGCATAGTCATAGTCATGTATAGACAAGAACAACAACATATCCTCTTTTCACAATTGGAAGTTCGAACTATCAAACATGGGTGTTTCCCAATAGATTGTAACCAGTGGACACTATAATAAGAATAAACAAGACACAAAGCACATTTAGTGTCTTGATGTATAACTGAAAACATATGCATGAGCATTTCAAATACATGTAAAATATAAATTTCCATGAAAATAGATACAGGAGAGAATTGTACTTACATGCAATTTTATGAGTTTAAGAAAAATACCATGATCATAATTTTAATTTCCTAAATACCAATAAGACTTTCCGGAGGGCCGATTTCATTTACCTAAATTAAAATAACCCTAATTTGAATTCCCGAAGTACCAATAAAACCTTCTGGAAGGTCAAATAACCCACTTAAGCTTAAAAACAACACATGACAATTTTCAGTAATTTTGTGTCGTGTATGATTAATTTGAACCCAAACGTGAAACTTTTGAAGAGCACGTAATATTTGAATTTAAATTAATCTCCGAACCTTACCAACCCTAGGATCCATAAGGAAATAAATTTTAACCTTTCGGAGAGTTAATTAAATTAATTCCTTAGTTTCACATAGCGATCTACAAAACCTTAGTCATGCATCACCATTTAACCATTTAAGCGTAATTAATTTAATTTGCAAATACACATACAACAATTTACATGTCTAAACAAATAATGTTTGTGAAATAAATTAATTAAATATATTTTAAATTAATTAAATAATAATTTTCAAAAACAAAATAATTAATACATTATTTTTTTTAATGAAAAACAATGTTGTAGTAGTTTGACGCAACAGCTTGCCTATCTGTCGCAACTGCGTACCTGTCTATTAAAGTGTTGCAGCAGCGTGCATTTCTGCTACCGTGTTGTAGTAGCTTACCTGCATGATGTCTGCTGCAGTAGCTTACCTGCCTGCTCCAGGTCCTAGCAGCACCGAGCTCGGAGTAATGCTACTATCATTGCGTTTATGTCCAGCCAACAACCTCCCACTACTATCATCATGATAAAAACTGGTTTTTGAATCCTCATAGGTCAAGGCGTCTGCAATTTTCAGGCTATGTTGAACATCGTTGGACAGACTTTGATCAGCGTTAACATCAGGGGTTAAGCTGTCGATGGGTCCTTGTCCAAATAGTTTGAATTTATTCGTAAATTCATGGTTGATTGGTTTGATGTTAATTTTTGGAGAAGAAATTCCAGACATCATTCAAGCCTAATTTAATCGTGAAATCCCCAAACTATAAAAATACAGTTTATTCATATTAAACATGAAAAATCAAATAAACATGATCTTTTATGCAACTAAATCACATAAACGTGATTTTCATACAGTTCTTAAATTCATGCGCTAACCGGGTCAATCAACACATAATCCCAATAGCATAGATTCTTTATAGTGAAGAAAAATGCATCAATATTTATCAACATACAATTTGATCATTCTATCGAATCCAAAAAAAGGTTTTTGTATGCTCTAATATCAATTTTTATATTTTATTTGAAATTGCATCAAATTAATATAACAAAATACATAAAATAATTAAACTCTTAATTGAGATTCACCTACTGAATAAACGAAAAATGAGATTACTCACGGGTTTTCCTGTAGCTATCTATCTTGTATTTTATTCATTTTTTGTTCCCTAACAATTCTTTAGAGGAACTTGAAAAAATGTGCATAACAAAGTTAGAAAAGAAAAGGGTTTTGGTTTTTCAGACACTATAGGAAAGACAGGTTCGTGTTTAGGATTTAGGATGATGAAATACATAAACCTAGCCCTTTATTTATAGTATTTACAATGTAAAGCCCAACATTATAAAGCTCATCCTTTAGTACTTCCTTGTGTCCATGGACCATAACCTGATAAATTGATAATTCAATTTATTATGTGATATATTACTTCAGGCTTAAGTGTTGAAATTTGGGCCATCTTCATCATAATGCCCAAATTTAACCTAGTTACGACACTTGAGCCCATAACACTTTTACACCCATAGGTCTAATTTTGTTAATTAAATAATTAACTCAATTAATTTTAATTTTGACTTCCTTAAGACAATGACCAAATATTTTTATTTAATATGTTGGTCCAAATTATTTTCTATCCATAAATATATCAAATAATTATATTCCAACAGATATATCAATGTCCTAATTACATTATTGTAGATTCATTCATAATACATGATAAAGTTGAATGGTCTCAATCCGTTAGTAGATCCAGTGTACACAAACAAGCAGGATCAAGAACGCGAACAATATAAACGGGATTTTATAATTAGTTGTTACTAGTATGAATAACTTGACAAAGAATTTAACTATGCAACTTGTTCCTAGTAATGTAATCGATATACAAAATGAATGATTTGTTGTTATATAAAATATGTATATTGAGTAAATCAATATAATACATCAATTGTATTAGCATTAAGGCTCCCTTATGAATCAATGTAGAATTGTATATATGTTTCAGTTAATCATCTCAAAAAACTTATTGAAATAATTTATTAAAAAAATATGCATTTGGAATTATGTGTTGATGGAGGTAGTTAGAGGCATGGAAATAGGGTTATATGATAGCATGTTTCGATTCACTGAATCGTACAAACATGTTTAAGATTGCTTGTTTTGGTATTTGATATTCTTAAAGAACTGAATTAGGGGTTTTCCTTTGAATTATGGTTAATTCAGAAAAATGGATTTGTTTCAGCAAAATATCATAGGTCGAAGGATAAAACAAAACAACAAAAGGCTATTTCGACACCATCAAAGCAATCACCCTTGATTTGATTACGATAAAAGGTAAGGATAACTTTACCACGACCACCCACATTGTGATGATGAAAAAGTTTTTTTCTCGTTGTGATTAACATTAGCTCGTCCCGGCAAGCCTTGGCTACTACAACGAATACGTTCTTCGTTGCAGCTAGCGTGGGTTGTTAGGTTTGGGTCTTTCTTATTTTGTAACATGTAACCACTGATATATGTTTGGTTATACTTGTTTGTATATGTATGTGGTTGAAATTAGATATACATTTAAATGTTTATGCGGATATGAGTTACTAAGGTTGTTTGAATTACCGTAAGTGAACCATAAAATCAATTAATCGGTCAAATGAAGGTTAGTTAGCGATTGAGGATCATGGGGTCTGAATAGTTCATGGATTAAGTTTATTAAAAGTTTTTTCGGTTCAAAAGGTCAATATTTGTCATGATAAATCATGAACAGATAAAATCAACTAAATATTTATCATTAATTTTTTATTAAAGTAGGGGGATCCGCTCAAAGAAGGATTCCATCAGTACTTGACCAATTAAAAATTAGATTAATAGCAATTTTTCAAACTCATAAATATATATTAGTATTAAAGGTATCATTGAGTGACATGTTTTATATATATTATACGATATTTTAGAATGTTTAAATATTGTATGTCACCAAAGTGTGTATGTAATTAATTTTCTGTGTAAATATTAAATATATATATATATATATAACCTATCCAATTTTTATTTGTGAATGAAGGATATTAAATTTTATTTGAACTTTTGTGGTATTAAGATTTAAGAAGTATATGCATCTCACTAAAGATATTTTTCATAAAGAGAAGAAATCATTTGAAACATGAGAGAAGTAACGTAAGCTGAGCCTAAAAATAAAAATAATGATATAAAATTTATTTATTTCACTTTTAACCAAAATAAAAACTTTATTGCATTAAAGGTCTGATACAAACAGGCCCAAATAGTCTATAAAATGACAATTATGAAATTAAATTTTTGACGGTGAAATTTCATGCTAATAGAAGTTTTGGATTCGAAATCTGAATGCATATAAGAGTAACGAATTATCCTTTTATGGTTAGATAAGGCTTGTATAGTAGTAATTTTAATTTGAATATCTAAAAATTTCATTAGACTCTGTCTCACCCTTTTATGGTCAGATTTCATTTTTTTTGTTTAATCATTTAATTTTGAAACATATTTTGTTGATTATCTATAATTTTTTTGTTAGAATTATCACAAAAATATTTATAAAAATAATTAAATTAAAACCTCTCAATTATACTTATTTCATAAGTGTTTATTTTTTAAAATCCGACTTCACTTCAAGTATTTATTATAAAAAATATTTTTTATTAAATTTTTAACTAGTAAAAATAGACCCGAACTTAATTTTGTTCGAGCTTTTTAAATATTAAACAAACATTAATCATTTTTTGAATTATTTTATTATTATTATTATTATTACTAATACTAATACTACTTTACCTAAAAAACTATGATCATTTATTTAATATTTTTAAAATTTCAAAAATAAAATTAACCATACACTATTACAGTCAGAAGCAACCCTGTAGTTAAATTATAGTCAGTATATTAGCCAAAAAAAAACACCCAACCTATGAAAAACTACTCATAAACACTTCACGATACCTAAAACATTGATCCATGAACAAGTGGAAATCAAAAATCAAGATTACTACATTTCAAATAACTTCCAACAATCTAAAAAATGATTCTTGAATTTATGGTAAAGTATACACTAGTTGGGAAATTCCCGAAAGCAATACCCCTAATGAATCCAAAGATTCTTTGAATCTTTAAAATTCAAAGGTAAATACATCTTAGGTATTTGGGATCCTATGCATTTAATAATAGAGGTAGATTTACAAGAAGACAAAGTGTATATGGGCATATTCACCATGAGGGTTCTCAAATGGACTCCTAACGTTCATCCTATAAAGGAATCTCTAATTACCTCAGTCTGGATCTCTTTCAACAATATTTCATCCTACCTATATAACTATGAAATTATTAGAAACCTGGCCAAATTTATAGGATATCCCATTGATACTTGGGTTCCCATAAAATATCAGGCTATGTTCAATTGTTGTAAGGCCTATGTGGAAGTTGACATATCCAAGCCTCTTCAAGATAGAATATGGGTTACATTCAACGAAAAAGAAGATTTCTTGGTGTTTCTTTCGTATGAGGACATGCAAAAATATTGTTATGAATGTCACTACATGGGACATAATCTTAAAACCTACAGAAAATCAACTCAAGAATCTATGAACACTACTTTGGATCAAAATCTTTGAATCATTTTGATAATCTTCACTATATATCTCTCAAAACCCAAGACCTCAATAAATATTCTGAGATCTGGGTACCTAAATTGAAGTCAGTGATTGCACAAGATAAAGCAGGGTCTTCATCAACAGATAAACCAACCTCACCATTAATTTCCCCCCAAATCTTAGAAGATCAAATCTCTAATCTCAGCAATAAATCTCAGAAAACTAGTGACATATACCTAAGCCCTGCATTGGAGCCTCTCCATATAGATATCAACATTAAATCAGAAAATTTAAACATAGTACCTGATCTACATGAAGCTGAGATAAATGATGCATTGCACTCTTTAGAAATTGGTGTTAGTCTAACTTTTTATATCATCCCTGATCAAGAATAGCCTACCAGCATTTTACCAAGACCAAATTGTATAGGAATTTTTCTCTATTCCCCCAAAGTCTTTGCCACGGATGAAAAATACATCAAAACCATAATGGAAAAAAAATAGACAAATAATGCAACCACATTAGGGTTGGAACCTACTAAAGCAATGCAAACATGAAAGGTTTGACATACTTCAAACTGGCTCATTTAAAGGATATTGGCAATCCTTTGTTGGAATGTTAGAGTGGTCGACAACAAACCTACAAGAAGAAGAATCAATTCAATCATTAGAACTGAGAAAATTGATTTTTTGGCAATCCAAGAACCAATGATAGCTAGCACACATCTTCTCAAAACTGCTCGGCAGTTAGATTTCAATCAAGTTGAGGCAAACTCATCAAACAAGATTTGGCTATTCTGGAATAACAACTATACAATCTACCTTATATTATACCATGAACAACTACTTCATATTAGTTTCAAACACCTAAATATGGACAAGGATTTCCTAGTATCCATTATATGTACAAAATGCTCCAGAGAACTCAAATCCTCTCTATGGGACAACATCAGAAATGTGGCAGACTCTTCTAAAGAATGGATATTAATGGGAGATTTCAACATTATTACTGAACCTTTATAATAACTCTCATACTTCACTATATGTCTGGAAAGTATGGATAATTTCAATAATTTAATTACTGAGTGTGGTTTAATGGATGTAGAGTATATAGGTTGAAAATTTAACTAGTATAACTCTCATAAATAGAAGAGACTATATAGAGTTATTTATAACTATTCTTGAGCAAATCAGTTCGCCAACACAACAGTCACACACATGCCAAACATAACTCAGATTATACACATATATGCATAAAGCTATCTAGTAACAACAATCAAGTGAAGTATGGGTTTAAGCTCCAGAATATGTGGCTAGAACATCCTGAATTTGAAGCAACTCTTAAATCAAGTTGGAATGGTCTTGTCTATGGTTATCATATTCAAATCTTCTGGGAAAAAAACTAAAGAAGCTAATTCCTAGACAGAAGAATAAGTTAAATGTCATGAAAATTGTTATAGAGAATCATCATCACAAGATAAAAAAAATCAAGTTAGCTAAAGCAAATGCAACTCTTCTTCAACTACTTGATAGAGAAGAAATCGACTATGAGCAAAAACGCAAAATTAACTGCACAAAAAATGGGGAAAGAAACACTGCAACATTTTATAATTATGTCATGAATAAATGGAGGAAAAATAAAATCACAAAAATCAAAGACAAAAACATCTGGACTGAAGATCCACAAGACTTGGAATACTCAATAATTGACTACTTCAACACTCTACTAACATATAATGTAGCTCTATTGACTTTGATTTTAATCAATCTATTATTCATAATCTAGTTTATGTTAAAGATAACTCTAAATTATTGGATCTTCCCTCTGATCATTAGATTCTTAAGGATACTAATGCTCTTAACCCCACTAGTGTTGCTGGTGTGCATGGTTTTAACATAAAATTCTACCATAAATTTTGGAATATAATTGCACAAGATTTATCCTCTACTGTAAGAGAATTTTCCTAAGGTGATCAGGTTTCTAGTAGAGTATATGCTACTGATATCTGCTTGATTCCTAAAAAGGACAATCCTAAATCTTGGAATGAATATAGACCTATAAGTTTATACAATGCATTCAATAGAATACTATGTAAGATTATCAATGATAGAATTTGTACCCTCCTTCCTAAGGTAATTTATGTGGAACATAATGAGTTTGTTAAAGGCAGAAGTATTCAGGAAAACATTCTCCTTACTAAAGAATTGGCCTATAACATCAATGAAAAACTAGAGGAGGAAATATAATACTTAAACTAGATCTATTTAAATCATTTGATAATTATCAATTCCATTCATTAACCAAATACTAAGTGTCTTTGGTTTTAATTGTAGGTTCACAAATCTAATACTAGATATATCAACAATGTTCACTTCTCAGTTATAATTAATGGAGTATCAAAAAGATACTTTAAATCTACAAATGAAATCAGACAAATGCAGCCTCTGTCCCCAAGTCTGTATATATTGGCTCAAGAGTATTTGATAAGAGGACTAAAGTAGCTATTTCAAGAACACACTGACTTGAGATACAAAACATCTAGTAATATCATTATAATTTGTTTATCATTTGCAGATGTTTAATTATTTTTTCTAATGGATCTAAAGCTAATGTTAATAAGCTATACAGGTTTCTTATAAAGTACAGAGACCAAATTGGCCAGTTGATCAACAAGGAGAAATCTTTATACATACTGTTTATATCTTCTCCAAATTCTAAATCCAATCATATACATCTCATTAACGGATTCAATCAATGAAGTTTTCTAATGAAATACCAAGGGGCTATCATCTCTAGCAGAAATACATCAATCCATTATAAAGATCTAATAACAAAGTTCAGACATAAAACTCAAGCATGAGACCATACCTTGTTATTCTTTGGAGGAAGACTGACACTTATTCAAACAGTCATGACAATTTTTTCTAACTTCAAACTTCTACACGCTCTTCTTCCCAGTTGAATCGTCAAAAGACTTGAAGAAATCTATAGTATATATCTCCAGGGTACAACCGAAATTCGCATAGCAATGATGTGGGCTAGTTGGAACAAGCTTTGCTATCCCTACAAAGAATGAGGATTAAATATCATAAAATTTGAAGACATTCAACTAACTTATTCTTGTAAACTATGGTTGAAATTTAGAGAAAACAAGAGCCTTTGGTCAAACTTTATGCATTTATCTACTGCTAAAATGCTCGTCTTATCCAAGTCAACCTAATTACTAAAAGATCACAAATATGGAAGAGACTTTTGGATCACGGAAACATTTCAGAAGAATTCTGTAGATAAACTAATGTTGCTACGATATCGATTGCAATATTCAATCTCTCAATAAATTTTAAGCTTCCACTTGCTGCTTCTTCTGGGTGCAGCCAATTATCCAAGCTTCCGTTAGGCATGAGCTCATACACAAGAGCTTTGAATTCATTGCCTTGAGATTCAGTCCTAGAACAAGTAGTAACTATCTTGACAAGATTACGATGTCTAACGTTCTTCAGGGCTTCACATTCGACCACAAAGCTTTTAGAAGCGCCGTGAAGCTTTAGTATCTTGATGGCCAACGTATTATTTTTTAGAGGAAGGAGTGCTTTATATACAGTGCTGAAATAACCTGAATCAATCAGGTTGTTTGAAGAAAAGCCCTCAGTTGCATCAAGAAGTTCTTTGTATGAAATATTTTGGTAGAAAGGCTCAACTAAAGGATCGGAAGTAGGGTTATTTATTCTCCGATTTCTCAAGCAATGCTGAGAAACAGAGTATCTTCTTTAAATCGCTGAAGTAGGGTTATCTTCACAGTATTCATTTGCATATTTTCTTTAAACAGAGTATCGCAAATTTTGCGATACTCCGTTTTCAGAATATAAAAAAATATAAAAAAATAAACAAATATTAAATTCTGAGGGTAAAAATGTAATTAAAAGTCAAGGCACTATTTGTGAGACAAGAACCATTTAACTATGGTGACACGTGGTAGGACCAGGAACAATACCACGCGCGGGGACTAAAATTATAGATTTTTGATAGTCGAGGGACCGTCACCGTGATTTTTTTTGTCGAGGGACTAAATGGCAGAAAATGTGATAGCCGAGGGAGGAATCAACGATTTAAGCCCTGTTTTCAGAGCAAATACATACCTTATAGTTTATTTCTTACAACTCTGTCCTCAGGAACTCAATTCAAAGCATGCAGTCAATCCCTCCATAGCTGATAACAAAATCAACACAAAGCATAAACCAGAACTCAACACCCATTTTTGAAAGACAAATATGGATCCACAAAATAACAACTTCTGGAAACGTACCTCAAATTCAGTGATATAGGAATTCAATCTTCCCGATCTCCATCTGAAGTTTTCGGGACTTTAAAGATTCACGAATTCTCGAGAAAACTTTCATCAATTCCTCCTATAAAATTCTTAGGTCGGAGAAAGCATTTTCAGCTACGGTAAACACTAGTTATTTACTATTAGTGGTTCTTTTTTAGTGTCACAATCTTCCGAAATGTAAAATTAGCCTACTTAGACTTTTCTAAATACTATTTTTCAAAATTAAATATCAATCTAGGACGAAAGACAATTTCCAGCTATCGGGAATAGTAAGTCTTTCACAGTAGATGTTCAAATAATCCATCAGCGTATAAAATTAATATTGAGAAAATAAATTTTTTATTAACAAAAATACAAAAGTTACGTGCAATTTTTTTGTAAATTCACACGTATATACGAAATAAAATATTTATAATTAATAAAAAAATATTTTCAACATTTAAAAGCGGTGTTGGACGAGCATATCTTTGGAGTGTTTGTCTTTTATCCGTATCCAATTAACTTTTGTACGAGAATGCCTACTACCTCGCGAGTAGGCAGTTTGGGAAATTAGGAATTTGAAGGGCGGAGAATTCGATACGGAGTAAAACCGAATGGGAAACTTAATCGATAAAATAGTATGAAACGGAACTATAAAATAGTGATGTTATTTAATATTAGTGCTATGCATTGGTTGAGATTGATGTATCCAGGTTTTTGAAAATAAAATTATGGGTGGGGTTTGGAGATCATGATGGTTGCTGGATCGGTGTTAGCTATAAGAATGCGCCTTTTTATTGCAGAACTTGTCATCACTTAGGTCATGACTCTGAGAAATGCAAGAAAATTTTGAACAAAGAAGGTGTTATTCATAAAGAAGAGGATAGAAAGGGCGTGGCTAGTACAGACAGTCATTCTGATGCTGTTAAAGATAAGGGTAGTAGTATACAATGCACTAAGGACACTCTTCCTTTTATTAAGGTTTACAAAAGAAGACTTAAATCTATGATTACTGCTAAGGATAGCCCTGTTGAGGCTCCTAGTAATGCTAGTAATACTGGTAACCCTGGTGTTACTAGTCCTGTTGAAACTTTTAAGCAAGATTTCGAGATGATCAGTGCGCTTCATGGATTGGATCCGGATCAGATTTCTGATGCTCCTGTGTCTAGCTCTCCTAAGCAAAGTAACATTGGTAGCTGTAATCCTTCCCTAGAGGTTGCTTCTCCCAGTTCCTCTGATCATGGCTTCACTTCTATTGTTCGCAGTAAGTTAAAATCTGCAAGTAAAAGTAGGAGTGCAAAAAGGTTAAATATCAAATCTCTTCATAAAAGAGATAAAACTAATTCTTATTCTTTATCTGAATGATTAAGTTTCTTAGTTGGAACGCTCGTGGTCTCAATAATAGTGCTACTTTGTCTAGGCTAAATTTTATCATTAATCAATATAAGGTTAAGCTGATTGATATCCAAGAGCCTATGGTTAGAATTGATAAAATTGATAAAATTGCTCAGAAAATTGGTTTTAATAGTTGGATTTCTAACTGTTCTAATAAAGTGTGGTTGTTCTGGAATGATGAGATTAGTTTAAATGTATTGCTCGACCATGATCAGTTTCTCCACTTGGAGATTAATGCTTCTAATTTTTCTGGTTTCTTAACTTCTGTTTATGCTAAGAATAGAAGTATGCAGCGTAAAGATCTTTGGAGTAAGTTGGCTTTCATACCTCATGATGACAAGCCCTGGTTTCTGGCTGGTGACTTCAATGCCATATCTTGCTCTGATGACCAGCTTAATTGCTCTTCCTTTGATGTCTCTAGTGCTGATGATTTTAATGATTTCATTAAGCTTTGCAATCTTGTTGATCCTGGTTTTGTTGGCTCTAGATACACCTCGAGCAATAACAGAGCATGGAAAAGATTAGATAGAGTTTTGATAAACAATAAGGCTGCTATTTCATTTCATACTCAGGTCTTACACATGGTCAGAACCTGCTCTGACCATGCTCCTCTCTTGATTACTTTGTCTAATCCTATTAGTTCTACTTCTAACAACAAAGGATTTTTCAAATTTGTTAACGCTTGGACTAACCATCCTGATTTCATTACTGATGTTTCTCTTAATTGGAACAATTATTGTAAGGGAGACACTAATATGATCTTTTGGTATAAGCTCAGGAGACTTAAAAAGTTCCTTAAAGGGTGGAATATTAATAAATTTGGCAACATTTTTAGCAAAGTTAAGCAGGCTATGGAGGATGTGGCTGCTATGGAAATCAGTCATCAGGTTTTCAACAGCATTGAATCTAAAGCTAGTTTAAATAAGGCTACCAGCTTGCTCATTCAAGCTCTTAAGAATGAGGAATGTTACTGGAGGCAGAAGTTCTATAACTCTTGGTTAAGCAGTGGGGATGGTAACACTAAACTTTATCTTTCTTATGTTTCTCACAAAAAGAAGAAGAATTCCATTCTGGGGATCAAAGATAAAGGTAACTGGTTAATTAAGGAATCTGATATTGCTTGCTCTGCTGAGTCTTATTTTAAAGACATTCTTTCTGGTTGTACCTACTCTTGTGAGGATGCTAACATTATTGAGCCTATTCTTAATAATATTCATAGTCTTGTTAGTGTCAGTGATAATGGTAGTATTATGAAGGCTACTACTAAAGAGGAGATGTGGAGCATTGTCTCTGCCATGAAAAATGACAGTACTCTTGGTACTGATGGCTTTAATTGCCACTTTCTAAAGACTTGTTCAGTTCTGATCTTTGCCTGGCTATTAATTATTATCTCAGGGGAATGGCTATTCCTAAGGGGATATTTTCTACTGGGATCTGTCTTATCCTTAAGTCTCCTAACCCTGTCTTATACTATTTTTAACAGGCTAATTTTTTCTCTTATAAACACTAGAATTTCTTTTATTCTTCCTAAGATAGTTTCTAAATGTCAAGGAGCGTTTGTTAAGGACATGCTTATTCATGACAATATTCTTATTATCAAAGAGATGCTGCACAATATTAATAGAAGACCTTCTAAGGGAAACATTATAATGCAGCTTGATATGACAAAGGCATTTGACAGAATGTCTCATGCCTTTGTCATCAAGGTTATGAGGAGCTTTGGTTTCTCTGATGGTCTCTTGGCCTTAATTCATTCTCTCATTTCTAATGTAATGGTGTCTATTCTTATTAATGGTAGCAGTATAAGGTATTTTCCTCAGAAGAATGGGTTAAGGCAAGGTGATCATTTATCCCCTTGCCTATTCATTCTTGCTGAGGAGGCTCTCCTAAGGGGTCTCTCTTGTCTTTATGATTATAATCCTAACATGAAATATTATCTCAAGTCAGGTTACATTTTACCTTGCCTTGCTTTCGCTGACGATATTGTTATCTTCTCTAATAGTGCCCCTTCTTCAATTGATAATCTGTGCAAGTTGCTGGAAAATTATCAGACTTCTTCTGGACAAATGATCAATAAGGATAAAACCAAGATTGTTACCTCGACTAGGCTGGCCTTTGCTGCTAACTCCAGGCTGAAATCTACTACTGGTTTCAAAATTGATCATGCTCCTTTCAAGTATTTGGGAATCAGCATTTCTGCAAATAACAAAGGAAGGAATTTCGTTAATCTTTTGTCTGCTATTTATAATAAAATTCAGATTTGGGATATGAAATCTTTGTCTTTTGGGGGGAGGCTAGCTCTTATTAAGAGTGTTCTCCATCCCATTGTTTATTATTGGATGCAGAACACTCTAATCCCCAAGGCTATTCTCAATAAGATCGAGTTGTGCTTTAATAAATTTCTTTGGAGGTCCAATTATAATGATAGAGCCATCCATTGGACCTCTTGGAACCTCCATTGTAGGCCCTTTGATGAAGGTGGATTGAATATCAAATTATTATCTGATATTCAAACCACTTTCTCTTTCAAGTTATGGTTTTTGTTTAGGAGAGGCCATTCTCTTTGGGCTGAGCTGATGCATCATACTTACTGTCTTAACTGTCATCCTACTATTGCTGAGTGTAAAA
This sequence comes from Limnanthes douglasii subsp. nivea, assembly GCA_036936605.1. Taxonomy (NCBI): domain Eukaryota; kingdom Viridiplantae; phylum Streptophyta; class Magnoliopsida; order Brassicales; family Limnanthaceae; genus Limnanthes; species Limnanthes douglasii. The sequence goes on along the minus strand of JAUPFV010000001.1, from coordinate 213,983,089 downwards.
CTACTGATTCAATTACTTGGAAAATATTATTTTCTATTATGGCTCAGGCTGATGGTCATGTTAACTGGAAATTAGGCAGAGGGGATGTGGATTTTTGGGGAGATGCCTGGCATGGCATGTCACCTATTGCTACTGAGTCTGACTCCAGGACTTGGCTCCTTCCTGCTAAGGTCTTAACTTTATGGAAGGATAACAATTGGGATTTCTCTTTGCTTAACTTCCTGTCTCATGATCGTCTCTCACATATTAAATGTGTAAAGATTGTTCATGACCAGGAAGATAAGATTGAATGGGCTATTTCTAAGAACAAAGAGTTTAACACTAATCAAACTTGGGAAGTTATTAGATTCAAAAATGCAAAACAAAACATTTTTAAAAAGATTTGGAGTCATTTCATTCCAAGTAAATTCTCATTTCTTTGTTGGAAGTTATTTAAAAAATTTATTCCAATTGATAGTATCCTTGCTAAAAGGCACTTCACATCTGTTTCTAAATGTCAGTTTTGCTACAGTTGTGAAGAGAAGAATCATCTCTTCATCAACTATAGCTATGCTTGGTCTCTGTGGAACTACTATGGGATTCTCTTTAGGGTTCCTTTAAGTAGGTTCATGACCATTAGCCATGTTTTCTATAGCTGGTTCTGGGTTTCGAATGGTAGGTTCCACATTACCCATCTTGTCCCACAAATTATTTGTTGGACAATCTGGCGTAACAGGAATGCTAGCAAGTTCACTGGTTCTCATGATAATTTTGACTGTGCTATTAATAGTATTAACAGAGTTATTAATGGAATTGATTCTAATGGTTCCTTAAAATCTATTCACTGGTCAGGAGTTCACAAGGATGGTGTTGCCCTGGGTTGTCTTTCAGTCTATAAAAGAAAGTATAAGCTTAGGTACCTGAAGTGGCTGGCTCCTCCTCCTGGCAGGTTAAAGATTAATGTGGATGGCACCTATAGCTTCTCCGGGGAAGCTAGCGGTGGCTTCTTGGTTAGAGACGAGTTTGGTAGGTTGCTTTCTGGTCATGGCTTCCTCTTTGGTAAGGTTGACCCTTTCAAGGCTGAGTGTCTGGCTCTGTTGGAGGCTTTAATTCACTGTCGCAGAAACAATTGGTACAATGTCGATATTGAGTCTGATTGTCAGACCCTTATCGACATTGTTGACGCCGATAATGTGGCTTCCATCTCTATGGTTGCTATTTGTCGTAACTTGATATGTTCTTCTATGATTCTTCGGTACGTCTCTCGAACCCAGAATGCGGCTGCGGACTGGATTTCGAAATGGGCTTTGAAGGAGAAGGGGGGCAAATCATTTTCTATTGTCGATGCTCTGGTTGAGCTTCTGGCCATCGTGACCCTTGAAAGCCTCGGTGTGGGGTATATTGACCCTGGTTGAGGTTAATCGCGAGGCTGTGGTGGTCGCGTCTGGTGGAGGTGGTTGAAGGTGGTTTGTGGCTGTCCAGGGTGGTGGTCGAAGGTGGTTTGTGATGGTCGAATGTGGTGGTAGTGTTTTTTGGATTTGTGTAAGTGTTGCTGCCGTCGATGGTGGTCTGATACCTCGATGGTGCTCTCACCCAGTTCTAACCCTCCCCTTCAAATTTGAAGAGAAGGGGTCCTGAAGGCGGCGTCAACCTTGAAGCATCAGATGATCGATTGGCTGTTTGTTTTGTGTGTTTGGCGATGTAATGGTATTAGGGTTGTGAGTTGCTTAGAGTGATGGGTAGAGGTAGAAGATGGAGACTGTTTCGATTTAGGGTTTGGGGTCTGACTCAATTTTGACCCGGTCCCTTTTCTTTTCTTGTGGCCTCTGTATTTTTGGGCCCCTAGCTTGTATTCGAATAATTTTTGGTCCGTAATTAAATAAATGGTTCTTTTGTAAAAAAAAAATAGTATGAAACGGAACTAATAAAATTAATACGGAACCGAATTATAGATAATTAGAGTCAATTCAAAATATTTTATATCTATTATATTATCAAAATTATTAAATAATTATGTATTGAAAAATAAATAAATAAATTTTAGATTTTTATTTCCAAATCATTTATTTAAATAAATAGATAATTAAATTATAATTGGATTTATTTATTTTTTCAATCAAATCAAAATGGACCGACGAAAACAGACCAAAAAACTTCATCGGTTCCGAATTGATAAACTTGACAACCCAATACAGTTCCGTCAAACTGGGTCCAAACGCGATAACAAAATCATACATATTATTATTATTATTTTGGAACAAGAGTTTCACTCTTGTAAAAACGTGAGCATCCAACTACTTCCTTACATACAATATATCAGCAATAGATAACATTATATCTGTAAACTGATTCCATTCATTAAGCTTATCGCCGAAACTTACTTCATTGGCGAAACCTACTTCAAATGGATCGCAATTATGTAGATCCGTCTTAAGATGTTGCATATCCCAATATAACGATGCGAAATCACGTTTCGTCAAACGCTCCAGGGCATCACGAACCCAGTTGCTGGATTCGTCGAAAAGTTCATAACACTGCATATAGCTCGCTTTCGAAGAACTATGCCTTATTTTCTCTGCGCGCGCCCGTGCTAGACTCTTTAAAGATGTAATAATTGGATCTGTCCGATCCCCCAACAATAATTGTTCTAGGCTTGTCAGGTTTAGGGTTGATATCTTAGGGATCGATTTTAAATAGTTTATACAATAAGATGAGTCTTGTGTACGTTTACATACCCGTCCCATCTCCCGCGAGGTCACTGCTACTGATGGACGAGTGAAAAACAACATTAAAAAAATGATACAAAACATGTTAAAAAATGAGGTCTTCATTTCTAAATCCATTTATCTAAAAATATTTTTAGACATTATGAAAATTAGTAGTGAAAGAGTCTATATATATATATAATGATATCAAATGTTATAATTAATAAATGATTAAAGAGATTTTATTGCAGTTGCGGTGAAAACTTCGATAATAAATAGAACTATCAATGTTAGTAATGACTGACTATCAATGTTAGTAATGACTGTTTTGAACGTTAAATGATTATGATTAATAAAAATATATAAATTAATTACAGCTTAGTATATTATGTGATTAATGGAAAGACTTCGTAGCCTTATCACAATTTCTTTTTTCTATTCCTATTTTTTTTTTCAACAACTCCACAGAAAACATCTCCACTCAGAGATTCGGTGAACAAAGATGGTTTACTTATCAATTAATATAACAAATAAAATTAATATATTTTGGTTCCAAAAGGGTAGTCGAGTTAGTTGAGTATGGTGTATTTGTGACTAAAGGTCATGAATTCGAGTCCCTCTACATACGTTTTTTCGACTGAGCCTATCACTTTTGATTTGCGGACTATCGCGTCAGACTGAGGGTTTATCCTGTGCGCACTCATTGCATTATGAATAGCGGCTGCGGGTTCTCTCCGAAAAAAAAAATCAATATATTTTTATCTAGCGACATTTACCCTTACTTTTCAATTAAAATTAAAATTCTCTACATGAAATTTTAATTATAGTTTCATGAGTATATTAAATTTATTATTATATAACCATTTCTTTTTATAAAAACTAAAGTTTATTATCCACCACGTGTACGTTAGATCAGAAGTCGTACTAGGCGATTAGAGTAAATTTTGGTCGATCCTAATGGTATTGTAGCAGTGAAATTTTTTGAATGTTATTTTAAATATGTGATCAACTCTCTTTATTTATATTTCCGATCTAAAAATTATAAAATTTATTTAAAATTAAAATTAATTTTGTTGTATTTGGATTTAGAAAAAACAAAAAATATTTAATTAAATTTTGTAATATTAATGCATTTACAAGTTTAATATTAACCTCATTTATATAGACACCCATTTATAATTTTTAACTCTCTTTTTTCTTTCTTTTTTACGTGAAACATGCATTAAATTAAAAATAATAAATTACTTCAATTTTTAAACTCCAAAAGAAGCAAAATGTATGTGAAGATGATATACAAGCACAAGCTACAATCTCCATCGTAGTGAACGAAGATGGACCTGTTATTTTAGAAGAAATCAAGATTGAGCAAAAACAACCTCCTCAAAATTTTGAAACCATTGATTAAGGTATTGAATCTTAAACTATTGACAACTGTATTCATTTTGATTTTTTGACATGAGATCGTGGTTTGCATAGACAAATTGAGTCTTATGATCCAAGTAAAAAAATAGTTAGGAGGGTATATTGATCTTGGTCCGTATTTACCAATACAATTTTATATTTACTGCACTGAACAACATCCTCGTTGATTTAAAAAAAATTGTTTCAGAAATTTCCTTGGGTAGAGTATTCCCCTGATAATGCAGCATACTGTTTTTATTGTTTTCATTTTTTTAAAAAATACATTACGAATGTGTGATTCATATACAGTTATTGAAAAGGGTTTTAACAATCGGAGGAAAGTAAATAATAAAAAAGATTGTGATTTTGTATATCATGTTGGGAAGGAAAGAAATTTAGTTCATCATGTTATTTTACGGCCAATTATTTTTATAATCTAAAAAATCAACCATGTCACTTAGAAAATGTAGTTGAGAAGCTAAGTGAAGAACAAATTGAATGAAAAGATAGTAGAATAAGTGTTATTAGATAAAACTCCAAAATATGGCAAATATACTTTGCTAAAAATCCAAAAAGAACTTCTACATGTTGTTTCAAAAAAGGTACAAAGTATGATTCATGAAGAAATTGGTAATACAAAATATTGTTTAATTGTAAATGAATCTAGAGAAATTGCAAAAAAGGTTCAAATTAAAATTTTCGTTAGATTTGTTGTTAGAAAAGATTTCATGAAAGAGTGATTCTTGGATTTAGTCCATATCAAAGAAAATGAAATTGTGCTGTTTTGTCTCATCATAATATTCATATTCAGAACATCGGAGGCCAATGGTACGACAGTTCTAGTAATATTAAGGTTGAATGCAATGGGCTACAAGCATTATTTATTAAAAATTATCGTTATGTTTATTAAATTCACTGTTTGGCACATCAATTACAATTGTCACTTGTTGCTACATCAAGGGAAGTGCCTCAAATTCACACTTTCTTTCAACATTCGGTTTTTATTATCAATTATGTGACAAGTTCTACTATACGTCATGATGAGTTGCATGCTAATCAGATTGCTAAAATTGAACATTTAAATGATATTGAGGAGCTTCATATTTAAAAAATGGCTAAATCAAATTCGAAAACTACAGTATCCTAAAGATACTAGATGGAGTTTACATTTCACAATAGAGTGCACTTCGATAAGAATGTATGGTGTTACTCATTCTATTTTAACGAAATAACGCTCAAGAGACAACTTTTTCTAAACGAGGTGATGCTTTGGATATCATAAAGGACATCATGATTATTAATAGTTTATTTTGTCGAATATTGCAACAAAAAAAATCAAGATATTATAAATTTTATGCACTTGATTTTCACTAAAAAGCTATTGACTCAAAAATTAAGAAGTGATGGTTGGAAAAATCTTTTGGAGAATATGAGATTATCTTGTGAGATATATAATATCTTGATTCATGAGATGGTTGCTCTTTATTTTTATGTAATGAAATCTCTTTGGCAACAAGAAAAATGAAGACAAAGAATGACAATAGAACATCATCATAGAGTATAAATATTTTTCGTTTTCATAGATCAAAATTTGAATGAGTTAAGTAATAGGTTTAGTGAACAAGTAACATAGCTTCTCATTTTGAGTACATCATTGAATCCTAAAGATGATTACAGATCATTCAATACATAAAATATTTGTATGTTTGCTGTAAAACTATATTTTAATGATTTATTGGAAGAAGAAAAAATTCATTTGAAGTGTGAATTAAAACATTATGGGATAAATATTCTTACTCGTCCATATTTTAAGGTTATATCTACTCTTCATGATTTATGTCAATGAATAATGACAACAGAGAAAACTGGAGTGTATTCACTAATATATACATGTTTATGTCTTGTCTTGACCCTTCCTGTATCAACTGCAACATCCAATAGAGCTTTTTGTCTATAAAAATAGTAAAAACAAGTCTTTGTAGTGGAATATAAAATAAATTTTAGGATATTATAGTGTACATAGAAAAGGAGATTGCAAATTTAGTAAGCTCTGATAAGATCATTAAAACATTTTATATAATAAAAAAAAGACAAGCACGTCTCAAATAAATCGGTTTGTTTCCTGAATTTTATTATTTTGAGTGAGTTCCACTTCTTGATGTTATTCACCGTTCTAATGTACGTATAGTAGTTTTTAACTTGTACTTAGGTCCTCACTTCCTGGGTTTAAAGGTTGAGTTAATATAATTTTTATGTTTACTAAAATCCTAATTCCACCCCTTCGTGAGATAATAATAATTAATGTTTTATTAAAGTAATTTAATTTTTAGACACAAATCTTATTGATTAAATTCATTTTTTATTAAAAAAAGATAGAAGATGAACAAACCTAGTTCTTGTTCAACTATATTGGTTGGATGCATTAGATGGTTCGATATTAATAATGTATTACTCAAAAAACTTAAGAAATATTATTAATATATTAGTGTACATTAATGTTTTCTATATTTTTCTTGTTTGATGTGGGTTAATTTTTATATATAATTTAAATTTAAATTAAAAAATCGATCTCGTTTGTTTTTATTTGTTTCATGTATTAAAGAGAGTGAATTTAGTGACTAGATTTGGACAATCGAGTTCGTTTTAAATTAGAAGGTAACTTTGAGAGATAAATTTTACGAAACATATCTAAAATTATTTGTTTTCAATAACGTGATGTATATTCAGAAATTAGAATGAAGTAAGGAACAAAATTAAGGACAAAACATTAGAAAAAACTTTATCTCGTTTGGATGGTCATATGACATTTTTTTTTTATCAATTTCATGTACACGAAAAGGCCAAAATATATTGTTTTTTCAAATATAAATAAAATTATATTATAAAGATGAGTATAAAGGACATAACATGACAAACGTGAAAATAGGATCAGTGTTGTTTTTTTTATTTTCTTCCAAATTTATGACATATAGATGATATAACTAATTGAGTCGCATCAAAGAGTCGCATCAAAGTAGTCTATCAAACAAACGAAAAATTATTAAACGCTCTATATGATTTTTTCTATAGAATAATCTAAAGAGACTTACTCTTTTGTGTGTTGCTATTATCAATAATTATGCTTGAATCCTTACTTCGGATTCTATTGCACTTGAATCCTGTTAAGAGTTCTTCAAGACTTTGTTCTTGCAAAAATCGTTAGTATTCCTCTCACTAAAGTGGCGACTGATCTTTTTGAGTTTAGGTTAAAAGAATGTTTGAACTCCGGTCATTTCTTTTATAGGAAAATACAACTAAAATCCTAGTTTTATAAAACTCATATTTTTGTATCGCTTTATGATCGTGGACCACAACCTACTAAATTGATTTTATTAAATTAGTGCATGAAGTATTAGTTGACACTTAAGCATTGAGATTTGAATCCAATACTTCACAATGTCCAAACTCCAACCCAATTACCACATTTATTAACCCACAACGTCTTTCCACCGATAGAGACAATACCTAATTAATTATATATGTAATATAATTAAATATAATTACTTTTAGTATTGGACTAACTTAACTTAAAACCATGACAGGGCATATTTTTAGTATATATGTCTATAAATAATCCGATAATATAACTATTTCAATACCGATATTTTAGCACCAAAATTTTGGCAGACTTGACCTTCCAATCGCGGCTCTTTCCCTATCAACCTTCATCTTTCGATTCCGATCAACCTTCTAGCGTTGGGTCTTCGGCCCCAGCCAACCTTCATATGTGATTTCGGCCGATCTTCATGTTTCGACTTCAAGCGATCCTTACATATCATTTTGATCCAACCCTCGGCTCCTAAGGTCAAACTTGTCCTAAGGCTTTGGCATTAGTCAGCCTTCATGTTCTAGCATGGGTCAGCCTTCAGACCTTGATTCATGGGTTTTGGTCGACCCTCTTGACTCGGTTTTGTCCAATTCTCTGACTTCGGTTCCTACTCCGACCAATTTGTTGGCTTCTCACCTCACGTCACGTTATCTTTGATTTATTCATTGATTTATTGGTTGTGACCGTTTACCGAGGACAAAACTATCATTCGATTTTCCGTTTTAGAGATTTAAGGCGGAATCAACTAATATATTCTAATGCAAGCTGTCACAGTTAATACAATTATAACTCTTGTAAAGGATCCGAGCAATCATTTCATTAAGATATTGTAAATTGTATCACATTTTAAAATTTAATTGTAGTTAATTTCATTTTTTTTTATCGATTCTTTGAATTTTAAAAGGGCAAGGCTATTTTGAGATTCCATTTGGCTATAATGAGACCATTTTATAATGCGGTCTATTTTGGCTATAATGAGACCTCAAAAATTACGAATTTACCTTTAATATAAAAACTGTATTTTCAGCCAAAAATTTTCTTTTCTCTCTTCTCTTCACCAAAACCTCTCAAAATCGGCAAAAACAAAAGTCAAGATTTCTCAAATCCAAACTTACAAAAACGTTAAGGTGTGAATCCTATACCTATTCATTAGTTTTTATGCAATTTAGTTAGGTATTTTTAGTGATATTTAAAGTTACAGGTTCTGCCTCAAAAGTCCTATTTTATCTATATGTTATTTTTTTCGAAAAAATAGTTGTAGATACGTGTTAGTCGACTCATTATCAACGTTTTGGTATGACTTTTGTTGATTTTGGTTGAGTTTGTAGGAATCTAGGGATTTTTTAAAATGAGGTCAAAATTGGGCGTTGGGCGTGCTCGATTTTGGCCGTTGGGCATGCGCGATTTTGGATTTCAATGTGGCTTTCAGTGTACTATTGATGGATTTCAGTGTGGCTGAAGACTACCATTTGTGTCAAGCGGTGAAGGTTGTCCTTCGAGAAATAGGGAAAGATACTAGCAATGCTTTCTTCGAACGTGTCTTGTGTAGGATGTATTTCAATTACGGTATACGTGGGGAAACTAGCTACATATCGCGCAACTGTGAGGAAATGAAAACCAAGTATTTAGCTGTGAAACCACTCGAGCGTTTGATGTTCCTCCCATTTAAAATTATGAAAGAAGCAAAACGTGAGTGGAACATGACGGTTGACGATTTCATTATTTCGGAAATGATAATGTATCTGGAGGATAACATTGCATGTACGGATGATGATATCGCCAACGGCGTCGACGTTGAAGAAAATACCAGTTACGACTCCGACTTCTAGTAGGAGTTTTTAAAAATTATTGTGTTTGTTGTTGTTTGACTTGGTGTTGCATCAAGCTTTTGTTTTACTAGATTTATCCATCAAGTCCGTTTTATTTTCTGGATTTCTAGTGTACTTTATTGGTTGTTTAAAGCTAGTTTCAAGGTGTTTTTTACCATATTTTTTGAGTTTTTTTGTCTAAAATTTACACCATTCATTGAAAATGAATAATGTACTATATTGGTGAAAAGAAAATTGAGTTTCGAACGCGTAAACTTAAAAAATGAAAAATTACAAAATTTCCAGAGAGTTTCGCGCGTGAGGAGTGTTCACTTTAGCCAAAATCGCGAGCACATAGTGTCTGATTTTGTCAAAATTGAGCGCTCAGAACCCGCAATCCTGACAAATCGTAGCGTTCCCAACGCTCAATTTTGACAAAATCGCGAAGCCCGTGTTCGCAATACTGTCCAATTCGCGTGCTCCCAACGCTCAATTTTGACAAAATAAAACAAAATGTTCTTCGCAATTCATGCTGTTCATAGCGTTGGTAGTGCTATATTCACACTAAAATTTTAAAAAAAAACCTGAAATGCACCTCTTCTTGGGTTTGGAGATGGTCCGTCAAAGGCTCATCTTCCTCCGAAAAGAAATCATCCATATTGCAACTCAACTCTTCGTTTAAATTGCTCAAATCCATGTTCGTTGGTGATTTTTTTAAATTTATCTTACTTAGAGAGAGAAAGTTGTAGGAAGAAGATGAAAAAAAAAGTTAGTTTTATTGTTATAACTTTTGTTTTATATATGAAGGGTAAAATGGCCATTTCACATTTACATAAATGTTTTTTAGAGTAAGGGGTCTCATTATAGCCAAAAGAGGTCTCATTTTAGCCTAGCCCATTTTAAAATTCTTTGTGTATGTTACGTTATGTCCTTTTACCTTTCCATCAATTGCTCCATGAAACTTAAATAACGCCCATTTTAATCATGTGGCACTCTTTAATAAGTTAACTTAAATTATAAACTAACATTCGTATTTTTGGAAATTAGACACGTTTTTTGTGGTACTAAATCATAAATATATAAGTTCATTTGCATGCATTTAGAATTTATCAATACCCATTTATGAGTTTTTGAATTATTAAGATTGATTAACAAATTCTACTCTGAATCTATATACACCAAAACACAATATGGCTTTATAAAATTGGAATGATTATTATTTTGAGAGAAACACATAAAATCTTTATAAAAAGAAGAGGGAACACAACATAGAAATACTTTCAATTGATTTTATTCTTTGATAGTTTATATTGGCATATTCATGATTAACATGAGATAAATATTGACAAATAAGTTAGAAAAGTTAGTTACAAAATCAAGAATTCTCCAAGAATGAAAATCATAACTTTATGCCTTTTTTTATTTTGATCATCTCTACTGTTCACTAATGGAAGAGGGTGAATTCTCCTCAAAGTTTCATGGATCTACTGATCATAAGCTGATGTTCCCGTTCCCGACATTGAATCCTCACCCCCATCAGCCAAGGATCAGGAATAACCCTACCTTCAAATCTGCAACAAATTATGAAAAAGATTCAGCAAACAAGAAGACTTATGCTGATTTCTTTAAATGCAACAATGACAAAATTGTTCATAGCAATGTTTCAATACTCTTTGTTAATGACGAGGTAGAAATTAGGTTTGAGGAGAAAGATTTGGGAAAACTTCTAAGGGTGGCCAAGCATACGTTAGTGGGGAAGTATGTGAATGGGAAGCCAAGCTTTACAATTGTGAAGGCTTTCTTGGAAACTTTCAAGTTTGTAGGAGAGTGTATAATGTTTCTGCCTGGGATTTCCTTCATATCGAATTTACCATGATAGAGGATTTAAGAAAGATTTGGATTAGAAATGTCTGGCAGGTTGGGGTAAAGAGTATGAGATTACTGGACTGGTCTCTAAAATTTAACCCTAATGTGGAGAACCCTAAAACCCCAGTCTATATTGATCTTCATGGTCTTCCTAAATTTTTGTATAATGAGCCTACCATCCTTGAAGTAGCTACATCTATTAGGACTCCGTTAAAGGTGTGGGTTCCAACAAACAATAGAGTCAGACAAAACTTTTGCAGGATCTGGGTCATCATGGATGTCTCCAAGCCTCTCCCTATAGGAAAAAAATATCCTTTGGGACTCATAGTTTCTGGAAAAAATTTGTATACAACAAGTGCACTGAATACTGCAAAGTTTGTTCTCACCTGGGGAACTCTGAGAAGAACTGCAAAAAGAAGGCACAAAACAATCCTGTGATTCATGACAATCCTTCCCTCTCCATAAATAACGATTTTTTTTGTCCCTGCATTTAAGTTAGAGGTCATTGGTCAAAAGGTAAAATCAATAATTGTAAATAAAGAAACTGGAGATTCAGTTGTAAATGTAGAAAATGGCAGTACTAAAGATTTGGCTCATAATGTTTTACCTTCTGGTATTGAGAACAAAGAGATAATTAAGGCGCTCCATATGATTGAACTAGGGCTTTCTAATCAAGATGATTTCAATTCTGGTTCTTCCGTGCGGTATCTTCTTCTAACCAAGAAAACAACTGGTAGTCTCCCTGCTTCCCCTATAAACGAAACTTCTATTAGGAACACTGATGGTAAGATACTTTAAATGAAGAAACTGAGAAAGTTGAAAGCTGTTAACTCAAAAGGGATTATTTTCTCCAAATGTGTGCGACATAAAAGTGTTGCCAAAAACACTAAACATTCTAAATGACTATTTATATCCTGAACTTGAATGTGCGTGGGATTGGAAACAAACAAACACAATCAAGATTAAAGTCTTTAAGGAGGTCTAAGAAGTTGGAGTTTATTGTTCTTCAGAAGCCAATGGTCTGTGTTTCCAAGATGGAATCTATATCTAAAAAGCTGGGGTTTCAGAGTTTTGCTAGCAACGTCAGCAACAAGATCTGGCTTTTGTGGAATGGAAGGTTTCTGGTGGATGTCATTGCCAATGAAGATCAATTTCTTCATCTGAAAATCAATCATAGTTCTGCTTCTAAAGATTTCTATATCACAGTCATATATGCTAAGTGTACAAGGGTTTTGAGGAGGTCTATATGGGAAAATAAAAAAAATCTTGTTGTTGAAGACAAAAGGTGGCTTCTACTATGGGACTTTAACACTATTACCTACCTTGATGAACAACTAAACTGTTATTCTAATTGTTCTGCTAGTATGGATGATTTCAATGATTTTATTCAAGATTGTTTTCTAATTGATGATGGTTTTACAGGGAATAAGTTTACTTAGTCAAACGATAGGCAGTAGAAAAGTCTGGACATGGTGCTATATAATGGGAACTAGCTTAATCCTGCTGAGAACACCAACATCTCTCATCTTCCTAAGACATGTTTAGTCCATTCACCTTTGCTGATCACTATCTATTTTTCTACAACTAAAAGGGTTTCTTCTTTTAAGTTCATGAATATGTGTTTACACAGTGAGTTTTACAATTTTGTTGAAGGTTGCTGGGCCAGGGAAACTTCTGGGTCTCCTATCTATAAGTTTTGGTCCAAGTTGAAAAATTTAAAAGTTAGTCTTAAGGTGTGAAACATGACTGTTTTTGGAAATGTATTTGACTCTATAAAGCATATTAAGGAGGAAATAACTAGTCTTGAAGCTAATCTTTTGATTTCTAACTCAACTCACAACAGAAATCTACTGGATAAGGCTAAAGCTGACCATCTCTTGCTTCTTGAACAAGAAGATGCTTACTGGATTCAGAAAACCCATGGTAATTGGTCTACAGATAGAGAAACAACTACTTCTTTTTTCCATAATTTTGTGAAGAGAAGGCATAAGAAGTCCAATATTTCTCGTATCTGTGATGGAACTAAATGGGAGGAGGATCCTAACACTATTGGGGAATTAGTTGTTAACCACTTTAAAACCCTAATCTTAGATCTCTCTAACCCTTGGAACTCTAATTAACTGCTAAAATTTATCCTTAAGCTAGTCACTGAGGCTGATAATACTATGCTAATGGGTATGCCTGAGGAGTCAGAGGTCAATGATATTATCAAGGGCTAGTGTTCTAATACAGCTGCTGATCCTGATGGATTTAATGGACATTTTTAAGCTGTGCTGGCCTATTATTAAGTCTGATCTTTGTGAGGCTATTAGGTACTTTTTCATGGAGGGTACTTGTCATAATGGAATTTATGCTACTGTATTGTGCCTAATTCCTAAAATGGAATCTCCTAAAGAGTGGAAGGATTTCAGACCAATTATTCTGCCTACGTATTTCAGCAGGATTGTCTCTAAGCTTATCAACCACAGATCAGCTACTGTTTTACCTAACCAAATTTCTGCAGAGGGGCCTTTACAAAGTGGAGATCTATTCATGATAACATCATGATAGCTCAGGAATTAGCTAGGGATCTATCTATCAACACCGGAGGGGGTAATATTATATTAAAGCTGGATACAGAAAAGGCCTTTGACAGATTGGATCACACTTTTCTCTTAAGTGTGTTGGCCTCTTTTGGTTTCAGGTCTGAATTCCTCAGATAGATTGAGAGAAATATTGACAAGTGAAATTTATCTATTCTGGTTAATGGATTTTTGAGGGGCTACTTTAAGTCTAATAATGGCTTAAGACAGGGTGACCCCTTGTCACCCAGTCTGTTTATCCTTGCCCAAGAATACCTCATGAGAAGTCTCAAAGATCTATCTACTAAAGTGACAACTACTAGATTTAAAAACAGAGGGAGCTTGGATATACCTTGTCTAAGTTTTGCTGATGACATCTTGATCTTTTGTAATGACTCCACTACATCTGTCAAAAAGATCATGAACATCATCATCCATTATGAAGAGACCTTTGGCCAGCTTGTTAATAAAGCTAAATCTAGAGTCATCATACCTAAAAAGTTCTCTCATCAACAAATAAGAAGACTTAAGTTGTTGTTTGACTTCAAGCATAACCACCTTCCTTTCAAGTACTTGGGCTCTGTGATAAGTAATAAATGAAGGGTGAGTAACTTTGAACACATCATAGCCAAGACCAGGAACGAAATTGCTGAATGGGATCATAATAATCTTTCATTTGGAGGAAGACTGACCCTCATTCAGTCCGTCCTCAATACTTATCGTATCTTTACAGTTCTAAACACCACAATCCCTAAAACGTTCTCCAAAAGACTTGAAATATTATACAACAAGTTACTGTGGGGGTCTAAATCTGACAAAGTTTATGTTTCCTGGTGTAAGTGGTCTAATATTTGTAAGAACTACGAAAATTGTGGCCTAAATGTGAGAAGAATTAAGGATATGGAGGAAGTTTTTTATTTTAAACCATGGTTTAACCTAAGAAGTCAGAATTCCCTATGGTCCAAGCTAATGCAATATGTTTATTTTAAAAACAAGCATCATTTAACTGTCCTCTACGAACTAACAGCTCTTATACAAAGAAAAGGATTTGGAGAAAGGTAAGATGTTCCAAGCTAAGGCAGAAAGGTATATATTTTGGCAGGCTAAAGCTGGTAATATGGATCTTATGTTGGACAGATGGTGTTCTGTTGTTCCTTTCCTAGAATTTGGCAATGGTGATGACAGGCTATCTTTTGTGGGTTCTTTGGTGAACGAATATTGGGTTGATGGTTGCTGGTTGGTTCCTAATCTGGAATCTGTTATAAAATCCTCTCAAATTCAGAACATACTTAAAGTCTCTCTAGATTCTTCTATGCGCGATTCTATTTACTGGACTCTTAGTGAAAATGGGCTCTTTAACTCAAAAGCTACATGGAATGAGATTTGCAACTCGGGTCAGAAGTCTTACCTTTATGTAAAAACCTTGAATAAGGTCACTCCTCACAAGTAATCCTTTCTTCTCTAGAGATTTTTGAAGAACCGGTTGCCTATTGACTCCATCCTGCAAAGAAAAAAAGTTCAGTTAGCTTCGAAATGTCAAATTTGTGAGAATGTGGAAAATATTAAACATGTTTTTGTGGATTTTCCTAAGGCCTGACAAGTTTGGACCTTTTTGCTGGACATTTTAACATTTTCTTACCCAGTAACATGTTCTTAACACATTGGTAAGAACATGGTATTGGTTTTCCAACAAAAAAGTTCACATTCGATCTATACTACCAGCTATAATCGTTTGGGGTGATCTGGTTTGCCAGAAACAAGTCTAAGATGGAGGGTAAGAATTTAAGAATTGAAGAGATGATTGAGAAGATTCTCTATATCTTAACTGATCTTGAGAATGCTCAGTTGTTAAAAAGGAAATACTGAGATAGAGATAGCAGAAATGGGCTTTCTCTAGGATATGTTAATCATCTCAAAAGGAGACAGTTATCGGTTCTTCTCAGTTACAAATGTCCTAAACTCGGGCGATTCAAACTAAATACATATGGGGCTTGTAGGGAAAATGGCGAGTGTTCTAGTGGTGGTCTGGTCAGAATTAGTAATGGAAAGATTATGTTTGGGTTCAGTAGGGTTTACGGTAAAGGGATCCTTTTAATTGCTTAAACTAGGGCTTTGTGGGACGGTCTCCTAATCTGTCACTCTAAAGGAATTATCAGTCTCGACATTGAGACTCATTCTCGAATCTTAGGTGAGATGATTCTCACTGGCAGAAGTCCCTGGTATCTTAAAGCCTCTATTGATTGCTCTTTGAAGCTTATGTCCTCTAATATGAAAATTATTCATATTTTCGACTCAGATTGGCTTGTTCATTCTGCTCATGAAGTCAGGAAAAAATTTGAATTTGATGAAAGAGGCGCTCAAGGGAGACTAAGAGCCATGGTTTTTCTAGATTAACTGGGTTTATGTCATCTCAGACACAACTCCAATTCTTTGAATAAGTCGATAATTAAGTTATGAGTTCTTACCTTTCTCCTTTGCTATTGGACTACGCGTTTTTTCCTGCTCTTTCATGTACATTAAAGCTGGAAGAGAGGGTTGGTTTCGTTGATGTGTTCTAAAAATCGGATTGTCGGTGAAGTGTCGATGGTGAGGTATGGAGGTTGTGCTCGATGATTTGGGTTCTCAAGAAAGATTGGAGGTTGAAGAAGGAACATTGGAGAGTTAGGGTTTTTTAATTTGGGAATTCATGTTTTTCTAAGCCGGTTCAGTGTGTATTCGGTAAATAAGTAATAAAAGGAACCAATTTCAAGATAAAAACATGAGATAGATATATTGCTAGGATTATTTAAATTTTACTCAAGTCTACGTACTTTTAACATGTGTGATATTTATTTAATATATTTTAGTGTTTATTTTTTAAAATATTTATTTTTTTCTTATTCAATCACATGTACTTGGTCGATATTTGTATATTATATATACATATGGGTTGAAATAAGGTCGAGATATAATACTTAGACTAGATATTAATATTATAGGTTAAATACAAAATAGAGATATCGAACATAATTTCTAAACTTTTATTAGATTTTTAGAACTTTAAAATAGATTTTATGTGATATAAGAATATAGATAGCTTCCATCATAAAAAAACTTGTAGTTATTGATGTTTGGGAGAAAGTAATAACAACCTTATAGAAATCTAGTTATGAAAGAATCCTTAGTATTTATTAGATTAAAATTATAACCGAAGATATTAAGTTTGATGAATAGTATAATAGTCCTAAAATTAGTTTCATTGAGTAACTTTTTTTATATTGTTTATTTATTTTAAATTTATTTTCTCATTAGTAAAAACGTGGTTTTAAGATTAAAAAAGTAAACAAATTAGATTGAAATACATATATTGATTTCAAAAATTAAAAAAAATCAAATTATGTTTAGCATTCAACATAAAAAACATAATAATATATTTATTACTTGTCGATACATCTCGAATTTTACTCCAATATATGTCATGGTCTCTATCAAGATACATTTTTAGATCAACAACAACAAGCACTTGCACCGCAAAAATCTTACTAAACTCAAACAGTTCTGCCAACACCCTCAACAAGAAAAAAAATTATATGAGCTTGAACGATAACGTTTTTTTAGGCGAAGGTTATTGTGACCGCAAGGGAAACATGGATCAAATTGGAAACAAGAAAAAACTAGTATTTTGACCAAATAAATTTTATAGAGCTAACCTAAATTATAGCAACACTCTATAATAAGGCCAAATATTTTTTGTTACTTAAAACATTATCCATATTACAAATACCATAATGATATGAGTCATTACACTAAAGATTTTAGATAACTTAAGAAAGATATCCAAAATCCTAGTGAGGATAGCAAGAAAATAAAATCCGTCAAAAGTTAGGTCTGAGAAAATCAAATGAAGGAACATCAAAACAAAACCATGGTGACCAAAGGACTGAGATTCTAAAAACAAAGACCCTAGCAGCCATGCCAAAGCATGAGGATACTTTAGTGGTGTTGGAAAAATTGAAAGAATACCACAATCAAATACTCAACCGTGAAATTATCAAAGCATTAGTAGAGGAAATTCTTTATTTAGAATTAAAAAATCATCAAAGAAAATGTATATATCAAATTTTGAATTGCAATAATAGGGTCAAACATTTTCTTATCTTAAACGAATATCTACTACCTCAATCATTTTTATACTTGTTAGTATCACGGGGTGGAAATCAGACACTAAAGCTTCGCCAAACATTTATTCAAATAAAGTGATAATAATATTTATATCATATTTTATTTTTAAATCCAAAATAATATTTATTGGGTTTACCAACACGAAGGATCATATGTGTGGAGATTTTAAAGCCTAAGTGGTCATAGAAAGAGATAAATATAAGAAAGTTGTGTGAGCCATATTCACAGTATTTAATACCCTTTCATTTTATAACATTATTCTTGTAAAACCATGGTTTGGTAAAATACATGTTATTGCATCAACTACCCATCGACTTCTATGCTACATAATTAGAAATAAAGTTTTGATGATTTGGATTAACTAATAGTTGCTAGTGAGTGTTATATAATCTCTCTGGCTATAGAAATAATAATTAGATATCATATTGGCTGAGATCGGTGAAATGGATGATCCGCGTGAACCTCCAATTCTAGTAATACTAAGGGAACACACTAAAACCTTAAAATTTATAGAATGAAAAAGTCTGAAAGATGGAACATCATTGTCATGTAACCTTATGTCTTATCTTATAGTTTTCTTATCTAATAATCTATAAGTTTTTTATGAAAGATAGAATGTGTAATAGGGTACCATCTCACGTCATTTTCTATAAGTGTTCAACTATATCAAACGTCCAACCACCAAGTCGCAACGTTATATTTTCTCTTTTGAAAAGACAGATGAAATTCTGGTAGAGGTCAACCAATATGCAAGCATGGAATACATTTTTCAGTCACAGTACCTTGTATCGATGTTCCGCTATGTGATTCTACATTTTCCATCAATTGTTCACGGGTTACATAAATAATTACAGTTTTATCGTTTGGCAAACTCACATAAGTTAACTCGTATTGTAAATTAGATTATGTATCTTTGAAAATGAAGTAGATTCCAAGTGGTATAAAAGTATGATATATATATATATAGTGTTTATAATTTATATATATTCATTTATGAGTTTCTAAGCTCCGGTAAATGATCACTGCAAAAATTATTTATAAATTCACGAGATAATATTACAAGTGTGTGTGTCTGTATATATGCAAAATTTCAATTTGTACATACTACTTATATTATTAAATTTAAGTATAATTTTTTTAATTATGATATAATTAGTAGTTTGTCGTGGTTCAATGCAAACTTTCCATCTATTATTATGTTTGTTACAATGGAGTAAAACATGGCATAAATTATTTAACTTTATTTAATTATCTTTATTCACCGTTAAAATACAAAATAACAACTAAGCAAAATCTTATATTCTTAATTTCATTATGCTTAAACAACTCTATAGACCTTATAAAATAGACGAATAAGTCCAGTCGCAGGCTCATCAACTTTGTAAATAGAGATTTTTATCATATGGTCGCATTGCATATTTTTTACAAATGTTTTACTACATTGAGATAACAATAACTCACATATTTCATATTGGACCATGACAACATGACATTTCTCTTATATACACTATAGTGGACTATTATACACAAGCGTGTAGTGTAATTAGATAAAAAATCATATCTTTATAGTTGGACAAAACAATATCATTTTTTTCTCATATACATAGTAGTGAAGTAACATCACTTCTCTTTGCACGTAGCTTGCCTTTTTTTATATAACTATTGGAAGGGCTATGTCTAAGAATCCATTCAGATTTTTAAGAATCTTAGTAGTTCTAGTACTGCATTGATTGCACTAACTTCAACACTCATTGAATCACTATCTCATATATTGATCAATACATTAATGACCATCAGTATATTTATTTGTGAGGACTTACAGGAGATAAAAAAAAATAGTTGATTCATATTGAAATAAAGTATGTTCATACATTTTATTATTTATAACCTTCGACATCTCAAAATGACATTTAGCATAAACTACAACCTTTGGGAAACTAACCAATATCTTCACCGAAGTCTAATTACTAAGTTTTAATATTTTTATTCATGTAAAATGCATATGAAAAGTAAGATTAAAAGTTGTAAGACTCTTTGAGTTATCACATATATTTATAAGTATTTCCAGCATATGGTGATGTCCCCACTAATTCAAGTTTATACGATGCAATGTTATAAATAAAGTGTTATTATAATTTCCTTGATTCCCTTCATATATCTGATAGAAGAACACTTAGACCTATGGCATATCCAGCATCGTCTAATTTGTATTCTCACACATCTGCATTTTTGTTTTATTTGAAATATTGTTTTTAGTTTATTGCATATGATAACATGAGTATTACTGCATACAACATGATGTGTGCCATGTTTTTTGTTAACAAAACGTGAGCATCATTAATGGATTTGTATTGCATACGCACTTTACATCTTTGTACATGCATGTTAAGTCGTAAAGTGTGATCCAATATACAAACGCATATTGGATGGTATACACATGGTTACATTTTTCTTATACATAAATTATGACATTAATTATTTTGTTCATAACTATGTTACATTTAAACAACCATGAACTACTTCTCTTATACTCATAAGTTCTCATAATATTTTATGTTTTCATTAGTTTTTTATTGTATCGCACGTACATTATTATCGAAAATTAACTACTGCATCACAATTGTCACTTCACCTATCACATTGTAAGTCTAAAAATGTCATGCATGTATATTTTATGTATATTTTATCACAACCATTATATTATACTTATATCTCACTAAACAAATACATCACAAATGACTCAGTTTATTATATGTTGCAAAATAATTTTTTTATGTAACTCACATTTCTTATTCACACACAATGTGCATATTGTTCTATAATAAAATACTACCATATCATATTATTAAGATATAATATTTGGTCACTGATTTTTTATCTAACACTTGTAAAGCATGATATACATTATTCAAACTTCATTTATAAGTCAGACTTATTGATGGATAAAAGTCTTTAATATGGATTATTATAATCTTGTAGTTGGTAAAACTAACACACACATGCATACGTGTTAAATCTGATTACTTGGCATGTCAAAGATGTTGGTGAAAATTTCATACGCACAACTCGTAGTTGACAATGATTTTATTAGATAAATACGTATACAAGTTAAAATTTGAAGTCGTAGAGGTGATAAAGGCTTGTGTAGTTATTAAGAACTACTAGACACTTTATCATCATTTATCTTCGATGTTAATTACTCAACTATTATCGTCGGTTTTAACATGTCTTCTATACTGAGTACTCTTTTATTACGATATGTTCTAAACATAATTGTTTACCAAAGTCAACCATCATAAATTACTTTTAAGTTTAAAATATATATTATGCTAAAGTTGATGACTAATTTATCTTTTAAAATCTCTAAAATGAAATAACTAGTACATGGATTCTTACTCGTTATCATGTTCTTAGTTTTTTATATATTCAATGTGAAAAAGTGTAAGTAAACGACCATAATTAACACGATACAAAAAGTATGAACACGAGATCTCAGTTAAAAAACAATAACTATAAGTTAGTCTTAAGCTCCAGCGCTATAAAATGAGTCCATTTAGTTTAATATTATCCTAATCCGAATCGTTCAGCCCAAAAATAGTTTTGTATGACACTTGATGTTTAAAACAAATACGATGACTTGATCTTCATTCTTTCCATTTAGAGATGTCAAACCCCAGTTCGGTGACCTCGAACCGCATTAGGTAACCTCAAATTTTAGTTGGGTGACTTTTAAACTCAAACCAAACAAGATTCTTATGAGGTAACCATGAACAAAGGTAAATTTATGGCAATTGAACATGTATTATCTCATTCGAATGAAAAACATAATACAAAATATAATATAAATCAATAACATTTCCACATGTACATCTTTATATGTATAACGTATATCTCAATTTGTGATAGTGCTCTGCATAAAATTGATCTTAACATAAAAAATATTGATGTCCCATCTTAGGTCTACAAAATACTTTTGTTAAAACAAAAAAAAATAGATAAGTACAATTTATTTTAAAATTTATTACACATGATTAAATTTCAAACCTCACTACGTATTTATATTATGTATGCTTTATTATACACTACAATCATATAATACTACAATAAAATACACATTTCCATTCATAAACATTTTTACATATCAATTATATTATATTATTTTGTACACATTTCACATATAATTTGGTATGTTTTACCCATCGTGTCGTACTACACTATGTATACAAGAAATAAAAATTTAAACTTTAGTTAGTTATTTTCTTCATATTAAGTACTAACATACACAATTTTAAGAAAATATATAATATGCACTATAATAGTTGTCATGCTTTTAATATAATTTTAGCTTAGTTGTCATAATATGAAAAACGTACATCTCTCGATCCTCAAGTGTATCATTTTTTCCAGGTGATAAAAATGACATATGTGTCTCATCTATTAGTCAAAAGAGTGTAAATATACCTTTAAATATCTAAAATATTAATCATCTTCCCTAAATATACTATGTAAGCCTGTTATGAGTGAAAATATTTATCTATATCTAGTTGTGTCTTACATTTGCCAACGTTTTAAATACAGTTGACCACCTAGTCATGTCTTAAGAAAAAATATATGAGGAATTTATTTTCAAGAGGTAAGTTTTGGACGTCGATAGACCATTTCCCAAAGCTTTATGGGGTACAAATCCCTTATTGTTAGAGTTTACTATTTTGAAAATGTATAGAGCCATAATTGTCGATAATAACAAAATCTAGTGAGGTAATTAACTTAATAATAACCAAAACATGGTGCTTGTTCATTATGTGGAAAATGATAATAATAGAAACAGTTTACATTTCTACAATGTTCAAGTGGCTTCATTATACTGAATAAAATGGCATACAACAACACTTGTGGGTGTTTTTCTACCCAAGGCTAACAGGCAGGTCAAGGTGATAAAGAGAAGCGTACACGATGGAATACACAAAACTTTATAAAGTGAAACTTGTAAATAGCCTGATACTTTGTAGAAAGTTCTCTAAACATAAATGACAACTCTTAAAACAACAACTATCGAGATACCTTGCCATTTAATGTTATGGACCGGTGATTCCGATAAAAAGTGTTACATTTGTTTTGAGTTGAGAATTAATTAGAGGACAACAATACATGGAATAATTTTATGCGATAGAATAAAAACATAGAAAAGCACACTTATGTATGCAACACTATCACGCTCTAATGTGAAACCGATATGTATAAAAAGTTCATCATTGAAGTTTCCAGGTATAGAATCGTGTTCTTATAATATTATTTCACCATACAATGTATTATAACGATGGTAAGCTTATTCTAAACTGGAAAACCCATATATTGTTAATAATAAAGTAAACCCGGGAACATGTACAAAAACTGATTGCAAATATCAACAACTCTCTCCATTTTGGAATATTAAACACTGTTATAGATTATTGGTATAACTTCTCGATTTATGTAATTAATTGTATGGGTCACTGATGTACTTTT
The DNA here is from genome assembly GCA_036936605.1 of Limnanthes douglasii subsp. nivea. Taxonomy (NCBI): domain Eukaryota; kingdom Viridiplantae; phylum Streptophyta; class Magnoliopsida; order Brassicales; family Limnanthaceae; genus Limnanthes; species Limnanthes douglasii. Next base: position 213,959,736 of record JAUPFV010000001.1, on the reverse strand, counting down.
TCCTACATTTAAGAAGGGGGGAGGGTTAATGAGGCACCAACATAATTATCTTTTATTATTTTGTGATGTTGTATGATTAATAAAAGGGAAGCATAAGCGAGTTTTCTTCATAACAAAAAGACACATAAAAAGTAAGTAAAGTAGGATCAGCACCTTGGAAATCTAAACTAAAAATAAGGATTTTCTCACGGACTCTCTTAATATAAAAAAGGTCAACACTTTAACTTCTTCAAAATAAAAGATGAGTTAGCACCTTAACTCCTCCTGCGTGAAAAAAGTTCATCGTCTTCACTCTTCCAAAGAAAAAGAGGGTCTGCACCTTGACTTCTTCCAAATAGATGTCTGCACCGTGACTGTAGTAATCAAAAGATATTACAGAGTGGAAAAGTTTGAATTTTTTTTACCATTCTGCCATTTGGGATTGTTCACATTATTCAGGAAGAATAAGGTATTGTTATTACGAAGAACAGTATCTTGCAAAATCAAAGCAATACAAACGATGTATTAAAAGACACTCATTAATCTGAGATAATAAATATTAAAAAAAACATTGCTTTAACATAATTAAATCACCCAATCCATCTAGAGAACTTGGTTTGACGAAAGATACAAATTCAAACAGTATGAAGGCTCCAACCATCCATGGACTTCGGTTCAAAATAAGTGAAAAGGTAAAAAAAATAAACATAAAACATATCATAAAGTCTTGGTTAGGATGTGTGCATTAGATACAAGACTAGATGACTTCCATTCTATTCTCGGACATAGATAGCTTGTTCAACAAGGGATGAAATAAAGTTATGCATATAGGCTTGACCAATCTTTTGGAGCTAGAGTTGGTTAGGACGCATGAGGCAAGTATGGTAAGGAATAACATATTTTGAAGGTCATACCCTAACCTAACAAAATGCCATGGGATAAACAAACTTTGATATTTTTCCTCTAATTATTTTGGGAAAACTCATCCAGGTAATAGAATTTCTTCTTTGTCATCTCCTTCAACTTAACAAAATACTGGATACATCACCACTGTATTTTCAGGTAGCCTTCACTCCGTATTCATTTATAGAGAAACTCTTGGTGCCAATAACTATAGCTCTCATTTAACATCTTATCCACATGAAGAGAATATAGATACATTTTTATCACTTGAGATAATAAACTCGAACTAAATCTGTTATGCAGACACATCTCTTAATTTTAAAATATGATAGGCTCTTTACATAATTTTGGATCTTTTGGAACCCCAAACAAAACAGGGGTAATACCCTCAAATAAAAATAAGTCTAATAAGTAATCACCGTCCGTTTGAAGAGCAATCGAAAGGAGATCAACGTGAATCCTGTAGGGAATATTGGGTCCGCATATTCCGCTTTTGTATATCAGTAAGAATACTCCGATCTCCACAATAGTGTGATATTGTCCGCTTTGGGCCCACTGGCCCGCACGGCTTTGCTTTTGGTCCACTTCGAAAAGGCCTCACACTAATGGAGATGTATTCTTAACTTATATATTGATCTTTCTTCCCATTTTTAACCGATGTGGGATGTGGGACTTTGGTCGCACCTAACAATCCTCCTCTCGAACAAAGTACCACTCTAGCCTCCTCTCAACTCTAGCCTCCTCTCAATTGACTTCCATCTGCCTACTCTAGACAGGTGAAGAGAAACCTGAACTCTAGAGCTTTAGGGCGGATCTATCTGCTCTGTGCCGCTCCTTGATCAAGCGACCTGCTTGATGAGCCATCTGGCACTCCCTCTTTAGATGAATCTGCGCCGCTTCATGATCAAGCCACCTGCTTGATGAGCCGTGGCGCTCCATCTTTAGATGAATCTGCGCCGCTCCTTTATCAAGCCACCTGCTTGATGAGCCGTGGCGCTCCATCTATCCAGCAGATCATTCACCTTGAGTATGGCTCTCGGCTTCTGGTATGATGTTCGCAGAATTTCACCCACATCACAACCCACTACATCGCGTTATGTCTGGGTCTGGTGCTCTGATACCATTTGTAGGGAATATTGGGTCCGCATATTCCGCTTTTGTATATCAGTAAGAATACTCCGATCTCCACAATAGTGTGATATTGTCCGCTTTGGGCCCACTAGCCCGCACGGCTTTGCTTTTGGTCCACTTCCAAAAGGCCTCACACTAATGGAGATGTATTCTTAACTTATATACTGATCTTTCTTCCCATGTTTAACCGATGTGGGATGTGGGACTTTGGTCGCACCTAACAAATCCCAGGTGGAACCTCTTGATAAACCTCAATTTTAAATGTGTCAACCCTTTGGGGCTAGGAGAAGAATCCTAAAAGGGACCAACTTCAGAAAATTTTGGTTACCCAACTCCTTATTGTCAGATTCATAAGTAATAACAAGTCTACACTCCATTTTTACAATAATGATAAGAAAAAATGAATGAGAAAAGTGTTTATAAAAAGGTTTATACGGAGATAAAATATACTTAGTGTGAATAACAGGACAAAAGTTTCTCTAAAATAGATATTTGTGTTTTTTAGAAGCAACATAATCCATCTAGTCATCCAAACATGGATTATCCAACGGCGGACACAAGCATTAAAAGGTAAGAATGATCGAAGCCTAAATGATGATACTGTAACGGGGGACGTATCGTAAACTTCTCTTCCAAACACATCAATAGGGCTTACAATATTGTTTATTCTCTAGAGAAAAGAAACCCACGTAAAACGTCTCTAATACCCGATAATTGTTTTCTCTCAAATGGTTAGCAGGGTTCGACAATTATTTTAAAAACCAAAAATAACGAAAACCGTTACGGTGCAAAACAAAAATTTATGGTATGTCTATACTCATTTTTATTTTAATGAATATTTTTTTTGTTAATTTGAATTACTGAGGGTCTGTCCACCTTCGGGAAAAATAATGAATCTCTTTTGGCTTCGTCCAAAACACACTCATTATACTACAATCCTAATATTATTCACCTACTATTTTTCCTTTGGTAAAATAAAATTTATTTCTTCAATGGATATTTTGTTGGAGAATATTTTAACGAGACAGGAGTATAGACAATATCAAACCAAGCTCTTTGGATTCATACCAGTTTGGCTACAAATAACTATCTCTGACAACATACAAAATTTAAGGACATGTCGAACACAATTCTTGGTAGTCCACATAACTTGAACCCCATGATTTTAGCAATGGACACTAAATATTTGAAACTCGAAGGATCGGCAAGTCAATCATGACAATCCTTAAAGAGTTTGGCTCATCGCATAAAGTGATTAAAAAATTAAAAGGTTTGGTAGTCTAGCCATCGAGGATGATCAGGCTTCACCCAAAAAAATATGGGTTCAACAACACAATCATTTAAAACGTTTTCCAATTTGATGTTACATAAAATTCATACCAAAGTTAAAATATCATCTCGAAAGATAATGGTTTCCTAGCAAGGACTACCAAACATAAAATCATATTCTTTTCTCGTTTGGTTCGCAAATAGTAGAGGACTAGTGATAAGAGTTGATTCATGGTAAAAAGGTTGAAGGTATACTTAGATAGGACAGTTTCTCTCAAGCTTAAAGATTAAATAAAGTAAAAAAATATAATATCCCTAGTTTTGAGATTAAAAAAAAGATAGCCTTTGAATCTTATACCATGTGTAAAAACATAATCCATGCAATAAAAAATATAAATAAGACCTTGAGTCACATAATTAGCTACATAGTTTTTAACATTCATAACTTTAGAATATTCTGCAAAAACTTTATAATTAAAATAACAGCGTGTGTTATTAAATCAATAAATTTTTAAATATAAAAAATAATGTTACATAATACAATATATATATATATATATATATATATATTAGTAAGAAACGCATAGTCGACCTTCATAAATTATCATCACACAAAACTACCATATGGACAAATCAAAATAATACAGACGAAACATGAAAATGACCTACAAAAAATATGCAAACTATAAAAACATAACAGCACGATTGATGAAAGGAAAAAATAAATAAATAAACCATAAATAAATCGGATATAACACTATAAAAGGATTTTAGCCAAATCATATTTTGATAGTTTCAAAAATGTTCGGAGTCTAGTTTGGTTTGTTAGTAAATTGAGAAAAAAAGAGAAAGAAACGTAGAGAGAGAGAGAGAAAGTATTATTAAATTATAATTTTTTCCCCAAAAGAGGGATCTTTTCTTACATAGTTACCGCGATGGGGCCATATTTTACATTATTGGTCCTCCTAATTACATTATTATTCTTTTACATCCTGAGTCCTTCATTCTTCTTCCACTTATCAATTAAGTCCTCGTCTTTTCTTGATCGTACATTGTGATTTCCACTCGATTACAAATAATTGATTTATGTAATTATTATCAACCCAAAAAAGACCCAACCATTTCTTAACTTTATCAGTAGCCCTCCAGTCTTCACAAACGTGGGTGTCAGGACTGGCAAATTGTTGGGTCGGGCAACTTTACCGCTTCAATGTGATTGGTTTGGGTTGAGTTTGAATCGTGATCGAGATCGTTTGCTCACTTAAATGGAAATTATCCGTTGAAATTTGATTGGGCCCTTTTTTTGTCATCAAACTGTAATTGGCGTGGTCGGGTCTTTCCAATTTCTTCATCAAAGAAACGGGACTATGCCCGCCCCTAGCTTGGCTACTCTGTCTCTGTTTTTTCTTTCCGTATTTAGGATGCTATTTTTTTTGGTTTTGACTATAATGTGTCTTATTCCCAATCCATCTGTTGTTTATGGCCCAACGGTTTAGTTGTATAAATTAGTTCTTCCGCTTATCCACATGTCCAATTTTGTTTGGGCGCCGCTAACGCCTCAGCCTCTTCTTCTACCACTAATCATGTTCCTAGCCCCCTAACTCTGCAAGAACTGTCAGAAACGGGCACGCGTCATCCAATTACTTGAAGCATGTCTACTCGTGAACCTCACAAAATGACTTTTCGATTTCCCGAGGCTCTTTTCGATTGATATTCTCTATGAACGGATCCATCAAAGGAGAAACCCCTTTATAAATACCTCTCTCATTTTCATCATCTTCTATTAGAGTGAGTTGTAGAGATAGAGATAGAGTCTTAGCCTTAGATTTTCTAGAGAGAGAAATAACATCGTTTATGAGAAGACCTGCATCGAGACGTAAATGCAAACCTAAACCGAAAAAGAAACCCGTCTTTGGGATAATGGACTACTTGAGTATTACTGAGAGGGAAGCTGAGTACCGAGCAGCGGGATTAATTTGGTCTTCTCAATCAACTCCTCTAGAAACAACTACGCGCATGCCTTACAACCCCGACCGTTCCTATTTTTCCATTAGAGAGAACAAGCCAGCTTCAACCTCTGATCCTGAAATCGGTGCATAACCCGACCTTTATTTCTTATAGTAAATCCCAAAACTTATCCATGTTCCCTCTTGTTGGAGAACCTTTAACCAAACGACTCCTGCCACTATTATCATCAAGCTTTCGACTTTGAATAACGACGCGTCGCCTTCACAAAAACCTAGACCCCAATTTGTCGTTATGGAGGACTACAATGCTTCTTTTTCTCCCGAGTTGGTTCAGTTAACTAAAACCATTGTCGTTGTTCGTACTAGCTCTAACAACGCAGCTACTCCTCGAGGTGTCATTCAACGCGACGCGGAACGTTAGAAAAAGGAGGAGGCTGTATCAAAAACTCTCAAATGAGCTAAGCCTGGTCATAAACGCATTGGTAGAAGCTCTAGCTTTGTTAACTTGCCCTCGTGACTAAAGAGTTGGTTGCTTCTACTAAAATTCTTACGAAGAATAAGAATAAAAAAGAAGGTATCCCTATCTCTCAAATGTCAATCGTTTCGAGGAGACTGCTCCTGCCGATCTGACCACTACTAATACTGGGATAGCCTTGTTGAGTGCTGCTGAGGGGACCGGTGCTCTCCAAAGGGTCAGCCCGATCCTTGATGGTGTTAATAACTTCCAAGTTTTCAACGAGATGGAAAATCAGATGGAAAATCAAGATGGGAAACAAGTTATGGTCGGAGGGAAAGGTGATGCCAATGTTGCAAAGGTTAAGGAAACTTTTCCGCCTGATGTCGACGTAGTTCTAACCGGCTACCACAATGACTTTTTGAGGGACAATATTATTACTTTGTTCAATGGCAAGTATTTATACTACAATCCCAAAGAAATGGCCGAGTTAAAATCAAATGGGGAATTCCAGAAGGTGTGAGCGTCTGCTTTCCAACACCTGGGGAAACGCCACTGTCCACAAGGCGGATGAAGATAATTGTTTTCACCGACCTCTTCAATTGGGGACTTAGATTTCCACTGGATCCCGACATTGTAAGGTATTTCGAAATCCTTGGACTTCACTTGTACCAGCTTACTCCCAATGCTTGGTACACGTTGATGTCGTGTATAATGGCCTCTAGACTGGCTCATGTTCTAATGCTGATGGAGGAGTATGTGGCGATGACCATCCTTTCTAAATCGTCCAAGCTGCCCTTCTTTTACTCTTCCTTGGAAAATAATATGAAAATTATGAACGACTTGTTAGAGGGCGACAAAGCTTGGAAACGTAGGTTTTTTTTGTTGGTGGAGCCTGGGAAAATGATCGGCCTCACTCACCAGATAAGCCGGAGCGCTTGACCTGTAAATGGGTCCATGAAGGTTTGTAGTATACGTAATTTATTTTTAACACAAGTGTTACTTCCAATGTCGAAGGAGAAAGTACAACTGCAGAAAAATGATCATATAGAATCTGCCAAGGTGAATTTTCAGAAACTCAAAGAATACGCTCGGAAAAATTGGGGACAGGCGTTCCATCAATTCTTCAAGAATACCAACCTAATTAATAGCAGCGTCTGGTGGTGCTCAAAACAACCACTGACTTCTGAACAACCAAGGGAACCTCTCGATCTCGTTGATTTGGTATTAAAGAGGGATGCTTCTGATGGTCATCTATTTCTTCCAAAACGTAACCGGGAGCCCAGAAAAAGCGCTAAATCTAAAGAAATATCTTACCAATGAGCGAAAGAAGAGCACAAAGCTGAGGTTAATGAGCACGACTTTTTTGTTGTCGTAGAGGCAGAACAGACCGTGGCCCTTAGTGATCTGGCAGCCAGCGACTGAAAATCCTGAAGTAATGAAAGAAAGCGAAGAGATAACTATGAGAATAAAAATGAAGAAATCCGTGGCCGATGATGATGGAATCAAGAAGTTTAAAGAGGTGAAGATAAAGAATAACCAAGAAGTCAGAGAGGGGATGACTAATCTGCCCGTGGCTGAACAAACAACCATCCCGAATTTATTCGAACAGTATGAATGAGACGCCAAAATGGTTACACATGCCAGAGGACCTGAAAACAACTTTATGTAGAATATCGGACTTTTGTGGGGAACGCAAATGTAGTAGTGGTGCAATCAAAAAATCCGGACAAGAAGGAATTTGGCGAGTCTATTTCAAAAAAGTCTTACCCAAGTTTTTCTAAGGATACAAATTTGTTGTAGGTGCCTTGTTGGGTGGAGTTCGCCTAACCATACTCATTATCCCATGGGGCTCGAAAGACTTCCCTTTGTTGAGTTCAGATGTTCCAGCTCTTTCTTTATACAACATGGTAGCGCCTCTAACGATGAAAGAAAGAAAAGTCGGGCAGCTTAGTCGTGCACTGTCAGAGGATAAGAAACGCTTGTCTGAGTTGGAAAAGAAATTATAAGAATAAAATGATCGTCAGAGAAAACTAGAACAAGAAACCAAAGAGGCAAAAACTCGGGCGGCTTCAGGCAAGGCTAATCTGCCAAATCTTCGGGAGAAACAAAAAGAGTGGCAGAAAACTCAGAGCCAAAAAAAATCAACTCAATCAATCTCTGCATAGCTCCTTAATCAAAGTCAAGAATGATCGAGATAGTATGGATTGTATTATTGCTGCACAGAGAATTCAAAATCAATTCCTCCACCGGTTGATTGTCAGAAAGAACAGAGATCTTAGCAAACTTCAGGTAAAGATCAAAGAAGAAAACAGTCGATTTGTCGCTTTTTGTAAAAATAATATTGAACATGAGGTGGTTGATGCAAACGTTACAATGTGGCTGGATGTTCCTGAGGAAGATCGCCGTGCTGGAGTTGTGTGTGAAGATGATGAGCCCAACAATGCAAGACCCTCTAACGATGATCCCGACGATGATGTAGTTTAATTTGTTTAATATGTTGTTGTTTTCAGTACCTTTTGTGAATGCTGCCCTTTGCGGGCGTGCTTAAGTTGTAGCTTTTGCTTGCCCTTTAAGACTTGTGTATTTGGGTGAAAATCCAATATTTATTGCATTTCCAGGCACAAGAAGTAATCATCTCCCAACTCAGGTGACAGGATTTATCAATAAATATCTTAAGATGTTAAACAAATGTCAAGAAATTTGTATAGATCATAGTCACCAAATAATGTAGATCAGTTGTAACTGAAATAATTTTAAGGTTTGAACTGAATAATGTAGATCCGTTGTGACTGAAAAATCTTTAAGGTTCGGACTTTCCTAGATTGCGTTGATCAACCGTAGTTGAAAAATTTACAAATTCGAACTTAAGAACGATATATAACAACTCATCAGTTGACACACGCTCTAGGCTTTAGTTTCGATATCTTGTAGATCAACCGTAGTTGAAAAACAACGTTTACTATTCGGGGCCGTCCTGCACATATTTTAATAAAGGCTAAAGAGAAGTTAAATAGATCGGTTGCTACAGACACCTCGCTAAAATCTCCCCGCGCCACCAGGGTAGAAAAGAGTATGTCCCCGATCAAAAGTGCTTACAAGACGATAAGTAAATAAACGCTAGATAAAAAACTATTCTAAATATAATTTGAGATGTTCGATGTTCCACGGGAGTCGCAGAGGTCGGTCGTGTTTATTTTTCATTCTGTAAGTGTCTTGCTTTATCTTTTATATTACTTGGTAAGGTCTTTCCCAATTTGGAACTAACTTTCTGAGAGCCTTGTCTTCGGTGTGAAGAAAACCTTTTCGCAAAACCAAGTCACCGACCTCAGATTCTCTTTGTCGAACCTTAGAAGCATACCGACTTTGCATCCTTGTTTGATAGTGCAACAAATTTAAGTGTGCTCGACTTCGTATTTCTTTGACTAAATCAAGGGCTAAGAGCCGATCTTCGTAGTTGATGTTTTCATTATAATTCCCGTACCTGAAGGATGGAAAAATTGTTTATGTAAGGGTTACCGCATCCATACAGTAAACAATGGCGCGTGGAGATTCTTGGGTTGTCGTCTGGGGTATTGTTTGGTATACCTATATAACTTCCTAGAGGTAGTCTGGCCAAATTCTTCTTGAGGCCGTTAACAATTATCCTATTTGTAACCTCGACCTGCCCGTTAGCTTGTGGGTGGAAAGGTGCCAGAAACATTGTTGGATGCCATGAGATAAACAAAAATTTCTCATTTCGCTGCTGGGAAATTGAGGACCATTATCAATAGTTAGTCGCTGTGGAATCTCATACCGACAGCAGATGTTAGACCAAATAAACTTGATCGGATCATTGGCATTTGTTCCAGATAAGGGTTTGGCCTCGACCCACTTAGAAAAATAATCTACAGCAACCACTATCATGTGCCTTCCCCCAGATGTCGTCGGCAGTGGTCCTACCAAATGAATCCCCCAACTTTCAAACGAGAGTCCTTCTGAGATGGATTCTAGTGGGGCAGCCGAGGTGTGAATTATGTTTGCGAATATCTGACAAGATCGCATGTTTTTTACATCGGCCACTATCGTTGGCCAGTAGAAACCTGATAGCAAGACTCCTCTGATTAACGCTTTGAAATTGCAGTGGGATGTTCCTTCTCCATCGTGAAGCTCAGACAAATCATATGTGATTCGCTTGTCCCCAAACATCTTAACAAAGGCCTGCTAAAATACTTTTTGTAAAGCACACCACCCAACAACACATATTCCCAAGCCTTTTTATGTACTTTCCTTGCTTCTGACTGTCCCAACGCATGATTTATCAGTAATTGTAAATCACTTACTAACCGAACATGTTTGGCCCCACAAACCTGAGCCAACCTTAAACCTGCAACGCTGCCTCATATTCGGCTTTCCGAGGTCAAAAAACCGAACTGGATTGCTTGATGCATAGTTATTACCAGGGGAATGGTAATTCGAACAAATGCCCCATATCTACTGACACTTGATCCCCCGTCGGTTTGGACAATCCATTCTTCGGACTCATTTTCTGTTCGACGTCCGTTTCTTCGGTTTGGTTGTAATGAAATTCCACCAGAAATCTGGCAATACTTGGCCTTTGAAAACATTTCTTGGTTCAAACTTGATGTCGAAGTTGATGAGTCAATAATTGTTTGGGAGAATATTTGGGATCTTGAACCAGATGCGACTAGAGAGAGAAAGTATAGAGAGATAAAGGGGGTTGCCATAAAATAATATTCAATACCCTTTTGCCAGGCAAGTGGGTCACCTTTTATACTAGAATAAGGTGACCCGCTTAAGCTCTTAGTGGGCCGTTATTACACATTAACAAGGCCCCTCAACTATCTTTATCTTTACACATTGGTCCTCGAGGGACTCTGAACACCTTGTCAACTACATCAAATATCGTTTATTGCAATTTAACCCTTATGACTTATATCGGTGAATTCCGCCCTCATCAGTAGCCCCCCAGTCTTCGGGAGTATCAGGAGCGGAGACTTGTTGCCGAGCCTGCACCTGTTGTCCGATCTCTCATGCTCTTCGGTCTAATCGCCCTGGGCGAGTCTGTTCTTTTTCCTCTTGCGTCGGTCGCTTACCGACATTGTTCGTAATGTTCTGACCTTCATTCTATCTTCGGGTTCTGCTAGTTTTTCTCTCCCGATGTTCGAGGCTCCGACCCAAGTTGATTCCCGCGCTCTTTTTTTTTGTTCTATCTGGGGTTTTCAGCCCGGGTCTCCTGTGATGGGCTGGTCTTTCTTACCGGACGCGGTCGTGACGGCCCATATCAGCAGTAGGTGCATGATGGATGGCTTAGGTAAGCCCTTGCCAGACGGTGGTCAACACGTGTCATCAGCTAATGGGTCACACCTCTTCCAGACTAGGCTCTTAGGGAGACTCTTCATCTTTCCGTTGTGCTTTTGTCGATTGGTATCCCCCGATCTTTCAACCTTGCCTATAAATACTCCACAATCCTTGGTTTCTCTCAGAGGCATCCTAGAGAGAGGAAGTGCTGTCAGATCATTTCTATAGAGAGAGAGAGCTCATCAGACCCTTCTTTATCCTGGAATGTTTGTTTTATGAAACCCAGATACCTGAAGCAAAAACTAACCAAGAAAAAGAAAAAGTCCGAGTGGAGTTTTGAAGAGTGGTCTAGCATCGGAGATCGAGCAGAGGAATACCGACGCGCTGGTCTAATCTGGGGATCTAATTCCAAACCTTTTATTCCCGCTCCGCTTCCTCACGACCCTGTCCTAGCCACCCCGATCCCTGCAGAATCTTTCCTCTTAACCGACCCTCCGATTTCTCCATATCCAGAGGCTAGTCTTTCTCCAGAAACCGTTATCCTTTCTTCTAGTGGTAGCTCTTCTCATTCCCCTGTAGTTGGGTTGAACGATCCGACCCTATTGCCTGTCAACTCAAACGCTCCCCGACGCGCTCGCAAATCCAAGTTCTTGATAATTGGAGAAGATGGTCCCTCTACGTCCCCCGTAGGAGGTTACGATCCCGAAATGGTTCAACTTACGCCCTCGATTCGAGGGTATCAGACCGGTATTAACACTGCGATCACTTTTTTAGGTTTTCCCAAACGTCAGCTTACGCCCGAGGAAGTGGAAGCGGCTCATCGGGCTTTTTCGGGCGACATTGCCGATGCCTCCACCTCTCGGGTCCGACCATCAGAACCTAATGCCGCTACTGCCCGAAGTTCTGATCAGGCTCCAGACCCAGAAGTGGGAGAGTCAGAAGCTGACGTTGCACCCGCGGAGGTCTGTGTCGCTGCTGCTGGCAACGCAGCTAACCCACCTGATGACCCCTTGCCCGAAGAAGTTGAGGCTGCCATCACTACCAAGTATTTTAGCTGGCTTCGGACGAAAGATGTGGTTTCTCTTTACGAAGGGAAGTACCTATACTTCCCCGAGTCTGATCATAAAGAGCTGCTGATCCGCTGAGGAATTCCTGAATGTGTCAACGTTCGGTTCCCGCTCCCCGGGGAGACCCCTGTTCATGTCCGACCCAGGGAGATTGTGGTGTTTACCGAGCTGTTCAACTGGGGGTTGCGCTTCCCCTTAGACCCTGAGATTGCGCTTTACTTCCGCACCCTCCAAATCTGCCCGTCGCAGCTGACGCCGAACGCCTGTTATACTCTAATGTCTTGTATCATGGCATCCCGTCTTTCAGGTCGGGTTATGCCGATGGAGGAGTATGTTGCTATGTCGGGTCTGTCCAAATCTCCAAAATCCCCGTTCTTCTACTCTTCCCATGGAAATAAATGGAAGATTGTAAATGATTTCTTGGAGGGGGACAAAGGCTGGAAGTATCGGTTCGTATTTCTGAGCGGGTGCTAGGAGAACAGTCTTCCCTATACTTCGGAGAATAAGAGGCAGCTGCTGCGGACCTGGGTCCATGATGGTACTACTCCGTTTTTTTTTTTAAATTTATTTACCGACCCTTTGCGCAGTGTCGAAGGACTGGCTGCAGGGGCTGAAGAAAGACTATTCGAAAGCTGCTGAGGCCACTTTCGAGGTGCTGAAAAGCTACTCCCGGAGTCACTGGGGTCGGGCTATGCATCGCACCTTCATAGATACGAACTTATTCATGAGCAACCTCTGGCGTTGCTCATCCGAGGTTCTCACCATCGAAAAGTTATGGCAGCCCCCGAGCTTGGATGACGTGATTGCTCGAACCGGGACTCATGGGTCAATATTGTATCTACCCAAACGCAACAAGGCGCCTAGCAAGCGCCCGAAGTCAGATGACGAGGGGGGGGGGGGAAGGAGACCGGAGCCGAGGTGGCTGGTGAACCGTCCCGGGTGGAGGTGCCCGCGCCTGAAGGAACGGAGGCAAGCCAGGACCGGGCTTTGGTGCAAAAGAGGAAAGGTCGTGCTGATGCGGGGGGGGGGGGGGGGGGGGGTCTAAGGTGAAGAAACCCAAGCCTTCGAGGAAAAAGAGTCAGGCAGTTGTTAGCGCGGGGGTGGGCACTGTAGGGCCTAAGCTTCTGGATTAGGTCGGTAATGCCTAGGGTATTCCAACGGCGGACGTTGTGGCAATTCCAGATGATGTCGAGCCTCGTCGAGTGACCCAAAATTCCCTGTGCTGTCGATGCTCGGTAGCCCGCACACATTCCCTCTTCGGGGATCGGACGGTCTAGCTTTATCGTTGTATAACTTTCTTGTACCGGCGACCATGAAAGAGCGTCGGGCAAAGGAGCTAAGTCAGCAGTTAGTCTCAGCGGAGGCAAAGATCGCTAGTCTGACTTCGTAGGTGGAAACTGCCAAGGCGGCTCAGGTGTTGGCAGAGGGTCGGGTTGCTGAAGCCGAGCATGCCGCTACAGAAGCGAAGACAGCTGCGGAGGAGGCGATGAAGGCTACGGAGGCGGCAAAGAAAGCCGCGGAAGACCGCGCCGCTGCTTTGGCTTTGGAGGTCCAAAAGTTGAAATCCTCGAACGTCGCTTTTGCCAACCGGTGTAGGAAGTGGTCGGAGAAGGAAACTGCCGATGCCAAAGCCGCGTACGTGCTGTCATTCCACAACCGCTTCCCAGACCTTCACCTCGGATCGATGTGGTTAGACGTGCCAGAGAAAGACCGGCCCGAGGGGGTCGAGTGTGGAGAATCCGACGATGCGGAAGAGGATGAAGATAACGAGGACGAGGACGAGGACGAGTGATCCGGGAATTGTGCTTGTTTGTTTTTATTTGTTTTTGCTTACTTATTTTTGTAACTCTTTGGGGGCCGCGGGCCCCTCTGTCGTTATTTTTTATGAACATCTTTAATTTTTGCTTTTGGAGGCCATGGGGTCCCCTATTAATATATCAAGTGTTCTGGCTATATCTTCTCACACATCGTTACTCAGGTTCTGATAGGATCGTAAGCTCTGCAAGTTAAAGTAATATTGAAAAATTTCCTTGTGGGTCTGTTAAAGTACATATGTAGATCGGTAAAAACCGAAAAACCCATTAAGGTTCTGTAGATCGATATATCATCGAAAAGTTTTCTAGAGGATCGGGAAAACTATATATGTAGATCGGTAAGAGCCGAAAAAACCATTAAGGCTCTGTAGATCGATATGTCATCGAAAAATTTTCCCGGAGGATCGGGAAAAGTACATATGTAGATCGTTAAGAGCCGAAAAACCCATTAAGGTTCTGTAGATCGATATGTCATCGAAAAATTTTCCCGGAGGATCGGGAAAAGTACATATGTAGATCCATTGATATTAATGGGAACGGACGACGTCCAGCTCGTCAGCTGTCTAAAGTCGCAACAATTTAATATTTGGAAGGCAAAAGAATTTTTTGATTAATGTAATCGGTGGTCGGGCTTTTTCGATGCCTCGTTAAAACCTCCTCGCGCCACCGAGGTAGGAAAGAGTGCATCCCCAACCGTTACAATTTTAAACAATGTGAAATACAATTTGAAATACAAGTCCACCACTATTCTAAATACAACTTCAAGTGTTCAATATTCTATGGTAGCCTTAAAAGATGTCCGAGCCTATTCTGCAGGCGGTACGTCCCGCTCTTGATTTTTTCGACAATTTCATAGGGTCCTTCCCAATTCGGGGCAAGCTTCCCGAGGCTTTTATCTTTTGTGTGAAGGAAGACACGCCGCAGAACCTTGTCTCCGACCTTAAACTCCCGATGACGGACTTTGGATGCGTATCGACTTCTCATTAGGGTCTGATTGTGCAAAGAGTTTAATCGGGCGCGATTGCGCTTCTCTTCTATGAGGTCGAGCTCGAGTCGTCGACTGTCGTCGTTCGTCTCCTCCTGATATGTTCCGACCCTGAAAGAAGGAAAGATAGATTCCGCGGGGGTGACCGCGTCCATACCGTATACCAGAGCATAAGGTGACTCTTGGGTAGCTGTCCAGGGTGTGGTTCGGTAAGCCCATAGCACTTCTTGCAGGTAGTCAGGCCATTTTCCGGCCTTTCCCTCAAGGTTCTTTCTGAGGCCATCCAAAATGGTTCGGTTGGTTACTTCGACCTGCCCGTTCGCTTGAGGATGGAAAGGAGCAGAGAAGCATTGTCGGATCTTATGAGTGGTGCAGAATGCTTTCATTTCTACGCTATCAAACTGCGGCCCATTATCCATAGTCAGCCTCTGTGGCACCCCAAACCGGCAACATATGTTGGCCCAGATAAATTTGATGATATCTTTGGTCTTCGTGGCGGATAAAGGTTCGGTTTCGACCCATTTGGAGAAGTAATCCACCGCCACGACAATCGTCTGTCTTCCTCCCGACACCATTGGTAACGGTCCGACGAGGTCGATTCCCCATCGGTCAAAGGGTAGCCCTTCGGATATGGATTCTAAGGGAGATGCAGGTACGTTGATGGCTTTCCCGAACCGTTGACATGTATCGCAGGTTTTAACTATGAGTCGCGCATCTGCCGTTATCATCGGCCAATAGAATCCTGCGAGGAGAATTCTCCTAATTAGAGCCTTGTATCCGCAGTGGGCCGCGCCCTCACCATCATGTAGCTCGGATACAATTACTTGAGATTCGTGGAACCCTAAGCATCGAAGCAGGGGTCGGCTAAAAGATTTCTTGTATAGCACATCCCCTAAAAGGACGTAGCCCCGAGATTTGTTGCGTACTTTCCGTGCCAAAGCGGTGTCATCGGGGAGCCGACCCTCAGCCAGAAAAGAGATAATATCCCGCCGCCAATCTGAGGTTGCAACCGAAGAGATCTGGCATGCGGTTTCAGGTCGGTTGTCCAACTCATAGCGTTTGATAATAGATGGTCTTTCTTGTTCTGTTACCCAAGGATAACTGCTAGAGCAGGAGATCGTTGCCAAGGAATCCGCGGTCGTGTTCTCACTCCTCGGGACATGTTCATAGGTGATTTTGTCAAATGAAGCCAGAACTCTTAGTGCTGCTAGGTATTGTACCAGATGTTCTTTCCGAGCCTCCGCACTCCCCGAAGCTTGGGTTATTAAAAGTTGGGAGTCGCTTACGAGGCGTACTTGTCTCGCCCCGCACACCTGTGCCAACCGCAATCCTGCCAAAGCAGCCTCATATTCTGCTTCATTGTTTGAAGTATGGAAACCAAATCGGATGGCTTGGAGCATGCTAACGCCCGACGGGGTTATGATTTGTATCCCCGCTCCACAGCCACTAACGTTCGCTCCCCCATCGGTTCGGACGATCCATTCGCCTAGTGTGGTTTCTCGGGGAGGTACCTCCTGCTCGGGTCGTTCAGAGTGGAACTCAACTAAAAAATCGGCCAAGACCTGGCCCTTGATAGCTGTCCGCGGTTCAAAGTCGATGTCGAAGTCCCCTAGCTCTACCAACCACTTGGATATTCTCCCGGACATATCTGGTCGCTCGAAAACATATTTAAGTGGAAATGACGTGCGGACGACGATAGGGTGGGCTTGAAAGTACGGGCGCATTTTCCGCGCTGCTGTCACTAGGGCAAGTGCCATTTTTTCTAACTTTAGGTACCGAGTTTCGGCATCCAGCAAGCTTTTGCTCACAAAGTAGACCGCTGTTGGAGTCGGTCCTGATTCGCTGATTAGAGCTGCGCTGACCGCAAAGTCCGTGACCGCGATGTAAAGGAAGAGCGTCTCGCCCGTGGTAGGCTTTGTTAGGAGGTTCGGGGACGATAGGTATTGTTTGATCCCTAAGAACGCCTCATTACATTCGGGAGTCCAAGCAAAAAAATTCGCTTGTCGTAAGACCTGAAAAAACGGAGCGCACTTATCAGATGAGCGAGAAATGAATCGATTTAGGGCGGCCAGACGCCCAGTCAGGATCTGGACTTCTTTGATGCTCCGGGGCGGAGTCATGTCGGTTAGAGCTCGGAGCTGGATAGGATCCGCTTCAATCCCTTTCTTACTGACGAGGAATCCCAAGAACTTTCCTGATCAGACCCCGAAGGAGCATTTTTCCGGGTTAAGTTTGAGATTTATCCCTCGTAAGTTATCAAAGGTTTCCCTGAGATCGGCAAGGTGGTCCATATCGGTCCCGCTTTTGACCAACATGTCATCAATGTACACCTCCATATTCCTCCCGATCTGACCTTCGAATGTTCTGTTGACTAGTCTTTGGTATGTCGCGCCGGCATTCTGTAGCCCGAAGGGCATTACTTTGTAGCAGTATAGTCCCCGGCATGTGATGAACGTTGTATTTTCCTGGTCCGCGGAGTGTAATTTGATCTGATTGTAACCGGCGTAGGCGTCCATAAATGACAGCAGTTTGTTACTCGATGTCGAATCCACCAGCTGGTCAATTCTCGGCATCGGGAAAGGGTCATTCGGGCACGCTCGGTTAAGGTCGGTAAAATCCACACACATTCTCCATTTTCCGCTTTTCTTTTTTACTAAAACGGGATTAGAAATTCATAACGGGTATCTCGCTTCCTTGATATGACCGATGCTGGTCATCCTCTCAACTTCTCGTAGGATTACGTCTGCTTTTTCTGGGGAAAAAGCCCGACGCTTTTGAGTAATTGGTCTGACGTTTCTGTTGATGGTCAGCTTGTGAACCGCAAAAGATTCTGGTACCCCCGTAACATCTCCTGAGCACCATGCGAACAAGTCTAGGTTTTCCCGTAGGAGGATCAATAGCTGCTCCCTTAGGGTCGGCAAGAGGCACGCCCCGACCCGCAGAGATTTTCCCGCGGCGAATTGATGTAGTTCAAATTCTTCGTCTGTTGTCAAAAGGCTTGGGGCCTCCCGGGGGTCATCCACTGGTAGTGATCCCGGGGGGATCCCCCTTAATTGTTATTCTTGAGCTGGAAACATCTCTTGGTCTTTCTTTGGTGCCAACGCAGCTCGGTAACATTCTCGTGCTGCTTTCTGGCTGCTCCGGACCACACCTACGTTGTTTCCAACAACGTACTTTACACATTGATGGATCGTAGAAGTTACTGCATGCATGCGTGATATCCAAGACCGGCCAAAAATGGCATTGTGGGAGGCCGGTGCGTCCACTACCACGAATAAAACCGTGACCTCTTTTTTAAAAGGACCGCGACCTAACTAGACTACGCCCTCGAACTCTCCTATAACGTCGGCTGCTGACCCCGTAAACTCGACAATGGTTCGGTCGGACCGCGCAATCACTGGATGTGTTCTGAATTTGGCAAAAGTAGACGCAAAGATGATATTGGCTGAACTCCCGGTATCCACCAAGATGCGCCAAACCTCCTCTCCCGCAATGGCTTCCCCGATTACAATGGCATCCTCATGCGGGCCGGCTATATCCCTCATGTCGTCATCGTCGAAGTGCAGGATCGGAGAAGGAACGCTTCTGGTTTGGAAGCAAGTTCTGGTCTCCAGCTGAGTGGTTAGGTTGACTATGTGCCTTTTCCTGGATGAGTGCGTAACTCCTGCCATAGAATCTCCCCCGAAGATGGTTAACGGCTCAAAAAATTCACAAAGACCACGCACACTACCGACGCTCTCCTCTGCTTCCTCCTCAATGATCCCGATGATGTTGCGATTTGCTTCGGGATCAAGGTATTCAATGGAGACATCGAAGTGGTCGGTTACCTCCGAAATGGCCATGGTGGTCTCTAGTTTTGGTACAATTACAACTTCTTTCGAGGTCGTGCCCTGCTGCGCCTTCTTTACATATTCCAACAGGTTCCTGTGCTCTATAAGCATCTGTATTTCTTTCTTCAAGGCAATGCAGTCCTTCGTATCATGCCCAACGTCCTCGTGATAGCGGCAATATCGGTTATTCCTTTGTTCCCGAGGCGTTGGGATTGGGAACGGCCTTCGGTATATCCCGCTCTTCTTGGTCTTTTCGTAGATCGATGATACACACTCCGTGAAGTCCGCGAAGTAAGCAGGTCGTGTCCATTTGTTGGACATGGGTCGCGAAGTGGTCTGACCAGGCTGGGGCCGAAGGCTTGGACGACACAGGAGGGTTCGGGTGTATCGTGCTAACCGGTTGGGCCGCCCTGGCGTAGTCCGACCGGGTGCCCTGCCTTATTACGACCGATGCTTGGGCACTTTGCTGAATCTGCGCTGCCAACTCAGACGCTTATGTCTCCTCGATTAATATCTGCTTCTCTATCTGTGCTAGAAGTGCGGAAAACGTGAATGCTTATTTCTTTGTCACTGCTTGCTTCATTGGCCCCGGAAGCAGACCCAAGCGAAACGCCGTTAGAGCCACGTTCTCTTTGCAGTGATCTAGGTCGGTTTTCGCGTCGATGAATCGCCTAGTGTATTCGCTCTCCCCCAGTTTCTGCCTGCAATTCATGATAGTATCTCCGTTGGCCCGGAAGCTCTTACTTCCCACAAAGTGCTGCTTGAATATCGTCCAGAACGTCCCGAAGTTCCGAATGCAACCCTGCGGTAAACGGTTGTACCACTTAGACGCCCTGTCCTTGAAAGTCATGGAAAAATCTCTACACAGGAGCTTGTCATCGTTGTCGAAGCTTAACATGAAGTTTTTGAAGGCCTCCAAATGATTATACGGGTCCTTTTTCCCGTCGTATTTTTCTAGTTTAGAAATGTCAAATCTCTTCGGGATTTGTCCCGCTAATATCTCATCGGACAGTGGGGAGGCCCTCCAATTGACTCCGAGCTCACATGCTCCTCCCCCAAGGCCTTCCGTCCGAACTCCATAGAGTCCCTCAACTCCCGGGCTGATAAACTGGCTACTAGTTCTGTAACCATGGTTCTGACTATTCGATGGTTGCCACGGAACTGGTGGCAAAGCTTCCCGCTCTCCGCGGCTAGCGGCATGACTTTTTTTCTTTCTCAAAGGATACCGGGGTCTGCTTATCGGTGCTACTCTTCTTATATTTTAGAGGGTCTGCCCGGGGTCCTTGGAGGTGTCGGGAACGATTCTTTTGTGTTCGTTGGACTCTTTCCCGACGCAGATATTCTCTGCCCGACGAGTCATCTGAGGGGTAGTCTAATGTCATGCCACGATGGTTCTCCGGATTCCGCCGAGTCCTAGCAGTTTGCTCGTCGTCGGGGAGAGAGTCCCTGTAATACCTAACGGGTCGGGCTTCTATTCGCGGATCGTCGTCATGGCCGGCAGCCTCCCGATCCTCCAAGATGGGTTCTTTGCCCTTTCCTTCCCGGGCCCTTTTCTCGTCCAGTGCCCGCTCTCTTTCTTCTTTTAACCGGGCAATATCCTCAAGGAGTTGTTTTCGGGTCATTATTAAAGTTGACCGCTTGTCCCGACCCCGATCGTGCCATTCCCGACCAGGGGCTTCTTCGCCTTCCGAACCTGAGACGGCTCGGACGACTTCTCTACCGACCCTCTCTATCGCCGCTTCGCTGTTCATCCTGCAAAATGTGATTTTCAAAGAGCAAAAGATTCCTTTTCGGTATCACTCGTTTCCCACAGACGGCGCCAATGATGAGTCAATAATTGTTTGGGAGAATATTTGGGATCTTGAACCAGATGCGACTAGAGAGAGAAAGTATAGAGAGATAAATGGGGTTGTCATAAAATAATATTCAATACCCTTTTGCCAGGCAAGTGGGTCACCTTTTATACTAGAATAAGGTGACCCGCTTAAGCTCTTAGTGGGCCGTTATTACACATTAATAAGGCCCCTCAACTATCTTTATCTTTACACATTGGTCCTCGAGGGACTCTGAACACCTTGTTAACTACATCAAATATCGTTTATTGCAATTTAACCCTTATGACTTATATCGGTGAATTCCGCCCTCATCAGAAGTCACTTAGCTCTATCGACCACTTGGACATCCGTCCTGAAACATCCTGTCACTGCAACACATTTTTCAGAGGAAAAAACATCTAAACCACAATCGTATGGACTTGGAAATAAGGACGCATTTTACGCGCTGCAGTTACCATGGCCAAAGCGAGCTTTTCAAGTTTCAAATACCTTGTTTCGACATCCAGAAAACTTTTGCTGACGTAGTATACTGCCTTTGGGGTCGGGCCTGATTCGCAAATTAGTGCGGCGCTGACCGCGTAGTCAAACACTGCAATGTATAAAAACAAAGTTTCTCATGTCAACAGTTTTGTGATCCCATTCATTGATCTTACTCACAGTTTTTGCAATCAAATCATCAAATTTTCTCACACTTTTTTTGTTGCTGATAACAGAACCCAGATACTTTATAGGAAGATTACATTGCTTTAATCCGAGCAAAGTTTCCAGATTTTTAACATGGCTGGTGGTGCATCTACCAGAGGTAATAATTCTAGATTTATCTTTATTCACAAGCTGGCCATAGACTTCTTCATAGTGATTGACTAACTCCATTATCTTTTTTACAGAACTTGAAGCCCCATTACAGAAGATCAATATATCATCAGCAAAGCACAGACTAGATCATTTCAAATTCCCTATGTTCTTGTAGTTACTTGTAGAGAATTGTGTGTAAAGTATTTTTAGACCTCTTAGAAGGTACTCTTGGCCTAATATGAAAAGATTGCGTGATAATGGATCACCCTGTCTAAGGCCTTTGTTTGACTTGAAAAAAACCCTTAGAGACTCGATTGACTACAACAAAAAACTGGCAATTCACCATATTTCTTTCAGTCAATCTTAGGAAATCATCCCTTAACCCAAAACCAGCAAGAACACTTAGTATAAATGTGTGGTCCATCCTATCAAAAGCCTTGTCCATGTCCAGTTTCATCAAGATATTCACACATCTCACCTTGCTAGCTAAGTCAATAACCAACTACTGAGCAATCATGATATTATCATGAATGCTCTTACCCTTGACAAATTCCCCTTGCTGAACTGATATAAGCTTGGGAAGTATAGAAGAAAGCCTGTTGTTGATAGTTTTAGAGATAATTCTGCTTAGAAGAATAGTCAAACTGATAGGTCTGAAATCGGTCCATCTTTTAGGAGCATCCTTCTTATGAATCAAACAGAGGACAATAGCATAGATGCCCATAGGAAAGTTCCCTCAATATAGAAATCCCTTATTCCATCACATAGATCCTCTTTTATGATAGATCAACAGTGCTACAACGTTAGAACTCAGATCTTTAACCACCTCATAAATTTCAGTATCCATATGGAGGCTCATTGGCATATTGTTCTCTTCACTAGTTACCAGATTAGGAATATAATCATTGAGGATGTTAGGATACTAGGGATTAGAAGGTTCAGAAATGAGGTCTTTAAAATGAGCCACATGAGACTCTCATATAGCTTCCTCATCCTCCTCCCACCTGTCACCCACCCAGATACGAGAGATGTTTTATCTCTTGTGCTTCCTTTTTACATAATTGTGAAAGAAACTCGTATTTCTTTCACCATCTTTAGTCCAGTTAGTATGAGACTTTTGAATCCAATAGTCTTATTTTCTTTCAAGCAACAATAAGTGATTTTCTTTAGCTTTTTTAATAATCTCTTTGTCCTTCACTTAATTAGTAATTAGGACTTTAGCTTCAAGAGTATTAATCTCGTCTTCCTGACTTCTTATAGAGTCAAACACATTACTAAAGACAAACTTGTTCCACACCTTTAGATTGGCCTTTAGGTGTTTAAGCTTGAACTATAATTTAAAAATAGGGGGTCCAGAGTATTCCACAACCCAGCATTTCTCCACAAAACTATAGAAATCTTCAGGAAGGCACCACATGTTTAAGAATTTAAACGCTGACTTCCTTTTATTAATAATTGTAGCAATATTAATAAGCAAAGAGGAGTTGTCTGAACATGTCTTAGGAAGATGAATAACATAAGTGTCATCCACATTACTAATCCAGTTGTAATTAACCATTGCCCTATCAAGCCTTCTCCATTGCCTCCCATTAGACCAAGTGTACTTTTATACTTGGAGAACCCCACATCTATTAGGTTACAGTCTATAATGAAACTATTGAAGTCCTCCATACTAGCAGTAGCATTTGTAGTGCAATGTATCTGCTCATCAGGATATGCAATGGTGTTAAAGTCACCAAACAGAATTCAATATTTTCCTTCATTTTCAATATTCCTTAGCCCATCCCAAAGAAGACACCTTAGACTTCTAGTGCACTTTGCATAAATAACAGTCACCAAAAACTCTTTGGCATCCAGGAAATGCCTAACCTTTAGGTGGATAAACTGGTCCTCATTGATCAGAACCTCCACCACAAAGTCTCCACTCCATATAACACATACCTTATTGTTGATATTACCTGTAAAACCATGGAACCCAATCTTGACAGAAATAGTTGAAAGCTTAAAAGCACATACCATGGGTTCTTGAATAACGAGAAAATTTAGCCTCCTAGCTCTCTTGATAGATCTTATTCTACCTTGAGTTTCCTTGTTGCCAATACCTCGAACATTCCAGCTTAGGATTGCAATAGTCATTTAGAAAGTTTAGAATTTTTTGCAACATTCTTAGGCTGCAAACATTTGGAGGAGATGATCCCCCTTTGAGTTTAACGTTCTAACCTTCTTGATCTTCTTCAGTTCTGTTTTCTTATTAGTAATAATTTTCTTTACAGGAGACTTTGGTAAGCTACCAATGGTTTCCTTAGTTGGTGACAAACTTTCAAACATGTTATTCAATGCCAAACTACCAGAAGAGTCTCCCTGATTGTTTGTTTCCAATTCAACCATGTGGAGAGCCCTAACCATTTCATTTCTCTCCACCCCAATTGGAGGTAACTGGTTCTCAGATAATTCTTTGCTCAGACTTGTTTCCCCCTGAGCTTCTTTTATTTCATTTATAATTACTGACTTTATTTTGTGCTCTTTTATCTCAAGCTAAAATACAGGTAGTCGGGCATCCAACCACCTTGGACTAGAGGGTTTTGCATGAGCAACAAAATTCCTTTGAGCTGCCTTTTTACATTCATTTTCCAAGTGGCCTAAATGAGCACAAACTTTACAGTATTTAGGTAAATTTTCATACAACAACTCTTGCAAAAAATAATGAGTCTCAAATGCAATCTTGATCTTCTTAGGCAGAATTTTAGACACATCCAAGATACCCCAAACTCTACAGAAGTTGGGTCTAACCCTCTTAGATGTAGGAATCCATACGTTAAGAGGAGTTCCAATACATTTAGCCACCTCACGAATTGTGTCCTCGCAATACATATACTCTGGAAGGTTTGGTAAATCTATGAACACGGGGGTTTCAGGGTTTTCTTTATTAGGGTTAAAATTAGGAGACCATTTTATAAGTCTCGTTATTTTATCCCCTAGCTGCCACACATTCCTACGCCATAATCTCTTTAGGTCTTCAAGATAGGATAACTCTATGAAAATGTGCCTATGATCCCAACTGGATACACTGAAAGCACCCTTAAAATTGAATTTATCAAGAAAAGCCTTAACTATAGAGTAGTTTGGCTTCCCGGTAGCAAACTTCCCCACTAGTGTATGAGTAGATTTATGTTTCAGCAATTCAAAGTCCTCTGCTTCAAAGTTTATCTCCATGTGATCTTCATCCTTAATTATCTTAATATTTTTATGCAAAAGATTGGTAGGCTTACACTTGAAAAGGTTGGCGAACGTTTTCTTGTTCTCTGATGCATTTGCCTTACTTAATGCAGATTCAAACATCGGATTAGTTCTGATCTTTGGCAGATCATGGTTGGATTTAGTCATCCTGACTTGCATATCATGATCTTCCGATACATGATTTGAAGGAGAGCCCTCTTTATTCTCCATTAGACAAAGAGATCAAGCAATCAAGGAAGAAAAAGCTTTAGATTTAAGGATCATTCTTGGAGCAATCTTGTTAGCTGTGTAACTAACTTTCTAAAAATGACTTTTTTCAAGTTTTTAGTGAGATTAGATTATTTTAATCCTTCTAATAACTACACTGCTTCATCTGTTCCACCCTTCTGATGATTGAATACTGCATTGCTTCTATTCTGTTGTTTGAAAACAAAGAGCATGTAATTCCGAGATGATGTCTCGGAATTACATGCTTATATTTAAATTTTTTTCTTGTGATAGTTCTTTTATTGCTATTTATTATAATAACTTGTATATTTTTCTTATGTTTGTAGTATGGGACCAAGAAAGCTACTCAAGAGAATTTTACGTGGCTCTTCATCATCCGCTCCAACTACCGCAAACGAACTGGATATTGTTGAGACGCCACAGCCTCTTCAAATTTTTGCCCCTGATTATACGTCCTGTTCCATTAGACATAATCAGCGGGGTGCAAGGAGGGAACCATCTTCGGTTGCAATACCGCAATCAGAATCGGAAGATGATGAAACTGACCAATGCATAGACGAAACAACGTTAGTAGCCGAGAGAGTCCTTTTTAGCACGATTTCTTCACATACGCCACTACAAAGGTTTTACAAACCATACGACGTACCATGTTTACCATGGCCGAGTAAGTTATTTTAAATATAAGGGTTATTTTAAATATAAGCTATAAAATATTGTGCAATTATTTTTATTTTTCGATAATAACGTTTCACTTTAATGTATCAGGAAAGAGGGAGACGTATTTTGCGGTTTTTCGCCGCGGGAACTGCGGTCAATCGTTAGAAGCTGATCAACTAAACCAGTGTGCGTGAGGTTGTCGAGTCCACTCCTTTTGGACCATTGTTGGATGCCCTCCACCGTTGGAGTACCGAGGTACCTTTGGTAGCCGCTTTCATAGAACGGTGGCATCATGAGACAACATCATTTCACTTTTATTTTGGTGAGATGACCGTCACTTTAGACGATGTGGCCATTATTACTGGGTTACCGATATGCGGTAGATTGTTGGAGGTGCATAGAAGCAACGACGTAGATGAAAGTGCGAAGCTGATACTAGATGTTCTCGGGGTGCCATATGCGGAAGCTTTAACGGAGCTCGAAGCATGTAAAGGTATCAATCTACGTTTAACTTGGCTAAGATATCACTTCTCGAATGAGCATTTTCAAGACGTAGGTGGTCGATTAAGGAGGA
Source organism: Limnanthes douglasii subsp. nivea (assembly GCA_036936605.1). Classification (NCBI taxonomy): domain Eukaryota; kingdom Viridiplantae; phylum Streptophyta; class Magnoliopsida; order Brassicales; family Limnanthaceae; genus Limnanthes; species Limnanthes douglasii. The sequence continues at coordinate 213,933,710 of JAUPFV010000001.1, read as the reverse complement.
TCGATGTTCAACGTTGTGCGAAAGCCTACGTACTTTATCTCTTTGGGTCTTGTCTATTGTAGACAAAAGTGGATACTACGTGAAAGAAGATTGGTTGCACGTGCTCGATGACCTTGATTTGTTGGGATCATATGTGTGGGGGATGCATATTCTTACGGAGCTTTATAGTGCGTTACGTGTGGCTTCCAAACCTTCTACGAAAATGATGAATGGATACGTACAACTACTCGAATGCTAGATTTTTTACCATTTCACTTGCTTTCAGCCACCTTATTCATTGGGACTTTATCCTCAAATGGCGCACATTCGTACGTGGGAAACACCCAAACGGTTCCACTCGTTAGAGGAGTTTGGAGATTTACTTCAATCGTATAGATTGACACTTGACCGCTTAGATATATACTCGGTACTTTTATATTCTAAATTAATTTATCTATTATATTTTTTAATAAATTTTCATATATCATGTTCGGTTGTATTCTATTTCAAGTTATTTTTCAGTCTTACGAATATTTTTGAATGTTCAAACTCGTTCACGAGCTAGCATGGTTTACCGGTGGATTGAAATTCATGGACAAAACTGAGCCGTACCAACAGCTTAGATTTTCCAGTCAGTTTGGATACATCCTGATGAGTCCGAATTGTGCATGCTCCCCGGACAAGGACATATCGGTCCAAGCTCTCCGGGCCGGACAGATCACTTCGAACACTTAGCCCAAAGGACTGTTCGAACTATGACAAAAGTACTAAAAAACTTAAACACTACTTGACTAAGCTACTTGCTCTCCTACTTAGAGCTCATGGGTCTTTGAACATGACCCGGGTCCATTTAACATGACCCGAAAGCCCATAAGGGCCCAAACATGAGGGTATAAATACCCAACCACCTGCATTAAGTGTGGGTAATGAGAATTAACTTCTACCATCCAGCTTAATTATCTCTCTACTCTCTACACTAAAAATAAAACACTCACATACTACTATTAAACACCAAACAAATTACAAACCTACCCTCAGGCGATAATTATCATCACCAAATTGGCAACCACGGTGGGAGAAGAAGGTGCCTGAATCAAGCATTCAAAACCAGTTAAGAAAATCTGTCCGAATGAATCCGGACAATCCAGAATTACCACCAGCTCTGCTCGAAGTGGTTGGAGAGAACGATGAGTACACTATCGAAGACCGTGATAGGCTAAAGGGTGAAATAGAAGCTCTGAGGGCCGAAAAGGCTAAGATGCGCATGAAAGAAAAGTCTAAAGCATCAATTGCTTATCACACCGACAACCCCAGAGAGCATGAGTCTTCAAAGACTCATGTGAGCACCAAAAAGACTCATGCCAGCTCCAAAAAGTCTCACCGGTCTAAGCCAGTGGAGAGTTCTGACTCAAGCTCAGAATCTTATGATAGCTCTTCGGACAGTGAGGGAGTTGAAAAATCTTTATCCTCTAGCAGTGATGAGGGTCGAACTAGAAAGAAGCAAAAGCAGATCAAAAAATATTCAAGAAAAAGGGATAGACATGGAAAGATGAAGATGTATATTGGTAAAGGATCATCTCATGGCCGGAGGCATGTGGACCGGATGCTGATGGATCCCTTCGCTTTTCACGATGAACCAGGTATCTTTGCAACTCCCAATGAGGATACTGTGTTCAGTCGTGGAAGAAATTAGAGGAAATCTCCATTGTCTTCTAAAATTCTGTCCGGAAACCTCCCTAAGAGGTTTGACAGTACCAAAATAGAAAAGTACGATGGCAGTACTGATCCGGACAACCATTTGGAACAATTTAAAAACTTCATGATGAACTTTGACGACGATGATAAACTACTTTGTAGGGCATTCTCCCAATCATTTACGGGGAGTGCTCTAAAATGGTACAACATCCTGCCTCAGGGTTGTATTAAAGATTTCGATACTTTTGGGTAGCCTTTCGAAGGCAGTTTGTAGGGAGTAAAGAGCTAAAGGGAAATGGAGATACAATAATCCATTGTGCTCAGGAACCAAATGAGTCCTTGAAAGAATATATAAGCCGTTTTGTGAATACCAAGAATGGGTTGGCTGATTGCTTCGAACAGGTAGCAATAGCATCCCTAAGACAGGGTTTGAACCCAGGCAATCTAGCTGATTCAGTGACCAGAAAGAAGGCCATGACGTGGGGAGGGTTGCTGAATCAGGTTGGAAAACAAATAAATGTTGATGAAACGAAGAAAACCAGGGTGCACAGGCAAGTGAGGTCTGCCCCGGTGGCACCAAATCCCAATCAGAATCAGTCCGGGAACAAAGCAAGAGAGACCGGACATGGGCATGGTAGGGCAAAAGCTCAGTCTCAGCCAGCTGCTCCTGCTCAGAGTCAGCAATCCAGAAACAAGAGAGGGTCATGGGTCCAACCGGAGTGGTTCGCAGAATTAAAAGAAAGTGTGGCCACCATTTTTGATAAAAACAAAGGACGAGGTGCATTATCGGAGACCAGCCACATTGCAATCTCCCAAAGAACATCGCAATAACTCTTTTTTCCAATATCACAATGATATTGGTCATACCACTGATGACTGCATAGCATTGAAACAGGAAGTTCAGAACTTGATTGAGAGGGGAAAACTGGGAGCTTATGTCAAAAGAAGAGGAGATAACAGGCCTGACAACACTCACCGGGTTGGTCCAAGTAATGCTGCTCCAGAGGGAGCCATGGTTATAATTGAGAGGTTTGATGTGGAATCTGAGTACTTGGATCCTGATCCAACTCAAAACAGAGTGGGTACAATTGAGGAATGTTCTAGGTCGGTCTCCGGACTCATTAAGTTTTTTGAGTCACTTACAATTTTCGGAGGGGACACTATGACAGCTCCTACTGCTTCTTCGAGGAAGAGGCACGTTCATACTTTAGCCTCCCAGCTAGAAGGAGGCATGACTTCCTATCAGTCACAAAATTCATTCCCCTTCATTGTTTTTTATGAAGATGATTTAAGAGATATTGTTGGTCCTCATGAGGATGCTTTTGTCATAGGAGCATCTATTGGGGGCAACGACATAAGACGAATTTTGGTGGATATTGGAAGCTCAGCCAATATCCTTTTCCTAGCCACATAAAAAAGAATGAAAAATCCAGCTGTAATTCAGAGTTCAGACAGATCAATTGTTGGCTTTACGGGCAGCTCAGCAGATGTAATCGGAGAGTTCGAAGAGGAAGTTTTATTGGGCAAGGGCCCTTTCAAGAAAATGGTCAGAATACTCTTTATTGTGGTGGATTGTCCCACTTGCTATAATGCTATTCTAGGGAGGTCTTGGCTCTCTAGGATGCATGCAGTGGCTTCAACAGTCCACTAGTGCTTGAAATATACTGTTCAGGGACAGGTTGGAGTCGTCCGGAGCAGTCAAAAGATTGCAAGGGAATGTTATGCTACTGCTCTGGCTCCCCGAACACTGGGGGCAGTTCGCACCAACGAGCAATAGTAGTTTCTGGGGCTTTTTAGGGGTAAGGGTGAAATTGATGACCCCAGAGAGACCCCTGGAGTAATTATACCGGTCGAAGAGGTAAAGACACACTGTTTGGATGAAGGAAGAAGTGTTAAGATAGGCTCCAAAATGCCACCCGATATGAAAAATGAAATGTTAAAGTTTTTGAAGAATCATCAGCACGTTTTTGCTTGGTGTAATGCTGATGTTACTGGGGTCCCATCAGAAGTGATATCACATCACCTATCTGTCCGGAAAGACATAGCACCAGTGGTTCAAAAGAGAAGAGCTTTTTCTAAGGAAAAAGCTGATGTCATTGTGCAAGAGGTTGACAGGCTCACAAAGATGGGGCACATCAAGGAGTCTTAGTATCCTTTGTGGACTTCCAATCCGGTTCTGGTAAAGAAGAAAAATGGCAAGTGGCGCATGTGCATCGACTTCACAGATCTCAATAGAGCTTGCCCAAAATATTTGTATCTGGTCCCCCGGATTGATCAGTTAGTAGACTCCACCTTTGGGAACAAGCTGCTTTCCTTTATGGATGCCTTCTCCGGGTACAATCAGATTCAAGTGGATACGAAGGATCAAGAGCATACCACATTTGTCACTGACAGAGGTCTCCATTTCTACAAGGTAATGCCGTTTGGGTTGAAAAATGCTGGGGCTACTTATCAGAGATTAGTAAACAAGGCATTTGCTGATCAGATTGGAAGAAATATGGAAGTGTACATTGATGACATGATGGTGAAGAGTGTGGATGAGCAATTGCACTTGTCCGATCTCCAAGAAACTTTTGCCAACTTGGTAAAAGTGAATTTGAAATTAAACCCAGAAAAATGTGTGTTTGGAGTGCAGTCCGGAAAATTTCTAGGCTATATTATAAGTGAGCATTGAATACAGCCCGATCCGGACCAACTCAATGCTCTATTCCAAATGGAGCCTCCTCGAGATATTAAAGAAGTACAGCGGTTAACGGGGAGATTAGCTGCCTTAAACAGATTTATCTCGAGGTCTTCGGACAGGTGTGCCCCCTTCTTTCAAACCTTGAAGGGTGCAAGGGGATTCGATTGGACCCCACAGTGTGATGAGGCCTTCAATGAGATCAAGAAGCACCTGTCCTCCCCCAAAAATTTGTTTAAACCAGTTGATGGGGAGACACTCTTCGTATATTTAGCAGTTTCAAGTTGTGCCATCAGTGCTGTATTGGTAAGGGAGGTCGATGGTCATCCCCATCCAGTATACTACATCAGCAAAAGTTTAATAGATGCAGAAAGGCGTTACTTGAAACTCGAAAAATTAGCATTAGCCCTGGTGATAGCTGCCAAGAAGATGAGGCCTTATTTCCAGGCTCATCCCATCATCGTCTGGACTTCTTTTCCCCTGAAGAATGTCCTCCAAAAGGCAGACATTTCACGCAGGATGAATAAGTGGTCAGTAGAGTTGGGGGACTTCGACATAGACTTTGCTCCTCGAACAGCAGTCAAGGCCCAAGCTGTGGCAGGCTTTTTGGTTGAATTCCACTGCGACAGGAATTCGGAGCAAACTACTGATATAAAAGATAAAAAGGTATGGGTCATCCGAACAGATGGTGGATCTAGCACTATGGGATGTGGTGCAGGGGTGTGTTTAACTTCTCCATATGGAGACAAAATGTACCAGGCTATTTGTTTTGCTTTCAGAGCATCTAATAATGAGTCTGAATACGAAGCAGCTATAGCTGGTTTAAAGTTATCCTACATCTGTGGGGCTAAGAGGGTCAAGCTACTAAGTGATTCCCAGCTTCTGGTCCACCATGCCCAAGGCCAATCTGAGGCTAAAAAGGAGCAGCTTGTGAAATATTTACTCCTCCTTAAGAATGAAGCACTCAAGTTTAAAAGTGTTGTTTATGAGCACATACCCCGGGCAGAAAATGAGCTAGCAGACTCGTTAGCAACCGTAGAATATACGAAGTCATATCCATGGATCCATGTGCTAGAAAGCCCCTCCATTCAACTTAGTAAGGGAAAATAAGAGGAAATTTTTGAAGTGCAAGTGAAACAACCTCAAGACTGGAGGTTTCCTCTCCTGCAATATCTCTCTGATGGTATCGTGCCTTCGGATAAGTTACTAGCCAGAACATTGAAACACAAGGCTCGTGGTTTCATCATATTGAGAGAAGTGTTGTATAAAAAATCTTACAGTAAACCTCTCCTGCGATGTTTGGGGGATGAGGAATCTCAAGTAGTCCTCTCCGAATTGCATGATGTTGAGAGATCAGCCCATTGTGGATTCAGAGCTTTAACAAGAAGAGTTTTACTGTACGGTTACTATTGGCCATCTATCATGAAAGATGCGAAGGAATTAGTAAGAAGGTGTGACCCATGCCAGAGGTACAGCAATGAAATTCATGTCCCAGCCATTCCTTTAGAGTCAATTTCTGAGCCTATTCCTTTTGCTCGATGGGGGTTAGATTTAGTAGGGCCTCTCCCTGTGGCGTCCGGAGGACGCAAAACTATAATTGTGGCCATTGACTACTTCTCGAAGTGGATTGAAGCAGCCCCTCTAGCAGGGACAACATCAAAAGCTGTTATAAAATTCATTCTATCCAACATCTGTTGCAGATTTGGTGTCCCACAAAAGATAACAACAGACAATGGGCCACAGTTCGACAATAGGTAAATGGAGAGCTTCTGTGCCTCAAGGGGTATACAACATTGCTTCTCTTCGCCTTTCCACCCACAAGCAAATGGGCAAGTTGAAGTGGCTAATAGAACTATACTGTTCGGTTTAAAGAAGAATTTGGAAGGGGCTGCTGGGAAGTGGCCTAGTTATTTACAAGAAGTCTTATGGGCCTACCGGACAACACCTGGGGCTGCAACACAAGAGTCACCCTTTGCTTTGGTCTATGGGGTGGATGCAGTAGCTCCCATAGAAGCAACTCTCCCGTCATTTCGTGTTCACAACTTCTCCGAACATGCTAACGAGGTGGCAATCAGAGGTCAACTTGATTTGATAGAAGAAAGACGAGTTAAAGCTCACCTTAGAGTTGCACACTATCAGGGCTTGATGAGAAGCAGGTTTGCTTCCAAAGTTAAAAGAAGAGATTTCCAACCAGGGGACAAAGTATTAAGGAAAGTCTTCTTACACACTAAAGAAAAGTTGTTCGGAAATCTAGCCCCAACTTGGGAAGGTCCGTATATGGTTGTTGAAAGAATTAAACATGGGACATATTGGTTGGAGGGCAAAGGTGGAAGAGTTTTGACTCATCCTTGGAATATCGAGCATCTCCGGATGTACTTGGAGTAGCATTTATAAAATATTTACTTGTTTAAACATCCATGTAAATATTTGGAGGCATACTCTTTCCTCCCTGGTGGCACGGGGAGGTTTTAATGAGGTGTCCGGGCTTTTTAATAAAATTTGATGCCTTCTTAAAAAATTTCCAAGTGTTTTAAGTTTTGTCCTTTGTCACACTATCCGGATTGAAATAACTAAGGGCTATTTAAACTCTAGCCGGAGAACTTAAACACTCTCGCTATGAAATAACTAAAGGCTATTTAAACTCTAGCCAACAAAATTGGAACAGACTATGAAAGAAGATGAGAATTGCATGAAACAAAGATATTCATTAAAATAACTTAAAGTGCCTTGGCCTTCCAAGGACTTTTCAAATTGTCAAAAATAGAACAGAAAACATATTCGGTCAGTTGCCGGACACGATTACAAAAAAGAATGCCTTGGCCTTCCAAGGACTTTAGTTTGGATAACTAAGTAAAAACTGAATCATGAATTAAGGCTGAGCCTTAGAAGATGGCTCACCTTCATCTGTCTTTTCCTTCCCTTTGAAATCACTCCTCTCTTCGCCAGGTTTCTCCCCGATGTGTTCTTCGTCATCTGAGGAATCACTAGAGTAGCCATACATGTCGCCTTCAGCCATCGTATGATACGGGAGGTCTTCAGGCTCAACATGAAGCCATAAATCCCCCAAGTTCTTCTTCAGAAACTTCTCATGGAAGAGTAGGACCATGTCAGACTTCACATTGGCATACATCTCCTCCTGAGTGTCGATCACATTATTGGCATAAGCATCGATCTTGGCTTGAATCTTGGCCTCCTGCTCCTTTAGCAAAGTCGCTTTCTCCTCGGCAGCCTTAGACACTGTATTCTCAAGAGCGATTTTGTCATTGGTTAGGTTGGTGATGATTTGATCCTTAGCTTTGGATTCTCCCTTTGAGGTGGTAAGGTCTTTCTTCAGACCGGACAGCTTCTCCCGGAGCTCTCTAATGGTGTCCTCTAACGTGGAGACTTTTGTGGTGCTTGCCTCTTGCTTTCTCTTCAACTCCTCGGTTTCCTCCTTTAAAATGTCAGCATTGGAAGTGGCAGTGCGAAGGTCATCGGACAGCCTCTTTTTGTCAGACTTGAGATCTTTGATGATATCGGCATGGTTTCGGACTTGTTTCTCCAACACAAGTACAGGCTGAATGTTGCTTAATAAAGAGTGGGCTATGGGATCCCTTTCACTAGAAACGCTAAAAGTCTTACCATTAAAAGTGACCGTGTTGGAGGTGCTTGGAGGAAGGTAAGGCCCGGCAAAGTCATCTCTGGGAAGATAGAGGAAGTATTCACCAAGCTCACCAAGACCGGTGATGTCTACTCCATCGATGTTGATATCTCCCCCCTCAACCTCATCGGTATGAAAGTCACCCGGAATCTCCTCGGCATGCGTTGGGTCAGCAGGATCAGCTTGGAAAGAAGGCTCCAGAGCCCGGAAAGAAAGCTCGTCTCCCTTAGAAGTTTTCTTCTTCTTGGCCTCCCAGTCTGTGCCTTCGCTTCCCTGTTTACGATTTCTCTTGGAAGCCCTTGGAGGTTTTGGGAGGTTTGCTTCTTGTTTTTCAGTCTCTTGCTCCACCACTTCCAAGAGAGCAGCATCAATTTGGCTCTGGGTTGGCCCCTCCGGGTCTGTTGGAGCATCCTTCTCTGCATCAGCAGGGTTAGCACCACCCACCACCTTCTTGCCATTCTTCTTCTTGCCTTTCATCTTGCTCGGGGCTTTGGCCCGGCCTGGCAGGAAGAGTGTCCCATCTAGTTCGTGAGTCCTCTTAAGTACAACATCTGGAGGAGGCTGAATGGTGAGCTCCTCCCAAGTCAAGTCTCTCCGACCTGTGGTGTTCCACAAGTGAGACCTTGCCAAGTTGCCACTGGTAAAAGTAGCATGGAATCGGTTCCCCCATTTCTCAGCAGTCCAAGCATTGATCTTGGAGCAAGTAGCTTGCCCGGCTTTCTGATAGTCACTGAACTCCTTGGGCAGTACTGCCAAGGCAAAAGTGAGACCCATTAGTTCGAACTACTTTAAAAAAAAGTATAAAGTGGAAAACTTACGGTCACTCCTCCACCTGCTTCTGAGGAGGCTTGGGTTCATTCCGGCTTTGATCTTCTGTCCGTTCTCCCAAGCACCACTAACGAATAGGAACTGGGTCCTCCAATTCCTCTCCGCCTCCAACAGATCATCAACAGCCTTGAAGTCATCCCCCATATTGAAATGGTAAAATGGGATGTTGGGATTTCTGCACAGACTGTCCACAGCAGCAAACTCCTCCATTGGCAGAGGAATCCCGGAGAGCCTTGAGGCCATGATGCAGGCCATGAGGGTATACCAGGCGTTGGGGCTCAGCTGGCTCGGACAGAGTTTTATCAGATGGAAGTATCTGACAATCTCTGGGTCTAAATGGAATCTAAGTCCCCAGTTGAATAGCTCCGTGAACATGACAACTTCGCCCAGGTTGCATTCCATAGGAGTCTCCGGGTGTATGGGGATCCTGATCTTCACATTCTCCGGTATTCCCCATTTTGTACGCATCCGGCCCAGCTCAGCTGTGTGGATGAACGCGTAGTTGATTTTCTGCAGGGCGAGGAGATAATTAACGCTGACCTTGTGAAAACAAGGCCCCACTCTTCCCCCGAGGCTCTTTGGTAGATCCGGATGCCTCAAATACAATTTTTCTTTGCCTTTGTCCTTCTTGGCAACTATTGCACTACTAGTCTGACCGGAGGGCTCAGACTCAAATGGAGTCTCTTCAACAGAGTCCTCCATAACTTCCTCCATAATTGTTGAAGGGATTTCAGCAGCAGTAGTGGAGGGAGGGTTCAAACTTGACTCAGCCTTATCTCCGGACTGCTGGGCCTCTGTGTTCTTTTGGCTTCTGGCCTCCGGTAGAGTGTCCGGAGCAGGTGCTTCTCTTTGAAGACTTGGACTGGTGCCCTCCGGACCGGACAGTCTGTCCTTGGGGGCTCTAATAGGCACCTCTGACCCGGTGCTGCTGTCTTTTGCCCCGACTTTGAGGGAGTGTTTTTAGACCCTTGGCCTCTAACTAACCAGCCTTTCCTCCTATCGACTAGCTTCTCAGGGGAGTGCTCCGTATCCGACCCCATAACTATGAAGGGTGAGGGTTTTTTGAGGCTAGTAGGTGTTACTCCTGGCTCGACAGTAGGCTCCGATTCCTGAACTGAGGAACCAGAGATAATGGGGGAAAGGTTGGTTTGAAATAGTTTTCTAGGCTTAGTGCCTTTAGAAGAAGAAGAGCCTTGATCTGACTCTGTGGCAGAGGTGATTGGTCTATCGACAGGCGAAGTGGGTAACCCTGCCGCAATTCATTTTTCTCTTTCGACTTTTTGAGCCTTCTCTAACTCAGAAAGGTTGAGCCACCCGCCTTTGACCAGAGCGTTCCTTGCTGTAAACATAAACTATTGAACAAAGTTTTTGCTTTAGAGAGAGAGATCTTTGGGAAATTTTGCAGATTATATGTGAAAGAGATGGTAAAACAGTAGAAAGTGAGTTTGTATTTATAGTAAATCTGAAAAAAAAAAGTTGATTCTTAGGAGAATTCGAAAAGATTGGTAATGATTAAAGACGGCGATGATGTCATCACCTTTAATTAAGAGGTTGCTTTTTGAAGAAGGTGGGTTCGAAATTCAAGGTGAAAAAACGGTTTAAGCAACCAATCAGAGAGCGACATGTGTCCCACGAACTCTGGCAAAAACCGTTTTGAATTCGTGAAGCTTTATCAGTCAGGATAAACCCATAGCCCAAATTGACAGAACTGTCCGGATTAAAACTACCCCTCGTGTCGGACTGTTTTTCAGGTTTTTGACAAGAGTATTTGCACAAACACCTAAAAAAGGGGCTCCTGATGAGTCTGAATTCTGCATGCTCCCCGGACAAGGACAGATCGGTCCAAGCTCTCCGGACCGGACAGATCACTTCGAACACTTAGCCCAAAGGACTGTTCGAACTATGACAAAAGTACTAAAAAACCTAAACACTACTTGACTAAGCTACTTGCTCTCCTACTTAGAGCTCATGGGTCTTTGAACATGACCCAGGTCCATTTAACATGACCCGAAAGCCCATAAGGGCCCAAACATGAGGGTATAAATACCCAACCACCTGCGTTAAGTGTGGGTAATGAGAATTAACTGCTACCAGCCAGCTTAATTATCTCTCTACTCTCTACACCAAAAATAAAACACTCACATACTACTATTAAACACCAAACAAATTACAAGCCTACCCTCAGGCGATAATTATCATCACCACATCCAACACTTTCTATTTTCATTTGCAAAACTTGCTCCTAGGGGCGGTCTCTTGTCAAACACGATGATTAACTTTTAAAATGATGTTTGGCAAAATCGGTACCAACACATAATACCACGGGAGGGTAGAGGAACTCTTATCAAAGAAGATAATGGAATAAGTACGACCGTAACGGATTATGATGATTGGATTTGTCAAACTCTATGGTATGTAGTTTCTAATGCACCTCGAGAAGAAGATTTTCTTATAGAGGAAGAACCACAACATTTAACCCACCAAGATAATATCACCGGAGGTTATACTAAAATTCTCGACACCTATGAAGATTATGTGGAGGGTATGACCGGTGAAGAGTGTCGTGCCGCCTTACAACAATGCATTCATATGAGAAAGGCGTATAGAACATGTGGATGTTTCTTTATTTCTTTGTTGCTTATCATTTATGTTGGTTTATTTTACAGATGGTGTTGCTTTATTTTACGGATGATGTTTCTTTGTTTTACGGATGATGTTTCTTTTTGGACAATGTATGTTATCGGATGATGTTTCTTTGTTTTACGGATGATGTTTCTTATTGTCGTTTATTTTGCTTTATTTTTAGCCAAAACCATAAAAATCCACAATTTCTAATGGAAGCAGAAGAAATGCACCTGATTCTGAGATGGCATCTCGGAATCAGGTCCAAGTTTTTTAAAAAAGTTACATCTGATTCTGAGACAGCATCTTGAATGGACTTTGTGTGGAATGATATTGAAGATCAATATCTTCGAAAAGGTGCCAAGCTAGTTGGAGGGCCGGAACATGACAAGTTTTGGGATGAGTTGATCTGTAAGTTCTTCTACCTAATGGGGGTCGACCGCTACATAGGAGAAAAACCTTCTCGCGGTATGTCGGATATCAAACAAAGGTGGAAATATTTAAGGTCTATAAGAAAATGTTGGGTTTTCGACCTTCGACCTGAAGAACGAGAAGTTGCGGTCGAGTTGTACAAGAGTCTTATGAGTGATGAAATAACCGAAGCCCAACTGAATAACGTTCGTGGCCACAAAGGACGAAATCCTTTTTTGCAAGGAAGGAAACCGCCCTTTAGCTTCTTTGGAAACGTGTTGAATATACGTTGGGTAAACTAATGGCAACGGTCCACCTGGAGATATGATAACCTTTAAAAAATAAAATCAATTAGTATACTAGTATGAAATAATGTTTGCAAATATAGTAGTAGAAAGGTACTCGTGCGTTAATGTAGTGATTGTCATGAACGTGTGCGATGCCAATCTCTTTTCTTTCGTTTATATGGGCCAGAACACCTTTTAATGGTAGAAACATATATGTAATGTCATCGGAAATTGTATATATGATGCATTTGAAAGAATTAGTAATCACATAACAAATGTCTGGAATTGTTATCCAATTGCTATAAGGGGCAATTAGGGCATAGAAATCTACGCAACATAGTTCAGCATCAATCCTTTCACGTCCAACGTAAATTTTGTCATAGAGAGGTAGGTCCGATAAGATTTCTTCTTTTAGTGTGGTCCTAACATGCGACCAAACATTTTCGTCATAATAAAGTCCATGGGTGACGACTCTAAAACCACAATGACCATCTGAGCCCACATTCTTGCATTCATAGATGAATGGACGTAAATATTTTGGGAGGTATTGCGAAAATATTGTCGTATCGTTTAAAGTTTTTGCATTTCGAGAATTGATATTTTTATGAGTATTACGAATCTTGGTACTCGTTGGTACACTTGGTGTAGATTTCCTTGGAAATAAAAGTTCCTAAGGACAAGCTGTCCGGACCGGAGGCATCTAGCTCAAGCCTCCGAAAAGAAACCATCGCATCTCAGCCCCAGCCGGAGGTCAGAGTTCAGAAAAGCATTGAAGCCCAACAGTCCGGAGGTCAGAGTTCAGGAAAGCATTGAAGCCCAACAGTCCGGAGGTCAGACTGAACCAACTCCTAACTCCCCTTACCCAAAAACAACTGAAAACCCCTCCTTGGTAATGGAGGATTCTATTGAAGAGGCTTCGTTCGAGTCCGAAGTCTCCGGACAAACGAGTGATGCTGGTGTTGCCAAGAAGGATAAAGGCAAAGAAAAGCTATACCTAAGGCATCCGGATCTGCCGGAGATCCTTAAGGGAAACGTTGGACCTTGTTTCCACAAGGTCAGTGTTAAGTATTTACTTGCTTGGCAAAAAATTAAGTATGCCCTCATCCACACAGCCGAACTGGGTCGGATGCGAACGAAGTGGGGGATTCCGGAGAATGTAAAAATAAGGATCCCAATAGACCCTGAAACACCGATGAACTGCAAGCTTAGTGAAGTGGTCATCTTCACTGAACTTTTTAACTGGGGACTAAGGTTTTCCTTAGATCCGGAGATAGTCAAATATTTCCACCTCATCAAGCTCTGCCCAAGTCAACTGAGCCCTAATGCCTGGTACACTCTCATGGCCTGTATCATGGCTTCCAGGCTCTCCTGAATTCCTCTTCCAATGGAGGAATTCGCAGCTGTGGCCAGCCTCTGTAGAAATCCCCATATTCCCTTCTATCACTTCAACATGGGTGATAACTACAAAGCAGTAGATGACCTGCTCGAGTCGGAGAGAAATTTGAGGACTCACTTCTTGTTCGCGAGTGGCGCTTGGGAGAACGGGAGGAAGATCAAAGCCGGAGTCAACCCGAGTCTCCTCACCAGCAGGTGGTGAAGTGATAGTAAGAATCCCACCATATATTCTCATTTTTATTTTTATCAAATTTGTTTAACTGACTTGTCATCACCTTTAATTAAGAGGTTGCTTTTCGAAGAAGGTGGGTTCGAAATTCAAGGTGAAAAAAGGGCTTAAGCAACCAATCAGAGAGCGGCATGTGTCCCACGAACTCTGGCAAAAACCGTTTTGAATTCGTGAAGCTTTATCAGTCAGGATAAACCCATAGCCCAAATTGACAGAACTGTCCGGATTAAAACTACCCCTCGTGTCGGACTGTTTTTCAGGTTTTTGACAAGAGTATTTGCACAAACACCTAAAAAAGGGGCTCCTGATGAGTCTGAATTCTGCATGCTCCCCGGACAAGGACAGATCGGTCCAAGCTCTCCAGACCGGACAGATCACTTCGAACACTTAGCCCAAAGGACTGTTCGAACTATGACAAAAGTACTAAAAAACCTAAACACTACTTGACTAAGCTACTTGCTCTCCTACTTAGATCTCATGGGTCTTTGAACATGACCCGGGTCCATTTAACATGACCCGAAAGCCCATAAGGGCCCAAACATGAGGGTATAAATACCCAACCACCTGCGTTAAGTGTGGGTAATGAGAATTAACTGCTACCAGCCAGCTTAATTATCTCTCTACTCTCTACACCAAAAATAAAACACTCACATACTACTATTAAACACCAAACAAATTACAAGCCTACCCTCAGGCGATAATTATCATCACCACATCCAACACTTTCTATTTTCATTTGCAAAACTTGCTCCTAGGGGCGGTCTCTTGTCAAACACGATGATTAACTTTTAAAATGATGTTTGGCAAAATCGGTACCAACACATAATACCACGGGAGGGTAGAGGAACTCTTATCAAAGAAGATAATGGAATAAGTACGACCGTAACGGATTATGATGATTGGATTTGTCAAACTCTATGGTATGTAGTTTCTAATGCACCTCGAGAAGAAGATTTTCTTATAGAGGAAGAACCATAACATTTAACCCACCAAGATAATATCACCGGAGGTTATACTAAAATTCTCGACACCTATGAAGATTATGTGGAGGGTATGACCGGTGAAGAGTGTCGTGCCGCCTTAAAACAATGCATTCATATAAGCAAGGCGTATAGAACATGTGGATGTTTTTTTATTTCTTTGTTGCTTATCATTTATGTTGGTTTATTTTACAGATGGTGTTGCTTTATTTTACGGATGATGTTTCTTTGTTTTACGGATGATGTTTCTTTTTGGACAATGTATGTTATCGGATGATGTTTCTTTGTTTTACGGATGATGTTTCTTATTGTCGTTTATTTTGCTTTATTTTAAGCCAAAACCATAAAAATACACAATTTCTAATAGAAGCAGAAGAAATGCACCTGATTCTGAGATGGCATCTCGGAATCAGGTCCAAGTTTTTTAAAAAAGTTACATCTGATTCTGAGACAGCATCTTGAATGGACTTTGTGTGGAATGATATTGAAGATCAATATCTTAGAAAAGGTGCCAAGCTAGTTGGAGGGCCGGAACATGACAAGTTTTGGGATGAGTTGATCTGTAAGTTCTTCTACCTAATGGGGGTCGACCGCTACATAGGAGAAAAACCTTCTCGCGGTATGTCGGATATCAAACAAAGGTGGAAATATTTAAGGTCTATAAGAAAATGTTGGGTTTTCGACCTTCGACCTGAAGAACGAGAAGTTGCGGTCGAGTTGTACAAGACTCTTATGAGTGATGAAATAACCGAAGCCCAACTGAATAACGTTCGTGGCCACAAAGGACGAAATCCTTTTTTGCAAGGAAGGAAACCGCCCTTTAGCTTCTTTGGAAACGTGTTGAATATACGTTGGGTAAACTAATGGCAACGGTCCACCTGGAGATATGATAACCTTTAAAAAATAAAATCAATTAGTATACTAGTATGAAATAATGTTTGCAAATATAGTAGTAGAAAGGTACTCGTGCGTTAATGTAGTGATTGTCATGAACGTGTGCGATGCCAATCTCTTTTCTTTCGTTTATATGGGCCAGAACACCTTTTAATGGTAGAAACATATATGTAATGTCATCGGAAATTGTATATATGATGCATTTGAAAGAATTAGTAATCACATAACAAATGTCTGGAATTGTTATCCAATTGCTATAAGGGGCAATTAGGGCATAGAAATCTACGCAACATAGTTCAGCATCAATCCTTTCACGTCCAACGTAAATTTTGTCATAGAGAGGTAGGTCCGATAAGATTTCTTCTTTTAGTGTGGTCCTAACATGCGACCAAACATTTTCGTCATAATAAAGTCCATGGGTGACGACTCTAAAACCACAATGACCATCTGAGCCCACATTCTTGCATTC
The DNA here is from genome assembly GCA_036936605.1 of Limnanthes douglasii subsp. nivea. Classification (NCBI taxonomy): domain Eukaryota; kingdom Viridiplantae; phylum Streptophyta; class Magnoliopsida; order Brassicales; family Limnanthaceae; genus Limnanthes; species Limnanthes douglasii. The sequence continues at coordinate 213,917,601 of JAUPFV010000001.1, read as the reverse complement.
ATAGATGAATGGACGTAAATATTTTGGGAGGTATTGCGAAAATATTGTCGTATCGTTTAAAGTTTTTGCATTTCGAGAATTGATATTTTTATGAGTATTACGAATCTTGGTACTCGTTGGTACACTTGGTGTAGATTTCTTTGGATCATTTGGTGTACTTTTTGTTTGACTAAGTAATGATCTAACGGTGTTTTGGATTGAAGCCGGGGAAATATCACTTACATATGACGGTGTGTTCGAACTGTCGCCTAGCTTCGCATATTCGTATCCCGATAATTCCCTCTTCGTTGAATTGTCGTTAGCATGTTTACTATCTCTATCTTTAGTCTTAGCTTTCTCTACGGGTGGAATGGCGTTGGATCTTCTAGGTTCAAGAACTTCTCGGATTTTCCTTATGATATGTAGACGAAGATCGCGATCGTACCCACGGATTAGAGAACCAACAGTTGTTATTGTTTCCTCGATAAAATCATCTTCTTTATATGCATTGTGCTTCATAATCCTTAACATTGTCCACCTCTTGTCGACCATACTTGCATCGAACATTCGGTGTTTCATTATTAATAAACCGACCTTGCATGCGCAAGGAAAACCGTGAGTGCTTCTAATAACACATCTGCATTCCGCTTTATTATTCCCTATTTGTTTCGCCCTTTTGTATTGCTCTTTCATAATTTTAAGAGCAAATTCCGATATGGAACGTCTAATAACCTCGAATATCCAAGCATCATACTCTAACTGGGAGAAAAACGTACATTTTTCAAGCGATGCTTTTATATTCGTGTGTTGCATCTCTAGTAAAGAATCGACTATTTTCCAAAATGCATCAAATGTTAGCAAACTCGTCCCGAGGTACTGTTTCAAGGTGGAATGCGAACTCTCCGCCCTATTATTTATGAAAACAAATGTTCATTTAAAATACGTAAATATTATAATAATTGCATTACATTATAACTATTTTGGCTTACCGATTCGTTGTGTTGTTGCCGAAATACTTCAACTTGTTAGTGTATGCATAGAGAAACTTTTCACCGTAAGGAGGTTGGAGCCATGTTTGAGTGTAATCGAGGGCTCCGGGTTATGCCTTTTATTCTTCTTTCATAGACTCGACGTTTGAGTTCAACTTGCTTACGGTGTCCGAATAAACAATTGTAATCCAAGATGCTTGAAATCTGTGGAACATATTTTCGTCTGTAAAAAATTTATTAGTCTTCATTACGATGTTTTTTTCAATGTGCCATCTATATAGCATGTGTGTCACTTTTAGAAATACAATGTCAATTGCTTCCATTAATGCTAATTCCCTATCTGTCACCATAATATTAGGTAAAGCACAATGGTTTTCTGATATGAGCAACCGCACACGTTCCAACGCGCACATGTAATTTTCGACCATTTAGTGACTCAAGAAAACAAAAGTGATCACAAATATGATGTTGGTTGACGTAACTCCAACTATTTCAAACAATGGCATCTTGTAACTCATCGTCTTATACGTACTATCCATAATAAGGACCTCCGAAAATATCCTAAGAAGATCGATAGATGTCGGGTGTGCAAAAAATAATTTGGTGATTCTCTGAGACCCTTCACTTCCCGTTCTATGCCATTCAATGTAATTTTTCTCCTTCATCTTACCCAACAAATATTGAAGTTATGATTGATCGCACTTTTCCAATGTACGATGTTTTTGTCTAACATTGTAAATGTTACGCATGTTAGACACATTATTGGTGTGGATAATAATTGCCTGAGGGTAGGCTGGTAATTTCAAGTGGAGTTTTAAGGTGGTGTGTGGGTGTTTAACAGTGGTGTGTGGGTGTTTAACAGTGGTGTGTGGGTGTGTAACAGTGGTGTGTGGGTGTTTAACGGTGGTGTGTGGGTGTTTAACGGTGGGAGTAGAGAGTAGAGAGATGATTAAGCAGCTTGGTAGCAGTTAATTCTCATTACCCCTAGTTAATGCGGGTGGTTGGGTATTTATAGTGTAATGTTTGGGCCCTTATGGGCTTTCGGGTCATGTTTAATGGACCCGGGTCATGTTCAAAGACCCAAGAGCTCTAAGTAGGAGAGCAAGTAGCTTAGTCAAGAAGTGTTTAGGTTTTTTAGTACTTTTGTCATAGTTCGAACAGCCTTAAATTCATAATGTTCACAGAAATCTGTCCGGTCCAAGTGACCTGTTCGATCCCTGTCCATGTAACCTGTCCGGTATTCTGAGAGACTAGACCGATTTGGCCTTGTTCGGGGAGCATGCTGAATTCGGACTCATCAGGAGCCCCTTTTTTAGGTGTTTGAGCAAGTATTCTTGTCAAAGAACTGAAAAATAGTCCGACGTCAGAAGTGGTTTTCAACCCGGACAGATCTATGGGTATACCCGGACAGATTAAACTTTCACGAATTCAAAACGGTTTTTGTCAGAGTTAGTGGGACACGTGTCGCTCTCTGATTGGTCACTCCAGCCGTTTTTTCACCTTGAATTTCGCACCACCTTCTTCGAAAAGCAACCTCTTTAATTACAAGTAGTGACATCAGCGTCGTCTTTTAATTATTGCAAACTTTTCGAATTCTCCTAGGAATCAACTCCTCTTCTCAGATTTTAATATAAATTCAAACTTATTTTCCACTGTTTTACCATCTCTTTCACATTTACTCTGCAAATTTACTCAGAGCTTTCTCTCTCTAAAGCAAAGGTTTTCTGGGTAGTTTATGTTTACAGCAAGAACAGCATTGATCAAAGGTGGGTGGCTCAATCTTTAGGACTTGGAAAGAGCACAAAAAGTTGAGAAGGAGAGACGAATAGCAGCAGAGCTACCTTCATCACCCGTTGATAAACCAGTCGCCTCTGTTACTGAGTCAGATCGAGGCTCATCTTCCTCCAAAGGTACTAAGCCCAAAAAACTCTTTCAATCCACCATTTCGCCCATAGTCTCTGGTTCCTCAGTTCAGGAGTCAGTACCTGCTGTTGAGCCAGGAGTCACAGTTACAAGTGTTAGGAAACCTTCGCCGTTTATTGCAATGGGGTCTGACACAGAGCACTCTCCGGAGAAGCTGGTGGTTAAAAGGACAAGCCGGCTAGTCAAAGGGCTAGCCTCCAAGAATACTCCCTCCAAATCGGGGGCAAAAAACAGTGGCTCTGGGTCTGGAGTGCCCATCAGAGCTCTCTGGGAAAGGCCATCTGGTCCGGAGACCAGCAGTCCGGTACTTCCAAGAGAGACTTCTGCCTCTGAGCCCCAGCCTGAGATGAGAAGTCAAAGAAACACAGAAGGCCAGCAGTCCGGAAGCCAGGCTGAGCCAAGCTTTAACCCTCCCCGGACCACTACCACAGACATTCTCCCAACAATTATGGAGGAAAGAATGGAGGACTCTGCTGAAGAGGTCCCTTTTGAGTCTGAGTCCTCCGGCCAGACTGAAAATGCTGTTGCTGCCAAAAAAGGCAAGGAAAAACTGTACTTGAGGCATCTGGACCTGCCGGAGTGCCTTGAAGAGAAGGTGGGGCCGTGTTTCCACAGAGTTGAGCTCAAATATCTCTTGGCCTTACAGAAGACCAAGTATGCATTCATCCATACTTCTGACCTGGGTCGAATGCGCACAAAATGGGGGATCCCAGAAAATGTAAAGATAAGGATCCCCATAGATCCAGAGACCCCTATGGATTGCAAGAGGAACGAAATAGTCTTTTTTACAGAGCTATTTAATTGGGGATTCAGGTTCCCACTGGACCCGGAGATCGTTCGATACTTCCACCTGGTGAAGCTCTGCCCGAGCCAGCTGAGTCCCAATGGCTGGTATACTCTGATGTCATGTATCATGGCATCTAGGCTGTCCGGGACCCCTCTCCCTATGGAAGAGTTCGCAGCGGTGGCCAACCTTTGCAAGCATCACCAATTCCTCTTCTACCACTTCAATATGGGGAACGATCTCAAGGCTATTGATGATCTCTTGGAGTCAGAGAGCAAATGGAGGAGCCAATTTCGGTTTGTCAGTGGCGTTTGGGAGAACGGCAAAAAGATCAAGGCCGGAGAGAACCCAAGCCTCCTCAGGAGCAGGTGGAGGAGTGACCGTAAGTTTCTTACTTTAACTCTTTGTCCATTTCTTCCTTCTTTAAGTTGGTTTAAATTAACTGATCTCTCATTTGTTCTAACAGAGCTGCCAAAGGAGTTCGGGGATTATTTGAAGGTCGGACAGGTTACCTGTGGAAAAATCAATGCTTGGGTCGCAGAGAACTGGGAGAATCGATTCCACAAAGCCTTCACCCCTGGAAATCTGGCAAGGTCTCACCTATGGAACACCACAGGTCGGAGAGACCTTACCTGGGAAGAGCTCACCACCCAGCCTCCTGAAGACATTGTGCTTAGAAGGTCCCACGAACTAGATGGGACACTCTTCCTACCTGTCTGGGCCAAATCCCCAAGCAAAATGAAGGGCAAGAAGAGAGGCAAAAAGGGGGCAAGTGATGCTGAGAAGGATGCTCCAACAGACCCGGAGGGGCCGGCCCAGAGTCTAATTGATGCAGCTCTCTTGCAAGTGGTGGAGCAAGAGACCGAAAGACAGGAAGCAGACCTTCCAAAACCTCCAAGGGCTCCCAAGAGGACTCGCAAGCAAGCAGGTTAAGGCGCTGACCGAGAAGCCAAGAAGAAAAAGACTTCACAAGGAGATGAGCTTGCTCTCCGGGATCCGGAGCCCTCTTTCCCCACTGACCCCTCTGACCCAACGTTGGCCGAAGAGATCCCAAGGGACTTTCATACCGATGAGGTAGAGGGTGGAGATCTCAACCTCGATGAAGTGGACATCACTATTCTGGCTGGGCTTGGTGAGTACTTCCTTGGCCTCCCCAGAGACGAGTTCGCAGGGCCTTACATCCCTCCGAGCAGCTCCAATACGGTCAACTTCAATGGTAAGACTTTCATTGTTTCTAGTGAAAAGGACACCATAGCCCATTCTTTGCTTAGCAATGTGCAGCCAGTACTCACACTGGAAAGACAAGTCCGGGGTCAAGTAGACATCATCAAAGACCTCAAGTCTGAGAAGGAAAAGCTGTCCGAAGACCTTCGCACTGCTACTGCAAATGCTGATTTGCTTACGGAAGCAAATGAGGAGCTGAAGAGGAATCAAGATGAAAGCAACACAAAAGTTGCCACCTTAGAAGAAACCATAAGAGATCTCCGGGAGAAGCTATCCGGTATGGAGAAAGACCTTAGTGTCTCAAAGGGAGAGACCACTGCCAAGGAGAAGATTATCACCAACGTGACACTGACAAGATCGCTCTTGAGAATGCAGTGACCAGGGCTACTGAGGAGAAAACTGCTTTGTTAAGGGATCAAGAGGCTACAATCAATGCCAAGATCAATGCCTACGCCAGTGAGATGATTAAAAGCGAAGAGTTATTGCTTCAAAGGGTGAAGTCTGATATGGTTCTCCTTTTTCATAAAAGAATTCCGAAGAGAACCCTGGGGGACTTATGGCTCTATGTGGATGATGATGACCTTCCATATTATACAATGGTCGAAGAGGATAGAATTTCCAGTGGGTCTTCATCTGATGATGAAGAGAGGACCGGAGAGAGCCCAGGCGAAGAGGAGAATGATCCCAAAGGCAAGAAGGTGGTCGAATGGGGGAGCGACTCTAAGGGTAAGAAAGCAGATGAAGGGGAGCCATCTTCAAAGGCTCAATCTTAATTTATGGTTTACTTGGTTTATCTTTTATTCAAACTAAAGTCCTTGGAAGGCCAAGGCACTCTTTTTGTAGTGGTGTCCGGTATTTGTTCGGACAGGTTTTTTGTGCTGTATCCTGACTTATTCGAAAGTCCTTGGAAGGCCAAGGCAATTTTAAGTTGTTCAATGAATATTTCTGTTTTGGACAACCATCATCTTCTTTCATTATTTGTTTTAGTTTAGATAGCTAGAGTTTAAGTAGCTTTTAGTTATTGCATTGTGAGAGTGTTTAAATTCTCTGGCTAGAGTTAAAATAGCCCTTAGATCTTTCAGTCCGGGTAGTATAACAAGAGATAGAACTTTGAAAATACTTAGAAAATTTTGAAGAAGGCATCGAATTTTATTCAACCATCCGGACACCTCATTAAAACCTCCCCGTGCCACCAGGGAGGAAAGAGTATGCCCCCAAATATTTACATGGAAGTTCAAACAAGTAAATATTTACACAAGTGTTATTCCAAGTACATCCGAAGATGCTCAATATTCCAAGGATGAGTTAGAACCCTGCCATCTTTGTCTTCCAACCAATAAGTTCCAGGCTTGATTCTTTCAACCACAATATACGGACCCTCCCAGGTTGGGGCCAGCTTTCCGAAGAGCTTTTCTTTAGTATGTAAGAAGACCTTCCTTAATACTTTGTCCCCTGGTTGGAAATCTCTTCTTTTAACTTTAGAAGCAAACCTGCTTCTCATCAAGCCCTGATAGTGTGCAACTCTAAGGCGAGCTTTAACCCGTCTTTCTTCTATAAAATCAAGTTGATTTCTGATTGCCATCTCATTAGCGTATCCGGAGAAGTTGTGAACACGAAAGGAAGGGAGTGTCTTCTCTATGGGGGCTACTGCATCCATTCCATAGACCAAGGCGAAGGGTGATTCTTGTGTTGCAGCCCCAGGTGTTGTCCGGTAGGCCCACAAGACTTCTTGTAGATAACTAGGCCACTTCCCAGCAGCCCCTTCCAGATTCTTCCTTAAACCGGACAGTATAGTCCTATTAGCCACTTCAACTTGCCCATTGGCTTGTGGGTGGAAAGGTGAAGAAAAACAATATTTTATACCCCTTGAGGCACAGAAGCTTTCCATTTCTCTATTGTCAAAATGTGGCCCATTGTCTGTTGTTATTTTCTGTGGGACACCAAATCTGCAACATATGTTGGATATAATGAATTTTATGACAGCTTTTGACATTGTCCCTGCCAGGGGGGCTGCTTCTATCCACTTTGAGAAGTAGTCAATGGCCATAATTATAGTTTTACGCCCTCCAGACGCCACAGGGAGAGGCCCTACTAAGTCCAACCCCCATCGAGCAAAAGGGATGGGCTCAGAAATTGACTCCAAAGGAATGGCTGGTACATGAATTTCATTGTTGTACCTCTGGCATGGGTCACACCTCCTCACCAATTCCTTAGCATCTTTCATAATTGACGGCCAATAATATCCGGAGAGTAATACTCTTCTTGTTAAAGATCTAAATCCACAATGGGCTGATCCCTCACCATCATGCAATTCGGAGAGGACCACTTGTGACTCATCATCCCCCAAACAACGTTGGAGAGGTTTACTATAGGATTTTTTGTACAACACTTCTCTCAATATAATGAAACCACGAGCCTTGTGTTTCAATGTTCTGGCTTGTGACTTATCTGAAGGCACAATACCATCGGACATATATTGTACTAGAGGAGATCTCCAGTCTTGAGGCTGTTTTACTTGTATTTCAAAAATTTCCTCTTCTTTACCCTTACCAAGTTGAATAGAAGGGCTTTCAAGCACATGGATCCATGGGTATGACTCCGTATATGCTATAGTTGCCAATGAGTCTGCTAGCTCATTTTCTGCCTGGGGAATGTGCTCATAGACAACAGCTTTAAATTTCAGTGCTTCATTTTTGAGGAGGAGTAAATACTTTACAAGTTGCTCCTTTCTAGCCTCAGATTGGCCTAAGGCATGGTGGACAAGAAATTGGGAGTCACTTAGCAGATTGACCCTCTTAGCCCCACAGATGTAGGCTAACTTTAACCCAGCTATAGCTGCTTCGTATTCGGACTCGTTATTAGATGCCCTGAAAGCAAAACAAATAGCCTGATACATGTTGTCCCCATATGGGGAAGTTAAACATATTCCTGCACCGCATCCCATAGTGCTAGATCCACTGTCTGTTCGGACGATCCACATTTTCTTATCGTTTATATTAGTAGCTTGCTCTGAATCCCTATCGGAGTGGAATTCAACCAGAAAATCAGCCACAACTTGGGCTTTGACTGCTGTCCGGGGAGCAAAGTCTATATCGAAGTCCCTTAACTCCACTGACCACTTAGTCATTCTGCTCGAAATTTCTGCTTTCTGAAGTACATTATTTAAGGGAAAAAAGGTTCGGACGATGATAGGATGAGCCTAGAAATAAGGCCTCATCTTCCTTGCAGCTATCACCAGGGCTAGTGCCAATTTTTCAAGTTTTAAGTAACGCCTCTCTGCATCAATCAAGCTTTTGCTGATGTAATACACTGGATGGGGATGTCCACCAACCTCTCTTACCAGCACAGCACTGATGGCACAACTTGAAACTGCCAAATAAACGAAGAGAGTCTCCCCATCGATTGGTTTGAACAAAGTTTTGGGAGAGGAAAGATGTTTCTTGATTTCTTTGAAAGCCTCATCACACTGTGGGGTCCACTCGAACCCCTTTGCACCCTTCAAAGTTTGAAAGAAAGGAGCACACATGTCCGAAGATCTCGAGATGAATCTGTTTAAGGCAGCTAATCTCCCCGTTAAGCGCTGCACTTCTTTAATGTTTCGTGGAGGCTCCATCTAGAATAGAGCATTGAGCTGGTCCGGATCGGGCTGTATTCCATGTTCACTTATAATATACCCTAAGAATTTCCCGGACTGCACTCCGAACACACACTTTTCAGGGTTTAATTTTAAATTCACTTTCACCAAGTTGGCCAAAGTTTCTTGGAGGTCGGACAAGTGTAGCTGCTCATCCATACTTTTCACCATCATATCGTCAATGTAAACCTCCATATTTCTTCCAATTTGATCAGCAAATGCCTTGTTGACTAACCTTTGATAAGTAGCCCCAGCATTTTTCAAACCAAATGGCATCACCTTGTAGCAATGTAGACCCCTGTCAGTGACAAACGTAGTATGCTCTTGATCCTTTGGATCTACTTGAATCTGATTGTACCCGGAGAAGGCAACCATAAAGGAAAGGAACTTGTTCCCAGAGGTAGAGTCTACTAACTGGTCTATCTAGGGGACCGGATACAAGTCTTTTGGGCAAGCTCTATTGAGGTCTGTGAAGTCAATGCACATGCGCCACTTGCCATTTTTCTTTTTTACCAGGACAGGATTGGCAGTCCACAAAGGGTATTGAGATTCTTAAATGTGCCCCATCTTTGTGAGTCTTTCAACCTCTTGTACAATGACATCATCCTTTTCTTTTGAGAAAGCTCTTCTCTTTTGAACCACTGGTGCTACATCTCTCTGGACAGATAGGTGATGGGATATCACTTCTGATGGAACTCCAGTAACATCAGCATTGCACCATGCGAAAACGTGTTGATGGTCTTTCAAAAATTTCAACATTTCTTTTTTCAACATTGGTGGCATCTTGGACCCTATCTTGACATTCTTACCTTCTTCCAAACAGTTCGTTTCAACCTCTTCAATTGGTATCAACACTCCAGGGGTCTCTCTAGGGTCATCAATTTCACCCTCACCCCCAGAAAGGCCCTCAAACTACTATTGTTCATCGATGCGGACTGCCCCCAGCGTTCGAGGAGCCAAGGCAGTGGCATAACATTCTCTTGCAATCTTTTGGCTGCTCCGGACAACTCCAACCTGCCCCTGAACAGCATACTTCAAACACTGATGGACCGTTGAAGCCACTGCATGCATCCTAGAGAGCCAAGACCTCCCCAGAATAACATTATAGCAAGTGGGACAATCCACCACAATAAAGAGTATTCTGACCATTTTCTTGAAAGGGCCCTTGCCCAATAACACCTCTTCTTCAAACTCTCCGATCACATCGGCTGAGCTGCCTGTGAAGCCCACGATTGACCTGTCCGACTTTTGAATTACAGCTGGATTTTTCATTTTCTTGTAAGTGGTTAGAAAAAGGATATTGGCTGAGCTTCCAGTATCCACCAGGATTCGCTTTATTTCATTGCCCCCTATAGATGCTCCTATGACAACAGCATCCTCACGAGGGCCAGCAATGTCTCTCAAATCATCTTCATCAAAGACAATGAAGGGGAATGAGTTCGGTGACTGATAAGATGTCATTCCTCCTTCTAGCTGGGAGGCTAAATTATGAACGTGCCTCTTTCTCGAAGAAGCAGTAGGAGCTGTCATAGTGTCCCCTCCAAAAATTGTAAGCGACTCAAAAACCTAATGAGCCCGGAGACCGATCTAGAACATTCCTCAATAGCACCCACTCTGTTTCGAGTTGGATCAGGATCCAAGTATTCAGATTCCACATCAAACCTTTCAACTATAACCATAGCCCCCTCCGAGGCAGCATTACTTGGACCAACCCGGTGAGTGTTATCAGGCATGTTGCCTCCTCTTCTTTTAACGTATGCACCCAACTTCCCCCTCTTAATCAAATTTTGAACTTCTTGTTTTAATGCTATGCAGTCATCGGTGGTATGGCCAATATCATTGTGATATTGGCAAAAGGAGTTGTTACGATGCTCTCTGGGAGACTACAAGGTTGCCGGTCTCCGGTAATGCACCTCATCTTTTGTTTTATCAAAAATGGTGGCCACACTCTCTTTAAGCTCTGCGAACCACTCCGGTTGGACCCATGGCCCTCTCTTATTTCTGGATTGTTGACTATGAGCAGGAGCTGCTGGTTAAGACTGAGCTTTTGCCCTACCATGCCCCTGTCCGGTTTCTCTCGCTTTGTTCCCGGACTGATTTTGATTTGGAGTTGGTGCCACTGGGGTGGACTTCACCTGTCTGTGCACCCTGGTTTTCTTTGTTTCATCAACGTTTATTTATTTGCCAACTTGATTTAGCAACCCTCCCCGGGTCATGGCCTTCTTTCTGGTCACTGAATCAGCCAGATTGCCTGGGTTCAAACCTTGCCTTAGGGATGCTATTGCCACCTGTTCGAAGCAATCAGCCAACCCATTCTTTGTGTTCACAAAATGGCTTATGTACTCTTTCAAGGACTCATTAGGCTCCTGGGCACAATGGATTATTGTGTCTCCATTTCCCTTCAGCTCCTTACTCCATACGAACTGCCTTCGAAAGGCCACCCAAAACGTATCAAAATCTTTAATACAACCCTGAGGCAGGCTGTTGTACCATTTCAGAGCACTCCCCGTGAATAATTTGGAGAATGCCCTACAAAGTAGTTTATCATCGTCATCAAAGTTCATCATGAAGTTCTTGAATTGCTCCAAATGATTGTCCGGATCAGTACTGCCATCGTACTTCTCTATTTTAGTGCTATCAAACCTCTTGGGGAGGTTTCCGGACATAATTTTAGAAGACAGTGGAGACTGCCTCCAATTCCTTCCACGACTAAACACAGTATCCTCATTGGGAGTTGCAAAGATACCTGGTTCATCGTGGAAAGCAAAAGGATCCATCAGCATCTTGTCCGTATACCTCCGGTGGTGAGATGACCCCTTTCCAATATGCCTTTTCATTCTTCCATGGTGGTCTCTTTTTCTTGAATATTTCTTAACCTGCTTTTGCTTTTTTCTGGTTCGACCCTCGTCGCTGCTAGAGGACAAGGATTTTTCATTTCCCTCACTGTCCGAAGAGCTATCTGAAGATTCTGAGCTCGAGTCAGAACTCTCCACAGGCTTGGACCGGTGAGACTTTTTAGAACTGGCATGTGTCTTTTTGGTGCTCACATAAGTTTTTGAAGCCTCAGGCTCTCTGGGGTTGTCGGTATGATGAGCAACTGATGCTTTGGATTTCTCTTTCACGCCCATCTTGGCCTTTTCTGCCCTCAGAGCTTCTATTTCACCCCTCAACCTGTCACGCTCTTCGATAGTGTATTCGTCATTCTCTCCCACCACTTCGAGCAAAGCTGGTGGTACCTCAGGATTGTCCGGATTCATTCGGACAGATTTTCTTTGCTGGTTTTGAATGCTTGATTCAGGCACCGTCGCCTCCCACTGTGGTCGCCAATTTGGTGTGGATAATAATTGCCTGAGGGTAGGCTGGTAATTTCAAGTGGAGTTTTAAGGTGGTGTGTGGGTGTTTAACAGTGGTGTGTGGGTGTTTAACAGTGGTGTGTGGGTGCTTAACAGTGGTGTGTGGGTGTTTAACGGTGGTGTGTGGGTGTTTAACGGTGGGCGTAGAGAGTAGAGAGATGATTAAGCAGCTTGGTAGCAGTTAATTCTCATTACCCCTAGTTAATGCGGGTGGTTGGGTATTTATAGTGTAATATTTGGGCCCTTATGGGCTTTCGGGTCATGTTTAATGGACTCGGGTCATGTTCAAAGACCCAACAGCTCTAAGTAGGAGAGCAAGTAGCTTAGTCAAGAAGTGTTTAGGTTTTTTAGTACTTTTGTCATAGTTCGAACAGCCTTAAGTTCATAGTGTTCACAGAAATCTGTCCGGTCCAAGTGACCTGTTCGATCCCTGTCCATGTAACCTGTCCGGTATTCGGAGAGACTAGACCGATTTGCCCTTGTTCGGGGAGCATGCTGAATTCGGACTCATCAATTGGGTTTTAGTGTTTGCCTACTATGCTCTAACATGTACTCTTCACTATCATAAAATTTATCATAAACAAATTAGTTAATCAATTAATTTAAAAATAAGGATAAATCTTGGTGGTGGCTCTAAGAAAGCTGGGCTCATTGAAAGAAGGGTGTTTGTCGCCCATTTTCGGTAGCTCCTCCGGGACGGCATCCCTCTGATAACCTTCAGAGGTGCTCATCCTGTCATCCTCTCCTTTCTGTTTGCCTCATTGCAAACTCTTCTCTAGTTTTCGCGAGTCGATTCTTTTTCCAGCCATCTGTTCCGATGGACCATGAAGCTGCAAACTTAGAAGAATATCATGCTCTTCTAAATAACAGTGAGACCAACACCATTGAGACCAAAAAAACAAAATACATTTAGGAAATCTTTTGCGGATATCTTCAAACCAAACCACCAAGAAACTTTCACGGAATTCATTAAACATTCTGATGACCATAACTCAATTCAGTATTCAAAAGAAACTGAGCATCTGCTGCTACAGTCAAGAACTACATTGATCAGAAAATTCAGTTTAGGAATTCCAGAAAGAGCTTCTCTCCAAGCTTTTCTTGATTCTTTCAAGTTTAAAGGATCATATAGTTTTGTAACCATTGATTCTCGACATATACTGATTGAATTTTGTATCAAAGATGATGTTAATATGTTATGGTCCAAAAACATTTGGAATGTTTACGGGAAGACTATGCGCTTGTTAAAATGGGGCCCCGATTTCAACAAAAGCTATGAAAACCCAATCGTCTTGCTGTGGGTCAGGTTCGAAAGAATGCCAGAATACTTGTATAATGCCTCAGTGATCAAAGATCTTGCCTCCTCTCTTGGCAATGTATACAGAACTATTATCCCTGACAAGTTTAGAGCCAATAGTAATGCTTGATATGCTCAAGTCGAAATAGATGTCTCTAAGAAGCTGATAAGAAGACTATGGGTCGGTTTTGGAGAGAATGATGGCTGCTGGGTTAGAGTTAGCTACAGAAACGCACCGGCCTACTATTCTAGTTGTTAACATCTAGGTCATGATGCTAATGACTGTAGAAAAGGGAAATCGAAGGATAATGAAAGAGATGAAATACATGAAACAACAAAGAAACATGATGACATTGCTCAAAATGATTCTTTACATGGAAGCTCTACTAATCTTCAAATACCTATAGTTACTAAGGTACAATCTTTTAGTGAGGTATACAGATTAAAGCTAAAGTCTATTATTACAGTTAAAGATGCTGTTACAGATCCTAATGCTAATAATGAGTTGAGTCTTGAAAAGGAAGATTGTTCCTCCAAAAATGATCCTAAAATCATAGGTTCCTTTCAACGTCTGGATCAAGATTTCCATGACACTTCTAAAAACCAGATTGTTGAAGAGTCTCACTCTCCCCACTGTGACAATATAGGAAGATGCAATGCGTCTCCTAATGCCACCTCCCCTGAACATGATTTCAACACAATAATCAGTAACAAATTAAAGTCTGCATACAAAAGTAAAAGTGGAAAGAGACTGTCTATAAACTCTCTCCTTAAAAGAGAGAAAAACTACATCAAATCTTTATCTGATAATGATAAAGGTCATTAGTTGGAATGCTCGATGTGTCAACAATAACTCAACCTTGTCAAGGCTTAAATCTATGATTCTTAATGGAAGGGTTAAGGTTATGGCTATCCAAGAACCTATGGCTAGAATTGACAAGATTGAGAATATTGCTAGAAGAATTGGCCTTTGCAACTTTATTTCTAACTACTCTAACACGCTATGGATCTTCTGGGCTGAGGAGGTTAACATTGCTGTTAACATTGATCACGACCAGCTTCATTATATGGAAATTACCTATAATAAATATACCTTTAACTTTACCTTTGTTTACGGTAAGAACCAAAGAGTGCTTTGTAAATACCTCTGGAGTCAATTAATTACCTTTGCTACTTATGCTAATCCTTGGATGGTTGCGACTTCAATGCCATCACTTGTGCTGATGACCAGCTTGGCTGCTCCACCTTTGATGATGGTGGTACTGAAGACTTTAATGATGTTATTAGACTCTGCAGCCTTGAAGAAGTTGATTAAGTTGGCTCGAGATACACCTGGAGTAACAATAAGTGATAGATAAGATTAGACAGGGCTCTAATCAATACCAACATGATTTCTACTATGAATTGTATCCAGGTTTTTCACATGGTCAGAACATGTTCTGACCATGCCTCATTACTCATTACTTTAGCTAATAATAACAATAATGTTCCTCTATACAACAAATGCAATTTCAAATCCATTAATGCCTGGTCTAATGATCCTGATTATTTAAGTGTTATCAAGCTCAACTGGAGCACTCATTATAAATATAATGCTAATAATTTTTTATGGTCCAAACTTAAGAGACTGAAAAAGTTTCTTAAAGAATGGAACACAAAACATTTTGTCAATATTTTCAATAAAGTTCAAAAAAGTTACTGAGGAGGTTAAATGCGAGGGAGCTATTCACCAAAGGGAAAACAATATTATCTCTAAATTCAACCTATCTAAAGCTAACAGCTATCTTATGCAGGCTCTTAAGAACGAAGAAAGTTACTGGAGACAAAAATGCTTCAATACATGGCTGAATGAGAGTGATGGAAATACTAAAATTTATCATAACTATGTGTCCAAAAAGAAAAAGAAGAATTCTATTAATGGTATAAAGGACAATGGAGCTTGGATTCAGAGTCAAAATGACATTGTTAAGTCTGCTGAATCCTACTTTAAACAGTTATCTAATGATTCCTACTGTTGCAGGGATGATCTAATGCAGGATACTCTCCTTAAAAAAATTCCTAATCTCATCAATGACATGGACAACAAATCTATTCTCAAGCCTACAAACAAAGAGGAAGTCTGGTCTATTATCAACAGCATGAAAAATGATAGTGCAACTGGCACTGATGGTTTTAACACTTATTTTCTTAAAGTTTGCTCGGATATTATTAACTTAGATCTATGTAGTGCCCTTAATTCTTACCTAAAGGTTTATAGCATTCCTAAAGGTGTCTTCTCTACTGGTATTTTCCTTATTCACAAAGGTCCTAACCCTGTGAATTGGAGCAATTACAGGCCTATCAGCCTTTGCACCATTTTCAAGAGACTCATATCTAGTTTAGTCAATAGCAGAATTGTTGTTCTCCTCCCTAATATCATATCTAACTCTCAATGAGCTTTTGTTAAGCATAGACTAATCCATGAAAATATTCTATTAACCAAAGAAATGATTCACAACATCAATAAAAAAACCCAACAAGGGTAACATCATGGTCCAACTAGATATATCAAAGGCATTTGACAGATTGTCTCATGCCTTTGTTCTCAAAATCTTAAAGGCCTTTGGGTTCTCTAATAGTCTCATTCTTCTCATTAAAGACATTTACCAATGTGATGATTTTATCCTTATTAATAGCTCTAGTGTTGGCTATTTCCCTCAGAAGAATGGATTGAGACAAGGAGACCATATGTCTCCAAGTCTCTTCATTCTTGCTGAGGAGGCTCTTATTAGAAGTCTGTCTAATCTTTTTGTAAATAATAACAGCATGCAATTTTACTTGAAGTCAGGGTACATCTTACCAAGTCTGCATTTGCTGATGATATTATCATCTTCACCAACAGCATCCCTTCCACAATTGATAAGCTGAGCAACCTGCTAGACCAGTATCAGTTAGCATCTGGACAAATTATCAACAAAGAGAAAACAAAAATTATTACCTCAGCGAAATCAAGCCAAACATGCACTACCAGATTGAAGCTGACCACCGGATTTAATGTTGCTTCCGCCCCTTTTACCTATCTTGGAATCACCATTTCTGCAAATAATAAAAGGAAGAATTATTTTCCTTTACTTGAAAAAATTTATAACAAAATTCATGAGTGGGATATGAAACATCTGTCCTTTGGGGGCAGACGTCTCTTATCAACAATGTTCTGCATCCAATTGTTTACTGTTGGATGCATAACAGTGTCATTCCCAACTTTATTATAAATAAAATTGAATTATGTTTTAATAAATTTATGTGGAGGTCCAAATTCAATGACAAAGTTATACATTTAGCTCCTTGGAGCCAACTTTGTAAGCCTTTTGGAGAAGGTGGCTTCAATATCAAAAAACTATCTGATATTCAAAAAACCTTCTCCCAAAAGTTTTGGTACATCTTTAGAAAGAATACCTGTCTTTGGGCCAATGTTATGCATCTTACCTACAACCATAATTCTCACCCTATGAATGCTAACTGTAAAAACACTGACTCTAGTGTTTGGAAAAGGCTTTATAGCATCAAAGATCAGGCTGAAATCAATGTAAAATGGATCATTGGTGAAGGAGCTATTGACTTCTGGTATGATGATTGGCTTGACCAGCCTCCTTTCATCAGGGACCACAGCACTAATAATTGGTTTCTTCCTGTTAGTGTAAATTCCTTTTGGAAAGACAATAAATGGGACATCCACACTCTTTCTAGCTTTCTGACTCATAATAGAGTTAAGCAAATTAATTGCTTCAAACTCAATCTTGTCCAGAAAGACAGAATAGTGTGAAAGCTTTTAACTGATACCAATTTTAACACAAATTTAACTTGGGAAAGTATAAGATGTAAATACAACAAATCTCTGTTTTTCAAAAAAAATTGGAATCATTATATTCCCAAAAACAATTTTTTCTTATGTTGGAAGCTAGTGAAAAACTATGCTCCAATTGATAACATTCTTTCCAACAGACATATTTACACTGTCTCTAAATGTCAGTTTTGTTGCAGTTGCGAAGAGAAAAACCATCTCTTCGTCAACTGCAATTTTGACTGGCCCTTGTGGAACTACTTTGGCTCATTATTCAGGGTTCCTATAAGGCATTTTATGACTCTAAATCATTTACTGCATTGGTGGTTTTGGTCTTCTAACAGTAAGTTTCATGTTACCCAACTTGTCCCACAAATAATCTGTTGGAAAATTTGGTATAACAGAAACTACTGTAAGTTTTACAATACTCATGAAACCTGTATAAATGCAGTAAATCGTATAACTAGAATAATGCTAGGCATTGACTTGGCCAACATAATGAACTCTAAGCATTGGTCAAATTTGTGGATGCATGTACTACCCTAGGATGCAAAACTATCAATAACAGAAAGCGAAAACCTACTTACCTTAGATGGATTGCTCCTCGCCCAAGCAGATTCAAAATCAATATCGAAGATGCTTGCAGTTCCACTGGTGAGACTAGTGCAGGAATTATCGTCAGAAATGAGTCCGGTGAAATCATTCTTGGCTCTGGGTGCCTCTTTGGGAAGTTGACTTCTCTCCAAGCTGAATGTAGAGCCCTCATAGAGGGTCTAGTCATTTGCAAGAGGAACAATTGGCAGAATGTTGATATAGAGTCAGATTGCCTGACTCTAAACAACATGCTTGCCAGTGGATCTATTGCTCCTCTTCTTCACCCTATATTCGATGTTTGTCAAAGGTTAATCCACTCTAGCATTACTCTACGGCACATCTCAAGAAATCAGAACATGGCTGCTGATTACATCGCCAAATGGACCATAGCTTCTCGTCGTGACACAGTTTTAAAGGATTCGAAGCCCCGATTCCTTTATTAGCGATAAAAACGTTGGAGAGCTTAGGAATCGGATACATCGATCTTCGGTAACTCCGATTTCGATCGATTGTGGAGCTTAAAATCAAAGCTACTGTTCTTAGTTTTGGAGTTTTCTGAGAAGAAGCAGCAGATTGTAGTCGTCTAGGGTTTCCTATCGATTTGGGAATTGATTAACTAATATCTTTTGCAATTTCGTCCTGGATTTTCTAATTATTCTCAACTTGAGAATAAATTTTGTAAAACTCTTAATTTAGTAATAATAGTCATTTTCGCTTTAAAAATAATCAATTTAAAAATAATAATAATAATATATATATATCAAAATATAAAAAAAAAATTAAAAAAAGTCGGTTTCCGATACTTATGGACGGAATGGCGTTTCCTTTCGATTTTGCATTTTAGTTAAAACTTTAATTTTGTTATTTTTTTGATTTTATAAAGAAATATTAAACCGTTGTTTAGACTAAAACTATTTGGGCCTATTATAGCTGATTATGTCAAGTAAAATGGCTTCTTTTTTTTTTCTTTTTTTTGGCCAAATCCATTTCCTCCATGTTATTTTTTATTTCCTCCATCAATTGAAAAATCCTCCATTATGTTATTTCCTCCATAAAGGAAGTTACAAAATTGGCCTTTTACCCATTTTTTCTTCACAAAACCATTACCCTAACATACTCATTCTATTCAGAACAACAAAACTCATTATTCACCCTAGAGAACTACCTTACAAAGAAGAAAACTCATTTTTCACTTATCACTACCTTACAAGAGCTGATTCGAAGATAGAGAAAGCTTGGAGAAAAAAATTCTAGGTTCTTCCCCATTATCAAATTTAGGGTTTGTAGTTAGATTTTGTTGTTCGATTTCGATTAGGGTTTGAAGTTAGATTTCTATGTTAGATTCGATTAGGGTTTCATTTGGGGTTTGATTTCATTGTTAGAATCGATTAGGGTTTGATCTTGGGTTCGCCTTGGGATATCCTACTGTTCTGATTTTTTTTCCCACTGAGCATGTGATTCCGAGTGCCCTACTCGGATTCACATGCTCAGTGGGCAAAAAAAAATCAGAACAGTGTGTGTGATTGATATTGTAGATGGATGGTAGAAAAAGAGAACCTTTTAGGTGGTTTTAAAACATGGATTAGAAGTCTGTACTACGTCTCCGTAAGTGCACCTTTGGTTGAACTATTGAATACGGTAAATGCTAAAAGATCGTTAACACTTGGTAGCAAACATGTTTAGGTGTAGACATGTATACAAATAAATTATGTTGACTACTTTTTTCGTATCTTATTTATCACAGAATTGAAGACGGCAATAGGTTGATTATATTTAATAGGGAGCACCATGCTTTTCTTACACTGGTGTTTTACACTTGATTCCGAGAGGGCCAGTCGGAATCAAGTGCAATGTCCCAGTGAACAAATTATCACATAATATAACGAGACAGAGGGTTTGCAACTGATTCCGAGTGGCCCTGTCGGAATCAGTTGCACATTTTTTTTAAATTACACCTGATTCCTAATTCCCGGCTCTGAAATAGTTGTTTTTTCTTCAGAACTGTAAAAACGGGTTTAGCTGGAAAAAAAATAAGTTTCAAAATAGGTATTTTCAAGCTACAAAGTTGTAAAACGTAAAAACAAGTTTAAATTACATTGTTTGTCGATTGAGTGTTGTTCTCCGGTTTTGTTTGAGTTTCTTCATTTTCCATGATTAATCTTCAATAAAATTGAATTTCTTTGTTTTAGGGTTAATTTTAGAGGTAGAATCATATATCTTGGATTAAAGTTAGGTTAATGATGTGTTTTTTCATATAAGACTATCTATTAGATAAATGACATCTAGTGATAAATTTGAAATAAAAATAAGGGTAATTTGGTAAAAGCAAGTCACTAGTGTTTTTGAAAATTTGAAAGATGGAGGAAATAAAAAATAACATGGAGGAAATAGCTTTGGCCCTTTTTTTTTTGTTTCACGAGCTTCCTTTGAATTATAATTGCAAATGAAAATTTTATATTAATAGGCTATTCAAATGTATTTTACAGTAACAAAATTTTAAAAATTATGAAACCTCTATTAAAATCGATTAACACTACTTTAGGATGAAACCGGGTCGAAATGTTATGGGTATCGGTTTGGATCATGCCGTTAACCTTTGGTTTCATTATGTTGTATCGGATCCATTTTGGTTCCGATTCGGTCCAACTTTGTTTCGGTCTAAATAGTTTATTTGTAAAAAATATATAATTTAATTTTTAAAAACTTATTTATTTAAATGATATAAATATTAAAATCTAGAAATTAATCTCAGACCTTCTATCTCCTAATTTTGACAATGTATAATATATAAAATATAAATTTAAAAAATAACAATCAATTTATAGATTCGGTTCGGTTGGGCCTGCTTATGGAGTTGCATTCTAAACTAATTATATCATTTTCGTTTTTTTTATTGATTTGATTTTTAGAATTAAACCATACACCAAATTGTTAAAAATGGATTCCCGATCCAATTCGAATCCTGATCTTTAAGTACCATTAACAGCCCCTAATTACAACTATTTACTTAAGAAAGAAGAATAAGTAGTAAAGAAATGAAAAGTTTGAAAGAGAACACATGTGACCATCTTAAAAGCACAGAGAATCTCAGTATTCTTCGGAAGAGCATTAAAAGTAAAAAATATATATTAATGAAACATGTAATCTAGTAAACTTTTAACACTTTCCATGTCGTTTCCAACTTTTTACAAGTCATAAGAGTCAGGTAAACAAAAAAAAAAGCTCTGCCATTTACTTTTATCTGAGACGAAACACCTTGTTGTTTTTTTATATGCAAACCGGCTTCATACATTAACCACACACTTAAAAGAAACAGAATAATGTCTACTACTCTAAACTCCCCATTCCCCCAAGTAGGAGCTGAATCACTAACAAGAAACAAAACTAGTTCGAGCTCTAGTACTTCAGGCTCTATTGGACCGTTCTTAGCTGTTATGTCTGTTTTATTTATTTTATCTGTTGTTTCGTGTGTGTTGGGTCGTATGTGCACACGAAGTCGTGGATCTTCCATAGCTGACCCATTGGAGAAAATCAACTGCAGAGGATGTTTCTAGTGGCTGAAGCAGAGGTGTGAACGGTGTCGGGCTTACTTCGCCAGAGATGTTGAGGTGGGTGCATAGGTGGTAATTAAGTCTTGCTGAACGAGGAAAGATGGTTTCAAACTTGCTTCATAGGAATTTGTCTTCGTTATCATGCTTGTAGTCTTACTGCAAAAATATAAATATTTGTAGTTTCGGTGCTTGTTGGAGAAGTTAATAAAGTTTTTTATCATTAATGGTTAATAATAGAACAAATATCGAATCGTTCCATTCAAATATGAAATTGGATTAATTAAATTGGTATAATAGTTAGCCCATGGATAAATAATCAGATAAATTATATAAATATAATTATATAGAAATCAGATGGGTAAGTAAAAGAATTTGGAGGATTAATTGGAAATGTATCAGAGATGGATAAGAGTCCTCTGTTTAAGTTCGAACTAATTTTAAAAACTAAATCGATAAATAGAAGGGAAATCACACTGTCTTTCCGTCAAACCTATTACTATCTAGTATCCAAAAATAGGTTAATGCACATTTAATATCAATCTCAATAAATATATCCACTTTTAATACATAATTTAATTTTAATACCGCAATTACCCTCAACCTAGTATATAAAGGTTAATTTGAAAAAAAAGTGATCTTTTTTGCTATAGTAGCTTCTCTCTAATTTTGAATTTTGAATTGATGACACTCTCTCTCCTCTCTCCTAACCTAACAAATAACTCATTTTTCAAGAACGTCTATTCGTTTCAAAATTCCTTGTCGTGATCACACTCTTTCCGGCGAACCTAACTAACCACCGGCGACCTAAATAACCACCGTCGAGGGCCTCGTTCCGATCACCAGCGACCAAAAGTATCGACGAAGCTCAAAACTTTCAGTCTGTTTTCTCCAGCTCCTCATCAGACCACTGAACTACCTCTTCTACTCATTTCCCGTCGACTCAATCTCGTATCTAGACCGGTGCATCACTAGGTTACCATCGACTTCACCGGTGAACCAGTTCCGACGTCAGAACGAAAGGTCAGTATCGCCTTTCATTTGCAACTGCATTCTTGTTTTTTGATTTTCGATCTTAACACTAGATTCACTAGCGTGGCTAATGTCTGTTAATGGTAGGAAATCGTTTAGCCAAACTGTTTTTGGTCGAAACAAAGGATCGATTCAGGCTTCGTTGACATTCCGGTAAGTAACTGCAGTTTTTCAGCTCTGTTTTAGAGATTGCGATTGTTGTACTGTCAGTTTCCGATACAGGTTGCGATTTATGTGTAGTGTTATATGTTGTGATTGCTAGGTTGGTATAGTTTATGACTAAGGCTGCGTTTTATTTGTTAATGGCATGAATACCTGCATTGCCTTTAGTCACTGCGATTCTACCTAGAACTGATATATGGTGTTGCGAATTATGCACGTATAATGTGGTTGCTAGATGTGAGTATTGACATTGCGATTTTGGTTATGATACATTGCTAGATGTCTTCAAATATATATCATTACGATTAGTGTACATACATTGTGATTATAGTTATGATACATTGCTAGATGTCTTCAAACATATATCATTTCGGCATGTTTTAGCTCTGTAACACATTCAGCTGTTGTACGATGCCCTACAACAAACTAACCAAAAATCCTACAATTTAGGGTACACAATGTCGAAACCAAAAGTTTGCATTTTCAAATTTGGTCACTAAACAGTTATTGTTTCGCTGTCCGAAATCAAAAATTTCGAGTCTTTACAACATTACGTTGAGGAAACATGGAAGGGTCTTGTTAGAGGCAACTACAGCATTAGCTATTCTTGCGGTGCTCAGAATAATTGTTTTCTTGGGTTGGAATGTTACCTTGATGTTGAGCGTCTTAAGAGTGTTAGTTTTCTTATCAAAGAAAATGTTGCTGATAAAGGCTCTGCAATTAAACGTAAACAACCTGTTCAAATGTTCGAAGAAACCTCGCATATGCAACAAACTAGTGGTGAAAGCAGTAGTTGTTTGGCGATTTCAACCCAAAAAAAGGCATATTGCTACAACTGGATGGGCGGAAGCCATCATCGGTGTTGGACAGTCATTTGATGATGGTGTTGTAGGTCTAAGGTTATCCTTATCCCGTTATGCATTAGAGAACGGTTTTTCGTTTAGGTACATGCATAATACCTTTCGCCAGATAACCGTTTATTGTGTAAACAAAGATTTGGACGGGTGCAAATGGAGGTTTTATGCTTCTGTTGATTCTAAAACCGGTTTGATGACCATAAAAAGATTTGTTAGTACCCATACGTGCAGTCTCGTATTCACAAAGAAGAAGAGCAGGTATTTATCGTCCGATTTGATTGCTGATGAAATTCACGATTCTCTTAGGAACTGCCAATCAGTAACAGCTAAGACTATACAGTCCTCCATCAAGCAAGACTACGTTTTAGACATTTCCTATCGTCTATCGTGGAATGCGTTAGAGAAGGCCCGGCGTGTTGTATTTGGAGATAGCAATACCTCTTTCGGATTGCTAAAATCATACTTTAAAAGACTACGGATTGCCATTTGGATTTAGCTCCCGGCAATGTTTTTCGTCGTTGTTTTATAACGTTTGGGGCGTGTCTTCAAGGTTTCCATTCGTGCCGGCCTTTACTGTACGTTGACGAAACCCATCTAACAGGGAAGCAAGGTGGCGTGTTGCTTTCAGTAGTGGCAAAAGATGGAAACAACGGTCAGTCCATTGTTCACCACACTTTTAGTCTACATATGTGCTTTGTTTTTTCAAATGTATATCATGAGCTAAGGTTCCTATATTGGTTATGTTTACATTGTGATTTACACCTATTTTACACTGTTATATTGACGATTAAACAGGCTGAATGGTTTTGCTAGATAGGTTTTATATACATTGCGATTTAAGTTCATTCACCCAAGCAATGTAGTATTATGGTCCACCCGTATCATTTCTGTTTCAGGTCTATTCCCCGTAGCTTTTGGTATCTTTGGTAGTGAAGACTCAGACACTGGTTTTTGTTTTTGGAAATTCTAAAACCGTATTTGCTAGGGCGCCAAATAACTTTCATTTCAGACCGTCATGCTGGTATTATTAACGCTATTGCAACTCTTTATCCTAATGACTACCATGTGTATTGTATCTTCCATCTGATACAGAATTTGACTAAAGCTCTTGAACACACTAACAGAGTCTACAAAAACAATATGTTAGTGATGTTTGAGAGTTGTGCTTATGCCCCGACTGTGGAACTTTTTAATGAACGTTTTGCTCAGTTTGCGCGCCAAGGGGTGATCGTATTGCCAAATTTCTAAGCAATTTGCCACCAGAAAAATATGCTCAGGCATATGTCAAAGGAAAATGGTATGGGGCGATGGCATCAACAGTTGTGGAATCATTCAATTCGCAGATTAAAAATTTGTGTCGTGTGCCTATAGTGGAATTGGTCGACCGGATTAGAGTTCTTCTTATGATTCAGATGTCTTGACGTTTGGCAGAAGGTCTAAGCTGGAACACACAATTATACCCCGAGTTTGACAAGTTGTTCAAAGAGAATGTACAATGCGGTCGGACGTGGTTAGTTCGCAAGTCTTCTGTCACATATTTTGAGGTTTTATCAGACCCAGTCATGGTGGTCAACATCCTTGATTTCAAATGCACATGCGGATCTTTCCAGCAAGAATGTTTCCCATGCGCTCATGCATTGGCTGCAATAGCATCTCTAAACGAAGATCCGAAGACATTAGTAGAGCCCTTTTTCAGTGCTGCAAATTTCCGGTCGAGCTATTCTTTTAACAAACCAGCTATAACAGAGTTCGGTGAAGCTAATGATGATGGAGAGCCAGTGGTTAATACCCCCAACCTTAAAAGACGAGCGGGGCGGCCGAGAAAAAAGCGTATTCCATCAAGAGGAGAGGTAACCACCAGCCAGTCCCGTTGTGGTCGCTGTTTCAAATCAGGGCATAATAGGAGGTCCTTCGATGTTCCGTTTTGAACTTATGTTCGTTATTTTTTAGTAACATTTGGATTTTGATAGATAAGCACTTCTTATCTGTTGACTTATATTTTTGGATATTGTTAAGATTGATATGTACAAAGTCTGTTTGATTCAATGATTCTTATCATTATTAATGTCTACATTTCTAGATAGGCTACGATTACAACGCTAGATACTCGTTATCTAATAGTCTGATAGATACGAAATATAGGCATTGACTAGATACTTGAGTATAAGTCTGATTAATACGATATATAGACATTGCTAGATACGTGAATAATAGTCTGATAGATACAATATATAACATTACTAGATACTTGAGTATACGTCTGATAGATATATTTAGTTTGTTAGAAGACTTTAGATTCTTCCCTTTGTGTTCTATCTCAAATAGTAACGATCCACCCTACGAAGTAAGATTTCAGCTTGCATCACAGATTTTCTTAGTGGTTGTGATTCACGACTAATATAGCCTGCTAGATTGAAGATAGATATATGAAATCGATTTTGCTAGATACGTGGTTTTGTGGTTGTGATTGACATTGATTTATTTGAAGCGTTAAGTTAGACTTACATTCCAGTAAATGGAAGTGCTTATCAGCCATATCCAACGCTGCTAGATACAGCAACTTTTGTCTGCGATTGAAAGGTTCACATTGTTTTGATAGATTAGTTATCTCTAAATTGCGATTGTGAATCCTAACTGCCATTACAACTGCTCCACTTAACTTCTTACTATCAATGTTAATGTGTAGCATTCAAATCTTAACAAAATGCATAGTAACATAGACAACACCAATACTAATAAAACCATAACAATTTTATAATATCAGCCAAGGCATTACAACTTCCAAATACACCAACCCTCTCAAAAAATGAAACTGTTCAGAGGGTTGGTTAAAGTTATCAGTCCATCAAAGCATAAAAAAACATTACACTTAACAACAAAAAACATAATGAAAAGAAACTGCATGAACTTCTTTAAACCTAATTAGAATCCTCTTCATCTGTCGCTTCAGATCCCTCCTCCTCTTTTTCTTCTTCTTCTTCAACTTCTTCGTTCTTCGTCCTACGACTTCTCGCCGTCGGCTTCCTCAGAATCATCTTCCTCTCCCGTCTCCGAGTCCCAGTTGTCCTGACGTCTCTTCCTTTTTGGAAGTTGTTCACTGTCCGACTCGTAACCGTCGTCAAGCGACCACGAGTCCCACGAAGCGTAGGGGTCTTCGTGGTCGTAAGACCAAATAGACCAATTATCCTCCTCATCGGACGAGTACTCTGATGTGGTAGTTCTCTTGTAGGCCTTGTTGTCTGTATAGTAGTTCGTAGACCATCCGTCGTCGGACGAGTACATAGGTGTTGCTGGTGAAGATGGTGCCATTTTCGAGAGTTGTTTTGTTGCAAGGTAGGCTAAACTGGATGGTGGTTTTCTGGTTGGTGTTTTTCTTTGCAGAGAAGTGTGAGATGAATAGGCTAAACTATCATCCCCTACTTATAGCCAAACGCAATGCCCAAGGCTATGTCCCATCTAACAACTATACTTAATTTCAGAAATTAAATTTTACACGTCTAATTACTGCATGTAATGATTCAACTCATCTACCTTTGTCTTTTAAACTATCAAGCTAACCAATAGGATTAAAAAATTTACTTTTAAACAGTGATGGGTGTAGCTAACAGTCATTTTAATCTCATTTAATCTACTCGTCTACCAATAAACCTATACATCAGTCCAGTAATATAGTTGGTCCATCATTAATATGTTATTGCGATTTATGCTTATTAGATAATAATAGATATATAATATTTGAAATTTAAAACCACAACTATATATCATTGCTAGATACGTTATACTGATATTGCTATATACAGCATATATCCATTACTAGACACATGGTAACAACTTTGATAGATACTTTAGTATAAGTCTGCTAGATACAAAATATAAATATTGCTAGATGCATCACTATATAGTTGCTGGATACGACATATAGGCATTGTTAGATACTTGAGTATAAGTTTGATAGATACGACATATAGACATTGCTAGATACGTCAATAATAGTCTGATAGATACGAAATATAGGCATTGCTAGATACTTGAGTATTAGTCTGATAGATACGATATATAGACATTGGTAGATACGTGAATAATAGTCTGATAGATACGAAATGTAGGTATTGCCAGATACCTAAAGATAATGGTAGATACGATATATAGGCATTGCTAGATACGTGAATAATAGTCTGATAGATACGACATATAACATTGTTAGATACTTTAATATACGTGTGATATATTCGCATATAGACATTGCTAGATACTTGAGTATTACTCTAATAGATACGAAATATAGAAATTTCTTTATACAACATTGAAGGATGTAATAGTGATGTGAAATTTATTCATACAACAAAAGAAGGATCTTCCAAGGTAGTTTAGGAAAACATTTCCCTTGGTAGAAATACTATTAAAATTGGTAGTAAAACAAAATTTTGTTAATAAGTTCGGATTAATTGTCTAATATTCCCATCCTTTGCTAACTGAATCATACATCATGCTCCCAAAAAATGAATTACATACTACCATTGTATGTTTGTGTTTCGATCATTTAGGAAATGCTTAAATATTTCAGCTCTTGTTTCGGCGGGCATTTCCTTTCCATATTCCAGAAGAACATACCCTTTCTGAATGATGTCTTTTGCATACTTACAAAAAAAAACACCGTAGTCAAGGCTCCCCTTCTCCTGCTATGAGATATTTCTCATTGTCTTTATTTTGTATCCACCTTTTACATGAGGTATGTATTCTTTCTTCATGCAATAGGCCAACTGCAAAATCAAAGAAATCCAGCGTTACATTGCGATTTACAATGCTATGTCTGATAAGGGTAGAATTCGCCGATATAAATAACGAGGGTTTAATTGTGGATAAAAGATACTTGGTGTGATTATTAATGTATTTAGGATCTTTCGGGGACCAATTTGTAAACAAGATACTTACTAAGGGGCCTCATTAATTATGTAAACAGCCCACTTAGGATTTTAGTGAGTCCACCTAATTTTAGTATAAAAGGTGACCCACTTTCTTGGTAGGTGGGACATTGAATATTATTCTATTCCATTCTCTCTCTCTACACTTTCTCATTTCTAGAGAGGGAATGCTTGTTTTATGAAACCCAGACACCCGAAGCAACCACCAACCAAGAAAAAGAAAAAGCCTGTGTTCGGTTTCAAAGAGTGGGCGAGCATCGGAGACCGAGCCGAAGAGTACCGACGCGCTTGCTTGATTTAGGGATCTAATTCCAAACCATTTACTCCCGTCCCGCAGCCCCACGACCCCGTTTTAGCTACTCCGATCCCTGTCGAATCCTTCCTTTTGCCCGAACCGCCTGGTTCTCTGTCCCCCGAGATTAGCCTATCTCCAGAAACTGTTGTCCTCTCTTCTAGCAGCAGCTCCTCTCGTTCCCCTGTAGTTCGGTCGGCGAATCCGACCTCATCGTCTGTCAACTCGTCCGTCCCGTCGCCTCCATTTTCGCCCCGACGCGTTCATAAAACTAAGTTCTTGACTATGGGCGAAAACAGTCCCCCTACGTCTCCCGCAGGAGGTAATTATCTTGAAATGGTTCAGCTTAATCCCTCAATTCGATGGTACCGGACTGGTCTTAACACTGCCGTCACTTTTTTAGGTCTGCCTAAGCGTCGGCTGACGCCAGAGGAATTGGATGCGGCTCATCGGGCTCATTCTGGGAATACTGCTGAACCCTAAAGCTCTCGGGTACGATCATCGGATCCGAACGCTGCTATCGCCCGAAGCTCTGACCAAGCTCCGAACCCCGATTTGGAAGAATCGGAGGTGGATATTGCTCCCGCGGAGGTCAGCATTGCCGCGGTCGGGAACGCTGCTAACTCTTCAGACGATCCTCTGCCCGGAGAAGTAGAGGCCGAAATCACCACCACTTATTTCTGATGGCTTCCTTCGAAGGACATCGTCTCTCTCTACGAAGGAAAGTACCTCTACTTCCCCTAGTCCAAGTACAAGGAGCTGTTGATTCGTTGGGGAATTCCTGAGTGCGTCACGGTCCGGTTCCCGGTCCCTGGGGAGACTCCTGTTCACGTCCGATCTCGGGAAATAGTGGTGTTTACCGAGCTATTCAATTGGGGTCTTCGCTTCCCCTTAGATCCCGAGATTGCGTTTTACTTCCGCACCCTCCAGATCTTCCTGTCGCAGCTGACGCCTAATGCTTGGTATACCTTAATGGTATGCATAGTGGCTTCACGCCTTTCTGGTCGGGTTATGCCTATGGACAAATACATCGCTAACGATCTTCCTAAGTCCCCGTTCTTCTACTCTTCCTTGGGAAACAAGTGGAAGATAGTTAACGATTTTCTGGAGGGAGATAAGGGCTGGAAGCATCGGTTTGTGTTCCTGAGCGGCTGCTGGGAGAACGGTCTTCTTTATAGCCAGGAGAATAAGAGGCAGCTGCTTCGGTCCTGGGTCCATGACGGTACTCTCCCCCCTTTTTTTTTTTAAATACCGACCCTCCGTGCAGTGTCGAAGGAGTTCCTGCAAGGGCTAAAGAAGGACTTCTCTAAAGCTGCTGAAGACACTTTCCAAGTGTTAAAGGATTTTTCGAAGAAGCAGTGGGGTCGGGGGATGCATCGGACCTTCAAGGACACCAACTTGCTCAAGAGTAACCTCTGGGGTTGCTCGTCGGAGGTGCTGACTATTGAGCAACTGCGGGAACCCCCCAGCCTGGAGGACATTATTGCTAAAACAGACGCTCCTGGGTATCAATTGTACCTCCCGAAACGCAACAAGGTGCCTAGCAAGCGTTATTTGTGAAATTCCTGATGGGATCGGAAAAAGAAAAACATGTATTATTGACACTTATGCACAAGGCTGGGAAAATTAAGCATGTAGATCAGCTATAAACACTGAAAAACTCATTAAGGTTCTGCAGATCAATGTAGCATTGAAACTTTTCCCAAAGGGTCGGGAAAACATGTAGATCAGTTGTAAAATCTCAAATACCCATTAAGGTTCTGTAGATCAATGTAACATTGAAACTTTTCCCAAAGGGTCGGGAAAATTAGACATGTAGATCAGTTGTAAAAACTGAAAAACCCATTAAGGTTCTGTAGATCAATGTAACATTGAAACTTTTCCCAAAGGGTCGGGAAAATTAGACATGTAGATCAGTTGTAAAAACTGATAAACCCATTAAGGTTCTGTAGATCAATGTAACATTGAAACTTTTCCCAAAGGGTCGGGAAAATTAGACATGTAGATCAGCTGTAAAAACTGAAAAACCCATTAAGGTTCTGTAGATCAATGTAACATTGAAACTTTTCCCAAAGGGTCGGGAAAATTAGACATGTAGATCAGTTGTAAAAACTGAAAACCCCATTAAGGTTCTGTAGATCAATGTAACATTGAAACTTTTCCCAAAGCGTCGGGAAAATTAAACATGTAGATCCATTAATATTAGTGGGAACAGACACTGACCAGCTCGTCAGCTGATCAAGTTCGTAGCACTTCAACATTTGGAAGGCAAAAGAAAATTTTGATTAATCATAATCAAGTGATCGGGTGTTTATGATGCCTCGTTAAAACCTTCTCGCGCCACCGAGGTAGGAAAGAGTGCATCCCCGACCAATAAATTTTTACAGACCATGTCAAACAAATTACAAATATTTTATCACTATTCTAAATAAAATTTTAGATGTTCAATATTCCATGGTAGCCTCAAAGGATGCCCGAGCCTGTTTTGCAGGCGGTATGTCTCGCTCTTGATTTTTTCCACGATTTCATAGGGTCCTTCCCAATTTAAGGCGAGCTTGCCGAGGCTTTTGTCTTTGGTGTGAAGAAAGACACGCCTCAAAACCTTGTCGCCGACCTTAAACTCCCGACGGCGTACCTTAGAGGCGTATCGACTTCTCATCAGGGTCTGATAGTGTAAATGGTTCAACTGGGCGCGATTGCGCTTCTCTTCTATGAGATCGAGCTCGAGTCGTCTGCTGTCGTCGTTCGCTTCCTCCTCATAGGTACCGACCCTGAAAGATGGAAAAATGGATTATGCAGGGGTAACCGCGTCCATACCGTATACCAAAGCATAAGGTGATTCCTGGGTAGCAGTCCGGGGGGTGGTTCGGTAAGCCCACGGTACCTCTTGTAGGTAGTCGGGCCATTTTCCGGCCTTTCCTTCAAGGTTTTTCCTGAGGCCGTCCAAAATGGTCCGGTTGGTGACTTCGACCTGCCCGTTTGCTTGAGGATGGAAAGGAGCGGAGAAACATTGCCTGATCTTATGAGCGGTGCAGAAAGCTTTCATTTCCCCGCTGTCGAACTGTGGTCCGTTATCCATAGTTAACCTCTGTGGTACCCCGAACCGACAACATATGTTAGACCATATAAATTTGATGATATCTTTAGTCTTGGTGGCGGATAATGGTTCAGCTTCGATCCACTTGGAAAAATAGTCTACTGCCACGACGATCGTCTGTCTTCCACCCGACGCCATTGGTAATGGTCCGACAAGGTCGATTCTCCATCGGTCAAAGGGTAGACCTTCGGATATGGACTCTAGAGGAGTCGCGGGAACGTTTATCGCGTTTGCGAATCGTTGACATGTATCGCAGGTTTTGACTATTAGTCGTGCATCTGCTGTTATCGTCGGCCAATAGAACCCCGCGAGAAGAATCCTTCTGATTAAGGCTTTGTAACCGCAATGTGCCGCACCCTCACCATCATACAGCTCGGACACAATTATTTGTGACTCATGGACCCCTAAGCATCGGAACAGGGGGCGGCTGAAGGATTTCTTATACAGTACTCCAGGAGGTTTCCGTGCTCTATGAGCATCTGTATTTCTATCTTCAAGGCAATGCAGTCTTTAGTATCATGTCCAACATCCTCGTGATAGCGACAATAGCGGTTGTCCTCTGTTCCCAAGGTGTTGGTATCGGGAAAGGTCTTCGGTACATTCCGCTTTTCTTAGTCTTCTCGTAGATCGACGACACACACTCCGTAAGGTCTGCAAAGTATGCAGGTCGCATCCATTTGTTAGACATGGGTCGTGAAGTCATCTGACTCGTCTGCTTTGGTTTTGGGCTTGTTAGGACCGAAGGCTTAGCTGATACAGGCGGGGTCGGCTGTATCGTGCTGACCGGTTGGACTGCCCTAGCGTAGTCCGATCGAGTGCCCTGCCTTATCACTACCGATGCTTGGGCACTTTGCTGAATTTGTGCCGCCAACTCAGATGCTTCGGTCTCTTCGATCAATATCTGCTTTTCTATTTGAGCTAAAAGTGCGGAAAACGTGAACGCTTGTTTCTTCGTCACTGCTTGCTTCATTGGTCCTGGGAGCAAACCCAAGCGAAACGTAGTTAGGGCCACATTCTCTTCGCAGTGGTCTAGGTCGCTCTTCGCGTCGATGAATCGTCTGGTGTACTCTCTGAGGCTTTCCCCCAATTTCTGCCTACAATTCATAATAGTGTCTTCGTTGGCCCGGAAACTTTTACTTCCCATAAAATGTTGCCTAAACATTGTCCAAAACATCCCAAAGTTTCGGATGCAGCCCTGCGGTAAACGGTTGTACCATTTAGATGCCCGGTCCCTGAAGGTCATGGAGAAAGCTCTACATAGGAGTTTGTCATCGTTGTCGAAACTCAGCATGAAGTTTTTGAAGGCTTCCAAATGATTATCTGGGTCTTTCTTCCCATCGTACTTTTCTAGCTTAGAAATGTCAAATCGCTTCGGGAGCTGTCCCGCTAATATCTCGTCGGACAATGGAGATGCCCTCCAATTGACTCCGAACCTGCACGCTCCTCCTCCAAGTCCTTCTGTCTGAACTCCGTAGAGTCCCTCATCTGCTGGGCTGATAAACTGGTTGTTGGTACGGTAACCGTGGTTCTGGCTGTTCGACGGTTTCCATGGCACTAGAGGCAGCGCCGCCCGCTCTTCACGGCTAGCGGCGGGCATTTCTTCCTTCTCAAAGGACACCGGGGTTTGCTTCTCGGTGCTACCCTTCTTGTATTTTGGGGAGTCCGTCCTGGGTTCTCGGAGGCGTCGGGAACGATTCTTTTGTGTGCGCTGGACCCTTTCCCGTCGCCGATACTCCATGCCCGATGAATCATCCGAGGTGTAGTCAACTGATATGCCGCGATGATCCTCTGGGTACCGCTGAGTTCTGCCATTTTGCCCTTCCTCGGGATGAGGCTCTCGATAATACCTAACAGGTCGGGCTTCGATGCGCGGCCCAACATTGCGGTCGGCCTCCTCACGGTCCTCTAAGAGGGGTTCCTTGCCTTTTCCGTCCCGGACCCTTTTCTCGTCCAGTGCCCGCTCCCTTTCTGCGTTTAGTCTGGCAATGTCTTCAAGGAGCTGTTTTCGGGTCATTATTAGGGTCGACCGTTTGTCCCGACCCCGGTCGTAGTGCTCTCGATCAGGTGCTTCCTCGCCCTCTGACACCGAGACGGCTCGGATCACTTCTCTACCAACCCTCTCTACCACAGCTTCGTTGTTCATCTCGTAAAACGTGATTTTTAAAGAAAAAAGATTCCTTTTTGGTATCACTTGTTCCCACAGACGGCGCCAATGATGAGTCAATAAATGTTTGCTAGAATATTTTGGATCTTGTGCCTGATATGACTAGAGAGAGAAAGTGTAGAGAAAGAATGGAATAGAATAATATTCAATGTCCCACCTACCAAGAAAGTGGGTCACCTTTTATACTAAAATAAGGTGGACCCACTAAAATCCTTAGTGGGCTGTTTACATAATTAATGAGGCCCCTTAGTAAGTATCTTGTTTACAAATTGGTCCTCGAAAGATCCTAAATACATTAATAATCACACCAAGTATCTTTTATCCACAATTAAACCCTCGTTATTTATATCGGTGAATTCTACTTATCAATGTCATTGCTATTTATGACTACTGTCATTGCTAGATACAGTATTCGACATTGCTAGATAGAAAAACCAAGAGCTTAGGTCCAACTCGATTAACACATTGCTAGATACGTTGTTATGGGATTGCTAGATATGGCCACAAACACTTTCAATATATTAGTAGCATTTAATTTTATACTCGAGCATCGGCTGTGTTTTTCGTCTTATCTGGAATGTGTTTACTCCACGACAACAGTGGGTTGTAGCTACTAGCAGTCCCATTCTCTATATCTATAGTCAGGAGCGTCCAGTGGTTCACGTCGGACGTGTTAACGGTGCAAAGACGAACAAGGACAACGTATGTGTCTGGTATCATTGTTTCAAAAACCTTATCCACAATGACAGACAAATCTTCCTTGATAGCCAGTGTTCCCTGCAAATTTGTGTCATTACTATAGGAAGTAGATATTTCCAATTTAACACAAATAATTCGTTGACAACTTACAGTTGGGATTCCAGTTATTTGAATGGCGCTGACCATAAATGAATACTTATCGTCAAACCCTTTCACAGGGACTTTCCAATTTTTATCCTTGAGCAACTTATATATCCAAGCATCTATTATATATCAAAACACAATTAGAAGCTTAAATCAGGTAAATGACAATTACTGAAAAGAAGAACCAACGGTGTATAGGTAGACAACTTAGACGGTAACTTTAATGAGGTACCTTATACTAAGACATTGCTAGATGATGCATATTAATATTTCTAGACGTACAAAGACACATTACTAGACATACGAATACACATTGCTAGATACAACCAGAAACCTTATTACCTTGAAGTCGACTTGAGTTTTGTTAGGCAGTTCCATTATCTTTGGTCACACTAATGGAAACCCTATACGAGAACTCCGACATTGGCAAGTACCATACTTCTGGATATTCTTGTTCTTCTTCGTTGTTTATTTTCATCACCTTCTCGTACTCACTGACATTGATGAGTTTCGTTGTCTCTGTAGGGAACGGCCAATCTAAGACCGCAATCTGTTATTGTTTTACCTGCGTCGGAGTAAGTAAGTTCCACGTAGGCATGCCATCAACGTGAACCTATAATATAACATCAAATTAAACTATTAACATTACTTTTTGAAGGTTATTGATAATACGAGAGATCTACTTACGTCAACGTCTGTTTGTTCTTCCTCGATGGAGTCCAGTGTACGTCTCTTCTCGTTCGAATTGTCAACAGCCTTGTCACATTCTTCGTAAAATGATTGAGTGCAGTCTACAAAACTATCGTCAGCCAACGGTGTAACACATCTGACAATCAGATCGTTAGATGCTGTTTTATCTTGTAGTGGTGTTGCATGTGAAGATGGCTCGACCTGTTTTAGTTTTTCATCGCGCGTAATAACTTCAGTCTTCGCTGCGGATTGTTGTTCTTCGTTGATAATTGGAATTACCTTTACTGGAGAGACAGCTTGTGATAGTTGTACACACTTTGCTGCTTGTTCAATCCCATGGTACGCGAACGTGTGTACAGTAGACTGGCGCGTGTCTTCAGGCGCCGCTGTTTTCACTTCCTAATAACAGAACATAACAATATCATCAACATATATTGCGAGTTTAGTTCAAGTCTCATTGCTAGTCTAGTTACTAGTCGAATGTTGCGATTTTCGCCTATTAGACATTGCTATATACGGCAATTATATTGACATAGTGTGATTGCGATTTCTTTTATATCAAAACGGTATTCTTTTATTTTGTGATTGCTAGACTTCAGACATATTGTGGTTGCGATTTTTTCAACATGCATCTACTAATTAACCGTGAACCATGATGGAAATCATGTCTTAAACTTTTCTAATACTGTCAAAACAACATTTTCATAAAAACAACAACCCATCTTAAATATTATCCAACCTAGAGTTTGAACATTTCAAAACCTGCCAAAACATATTACTAAATATTTATGAAATTTAACAATTTTGAGATCCACTTACATCTTCAGCCACATTCTCCACCACCTTCTCAGAGAGAGGTTCTGGCCCCATGACTTTTGTTGCTGCGTTCTCCACCCTAGTAGGTGCTTCTTCAATCTCCTTAGTTGGATCTGCATTAGCCACAACTTCCTGCTTGTCAGCTTCTTCTTTGTCCTGACCTGTCTTTGCATTCTGTCCTTCCTCTACGGCTTCTTTGGTGTTCTCCAACTGTTGTTTCGATGTTTTTGTTCCTTTATTGCACCCTTTGTCCAACTGCTCACCTTTGTCCACCATTAGCTCCTATTCATCAACCTCGTTGTTTCCAACTTCATGTCCCTGTTCCGCTAAGAAAATTTCATTTTGCGCACCGGCAGCATGAGTTAGGGGTGATAAGTCTGCTGCCACATCCCCTTTCTCATTACCAGCGTCACAACCAAGTATTGTAGTCCATTTCTGCTTCCCAGCGACATCAACAGCAATAGCTTCCGGTGTAGTAGTTTCTTGCATTGGTTTAACAGGTGTTTTGGAGTGAACACACCCTCCATCTCCTTCTAACTTCTCTTCCTCAGATACTTCAATTTCTTTTGTCTCCGTTGTCTCAAAATCCTTATCTTCTTCCGTTGTTTCCTCCGCCTCAACATCCTCTTCTTCTATTATTTTTTCGGTCTCCGAAACTTGTTGGCTCCTCTTAGGAACAAATCCATGCCTCCGATATTGGTAAACCAATGTTTCTTTAACTACCTTCTCAGTAATATTGGCAGCCACAGTTTCAAGATCCTCCTCATCTTCACGGCAAAACAGCATTGATAAGGTGTTCAGCAGATCCTCATCCTCACCATCCACACTTTCCTCTTCCACCTCGAGCTTCTGTTTCAGCTCATTCAAGTCTTTCATCAATTTTTCAACCTGTATCAAACGAGCATACGAAATAGTTTAGAATACTAACATTGCTAGATACATCATATTGACATTGCTAGATGCATTATTTTTACATTGCTAGATGCAGCAGATTAACGTTGCTAGATACCTTATAATGATGTTTGCTAGATCCTTTATAATGATGTTGCTAGATACATCATCTAAACATTTCCTATATACAGTGTAACCAACTTATATAGATACAGCCTATAAACGTTATTAGTGCTTAAAAAATATCAGAATACTCACTTGTTTGTTTTTCTCCTCAAGCGACGTTTTTAACCTTTTGTTTTCAGCTTTCAACTGGTGCAACCGGCTTCGTTTTTTCAGCTTCTGGTTGTCACGCAGCACAGACTGTGACAGCCCTCCAAAACTTGGAATACTGGACCTACGGTTGTTTTTCTTTTTCAACCTCTCCCGTTTTTTTGTACCAACTCTCGACTTCTACTCCCCAATGAATTCAGGCAATGTAACATCGTAAGTATCTGCTTCTTCTGGTGTTGTTGTGTTGTCTTCAACCTCGGTGTTCAAACTCCTTTTACTGCTTGTTCCAGCCCCGTCATGTACCTGTTTCTTCTTCATTCTTATACTTTTGTTTGCACCAGATTTCTTTCTTTTCCTACTCCTCACTTCACTTGTTTCCGCAGCACCTTCGTAGTTTCTCCCCGAAACAATTTCTCCAAAAGCATCACGTTCAGCCTCTGTTAACGATAACTCATCCTCCATAACCTAAGAAATACAGTATAATATACCTTCAGCTTTACAATATAATAATCATTGATACGCTTTACAAACAATTACTATTGCCAATTAATGCTACCGTGGATGCGATTTGTTTGATGTTATGGTTGCTAAATATGTTGATTTGTTTTTACTTTGAGCTCGATGGTTGCGATTTGGGTGTTGGATTCATGTGTATGTGATTTGTTTGATATTATAATTTGTACATTGCTAGATATGTTAAATACATGGTCGTCCCTGAGTTGACTAACCATCTGGATCATTTCAAATGTCGACTCATTGCCCTTCAATCCCCACCACTTGTAACACCTAGGGCTTATGTCTGGCCTTGGTATTTCAACGTTTATCAAACTATGCTCTATCAGAAATGGCTGTAGACAATATAGCTCAACATTACAAACACGGTTTTAAAAATAACTTGTTGATCATAAACCATTTTACTTACAAATAGCGGAGCAACGCATCCGATCACTCTACCGGGCTTCCCGGCCTTAATATATTTGTCCAGTGATTTATGCAGCTTCTCAACGATGGCTTAAGACCAGTCACAATCGGGTTTTTTTTTAGATTTTCCACGTAGAATACTGTTGTCCACCCGACTACATCGCCTGACACTGAAAAGAACAGTGTCGAGCATATGAAAAGTATCAACAGACGAGCAGCATCCTTCGCTTCGTCCTCCCCTCCTTCCCTTATTGCTTTCTCGATCGATTCCTACAAAATAAATAATATCATAGTAAGAAGCTGCAAGAATAATTCAAGACAGTTACGCCTACTACGACATTGATAGATATAAAGGAAGACATTTCTAGATGCATATTCCCAAACACCAACATACTAGTATATTGATTTCACATTGCTAGATAGAGTATGCTACATTGCTAGTTACATGCATACACATGCCGATTTTGGTATCATGCTAATATGCCTGCAGCATAAACTCAAAACAAATACATTTTAATAGATTTTATTCACCTTTATCAATGCATTAGACACTGATTTGTCGTTCGTTGGCCCGATCCTCCTTGTCCGTGGACTCAAAAAATATTTTTGCATTAGAATGGAATCTAGCTTAGCTCCATCAGCGAACCGACCGATAAATGTGCCTATTTTATTCATTGGCATCTCCTCGTTCCTATGTTTCAGCCCAAATATAGCCTTCACATCTTTTGTCGTTAGCCTTACTTGCTTACGTCCTATCTTGAAAGACTTTCATCTCACATCGTAAAAACTACAAATCGCCTCGATCAGGTAGTGGAACTTTTTCAGCTTCAGATTCTCTTTCCTTACATCGAACGATGTTTTGAGAAACGTATAGAACGGTGTTCCTCTAGCAGCCTCTATGTGTTCGGATGTAATGATATCCCGTCTTAATAGGTTGATTGTGCTTACCAAGCCTGACCTGTAGAATACTCCTGTCTTAGTCATGTTTGCCTGCAAACATTCCCATTTGAAAACTACTTAGTAATAACAAGAACAATCCCATAGTAATATCAATATCACCCATCAAACAATTAAATAATAAAACTAAGCAGCGAACATATACATTAACAATCGAAGACAGCACTGGTGCAACTAACTCGACAACAACATCGAACTCACTTCATTG
The DNA here is from genome assembly GCA_036936605.1 of Limnanthes douglasii subsp. nivea. Classification (NCBI taxonomy): domain Eukaryota; kingdom Viridiplantae; phylum Streptophyta; class Magnoliopsida; order Brassicales; family Limnanthaceae; genus Limnanthes; species Limnanthes douglasii. The sequence goes on along the minus strand of JAUPFV010000001.1, from coordinate 213,878,331 downwards.
CTACATTGCTAGACGTGACCAAGTTCAACTACTACATTGTTAGACGTGCAGTACTGACAGTAAACTAGTCAAAGAGACTACAGTTAAGATTTTGAAAGTTGACTAGGTATTTAGGGTTGCTAAATGTATTTCATACATAAAAGAGACTACAGTTAAGATTTTTTTTAATCTAAATAGGTCAGTATTGGAAGATCCACATCCGTCGTGCATCTAAATGAGCTTAAACTATCTCTATTAGTTAATCACAAGATCTTAGGGTTTATTATTCCGTGTATGATAAACTATATTAGGTGATTCTTTAGTTCTATTAATTAGTATCATATCCAAAACCCCTTTTGTGATTCATATGATAAAGAACATGTATATCTTTTATTGAATCCAAAACAATTTTTTTACATACAAGATCCATACCATTGGAAATTATTTGTTAATTGACTTGGTACAGTGTGGACCTACGATTTATGTAAAAAAATCATAATCAGATTGATTTGTTCATAAGAAAACATGATTAAGTGTTTAAGTTTTATGAATCAAAAGCATGACCTTTTATATACAAGATCTATGCCATTAAGATTATTTGTTAATCGATTTGGTAGGGTATGGATTTAAAATTTATGTGTAAAAACACGATTGGATTGATTTGTTCATAAAAAATATGATAAAGTGTTTAAGTTTTATAAATAATAATAAATATATAACTGGATTTGGGGTTAGAGTTTGGGTCAATGACAACTTGCTTAAAACATGTTGGTTCCTTAGGTGAGTCTGGACTCGTGTTAACAAGACTTGTGTATATGTGTTTTGGTTTGGAAATTCCACTCTTAGCTCTGGTGTTTATAGGCTGAGTGTTTAGTGGGTCAGTTTGAGTATTTTTAGTATCAAGGAAAGTAGGAAGTCTTAATGAGGAAGGTTCTAAAACTAGAGTAATAGATGGTTGAGTTAAGGAGTTTCTGTTTGAATGTAATGTTTGTAAGGTAGAGGATAAATAATGAGAATTTTTGTATAACAAGTAATTTGTTTCATGTGCAGGAATGGCTTGATAAAAAAGGATTAAAACTGGAAGGCTATTTGTGGAGGTTGGACATGCATCTGTAGAGGTATAAGTAACAGGTGAGTTTGTTATTCCAGTATTAGCATAGCCAGTATAGTTATATTACATTGTATTTTCTGGAGAACTATAGACACTAGAAAGATTAGGAAAAGTGTGTAGCCAATCAGGGTAGTAATTAGGACTTGAGAATTCAGCTTATTTTGTGTTGAAAACTGATTAACACAAGAATATCCTCCTCACTGAATATAACATGTCTAGAAATGAGAATATTTCCAGTAAAGATAAAGCATTTGTAACCTTTGTGAGAGGTATAATTACCTAGAAAAACATATTTGGTAGAATCAAAACTGAATTTATGTTGTTGATAGGGTCGAAGGCATGGGTAGCATGTTGAACCAAAAACTTTTAATAATAAATACTTAGGTTGTCTATGATACACTAGTTTATAGGAAGTTTTGTGGATTAGAACAGGGGTAAGTAGCATGTTGATTAGGTAAGTCGATGTGTTGAAAACATCAGACCAATAAGAGAGAGACAAATGAAAGCGAGCCAAAAGGCTTAAGCAATTCTCAACAATGTTCATGTGCTTCCTCTCTGTCCTACCATTTTCCTTAACACTAAACACTCATCCTATAAACAATGTTCATTTACCTAATCAACAATGTTCATTTATTAATAACACTGAATTCTCAACAATGTTCATTTATTAATAAATATTCAGTGCAAGGACATTCATCTTTTAAAGCCTCCAAGAGGTATCCGAGTTGGTTGAGTAAGGTATGTTTGTGACCAAAAGATCATGAGCTTGTATCCCTTTACGTACACTTTTTCGACTGAGTTTGTCACCTTGTGTGGTTTATCTACTGATGGTGGTTTACAGACTATTGCTTCAGAATAAGAATTTATCATCTGCGCACTCATTACACTTTAAATAGGTGTGGGTTCTCTATGAAAAAAAAAACATTCATTGTAAGGAATTATAGAGAGCGCACTTCCCACGCAATCGCAATCGTAGAAACACTTATACAATAACGATATAAACTCCATCAGAACTTAATTTCTGCATAGCAAAAGTAAGTTTTCTCTAGATGAATCTTTTATTTATAAATTTTTTTTATTTTTTAATTAAGATAACATAGAAAGTTTTTATAGAAACGTACAAATAAGATAAAAATAAAATAATTAATTTGTTTTAATTCATTTAAGTTTTGACTTTATGGGCATAATATAGTCATAAAATCTCATAGTAATAATTCTAATTTTATGGTCATAAGATTTACACGTTAATTGAATAATCATTTTTTCGTGAAAATTAAATTAATTGCATAAATAGATTCAAATATGCATTTATTAAATTAATTGAATAAATGGAGACAAAGGGTGAAGTTATTTTTCGATGAAATGTTGTATTTCCTTTCCAAATCCAAATCTAAAAAACATTCATGACTTGCTTTTATTTGTTTGTCCTTACTTTTTTTTTAATTTATAATTTTTTGCTAATAACTATTCTCAAACACTAATATCAACGAACACAAGATTTAACCCAATTGAATGCAACATATATGCTTTACTTTATAAAATTAAACCTTAAAAACCAAAAAACCTTAAATTTGATAAAGATTATCAATTGAGGAGGACACCCAAACCAAAGATTTAACACCGGAGAACATCACACAATCAACAAACAAAGTAATTTAATCTTGATTTTTAAGTTCTTACAATCAAGATTGTGTTAGAAAAAAAAAATCCTTCCATAGAAATTCTTGATTTTTGCAGTTTTTAACGACGAACACATGATTTTGAGGTGGTACCTCAGAACCATGTGTTCTGTTAAAAAAACAGCATGTAATTCTGAGTTGCTGCCTCGAAATTACATGCATTTAAAAAAAAGGTGTAATTCTGAGGCAGCTACTCAGATTTACTTGCTGTTTTTAAGAAAAAAACATGTAATTCTGAGTAGCTGCCTCGAAATTACATGCATGAAAAAAACATTTGAAACAACAACAATATGACACGAATTTGTTCGATTTGTTTTTAAACATTCATTAAGTTACAAGAATTTGTTCAATTTGTTCATCGAGTTCCTGTAACTTATTGAACAAATCGAGTACCTACATCAAGGAATACAATAGTTAAAAAATGAAAAAAAAAATCATACCTTTCTTTTAAATCGATAGGGGTTGTTGAGAGACTAAAAGACCTTTTGATTTTGTATAATTAGGGTTAGGGTTGGGTTTGAAGTCGAAATAAGTGTTGGGGTTAGGGTTCGAAAGCTTGTAATATCTATGTTGGGTGGAAAAATAATAGAGTAGTTAATGAACGTTTGATCTATGGTGGTCGGTCAAGAACTAAAGAAAGTGTTATTTTGGTAAATGAATGGTTAATCTAGGTATTTCCTTCATGGAGGAAACATCAAGATGGGATTTCTATGAAATTATGGGAGAAATTTTGGGGGAAATAAAAAATGTTATGGAGAAAATAGCTTCACCCTTTATTGAATCTACAAACAAATCTATGCAGAAAAATTCAAAATATGTATCAAATAGTATTTAATGACATAATACTTTCATGTTCAATAAATAATATAATTTTCACATGTGCATTAACAATAAATATTTATATTTAATTTATATTAATAAATATTTCAACTATGAGTAAATGACGTGATTACTCTATTATGTATTGAAATTATACTTTTCAACCCCAATATATATTTTGAAAAAAACTTTGTCTCCAATTAATTGCTCGTCTCCACTTACAGATGGTAAGGGCCCACCAAAGTATTTGGTTGAATCGTCTCTAATTCAATAGTCTCCAACTCAACAATAGTCTCCAATTCAACAACAGTCTCCAATTAATTGCTCGTCTCCACTTACAGAAAATTTTAACAACTCTTTGTCATAAAAACTTAAAAAATTCAATATACATAAAAGAGGCTACAAGCCAATGTTGCCAACAACAAAAAACAGGTCGTGTAATAAACCTTCAAAAACGACAGTTGCCAACCCATCTCCACGATATTTAAGGCTATATGATAAATAATCTTCATCTCAATGCTCGAAAATACCATAGGCCAAATAATTTTGTTTTCCATGTTCAAAAAGGTTATATGCCAAATAATCTCCATCTTCATATTCGAAAAGCTTGTAGGCCAAGTAATCTCCATCTCCATGCTCGGCAAGGCCATAGGGCGAGTAATCTTCATCTTCGTGGTAGAAAAGGCTATAAGCCAAAATGATCTCCCTCTCCATAGTAAAATAAAATATTGCAGGTCAAACAATATATGTATCCGTGATTAAAACGGTTATAAGCCAAATTATCTCCATCTCTACGATGGAAAGGGATATCAGTCAAGTAGTCTTCATTTTCATGTTTGAAAAAGGTTATAAGCCAAAAGATCTTTATCTCCATGATAAAAAAAACATTATAAGTCAAATGATCTCCATCTCCACGACACAAAAGATTTAAGCCAAGTTATCTCCATGTTATATACCAAGTGATCTACATCTTTATCTCATGTTTCTCATTTTTATGTGTTTATTACATACCTATCTCCTTCCTTAAAAAAATGTGAACGGGTCACTGGCCACGCCTATGGGCTACGCAAAGGGTTGTACTATACCCGGACCAATTGAGTCCAATAATATGGACGAGCTTGGCTATGCCCACTTAGGCTAGTAAGGGGCCGCATTGTGCCCAATAACTTGTACTTGTATTAATATGTGAAATACATCAAGCCTATAAGGTCATGCAAAAGGCTGAATCGGTCTCTCCAGCAAACAAGCTTATGGGTAGGCCCTTCCAAAGCTACGGAATGGGCCATACCGTGCCCGATTTCGTAAGGGCATGCTAAATCACCAAATGTTAAACAAACACATAGCTTTCCACTCATATAACTTATAACTATTAATTACGTCGATCGTTACTAAGCACGTTCTCATACAAATACCACTATTTTCCTACATACTTACCACCTACACAAAGTCACCTACCAAATTTGGTAAATTCTCCAACATAAGGTCCATGACATCTACAACGGAACATACTCACATAAAGCAAGTAGATCTATATATTGTCTTCACTTCATCAATCAGCAAAGACTATATGGGTTACTCATCTATATCCAACAAAATGTCAAAGCATGTCGAATAAGCAAGTAACATCCTAGCAGCATACTAATTTTTAGTTGCACTTTTTTCCTTTGAAAAAATAGATTTTTTAATCCTCAAGGGAGGTTTTGGCTGGCAAAATGTTTTTAACGAAGCAAGAACAATTAAGTACGAATCAAGTTGGAGACGTCTTCGATAACAGTTCGGCTAGGAAAATTAATATAACCAAGCCTTAAGACTTTTCGAAGTCTAGCCGACATTGGTGGAAGAGTTTCTTTGACATGATCAACGACACCTCAATAGAAAAGATAAATGAAGACAGAGCTACGACAATTAACCAAATAAAAATAAAAATAAAGCTCTCTCAAATGCAAAGAAGAGTAAGAATATTACATTATTTAGTTATTATATACGATCATTATGTAGTCATTAAGTTTCGCTACCCTCCAACTCGAGGACTATGAGGACTCCTAAATAAAAAATTATTTTGTATATAATATCCTAATAAAAATACAGTATATTTGTAATCTAATTAGACGTTATATTTACTATTAAATTTTGTAACTGATAGCAATAAATAAAGCGAGATGAAACGTCTTGTATAACTCATATAAATATGAGCTGAACTCGAGATGTAAGGCATCAGATATATACACAATTATATTATCACACCATTTTTCGGTTCTCTTTTTTATCCCTCTGTAGATGATTTAGGTATGTGATTAGGGTTTTTTATCTTCATCATATACTAGCCATTATCATTTTTTGGCTCTGGATTCACCATGTAAGCATCAGTTTGTTATGATCTTTGTTGTTATGAATGTGCAGATAATAAGTCAACGGTATATGGATATTCTCTTCGCTAAAAAATTGGGGCAGTATGTCCATACTTTTCACAAAGCTGGCAGGTTGGCCTGTTTGGGCTAAACCTTCCTCATATGTCCCTGTAAGTATTATTGCATTTGTCTCTGTGATTAGGTGACTTGCTTGTATAGCCATGACCTCTAAAATGGGTGTTGTAGTTATTTTGTTTCACCTGAGCTTGGTTGTTTTTATGTGGCTTAGTGTCACCTTTGTTGCTGGAATTGGTAGAGGTTATATTCTCATTTGCCCTAGATTTTTGTATGTTTGAATGTTGTTCTAGTCTATTTTCAAAGGTTGCAAGGTCAGTTTGCAGGCCTACTCAAGTGAGCATTTCTTTTTCAGCTAGACTCATAATTATAGGTGTATAGTCAGAATCTAGACCAACCAGCATCTGTGACACTAGGTCATCCATAGTGACTGGACTTCCAGTTATGGCTAGATTATCTGAGATAACCTTCATATTAGCTAAGTAAGCATTCATGTTGGACCCTCATTTCTCGGTCTTTTGAAATTCTTCTTTGAAATATGAGACTCCGGATTTTGTTTTAGAGCCATACAGTTTTATCACAGCTTCCCAAATTTCTTTGGTTGATTCATACTCAAGAAGTTGTATAGAAATCTTATGAGTCATGGTTGTGAACAACCATCCAAGTAACATATTATCTTTGGACTGTCAATCCTCACTGTTGGATTTTCAGTAATATTGCATGTAGGATCTGCTAACATAATAGGAGGATAAGGTGTGTCACATTTGATGTAACCAAAAATTATATTTCATTTGATGATGGGAACTATTGTGGATTTCCATAGAAGAAATTTATATCTATCCAATTTGAGATTGTTGCTAGTATTGCTCATTTTAGCCATTTGAGACTTGTTATTGATGTTGTTTCAAGAATAAAGCAACAAGAGTGCTTAATCAGAGTACAGTAAAGGAGAGTATGTGTTAGTTATAATTGAGCTATGATACCAAGTTTGAGTAATAAAGAAAGAAATAAAAGGATTCAAGAAAGATGGAAGCGTTAATAGAGTATGAAATTTTCTTTTTTTATTTCTTAATCAGTTTAATGTAGTACAATTGTAATATGAACATGTATTTATATACAATTTGTACACAAATTTTTATATGAATGTAACTAACTTTGTAATTAAATTTTGTTAACAAAGCTTTATGTTTGAAATTTCCAAAACAAGTTACGAGGTTGTAAGTAGTCTTAGGCTTTTGGCTTAGACAAAGTCACGAGTTGGGTCAAGATACATAGTCCAGCAGCACTTCTTTACCCGATTATCCTCGATGGTAACTCTTCAGTTTGAGTAAGGTTGAGACATTGTTTTATCATCTTCAACAACAACATCTTCAACTTTAGTTCTTCTCTTTTTCTTGTCCAAGCTTTCACCTTCTTTACACAACCTTTCTTCCATAATGTTAGGTGTAGTTTTAATTCTAATAGTATTTTCCCATTAAATAAGTGTGTGTTTGGTTGCTCGAAACTCTCTTCGTGAAACTTATATGTTCATAATGTTTTTTCACTTATAGGCTCAATTTGTACCTAATTATATACAATCTAATTAGTGTTATTACTTTTTAGTTGTACTATTTTAATGACAATGACCAAATATATATTTAGCATATTGATTCATAATTTAATTCGATTACTTATTTAATGCAAAACTAAAAATTCAATAAAATTTATATCTTTATTCATAAAACTTAAACACTTAATCATACTTCTCTTATGAAGAAATCAATTTAATCATGTTTTTCACAAACATCCTAAATCTATGCAATACCAAATCAATCAACAAATAATTTCAATGGTATAAATCTTATATATATATATATATATATATATATATATATATATTATTTATCTTATGAATAAAAAAGGGTTTTGGGTTCTAATACCAATTGATAAAACTATTATTGAATCGTCTCATATAGTTTATCATACATTGAATAATAATAAACTCTCCGATCTTGTGATTAACTAGTAGATATATGATATAGCAGTTATGGTTTCGTTTGCAATCCATTGTTAGTGATTGATTGATTTCTTAAAAAAATTAATAACTCTAATTGTGTTAAACTCTGTATTTTAAGTCATTACTTTGTGATCGAGACCACAATCACTAAATTTACTTATCAAGTTAGTCTTAAATTATTAGTTCAGATTTAAATGTTGAAATTTGAGCTCAATCATTTATATTGTTCAATGATCTTTTTTACTTACAAATCTAATTTATTTTAATTATATATAATATAATTAATCTATTACTTACTCATTAAACTAATTTATAATAATCCTGTTCATAGGCTAATAACAAAGGCTAATCAATGGTTAAATTGCATTTAAATCGAATAGTTGGATACATTTATCTCCGCACATAGGCGATGAGCGTAAGCCCCATCTAATTCTTTTTTGTTGATTAAATCTAACTCCGAAATATTTTCTTCGATTCTGTTTTATAAACTAAACATTTCGTATAATTTTGTTTTCAAGCTTCATTGGGCTTTACTTTTGTTCCACCAAAAAAACCACTGTGAAGTTTAGAGGATGAGAGGATGTGATACTTTAGTGGAATTCTAACCATACCAGATAAGTTCTTTAGGCTAATGTGAACTATAATAATATATAAAAAGAAGCGTAAGTTACAGACAAAGTATGAAAAAAATATTGAGAGCCTTTGGCTAGAGTTGATAAAATTGAGAGAATTGCTCAGAAAATTGGCTTTACTTGTTGCGTTTCTAACTGTTCTAATAAAGTGTGGTTGTTCTGGAATAATGAGATAAGTTTAAATGTTTTGTGTGATCATGATCAGTGTCTCCACTTGGAGATAAATACTTCTAATTTTTCTAGTTTTCTAACCTCTGTTTATGCTAAGAATAGATGTATGCAGCGTAAAGAATTATGGAATAAGTTGGCTATCTTACCTCAGGATGACAAGCCTTGGTTGCTGGCTGGTGACTTCAATGCCATTTCATCCTCTGATGATCAGCTTAATTGCTCTTCCTTTGATGTTTCTAGTGCTGATGACTTCAACGATTTCATCAGATTTTGCAATCTTGTTGATCCTGGCTTTGTTGGTTCCAGATGTACCTGGAGCAATAACAGAGCATAGAAAAGATTAGATAGATTGTTAGTAAATGATAAGGCTGTTATTTCTTTTCATATTCAGGTCTTACACATGGTCAGAACCTGCTCTGACCATGCTCCTCTGTTAATTACTTTGTCTAATCATATTTGTTCTACTTCTCAAAAGAAAGGTTTCTTTAAATTTATTAACGCTTGGACTAACCATCCTGATTTCATCTCTGATGTTACTCTTAATTGGAACATTGTTTGCAAGGGTGACAGTAATATGGTGTTTTGGTATAAGCTTAGGAGGCTTAAAAAATTTCTTAAGGGTTGGAATATTAAAAAATTTCTTAAGGGTTGGAATATTAATAAATTTGGTAACATTTTTAGCAAAGTGAAGCAGGCTATGGATGATGTGGCTAATATGGAGAACAGCCACCAGGTTGTCAACAGCAGTGAGTCTAAAGATAAGTTAACTAAGGCTAATAGTCTGCTTATTCAGGCCCTAAAGAATGAGGAAAGCTACTGGAGGCAGAAGTGCTATAACTCTTGGTTAAGCAGTGGGGATGGTAACACTAAGCTTTATCACTCCTATGTTTCTCACAAAAAGAAAAAGAATTCTATTTTTGGGATAAAGGATAATGGTATCTGGTTGACTAATGAATCTGATATTGCTAGCTCTGCTGAGAATTACTTTAAGGATATCATTTCTGGTGATATCTATTCCTGTGAGGATAATGATATTAATACTTCTATTCTTAATAGTATTCCTACTCTTGTTAGCACTAGCGACAATGATAGTATTATGAAGGATGCTTCTAAAGAGGAGATGTGGGCTATTGTTACTGCCATGAAAAATGACAGTGCCCTTGGCACTAATGGCTTTAATTGCCACTTTCTTAAGACTTGTTGGGGTATCATTAGCTATGATCTTTGTCAGGCTATCAATGCTTACCTAAGGGGCATGACTATTCCTAAGGGGATCTTTGCTACGGGGATCTGTTTGATTCCTAAGTCATCTAACCCTATCTTGTGGAATAACTTTAGGCCTATTAGCCTTTGTACGGTCTTTAACAGAATTATTTCTTCTCTTATCAACACTAGACTAGCTCATATTCTTCCTAAGATTTTTTTTAAATGTCAAGGTGCTTTTGTGAGGAACAGGCTTATTCATGAAAATATTCTCACTATTAAGGAAATGCTGCACAATATTAATAGAAGGCCATCTAAAGGGAACATTATTATGCAGCTGGATATGACAAAGGCATTTGACAGAATGTCTCATGCCTTTGTCATCAAGGTTATGCAGAAATTTGGTTTCTCTAATGGTCTGTTGGCTCTAATTCACTCTCTTATTTCTAATGTAATGATTTCTATTCTAATTAATGGTAGTAGTGTAGGCTTTTTCCCTCAAAAGAATGGATTAAGACAAGGGGATCCTTTATCCCCTAGCCTTTTCATTCTTGCTGAGGAGGCTCTCCTAAGGGGGTTGTCTGGTCTTTATACTGCTAATCCTACCATGAAGTATTATCTTAAGTCAGGCTACACATTACCTTGTCTTGTCTTCGCTGATGATATTGTAATCTTCTCTAATAGTGCAGTTCCTTCTCTTGTTAACCTTTGCAAATTACTTGATAATTATCAGACTGCTTCTGGGCAAATGATTAATAAGGACAAAACCAAGATTGTTACCTCAACAAAGCTGGTATTTGCTGCTAACTCCAAGTTGAAGGCTGCCACTGGTTTCAAGCTGGATCATGCCCCTTTTAAGTATTTGGGAATCAGCATTTCTGCAAATAACAAGGGAAGAAATTTTGTTAATCTATTGTCTGCCATTTATAGTAAAATTCAGATTTGGGATATGAAGTCTCTGTCCTTTGGGGGGAGATTATCTCTCATTAAGAGTGTTCTTCATCCCATTGTTTATTATTGGATGCAGAACACTCTAATTCCTAAGTCTATTCTCAATAAGATTGAATTGTGTTTTAACAAATTTCTTTGGAGGTCTAATTACAATGACAGAGCTATTCATTGGACCTCTTGGGGCTATCTATGTAAGCCCTTTGATGAAGGTGGCTTGAATATCAAGTTATTATCTGATATTCAAACCACTTTCTCATTCAAATTATGGTTCCTATTCAGGAAAGTCCAGTCCCTCTGGTCTGAGTTGATGCATCACACATACTGTGCTAATTGTCACCCTTCTATTGCTAAATGTAATACTACTGATTCTATTATTTGGAAGCGCTTAACTGCTATTAGGGCTCAGGCTGATGGGTATGTTCACTGGCATTTAGGCAGAGGGGATGTGGACTTTTGGAGAGATGCCTGGCATGGCATGTATCCTATTGCTACTGATTCTGATTACAGGACTTGGTTGCTTCCTGCTAAGGTCAATACTTTTTGGAAGGATACCAATTGGGATTTCTCTTTGTTTAACTTCCTGTCCCATGATCGTATTTCACACATTAAGTGTGTTAAGATTGATCAGGGCCAGGAAGATAAGATAGAGTGGACTATTTCAAAAAATAAAGAGTTTAACACTAACTTAACTTGGGATATAATCAGAGTTAAAAACACAAAGCAAAACATTTTTAAGAAAAATTGGAGTCATTTTATCCCAAGTAAATTTTCTTTTCTTTGTTGGAAACTGTTAAAAAAATTTATCCCAATTGATAGCATCCTTTCAAAAAGACATTTCACTTTGGTTTCCAAATGTCAGTTCTGCTACAGTTGTGAAGAGAAGAATCATCTCTTCATCAACTGTAGTTATGCCTGGTCTCTGTGGAACTACTATGGGGTTCTTTTCAGGGTTCCTTTAGGCAGGTTCATGTCCATCAGCCATGTATTCTATAGCTGGTTTTGGGCCTCGAATGGTAGATTTCATATTACCCATCTTGTCCCACAAATTATATGTTGGACAATTTGGCGTAATAGGAATGCTAGTAAGTTCTCTGGTTCATATGATAGGTTTGATAGTGCAATCAATAGCATTAACAGGGTTATTAAAGTTATTGATGCTAATGGTTTCTTAAAATCTACTCACTGGTCAGGTGTTCATAAGGCTGGTTTGGCCCTGGGTTGTCTATCGATTTACAAAAGAAAGCATAATCTAAGGTACCTGAAGTGGGTGACTCCTCCTCCTGGCAGGCTCAAGGTGAATGTTGACGGCGCGTGCAGCTTCTCCGGTGAAGCCAGTGGAGGCTTTCTGGTTAGAGATGAGCATGGTAATCTTCTCTTTGGTCATGGCTTCTGTTTTGGCAAGGTTGGCCCTTTTGAGGCGGAGTGTTTGGCTCTGTTGGAGGCCCTTTCTCACTGTCGAAGAAATGGTTGGGTGAATGTCGACATAGAGTCTGACTGTCAGACCCTAATCGACACTCTGGCCTTCGGTGTCGATGTTTCCTTCTCGTTGATTGCTGTTTGTAGAAGATTGATTCATCCTTCGATGATCCTCCGTCACGTTTCCCGTACTCAGAACGCGGCTACTGACTGGATATCGAAATGGGCTTGGAAGGTGAAGGGTGACAAAGCTTTCCTGGTTGTTGATGCTCCGGTTGAGCTTCTGGCTTTTGTCACGCTCGAAAGTCTTGGTGTGGGGTACATAGATCCAGGTTGAGCTGGTCGTGTGGTGGTGCTGGGTTCGACTGTGTCTGAAGATCTGTTGGTGTTCTGATTTTTGTCGATCTGTGGATGATCGATTCGTGACTGCTTTAAGTGGCTGAGAATGGTGGTGTTTGATCTGTTGGTGGTGGCTGTTTGATGAAATTAGGGTTTCGATTTTGGGTTTGGTATTGAGGCGAGATCGAGTTTGGTGAGAGAGTGGAAGGGTGGAGATTAGGGTTACGAATTGGGGATTGAGTCTGAAGTGGGTGTTAGAGTTAGGGTTTGGGTCCTATTGGGTCTTGAGCCCTTTCTCTTTTTGGGCTTGTGTGTTTGGACCTCTTGTTTGTATCAGATAATATTTAGATCGATCCTAATAAATCTGTTATTTTGCAAAAAAAAAAAAAAGTATGAAAAAATATTAAGAAATGAGAAAGTAGCAAGCGGATGACTGAACTAGGCAATGCTGATTAAGAACTGCAACTTATATAAATATTAAGTTATACTACATTTGACAGAACTAATATGGTAGCAGCAGCATTGGAGCTTACAGAAGAAAAATCTCCAAGATAAAATGTCGACCGACTTGCCTTGCCTACCATAGTAAATAGACTCCTATGTTCTATAAAACAGCTGTAAATATGTACGTATAAAAGACTCGTTACCACCGCTAGAGCAAACTAGATCTCATCAAAATCACGATCTTCGGATTTCCCTATAGAGTAATCAGCGTTGGCTTCAAACCGCGCGGTATACCCCACAGTTGTGTGCCGCAACGATCTCTGTCTAACTTCTTGGCAGTATTCAGGGTCTTCGAGCTGTCTATCTTCTCTCATCCACTGAATCATCTGATGATAAAGTGGGAAAAACCTTATCTGAATGGCTTTATAAACGAAATACGGAAAAAGGGCAGCGACAAGTACGAGTAAAGTGAGAAGCCAGAAAGACGGAGCCGGAGCACAGGCTTCGATAAAAACTTTATATGCAGAAGTTGATATAGAAGGGTCTAAGGCTCCATAAGCTAATAAGAACAAGTACCAAGCAGTAATGCCACCCCATATGAATAGATGTTGCATGTATGTGAAATAAGTGATAGATAGTGCCATTTGACAATTTACGACCCAAACGACGCATGTGTAAAGGGTTGCACCCAGGATTTCTAGCCCAACTACTTCCCCGGATTTGCGAAAAGATTGAGTTTCCATTGCCTTGATACATAAAAAGAAGATTAGAACTGCGCTTAGTACTCCGTTTAATGCCCAGCCGATGATTCGAAACCAGCTGAATAGAATATTTTGTATGCCTTCTTGGTATAAGAGAGGGAACTGCGTATGATAAGTAAACGGTGACTATATATCAGATATTCAAAATTTTCTTTAAGAAAGTAGTTGTAAAAGAAAAGATACCTTTAAACAGTAACGCGCAGATACGTCTTTGTCGAAAACTCCTAAAGCGATAACGGGAAGTGATGTGAAGAAGAAGTTATAGAACGAAAGAAACCAGTCGTTGTAAACAGGTTGGCCAGAGAACGATGCATATATATCAAAAAAGAATAGTGTGAAGCCAAACGCAATGTTCTTGTAGAAGAAATAGCATATCTGCCGAAACATTTGAACAAATGTGTCAATCCTTTATATTTTCAAAAAAGAAGAAGATAATTTTTAAGAATTGAAATATTTACCATAGATGATATCCTTTTATAGCACCAATGTCCATGTACTAGTAGTAAACGCTCTAAAAATCTGAACTGTGCAATTGCTATATCACTGGACATGACTGCCTGAATTTTGAGGTTTTATCAACAAATACTTATATGGCACATTAGGAAATGAATTAATACAAATCGGCAAATAAGTGCAAACCTGCATTCCTTCTACGCCACTGATTCCAACTCCGATGTCTGCTTCTTGAAGCATACCAACATCGTTTGCCCCGTCACCAATGGCCAAAGTTGTGTTCCCTTTTTTTGTTTTAACAAGTCTAGTAACCTGCATTTTGAAGCTTATCTTATAAGACATTATTCTAGTTAATGGTTGTTACATTAACCTAACTTCAATAGATACCGCGATTTCCTGAAATTTTCGCTTACAAGGGCTTTCTGCTTCGGAGATGAACGACAACATATAACGGATGCACATCCAGTGGCTAGCTCAAGAAACATGTCTTTAATGTCGTCTTCCAAAGCGTAAATGAGCGCTTTTCCATCAATGATCAAAGCCAATGCTTCCGAACTTATATTTGCTGCATCAAGCAAAGTCGTCGCTTTGCTAATCTGACCCATGACACTTCTCTTAGATGCCTACAACATTAAAAACACAAGTGTTATTAAGATTTTCAAAGACATCAAAAAACACACAACATATAATGAAGTAAGGTATTACCAAAGCAACAGCAGACTTGTCTCCTGCTTTCTCTAGCTCTTTGAGCTCTGATGGTTCGAAGTTTATTATAATTTGCTTCATTCCTTGTCGAAGCAAACTACACGCAAACCTGCATTTATAATAATCATATACTAGACTTATCAGTTTAACGTTCACATTAAAATATACTAGATTTAATCTCGAATTCTCATACCCGATATTTATTGCTGTTTCCATCTTGTCTCCAGTCAAAACCCATATTTTAATTCCTGCCTGTGCAAGCTTATCAATGCATTCCGGAACCTATAGATGAAAAGAAAACTAGAGTTAGAGTTTTTCTAGTTAGTCGACAAATGCATCAATTTTATTTTATCCTATTATCCTTTGCCTACCCCGTTTTGAAGTTTGTCCTCTACTGCAGTTGCTCCAAGAAGAATAAAATCCCTCTCAATTTTGTCTGCTACTTCCTCGATTAAATCTTCACGATCTCCGGTTATAGTGTTCTTGGCTTCTGTGAATTCATTACTAAACTTGAGGTATTCTTCTTCGTTCAGTTCACGGTATGCAAGAACCAGTGTCCTTAAACCAGCATCAGCATATTCGTTTATGTGCTTCATTGTTTTTTCCACATGCTCATTTCCTTGCACTGCAAGTCTATCGAACATAATACTGCTTGCGTAGAAAAACAAGCTGTTTATTTCTTACCTTCTTACTTTTAGTGATTTCATAAAATAGTAAAAGAATTTCTTTGACTTACAAACCTGTCAGCACCTTTAGAAAGCAGAAGCAGCTTTCCTTCCTCGTCGCGGACAATTATCGACATTCGTTTCCTTGAGCTATTAAACTCCAATATATTTAAAATTTTGAAGCATCTGCAAATTCAAAAGAGGTAAGCTTATAGGCAAAAAAGTTGTTTGTTTGGTAAAAGCTATCTTCTTTTCAGGATTTTGACTTTCTTAATTTTTCAGTATATATTCTCACTCTCTATATCAAACTTCTTCAAACACCCAGCCTTACCATTTTTGTAATATATAACATATATATATGCTGCCTTTTGGCTTCATGCAATTACCAATATATCAGATTTGAACTTAAGCAAGCTTTTTAGCTTATACAAGTCATGCATGAAATAACTATAACATAAGGACATCAGACAGAAAAGGTAGTCACCTTTCAGATTTTCCACCAGACACAGGATATAACTCGCGCAGGAATATACTTGTCTGAGTCCTCTCATAAAATTCAAAACCAAGTTCTCGAGCTGCGACAACAAAAGCTGCCTCGTCTGGTGATTCAGCTTCATACGATATTTTTCCACTTTCTTCATCAACTTCAGGTATAGCAGTATGGCAAATTGCAAGCAAAAGAAGGAACTTCTCTATAGCCTCGGCATTCGCCTCATTAACCCATTTACCATTAACGATTCGTTCGTCAACAAAATTAAACCCTTTAATCGATGACTTTTCTTCAATATTATTAGACCTTTTAGCTTCCAACGCTGCTTTAACTAAAGAAGCACCTTTTCTCCAAGCAAGAGCTCTCTCGACCTCAGTAACACCGCGCCCGTAAGATGTTCCTGCCACTGAAAACTTTAGGAACTCCATCGAGTTACAAGTCAAAGTTCCTGTCTTGTCTGAAAGTACAGTGTTGACCTGACCAAGTTCTTCGTTCAAATTGGAGGTACGAGCTCGTGCAGGGGTGTCGGTTTCTTCGTGATACATTTGTAAATCTTGGTTGATGAAAATGCTTTGAAGAACTTTAACAAGTTCTATTGATACATATAAGGATATGGGTAATAGAAACGAATATAACATTAAGTCGGTCAAAAACTGCAGAACAGCAGCAACTACTGATTTCTTGGGGTTGAAGTAAATTTCAGTATCGTCCGGTCGAAGATACCACCTTGTCATCTTTCCATCTTCTAAATCCTCCCTAGTTTCAATCCCAAAGAATACCGACCCAATAATGGACAATATAACTATAACAGTGAATGAAGCATAAACAATCTTATCCATTCTTTTCTCAATTTTGCTTCTCTTAGAAGGCGGCGCGGTTGAATTCTGAATAACCTTAGTGTCGTGACCCGTAAAGATAACAACTCCATATATGTAATCCGTATTTCGTAACTTAGAGTCCTTAAGTAGGAGTTGTTGAGGTGTAAGAGGGTAGTCTTGGTCGCCTAGCCTTAGACTCCCAACAAAAGAATACAAATTTGCATTCGGATCTTCACATTTTATAATAGCCGAAAAGTCTGCGAAATCTGAGTCATCATGGAGATTAACAGTTGCATCAGGTGCTTGTTTTAGTTTCAAATTTGTTTCCCCGTCAAGGTTGGTGGTCTCAACATAGCAAATTGCTTCATCGTAGTTTGAAGATAGTAAAATAAGATCGGCTGGAAAGAATTCGTCTTTCTCTACCTTTACAACGTCGCCAACGTTTAAATCCATCCATTTGCACGAGCTGAAAACTCCTTTTTCTGTATGTATTTTAGCTTTCCTGTTGTTTACCTCGATATCCTGACAACATTTACAGACACTTTAGATCATGAATGACAAATATTGTGTTCAAGACTCAAAAGAACGAGCTGAAATATATAACTATATGTTAAAATTGTGCATGATTAGTAGAACATGTACTAAATCAGCCATTACTAGTCAAAAAATCTGCAGGATTCATAACAAATACCTAAATTCAAAACTCTGCATGATTCATAAAACTTGTAGAAATCTGTATTTAAAATCTGCAAACCGTAAAAATACAAAATTTATAAAATCCGCAAAAAAGTCAGATGCAGACCAAGCGGGATTCTCCTAATCAGAACTAGCTTTGAACAGAAATGCACTCAAGTTCAACACTTTAACATATAAAACCAAACTACCCAACTCCTTAACATATATGACTAGGTAATTACGCAATTTTTTAGACTATACTCTTATCAACTACAAAATATGACTCGCATAAACTCCGTTACCTGTTTCTTCCGCCTCCAATCTTCTAGAGCCTCTTTTCCCATCGTGACAGCGATCACGACAACAAGAGGAAGAATATTACTGAGGGCGGTGTAAGGAGATACTTTTGTGGTAGACAATATAGCACAAATGAGAAAGTAAATATTAGCTACCCTCCTGAATTGCTCGAACAGCGATTTAGGAAAGAACGTCACTAACGAATACTTTGTCGATTTAACATAATTGCCAGGGTAGTTAAGGAGACTGGCCTCCAAGCATTCCGGTTCATTGCAATAAACCACTCTTGAAAACCCAGGTCCTCCTATAAGTGAATGGTCACCATTGAATGATGCTTTTCCGCACGAAAAGGCATGGATTCTGTTGAACTGTTGCTTCTTTCTTCTACGGCCAGCCATAACCACAAGAACATCCACAAACTTGCTTCTTCAATGCCAGACCACTACCAGATTGAATTGTAGCAGTAATTAAATCACACTGAAATCAAAAAAGCAAGAAAACATTTCTACTGAACATTAAATTAATATAACCAATATAAACATTCTAAAGAGTAAATCTAGCACTTGAAAGAATTAACATTGTGAAAAGATTCGACCTTCAACACCCAAAAAGACTAGCTAGTACTAAACAACACAAAGATATGTTCTTTAAAGATCTTGTTGTTGTTGGGACAGGAGATACGTTTGACGGGTAGCTAGAAGAACTCAGAAACATGTAATGTCCAATTGGGCTATAAAGCCAACTACTTTTCCACATAACAAAACAAAAACGGATCAAATTCAACCACAAGACAGAAGAAAAAAGATAGAACTAACCCACTAGAGAGGTTGATAGACCAGACAGATTTGGAACTTCAAAATGAAAAAAAAAAAAGCCTTTTTTAAAAGAGCAATCAGTCAACAGAAGGGTATAAAAATAGAGTACATTTGAATATTTAATGTATCATACATGATACGTACATAATAGACATTGAAATCAAAATAGGTAACGATATTTATATAAGGTATAGTAATCATCACTTGGAGTATTGAGCAAATCTTCTAGATGGTCAATGGCAAGCTGTAAAAACAAGTAAAAGTGTTGCAACTAATAAATACATTTGAAGTCTGAACAGCTGTTAAATAAATTGAAAGAAGGTAAGAGTTACCACCGGTAAGGATCATTTATGGTTTGGTTTACTCAAAAAGTTTATTACTTTTTATGTTTGTCTTGGAAACAGTTGAAGAAGAAATTAACCAATCATAGGGATGGGATGGGATCTACTGCTCTATATAGCAAGAGAAAGAACGTGAGCCAGTGAGGAGAGATCATCACCATTAATTAAGATAGTGAGGATCATTAAATTTGTAAAATATTAAAACCAAAAATTAAAAAGGAGTTATTGTTTAAGAGGATTCTAAGATAACGGAATAATAATCCATATTTACATCCATAAATTTTGGTACATATATTTGTAGGGGATTTTGTTTTTTAATCAAACATACTTGATATTATTAACAGAGTTTGGCTAACCGGTGTCTGGGCTGTGAATTTCGGGTTTCGGGTCGTGTTCGTGTCGGGTTTGACCAACTCGAAATTTTAGAACCTGTGACACGATCCCGACCCGAACCCAAAATTCGTGTCAAGTTCAAAGATCCGAACCCGACCTGCTGTCAATTTCGGGTTTCGGGTCGTGTTCGTGTCGGGTTTGACCAACTCGAAATTTTAGAACATGTGACACGATCCCGACCCGAAATTCGTGTCAGGTTCAAAGATCCGAACCCGACCTGCTGTCAATTCGGGTTTCGGGTCGTGTTCGTGTCGGGTTTGACCAACTCGAAATTTTAGAACCTGTGACACGATCCCGATCCGAACCCGAAATTCGTGTCAGGTTCAAAGATCCGAACCCGACCTGCTGTCAATTTCGGGTTTCGGGTCGTGTTCGTGTCGGGTTTGACCAACTCAAAATTTTAGAACCTGTGACACGATCCCGACCCGAAATTCGTGTCAGGTTCAAAGATCCGAACCCGACCTGCTGTCAATTTCGGGTTCCGGGTCGTGTTCGTGTCGGGTTTGACCAACTCGAAATTTTAGAACATGTGACACGATCCCGACCCGAACCCGAAATTCGTGTCAGGTTCAAAGATCTGAACCCGACCTGCTGTCAATTTCGGGTTTCGGGTCGTGTTCGTGTCGGGTTTGACCAACTCAAAATTTTAGAACCTGTGACACGATCCCGATCCGAAATTCGTGTCAGGTTCAAAGATCCGAACCCGACCTGCTGTCAATTTCGGGTTTCGGGTCGTGTTCGTGTCGGGTTTGACCAACTCAAAATTTTAGAACCTGTGACACGATCCCGACCCGAAATTCGTGTCAGGTTCAAAGATCCGAACCCGACCTGCTGTCAATTTCGGGTTTCGGGTCGTGTTCGTGTCGGGTTTGACCAACTCGAAATTTTAGAACCTGTGACACGATCCCGACCCGAACCCGAAATTCGTGTCAGGTTCAAAGATCCGAACTCGACCTGTTAAAAACTTGTTGGACCCGAACCCGACCTGTTTGACACGAAATTCCCGTTTGACACGAACCCGACCTGTTTGATAAAATTCGTGTCAGGTTCAAAGATCCGAACCTGACCTGTTAAAAACCTGCTGGACCCGAACCCGACCTGTTTGACACGAACCCGACCTGCGCTCTACCATTTGAGCTACATCCCCTTTCGAAATTTTATTGGTCCACTATATTTATATAAAGTCAAGATACGCTTACTTCATATATTTACACCGGCTTTACTATCACCGGTGAAGTTATCTTACCGTAAAATATATGGTGATGATGGGTTTGTCATCTCACCTAAACATGAAAAAAAATACATGAGATAGATTAAATAAATTTCAGAAAATATCAAATAATCACTAAGTTGTCACTTTTTAACAAATAACCACTAGAAATTTAAATAGATTCATCCCACAAAACAAGATTGAATGCATTTAATATCTATTAACAAATCTAGCAAACTCACACGAATCAGATAAAAAAACTGTTAAATAATAAATCATTTCCATTCTTTATTATTAATATTATAATCTATATACACAGAAGATTCAAAACTTTATTAATATACGTGAAAGAAGAATAAAATTTAAAATTTTATAGCAAACATGTGAACCATCATTTATCCTCCATCGTATACTTATTATTTAAGTATACTATTTATTTTATATCTTTTAAATTTAAAATAAAATTATTTCATTACTAAAGTTTTATAAGTATTTTTGGTGTTCTACAAAATTTTAAAATAATATTATTTTATTAATAAAGTTTTATTAAGTGTGTTCAGTATTTTATTTTACAGGTGTACAGGTCTTTTGGGTTTTACAGGTCTGTTTCGGGTTTACATGTCTTTTCGGGTTTCACATGTCTTTTCGGATTTACGGGTCTTTTCGGGTTTTACAGGTCAGTTTCGGGTTTACAGGTCTTTCCGGGTTTACAGGTCTTTTCGGGTTTTACAGGTCAGTTTCGGGTGACACGAACCCAACCCGAACCCGACCCGTTTTTTTTCGAGTCGGGTTCGTGTCGTGTCTTAATTTCATCGGGTCTCAAATATCAGGTCTCTAACCCTAAAAGTTTGGATCGTGTTCGTGTTGGGTTTACAGGTCGTGTCCAAAATTGACAACTCTACCGGTGTCCATGGCCACCAGTTAATGAATATTTAATAACTTATTTTTTTTAGTGAAATCAATGTATTTTTTATATTTAGAATAAGCCGTAAAATTTATAGACATAATTACCCTTCTACTTAATAAAACATATTCAGAATTAGATAAAAAAAATCATATACTGTACTTTTATTTTAGAAAAGAAATTATTTTTATCTAAGAATTAAAATATAATATATATGTATTTCTCAAATTCAAAAATAAAAGTAATTTTGGAAACTAAATTTTTGAAATTTAAGAAACACTATTTTATTTCTTTATAAAAAATCTTTTTTTTTCAATTAAAAATATAAGTGATTTAAAAACAACCGTTTTTTTTAAACAAGTTTTTTTAGAAAGAATATATATAAAATAAATATTTATTTTAAAAATATTATATAGACTGGTTTCTAATAATTTAGAAACTGATTTTTTCGATTTGTATTTAGAAATTTCAAAATAAAACTAACTTAAAACTAATTAAATCAAATTATATAAAATATATTTTCTAAATTTTGTTTTGAAAGTCAAAAATAAAATACTATAAACATATTAATTAGATAAAACATGATTTACCAAAAAAAATACTCTTCAAAAATAAAAATAATTTAACAATAATTAATAAAACTTAAGTTTAAGAAATAATATATTAGTACTTAATTAAATAAAAGATTACTTTGATAATACTTTTACTACTCTTTAAGTATAGTAATATTCTAAAAGGATAGTTATGTGCATGGACACCGGTTAGTGGGGTTGGTGGACATTTAATATCAAATTTTGATTGGTTAATAGGTTATTTTCAAATACAGCACTAATGACAATTTTATACCCTTATTATAATAAGGGAGTTTATACCCTTATTAAAATAACTGAGTTAGACAAAGGCTCCAAAACAAAAGTACAGGCGTTAAAACCAAATTACAGAGATAAATTTGAATTTTCTACTGCATCACCAAAACTAAATTGGAAAACGAGAATCAATGGCAAAGACATAAGCTTCAAAGCTACGAACAAAATTTGACATGGCTTAGAATTTGAGTACGGAATCCATAGCAAATAGTTCATTAAAATCAAATTCTCATCAAAGAGATAACACCGGCGCTACAAAAGCAGCCAAGGCAGCCTGATAATGAAGGACAAAAGAGAACTGCAATGCCACGGCTTTAGGATAAAAGGCAGCCTGTTGATGTATGTCCAGCTATAGAGGCATAAAGATTTTGGGATCCAGCTTGAGAATAGCAACAGGCGAACATCAATGTAACCGGACATCAACAGAGCAAGCTTGAGAACAGCAACAGCTCCATAGGCATCAACAGCCCCACAGGCGAACATCAATGAAATCAGACATCAACAGAGCAAGCAATAAAACAACATGAGGGCAGCAATGAAATCCAGGTAAGATATTATACCATGAATCTGCAATTCTTATCCAATTCTTATCCATCTGTTAGAAACTATATAACTGAAACCAAGATTTTCTAATCTAAGGGTAACAAAGATTGAAATTTTCAGAGATAAAAATATATTATTCCAAAAACTTAAAATAACTTAAGGCGTATAAGACTTTATATAAGAGCTTCTCAAACCCCTAAATTAGAATACAAAGAAATAAAATAAATATTCTAAAATAAAATAAAATCAAATCAAATCTTAATATAATTAGATTTGATCTAAATACATAAGATATTTGAATAAAATTAAATTAAATTAAAAAGGTTTTTGTTTGGACTTTCTGGGCTATGTTATCCTCTCCTGGTTGACAAGAATTCGTTCTCGAATTCACAACACCACCATCAAAAACCCAAATTATTTATTTTATTATATTCAATCATTACATTGGGAATTATAATTGTTGACCTTATCGGAATAAGATAAACCCTTCTCGAGTGTTCCTTATTCGAAATCACATTGAAGCAATTCGGTTGATGAAAAAAAAATAATTTCAAAAACCTTTTCATAGCCTGAAGACAACATCCTCATGTCCAGTTGATGAAAAAATGGTTTTGAAAACTTTTTCATAGCCTGAGACAGCATCTCGATAAGCAATTTTTACCTTGATTTGACGATTGGTAGCCAATTTAAACTCCTTCAGTAGCCGGTCAATACAATCGTCATTGAAACGGTTGGTATGCCCCCTCATACTCAAAAGATATTCCCGATCTTCATGACCATGTGTGTTGTTCTCTTCTTTAAACTTTGAATCAGAATAGTCACGTTTTAGAAACATGTTCCCCCATAGCAGGAACTAAGGCTTTGATACCAAACTGATGGCACGATGGAAATAGAAGAAGAAGCAACGATAGATGAAACATTAATTCAATTGTAGCATGATGAAACCCTAATCTAAGGGTAAGAAAGACTGAAATTTTCATAGATAAAAATATATTATTCCAAAAACTTAAAATAACTTAAGGCTTATGAGGCTTTATATAAGAACTTCTCAAAACCCTAAATTAGAATACAAGGAAATAAAATAAATATTCTAAAATAAAATCAAATCTTACTTTTGTTTGGACTTTCTGGGATACATCACTTACCTCTTCAGTTTTGAACCGGGTATTATTAGCATTGTCATCCAAAGTTAAAAGAGGCTGACCATTGGCCCATTTATCTAACCAAAAGTCCATCCTTTCATTTCCTATTTTCCAGCTTATGTGAGGCTCAATAATCTTTTTGATATTGGCAAGTCTTTTCCACACTATTGATCCAGGCCTAGAATAAAGAATCTGCAATGGATGTAAACCTTTGCAATATATGTTGTGAATTAAGTTAGACCATAAGGAGTTATTTTTTTTTATAATTGGCCCAAAGTTTGCAGGAGATAGAGTCTTGAACATCAATCAACTTTCTGATGTTCAAGCCACCTTCTTTAAACGTTTTGCAAACCTCCCCCCACTTGCACCAATGAATCTTATTGTTAGTGTTGGTAGAGCCCCAAAGAAAACGATTGAAAATGATTTCAATTTTTTAATAACTCCTTTAGGAATAATATTACTTTGCATCCATTATTGAATGATGTTCATAAGGATAGTATTAATAAGAGAGAGCCTTCTAGTAAAAGAAAGGTGAATATAATCTCAATCCTTAATTCTGTTATTGATCTTGCAAATAAGGTTATTGAAGTTCATGCTTAATCCTTAATTTGTAGGGGTTGTTATACCGTCTCTAAGATATATTACTATAATTTTTTTCTCTCTCAACTTAACAGACTAACTGCTATATAAATATAGTTATACAATTGGGGGGATAAATCAACACATTTAAATTAAAAGAATTTGATTTAAATTTATCAAAAATATACTTACGCTTTGAAAAAACTATTATGGATATAAAATTTGAAATATATTTATGTATAAAATCAACAAAATCATTCGTGTATACATTTTTTTATCTTTTTAATTTAAAATTTTGAAGGGTCGTATTTTTTTAAATTATAATTAGGGGGAAAAGTGAAAATACCATTGGTTTTTTAAGACGAAAAAACTAGATTCATTTATGATATGTTATGAATTTAAAAAAAATTACATTGATTTCTCATTATATGGTTTGGCATATATCATATGTTTAGTTTTGCATCTTCTTAGTCCTCTTCGTTTACACTGTAAAATTAAAAAATTAAAAGTTCGTATCTTTCAAACCGTAACTCGTAACTTCTTTGTTTAACTGTAAAAGCCTTTTTAGACTAAAACCTAAAATAATACAATATTTCAACTACAAAATCAAAGTAAAAACATACGAAGAAATACCGAAAATCACGAGTAACATAGAATTTGAGACCCAAGAACAAATCTGCAGGAAAATCGAGTTACATAAATCAAAAGTAAAATAATCAATCATCAAAATCAAATAAAACACAAAAAATCATATCGAGTTGAAGTTGAATCATCTTTGTAGTTCCTAAATCTCATAGAGAAAGAAAAACAACTATTATATATAATTACTTCAAAATATTTATGTTATTAAAAAATAATTGGATTGTATATAATAAATAGAGGAGTTAATTGGTATTTTTTAAAACGTATATGAAAACATACCTAGTAAGGTTCTGGAATTTTTAAATGGTACCAAATCCTGAAATATAATATTTTATTTGTTATTTGTATATTGTTTGGATTTTATTAAGAAAGTTAAATTTTTGTTAAGGTTATATAGTTAATTGTGCTTTATGAATCTATTGCAAACTGTATTATTTAAAAGGTCATGCTATAAAGAAACCACATTTTGATAGATCTTTCATTCTATCTTTTTTTTTTAAATTAAAACTTGAATTTTTTAATTTATCATTATCATCCTAACTAATTACCATCATGTCATTTATCTCAAAAAACAATCTAAAATTTAAAAACCCCCCAAAATTACCCTAAACCCTAACTATTTACTACCCTTAAACCCTAAAACTAACATTCTTCAACCTAAATCCAAAAAATCTATAACAAAGAACTAAAAGTCGGAGTATTCATGGAAGATGATGAAATGGGCGTCTCTTTGGAGGAATTTTTGAACAAGGAGGACGCTTATCGAATGGAGGTAACGAGCTGAACTCAAGTGTCTATTTTTAGTCTGGTCACATGAATTTATGCGACGAACAACATCGTGGTCGCACGATTTGTGTGACGTTGTATACTTCGTCGTTGCATACCTTCATGGAACATGTTTAATATATGCATCGCATCCCTGCATGCGACCATGTACTACATCATTTGTATGCAACACATATACTATACCATTCGCATGCGGGCCCTATAGAATATCATTATATATTAAAATGTTATTCGTTGTAGAAAGAACCTGCCCAACCTCCGTGTATGGATGTTGATTACACAAAAATATTCACAATGGATAGGTTATTTACGAAAGATAATTGGGTGCTTTCGTGGACGTTAAATTAAAAAAGATTAAGTTTTCCACGATTACAAAACTCTTTGATAGTAGAAAATGGGGAAGAACTCCTATATTAGATTACGTTTCTGAGAGGTATAATATTTTCAAATCAAAACCGAAGCCGGATACTTTAAGAAAGTGGAAGACTACGACGAAAAAATACAATTGTTTGTTTATGTTAAAAGGTCACGGTCATTCCTGCACTTGTATGCTAAAACGGGACGAAGAGGAACTAGTTCGTAGTTTCTCTCACTTTGGTCCGCGTCCTAGGGATATATATAGTGGTTTTAAGAATCAATATCCGGAGAATATTTTGAACATGCGGGCAATCTACAATTGCTGCCAAAAACATAGGGATGTTGAGCACGAGAGATAAACCCAAATACAATATTTATTGAGTAATTTGAAGAAGCGTGGATATTCGACGTAGGAGCAATTGAAAGACGATTCAAAAGTGATCACCGATTTTTTTTCGCACATCCTACGAGCATAGACTTATTACGTACATTCCTTGATGTGATATTCACGGATTGTACCTACAAGACGACTAGGTATAAGATGCTGCTATTAGAAACTGTTAGGGTTTACATCTACTTCCATTACATTTACCATTGTGTATGTTTTTTATGAACGGGGAGAAGATACCAAATTATACTTTGGCTTTGGGTACTCTTCATGGTTTGATGATAGATAGTGTGTGCACATTTCTGAGCGTTATTTTTATCGATCAAAATTTATCTCTCATGCGATTTATCAAGGAAATATTTCTGGGCACATACCACTTGTTATGCACGTGGCATATTGGTAAGAACATTATAGGGCCAGTTCGAAAGATATTCCAAGAGGATGTGATTATTAAACAATTTGTTGAGTTTTATGGCTACATAGCCGGAGCAAACACGATTGAAAGTTACCAAAAAAAACTAGCTACGTTGAAAGAGATGTTCGACGCATGGATAACGAAATATGGTGACAAGTTTCTTCAATATCGAACAAACAAGATCAAACATTACGACCAAACAACAATAAATAGGTATCTTATTTACTTCTACTTTTTGTTTTGTTATTATATCTCTTTAACAACACGTCCTAATTATGTACTTGTTTTATGTAGGTGCGATGGTGCTCACTCGGCCCTTAAAAAATATTTTGGGACGAATCAATGCAATTTAGAACATTTTTGAGAAAAATTTCACAACCTACTAACGAAGCAACATGCGGGGATCCTCGAATCGTTCGAGCGAAGTAAGTTTCGTACTCACCTTGTTACTTATTGTCCTTTAACCAAAGAACTCAAAGATCATGTATCCCATGCGAGCCTAACCGAATTGATGCATGCTATTGTACATTCTAAAAATATAGGAGTTGATCGAGTATCATATGGAGGATGCGTCCTTAGGAAAACACACGGGTTACCTTGCGCATGTGAAATTGTGTCAATAGCTAAAGAAAGCAGATGCATTCCTATGGAAGATGTGGATATATTTTGGAGACGATTAGATATTTTTTATAGAGATCCCACTTTGCGTGAAGATGACTTGTAAAAACAACTATCCACATAGATAGCTTCATTCCTAGTTTTAGCCATAACCAACAAGACCATATTATCAATAGGTTTATGCATATATTGAAGCCCGAAACTAATCATATTCAAAAGCCTAAAGAAGTGGTTAAAGCTAAATGTAGGCCAAAGGGAGGTATTGTTAAATCGACCAAACGGAACCCTAGTGCGTGGGAATTTCCCATTGAACAACCCGCTAGTGGTAGCACTCTAGCAAACTCAATAGGTTGTACACCCGTTAACACGTTAGGGAGCACAGCCGCATCGAAAGTGGTTATAGTTGTACCACCCAAACCAAAACTTTCCAAAAATAAAGTTGGTCGGTTGAGGAAAACTGTTAAGGATGGGAAGTTAACTATATATATATGGATGGCATCCCGGCTTTTCTACACACTTATATTATTAAGTTGGTGGACGTTCTTCTGTACGGACAATGCGGATATCCGTTCGTATTGCATTCAATATACAATAATGAAGAGAGATGGGAAGATGTTAGACGTGAGTTGTTGAAAGAGTTAAGAGAAAATTGTTCTTCTTCGTTGGATGTATATGGTTCGTCCGATGTGTTTGATGATGTGGTACGTAGGTTGGATTACTTCAAGCCCAACCCTAGTAACCATTATTGGATGATATTTTGGTATATAGGACTAGTCATTGCGATAAGGTATCAATGCATGGTATGTCACGTCTCACAAGCAGCGGTATTATCGTATCTACGTCGACCCCCAGCCATGAACGCTTCAACGATTATAAAATTTGAGATTGATTTCGTACATGGATACCACTTTGTTAATGTCAGTATATCATCCTTTTAATATTTATGAACTTTTCTTACTTATTTCATACCTAAAGCACTAGTTTAACATTTGTTTTTTCGCAGATTACTACTCCATTTGATGGATCATTGTTGCCATTATACCCGTCGTAGAGTGCCTACGCCACCAAATAAGTGAGTCAATAGGCACATTCGTACTACCGTAGGTTCAATAAATTTACGCAACTTATGTCTGTTAGGAAACTGAACTTGAACGACATACCACATGTAATCGATTTGACTAAAGACGATAATTGATGTAATGGTAAATGTGTTCATTTTTTACTTTTTATTTTTTTTTTGTATCCCACTTAACCTACGGATTGGTTATTATCTAGTGAATTGATGTAATGTTGGTTATTATCCATTGTTTCTTAACCATTTTTTGCCACCAAATTTTCCCGCCAATAATGTTTCTTAACCATTGTTTACCGCCAAAGTCTACTATGTTCCTTCCAAAAGACAATATATAATCTTCAATATAAAGAAGCCAAAATGAGACATAATAATTCATCTACCAAACGTTCTTCAACATAAAAAAAACAAAATAAAACGTTTCGAAATATAGAGTTTACAGTTGACGAAGACTATCATATGCTTCACGCGGTGAAGTTTGCCACCTTGACAATGTTTGACGATACAATCGATACCTTTTTTACTGAGTGTTATGTAGGATGTTTTTTTATTATAGATGGATTGGAGTGCTAAATCCTCAACCACGTAGTCGTGAAGAAGTCAAGAACATGTACAATATGGTTAAATTTGAACCACTCTAACATTTGTTATACATGGCATACAAAATTAAGCAAGAAGCTGAAGAAGTATGAAACATGAAAGTTCATGATTTCATTACAAATTATATGGTAGCATATCTCGAGGATAGGATTAAGCAAAAAATGATATTATTATGAACTCATCACCTGTTGAAGACAACATGTGATACGATTTCGATTACTAAGTTATAGTCGTATTTTGTTTTGTTGTTGTTAAGCTTTGTTGAATTGTTTTGCTATGTTTGGTATTTAATTGTTTGTATGTTATTTGACTATGGTTGAATTAAAGTTAGATTTCTCTTAAATTTTTTGATTTGCACGATGAGGTAGAATATTATGCTGGGCCGCATGCGACATCGTATCACATGGTCTCATGCAGCGCCTTTACAAAAGTTTGACCCTTGTTTTCAAACAGAGGGCTATGTGTCGCATGCAACTCGGGACAGAGGCTATGTCGCATGCGACACCTTAAGGAAAATTTGGCCTTTGTTTTCAAATAGAGGGTTATGTGTCGCATGCAACTCACGATAGAGGCTAAGTTGCATGCGACGCCTTAAGGAAAATTTGGCCCATGTTTTTAGAGAGAAGGCTCTGTGTCGCATGCAATTTGCGATATTACATATTCTGGTCGCATGCGACTGGTTTACAAATTTTTGGCCCAAGTCAACAAACATAGGATGTTTATGTGTGTTTTATACTACTTATTAGTATATATTTTTTAGTTTTGTTGTTCTTTTTTATATTGGTTGAAGTTATACAATAGTCATCGTCGTAGTGATAACCTAAATCACTACAGGTGCTTTGAATAATTTACTTAAAAATACAATAGCACAAAACCATGGATTAGTCATAAAGTATCATAGTAACAAACAAGTTCCAACATAAAGTAATAACAAACATAGTAACATAGTCCTAAAATGTAGTAACAAACAAGTCCCAAAATATAAATCAACGGCGTTTATATCGCTCAACAATCCTGCCCATCTAAGTGGCAGTCTCTAACAACTCGTTGTATGACAAAATGGGTAGTTGTGGTAAAAATTCAGCAATCCGATCGTAGCCCTTGGAATCAACGCCACGTTGTGGGTGCACCTGATGACCTCAATGGTCACGAACCAAAGCAGGGCTAGTTACGATATACCAAGGTTCTTCTTCACCCAAACAAGGTACAATGCGTCAGTGCTGGCCTCCGCCCATTATATACTCTACCTACACTGGTGAAAATATCATGCTGCCAATTTTCCCATTGCAAAGCATCCTAAGCTTACCTCTGAACAATCTTCTTGCCAGATTTTTTCGTAGGAGGATGACGTATCTTGCACGACATCAGTTGAATGTGGCCCATTTGGCGAGTCACACGATCTGGGTAATAAGGAACCACAACGTCAAACGTCTTTAGTGTAAGCTCAACCCACGTTCCGCTATAGAACAGATGCTCATCCCATAGATACTCATACGAGAGGAAATTTACCTGAAAGGAAAAAATTAACAAACAAAAAATGACAAGTGTAATAGTAAGTAACATAATGTTTCAATTTTAAAGATACTACTTACATCTATTTTGGTGCAAATGGAGAGTAAGTAATATAATGTTTTTAAGAACCAATTATATAGTAAATTTATTAAGTATTAAAACTTATATATGCATTATAGAAGCTAAACACCTCATGTAGGGCGTAATCTGGATAGAGGTTAGGGACGTGTGGCAATACGGAGGCGAACTTTGTATCGGCGGCCTCAGGTGCCTCCTGCGAATATGAACCAGCACCACTAATGCTCGCAGTAGTATAACCAGCGTCATGGTTCATATCGTCTTCCGAACCACCATGACACAAGCGTGGTTTTGTACGGCTACCCGGGGTCGCTTCCCACTAAGGCCAACCTCCGTAAGCAAGGGTGGTATATCACGAGATGTTGGGGAGTCTTGACGTCAATGAGAATTCTTTACTGTCATTTTTATGCGACCCAACATGAAAACATAAAAGATATAAAATTAAAATACATAAACAATATGGTCGCATGTACCAGAGAAAAATCAAGTCGCATGCGACAACTATGTTAACTGTGTTGCATGCGACAGCTATGTAACTCTGTTTTATGCGCAAGTAAGCCTTCCTAGTCGCACGACACATGCGACCATAATAAATCTGGTAGCATGCAACGTGCGAAGAACACATGTAAACTCAAAAACCATAGATCTATCCAAACAACACCATTTCCAACAAAATCAAAGCGAAAACGATGGATTCGCATATACAAATAACTATACAATACTAATTTATGAAAACAAAGCCTAAAATCATGCAAAAATCACACTTTTAAAATCAGAACCGAAAAACCTACTTTTTTACCATTTATACACAACAAAAACTTGAAAAACTTATAGTAGGAGACTTGTATTGCTTACCTTAATATTATTATGGGTTCAGATTCTTCAAAAAACACGCTTTGATTTTTGATGAAAACTTGGTGCTTGAGAGGTTTTGTGAGGGATTGAAAGGAAAATAGTAAAAATAGTGAGAGATTTATAAAATGCTTTTATACCTAGGTTATCTTACATTGACAAATTTGTCTGAAATCTGGTTAGAGATATATCAATCGGGTATAGGATCCAGTCGTGTAAGATCCATCAAAATGTATCATTTTCCTAACATGGCCCTTATTTAAATTATTGTTTGGAAATTGTATTCCTAATTTATTTAAATATTTGATTATTTATATCCAGTGATGATATGTATTTAAAACGGTTAAGGAAATATTCTGTTTTTATTCAATTTAGGCGTCTCTTTTTAAATTTTAATAGTTATATAGTGATATATGATAATTTCAAAAATATTTTAGTTAAAAAATCGTAAAATAAATAATAAAATAATAATTCGTTATCAACGAGTTCATATCATTATTTTTCAGATAAGGTTACGTTTTTCTGATTAAATGGAATTTAGATTAATGAGGGAAGATAGCCCAATCAAGATGTCATTTACAATGTAATTGATGGGTCGGGTAAACCTACATTAGGGAGACTCAAC
The DNA here is from genome assembly GCA_036936605.1 of Limnanthes douglasii subsp. nivea. NCBI lineage: Eukaryota > Viridiplantae > Streptophyta > Magnoliopsida > Brassicales > Limnanthaceae > Limnanthes > Limnanthes douglasii. Next base: position 213,845,566 of record JAUPFV010000001.1, on the reverse strand, counting down.
TGAAAAAATAAAGCGAATAAACATAATCTTAAATCGAGACCCTCTATTTCACAAGTACAGACCCTAAATTAGGACTTTTTTCACCCACCATTCCCTTAGCTACTTCATTCAGATAGAGTAGGACGAAGATCTAATAGGGTCATATAATTTGGCTTTATACTCATTGTCGGGTCATATAATCCAAGCTCTTGAAGTAGAAATCTTATTATACATTACTAATGCGATAGATCTTATCTTGTTTTACAAAAAAACTTTTATCGAGAAGGGCGATAATAAAAGTCAGCATGTAATAAAATTGTAAGTTGTGTGTTTGAATTGGTTTGGCAATCGATCTAAAGTGAAGACAATTGGTATTTATGTGTCAATTTTAATGCTCATAACCACGCACAAATAAATTATTTTTAAGGACATATATTGATGAAGAATATATAAATTAATACAAAAATACTGCTGGAACCTTTAACATCTTTCGTAATACATTTAATAAAAAATTATGTTATATAATCCCTTTTTTTACAAACTATATTAACTTAAATTTATTATGGAAATCCTATTGAGTACTCGTCAAGTATAGTACGCATAAGGTAATTAGATATGGTATATTATTGTTTGAAACACGAAGGATTATATCGACTAACAAGATTTTTTCCACAAGATTTGCATTCATATCGAAAGAGAGGCATGATAACTATGAATTTGGGGTGAGATGTTTAAGATGACTATAGAAGATAAAATTGTGAGTCGTCTTGTGTTATACGAACCAAAATGTGGGCTTGTTTTGATGAATACTATATATAAAGTTTTCTGACGTGGTTCACATGTTATGCAAATTACATAATAACACGAACGTACTCGCTAATATTGAGAAATTATTAAGATAATAAAAAAATTAATAGTATCCTAGAATAATATGTGTCTGTTATTTCCTTTATAAAATATCATATCCATCAAACATGTATTCCTCATCTAGTTTGCACAACCCCGTAGTTATCAAAAAAATCCAAAAAACCATGGTTAGTTAACGGAGTTGGTCACTTATTTCAAAACACCCATTGTTGTTACATTTGTATAAAAAACCACTTTATTGCATCATTGATCACTATCATTTTTATTTTTTTTGCATATGTGGTCACCGCAAGTGACCATGGATGCAATAAAAAACCAACAAAAAGGGTCATTTTGATACAAATGTAACTTTAGTGTCTGCTTTGTAACAAGTGACCAACTCTGGTGGCTAACCATGGTTCTAAGCCATAAAAAATGTGGCCCTCGTCTACTTTGTATACGGACAAATCCAGATTTACAAAAAATACAAGTGAATTATTTTTGCTCTATTCTCTAATGTTTTCTCTCATATTTAATCTTTTGTCTCATCTCTCGTGGTTTTATCCTAGATTATATGATCTTTCCTTGTCTATATTTTTTCACACGTGAAATTGTCTCTCATTCATCTGGTTTCGCATGATATGGTCTCTCATCATTCATAGTTAACTTGGTTTCGCATAATATACTTGTTACCACTTTTGCATAGTCAAATTGATTGCACATGATATGGTCTCTCATCATTCTATTTATCCTAGATTCACATTGATAAGGAGATAATTCGCCGGAATAAATAACAAGGAGTTGATTATGAGTAAAAAAATACTTGGCATGGCTATTATTGTATTTATTATCCTCTAGAGGCAAATTTGTAAACAATATGCTTAATAAGGGACCAAAATAATAATAAAACCAACCCACTAAGGATGTTAATGGGTCCACCTCACTTTATTATAAAAGGCGACCCACTTTCTTGGTAGGTGGGACATTGAATATTATTCTATTCACTTTGCACTTTCTCTCTCTACACTCTCTCTCTAGTCACATCAGATTCAAGATTCGAAATATTCCTTAAGTCATTTATTCTCTCATCATTGGCGCCGTCTGTGGGAACGCGCGATACCCAAAAAAGAATCTTTTCCCTTGAAAATCGCGATTGAAAAGATTATTTACGAGGCTATTGAATAGAGGGTCGGGAGAGAAGTCGCTCGAGCCGTATCACTATCTGAGGGCGAAGGAGCCCCGGGTCGGGAGCTCTACGTCCAGGTTCGGGACAAACGATCGACCCTTATCATGACCTGAAGACAGCTCCTGGAAGATATTGCCAGGCTAAACGCTGAAAGGGAGCGGGCGCTAGGTGAGAAAAGGGCTCGGGAAGGAAAAGGCAATGAGCCGCTCTTGGATGATCGCAGCGGGGGCAACCCGCCTGCGGGACAGCGCATGGAGGGCCGACCTGTCAGGTATTACCGGGAGCCTCGCCCTGAGGAAGGGCAGAATACCAGGAAGCAGCGATACCCGGAGGACCACCCCAGCATTTCCACCCATTACACCTCGGATGATTCGTCGGGCAGGGAGTACCGACGACGGGAAAGGATAAACAAACGCGCGCAGAAAAATCGTTCCCGACGCCACCGAGGACCCCGATCAAACTCTCCGAAATACAAAAAAGGTAGCACCAAAAAAACAAACTCCAGTGTCATTTGAAAAAGAAGATATGCCCGCGGCCAGTCGCGAAGAGCGAGTGTTGTTGCCTCAAGTACAATGGCAACCTTCGAATAGCCAGAATCAGGCGTACCGAACCAGCAGCCAGTTTATCAATCCGGGGGATGAAAGGCTTTATGGAGTTCAAACAGAAGGGCTCGGAGGCGGAGCTTTCGGGTACGGGATGAATTGGAGAGCGTCGCCATTGACCGACGAGATATTGGCGGGGCAGCTCCCGAAGAGGTTCGATATTTCCAAATTAGAAAAATACGACGGGAAGAAGGATCCGGATAACCACTTGGAAGCCTTCAAGAACTTCATGCTTAGCTTCGACAACGACGATAAACTCTTGTGTATGGCGTTTTCCATGACCTTCCGGGATCGGGCGTCCAAATGGTACAACCGTTTGCCACAAGGCTGCATCAAAAACTTCGGGATGTTTTGGACAAAGTTTAGACAGCATTTCGTCGGAAGCAAGAGTTTCCGAGCCAATGGAGACACTATTATGAATTGTAAACAGAGGTTGGGAGAGAGCCTCAGGGAGTACACCAGGCGGTTTATCGACGCAAAAACCGACCTGGACCACTGCGAGGAGAACGTGGCCTTAACCCTATACCGCCTCGGTTTGATCACAGGACCAATGAAGCAAGCAGTAACTAAGAAGCAAGCATTCACTTTTTCCGCTCTTCTGGCCCAGGTAGAAAAACAGATATTGATCGAAGAAACCGAGGCGTCCGAGCTGGCCGCGCAAATTAAGCAGAGCGCGCAAACGGCAGTTGTGATAAGACAAGGGACTCAATCTAGCTACGCTCGGGTAGTCCAGCCAGTTAACACGATGCAACCGACCCAGTCCTTAACAACCAAACCTTCGGCTCCACCAAGCCATAAACCAAAGCAGACGAGTCAAACGGTTTCGCGACCCATGTCTAACAAATGGATCCGACCTGCTTATTTCGCGGATCTAACAGAATGCGTATCGTCGATCTACGAAAAACCAAGAAAAGTGGGATGTACCGAAGGCCTTTCCCAATACCCACGCCTCAGGAGTAGAGGAACAATCGTTATTGTCGTTATCACGAAGACGTGGGACACGATACTAAGTATTGCATTGCCCTTAAGAAAGAAATACAGATGCTGATCGAGCACGGTAACCTCCTGGAATATGTTAAGAAAGCCCAGCAGGGTGCAACTTCCAAAGAAATCGTGGTAATGCCAAAGCCCAAAACCACTATGACAATTTCCGAGGTAACCGACCCTTTTGATGTCACCATTGAGTACCTCGACCCCGAGGCTAACCGCAACATAATATGGATCATCGAAGAGGAGGCAGAGGAAATCGTCGGTAATGTTAGAAACCTTTGTGAATTCTTTGAGAGTCTGACTATCTTTGGTGGAGATTCTATTGCAGGTACCACTCACTCTTCCAGGAAGAGGCACATTGTGAATCTAACCACCCAATTGGAGGCTCGACCTTACCTTCACTCCAAGAGTGTCCCGTCCCCGATCCTGTATTTCGACGATGACGACATGAGAGATATAGACGGCCCTCACGAGGATTCCATCGTCATCGGGGCGGCCATCGCGGGGGAGGAGGTCAGACGCATCCTGGTGGAGACAGGGAGTTCGGCCAACATAATCTTCGCGTCCACTTTTGCCAAATTTAGGACACCTCCGGTCATCACACGGTCAGACCGGACCATTGTGGGATTTACGGGGTCGGCAGCTGACGTCATCGGAGAATTTGAGGGCATCGTTCAGTTAGGCCGCGACCCATTTAAGAAGGAGGTCACCGTTCTATTCGTGGTAGTAGACGCACCGGTTTCCCATAATGCAATCTTCGGCAGATCGTGGATATCGCGAATGCATGCGGTGTCTTCTACAATCCACCAGTGTTTAAAATATGTGGTCGGGAACAATGTAGGAATAATTCGGAGTAGCCAGAAAGCGGCACGGGAGTGTTACCGAGCGGCGCTAGCACCTAAAAAGGATCAGGAGATGGTTCAGGCTTGGGAATAGCAGTTAAAGGGGCTACCCCGGGGTCGTTACCCGTTGATGATCCTAGGGAAGCTCCTAGCTATCTGACTACCGATGAGGAATGTGAACAACATCCGTTTGCTGAGGGGAAAATGCTGCGGATCGGGGTTTGCTTGTCGCCAATCTTCAGGGAACGGTTATTGTCTTTACTACGGGAAAATTTAGATTTATTCCCATGGTGCTCGAAGGACGTAACAGGAGTCCCGGAGTCGTGCGTTATTCATCGGCTAACTGTCAACAAAAACGTCAGGCCCGTCTCTCAGAAACGTCGGGCTTTTTCCCCGGAAAAGGCAGATATTATTTTGCGCGAAGTTGAAAGAATGATTAGCGTCGGGCACATTAAAGAAGCAAGTTATCCGTTGTGGACCTCCAATCCCGTTCTGGTTAAGAAGAAAAATGGGAAGTGGAGAATGTGCGTAGACTTCACTGACCTCAATCGGGCATGTCCGAAGGACCCGTTCCCAATGCCAAGGATCGACCAATTAGTAGATTCGACTTCGGGAAATAAACTGTTGTCGTTCATGGATGCGTACGCCGGCTATAATCAGATCAGATTGCACTCAGCGGATCAAGAAAACACCACGTTTATAAGAGACCGAGGTCTGTATTGCTACAAGGTCATGCCGTTCGGACTGAAAAATGCTGGGGCCACGTACCAGCGGCTTGTTAATAAAACTTTTGAAGGCCAAATTGGGAGGAATATGGAGGTATACATTAACGACATGTTAGTCAAGAGTGGCACGGACGAAGAACACATTTCTGATTTGCGGGAAACTTTCGATAACCTCCGGGGTATAAACCTCAAGCTCAACCCTGAGAAATGCTCCTTCGGGGTCAGGTCAGGCAAGTTTCTAGGTTTCTTTGTCAGCGAGAAAGGGATTGAAGCCAACCCCGTCCAACTCCAGGCTATGACTGACATGACCCCTCCCAAGAACATCAAGGAATTCCAGATCCTAACTGGGCGCTTGGCCGCCTTTAATCGCTTTATCTCTCGTTCCTCTGACAAATGCGCTCCCTTTTTTCAGGTCTTGAGACAGGCCAAGAATTTTGTGTGGACACCCGAGTGCGCCGAAGCTTTCTTAGGGATTAAACGATATCTATCGTCCCCGAATCTTTTAACGAAGCCTCTAACGGGCGAGACCCTCTTTCTCTACATTGCAGTTACGGATTTTGCAGTTAGTGCGGCCTTAATCAGCGAGTCAGGTCCAGCCACAACAGCGGTCTACTTTGTAAGCAAAAGCTTACTAGACGCGGAAACGCGGTATTTGCGGCTGGAGAAAATGGCTTTAGCTTTAGTGACCGCGGCGCGGAAGATGCGCCTATACTTCCAAGCCCACCCTATCGTTGTACGCACCTCGTTTCCGCTCAAATACGTACTCCAACGACCAGACATGTCCGGAAGGATGTCTAAATGGTCGGTCGAGTTAGGCAATTTCGACATTAACTTTGAGCCTCGGACAGCCGTCTAAGGCCATGTTTTAACCGATTTTTTAGTAGAGTTCCACTCCGAGCGTCCGAATTAGGATGCATCAGCTGGAGAGGCCGAACCAAATGAGTGGACCATCCGAACCGACGGGGGGCAAACGTCAATGGCTGCGGAGCGGGCGTGCAGATAGTTACCCCAGCAGGCATCAGTATGCACCAGGCTATCCGATTCGGTTTTCCTACCTCAAACAATGAAGCCGAATATGAAGCTTCCTTGGCCGGACTACGCCTAGCGCAAGTATGTGGAGCAAGACAAATACGCCTAATTAGTGATTCCCAGCTTCTGATAAACCAAGCCTCGGGAGCTGCGGAAGCCAGGAAAGAGCATCTGGTACAATACTTAGTAGCTCTGAGAGTGCTAGCTGCCTCGTTTGACAAAATCACGTACGAGCACGTCCCCAGAAGCGAGAACATGGTGGCAGACTCGTTAGCAACGGCTTCCTGCTCGAGCAACCATCCCTGGGTAACCGAGCAAGAAAGTCCATTCATCATCAAACGACAGGAGCTTGATAACAGACCTGAAATCGCTTGCCAGGTTTCTTCGGTAACGATTTCAGATTGGCGGCGCAATCTCATAGCCTTCCTAGCCGAAGGTCGACTACCTAGCGACGGAGCTTCGGCTCGAAAAATTCGCAACAAGGCCCGAGGTTATACGTTATTGGGCGACATATTGTACAAAAAGTCATTTAGCCACCCATTGCTCAGATGTCCGGGGGTCCACGAGTCGCAGATAATTGTATCTGAACTACATGACGGTGAGGGTGCGGCACATTGTGGATACAAGGCTTTGATTAGGAGAATTTTTCTCGCAGGGTTTTATTGGCCTACGATAACGGCAGACGCACAACAAATAGTAAAGACTTACGGCACTTGTCAAAGATTCGTGAACACGATAAACGTACCCACAGCTCCTTTAGAGTCCATATCAGAAGGGTTGCCTTTCGACCGATGGGGAATTGATCTGGTTGGACCACTACCGATGGCATCTGGCGAGAGACAGACGATCATGGTGGCGGTGGACTATTTTTCCAAATGGGTAGAAGCTGGGCCATTGGCTGCTACTAAGACCAAAGACATCATCAAGTTTGTTTGGTCCAACATCTGTTGTCGGTTCGGGGTACCCCCGGAGGCTAACCATGGATAACGGACCGCAATTCGACAGCGAAGAAATGAAAACGTTTTGTACAACTCACCGGATCAGTCAATGTTTCTCTGCTCCATTCCATCCTCAAGCGAATGGGCAGGTCGACGTCACCAACCGAACCATCCTGGACGGACTCAAAAAGAACCTGGAAGGAAAGACTGGTAAATGGCCGGACTATCTGCAAGAAGTGTTATGGGCTTACCGAACCACACATCGGACGGCGACCCAGGAGTCACCTTATGCTTTGGTGTATGGTATGGATGCGGTCACTCCAACGGAGTCCATTTTTTCATCCTTCAGGATCGGTACCTATGACGAAAACACAAACGAAGACGATCGACGGCTCGCTCTCGACCTTATTGAAGAGAAACGGAGTCGCGCTCAGTTGAACTCTCTGCACTATCAGACCCTGATGAGAAGTAGGTATGCATCTAAAGTACGTCGTCGGGAGTTTAAGGTCGGTGACAAGGTTTTCAGGTGCGTCTTCCTGCACACCAAAGACAAAAGCCTCGGCAAGCTCGCCCCGAACTGGGAAGGACCGTACAAAGTCATAGAAAAAGTCAAGAGCGAGACATATCGTCTGCAAAACCGGCTCGGGCACTCGTTAAGACTACCATGGAATATCGAACATTTGAAGTTGTATTTAGAATAATTTTACATGCCTGTAATTTGTTAAAACATTGTCTGTAACCACTTATTGTTCGGGGATGCACTCTTTCCTACCTCGGTGGCGCGAGAAGGTTTTAATGAGGCATCATTAACGCCCGACCCCCCTGTTTGGGTTAATTAAAATCTTCTTTTGCCTTCCAATCTTTGAAGTAGTACGAACTAGGTCAGCTGACGAGCTGATCGACATTTGTTCCTACTAATCTTGATTGATCTACAGAATCTTCATGGGTTTTTCAGTGTTTACACTGATCTACATTTTAGATTTCCCGACCATATGGGAAATATTTCAATTTTACATTGATCTACAGAACCTTCATGGGTTTTTAGTGTTTATACTGATCTACATTTTAAATTTCCCGACCCTATGGGAAATATTTCAATTTCCCGATCATATGGGAAATATTTCAATTTCATACTGATCAACGGAATCTTCGTAGGTTTTTCCGTGTCTGCACTAATCTCGATTTTAAGCTTTCCCGACCCTACATGTCTAATTGGCTATCTTCTTAAGTTAGAGCCTTAATAGGCTTTTCGGTTCCCAAACCGATCTACATTAAACCGACGACCTTTCATCCGGTTCTGACAATCACACAGACGATTATCAAATAAAACATTCACAAGTCCATGCAGTACAAGTACAATAAACAGACGAAGGGAAAGTAGATTTGCAAAAAGCTAATAGGGGGCTCCGCAGCCCCCAAAATAATTCTGTCAAAACAAAACACAAAAAACGATTACAGGCAACAAAAAATAACGTCGGAAGTCAAGCCTCTTTTTCCTCCGACTCAGGGTCATCCGATTCCTCATCTTCGATGCAAACTCCTTCAGGGCGATCATCTTCGGGCACGTCCAACCACATGGACCCGAGGGGCAGGTCAGGAAAGCGATTGTGAAAAGATAGTACATACGAAGCTTTAGCATCGTCCGCCTCTTTCTATGCTCACTTCTTGCATTTCTCAGCAAAAAGTGTGTTGGTTGCCTTTAAGTTAGTGATCTCCCGTTCTAGGGCTGCGGCACGATCCTCCCCGGCTTTCTTAGCCCATTCCACAGCGGCCTCGGCCTCCTTAAGCTCCTTCTCTGCCAGGTCTTGAGCCGCCTTGGCAACTTGAGTTTCCTCTTGCAAACCGTACACCTTCGCCTCCATTTCTGACAACTAGAAGGTCAGCTCAATAGCCCGACGTTCCTTAAGAGCCAAGGGGACTAGCATGTTGTAAAAGGACAGTGCCAACCCATCGGTGATATGCAACAGAAACAAGTGCGGACTACCAGGAACCGACAGCACCAGAAGCTTTGTTTCGCTTGAGGAAGCCTCGGCACATGTGGGAGCCTTAGGGGGGCTAGCATCATCCGGAATCACCACTACGGGATCAACCATCGAGTCGCCCTTCGCCTCAGCATACTGATCAAACAGCTTTGGCACGGTGACACTGTCAGCACCAGCAACGGCCCCACTCTCCTTCTTAGAGTGCTTTGGCTTCTTCAATTTGACCCCCTCTGCATCGGCCCGACCTTTTCGTTTTTGCACCGGAGCCCGGTTCCGATCGGCCTCACCACCTTCAGCAACGTTTCCTTCCTCTTGAGCCACCGCCCCTGCCTTTTGAGCCGCCGTCCCTGTCTCTTCAGCCCCGGTATTACTCTCCCTGACCTCGTCGTCCGGTTTTAGGCGTTTACTAGGCGCCTTATTACGTTTTGGGAGATACAACTGGGATTTGGCGCATCTGTCTTCGCGATCAGATCCTCCATGCTTGGGGGCTGTCGCAGTTGCTTAATAGTGAGCACTTCTGACGAGCAACGCCAGAGGTTACTCATGATCAGGTTGGTGTCTTTGAAGGGGATTACCATCGGGAACCCAGGTTTGGAGCAGTAGCCTCTGGTTCTCCTTAATGTAAGGGCGGCCATTTTCCCAGCAGCCGCTCTGAAATACGAAGCGATGCTTCCAGCCCTTGTCTCCCTCAAAAAAATCGTTAACTATCTTCCATCTGTTTTCCAGGGAGGAATAGAAGAACGGGGACTTGGGAGATTTTGACAGGCCAGACATCGCGATGTACTCCTCCATAGGCATAACCCGACCCGACAGATGCGAGGCCATTATGCAGGACATCAAGGTATACCACACGTTGCGCGTCAGTTGAGAAGGGCAGATTTGGAGGGTGCGAAAGTATAGCACGATTTCGGGATCTAGGGGGAACTGGATGCCCCAGTTGAACAGCTCGGTAAAAACCACTATCTCCCGCGATCGGATGTGCACGGGGGTCTCCCCGGGGACCGGAAACCGAACGGTAATGCTCTCTGGAATTCCCCAGCGAATCAGCAGCTCTTTGTGCTCGGCCGCCGGAAAGTAGAGGTACTTGCCTTCGAAAAGAGAAACAACGTCCTTCGAAGGAAGCCAGCGGAAGTAAGTAGTAGTTATGGCCGCCTATACCTCCTCGGGAAGAGGATCCTCAGGATGATTAGCAGCATTCCCAGCAGCAGCAATGCTAACCTCCGCGGGAAGAATATCCACCTCCGATTCCTCGATATTCGATACCGGAGCCTAATCGGAGCTTTGGGTAGCGGCAGCGCTTGGGTCTAATGGCCGAACCCGAGAACTTGTAGGACCAACACTGCTGCCGGTGTGTGCCAGATTAGCCTCGTCCTGTTCCCGACGAAAGCGTTCGGGATCCATTTCTGCGGGAGTCAAGGGCCGCTGATTAAGACCTAAAAAAGTCACAGCTGTGTTAGTACCGGTTCGGTATCCCCGTATGTTGGGAGTAAGCTGAACCATCCCAAGGAAATTACCTCTCATCGGAGAAGGCGGAGGACTGATCTCACCCATAGGAAGAAATTGACCTCGGCTGCAACGTCGGGAAGAGGAAGGAGGCGCGGTAGCGTAAGAGTTTACCGACGAATACGTCGGACAACTTGTTTGGGCGATGGGGGCTCTGAAGTCCGACCTCAAGACGATTCGGGCAAAATGAAGGCCTCAGCAGGGATCGGATGGGGAATAACGGGTTCGTGAGGTTGCGGTATAGGCGTGAATGGTTTGGCACTAGAACTCCAAATTAACCCCGCACGTCGGTACTCTTCAGTACGATGACCGATGCTAGCCCAATCCTTAAATCCGAACACAGGTTGTTTCTTTTTGGTTTTTGGTTTCCGCTTCGGGTGGCTATGTCTCATAAAACGAGCTTTCTCTCTCTAGAAAAATCTGAGCAGCAGTTTCTCTCTCTAGAATGCATTGAGAGCGATGTTCGTTTATGAGGAATTTATAGGCAACTTCTTCTAGCCGTTGCACGCACGGGGAAGTCCAAATGGTGGAAAGCGGCGGGAAGTCGAAAGGGTTTCGTAAGGAGTTGTGCAAACAAGCACGCCTCGAGTAGTCGACCAACACGTGTCGCTTTTGGTCAGAAAAACACAGCAGGCGTGAGCTAGCTGAGTCAGACAGAGATTCTAGTATGGGCTTCACCAACCCGAAAGGGGGTGACCGACTGAGACCCATAAAGGTGAACAAAGACAGACCCAAAACGACCCAAGAACGATCCACGGGATGAAACATCCCCGACCACCTACGAACAGAGCTAGAAGGGTCGGGCGCCAAATGAAATAGAAGACTAGCCCCGCAGAGGAAACCCCAATTGATCCTGATCCAGAGGCCGAAGTGCCGAGGCATTTTGAGCTAAACCGTTGAAGTCTTCACTCCCTCCGCTCCCGAAGACTGGGGGGCTACTGATAAGGAGATAATTCGCCGGAATAAATAACAAGGAGTTGATTATGAGTAAAAATACTTGGCATGGCTATTATTGTATTTATTATCCTCTAGAGGCAAATTTGTAAACAATATGTTTAATAAGGGACCAAAATAATAATAAAACCAGCCCACTGAGGATGTTAATGGGTCCACCTTACTTTACTATAAAAGGTGACCCACTTTCTTGGTAGGTGGGACATTGAATATTATTATATTCACTTTGCACTTTCTCTCTCTACATTCTCTCTCTCTCTCTAGTCACATCAGATTCAAGATTCGAAATATTCCTTAAGTCATTTATTCTCTCATCACACATGATATGGACTCTCACCATTCATAGTTAGCTTGGTTCTACATGATATATGTGTTGCTGGTTTCTCATAGTCGTTATGGTTTCAAATGATAGTGTCTCTCATCATTCATAGTTGTTATGGTTTCGCATAATATATATATTATTGATTTTGGTGTGGATAAAAGTAGCCTTGGGGTAGGCTGGTAATTTTAAGTAGAGTTTTAAGGCAGCGTAAGGGTGTTTCACGGTGGTGTGGTGGTGTTTAAAGGTGTTTTAAGATATTTCAGGGTGTTACAAAGTGTTTCAAGGGCGGAGAGAGAATTAAGCAGCCTGGCAGCAGTTAATTTTTCTTACCCATAGTTAATGCTGGTGGTTGGGTATTTATAGTGTGAAATTTGGGCCCTTATGGGCTTTCGGGTCAAGTTTAGTGGACCCGGGTCATGTTTAAAGGCCCACAAGTTTTAAGTAAGTGAATAGACAGCTTAGTCAGATAGTGTTTAGGTTTTTTAGTACTTTAGTCATAGTTCGAACTGCCTTATGCTTGCAGTGTTCAAAATCACCTGTCCGGATCAATCAGTCCTGTTCGGATTATAGTCTTGGAGTCTGTCCGATTTTCGGGGAGTTTTACTTTGGACTACCCTTCCGGGGAGCTCTTCGAATTCGGACTCATCAGATTTCACATAGTTGGTCTGGTTTTCCATGATATGTTCTCTCATTATTCATACTTAGTATGGTTTTATTAATATGATCTTTCATCATTCACCATTAATGTGCTTTCGCATCAACTAATATGCTGATTTCACATTTTTTTAGAAAAAAATGGAAGAATATTCTTAATTTGAATTAGAATTAGATTCTAATCAATTTCAAATCCTTGAAGAAATTGACTCGACAATTATGATAAAATATTGGTCATACCAAAACTAAGTAACAAAAATACTTGAAATAAACCGATACTACAAATTGGAACTGAGTCACAAAAAAAACCACAAAGGTCTGATAGTTTGGTCAATTCTAGAATTACCAGGATCTATTTTTTGTTAATAATGTGATGGGGATATTAATTAAGTAAGAGATTAACTATAAGTTTAAAGTTAATTTATCATTTATTTTTTATGTTTTGCTTCTCATTACACAAATTAACTAAATGTTAGTTTTGTACTCGACAATAATAGGTAATCCGTGATTACATATTGGTACCTTAAACAAAATGATTTTAGAATACCATATGCTACTTCCAAATTTGAAGAAGCAATTATTCCAACAAAACTATATCTAGAAGTTTAATGGTAAAAATCATATAGCTTTACAACACATATATGAATTAAAAAACAAAAAATGTTTCTAAAAAATATCATTTCAATGTAGCACTTGATAAACAACAATATGGATGTAACACCTTATGTTGACGATAAACAATCCGGCCACATAGAATGTTACATCTTTATTCTACTTCTAACAGAATGACCACGATGTATAATTGCCCACTGAAAATAATTGGTAGTATATATCGAAAGTAGAGTAATAGTAAATATAAACCCATTGGTAAGACATTCAGATCCAACAAAAAACTGCAAAAAGATTTGTAAGTTTCTCTCATCTAATGTATTTTATCCCATATATATCACCTAATTTATTTGTCATGTATGTTATCATATGTATATTTAGATAACTCTTTACTTAAAGATTGAATACCTCCAAAGCAAGAACAATTACCAAGAATATCCAATATTAATTAAGTCTGTCCAAAAATAATTTCTCCACAAAAAAGGAACACTTAATTGTGGTTTAATGGTTTGTGACTAAAGATTATATTCAAACAGAAAAAACTTGGAAAATATAAACCTCATGACATTATATCAACAAGAAGAGCATAAATATTTTACATGTTTCTTAATGATAAAAACACCAACAAATTTTATGACGATTTCTGATGTAAAATAACAATAAGAGATATATGTTTGTTGTAATATTTGTTAACAACAAAAATATTTGTTGAAAACATTGAACAATTTTATACGGGTTTCGCATATATAATCATCTATATGTACGTAGTCTTGCATCTATCATCTATATAAATGCATAGGTTACTAGAGTTTATGCTTAGGTGTCACATCTATTGCCACCCATCATGCATATGTCGTACAACTATCATAAATATGATTAACTCTCGTCCCGCATTTATCATCCAGTTGGTTAGTCTTGTCCCGTAATTTTTTGTTATGTCTCGTCCCACATTATCATACAGTTTGTTTATTTTTTATTGATATTTAGACAAGTATCTGTTTTTTCTAATTAATAATTTACCATCCTTCCAACTATTTTGTCATATCAGAATTTAAATTAGTTAGTAACATTTGATTGGTTATTTAATTATTTGATTTTTAAAAAGTAGATATATTCATTATTATTATACAATAACTATAATTTTCACACACAAAAGCAAAATTTAATTATTGTGCATGGTTTCAAACTTTTTTACTATAAATTCAGTTTATACTTTTGGCTTTCGTACAGAAAAAAATATTGTTATCTGAAAATAGCTCATATAGTTGAATGTTCTTTAGATGATGAATCAATTTATGACGATTTATCCCCACTTAATTTATCACCAGAAAGAAATGAAATGAAAACTGGAAACTAATAAAAAAAATACTCTTCATCTTTTAATGATGATGATATTTCTTCTTTTTATCATGAACACTATTTTCCATAATGTTTTAAACTTTTGAGACATGAAGAGGACCTAAATGAAGATCATGTTGATGTTAATGGGGAAAAAATAAAACATAGTATATTTGAAAAAAAGGAGGATGAAGAGATTAATGAAAAATATTCTGAAGAAAAAGCCTCTGAAAAAGAGGAGGAAGAGTCTTATCGAGATGCTCTAGAGAAAAAATGAATTGAAAGTCTGTTATTTACTTTTTCTTGTTTGCATGTTTCTATTTTTTATTTATTTTTAGATATTTTATTTTTAGTTTGTGTTTCTAGAGTTTTAATGTATTTATATTTTTTTAATTACGAATTTTATCAAATTTTAATGTTTAAATTTTAATTTTTATAATGTTGGACTCACATTTATCAGTTTCCATGAATGTAAAATCTATCAACAAACATTAGTTTGTACCGCATATATCTCACACATGAATTGGATTTTCATATATCACCACCAATTAATTTGCTAATGAGCTGGATTTGCATCTATTATATACTTATATTATACAAGTACCGCATCTATCACAAATCTATGTGGAAGATGTCTTGCATATCATGCATCATAACGTCTCACATCTATCACTATATCATATTTTTTTATTCATGACAAATATCAATAGTCAAGAGGATAGTTGTAACATAAAGCTTACCAATATCCGTGTATTTTGATTACAAAAAATGTCAATGATCAAGAGGATAGTTGCAACACAATATTAATAGACGTAGAAAATACATAAAAACCCTAAAAACTCTTTATAAACTATATAAGTATTATTTTTACCATCTAACTTCAATAGTTGTTTTTTTATTTACTTTATCTCTATTTTGTTTACACATAACCCTTAATGGCATAACACCCAAAACACTTTGAAAACTCCCCTCGTAATGATGATCCCACTTATGTAGTCTTTATACACGAACTGAAAATACTTGATACAATCGTATAGCCAAATTATTAAAATTTGTAGAAATATTGGGCATGAGTCTGGTGATTATACCCATGCTCAGTCTGAAATTATACCGATTGTGTCTGAAACTAGTCGGGCCCCGGTTCACAGAGGCAAAACATGATCTTCACATAAAGGTTCAAGCATTGCTTCCACACAACAAGAAGCTATCTCGAACCAAAAAATGATGAAAATGCTAAAAAATTCACATTCTCTAGAAAGAACCAGATAGCTCAACATCATAGTGTAAGAAAACAACATCCTAAGCCAAGTTCTTAAATTAGCTTATATTATTGTCTACTTTTTCTTGTTTCCATGTTTTTATATTTATTTCTTTTTCATTATTATGTCTTCAATTTCTTTTTCGTTATTATGTCTTCAATTTCTTTTTCTCGTAGTTTAATGTACTTTTATTTTTATATTTTGAAGTTTAATGTTTCAAATCTAATTTATATAATTATGGTCACGCATCTATCAATTTTTAAAAAAAATATAGCATCTATTACCAAAAACAATACATAGTCCTACATCTATCATCATGTAAATAATTTCTCATAATTTAAAAAGTTACACATCTATCATCATTTTAATGGTTTCACATCATTTATATGGTTGTGCATCCATCATCATTTAAATATTTTGCATCATTTGTCTGCCATCGCATAAATTTCCATGCCCCCCATCTATCAAACCCATTATCTGGTTTCACATCTATCACCAAACATTATTCAGTCTTGCATTTATCAAACCAATCAATAATTTCGCACCCATCACCAACTATGTATTTGGTTATGATAGGTTTCACATTTATCACCGGTTCATGTATTATATATAGGTACCGCATCTATCATGCATCATAAAGGTCTCACATCTATCATTATCCATGTATTTTAAGTACAAAAAACAGTATAAGGCTTATAAATATCCATGTATTTTTACAGTTACAAAAAAAATAAGAAAAAATTAAAAACCAAAAATATCAAAATTACACTAACCTTATAAAACCTCTACACATGTTCCTCTCTTATAACCACATTTCAAAAAACAAGAACACATTATTTTTCAGTTATTTGATTATTCTCTAGATGGAATACGTTTCTTCTTGGGCCATCTTGCTCTTCTTTTTAGAATTGGAAGAAGTATATCTGAATAATTTATTGAAGTACATGCTTGACCAAAAGTAGTAAACACGGGTTGTCATATGAATACGTTGACTTATAAAAGCTTATAAAATAACATGGTTCAACATATTTCATATGATTTTCATCTATATAAAATATGGCAACAAAACCATAAGAACATGGAAATAATTTTGTTTCCACGTACCATAAGAATAAATAGATACACTAAGATCAAAAACATTAACAAGATCACAAAAGACATTGTGTAAAACTAACAACTTTATGACCTCATTTTTTAAGAAATTTGTCCATATATTGAATGTAAAAATTTGGAGTCACTGCATAAGCACATTTTTTTAACATGGAAACTATTTTTTACTTAAATAATGTTAATGTACCACTCAAAAAATACTTCAAATTATCTATAATATGATATATATATATAGGCTTTGAACAGTAACTCGTCCATGGACTATCGACTTTGGTGACAGATAGTCCCTGGACTTTCAAAAGTTCGTTCGTAGTCCCTGGACTATCCAGTTTGGTGACATATAGCCCCTGGACTTTCAAAAGTGCGTTGGTAGTCCCTGGACTATCCAGTTTGGATAAAGTTAGTCCCATCGCATGTTTATTAAGGGGACTAACTTTATCAAAAATAGAAAGTCAAAGGATTAAATTTATTGAAAATGAATAGTTGAAGGACTATATGTCACAAAAATTGATAGTCAACACATGCAAGGGGATTAACTTTATCCAAACTGGATAGTCGAGGGACTATGAATGGACTTTTGAAAGTCCATGGACTATCTGTCACCAAATGCGATAGTCCAGGGACGAGTTACTGTTCAAAGCCTATATATATATATATATATATATATGATAGTAATACGGAAAAAAAATACAACACTAACAATACATAAATGAAGATCACTAGTAAATGTGATTTGACGATCCAACCAATGAAGTTTCAACATTTGTAGAAACCATAACCAATTTTAAGTATCTTCAGCCCCAGCAATACCAAATATAACAGGAAAGATATCTGCAAAAAAAGTTACATAAAATATATTATGAATAATTGTTATACATATTGATTGTACCTAGTTTTGCATCTATTGTATTTGTATTGTGCATCTATAACTGGTTATATCAGGTTCCACATTTATCATATTAATTATACGCGATCTCGCATATATCATAATGGTTATATGTGGTTACGCATCTTGTATATTGATATACGAGGTTTCACGTCTATCATATTGATTATTTAAGGGTTTGCATCTATCATACTCATTATCTTAGGTTGTGCATCTATCATAATACATGGTTTCACATATATCATATATGGTTTTACATATATTATATTTAGTTAGACCTGCTTTTACATTGTTATATCAAACATAAGAAAATAAAATGGCTTGCAATACAAAACACTACATAATAGAAACTCTCCATTGTTACCATTTATAGCTATGGCATATAGCAATACCATTTTATATTTCCACGTTAGAAAAGTTCCATCAATATATAAAATTAGACGATGAGAATTGAAACCACAGAACAAGAACAAAATATTATAAAATAACGCTTAAAGACATTGGTTTCTAAATTATACTCCAGTACGTAGTCACTACTGTTATAAAAATCTTCAATGTTTTGAGCTAACTCCTAAGTAGTTTATATGAAGTAGATCTATCTCTATATACAATCATATTAGATTTCTCTAAAGTAATCCATAAAAGATGATAAAAGATATTTAAATTGTAGTCTTTTTTTTAAAATGATTTTACAATTTTGGCTGTAACATCAACATCCCCCCTAACATAATCATGTATTTCATTAGCAATTAAATCCCATGATAAATACTTTGTACTTTATTTACGAAAACCAGTGACAAAAAGATGAGGTTGAATACACTTCTTAACAACCAAAAAACCTAGTAGACTTATCGTTTTTAGCATAAAGTCTCCAATGACAACCCTTAAAAAAAACGTGCAATAAACAGTTACATTTTTTTATGCTAATATTTGAAACTAAAACCTTCTTGTAAAGTCAACTTACTAATAGTTAATCTTAAACCTATTACATTGTTTTGAAAAACCTGCTCAACGCCACTAATTTCATTAACTTAACCAATAATAACAAGTTGTTTGTTCCTGTGACCAGTAAAATTCATACCAGAACTTTGAGTAATGTGTCCAAATCTTGTGACAAATAAAATCTTGATTTGAAGCATCAAATAAACTTTGATCATGTTCTCTAAAATTATGGCCAACAGGCAACAACAATATTACTTTCGATATCAACAATAATAGGTGAAACTTCTAAAGTATCAACGATTGGTACTTAACCAACTAAATCACCATCACAACCTATATATAGCGCTTTTTACGTCAGCACGATGGTATCTTAATCTGAATTTACCCCGAAACAACGCATCATATTACTTAAAATAAATGTAATCATATCTTCAAAATCATCAAACATACCAAGATCACGGAATTCAAGTTCATCATATTTTAAAAATACATAGTTGACTTCTAGACGTCGCGTATTTGTATTTGACAATTTAAAATACTAAAAATAGTAAAAATGGTAAACATTTTGCAACTGTCGTTAGAAAAATAACAAAGATCTCGTATCTATCATCATGGAAATGACACATGTCCCGCATCTATCATTACATAAATAATAGTCGTCCAACTTCTATAAAAATAAAAACTTACATTTGATGATAAACAGTCCCGCATCCATCACATAAATTACCAAAGTCTCACACATGTGAGACGAGAGACACAAAACTCACAACATATGTTTGAAACTTCATATTCTTTGTTTTTACAAAAAAACTTATCCAAAACCTCGCCAACTATATTTTACACAAAAAGCAACAAAAAAATAAAATCGAATAAAACCTAACTTTATTTAACGTTTCAACTAAAATCGAGTAAAATCTAACTCAATTTAGCGTTTCACCTATAATAGAGTAAAACAATAATTTAGAAACTAAAAAACACAAAAATTGCGAAATCAATTTCGATATGAAAACAATCCAAAAAAAAATTAGATCAAACCAACCATCAAATCATAATATACGAAAATAATAACATGAAAAGAAAAAAAAACTGAGAATTAAACGAAAAATAATATCGTGAAATACCGTGGATCCAAAAAATATAAATAAATAATAATAATATTAGGGAAATTGCACCTAAAGTACCCACTCAACTATTCAATTGTCACTTACAACCCAAGGTTTGATCAATTGTTACTTAATACCCATCTCAACTACCTTATTGTCACTAACAACCTAACTTTATTTTAATACCCTAACTACCCTTAACCCACTATATAAACGTTATTTTCTTTTTTCTTTCTATTTTTTCTTGCTTTTTGAAGATTTGAATTTGTTAGCCGCTCTAACCACCTAACCCTACTAACCACCACGAGCTGGGTTTAAATCACATTTTCCGGTGATCGGAAGCTGCTAAAGGTTTGTTTCTTTATGTAAGTTGTTGTGTTAGACCTGTCTAACCTCTGT
This sequence comes from Limnanthes douglasii subsp. nivea, assembly GCA_036936605.1. Taxonomy (NCBI): domain Eukaryota; kingdom Viridiplantae; phylum Streptophyta; class Magnoliopsida; order Brassicales; family Limnanthaceae; genus Limnanthes; species Limnanthes douglasii. The sequence goes on along the minus strand of JAUPFV010000001.1, from coordinate 213,825,368 downwards.
TTTATACGTACAGGAGTTCATCACGACTTTTTGGAATCTTGTAGCTTACAAGTAATCGTGTTGCGAGCTTTTTAGGTAATTATCTACCGATTTCGAAGTTTTTTATTCGTTTTCTCTGTTGGAATAGGTTCTAGTCTACTGTTTTTAGATGCCATTGCCTGATTTCGAGCTTTTCTCTGTTTTTTTTTTTGTTATAGTGATCTGTTTCGTTAATATTGTTCACTATATAGTTACGTCCTTGTTTTCTGATGTTATATTCTAATTTGGTACTGCTTTAGTTTGTGGGTAATGTGTAGATTACGAGTTTTTAGGTCAGTTAGAGTATTGTATTTCGAAACAGATATCAGGATCGGTGTTACATAGAAATATCAGGACAGGCAGCGAATATATATACGTAGATATACACAAATATCAGGACAGGCTGCGAATTACTAGATGTATGTACGCATTTCGCATGTTATGATGCGAATTGTTTGATGGTGCAGTAAATAATCTGCACAGTTTTGTGACTAATGACAAATATCAGGACTTTGTTACCTACAAATATCAGGACAAGATGCGAATAGATCGTGTATGTATACACAATTCGCACTTTAGGATGCGAATTGTTTGATCCAGTAGTAAATATTTTGCACCTAGTTTTTGAGACTAATAACTAATAACTTGTATTGTCCAGGTTAAGAGATGTCTAAATCACGAGTTTGTATTTTTAAATATGGTCACCAAACTGCAATTGTGCCTTTCACCGAGTTTGAAAGCTTCGAAAGTATCCAAGCTTATGTAGAGAACATGTGGGAGGAGCTTGCCACAGGTGAGTACCTAATTACTTACTCCTGCGGGGATCACAATAATTGTTTCTTTAATAACCAGAGTGATTTTGTTGGGTTGGTGTTATATCTTGATTTGGAGCGTTTAAAACGGGTTAGTTTTCTCATAAAACAACACGTGTTCGATAAGGGTTCTGGTAATAAAAGTTCTGTTGATAAGAGCTCTGGTGGTAAGGATTCTGGTGGTAAGCGTAAAGAGCGTAGCTTGGTTTTGGTAGAACCATCTCTTGATCAAATAGTTAGCGGGGAGAGTAGTAACGGTTTAGTTAATTCTGATCAGAGGAAAAAACAACTTGCTACTGCTGGTTGGGCTGATGCTATTACAGGGGTGGGTCAATCTTTTGAAGAAGGTGCTGCCGGTCTGAGGTTATCCTTGTGCAAGTTTGCGTTAGAGCGTGGTTTTTCTTTCAAATACCTGCACAACACAACAAATAAGATCACTGCTTATTGTGAAAATAAGCTCACAAGTGGGTGCAAATGGAGGGTTTATGCATCTATTGACTCAAGCACCGGCCTTATGACGATAAAGAAGCATTTCCCGTACCATACTTGCAGTCCTGTTTTCTCCCAGAAGCATAATCATAAGCGGCACAGGCATTTGACATCAGATTTGATTGCAGAGGAAATTCAGGATTCTCTCCGGACCTGCCATTCGTTGACAGCCAAAACCATACAATCGACTGTCAAACAAGATTACGATCTTGATATCTCTTATCGTTTGTCATGGAATGCTTTAGAGAAGGCTAGGAGGGGAGTTTTTGGAGATAGTTCAAGTTCTTTTAGTTTACTAAGCGGATACTTCAAACGCTTGAAGAGCCGGGATATTACTTCAGACTGTCAGTTGGAGTTGTCAGCTGGAAACCGATTCAAGCGCTGTTTTGTAGCATTCGGTTCGTCCCTTAGTGGTTTTCATTCATGCCGTCCAATGTTGTTTGTTGATGGAACCCACTTATATGGCAAGTACAAGGGTACATTGCTCACTGCTGTAGCAAAGGACGGAAACAACGGTTAGTTACATTTATCTAGTTAATCTGAACGATGTTTTTTGTGTGAAAATATTGATGCAATTCGCACCAGGTGATGCGAATTAAGCAGTGTTGTGGTCCTCACATTTTGCATTTGAGGCTGCGAATTAGGTATTATGCTGAATAAACTGTACTTACATCGCATCTTGAGTTGGGTATTATTTAAAGTTTACCACAAGCTGCGAATTCACATAACAAGTTGCGAACCGTTTGCATGATCAAATAAAATGTCAAACACATTTCGCATGACAAGCTGCGAATTGTTACAGGACACCATGCGAATTGTTGCCAATTTTTAAACGTTTGCATACTGTTGTAGTGTTTAATTGATCTGCCTTTTTCCAGGACTATTCCCTGTTGCCGTTGCTGTAGTTAGCATTGAAGATTGGGACAATTGGATGTGGTTTTTGGGGTGTTTGAAACCACATTTGCTGGATCGCCAGATCACATTTATTTCAGACCGTCATTCTGGTATTGTTAATGCTGTTTCTGTCCTGTATCCCAACTGTTATCATGCGTACTGTTATTTCCATCTCATGCAGAATTTGAGAGCCAAACTGGAACATACTAACAGGGAGTATAAAAAAAAGATGTTGAGTTTCTTCCACCGTCTTGCTTATGCTCCCAGTCAAGAGCTTTTTAAAGAGATACTAACAGGTTTTTTATGTGAAGGTGGTAAGAGAATGAGTGATTTTCTTGCAAATTTACCCCCTAAAAAGTATGCCCAGGCTTACGTAAAAGGGAAGCGATACGGCTCTATGGCTTCTACCGCAGCTGAATCTTTTAACAATCAGATCAAAAAATATTGCGGCTTACCAATTGTTGAATTTATTGATTGCATTAGAGTCTTGCTTATGACTCAGGTTTCACGGAGATACGAAGAAGGTCTCAGCTGGAGTACTAATCTGGTTCCCGAGTACGAGAAGCAGCTAAAGTAGAATGTTGACATGTGCCGAAGTTGGGTAGTACGTAAGTCCTCTTCCGCCATGTTCGAAGTCTTTTCGACTCCTGTGGCTGTTGTTAATCTGTTGGATTTCAAATGTTCATGCGGATCATGGCAACAAGAGTGTTTTCCATGTGCTCATGCTCTAGCGTCATTACAATACACTGACCAAGATCCATTGACTGTAATAGAACCCTTCTTTACGGTTAAGAATTACAGGGAAAGTTACTCTTTCAGCATACCAGCTCTAACTGATTTTGGCGAAGGGTCCAGCGCTAACGATCCTTCTTTCGTTGAAGTTCTGCCTCTGAACGTTAAGAGACGCTCCGGAAGGCCTAAGAAAAAGCGAATCCCTTCTAGAGGAGAAATCTCAACCAAGAAGTTAAGGTGTGGCCGATGTTCGAAATCAGGCCATAACCGGAGGACTTGTGATGTTCCAGTTTAAGGACATTTATTTGTGTAGCATAGTTATTGTTCTGTACAGAAAACTAGAAATTTGTACATTCCTGTGTTTTTTGTTTTTGCTACTATTGGAGTTGTGAACATTTCACATCTTGGGCTGCGAATTATGTACAATATTCATACATATTTGTTACAAACATCTATCAGGATTAGATGCGAATTATGTACAATTATGTGAAAGTTTAACAAGGTGCGAATCATTTGTAAAATCATATCAAACATTTATCATATTGTACGTTTCGCATGATAGGCTGCGAATTAGGGCCAGAGTTGTGATGCGAATCATGGTTCAGTTAGGAGTCCTGATATTTGTCATGTAATAAGCTGCGAATTGTCATTTAATAAAATACCAGGATATTCAGTAAGGTTGAAAAGGAGGATTACAAGTCGGATTACAAACATCTATCAGGATTACATGCGAATTATGTTCAATTATGTGAAATTTTAACAGGATGCGAATCATTGGTAAAATCACATCAAACATTTATCATATTTGTACGTTTCGCATGATAGGCTGCGAATTAGGGCCAGAGTTGTGATGCGAATCATGGTTCAGTTAGGAGTCCTGATATTTGTCATGTGATAAGCTGCGAATTGTCATTTAATAAAACACCAGGATATTCAGTAAGGTTGAAAATGAGTAACATAGCAGGTTAAGATGCGAATGATGTACAAAATATATTTGGATTACAAAAAGGAGGATTACAAGTTGGATTTCAAAAAGGAGGATTACAAAATATATCCAGAAACTAACAACTGTTTACACATATCACTACAAGCTGCTGTTGCTAGTTAGTTGCATTTCAAAAAAAACAAAAAACAAAAACCAACTCTAGCAGTTGGTAGATGATTCATCACCAACTGTTTCCTCTTTCTCCTTCTCTTTCTCTTTCTCTTTCTCTTTCTCCTTCTCTTTCTCTTTCTCTTCTTTATCCTCAGCTTCAACATCTTTCGCATGTTCTTCTTTATCCTCAGCTTCAACATCAACGTCCATCATGCTTAAAAATTTTGTCCTCGATGGACCAGCTTCGTCTTCCCTCTTCCTTTTGTTGTTTTGAACCTCTGCCGTTTGAGGTTGCACCATTTCTGGCTGAGGTGCAGCAGGAACCTGTTCTGGCTGAGGTTCAGCAGCAAGCTGTGGAACAACTTCCAATGGTTGTGAGTCAGCTGAGTAGTAGTCATCATATATGTCTAACCCAAAAACAGATACTGGGCTGTTTGGTGGTGCTGCTGGCATGATCAAGTCATCACTCCAGTTCACCGTTAAGGATGACCAGGAGTCACCCAGAGAACCGATTGAACCAGAATTTGAGACTGAGGTGGTGGTTGTGGTGGTGGAAAAAGACATGACTTTTTGAATTCGAAGAGATGAGGGAAATGAGTTTGTTAAAAAATAGCTCTGGTTTAAAATGTAGAGTTTGTTTTAAAAATAGCCTCTGGTTTTTCTAGTGTTATTTATAGGGAAAGGAGGTGATCATTACATAGCCTCCGTGTCCAATCAGCAATTAATGGGTTCAGGACATGATTAGATTGTTTTTGCGTGCTCAATGCAGAAAACGTTTACCAAGGCATACGCCATAGCCTGTTCGTATTCTTGAATGATTTTATTTAATATTTTATTTATGCACCAGGCTGCGAACAGGTTATAAGCTGGTATACCAGGATGCGAATTGTGTGTGTGGTGATAACCATCTCTCAGGTTAGGCTGCGAACTATTTGATATAATTTATGCTGCGAAGTATTCATACAGGTTTGGCTGCGAACTGTTCATACATACCAGGATAATAATCAATCATTATATATCAGGTTATAATGCGAACTAAAAGAAAAGAATATTCATTATATATCACAATTTTGTTTATGTATGCACAACAAAAAAACATTTAACAACAGATATATGTATTTACAAGCAACTAATGTATTTAGGAGCAATACATGTATTTACAAGCAGCTGAAGTACTAGGAAGCAATACACGAATCAGCCATATGTGACGGTGTCTATGTCATTTAAAAAGTAATGGAACATTTGTGCTCTTAAGGCAGTCACCATATTTGTATCGTATTTTTTCTGGACTGATCCATGCTCAATAATATCCATGGCATATTTGCAGACGAAGACACCACAGTCCACGCTGCCTCTTTTTTGTTGTGGGAAGCCTCTTTCCACTTTCACCTTCCACCCTGTACTATATTTGGGTAGGAATCCTCTATCCAACAAATATTTGATCTGTGTATAATAATTAGTGTTACGAATATGCATAAAAACAAAAACAGTTGGTGACATACAATTCGCATCATCAGGCTGCGAATTATATGACAATAAATCATACACAATTCGCATCTTAGGTTGCGGATTGTATGGCAGCCTTGATAGGCTGCGAATTGAGTTGTGAACAAGCTGCGAATTGTGTCCAACATAGATAGGCTGCGAATTACGTTATGGACAGGCTGCGAAAACACATCCTGATTACTCAGTAATTCGCAGCATACCAGATCTAATTTCGCAGCATGCATGCTTAAAATTTGTTCAGCTTTAAGTGTATAGTTTGGAATATTTACCAATAGTGCAGGTGTTCTTGTGGTGGTGTCTATGGCATGAAGCTTAGGCAGAAGCGAGTTGTAGTTTGAAATTGTTCTTCCGTCAATGTCGATGACGAGCAACGTCCAGTGGTTTGTATTGTCCTTCGACTCGGTGCACACTGGAACCATGATGATGTTGGCATTTTTGCGCGCCTTCCTAAAAGCCATGTCCACCAGATTTTCCACTTGCCACCCTGATTTCATTTGATGCTGCATCCAAGCAAGAGTATATTAAAGTGATAACATTTCTGAGAACTTTGGTCTATTTACGTGAGCTAAACTTACCGCAGTCATGCCAGAAATCAGTATGGCGTCGTGATGCTCTCCAATAGCTTGAGTGCATGGAACTTTGTAGTCTGCATCTTCAAGCATCTTTCGAATCCAAGCATCGATAAGCTAACAAAGGAGTTGTAGATTTATGTTAAATATAGAATACATATTTGAAACATTGAAAATAAAGTTGGTTGACAATTGGATACCTTTACGTCCAGCTCCTGTTCTAAAGGTAGTGCCATGAGGTCACTCGCTTGCAGCCTGATTCCGTACGTAAACTTGGACTCCGGTAACTGCCATACCACTGGATCAGGGGTGTCGCTCTCGTAGGCTTTCACCAGCTGTATTTTGTGGTATTGTGCCAGATCGATACGCTCAGTTACTTTGGTTTTCTTTGGCCAATCGCTGTATTCTACTACTGGCGGTTCCCGCATTGTTATTACGAACTCTTCTTCTTCCTCTGCCACTTGAGGTTGCGTTTGTGTCAGTAGCGCAAAACTTGGCTCCTTTATCTCATTAACTGTCTCGAGCTTATTATGAATCAAAAATCAAAAGTAGAGGGCGTCAGTGATTATAAGTGCAACGAGTCTAAGCAGTTCGCAGCTTAGGCTGCGAACTGTAAGGTAGCAGTTAAATAAATTTATTATTATATATCAGGGTAGGGTGCGAACTATTCGAGGTTCCACTGAACATTTCGCATCATACCCTGATTTTTGTTTGTAATACATATTTCAGCATTTGCCACAAGGTAGTGTGTTATGATGCGAAATCATTGTAAGTAGGCCTTACCGCACGGTCAGCGACAACCACTGCCGTTGACTTGTTCGGCATAGAGGCTGGATCGTGTCGGCAGAAATCATTAATGTCATCCTCCGACATGTTCTCCAGAGACTGTTGTATTATAGAATCGTAATATACATTATCAATTTCATTTAAAAATGTCTGTGAAACTTGAGTACTAATACCATCAACAAAAGCATCAGGTAAACCTACTGTGTTATCGTGGGACTCTGGAGCTGGCAGTTGATTTGTTACCGGGCCTACAGTTTGACGCTGGCTTAGCAATTCAGACTTTGCTGACAGCACCGTTGGTCTTTGAGGTTCCACCGAAGAATTGGTTTTGTCTTCTAAGGATTGTCCTTCCTGGCTGAGTAGTTCTGTCTTCTCACCGGGATGGACAGATTCTGACTCTTGAGGTGCTACCTCTTGAGTTAGCCTTTCTCTCTTCGCCAAGGCTATCTGTTGCTGCTGCTGTTGTTCTTCTTGTCTTTGTTGTTGCTCTTGTTGCCGGTCCTCGTGTTGAACCTGTGGCGTCTGGTGTTCTTCGAGTTGTTGTTCTTCTTGTTGTTGCTGGGGGTGTTCTTCTTGTTGTTGCTCTTCGTGTTGTTGTTCTTCTTGTTGTTTCTGGCGGTGTTCTTCTTGTTGGTGCTGTTGTTCCTGTTCTCCTTGTTGTTGGGGGTGTTGTTGTTGCTGCTGGTGTTGCTGTTTCTGCTGGTGTTGTCTTTCGGTCTCCTATTTCATACAAAAGCATATGTTAATCATCGTGTAATCATATTTCGCATCCTGACCTGATATCTATGTTATACATTCACTCCGTTATTACCTATTTCGCATCCTCATCTGATATATATGTTATACAGTCCCCCAGTTTATTACATAGTTCGCATCCTGACCTGATATCTATGTTATAAATTCCCCCAGTTTAGTACATATTTCGCACCCTGACCTGATATATATGTGTAATAACCAGACCACCAGTTTATTACATAATTCGCATCTTAAGCTGCGAAACGGTTGGCCATCACTGCACAATAGTCCTGATATTTGTTTAATAACATCATATGGTCTACTTACATTATTTACCTTCTCTGTATGTGTCTCCATGATGGGTGAATTGTGGGCATCATCATCCCTTTCTTCCGGCAGTACTCCAGGAAGGAATGTTTGCTGATCAGCATTAGACTCGGATGCTTGCTGATCAGTTGATTTTTGTCCCTCTGGAAGTGCTGCTGGTATCTGCTTTATTGGGCTTTCAGTACGGCAGATTGGCAGAGAGATAGCATTGTGGAGTTGTTGTGCTTCGAGATCTGCTATCTTGCGTTTCAATTCTTTCAGCTGCAAAAATGATAGCAAACTTTTTTATAAACATATTAAGTGCTGATTGTAGTGATTATTTAAGGTTCAAGGCATACTTACTTCTCTGGCCTGTTTTTCTATTTTTCGCTCGTACTTGTTCTTGTCGGCGTACGTCTTCAAACGCTTTGATTGAGCAGCAATATCGGGATCAGCGTCGCCTCTGCGTTTGAATAAATAATCACCGATTGTTTCACTCATACTGGTTGTGTCGGTGTCGGAGGGCTCTTGCCTGGATTTGCCTTTGGGTTGTGGTGGAATTGTTTTCTTTGGGAGTCTTGGTGGTGGAATCGATGGCTCGGGTGGTGTTGGGTGTTCGAGTGTGGGAGACATCACCTTATTTGTTACATTCTGTGATGCTGGTCTCCTTTTTTTTGGTTTTGATGCTGTGCTTTTCGACCTCTTCCTATGTCTTTCTTCCGGTGAAGGAGGTACCGTTACTTCTGCATCTTCACCATGTTCATCATCTTCTCTTTCTCCGAAAGCTTCAATTTCAGCCTCGGTAAGCTGTAATGGACCTTCTAAAACCTACCAACAGATGCACATGTAAGTAAATTAATTGTTTCGAAAGAATGAGGGTGTAGACAAACAAATTGTTTTTTATAATCACTTCGCATCATATGATGCGAACTGTGTGGTTGTAAATCACATTTCGCATGTGAAGCTGCGAAATGATTATGGGTCAGTATGATGCGAACTATATGTAAAACATATGATGCGAACTAAGTGTAAACCATATGATGCGAACTGTGCTGAACATGAAGCTGCGAAGTAAAATTCATATCAGGCTGCGAAATGTTTGAGATATTTTTATAAGCAGTTCGCATCATAGGCTGCGAACTGTATGCACCCCAAGTTCAATACATATATTAAGCTTATACCTCGTCAGCATCCAGGTAGGGTGTTTTAATAAGATAGCTCATGGTTGATGCGTGGCACTCTAACCCTAACCATTTGAAGAACCTTGGTATCGAGGTTGGCTTCGCTACCTCGTGGCCGATTGTTGTGTGCTCCATGATGAAGGGCTGCATGGGGACAAGTTTTATCAACACGATGCTATGTACATAACTAATTGTTATATTCAATAGATCAATCTTACAACTACAAGGGCGACGCAGCCGACGATTTTATCGGCTATTTCTATTGCTAAGCAACTCCTGATAGACTGTCGAAGCTTGAACAGAATCGATCCAGCCCAGTCGTAATTGTTTATTCTGTTGAGGTCTTCAACGTAATAAACCGTGCTCCAGCCCAAGATATCTCCAGATACGGAGTAGAATAGCGTGGAGCACAAAAACAGTATCAACAGTCTCGCCACGTCTTCCAATTCATGTTCCCCTCCTTCGGTTATGGCCTTCTCTATACCCTCCTGTAAAACCAATGACAACATTCTATGTTAGAAGTGTACAGAATCTTGCTTTATAAAGATGAAGTCCATTTTAGACGTACCTTGATGATGGCATTTGTTATTGTTTTGGTATTACTAGCTGATGCTTTCCTGCCAGTTTTTGACATGAAGTATTTCTTCATCATCCTTGATTCGTCCTCCTCGCCGTCTGCATACTTGTTGTGAAAAGCGTCGGTTTTTGTTAACTTCATTTTCTCGGTGCCATGCCTCAGCCCGAATATGATCTTGATATCGTTTGTAGTTAGCTTTACATACTTGCTGCCAATCCTAAAGGCGTCTCTTTCCAGAGAGAATTTCTCGAGGATATACTGAATGATTGTGTAGAATTTTTTCCTTGGCAGCTCTTCCTCATTACGGATTTCAAACGCCGTTTTCAGAAGCGTGTAGAAGGGTGTGTTTCTACACGCTTCAATGTGGGCCCTTGTAATACCCATGCCTTTGAGGAGCTTCAGAAGGCTCACCAACCCTGATCTGTAGTAGCTGGGTTTTGTTGTCATGCTTTCTGCACAAACACAAATCAGTTGGAATGTCACAAATAATTCGCATCACAAGCTGCGAATCGCATACATATAGATACTGGCTTAACAGACAAGCTGCGAAATAAGTTATCACAGGATGCGAATTATGTATCTCAAGCTGCGAACTGTTTGTAAATAAGTATAACCATACAATCGAGCTGCGAATTGCTTGCATTGTGGGTGATCAGGATGCGAACTGTTACACTTTTTACATGCACGTTGCAGGGATCTGGGAATTATGCAACAAACACCAAAATCAACAATGAACTACCTAATGCAGATCTAACATACATAATATTTCTCAGTAGAGTATCAGTGTTACATGCAACTAAAATTCTACCCTGGCTTCGACTATAAACCCATAAACTGAGCAACTATCGTCAGTAGATACTTCATTCTACTACGAAAAGCAATCCCTATCGTGGAGTTGTGGAAAACAGTGGTTCAGATTCGAAAAAAACGCAAAAAGAAGTACGCTTTCCACCATGATGCATACCTGTTAAATTTCACCGGCCGGAGAACGATATAGAAGTTTTCAGACACGACTTCACGACAACTTTGTCGAATGAGATTTGAAGGTGTTAGTGACTGTCTGAGTAAAAGAGGCTGACCGGTGCGATAGTGACGAAGGTGAGAAGCTGTAGGGTTTCTGGGTTTGAGAGAGAGAGAGTATCACGAAGTCGAACGGTTTGTTTTCTGGTGGTTTCTAAAATTAGAATTTTGCGTTTGTTTAGGGTGATAGGAGGGTCGAAAAAGTGGGATGGAATTGAAAAATGGGTATATATAGTGGAAGGGTATTTTTGTCCAAATTATTAGTCTGGGTATTAAGTAACACTATGTTAAAAGCGGGTACCGCCGGGTAATAAGATAGTTGAGTGGGTATTTTGAGGTACTTTTCTCATAATATTATGGTAAAAAAACAAAAAGAATCAATAAAATATCGTAAAAGCTTTTATATTATAAACTATTGTTAGATATTTCTTGACTTTTCTTGAAAATCAAGAAATAAACTGATTTGGCTTCTCTCCCAAGAAACCTCAAGAAACCATAAAGATTCTTAAACTCTAAGAAGCTTCTATTATAAGGAATTCATTGTGTTGCTGGCTTTGGGCCTTACTGTAAGGGTGGTGGCGCTGAAACTGGAGTTTTTTCAGGCATAGCCTATCGTAGGCTTTGCTGATCGACGTATTGGTGGTGTTATATCTTGGGGAAAATGATGAATAACAATGATTTTCCGCCGTTAAAAGGTAATGCGACTGAGAGTAAAAAGTCTACAGAAGATGATCCTACTGCCAGGTCTTATTCAGATGTTGTGAGAAGGAGAGTGGAGGTCTCAAATTTCAAACCATTGAGTGTTGTCACTAATGAGGATAATATCAAGATCAAGTTTGATAGTCAGGTTAAGTCTGATTTGTGTTTAAAATCAAGAACTACGCTAATAGCAAAATTCAATGACGGAATTCCTAAGAGGCAGGCTTTCCAACTGTTTCTTGATTCTTTTAAGTTTAAAGGTGCGTTTACGTATGAAACCATTGATTCCAGACAAATTTTAATCGAGTTCTCTATGCTGGAGGATGCTGGTCGCCTATGGGTTAGTAGATTCTGGAAAGTTGAAGGTAAAATGATGCGGGTGATTAAGTGGTGTCCGAAAAGTGGAAGAAATTTTGAATGTCCTGAGGCGCTCATCTGGGTTAGATTCGAAATGTTACCAGAATTCATGTATGATACTTCAGTGATTCAAGAACTGGCTTCAACTATTGGTAAGGTTCATCATGTTGTTGTACCAGAAAGGAATAGAGCTAAATGGAATGCGTCTTTTGCTTTAGTTGAAGTCGATGTATCTCGACCGCTTAAAAGAATGGTGTGTGTAGATTTTGGTGTTGGAAATGAGTATTCAATAAGGGTTAGCTACAAAAATGTTCCTGGTTATTGTAGTGTTTGCCGTCACATTGGGCACAACTCTGAGGAATGCAAGAAGCATATGGGAATGGATGATAAGAAACTAAAGGAAAAGAATAATGTTATTGAAGAAAAGAATGTTAAACAAGATACTATACAGAGTTTACAAGACAAAAGCAAGATTGGTACTCTGCCTACAAAAGTGAAAACGTTTACTCATGTTTATAGGAGAAAGTTAAAGTCGATCGTTACAAAAAAAGACAGACAAGCTATGTCCTGTCCATCAACCAATGTTGGTAGTCCTACAAATGAGAGAACTGATTCAAATGTCCCTGTTTTAATCAGCGCTCTTCAAAATCTTGAGGAGGTGGAGAACCTTATGGATAGAAGCATGGAGCAGTCTTCACCTAGAAGAAGTGCTGGTAGCTTCAATCCCTCTCCAAAAGCAAGCTTTATTAACCCTGAAAAAGAATTTGAATCCATTATTGAAAGAAAGATCAAGTCTGCAAACAGAATCTCCAGAAGATTGTCTATAAACTCTCTTAGGAAGAGAGAATTGGATACTAAATACTATGCATCAGATAATGATTAAGTTCATTAGCTGGAATGCAAGAGGAGCCTACAATAACCCTACATTAGCTAGGCTTCAATTCATGATTAAAAGTGAGAACGTCAAATTAGTAACCATTCAAGAACCAATGGCTAGGTTGGACAAGTTGGAGTTAGTGGCTAAACGAATTGGCTTTCAGAATTGGGTGTCTAATGTATCTAATAAAATATGGCTGCTTTGGTCTAATGAGGTTGGGGTTTCAATTATTGATGATCAAGACCAGTATCTACACACAGAGATCAATCATATTTCTTTTAAATGCTGTTTTACTTCAGTCTATGCAAAAAATACTAGAGCTCAGAGATCTATATTGTGGAGACAGATTAGCAATGTTACTTGCAACATACCTTGGATATTAGCAGGGGATTTCAATTCAGTTAGATGCCCTGACGATCAACTGAACTGTGTGAACTATGATACTGCCAGTGCAGAGGATTTTGATAGTCTCATAAGGAACTGCAATTTGGAAGTACCTGCACATATAGGAACTCGTTACACTTGGAGCAATAGCAAAATATGGAAAAGGCTGGATTGGGTGCTCACAAATCAACAGATGCTTATGAACTTAAGCATACAGGTTTGCCACATGGTCAGAACTTGTTCTGACCATGTTCCTCTCTTAATCACAGTTAATAAACTAAATGCAGTATCTAATCCTAAGAAAGGATCTTTTAAATTTCTAAATGCTTGGGTAAATCATCCTGAATTTATGACTTTTGTAAATCAGGTCTGGTCTAAACAATGCATTGGAGATGATAATATGATTTTTTGGAATAAACTCAAAAGATTGAAAAAACATTTAAAACAATGGAATCTAACAGTTTTTGGTAACATATTTAATAAAGTGAATGCAGCAACTTTGGATGTTGAAAACTGTGAGTTGATACATCAGCATTCAAATGACAATGAGTCTAAGTCTAAACTATCTAAAGCCAATAGTGTCCTCATCCTTGCTTTAAAGGATGAGGAATGTTATTGGAGACAAAAATGCTTCAATTCATGGCTAAGTGAGTCTGATGGAAACACAAAATTGTATCACAGTTTTGTTGCTAATAAAAGAAAGAAAAATTTAATTGCTGGAATAAAGGATAAAGAGATGTGGCTTACTGATCATAGTGAGATTGCTGCCTCTGCAGTTGAACACTTTAAGAAGTTACTTTCAATTGAACCTGACACTTTAAACAATGTAAACTATAATGAGTCTATACTGATAAATATCCCTAAGATTGTCTTGGACAGTGATAACACAGAAATTGCAAAGCCAACATGCATTGAGGAAGTTAAAGCTGTCTTATGGAGCATGAAGAAAGATAGTGCCCCTGGCACAGATGGTTTCAATGTTTTCTTCCTTAAACAGTGTTGGAGTATAATTAGTACTGATCTATGTATTTCCTTAAATGCATTTCTTTCTGGTAAAGCTATCCCTAAAGGTATTTTTGCCACAGGGATTGTACTTATCCCTAAAATGGCAAATCCAATATCTTGGAACAACTACAGACCATTGAGTATGTGTACTATACTGAATAGGTTGTTTTCTGCTCTTATTAATAGGAGATTGTCTCTTATTTTGCCTAGAATTATCTCTAAGGGGCAAGCTGCATTTGTAAAGGACAGATTGATACATGATAACATCCTGACCTTAAAAGAGATGATGCATAACATAAGGAGAAAGCCTTCTAAAGGCAATATTATCCTACAACTAGACATGACAAAGGCCTTTGATAGGCTATCTCATACATTTATCATTAAGATACTAGAAAGCTTTGGGTTCTCAGAATGTATTGTATCATTAATCTATAAGCTCATCTCTAATGTGATGATATCTGTTCTACTCAATGGGACTTGTAATGGATACTTCCCACAGAAAACAGGTTTAAGACAAGGAGATCCATTATCTCCTTGTCTGTTCATCTTAGCAGAAGAAGCCCTTTTAAGGGGACTTGAAAACCTTTATATGCAGAATAAAAAAATTCAGTACTATGTTAAATCTGGAAGTGTCTTACCTTGCTTGGCTTTTGCAGATGATGTGATCATCTTTTCTAATAGTGATTCTTCTTCCATCAAATGCTTAAGCAACCTGTTGAACCAGTACCAAGCTGAGTCAGGACAAATGATCAATGCTGAGAAGACAAAAGTTATAACATCTTCTAGATGCTCAAATGTAAAACTGGCCAGAATTAATGCAACATGGGGATACAAGACTGAAAGTGCACCTTTCAACTACTTAGGCATCACAATAGCCTCAAACAACACAGGGAAGAACTACATCTCTCTTTTAAGTAAAATTTATAACAAAATTAGTGAATGGGATTTAAAGAGCTTGTCCTTTAGTGGAAGGCTATCCCTAATTAGACATGTGCTTTATCCCATTGTATCCTTCTGGATGCAAAGTTGTTTCATACCAAAATCAATTCTGAACAAACTTGAACTTTGTTTCAATAAATTTCTTTGGAGACACAAAGTTGAAGAAAAAGCTATACATTGGTCTAGGTGGGGGAATCTATGTAGACCATTTAAAGAGGGAGGGTTGAATATCAAACTCTTGTATGATATTCAACTTACTTTTGCTTATAAACTCTGGTTTTTATTTAGGAAAGGTGGTTCTCTTTGGGCTGACTTAATTACTAACACTTACTGTAAAGATAAACACCCTCTTTATGCTAAGTGTGGTAATAATGACTCTATTGTTTGGAAAGGCCTTTGCTCAATTAGAGAGAAGGCTGATCAGTTAATTAACTGGAAAGTTGGAAGTGGTAATGTGGACTTTTGGAGGGACTCTTGGTTAAAGTCTGGTCCTATCATCTCTAACCCTAATTCATGGTATCTTCTAGCTAAGGTTAAAACGTTCTGGAGACAGAATTGTTGGGATCCATCAATTGAATCATTTCTGTCTCATGATAGATATCAACAAGTGTGTTGTATTAAACTCAATCATGAGCAGGATGATTGCATTGAGTGGAGCATTTCAAAAAATAAAAAGTTTTGCTCAAAAACCACTTGGGAAAACATAAGGGTTAAAAACAACTGCTCTTTAATTTTCAAAAAAGTATGGCATAGCTTTATACCAGCTAAATTTTCTTTCTTAACATGGAAGATACTTATGAACTTTGTGTCTACAGACAGTGAACTTAAAAAGAAACATTTAACAATCGTGTCTAAATGTCAGTTCTGCTGTAACTGTGAAGAGACAGTGCATCTCTTCATCAGTTGTAGTTTCGCTTGGCAAATATGGAATTATTTTGGGGTTTTATTCAAAGTACCAGTGAGACGCTTTATGACTATTAGACATATGCTTACTACATGGTTTAATTCAAACTCTAATAAGTTCCATATTAACCACATTGTTCCACAATTGATTTTATGGACAATATGGTTTAATAGGAATCACTCTAAACACAATAAACCAACAGACAATTTTTATAACGCTATATGCAGAATTAAAAGACTTATTTTGGCTGTGGATACGAAATTAAAAGCTAAACACTGGCGAAATGAAATTGATGCAGGAGTGACTATAGGAGCTATGTCTATAAGTCTGAACAAAGTTACTTACCGTATGTGGAGAACTCCAACTGTGGGCCGATTGAAGATAAATACTGACGCTGCTTGCTGCTATACTGGAGAAGCTGCTGGTGGGTTGATTGTGCGAGACGAACTAGGCTACTTGGTTGAAGGCGCTGGTTTCCTCTTTGGAAAACTCAGTCCTCTTCAAGCTGAAAGGAGGGCTGTATTTGAAGCGCTCCTCCTTTGCAACAGAAGAGGATGGAGCTGTGTGGACATTGAGTCTGACTGCTGGACTTTGGTTAGTAGACTCAATGCCATGGAGAATGCAACAAACTCGGAGGAGGAGAAGATTTGCCGTTCCCTGATCTGCCCCGATATGAAAATCAGCCACATTTCCAGAACGGAAAACGCTGCGGCTGATTACATATCAAAGTGGACTCTAGAGAAAAAATCAAGCCACTCATTTGCAATTCACGATATTCCAAACCAGCTTAGGGCGATTCTTGTGCTTGAAAGTATCGGTGTGGGGTATATAGACCCAGGATAGAAATTGGGGGTTCGTGAATTGAGTCAGTGGCAAAGGTAGAAGAAAGTCGATTTTGGGTTTGAAGGAATGGTATGATGGGCTGTGCTGATTCTGGCTTAGGGCTTGTGGTTGCTGTGTCAATGGTGGCTATCGCAGAAGGAGAGAAGTCAATTAGGTGAAGCTCGAGTTAGGGTTGCAATTGGGACTATGATTTGGATCTAGTCATTTGATCTGAATCGGGTGCCCTCTTAATGATTGGAGCCTAGTCTGTTAATTGTAGTCCAATTGTGTTGGACCTTGTTTTCTCTATTTTAGCCCAATTCAATTGGGCCCTCTTTGTAGACTTCTTTTATCATTAATACAAATACCAATTAATATAAAAAAAAAAAAAAAAAACTATTGTTAGGTCGTAGGTAGCAAATAAATCGTTTAAGAGGTATATAATAATAAAATTTTGAATGGATGATAGTCTGATCTTTAGATTTTAGTGAGTACCTAACCCTGTTTTAAACCTATTTATTCAATTCTGTCCTTTCATTCACATTTCTTTTATTTATTTAATCCTAGTAAGGTTAATAAAAAAATAAAAGAAGAACTGGAACCACCAAAAGTTTGACATTTCACACCAAAAAAAGTTTGACATTAATATTATCTGTTGAATGCAAAATTCGTTTTTAATTTAGTCTAATTTCTCCTTTTAAATGTGAAATGCATCGAATAAACCATACCAAGACGGTGTGTCGTTTACATTCAGAGAAATATTTATACATACCGAATCAATATCCTAAATATTATAGAATTAATATTCATATAACAAACAGACATAAATATTTAAACATTTTATAAGATAAAGCAATTGATGCTGTACTGTATCCTTCCATAAGATTTGTTTATAAATAAACCCATAATCTTTCAACGCGTAGGTTGGTTGCCTTAAATATTAAGCAAAGGTAGTTCATATCGTACCCTTAAATCCCAATCGCGCATCTTAACTTTGACTTTAAATTATTAAACTATGAATATATTGCGCACGAATTTGAGCTCAAATCTCGCTTTGAAATCCAGACTTCTCAGATGTTTTGGTGAAGTAATGATTGACGAAGCTTCGGTTTCAATGCGGTGAAACTTGAGCTAAACCATCTATTTTAATGGTCAGGTATAAAGTATTTTTTTTTATTTTTAATAATAATGATTTTTTTAATAGATTTCGATATTATTATTTTGAAAAATGTATTGCAAACATCAAATTTTTAGAATAAACTCATCGGGATGGACGGTTGAGTGAGGGAAATATAAAACCATTTATAAATTGTGCATCGCAATCAAAAGTCATACAGTAGTGGATTTTATAAATGAATTAAAGGATAATAGAAAAATCGAAGGAAGAAAAGGCGAGCCTGAAGACGGTTTATCGATCGAATCAGTAGTTGAAATCGACAAAGCTTCAAGCCTCCGAGACGAGGAGCCGACATTATTCTAAAAACACCGACGATGAAGAAATCAGGCAAGCTGTTAAATTCGAAATACGGTTTCGATGTAACCAACAATTTCGCGGAATATGAATCCATTATAGAACGTTTGGATTCCCAATTCGTAGTAAATCATGCAAAGGGTCTTTACGAAACAAAGCAAGAAACGACGCATGGGTACTTAGAGGCACTCCGGGAGAGGGAGAGAAAATCCAATAGTATCACGTATGCGTAGGTACCGCTCTTAGGTAACTCAGATTAGCCAAGGAAGTTGTCTTTAGTGGCACCCGACTCATTATTTTATAGCATAACCAAACAACGGTCAATAGTGTGCATGAGATCAACATCTTAGCAATAGAGATATGAGACAATTGGAGACAAGAGTACTTGTCTTATCTGCGTAATTAAATTCTTCCCGAAGGAAATGTATAGACACGAACATTACAACCGCAAGCGACAAAATATATGGTGCTAGATAACGTCATCTACAAAAGAAGCACTACTCACTTTTTGTTGTGTTGTGTCAATCAAGATGAGGCCTAAACTATTCTTACTACTGTCATATATGGTTAGATATGAGTAATAGTATTTTTGAACTCAATGCAAGGCAAAATTCTATAACATAAATTTGGGCTATGATTTGTAACATGTCCAAAAATTATATTCGAGTTTAGAACAAAGAGATTGATGTGGGACTTCTAGTTTCGTTGGGATGTACACTCATAAAGTGCACAAGTTAAACTCAATGTGGGTGGGTGTTTTTGGTAAGTTCAACTTTTCAGGCAATAATTTATGTGTTACAATTGAGTCAATATATGGCCATAAACCATAAGTATGAGGTACTTTTTATATAGACAGACTTGCTAGAGTTACACGTAGTAGCCAAATGTGGTAACAATACTAGGGCATGAATAATTCAAACTTTGAATTCAGCCACCTTTATAGAGAAACTAATTATTGTGTTTGGTGAAGTGAAATTTGGTCGAAATGTATTTTTGATAAGTTTCCAGGTTATATATTTAATGTAAGGTAGCCTATAGAGAGATAATTTATGTGCTTGTATTTATTTTTAGTGAGATAAAATCCAACCTCCTTAAATTATGTATGTGAGAGTTTTTTAATCTGATTTTGGGTTAATGGGTCATTCAGGTCAGGTTAGGAATATGGACTAAACCCATTGACCAAATAAGCCCATTTACTAAAGATGTGCAAAGCACACATTTGCATCTACCACACATCTTAGTCAAAAGGTCAAGATGTTGAGTCAATATTGATATTTGTTTTGGGTCTAAATTTTCCCCTCGAATAGACCTGACCCTCTAACTAATGATGGCTCTCAAAACAATCTAACCCTATCAGTCTTGACTAGATGATTAATTGGGAGGCGGTTTTAATGGTACACTCGATTTCATATATGTATATTGCTCAAAAAGATTTTAAAAATAGGATATGAATATGGATAGACTACTCCTTGTAATATATATATATATATATATATATAGATTATAAATATAGCTAATTATGTATATAATCAATATAGTCAATCATAATTATGATTATAATCAATACAATTATCCCTCTACCTTTACAACTAAATATGGATATAACTAGTATAACCATTCATTTACACTCATGTCTAGAGTTACTTTACAATAAATAAAAAGTTATTTTAAAACTCTCCCTCAAGTTGGAGAGTGTAAATCAAAAACTCCCAACTTGTTACACAAAAAAAAATCAAATTGATATTTCCCGAGTGCTTTATTAAATATATCTGTCAATTGCACTTTTGTAGAAATATAACATGAACGAATTATCTCGGCCTCAATTTTTTTCTCGAATTATAGGAAAATCAATCTAAATGTGTTTAGTACACTCGTGAAAAACTGGATTAATTACAATATATAAAGTCGTTTGATTATTACAATATAATGATATTTATTTATCCATGTTGACCTTCATATCTTTAAATATGTATCTCAACCATCTTAATTCCAAATAAGTATTTTCCATTTCTTTGTACTTCGCTTCTGCAGATGATCGTAAAATATTAGTTATCTCTTTTATTTCCACAATATGAGTGATAAGCCAAGGAAAATATAGTAACTAAAAATAGACCGTCTTGACATACGACATCCACTCTAATCTAAATCACAAAAGGCACTAAGTGTCAATTTATTTTTTGATGGAAAAAAAATACTTTGACTTGGTGATTTTTTTATGTACATGATGACTTTTAACGTTGTTTCCCATTATGGCTTCCTATATGCTCCAATAAATTGACTCAGTGTATGCAGTGAATATAAAATACTAGGACTAGTTGTTGTCAAATATATTAGCTTGCCAACCAATCTCCAATATCTAGTCGAATCATGAAGTAGCTTGCGGTCTTTATTAGTTAATTTCAAATTCTTCTCCATACTGATTTTCTCGGGTTTTGCTCCTAATAATCTTATATTTTCTAATGTATTTAATGCATATTTTATTTGAGACATAAATATTTCTCTCTTAAATTGAGAAAATTCAATACTTATAAAATATTTCAACTCAATGAGATCTTTAATGATAAAATACTATAGTGGATGATTCTTCAAAAATTTGATTTCATGCAAGTCATTATCAATCAATTGGATCATCAACATATATGAGAATAACAGTAAACTTGTCATACTGAGATTTAGTAAAAACATTATTAATCCAAATCATCCTTCTACCGGTGGCGACCATAAGGTAGATATATATATATATATATATATATATATATATATATATATATATCATCTAGATTTCTATAAAGAAAAGTCATTATGCACATCAAGTTGATGAATATACCAACATCTGGAATCTGCAATAATAATAAAAGTATCGAAGAGTTGTGAGTTTAGTAGTTGAATAAAAGGTCTCATGATAGTTAAAACCTTCAACCTAGGTGTAGACTTTTGTCACCAAGTAGTATTTATATCGCTCAATGGTTCCATAAAAGTTGTATTTTATCTTATAAAACCAGCAGCATCCGATAGATTTGTATCTTAGAGAAATGGGGACCAACTGCCAAATGTTTTATGTTCTAGAGCCTGATATTCAGCGGACATGGTTTAGTGCCATAGTGGATCACGGTTAGTATTTTTAAAATATGAAGGCTATGTTTATGCTGGTAGCAAATCTAAGATAACATGGTGGTTAGGGGGAAACAAAAAATAGAAGTATGAACGGAGAGTGGATACCTTATAGACTGACGAGAACTTGATTGCATTGAAGTTTGATTGATCCCGGTAGACATATCGTAGTCTTGGTACCATCAGAAGGATGTATACGATGGGTGGAACGATGAACCAAGATATCATTGGGAATTAGAGGAGAAATATGTGTGGTTGGGGATGGTGATGAATCATAATGTGTTAGTGGAGCGGAAGGTGATGACGGAATAAAGAGTGAGGTGATTAATTCATAGTTGATTTTGGGGACATATGAGAGGTAGTGGTTAAAGGTGTGAAATTTATAAGATTGGATAGAGACAAAAGCAATAAAGTTTTAGGTTCTCAGTCATATGATGTGGGATTTGGAAATGGAACTGATGATGAGTTGGTTACTTGATTGAAAGATAATGAGGTTGATTGGTTCAGAAAATGCAAGGTCGAGGCATGATGGAAGATAAATAGATTTTCCTTAAATTGGACATCACGACTTATGGA
The DNA here is from genome assembly GCA_036936605.1 of Limnanthes douglasii subsp. nivea. Lineage (NCBI taxonomy): Eukaryota > Viridiplantae > Streptophyta > Magnoliopsida > Brassicales > Limnanthaceae > Limnanthes > Limnanthes douglasii. The sequence goes on along the minus strand of JAUPFV010000001.1, from coordinate 213,803,502 downwards.
AATTGTATATGTATGTAAATGAAGAACTTTGTAGCCTTTTCCATGTGGATACCCTAAAAACATAAATGGATTCACGATAATCAAATGTATGTCTGGGATTAACATTAGTGACATAGCATGCACAACCAAAAATATGCAAGTACGTGAGTGAAGGGGGCCGATTATATAAGACCTGAATCAGAATTTATTTGATGATATAGGAATATAAATTAGGTTTGTTAAATAAAAGGTTGTTAAAACATAATCCCTCTAAAATTCAAGTGGTACATTTGATTGAAACGTGAGAGAAAGAGCAACATTTAAAATATGTCGATGTTTTTATTTGACAATTTTGTTTTGTTGTGGGGTGTAAGTACGCGAGTTTTGAATTTCAATGCCTTTATTTTGAAGAAAAATACGAAAAAGGAAGAAATCCACTACAATTATTCACTCTTATTTTTTGAACATATGTCTGAAATTAGATTTTGACGAATTTCACAAAAGTAGTTAATAAAAATTATGTTTCTGATTTATGGTTCATAAGAGACTTCCATGGGCACCGAGTAAAATCTTCAACAATTATAAGGAAATAACATAATTCTATATATGGAGGAGGAACCCAGACATCACAATGTAATAAAGATAAAGGAAATTTTGTATTTATTGAGCTTCTAGAAAAAGGTAAGCGTGTTTGTTTTATTTGTTAGAAAAAATTGTACAATTATTTCCTCACTCTTTGTGAATACCTGAAAGCAAATGTCAAAGTAATTTATAATGAGACAATCATGGATGGGAAATAGGTCAGATGACTGCGATACCAGACAGCTAGCCGATTTATTTGGATGCATATAGTATAGACCACTATGTTTCCACTCGAGCCAATCTTCTTCCCTAAAACCAAGTCCTGCAACATCGCATAGGCATTGAAACTACCAAAATTATTATAATTCAGTGCACTAAATGTTTAGGCTAATTGTTGTATTTATTCGGCAGTGAACCCCTGAAAAATGCTAGCAGTATTGGAACCCAATAAGTCATGAGATTTTGTCGCATTCGCCGAAAGTTGATTGCCACAAACTAAAGTATGTTGTCTTTGGAATTGTCACAACTTGTTATAATTTATATTTTGCAATCGAAATATATCCTTAGTGTGAACCATCTTATCACAATACATACAATAAAATCTGAGAGTCCGACATTTATCTATAATATGTCCGGATCTATTACAATGATCACATATTTTCTGCTTTAAATTGTCTCTTTTTTTCAGGACTCGCTTCTGTGGAGAAGTTTTTAATTAGCCCAAATTATACTTTTTGTTAATTATCTTCTTGGATTATCAAATAATATGATTGAAGGACATTGGACAGAGGTGACATGATCAATATATTGGACCTCACCGCCTTATAAGATTCATGCAAACCCATCAAATATTGCATAAGATAATCTTCCTCTTTCTGTTTGAGGTATTTTTGTCGTTGATTGCGGGTCAATGGAGAAAAATATGTATCAATCTCGTCCGATAATACCTTGAGTTTGGTAAAATATGCAACTAATTTCATTGTGCCTTGTGATGTGGTGGCAACTAATTTTTATATATAAAACACGACTGAGGCAGGCTTTTGAGAGAATTGATCACGCAAGTCAACCTATGCTTCATGTGTTGTTTTGGTATGAATAATCCCTTCAAAAATGTATGATTCAAAATCATGAGTCAGCCAGTAAATTACTATGTTATTACATTGGTTCCACTTCTCAAACATAAGAGGTTCATTCTCTTGTGCTGGTTCTTTGACACTACCGTTGATGAAACCAATCTTCTTTTTTGGAGTGAGGGCATTAATAAATGTCTTGCTCCATAATTGATAATCGACACAGTTTAATTTGATAGGAATCGAGAATTGTTGGAATAAATAACAAATGTATAAGGAATGTGAGGGATCGCTAATTTTGGTCCTCGATCCGAAATCATTTGAGTTTGTGGTTTAGATATCCGATTAAAAAACATAAAATCATCAGCCATGGTGATTTGTTATATTTTTTTCTATAAGAATAAGAATTGTGACAAAAAAAATTAAAAAATCCTGTACGCTTTTATAGCATATCAAAAAATGACGTATATTTTCAATAAAAATATCGCACATTTATATAAATATAAATATATAGAAATATAGATATAGTTATAGTTATAATCAAAATAACTTATAATCAATACACTATATCTTAATTATAACTATTATTAATACAATCAAACTCTGCTAAATTCAATCATCTATCTACTTTTACATCTATATTTATTTTAATATATATATATATAATTATTTTAATATTCTTATATTTATATTGTACTTTCTTTTATGAATTTAATATTTTTTATTTTTAGATATATAAAAACAAGGAAAAACCATTAATGTAAACGTTGTTGATCTATGTTAATTGCGCAGATAAAACAAGCTATGTTTTTTTGAGCTAACCATCGGGGCATTATTTCAATTAGGTCTAATAAAATACACACTGAAAATGTTCAGCTCATTATCCTTATTACAGTGAAAGTCCCAAACTTAGAAACCCTAAAAGTTATCCTCCCTCTTCCTTTCGATTCCAGTCGCCTTTCTTCTTTTCTTCAATCATCAAAATTCATCCACAAGCCAAATAATCAACCAAAATCCACAAATAGATCGACATTTCCGAATCGATATTCAGAGCTCCAAGTTGACTCCAGCTTCGCAAAGAATTGTTCAGAATTTTCAGTATTAGCCAGGTATAGAATTCTTTCTTAATCGTCTTGGTTTCTTCTTAGGTAGCATAAGCCCAAACCTTCAACAAAAGCTATAGCTTTTAATCTGTCAGGGATTTCGCTCTCTTCAAATGTGAAATTCCTAACAGATGCAAGGGCTAAATTAGCAACTTAATCAGCTGCTGCATTATGTTCACTAAAAACGTGGATGATTTTCATGTTTGAAGAGATCAATTTAGAGCAGCAATCGATCATAGCCTTAAGATACCAGGGTGATCTTCCCGTGAGGATCATCTGAGCTAGGATACGAGAGTCAGTCTCAACGTCTAGAATATTGATACCTCTTTCAAAACAAATTTGAAGACCATCAAACAATGCCTTGGTCTCTGCAATTATTGGACTACCCTTACCATAAACCTTACCAAACCCAAAGAGAACCTTACCAGGGTTGTCTCTCAGGAGACCCCTACAAAATCATTCTCCATACTCGTTACAAGCATCGTCTGTGTTGAGTTTGAACCTGCCAAGTTTAGGACACGCCTAACTTAGGGAGACAGGAACACTCGTCATTTGTAGATGATTTAAGCAACACAGAGATGGCCCAACACCACTGTCTTTACCCCAGAAATTTCTTCTCAGAAGGTTAGCATTGTCGAGACTGGAAAGAATGTGACAAATTTGACCAATTAGGTCTTCAGATTTCTGGACCTTACCCTTCATTTTTCTCTTGTTTCTATCAGACCAAAAAACCCATACTATAATCGAAGGAAGAATGTTACGTAAGTGTATAACCCTTTCAGTAGACCAGTACCACTTCCTAACCATGTGTGATAGAGACATGGGTTTGGAAATATAGATGTTGAAGTGAGTTGCAGAATGAACCGAGACTTCCCAAGCCTTTTGGCAATCCACTAGGACATGATTAATTATTTCTGAGTTTCTGCAATTTTGACATTTTGAAACTAATTGCATCTTCTTCTTTTTGCAGTACAGAGTCAACCAGAAGCCAGCATTTGAGATCTCTCCATAAGGTGAAAAAAAAAAATTGGTGGGAGTTATCTTACTCCAGGTTCTAGCAAAAAGGTAAAAATTTCACACCCTTTTTCCCGAATTCTTCTCATGTGTCTTTAGTGGAGAACAAACCATCTCCACTAAGATTCCAACTGACTGAATACTTTGTAGAATTGTCCAGAGAAACTTTGGAAATATATTGAATTTGTTATGAATTCAGTACAGTTTCCAACTTGTTTATATTCCACGAACCATTTTCCCAATAATCCTTAGCCAAAGAGCTCGTATATAGAAGCCTGTCCTCATTATCAGAAAAACCCTTGAATGCCACAGAAGAACACCACTTGTCCAACATAATATCCAACTCCTCAGTTTTAACATGCCACATTAGGTAATTTTCAGCTATGTCCCTAATTCTGCACAGTCATTTCCAAGTGAGAGAGCTCTTAGAATTCACAAGAGTAGTTAAAGGATGCTGGTCTTTGAAGTATATAGACTTCATATAGACAGCCCATAGAGAATCCTGCTTTATTATATTAAACCATTGTTTAGAAGCAAAGACCTTTATCATATCATCCAACTTTCTTAGGCTCAAACCTCCTTCTTCAAAGCTCATACAAAGTTTAGACCATTTGCACCGATGGATAGTGTTCTTGTTAGCTTTGTTGCCCCACAAAAACTTATTATATAGAACCTCAAGCCTCTTGATGGTAGTTTTGGGAAACTTAGATTTTTGAAGATTATAAATCGGATAGGTAGAAAGAACAGACTTAATCAACATTAATCTGCTCCCAAATGACAAAGTTTTTTGGTCCCATTCTGAAATTTTATTGATAGTTTTGGCAAAAATCTCATCATGATTGCTACCTCTTTTTTTATTTTTTTAAACAGCACCCATATACTTGAATGGAAAATTAGATAGCTTGAATCCCAGTAGCAACTCCAACTTCCTAGCATGCTGAGCTGAAAATTTCTTTGAGGTAATGAATCTTGACTTATCGTTGTTGACAAGTTTCCCCGATGTTTATTCGTATAGTTTAAACATCTTCATATGTTTTTTGACAGAATCAATGAAGTTATTGTAGAATACAAGAATATCGTCAGCAAAACACAAACAAGATGAGTTTAACTTTCCTCTGTTTTTATATTTAGTAGCAGTAGCATTGTTGAGTGATTGATTAAGACCTCTTAGCAAATATTCTTGACCCAAAATAAAGAGACTAGGTGATAGTGGATCACACTGTCTTAGACCTTTGTTTGATCTGAAAAAACCCTTTCAAGGCATCATTTACCAATACTAAAAACTGACAATTCCTCAGAATCCTTTCTATTATCCTTGTAAACCCAACTTTAAACCCAAAAGCACTTATAATGCTTAATAGAAATGTGTGGTCCATTCTATCAAAAGCTTTGTCCATGTCCACCTTGAGTAGGATGTTCCCACCTCTAACTTTGTTATCCAATTCATTGATCAATTCATGAGCAATCAAAACATTATCATGTATGCACCTGTCCTTTACGAAAGCACCTTGCTCAGGAGATACTAGCTTAGGAAGAATGATGGACAGTCTTTTATTAATAATATTTGATATTATTCTACTCAAAAAAATAGTCAGACTTATTGGTATAAAATCCTTCCAAGTTTTAGAAGCTTCCACCTTAAGAATTAGGCAAAGAGTAGTTGCATACAGACCCATAAGAAATGATCCCTCCCTAAAGAAATCTTTAATGACATCACACAAATCAGTTCTAATGATATACCAACAATCTTTAAAAAAATTCCCATTAAATCCATCTAGACCAGCAGCAGAGTTAGAGTTTAGCTCATTAATATATTCATAGATTTCAGAGTCCATAGGCACCATCATAAGCATTTCATTATTTGTGTCATCAACAATCTTAGGAATGAAATCCTTTAGCAAGTTAGGGTACCAATAATAAGCAGATCAGCAATTAAGGATTGAAATGTTTTACACCAGATTCCTCAATTGCTTTTTCATCCTCCTCTCAGTGGGTGTCAGTCCAAATTCGAGATATTTTAGCACTTTTATGCTTTCTTTTCACATAGTTGTGAAAGAAAGTAGTGTTTCTGTCACCCTCAAGGACCCAATTAGTGTGGGATTTCTGTGCCTAGTAGTCCTCCTCTCTTGCAAGTAGCAAGAGATGATAATCCTTGGCCTTTTTTAAGTTTTCAATATCCTGAAGAGAGTTAGAAACCATTACCTTAAACTCCAGTTATTTATTTCTTCCTCCACCTGAGTAATTGCCTCAAAAATATTACACAAAACCTGCTTATTCCAGACTTTCAACTTTACCTTTAAATGGTTTAGCTTGAACCAGAACTTGAACATAGGAGCCCCCTTGTGTTTAATAGCCCAACATTCCTCAACAAACTTGAAAAAATCCTTGTGCTTGCACCACATGTTCAAAAACTTGAAGTTTGATATTCTTTTTGAAGTAATAGTATTTATGGTAATCAATAGAGGGGAATGGTCAGAACATGACTTAGGGAGATGGGTTACAGTAGTATTATCAAAATAATTAACCCAGTTGTTGTTCAATAAAGATCTGTCCAACCTCCTCCATTGTTTCCCATTAGACCAAGAGTATTTATTCCCCGAAAATCCAGCATCCAGAAGATTACAGTCTATAATAAAGTCATTAAACTCTTCCATATTCCCAGAACAGTTAGAAGTGCAGTGAAGCTGCTCATTAGGATCAGCAATTGTGTTGAAGTCTTCCACCAAAATCCATTCTCTGTCTTCTTCTTCAACCTTTCTTAAGTTATCCCACAACATTATTCTCAGACTCTTAGAGCATTTGGCATAGATTACAGTGACCACGAAGTCTTTAGGAATATAATTATGCTTAACCAATAGGTGTGGAAACTGATCATTATCAATGATAATATCCACTTTATATTCACCATTCCACAACACCCTGACCTTATTGCTACACTTTCTTAGCAATAACCTTGAAATCCCAATTTCTTAGCAATAACCTCCAATTGAGAACCACAGACCAAGGTTCTTGAAGAGTAAGAAAAGAAAGATTTTTTGCCCTTTTAATCGATTTAGTTTTGGCTTGTGTTTGCTTGTTTCCAACACCATGGACATTCCAACATAGAAATACAATGGTCATTTAAACAGTTTAGAGGATTTTACAGCATGCTTATCCTGCAAACATTTAGGAGCAAGAATCCCTTTTGTGTTGAAAGTTTTAGCTTTTTTTAATCTTCTTCAAATCAGATTTCTTATCATTCCCATTTTGCTTACTTACAGGTGAAGAGGGAAGACTGCATGTGCTTTTCTTTGTAGGAGAACAACTGGTTATCAATAGATTAGTAGAATAACTTTCTTCAAGATAAGTAGAACCCATCTGTAACATATGTAAAGCACCAATTACTTCACTGCTTTCTATACCTTCAGGAGGACTCTGTTTTTCTTTGCATTCATTAGTATTACTCTTCTCACTTGTTTCATTTTCAAACTGATCATTCTGTTTACTTATAACAACAGATTTCAACTTGGTTCCCTGATCATTGATTTTAAATGCAGGAATCAACAAATCAAGAAACTGAGGTTTGGAGGACTTAGACTGGTCAACAATCTTCCTTTGAGTGGACTTCTTGCATTCATTCTCTGAATGACCCATGTGAGTACATTGCATACAGTAACTTGGATTATTGATATACACCAGGTCTTGCCAGAAGAAGTAAGATCCAAATGTTATCTTTATTTTGTTAGGGAGAGCCTTAGGAACATCTAGCACTGACCATATTCGACAACCATTTTGTCTGGTTGTGTTCTTGGATGGAACCCAGACACTTAGAGGAGGGCCAATAGCTTTAGCTACTTCCATTATAGTCGCCTCACAGTATATGAAATCAGGAAAATTTAGAGGTCAATGTAAACAGGGGTTGCTGGATTTTCAACACTAGGGTTAAAATTTGGGGACCATTCCAGCAATCTCATGACCTTATCCTCAATTTTCCACACATTCATTTTCTACAGTTTCAGTAGATCTTCTTTGCGGGAAAGCTCAATAAAGATGTGTCTAAAGTCCCAACTTGAGATATTATATTCACCATGAAACTTAAATTTATCCAAGAAAGCCATAACTGATGCATAACTAGGCTTCATAGTGGCAAACTTACCAACCAGGGTATGTTTTGCCCTTTGTTTTAAAAGCTCCAAATCCTCAGCCTCAAAATGTATCTCAACATTACCATTCTCGACTGATTTGATTACCTTCTTATGTACAACGTTCCCTGCATTGTGTTTAAATAAGTCTGCATATAAACTTTTTGTTACTGAAATATTTGCTTTGCTTGTGACAGGATCAAATATCGGATTAATCCTGATGTTTGGCTGATCAGAAATCGAAATTAGCGCCGCAAAACTCCCCTGATTATCAGCAGCTCGCTGATGAATAGAAAGACACTCATCATCTTCCATTAGGAAGCCAAAAGAATCAAGAGAAGAAAGTTTTAGACTTAGGCTCTAATTCTTGGAGCATTCTTGATTTCTTATAACATAATTTCTTTTCTTCTTCAAACTTAGCTATGTTTACAAACGACTAACGAACAAATAATTCATTGATTTAAAAAAAATTATAGAACAATTTAAAAATTATATACATCCCTTTATTAATAACAAAAATACACACTCAAACGTCGTTCTTGACGTTGACGCGCAACCAAACCAAAGCTCAAAATAAGAAAGTGTGCCAAAAAATAGTTGAATATGAATATTATTTAATGTTGGCTACAATACAATATTGGTTTTCTTTTATAATTCTGAAAATAACAAGACAAAACAAAAGCACGTGCTTGTACCGAATTAGTGTTATTTGTCTAGTCAACTAAGTATCTATAAGAGAAAGATTAACGATAGATATTTAAATAATTAGTTACGACTAATTATTTATTGTGAATCTTTTTCTGAATTTGAATTTGATTATTTGACTAAATTACGAATTAAAAAAATATTACGGTTTCATCCTATTAGATCTGAATCAGTAGATATTAGTAATCAATAAACTGGATAGTTAAACAAATTAAATAATACTACTAAATAGTATGCAGTCGGCGATTGTTTGTAAAATAATTAGAATGGAGTCGTCATTAGTGACAAAAGATATGTACAGGCGCCGTCACAGCACATGCTTATGAGTTATGAACACCAGCATGAAACAAATCATTCAATCAAAACTGACAGCTATTTCAAAATCTTAGTGATTACCCTATTGAGTCAAATTCCCGTAAGAAACCCATTAAAGGCGAAAAACTAAATACGGCCCACCGGCCCAGATTAATTAAGATACGATTTTTAGTAAATTGTAAGTTTATTTTTAGACAAAAAAATATATAAACATTTCTTTTTTAACTTTTTCACACTATTTTAAATTAAAAAATAAGAACATTTTTCATAAATTTTGAATTGTCACTAATATAAATAAATGTTTGTGATGCGGTTAATTAGCTCTGTTTATATTTTTATCGTGAAGTATATTTGATTTTTTGCCAGAATTTGGTGTTTAAGTCTATATTAAAAAATTGAAAAACATTAAAACGATAGTGTTAATTGTTTAGATTAAAAAACGTTAGATTATGTTTTAGTCATCTATAAATAGAAAGAAGGGCATCAGTTTAACAGCTTTTGGAAATTGATTATAATTTTAAGGACCAAATGATCTTTTACATTTTCTGGATCCTTGAAAAATAAACAATACATAAATATTATGTATATAGCTTTTACCCAGAAACTGTGGTCACTACAGACGAGATTCTGGTTGAATAAGTCCGTAAATTTGGAGCATGTTGAAACAAAAAATTGTGTCAAATCCTAAGATTTAGTAAAGACAGGAAGACTGGGTTGAACCCAGATAAACTAGGACCAACAATTTATACAATCAGATACAAATTCAAACTAGAATGTGTTGTATTTAAACCTAAAACAAATGCTCATATCTTCAACAAAAATGTACAAATAGACGTACCCAGGTCTCTTTTATAGGCAATTAAACAGGCCTTCTTTTAAACACCAAATCGAGCTACCATATCTCAAAAAATAAACATCAAGGTCAAAGCTGAAAGGCAGCCTTCAAGAATTTCTCTTTTCGAAGCGTACAACCGAGATCATGCCTCTTAACTCATCTGTAGTCCTCTTTCGGGACTTCCATCAGGACTTTTTTTTTTTGCCATTTAATCTATATGAAGATTCTAATCGCTAACAGATTGAACGTTTTAGTCCCTCCTTTTGCGTTTATCTCTCCTGGATTTGCCACGTTCTTCATCAGAACTATAACGAGAAGTCTGCGAAGGAGAATTTCGGCTCCTGTGTTTATGATGCCTTGAGTGCTTGCTACTGCTACTACTCTTTTGTCGAGATGATCTTCTTTTTGAGCTAGACTTGTGCCGATCGCTAGATGAATCACTATACCGATCACTGCTTTTATGCCTCTGTCGCCTAGACGGTTTCCTAGACCTTTCATCTTCTGATGATCCACTGCTACTCAGTCTTTGCCGGATTCGGTGGGAAGATGATTTATTTCTCTTTTTTCCGCTCTTTTCCTCATCTGATTCTGGCAATGATCTCAAATCTCGGCGGAAACGAGAAGGTGATTCATCCTTCCTACTTCCTCGAGACATAGTTTCCCCTTGAACTCTGCCTGACCCGTTTCCTGACAATCCAGCCTCCATTCTTTTAAGAATGGAAGCAGACTTGTTTTCCGTAGGCGGGATATTTGTATCAGGAATATTAGCTTTAGCACCCATGTCCGGTGGAGCAGGCTTAATCCCGGCGTAGGGGACATCAGGGGGAACTTCCAGCCCTAGTTCTTTCCCCAACGATTCTAAGAAATCACCAGCTATTAGACGATTTAAAGTTGAAGCCGCTGCTTCACTCTTCCTCTCGGGATCCTCCGTTTTCTTCGCATTAAAGAGTTCTACTTCATCTTCAGAATCATCTGAGAAAATAGCCTGCAGTTCATGGAATATATTTAGCGAGAGTCAAAATAAGACAACATAAGCAGACGCAGCATTATCACCAGCAACAATTCCAAGTTGCATATCAGATACAGACTTTGACCACACCCAAAAGAGGATAAAAATTATTTTGGTTATAGCTTTCCGGGGATTGTCATGTTCCTTCGAAAGACCATTTAATGACTTGCTAGGACCATGGTATCTAATTAGCTCTTTTATGCGCACACAAAAATGTAGAATTATTCACATAGTATCACCCTTCTAGATAAGTCCTACTTGCAAACATACATTTAACACTGCCCCTTTAATTAAGTGTCAAGTTTTAGGAATTTTTCACGTTTCCTTCAAGGCTTTATATTTACCATTGAAAGACAAATATATATATATATATATATATATATATATTATCTTTCTATTAAACAAGCAGAGGTTCATAAAATAACTTCTCTAGATCTCTTGGTTACAATTTCTGAAATCTGAATGCACAAACAAAAACACCACTGGTTTACATGTGCAAACAAGAAAAGTAAAACATCAACTGATAACTTTGATCTGACATACAGTACCTTGTAGAGGTCAACTGGCCTCTCCACATTTTCAACTTCCACCTCAACTTCATCTTTAGCAGCTACCTGATCTTGAGCATCAGCTTTAGTACCAAGAGACGAGCCTCCGTTTAAAGAAACTATTTCCTCTACTCCGGTGGCTTTGACTGAATCTGGTAAAAAAATAAGAGCATCCATTTTGCTTCTCCTTCGTGGAGCAGCCAGCGGCTGAAGAAACAATATTGCCTTTTGTTAGTAAAATTTTAAAACATGCATATAATTATCGTGAAACCGTGAAGACCCTCTCAGTAAGATTACTTTGGAGAGCAAATACATGGAAGCAAAAAGTAAAACTAGCCATATCATGGTTTTTATTCCACAAAAAAATAAGACATAAATTGGACTAAAAAAGACTAGGACGGGACAGGAGGGAAGTGAGAGTTTAATAAGTGACTACACTGAAGCAGCTCCCTCAGTATGCGGAGGGGCTTCTTGAGAAGTTAACCTGAGTTTTAATGATAGATAGAAAGAGAATTTTAAAATGAAAGCAACTGACAGCTTGCAGAGAACTCTGTATAGTGTGAAGTAACTGATGTTCTAAATCTTCAAAATGGAGAAAACATAGAAATATCCAAATACTTCTGAGAGATTCTAAAATCCTACGCAGTTGTGAAGGAACAAAAACTTATAAGAGTACCTTCCCCATGTGAGGATCAGTGATATCAAAGCGCTTGCACAATAGGGGAGAAGGACGCCATTGAAACTCTTCCCTTTGGGGGTAAATCATCTTCATAGTCAAATCTTCAGCTTGAAAATCCTTTACTAGCTGTTATAAAAGTTAGTGCGGACTTTAGATTCCAGATAAAAATCCATGAGTATATAATATGATCTTAAATATACCTCTAGTCCACCAGAAGTTAATTGTGTCCCTCCTGAGGAAAATTTATCCAGAGACAGCTGGTTAGATGGCTTGCCTTCCTTGTGTAATTTCCCTTTTTCTATTGCCTCGGCTGCAGCTTCAAAGTCCAATCTCTCCCGAGCTCGAGCTGCTTCTGACATACTATTAGCTCCACTAGAGCCAGTTGAGCGAAGCCCTCCTTGGTATTTTTGCTTAAGAAACTGCTCAAATCTTTCTTGCTTTGCAGGATCGTCTTTGAAGGGTCTCACGACTTCAACCGATTCATTCTAATTTAAGGGGAGGGAAGAAAGAAAGAAGATGATAGTGAGGAACCTTCACATTTCACAGAAACAGCTCACTATAATAAATAAATTTGAGAAAGGTGCATTACAGGCATATCCTAAGAGTCTCAAACATCTTCACCTATATCTATGTGCAGTGCCAGCATATGATCTGCTAATAACTTTGCAGACTTTACTACTGAGTAGTTAGAGAGTCTTATGATTTACACAAACAAACTGTAAGTAAATATGACAGCCAGGGCTTTAGGATTTGCATGAATAGAGGAATGACAATCAAGGATAAATTCAACTTCAGAAAATTCCCTTAAAGTCATAATATATGAAAGAAGGCTTTCAACATATATTCAATAATTTGTATTAATTCAAGGCCAGTCTTTGAGCAGTTATGACATGAGTTATACAAGTACAGCTCATGACAATACACACAAGGCTTATCTATGTTTGAAGCTCCCCTAACCCTGAAACAGTGGTAACTAGGTCTATGCATCTGCATTGACTGAATCCTGGCGTACACGAGTAAAATTGGGCATATACTGTAATTTATAGCCTTTGAGCAAAAATATAATTTAAAAACTATAAGAGTAAATACCTATTATTAAACCTGAAAGTATACAATATCAGGGGGTAACTAGATCAGAAAATATATCTTGCTTACAAAAGTTGCGGGCTTGGTAAATGCATCAGATAGATCAACTTGAAACTGATAGGTACTTTCGGAAGGAATAGAAGAGCTCGCATCTTTCGAGGTACTTTCAAGAGGTCTTTCTCCCAATAATCTCCCACGGGTCTCCGCATTCATCTTTGTTCTTGGGGACGATTTACCATCTATATCGTGCACTGTTTGGTTCTTCCGTTTCTGTCGCTCCTCCCAAAGCTTCCGTTCATAATAGTCATGACCATTTCCTCCACTAAGAAAATTGAATAGCGGATTTGATTGATTCTTCTCCCTTGAAAGATCCTCAAATAGTTTACCAGATCGCGCTACTAGAGTTGCGACCCCTTCAATTAAGACTTTCAGATTATTATCATCTGGAGGAGGAACTTCTGGGGGAGCGAGGAGAGCAAGCTTATTATTAGTCTCAAGTGGACCAGAAAAGCTATGACGGGGCACAAAATCTTTAGGAATCACAGGAGGATCAAATCTGGAAAAGGAAAAAATGATAAAGTAAATCATTATAGTAAGATCTATACAAAAACACTTCCCCGGAAATTTATTGGCTTTGAATTTTTCTTTTGCGACAAATCTGTAAGTCAGTTAAAGAGGCCATCATGAATTCAACAAAAGAGGAAAACTGAAGAGGCCACGTAAGGAATTGGTGCCACTTTACACTAAGGAGTTGGTATCTGATCTGACAAAATACCTCTCTAACTGGTGCTCAGACTTTGATGCAACTCTAAAGCCAGCCAGTACACCATGCTCCTTTCCAAGTAACCTTGGCCTATTTTCAATGGTCAAATTCGGAGGCTCTTCTTCTTCTTCTTTGACATAAGTCTCCTCGAAATCATAACCTTAAGAGATGACTATAATATTAGAAAACCAGAAAATTTGTACTATCATGCAAAGAATGTTACGAGTAGAACCAAATTGAGGGTAAAGTGGTTTGATACCACTAATCTCCAGAAGTAAACTATGCTTACGTTATAAGGAACCGAAATTCTGGACATAATAACCCAAAGAAATCTAATGCGGATCACTACAGCGAGAATGACAATTTGAAACTTTCTGGCTAGGAAACCTAAAATACAATCTGAGTACTTAAATTATAGCAACAAAAAGTTCATGATTACTTTAAATTTTAAAAGAATAAGCATATACATCATAAATATTATACAAAATCATGTCCCCAAATCTACAGTTTTCAGCAGTTAGAGCATGAACATCCAAAGGGAAGTAATATCCCTCAAAACAACAGAAAGCAAATAACATGTCGAAGAACCCAAGCCTGAATAGCACAAGAACAATATTTTCTCCAGCATAACAGTCAAATCACTATCAATGATATCTGAAAGGTAATCACTAACCGGAAGCATAGACATCCTCATCCTCATCATCAAGTTCCTCCAGAGCTCCAATACCAAAACCTGGAGCAACCTTTCCTGCTGATGATTCCATACAAATTAGTCCAACAAGTCTGGAAGGCGCTATGCACAAAAAGAAAAGCGTAGCAGAGAAAACCAAAGCCGAATTATGAACCAGCTTTGCTAATATTATTGGTACAGCAGCTAAAATAAGGAAATTCGAGTAGATAAAAGATCTTACACTTATGATTAAAAATGCTCTCTTTAATTGATAAAGTTTTTCTATTGCCAGGCTCCCTACTGGCTGATGAACGCAATTTCTTTTTTTCTGAGAGAAGAACGATAGTAAGATAGCAGGGTGAGGGTACTCAAATAGAACATAATCCACTGAGAAAACTACTTACGTTGAAACTCAGGAGCATGCCGATATGGATCATATCCTAAACCATACAAGTCCTGCTTTGGGTTGAGCACGTATACCTGCAGAGAGAAGACAAGGTTAAGGTTGGCGACGATTTAATTCAGGAAGAGGTGACGTCTCTGAGCCACTCTATATAAACTGATAAATGAGATGTATTGACTTCTGATACGCGCACACACGCACACATTGTTTAAAAGCATGTATATAAAAGGCATTATAGTCCAGTGGACGAGAGGATTGCCTTCTAACTATTAGACCTTACTTTGATTACTGACAAACAGATTAATGTCTAGTGTTCATGCTTTTTATATCTTTTAAGCCTGCCACCTAGATCAGATGACAGCTTTCACTGGTGAAGAACATTATATTGTATTATTGGGGTGATATATTGATATCAAACACTGGCAGAGATATTTCAACTCCACTTCAAGGGAAAAAATAATTGAGAATATAAAGCAAGAAATACCTCTGACCTACATACAGAATAGCCAGGTAAAAAAAACTCACGGGAGTACTTTGAGAAAATTGGACATCATCATCAGGAAGTCCAATTGAATTGTCATGTTCACCATCACCTAGTTCAAGGTTGCTAGACTGGATCGTTGTATCACCAGCAGAAAATGCTAAGAAAGCTTTTCTAGCTTTCCTACGAGCATCTACATCGAAGTACAGAAATTGGGAAAAATAAACTTACTCAAATGTCATATAAGGAAGAAGAGTATGAAATTTGCAAAACATATCAGATATTTAATACGTCAACTTGATCAAATCTCATTTTGGCTCTTTTAGTATTTTAAAAAAACATACAGCGTCCACGGATTATAAGTGCATCTCAATAAGAGATAAGAGGATCTCTTTGAGATCTCTTATTGAATTTAGAGAAAATAGAATTCAGGCAGTAATCCAAGCCAGTTAGGAATACAGTGCGATTCTGAATGGGGTTGACTGCACTAAATATGTTTATAGACTGCCACGAGCTTTGCGGACAACATGAGCAGACCAATATCTTGCAAGCCTGCTAATCAATTTTGGTTCCTACATAATACCAACTTTCATCTATCTCCTGCTCGTACAGGATACATGCTGAAGGTGAAAGTCTAATATACTAAATTGACATCTATATTTAGAAAAAGAAAAATTCATCAGAGCGAACGACTGAGATACCATATTGTGAATCGGCACGTAAATCCTTGACTGAATGACCACGCCTCCATCCCATTTTAAGTAATAACTTGACACCTACGTTGAAGTAACAATACAAGCTTAACTTACTGTATGTGCACTTAAAGAAGCAGTGTTCTTCAAATATGATACATTCAGGTTACTGAAAAACTAACCAACAGACTCCATGACTGGAAGAACAATTTCATCAGGAACTGGTCCAGGAATTGCTGATGGTCTGTGAGACAAACAACAGTATCAGATGCATGCCGTAAAGCAGCATATAGTGTTTCTTATTCACTCAAGTACGAATAAACAGGAAAAGAAAGGACCCTAAGGAACATGGCAAGGAGCTGCAAAATGCTTTGAAAACTGAGACTACCTTACTTAAATTATAATAAAAAAAATACATACTGTAAATGGCTCAGGTACCCCCAAGCTACCTCTCTTAACCAATCAAAACAGGAACCGAAATATATCTGATGATAATCTGAGTAATTCTACTCAAATACAGTCTTTGGCTTAATGAACTTACTAAAGGCTAATGAAAGGAAGTAATGAAAATCGATGTGACTAAAGTGGTATACCTAGAATCTCAGGATTAAATAACTCATTCACTGGACTATTGACTCGGCCATGCCACAACTAGGTCAAACTATCAGCATCTAGTTTTCAACGCAAGAGGCCCTTTACAAAAATTTCATACATATAAATAATCAACAGGTGAGACATAAAGAAACCATTGTTAAAAATTGGCACTTCCAGCAATAATGTTTCTACAACCAGAGTAAAAGATTGTGTTAGATGACCCCTTATCTAAGGCATGGATGAAACAGCAATCGGATAAATGTACCAAAAACACATAAAAGACCTTTGATGCTGCTCCCTTTCAGCTTGTTGACGGGCGTGCTCAGCAGCAGTAAATCCAAAAGTATCAAACTGCGAAGATGTCCCTAAAGACTGACCTTCCATTTCCTACAATGCACAAGTGAATAATGTAAGAAAAATAATGTGGATCAAAAAGAGGTAATAAGATCAATATCCCACTTAAAACAATAGAAAGTCTACTAATTTACAAACTGTGAATTTATACAACATTGAAGCTTTTTGTCTTAATAGTTTAAAAGGACAATCTAACTGAACCAGAGCGAAAGTCAAAAAGTGAAAGGATCACTTGCAGAACTGTAAGCGTGTATTTATACAAATATATGTTATAAGTTTTATTAATAACCTTGTCATCGGAAGTTACATGATAACATTCAAATGTGACCACATCTAGCTCGACCCTAAGTTCGTCAAGCAACTTCATTACGATAGACTAAGCTATGCTAGAACTAATTACGAACAACCTCAAGTGTACTTTAGTTACATGTACATTAAGGTAAAGCATGTTACGAGAAAGTACAGCAATAGATAACAGAGTTTGTAAGTAATAGATAGAGAAAACAAGTTGGATCATTAACACAGAGTTTCAACAAACTAGGACACATTTGAGCATATAGAGAACTACTTCATATGCCCAAATCAAAGATGTGAACAAATTCGTGTATTTTTATTCAGAATAAATGTATTACATAGGGACAAATTTCAGGAAACATACAGCCTTTTCATCTTCATCTAAGAAGTCAGAAATACTCTGCTGTTTGACTTCAGCGCGGGTCTTCCGGGATGATGTAAAAGCTTGCGGAGCCCAGCCTGTACAGATTCGACACAATGATAAAGCATCAGCTAAACTCCTAAAAATGCATGCGAACTTAACGTAATAGGTAAAGTCGAAAGTTACCCTCTTTTGATCCCACGGTATTATAATAGCCAGCAGAATATCCTCCTGTAAATGCACCATGAAATCTTCTCCGTCCTTCTTCATCTGTAACCTGAAACAACATAACTCATAACGTAAGCATAAGCATAAGCAAAACGGTGTCAACTACTGTCCTATCTAATAAAAGTGACAAGGCAGCTCGTTCAGAAAAAGAGCTTTTCAATAGTGCAGTTCCTAATTAAGCAACCATCAACTGTGGATACCAACTAAAGCTTTAAACTCGTTAACGCTAATTTGTTTATGATTACTATGAAATAAATCGTAAGCTGAGCCTTGAAAGATACCGCATTATTTCCTTCAACTTCAATTCTTCCCCTTACAATCCAAAACTAAAAACAACACTAATGTTTGCCAATTACTCGGCCATGATGACTTCCATTTTCTCCACGTCCTAACAAAGGAATGATAGAAAAGTTAAGATACTTACCTCCTGTTTCCACGAAGGGAGGGTCCTGAGGTTACCAGAGGCCTCGGCCACTGCTTTCTTCTTTCGGCTAGTGAATTCTTCCTCTCGCTCGATTGGCGTACCAAAGAATACGTAATCTTCCTCTTCAGAATTCATTTTCCAATATATATTCCACAAATTTGTGTTTTTATCTTCGTAATAGATCAAGAGAGTAAGATCATAGACCAGTTGCTGGGATTTAATTTAGGTTTGGCAAGAAGTTTTGTTCCAGAGCTTACCAGAACTGCGAATTATCGAAACCCTTCCACTCGAATCGAGAGACGGTGGTGACGGGTGACGACGGAGCGACAGGAAAGGACCTTCACATTGTTTTGGGCCGAATATTCGGGCCAACTCAAACGGTCCAACCAATCTACTTTTTTTAATTTCCATCTCCCAAGATTTCACTCGCCAAAAAAATTAGTCATTATCGTTGCGCATTTATCATCGTATACATGTTTCGTATCTTTTATATGTATGTATCATTTACAAAGTTTTGCATTTTTCTTATGGTCAAGCATACCTAGATTTGTCCTTTATTAATCAAAAAAATTATGATCTATCATCTATTTTTTAAATCTAATCTTGTATTTTTACAGGAAAAATACAGTTAAAAACTTGTTTTTTTTTATATCATGATTATTTGGATTTATAAAATATATAAAAGAAACGAAAATAAAACAATAACAACTACCGCTGCAAAGAAAGCACTTTTTTATTCTTTTTAGAACAAAATACAAGCTGAGAAAAAAATAACCCTCATCTAAAAAAGAATTTCGATTTTATAATAAAAATAATAAAAATATATGATGATGAAAAATAAGCCTTCAAATTAGCTATAAAGTTTGTACCACTTATAACTAACAATGTCAATATTATATTTGGTTTGAAGCATGGAAAAAAACATACCAACAAAAATTTCAAATCACGATACTTATAAACAAAATAAGAAAAATAATCCAGAATTGTCACGACATACTTTTCTGAAGAAACCACGAGAAAAATAAAAAAGCACGAGCAAACCAATTACAAATAAAATGACAAAGGTATGTGATTCTTTGTCTTCTTATATATATTTTACATTATTATAAATGTCGTGCACATATCATGAATTACTTGTTAATTATTTATCAAGCATTACCTATGTTATGCGTCTATATACATTACTTGGCCAACATTTATCATGTATTACTTGTCCAACATCTATTATGAAATAGATTATCTTGCGTATATCATGTCTTCTACTTTTCTCGAATCTATTATGTTTACCACATATCTCGTGTGTATCATGTCTTCCAATTGTCCCATGTCTAACATGTAGTTATACTACATGTCTCGTGTCTATTATACCGTTCACCACTCCCGCGTCTATCATGCCTTTCATCTGGCTCGCGTCTATCATATACTCATATTAACTAAAGGTCTCGCATGTTAATATGATGTAATAAATAAAGTATTTAGAACATCTGGAGAGCAAACAATAAAAGAAGTAACATTATAGTTTATTACATAGAATACCTTTACAAAATAAATAACTATGATTGGGATGTAACAATCAATGAGAAGCTCATATATTCAATAAACCTTTGTCGTGAAACAAAACCTGATAAAGTAGTTGGATGTGCTGTAAAAAATTGGTTAGTACTTTTACTTTATTTTTTAAATATTATTAAAAATAGTAAAAATATTATATCTAAAGAATCATTAAAATATAGTCATTCATCATGGAACACGCACAATTATTTATCAATAATATGCAATTGAAGGCAAAATACTAAGATGCCACAAATGGTTGGGTCTTGAGGGAAAAACAAAATTGAATTTGATTGACGTTGTAAATGAGATCACAAATGAACATGTGTATTTACACATGTAACTATATATCACTATTTTTTTAATTTCGTATAATATTTATGTTTCACGTATATATTTAAACACAATGTTCTACATTTATCATTTAATTCAATGTCTCATGTTTATCATTCAATTCACTATCATGTGTCTATCTTTTAATAAATTATATGAATATATGTCATTTACTTAAATATTTTAAAATTTTATAGATTATATAATGAAAATTAAACCTAACAAATAAAGAATAAGAGGAATTTAATGGAGAGGTCCAACAACAAGAATAAGTTGTTAAGGAGGAAGATTCTGAACAATAAGATGTTGATGCAAGGAAAATAAAGATGATGTTCCAGTAGATAAAGAAAAAGGAAATTATGTTGTAGTAGAGGAAGAAAAATTATGATATTGCAATGGAAGAAAAAAGGATAAAGTTATTATTAACGACGATGATTGAAATGTAAATTTGAATATGCAACAAGAAAAGGTAAGAATTCATAAAATGTTACAAAACAAATAAAATCTACATAGTATGCAACAAAATTTGATCATGTAAAAAATAGAATTTGGTATTAAGATAATGTGGTACTACTTCATAAAATAAAAATTCAATATCTAAGATTTTTAGAAATCTGAAGAGACCTGAAAAGTTAGTAAATAATAAATCTCCAAACAAAGTGGCTGACATAAATTACCATTTGAGAGTATAAAAAAACTAAATAGATTATTGTACCAATAAAAGGTAAAAATATCTTATATATCATATTCTAATGGTCTCTCATCTATCATGGTTGCACATCCATCATAGTTTACATTGTTTCGTATATTTTAAATGGTTGTGCATCTATGATGAGACATGGTTTCGTATCATTTACATGGTTGCACATTTATCATCATTTACATTTGGTTCACATTATTTACATGATTGTGCATCTATCGTCATTTATATTGGTTTTTCATCATTCACATGGTTGCACGTCTATCATCATTTATATTGGTTTTGTATCATTTACATGGTTGCGCATCTATCATCATTATGAGTAGTTTTACATCATTTACTTGATTGTGCATCTATTATCAATTTGAATGGGTTCATATTATTTGCATGGTTGTGCATCTATTATTATTTACATTGTTGTGAAAACAAAGATTTTTCTTTATCTCTAGTATGTGGGAGACATGATTCGAGAAGTCTGCTGAAAGACATCTTGGCTCACTTTGAGGTGGACGAGCAGAGGTATCAAAAAAAATTCTTACTCACATTTACTTTCACTTTATTTACTTGATTCATTTTATTGAACTTTTGGGTGCATAACAATGAAAGAGTGTTTAAACCCTTTGAAGGGCATCTAGATATAATTGGTCGAATCTTTGCTCAACTAAGTAGTTGGGCCAGTACTTTCTGGTCCAATAAATTCCACCGATGATTCACTCCATCTAATCTGGCTAAAACTATATTTAGAAAGTTGATTTGATGAGGGTTATGTCTTTAGAATAGCTTATGATTCCTCCTAAACAAGGTAACATACTTGAACGATTGGAAGCCACAGACGTTCTCGGCTACCTTTGTAAGATCTAGGGCTCCAAGTCATCGGAACCCATAAACAAATGTGGTTGAGAAAGAGAATATTGAAGCTGAAGTTGAGGCCGAGGAGGGAAACAATGCTGAATTTGAGCAGGTTAATCCCGCTGCGAAAAATTGCTTCAATAGGTCATCGAAAAAATATTTGTCAAAGGACAAAAACAAAGTTAAAGTTGTCGAATAGGATGGTCAAGAGGCACCATAAAATATTTCCCCTTTCGGGTGATGAGACAATTGATCTTAACTTGTCTTCTCCTGAGAAGGTTTTTGTCATTGACTCAGGCTCTCCTCGGTCTTTAACCAAAGAAATTGCTTCTTAAGAAAACAAGGTAAACAATGGCCATAGAGTTTAAGGTGATGAAGAACAAGTTCCTAGGAACTTCGAAGTTGGATCTCTATTAGTGTATTTTGATATTTACGAAAATGATTTCATATCCTTCGAACTTAATAAGTTGCTTCACGTTACGGCACTTCTTGGAATGGAGGCTAAACGAAAAGATCATTATAAAGACAAGGCTTTCGAGATAAAATCTGATATTAAAAATTGGATAATGAGCTTGCCAGTTACAAGGAATTTGTTATTGGACGTTTAACATAGCTCGAGACAGTGGGAGCTCGGTTAAAACTAAGCATGGGATGTTTGACAACGAGCGGGAACACATTATTTCTAGGGATATTGATATGAATACGCTCATCGATGGTCTTAATGAGGGTTACCATAGGTCCAAAGAGTACTTCAGGCAGGTTGTTAAAGATATAGAAAAAATTGACGTTGAGAAAAAAGATCTTAGAGGCCAAGCTAAAATTTACAATAATGATTCTCTTGAATTCTGTGCTAATTGCGTTTCTAAATTGGATGATATGGGCTAAAGTCAAGTTTGTTACAGTGTTATAGTTTCATGAATGTTTCCCGAACTTGAAGTTAGATAAATTTTAGGTGCGTGTTCATGATAAGTATCATCCGGAAAACATTTCCTTATAGGATGAGAAATCACTCATAAACTCTAATGACTCAAACAACACCTCGTCAAGCTTTTCTAGAGATTATTCGGAATGTACCTTTTTGGGGTAAAAAATTATTTTGCTAAACTTTTGTTTCGTATGTTTTTTGTGAACTAGTTGTGCCCCAAGCACTTTTTGTGAAGTCCTCGTATCGTTTTGAGGCATTTTGTACTTTACGTTAGTCCATCCATAAACTAACGCAAATGGAGATTTTTGATTTGTTGTTCGAGGGGTGGTTTGATATGCCCATACAATTTTTGTAAATAATTTGTCCATTTTCCAGCCTTCTCTTCCAAGTTTTTTATAAGCCCATCAAGAATTGTTTGATTAGTCACCTCAACTCGACCGTTTGCTTGCGGATGAAAATGTGTCGAGAAGCATTGTTGTATTCCTCTAGAAGAACAAGAAGCCATCATGTCTTTATTGTCAAATTGTGGCCCGTTCATCGTCATTTTCCTCGAAACACCGAAGCGACAACGAATATTATAGACAATAAACTTGATAACATCTTTTTTTTTGTCCCTGCCAACGGCTTAACTTCCACCCACTTAGAAAAACAATCCACCACGACTATTATCATTTGTCGTCCTCTAGATGCCATCGGCAGGGGTCGGACTAGATCAATACCTCATTGGTCAAAATACTTTGGATATTGATTCAAAAGGTACTCCTCGTGCATGGATTGTGTTAGCAAATCTTTGGCAAGTATCGCATCTCTTAACCAATGCTTTGGTATCGGAAGCAATTATGGGGCAATAATATCTTGCCAAAAGAACTCTTCGTATCAAATTTTTGTACTAATAATGCGTAGATCATTCTTCACCATGTAACTCATATAATATAATTTGTTATTCATTTTTTCAAAGGCATAAAGCAGGTGCCTACTATTTTTTTTATATAAGATATCTCCAAACACCACGTAACCATACGCCTTGAATCGTATTTTCTTTGTTATTACTTTATCAAAATGAAAAATATTATTTACCATAAATTCATTGATGTGGTACCTTAAATCTTTTTTGGTACTTGTAGAAATTTGGAAAGTTTCAACAGATCCTTCCACCCGTTCGGACCCCTTTGTTATCAAATAACTATTTTGTGTAAGAATCCAAGGATGCTCCTCGGAATACGAAGCTTTGACCAAAGAATTAGCCACATAACTACTTGCCCTATGAACATGTTTATATATTAAATTTTCGAAGACAACTTCTAAGGGATTTAACGTTCTCAAATTTTCACTAAATGAACTTTTATAGCCTCAAAGTGGCCATACACGTGATTTATAAGAAGTTGTAAGTCTTAAACCTACTAAAAATGCTTCATACTCTACCTCATTGTTCGATGCTCTAAACCAAAACGAATAGCTTGATATATCACAATACCACCTAAAGAAACTAATTGGATCCGTGCCTCATATCTTGATGCACTTGAACCTTCATCTGTTCGAATTTTACATTATACCTTGTAACTTTCTTCATCTAGTTTCATTTATGACCGATTGGAATGAAACTCGACTAAGATTTCTACCACATCTTTTGTTTGATTGCAGTTCGGGGCTCAAACTCTATATCAAAGTCACCCAACTTCATGGAATATTTAGTTATTCTACCCGACACATTAGTTCTTTGTAAGATGCTCTTTAGCGAAAAATATGTTCGAACAATGATAGAGTGAGCCTGAAAGTAATGTCTCATTTTACATGTTGCAATTACCAAACAAGGGATAACTTTTCTAACTTCAAATACCTTTTTTGCATCCAAAACACTTTTACTCACAAAGGATTGTAGGCCACACCACCAAGAATTGTATTGCGCTGAAGAAATAAATGTAGGTGTTAATTGACAATGGGAATTTGTTAGAGTATGTGAAAAAACAAGCTCAACAAAGGGGGAGTGTCCAAACAAATAGTAGCAGTGCCGAAGCAAGAAACTTCTCTGATGATCTCTGAGGTCACTGACCTGTTCGACATATCCACTGAGTATTTGGACCCAGATAAAAATAGGAATATGATTGGATTAATTGAAGAAGTAGTGCCTATAGCACGAGAAAAGGTGAGCGACTTGTGCAAGTTCTTTGAATTTCTGACTATTTTTTGTGGTGATTCAATGGTAGGGATCACTCACTCTTATCGAAAGAGGCATGTAGTTAATCTGGTTACGGAGTTAGAAGTAAGAACCTCGCCACATTTATATTAGAACCCGTCTTATATCTTGTGTTTCAATGACGATGACATGAAAGACATTGCTAGACCCCATGAAGACGTAATCATAATTGTAGCAACGATCGTTGGTGAAGAAGTTCGGAGGATATTGGTGGACACTGGGAGTTTGACAAGCATTCAACTTTTTCAAAATTTAAGAAACAACAGGTAATCGTCAAATCCGATTAGACTATTGTTGGTTTGACAAGAGTATCGACAGAAGTAGTTGGTGAGTTCGAAGGCGTGGTCCAGCCGGGACGGGGACCTTTTAAAAATGAAGTAGCAGTTCTATTTGTAGTGGTAGACGATCCTATGTCACATAATGCAATTTTTGGTTGATCGTGGTTGTCAAAGATGTATGTTGTAACTTCTATGATTCATCAGTGCGTGAAATATGTGATCAGAAATAATGTTGGTATCATTAGAAACAGCCAACAGACAGCAAGAAAATGTTACCGAGCAGCGTTGGCGGCAAAATCAGATAAGGAAATGGTCGACGCAAGAGATTAGCAATTAATAGGATCGGTCGCGGGATCAAAGCCTGCAGATGATCCTAGGGAGACCCCATGGTTATTGCTTACCGACGAGAATTGTAAAAATTATGAATTTTCTGAAGGAAGAGTTTTGAAGATTGGTGTAAATCTATCCCCTATTTTCGGGAATAGTTAATTTCTTTTCTCAGTCAGAAGTTACATTTGTTCGGCTGGTGCGCAGAGGATGTTACATGGGTTCCTGAAAATATTATTTATCATCAATTGTCCATAAATCCAAATGTCCAACCCATAACTTAAAAATGCCGAGCCTCCTCCCAAGAAAAAGTAAAGACGGTTATCTCAGAATTTGAAAGGTTAACTATGGTAAGACATGTCAGGGAGTCCCAATATCCGCGATACACAATTAATCCAGTCTTAGTGAAAAGTTAGAACGGAAAATGGAGAATGTTCGTAGACTTTACGGACTTAACAGAGCTTTTCTTAAGGACCCATTTCTCATGCCAAGGATCGACCATCTGGTAGATTTGACATATGGGAACAAGTTTTTATCGTTTATGGATGCCTATGTAGGGTATAACCAAATAAAATTATATCCGAGAGATCAGGAAAACACCATTTTTATCACGAGCAGATGACTGTACTGTTATAAGGTTATGTCTTTCGGTCTGAAAAACGCATGGGCTACTTATCAGAGGTTGGTTAATAAAGTTTTTGAAGGGCAGATCGGACGAAATGTTGAGGTCTACATTGATGACATACTGGTCAAAAGTGTTACTGATGAAAACCATTTTTCCGACCTTGAGGAAACGTTTAAGAATCTTGGTAAAGTAAACCTCAAATTGAATCCTAAGAAATGCTCATTCGGAATTCAGTCCAGAAAATTCCTAGGGTTCGTGATCAGTGAAAAAGGAATAGAAGCAGATCTAGTCCAGCTGAACGCTTTGAATAGTACGACACCCTCAAGAAATATTAAAGAAGTACAGATTTTAACCGGATGGCTTGCAGCACTGAACGGATTCATCTCGCGATACTCTGACAAATGCGCATCTTTCTTTCAAGTGTTGAGGAATGCTAAGAGTTTTAACTGGACACCTGTGTGTATCGAGGCTTTCTTCAATATCAAAAGTCATTTATCATCCCCGACACTATTGACAAAACCATTACCCAATGAGATTTTGTTTCTATACATAGCGGGGTTAGAGCTTGCGATAAGCGCGACTTTAGTTCGAGAAGAGGAGATGGTTCATAAACCTGTTTACTATGTAAGTAAAAGTTTGTTGGATGCTGAAAAGCGGTATTTGAAGCTTGAAAAGTTAGCATTGGCTCTAGTAACGGCTGCTAGAAAAATGCACCTTATTTTCAAGGCCATTCGATTATGGTTCGAAATGATTTCCCCTTATAAAGTGTGTTATAATGACCTGATGTTTCCAAGCGTATGTCAAAGTGGTCAGTAGAATTGGGAGACTTTGATATTGATTTCGAACCGAGAACGACTATCAAAAAATCCGTAAGTAGACCTCTACAAAAGGTGTTTGGGACACGATGAGTCACAAATGGTGTTATCTGAGCTGCATGATGGTGAAAGATCGACACATTGCAGATTCAAGACACTAATTAGAAGAGTTCTATTGTCAGGATTCTACTGGTCTACGCCAGCAGCCGACGCTAAGGAATTAGTCAAAAGATGCGACACTTGCAAGAGGTTCACTAATTCAATCCACACTCCAGTAGTCCCCCTCGAGTCCATTTCAGAAGGTCTTCCATTTGGCAGATGGGGGATAGATTTAGTAGGTCCACTTACATTAGCAACCGGAGGAAGGCAAACCATTATGGTTGCAGTAGATTATTTCTTAAAATGGGTCGAAACGGAACCACTGTCAGGAACCAGAGCTAAAGACGTGGTAAAGTTCATATGGTCGAACATTTCCTGTCGGTACGGGGTCCCTTAGAAGATAACCATGAATAATGGACCCCAATTGGATAACAATGAAATGAGGGAATTTTATTTGAATCATAATATACAACAGTGTTTCTTGGCTCATTTCCATCCTCAAACTAATAGGGAGGTTGAAGTGACGAACATGACGATCATCAATGGGCTTAAGATAATTTTGGAAGGAAAATCTGGAAAGTGGACGGAGTTTTTACAAGAAGTACTATGGGCATACTGAACTACGCCCCAAATGATAACACGGGAATCGCTCTACGCACTGGTATGTGGCATGGATGTGGTAATCCCTGCGGAGACAATGTTCCCATCCTTCAGGGTCAATCATTATGAGGAGGACACTAATGACGAAAGCCGATCTTTGGCTCTGGATCTGATAGAGGAAAAACGATCTAGGGCTCACTTAAGGTCCTTACATTATCAGACCCTCATAAGAAGCAGGTACGCTTCAAAAGTTTGAAGAAGAGACTTCAAGGTCAGGAAAAAAGTACTGCGAAAAGTATTACTTCACACCAAAGACAAACATCTGGGGAAATTGGCACCCAAATGGGAAGGGTCATACCAGGCGATAGAAAAGGTAAAGTCAGGGACTTTTCGGTTGAAAGATAAATTCGGTCGACCTCTACGTCTCCCTTGGAACATTGAGCACGTTAAATTGTTTTTAGAATGATTGTTAACTCCTACTTTTTCCTTTTAAACTCATTGTAAGACAATTTTGGTCGGGGACATACTTTTTCCTACCTTGGTAGCACGGGGAGGTTTTGATAAGGTGTCTATTTAAACCGACCCGTTTAGTAAATCTTTAAAGCCTTGAAACATTTTTCCTATTGTTATATTTTCGAACCTGTTAAAGGGTTTTTCAACATTAAAGTTGATCAACAATGTCGAACCTATTAAAAGTTTTTTCAACTTTAAGATTGATCAACATATTCAAACCTAATAAGGTTTTTTTAACATTAGAGTTGATCAACAACATCGAACCTATTAAAAGGTTTTTCAACTCTAAGGTTGATCAACATATTCGAACCTAATAAGGTTTTTCAACATTAAAGTGATCAACAACGTCCAACTTATTAAATGGTTTTTAAACTCTAAGGTTGATCAACATATTCGAACCGAATAAGGTTTTTCAACTTTAAGGTTGATCAACAAAGTTGAACTTATTACAAGGTTTTTCAACTCTAAAGTTGATCAACAAGTTTGAACCCGGTAGAGCGTTTTTCATATAAAAAGTTGATCCACAAAATTATATGATATAAAAACCCATTGACTTTGGCATCGAAAACTGATCAATTTCGATTACAAAAAAGGGTAGGACATCGAGTAGAGAGTACACAAAACGAACAGGAATGAAAATATATAACAAAAATAACTAAGTCTAAACTTTAAAAGGAACGAAAAACAACATATCCGAGCAACAGAGTTCAGGCATCAGAGGGATCTTCAGATGATTCAGTGTAGTCAATAGCAGGGTCGGTACAGTCAACGCCTTCTGGACGATCTTTTTCTGGGACGTACAGCCACATTGACCCTAACGGCATCCGGGGAAACTGTCGGTGAAAGTTTAGAACATAGCCGACTCTTGCATCGACAAGCTCTTCTTCCATAAGCGTTTTGCACTTAGCGGCAAAAAGACGGTTCTCCTCCTTACTTTTGTCGATGCTCACTTGAAGCTCGTAAAGGTTCGTAGCCATTTTCGTCGATCGTCATCGAAGATAACTATTCTGAAGCTTTTGGGTAGCTAACTCTTCAATGGACTTGGTACGATCTTCGTTGGCCTGAGAAACATATTTTTCCCATTCTTTTTCTTTTACATCAAAAGCACATATCTTAGATTCGGCTGCGTCAGCTCGAGTGTTGGAAGGATCAATTAATTTCTGCGATTATTGGGCTTTGGATGAGATGTTTCTCTTGAACTCCGCAAGTTCATTCTGAATTTTTATTACTTCTCTTTCTTTGTGGGATATTGAGGCCAGCATGTTTTGTAGGGAAGTCGTTAGGACGTCTGAATCTTGAAGGAAAAAAGAGTTCGAACTCTGAGCACGAATATGCAAGAGCGTAGGATCAGGACGCATTGAATCTTCTTGACAAGGAGTACGATCTTGGCGGGCCACCACAACAAGACCACCCGAATTCCCGACGCTCTAGCTTTGCCCACATAATACATTTCCTCTGACTCTTTTTCTCTGGCAAAGACTTTGACAGGTGCGGATGACTTCATACCGCCAAACTGTTCGAATATGCTTGGAATGGTAATTTGTTATGTGGCTGGATCGCAATGCATTTCATCTACAACAATTTTATCTTTGGATTTCTTGTTTGAATTATGGATCCCCTTGTCAGCTACAACTTTCTTCTTTCTTTTTTCACCATGTCCTTTATGTTCCCCTTCGATGATGGCAGAATATTTATCCCCTCTGGCGATTGGGTCACTAAGAATGACAGTGGTTTCAAACTATGAGGGTAGTACTTCAAGGGGTTTGTCTACGGCTGCACCATCGACATTCTCTTGCTCGTCTTCTGGATCAGACAACTCCTCCGATTTCACTCGTTTGTTAGGCGACCGATCTCTTTTGGATAAAAACACTTCAAAATATTGGGCTTCAAGTCTTCTCACAAAATCGGCAACATCAGGAGGAGTCTATAACTCTTCGATACTTAAAATATCGTTGGAGTATCGCCAAAGATTGATGTTGATGAGGTTAGTGTTTTTAAAGCATCAACGGAATTGCTGACCCCAGTTCTTTCTGGCAAAGGCTCGGAGTTTGGCAAAGATCTCTAAAGCTTTCTTAAGGTGGGATTTTCTCAACTCCTCAACAGTTACCTTGCAGGCTTAAGGAAAGAAGTTTAGTCAGTAAAAAAACGAGATAAACCTTCAAGAGTCCATTATAAGTTAGGCGGCTCGGATTTTATTTGTTATATGGCCGACCATTTTCCCAAGCGCCGCCGATGAAGGCAAATCGTTACTTCCACGATTTGTCAGCTTCCAATAAATTGTTCACTATCTTTTTTGGATTGGCAAGAGAAGAATATAAGAAGGGAAGATTTGGAGACTTTGACAGTCCAGATATGCATATGTATTCCTCCATGGAAATCGGGACCCCCGCCAATCGAGAAGCCATAATGGTAGACATTAAAGTGTACAGAGCATTAGGAGTTAATTGGGTCGGGCAAACCTGAAGGATCTCAAAGTATCTGATGATTTCCGGATCGAGGGGAAGCCGCAGACCCCGGTTGAGAAGCTCAGTGAAGAATACTATTTCTTGACCTTGTACGGACAAGGGAGTCTCACCGGGCTTTGGAAAGCGAACGGTTACACAATCAGGAATCCCCCAGATCCTCTTCAAGCCGGATTATTCGTCGGGGGAATAGTACAGGTACTTCATGGTAAAAAGAGACATAATATGGTCTATGGGAAGGAGAATATGGTAGCCTTTAACAATATCGACAACTTCAGGAGGTAAAGGTTCTTTTTCAGCCTCGCCAACCACATGAGTATTTTGAGTTTCGAGAATCGTCGGTTCGTCTGGTTTGACAATTTTGGCTTCGACCCTCGTTAACACAGATGTCTTGGTTGAAGGCTTGAGAGCAGTTCTTTCATCAGTTTTATTTTTAACCTTCATCAACGCAGATTCCTTGGTTGAAGGTCTATGAGTAGTCTTTTCGGCAGCTTTGTCCTCGACCCTTATCGATGTAGATGTCTTGGTTAAAGGCCTTTGAGTGGTTTTTTCAGCAGGCTCATCTTCAACCCTTCTCAATGCAGATACTTTTGGAGGTTTAAGAGCTCGCTTCTCGGCCTCAGTACTTGAGACTTTCTTGTGCAAGGATTTATAAGCAGACGCCAGCCCTTTGGAAGATGAAGTCGCAAGAACAACACTTGAGCTGTTGTTGACTCGAGTATGACCAGGCATTAGGACCTTAGCCTTTTTAGAAGCAGCTTATTCATGTTTCCTTCTTTCCTCATCTTGTTGAACCACCCACTTAGGAGTGTTCGCGGTGTTATGACTGGTTCGACGTCCTACAATGGTTAGAGTCAGTTGGACATATTCAGGAGGGGTAGACGAAGAGCAAGAAACACCCATAGTCAAAAAAAGAGTTTTGGGTATGTGAATAATATCTCAAGGTTTAGAAGGAACAAGATGAGTTACAACGTCGGTTTTTCTGGTCCTTAAAGAAGTAGAACGAGTAGCAGCGTCAGGCTTTGTTGTCGATAGGGAAGCTCTCGGGATGGTCGGGGGACTCACGTTGGAAGAAGACATAGACGGGCTCGAATTTTAGGGTTTCGGAAAAATCAGAGGCTCTGAACTCAACGGAGAAATGGGACTTTTATGAATTAATCCAGCGGCTCGATACTTGTCGGCACGTTCTGTGATACTGAGGTAATTAATGAAGCCAAACATAGGTTTCTTAGGAAGGTCGCTTTTCTTCTTAGGTTTCTTATGAGAGAAGGGTTTTCTCATAAACTAAATCAGAGTTTTTCTCTCGAAGAACTAGAAAATGGCAAGGTGTTTATCTCTCTAATTCTTAAGTAAATTATGAAAGTGAAGAAGTGAGACTATTTATAGGTGAATAAGCATGGCAATGGTTCGCTCCATGGAGAAGCGCAATCGAAAAGAGCGTCAGGAAGATCAAGAGTCGCTTAACCAAAATGTTAGTTAAATTATAGACGAGTCATTGCGAGACACGTGTCTATCCTGTCAGCTCCAGTAGACCTAGGGAGATAGCCTTATGATGCACGCGTTGGGCAGTCCAACTGTTGGGAGCTGCTAGTACTGGCGACAAATCGATGAGT
This sequence comes from Limnanthes douglasii subsp. nivea, assembly GCA_036936605.1. Classification (NCBI taxonomy): domain Eukaryota; kingdom Viridiplantae; phylum Streptophyta; class Magnoliopsida; order Brassicales; family Limnanthaceae; genus Limnanthes; species Limnanthes douglasii. Next base: position 213,771,308 of record JAUPFV010000001.1, on the reverse strand, counting down.
GACACGTGGAAGAGTCAGGAAGCCGTTTTTGTGGGTAAATAAGACGTGCCTTTACAAAAGATAGCTTGACCCAAGACATATAGAGATGGGCTAAATAGTTTGATTATAATTCTGATCAAATCTGGTGCGTCGGAATATAATAGATCAGTAAGTTTGCCACGAATAAATCATTTTTAAAAACTTTACGTTACGTTAGTGCATCCATAAACTAATGCAAATGGAGGATTCTGATTTGTTATTCGAGGGGTGGTTTTATATGCCCATAAAATTTCTTGTAAATAATTTGTCAATTTTCCATCATTGTCTTCCAAGTTTTTTATAAGCCCATCAAGAATTATTTGATTAGTAAGCTCAGCTCGACCATTTGCTTGCGGATAAAAATGTGTCGATAAGCATTGTTGTATTCCTTTAGAAGAACAAGAAGCCCTCATGTCTTTATTGTCAAACTGTGGCCCGTTCATCGTCATTCTCCCCGAAGCGGTAATGAATATTATAGACAATAAACTTGATAACATATTTGTTTTTTGTTCCTGCCAACGACTCAACTTTCACCCACTTAAAAAAACAATATACCGCAACTATTATCATTTGTTGTCCTCTAGATGCTTAATAGGTTGCTTCACGTTACGGCATTTCTTGGAATAGAGGCTAAACAAAAAAATCATTATAAAGACAAGGCTTTCCAGAGAAGATCCGATATTAAAAATTGGATAATGAGCTTGCCCGTTATAATGAAGTATTTGTTATACTTTTAAAATACCTCGAGACAGTGGGAGCTCAGTTAAAACTAAGCATGTGATGTTTGACAACGAGGGGGAACACATTATTTCTAGGGATATTGATATGAATACGCTCATCGATGGTTTTAATAAGGGTTACCATAGGTCCAAAAAGTACTTCGGACAGGCTATTAAAGATATAGAAAAAGTTAACGTTGAGAAAAAAGATCTTAGAGGCCAAGCTAAAATGTACAAAAATGCCGCTCTTGAATTCCGTGCTAACTGTGTTTCTAAATTGGATGGTATTGGCTAAAGTCAAGTCTGTTACAGTGTTAGAGTTTCATGAACGTTTCCCAAACTTGAAGTTAGATAGATTTTAGGTGCTTGTTCATGATAAGTATCGTCTGGAAAACATTTCCTTATAGGATGAAAATCACTCATAAACTCCAATAACTCAAACAGCTCCTGGTCAAGCTTTTTTAGATATTATTCTGAATGCAAATTGAGATTCCTGATTTGTTGTTCGAAGGGTGGTTTTATATGCCCATAAAACTTTTTGTAAATAATTTGTCCATTTTCCAGCCTTCTCTTCCAATTTTTTATAAGCCCATTAAGAACTGTTTGATTAGTCACCTCAACTCGACCGTTTGCTTGCGGATGAAAATGTGTCGAGAAGTATTGTTGTATTCTTCTAGAAGAACAAGAAGCCATCATGTCTTTATTGTCAAACTGTGCCCCGTTCATCGTTATTCTCCTCGAAACACCAAAGCGACAACGAATATTATAGACAATAAACTTGATAACATCTTTGTTTTTTTGTGCCTGCCAAAGACTCAACTTTCACTCACTTGGAAAAACAATCTACCACGACTATTATCATTTGTCGTCCTCCAGATGCCATCGGCAGAGGCCGGACTAGATCAATACCTCATTGGTCAAAAGGTAATGCTTTGGATATTGATTCAAGAGGTACTCCTGGTGCATGGATTGTGTTAGCAAATCTTTGGCAAGTATCGCATCTCTTAACCAATGATTTGGCATCGGAAGCAATTATGGGCCAATAATATCTCGCCAAAAGAACTCTTTGTATCAAATTTTTATACCAATAATGCGTAGATCATTCTTCATCATGTAAATCATATAATATATTTTGTTATTCAATTTTTAAAAGGTATCAAAGCAGGGGCCTACTATTTTTTTTATATAAGATATCTCCAAACACCACGTAACCATACACCTTGAATCGTATTTTCTTTGTTATTACTTTATCAACATTAAAAATATTATTTACCATAAATTCATTGATGTGGTACCTCAAATATTTTTTGGTACTTGTAGAAATTTGGAAAGCTTCAACAGATCCTTCCACCCGTTCGGACCCCTTTGTTATCAAATGGCTATCTTGTGTGAGAATCCAAGGATGCTCCTCGGAATACGAAGCTTTTACCAGAGAATTAGCCACATAATTACTTACCCTATGAACATGTTTATATATTAAATTTTCGAAGACAACTGCTAAGGGATTTAACGTTCTCAAATTCTTCACTAAATGAACTTTTATAGCCTCGAAGTGGCCATACACGTGTTTATAAGAAGTTGCAAGTCTTAAACCTACTAAAAATGCTTCATACTCTACCTCATTGTTCGATGCTCTAAACCAGAACGAATAGCTTGATATATCACAATACCACCTAGAAAAACCAACTGGATCCGTGCCCCATATCCCGATGCACTTGAACCTTCATCTGTTCGGATTGTACATTATACCTCATAACTTCATTAATCTAGTTTCATTTCTGACCGATTTGAATGAAACTCGACTAAGATTTCTTCCATAGCTTGTATTTGATTACAGTTCGGGTCTCAAAATCTATATCAAAGTCACCCTAATTCATGGACCATTAAGTCATTCTACCCGACACATTAGTTCTTTGTAAGATGCTCTTTAGCGGAAAATATGTTCGAAAAATGATAGAGTGAGTCTGAAAGTTATGTCTCATTTTACGTATTGTAATTACCAAACAAGGGATAACTATTCTAACTTTAAATACCTTTATTTACATCCAAAACATTTTTACTCACAAAGTAAACTGACCGCAAGCAATAATTGACTTCTCGAATCAAAACGACGCTCATAGCATAATCTGATATTGCTATGTAGATGTACAATTTTTCTCCTAGATTAGGCTTCGTTCAAATTTATGGGGAGGATAATTATTATTTAATTTCGTACAAATGCTTTGGAACACTATTGAGTCTAGTTAAAATAATTTTCTTGTTTCAACATTTGGAAAAATGGAGCGCATTTATCCGAGGACTGAGATGTGAATCTATTCAATACTGCCAACCTACATGTTAGGATTTTTACCTCCTTGTTTTTTCGAGGTGATGCCATAGTGCTTAAAGTGTTTAACAGTATAGGTTCAACCTTTATCCCACGTTCACTGACTATGTATGCAAGAAACTTTCAAGATCGTACCCCGAATGTACACTTCTCTGGATTTGGCTTCAAGCTTATCCTCCTCGGGTAGGCAAAACTTTCCTCTAAATCTGTATAATGGTCCGCATTCCATCCAATATGAGACTCAAAATTTATGTTTATAAAGCGGTGGTAAGTTTTCGCATTATTTTTTAACCTAAAAGGCATAACCTTATAGCAGTCTACGCCCATTTGAGTGGTACATGAAATGTTATCTTGATATTTTGGATCCATTTTGATTTGATTATACCCAGAGTGTGCATCCATAAATGAAAGTAATCGATTTTCTAAGGTAAAATCGACTAACGGATCTATCTGAGGAACCGAGAAATGATATTTTTAGTATGCTCTATTTAATTCAGTAAAATCTACGCACATTCGCCATTTACCATTTTTATTTTTTACTAAAACTAGTTTTCCGGTCAATAAAGGGTACTGCGATTCTCGTATATACGCAATCATGGATAACCGATCTACCTCGGCCATGATACCCCCTCATATATTTCTTGAGAAAAAAAAATTGGATGATTGGGCGCACACTGCTTTGAACATCTAATTTGAGATAGTTTATTACTTAGGTACCCATGTTACATATTCGGTAGAACATGCAAACATATGTAGCGTTGTTGAGAAAAAACTGAATCAGTCTTTCTCTCACCTCCGGAGATAACCTTGTTCTGATCTTTAGACTCTTTATGTTTGAAAAATATGATCCTCAAAACTTTTGTCATAAAACAGAAGTCTGGGGGTCTCCTTCATATCATCAATAGGATCAGAATCTGAGAAAGATCTCATTAACTGTTATACCTTCTTTGAGTCGCCCCCATTGATTTAATTTGGGGCCAAAACTGTTCAGTAACATTCTCATCCTATTTTTTGATTGCTCCTAATCGTTCCTACATTGTTTCCTACAATATATTTCAAGCATTGGTGAACAGTTGATGCCACTGTATGCATTCTAAATAGCCAATATTTTCCCAATATTGCGTTATACAATATTAGCACATATAACCCAATGAATAACATTATCACTTCTTTGTTAAATGGTGTGCGGCGGAGCTTAACTTTTTTTTCAAATTCCCCAACCATTTTGGCGGTCACCTCTATGAACCATACGATTGTCTAATTTGACCGAATAATTTTTTGGGGGTTCTCTATCTTCTCGTAAGTTATCATGAATATTATATTGGCAGACTTACTAGCATTTATCAAAATTCTCCGTATCTCATCCTCATCAATTTTTTCCACAATCTCCACAACATCCTCATGCGCGCCAGCTACTTCCCTGATATCATCATCTTCAAAACAAAGTAATATATATGGACTTCTATACAAATATGGTGAAGCGTGTGACTCTAATTAGGTTGGTAAGCTCACAATATGTTTTCTTAAGAATAATTTAATATTCATGCAACAGTGTAATTTCCAAAAATTGTTAGTGGTTCAATGAAAGCACATAATTTACCAACTTTCCATTCACAACTGGTTTATCTACCAACATGATCTAATTTGCGCCCGACTTTATATTTAAGTACTCCAAAAATATATCAAAAGAATCAATAGGCTCCGAAATCATCAAAGCATTTTCTTGCTTTGGAGTGGTAAGATAATTCTTCTTTACAAATGTTGTCAGCTTCCCATTTTCAATGTACACTTGTATTTCTTTTTTCAATACTACATAATATTCTGTATCACGCCTAACATCTTAATGGTACTTGGAATATCTGTTGACAAGGTAAGATTAAAGATCTACAAAAGATAAGGTGTTTTATTGATAAAGGAAGATTCTTAGGAGACATTGTCAATTATGTAAAAAATGATTAATGTAAAACAAATAATAAACTTGAGAATAAGACCACAATTATGAAATTGTTAAGCTTGTGGGACCTATTATTTGTATAATAAATAAACCCTCTCTTTTTGGGGAAAGGGTGATTGATCAATGATTAAACAATTATTATATTAATTTTCTTTCTCTAAAAATACGTCTTTTGTCTCTAAAATATTGTCTAAGTAACCAGAACAAATCTAAAGCCCTATAAACATTGTATTATACAGAAAACCTCATCCAAATATTTCTGGAGCGATCAATGGTGCCGTATGTGGGAACGATTTAGTACCAGACATCGTCTTCCAAAACCAAACAAAAGTAAAAGCCGTACCATAAATCTGAGAAAATTAAAACACAAGTAACAATTTGGAAATTGGAAAATAATTTGAGGAGGTCCCATAACAAAATAATATGGAAACTGGTCAACAACATGATGATCAGCACTCTGGTGAAATTTTGGAAGAGTCCATATTGGTGGCCTGTAGAAATGAATTGCTATAAGAAATTGAAAGGTTAAACTCTGAAAGAGAAGCGACGATCGCTGCTAGAAAAATTCGATCTGGTAGAAGTTGAAGCCAATGAGTCGATATGAATCATCTGAGTGAAGTGATTATTCTGTTTATCATTCTATGTAATTTTGTCGGGAATGGAGTATCGCAGAAAGAAAGATTTTAGAAAGAAATATTAAAAAACATATAGGATTGAGCATCGAACAAGTTATCGAACTAATGAGTTGAAGGGAAATGATCAAATTTATGAGGAGTATGTTAAGAATTACAATATGAATGTACTGAATCAGTGAGGAAGTCAAAATTTTGAATATCGTGTAAGTAACAAGTACACGTTGCCTTCTAAGGAGGGTCTTTATGTGATGGCTCACGAGTGACTAAGAACTAATGTTTACAAAGCGGGTCATAACTGGAGGTCTTCTTATTTGTCTGCATAAATACTTTCTCGCGACCTTCCGAAGCACTTTGATATTTCTAAGATGGAGAAATTTGATGGGACTTAGGATCCAGATAGTCATATTGAGTAATTTAAAAAAATTATGATTAATTTTGATGACGATGATAAGTTGTTGTGCATGGATTTTTCTCATACCTTTAAAACGGTCGCTTCAAAGTGGTATAATAAATTACTGCAGGGTTATATTAAGAATTTTGACATGTTTTGGAATGTGTTTTGTCAATATTTTGTGGGGATTAAAAAGTTTCGTGCTAACCGAGATACTATAATATATAGCAGACAGAAGGTTGGCAAAAGTCTTAAAAATTATACCAACCATTTTGTTAAGGCAAAGACTGATATAGAGTATTGTAAAGACTCTGTGGTTTTGGCAGTGTCCAAAATTTTAAAAGACACAGTGGCGGAAAGTCAGACAATGACGTTTGGAGCTCTATTTGATCAAGTTCGGAAGAAGATTTTAGTGAAAGAAACTCAAGATTCGGATAGAGGAACGAGTGATCAGTTGGAACAAAATGAATTTCAAAGATATGTTGCTACTGTTCAACCACCTCAAGTTATTTGTCAGCCACAGGCAGTGGGCCAGTATCCTCAAAGGCCCCGAGTAAATCAGCAGACGTATAATACGCAACAAGTGGATAGGCCTATATCTAACAAATGGATCCGACCAGATTACTTTGCAGAGTTAAATAAGTGTGTGGCAACTATATTTGATAAAACTCACGGTCATGTACAATTTCGAAAGCCGTTTCCATTTCAAACACTGAAAGAAAATAAAAACAATAGGTTTTGCAGGTATCATGAGGATGTAGGTCATGATACAAAGAAGTTTCTTGTTTTAAAGAAAAAAATACAAACGTTAATTGAAAATGGGAATTTGACAGACTTTGTAAAGAAAAATTCATCGAAAATTCGACGATTAAAGAAAATTTAAAAGAAGAGAAAACTGTGTTGGTTACTTCTGAGGAAATTGATTCATTTGATATTGCGACAGAGTATCTAGATCCAAAAGAAGGCAGAAATGATATTAGCATGGTAGAGGAAACTGTCCCGAGGAAAAAAGTTTGTGATCTATGTTCTTATTTTGTATATTTAGCAATTTTTTGAGGGGATATTGTGGCAGGAAATTCGAGCAGTTCCCGGAAAAGATACATAGTCAATTTAACTACGCAGTTAGAGGTGAGAGCCTCAACACATCAATGTCTAACTCCTTCTCCAACAATCTATTTCGAGGATGATGATATGAGAAATTTAGCAGGCCAACATGAAGATCTGGTGTTAATTGCAGTTGGAATTGTTGGTGATCATGTGCAGAGGGTATTAATAGATACAAGAAGTTCTACTAACATTTGTTTATGAGTATTTACGAAAATATTATTGACCCACCTGATATCCGACGGTCTGATAGAACGGTTGTGGGTTTTACAAGAGCAACTGTTGAAGTAGTGGGTGAATTTGAAAGTGTAGTGGAATTAGACCAAGGGCCTTTTAGAAAGGAGGTCAAAATCTTATTCGTTGTTGTAGATGCACCAATTTCTTACAACGCTATTTTTAGAAGGTCATGGTTGTCGAAAATGCACGTAGTTACTTCCACGGTACATCAATGCCTAAAGTATATCATGGGGAATAATGTGGGAACAATTAGAAGCAGTAAAAAATGGCTAAAGAGTGCTATTAAATTACTTTGTCTTCCAAGAAAATTCGAGAAAATGAGTCAAATTAAGCATAACAGCTATGGGACTTCCTCTGAGCCAACCCCTTTTAATAATCCAAGAGAGTCTCATAGTTTTTTGGTTCCTAATGAAGATTACGAAGATCATACATTTTCAGGTGGAAAAGTTTTGAAAATTGGAACAAAGTTGTCCCCAGATTTAAAGCAATGATTGATTGAATTTTTGTCGTTAAAGTTGGAGATATTTACTTTGTGTTCAGAAAATATAACTGGTGTTCCTTCAAAAATCATTTGCCATAATCTATTAGTAAAGAATAATGTGAGACAAATAATTTATAAAAGAAAACTTTTTTCGCATGAGAAATCTGAGGCGATAATTGCTAAGGTAGAATTTTTAACCAGAGTTGGACATATACGAGAGTCTCGTTATCCGCAATGGGCTGCAAATCCAGTTTTGGTTAAAAATAAAAAATGGTAAATGGGGAATGTGCGTAGACTTTACAGACTTGAATAGAGTTTGCCCAAAAGATCATTTCCCAATCCCACAGATTGGTCAGCTGGTGGATTCAACATCCGAAAATTGGCTACTTTCTTTTATAAATGCTTATGCAGGGTATAATGAGATTAAAATGTATCCGGGGAATGAGGAAAGTAATTCATTACTATTATAAGAGGTTTATATTGTTATAAAGTGATGTCATTTGGTCTAAACATGTAGGGGTAACTTATCAGCGTCTAGTGAATAAGGCCTTCGAATCGCAAATTGGGAGAAATGTAGAAGTATATATCGATGATATGCTGGTTAAGAGTTTGAAGGACGAGAATCATTTTGCTAACTTAGAGGAAACCTTTGCTAATTTGAAGAGGGTAAATTTAAACTTAAACCTAGAAAAGTGTACATTTGGAGTCCTTCGGGAAAATTCCTTGGGTACATAGTTAGTGAAAAAGGGATTGAAGCAGACCCAGTACAACTGAATGCTCTTACATCTATGACAAACCCTCAGAATATTAAGGAAGTTCAGATATTGACGAGAAGTTTGGCACTTTTGAATAGATTTATATCCCGCTCATCGGATAAATGTGCTTTTTTTCCAAGTGTTAAGACATGCAAATTGTTTTCATTGGACTATAAAATGTTCAGAGGCTTTTCACCAGATCAAAGAGTATCTTTCTTCCCCATAAATTCTTACTAAACCTTTGTTGGGAGAGAGATTGTTCGTTTACTTGGCAGTCTCAAATTAGGTCGTAAGTGTTGTGTTAATTCGAGAAGAGGAAAATGTCCCAAAAGCGGTGTATTACATTAGTTAGAGCTTACTGGATGCAGAGAAACGATATTTGAAGTTAGAAAATTTGGATTTTGCGTTAGTAATTACTGCTTGAAAAATGCGACCATATTTCCAGGCTCATTCTATTATAGTTCGAATGACATTTCCTCTAAAAAATACGTTGTAGAGACCAAATATTTCGGGGAGAATGATAAAATGGTCGGTTGAATTGGGAGATTTCGATATCGAACTTGAACCAAGGAATACGATTAAAGCCCAAGCTCTAGCATATATTTTTTAGTGGAATTTCATTCTGATCGGTCAGATATGGATGTGGACAAGGATAATTTTGAAGTTGAATGGATAATTCGAACTGATGAAGGGTCAAGTACATCTATAGATAGAGTTGGGATTCAATTGATTTTGCTAGAAGTAATTGTAATGTTTTAAGCCCTTCGGTTCAGATTTAAAGCAACAAATAATAAAGCGGAATATGAAGCAACTTTATCAGGGTTAAGGCTTGCACAAATTTGTGGGGCTAAAAAAGTTCAATTAATAAGCGATTCACAGCTACTCATTAATCATGCATCTGGGTAATCCGAGGCTCGGAAGGATCATCTGGTAAAATACTTGAAAGCATTAAAATATTTATCTATAAGTTTCGAGAGGATAAGTTATAAGCATGTTCGAATGGAGGATTATTGAGTGGCAGATTCTTTGGATATTATTTCATATTCTAAGAAATACTTATGGATTATTACATCGAAAAATCAATCGATAGAAATTCGGAGCAGATAATCGGGATCATCAATGAAGATAATCAAGTACTTAGAGGCAAAAGTAAAGATTGAAGGCAAGACATAATTAAGTTTTTAGAAAATGATGAGTTACCAATTGACAAGTCATTGCCTAAAAGAATACGCTTTAAATCTCACGGGTATATTGTTTAACAAATCTTTTAGTAGACCTTTGCTTTGGTGTTTGGGAAAAAACGAGACACAAATAATATTATCAGAACTCCATGATGGGAAAGGATCCGTGCACTGCGGGTATAAATCGTTGATTCATAGAGTATTTTTTGCAGAGTATTATTGGCCCACGCTATCATCTGATGCAAAGTATTTGGTTAAAAAATGTGATACATGTCAAAGATATGAGAATATAATTCATAAGCCAGGAGTTCCCCTTGAAAGCATATCAGAGGCATTGTCATTTGACCGATGAAGTATTGATTTGGTGGGTCATCTTCCAATGGCTTCCGGGGGCGATAGACAATAATAGTGGCGGTGGATTATTTTTCAAAATGAGTGGAAGTAGAGCCACTAGCATGAACAAATCCAAAGATGTGATCAAATTCATTACGTTAAATATTTGTTACCGTTTTGGGGTCCCAATGAAAATCACTACAGATAATGTTCCTCCTCCATATGATAGTTTGATGGGAATACAACAATGTTTCTCAACTTATTTTTATCCACAAGCAAACGAGCAAGTATAAGTTACTAACCGAACAATCCTTGATGGGTTGAAGAAAAATTTAGAGGGAAAAGTCAGTAAATGGCTTGATAATCCGCAATAATTTCTTTGGGCATGTCGAACGACTCCTCGAAACAATGTCGGAGTCTCCATTTGCATTAGTCTACGGGATGGACGCTATAGTACCATCCGAGGAAGTTTTTCCATCCTATCCGGTTATGACATATTTTGAGGAGCCTAACGATATAAGTAGATCAGTTGAGCTTGATTTGATTGAAGAGAAAAGAAGGCTAGCACAAGTTAAAGCACTACACTATCATACATTAATGAAAAGCAGGTATGCCTCCGGATTAAAACAGAGAGAACCAAAGTGGAAGATAAAATTTTGAGGAAAGTTTTTCTTCACAACAAAGAGAAACATCTTGGAAAGTTAGGTCCTAATTATGAAGGCCCTTATGAAGTAATTGAGAAGGTGAAGCTTGGGACATACAGAATCAAGGACAAAGAATGAAGAAATCTCAACATCCTTGGAATATAGAGCATCTTAGATTGTACTTTGAGTAAATGTAAAAATGTATATATTTGGTTTTTTCTTTATTTTTGCGTAAAATATCGATGACATGCTCTTTTCTACCCCGATAGGCACATAGAGGTTTTAATGAGATGTCATCTTAAGCCGGTTTATATATATATATATATATTGATGAGTCCGAACAAATTCACCACTGCTCACTGAGAAATCCGGACAATAATCACCCACTGAACTATCCGGACAGGACAAAAGTATTAAATAACTAAACATCTTTTGACTAAGCTAAGTGCTAATCAGCTTATTAAGTAAATAGGTCCTTAAACTTGACCCGGTTTCATAACTTGACCCGAAAGCCCATGGGTCCATAATTAAGGGCCTAGAGAGTCTCCTGGTGTTTTGATACCAATCGAAGAAGTTGAAACCCACTCTCTGGCTGAAGGAAGGAGTGTTAAAGTTGGCTCCAAGATGTCACAAGAATTGAAGAAAAAATTGTTGTCCTTTTTGGCAGATCACCAACATGTTTTTGCTTGGTGCAATGCCGATGTAACCGGAGTACATGCAAGTGTTATATCACACCAACTGTCTATCCGAAAATATTTTGCACCTGTTGTAAAAAGAATGAGACTTTTTTCTAAGGAGAAAGCTGATGTAATAGTTCAAGAGGTTGACCGACTTACCAAGATGGGTCACACAAAGGAGTCTTAATATCCTTTATGGACAGCCAACCCAGTGTTAGTAAAGAAAAAGAACGGGAAATAGCGTATGTGTATCAACTTTACTGACCTCAACAGAGCTTGCCCAAAATATCTATATCCAGTCCCCCAAATAGATCAGTTGGTAGACTCCACATCTAGAAACAAGTTATTGTCCTTGATGGATGGCTTCTCCGGTTATAACCAGATACAGGTGGAACCGAAGGACCAGGAACACACTACCTTTGTTACAGATAGGGGTCTCCATTGTTACAAGGTTATGCCTTTTGGGTTGAAATATGCTGGGGCTACCTATCAGAGGTTGGTGAACAAAGCATTTGCTGATCAGATTGGAAGAAATATGGAAGTATATATTGATGACATGATGGTGAAAATCTTAGAAGAAGAATTGCACCTAGCTGATCTTCAAGAAACTTTTGCCAACTTGACAAAGGTTAATTTAAAATTGAATCCAGAAAAATGTATGCTTAGGGTGCAATCCAGAAATTTTTTGGGGTATGTGATAAGTGAGAAAGGGATATAGCCTGATCTGGACCAGCTCGATGCCTTATTAAAAATGGACCCTCTTCGAAATGTTAAAGAAGTACAAAGGTTAACAGGAAGATTGGTTGTATTAAATCGTTTTATTTCAAGGTCTTCGGACAGGTGTGCCCCGTTTTTTCAGACTTTCAAGGGTGTTAAAGACTTTAACTGGTCTCTAAATTGCGACCAGGTGTTTAATGAAATAAAACAGCATTTGTCTTCCCCCAAACCCCTTTTCAAGACTGTTGACGGAGAAACATTGTATATATATACTTAGCTGTGTCAGAATGTGATATAAGTGTAGTACTGGTAAGAGAGGTGAACAATTATCCTCATCCGGTGTACTACACCAGCAAAAGTGTGATGGATACTGAAAATAGGTACTTAAAGCTTGAAAATTAGCACTAGTCTTGGTGATTGCTGCCACAAAAATGAGGTTGTATTTTCAGTCTCATTCTATCATCGTTCGGAAGTCTTTTCCTTGGAAGAATGTTCTTCAAAAGGCAGACATATCAAGCAAGATGACCAAATTGTCAGTAGAATTGGGTAATTATGATATTGATTTTGCCCCACGAACTGCAATCAAAGCTCAATCTGTTGCCAATTTCTTGGTAGAGTTCCATTCAGACAGAAGTACTAAACAAGCTACAGATGAGAAAACTAAAAAATTATGGGTTGTCCGGACAGATGGTGGATCAAGTACAATGGGTTGTGGGGCTGGGATATGTTTAACCTCTCCGTATGACGATAAATTATACCAGGTTATATGCTTTGCTTTTAGGGCTTCTAACAATGAGTCCGAATATGAGGCCGCTATAGCTGGTCTGAAGTTAGCTTTTCTGTGTGGGGCTAAAAAAGTCAGGTTGATGAGTGATTCACAGCTTCTTATCCATCATGCTCAAGGTCAATATGAGGCAAAAAAGGAGCAGTTGATCAAATACTTGTTTATCCTTAAAGAAGTGGCAGCTAACTTCAAAAATGTTAGTTATGAGCATATTCCTATATCAAAGAACACACTGGCAGACTCTTTAGCAACCATAGCATACTCTGAGTCCTACCCATGGATTCATGTACACAAATTCCCATCCATACAACAAAATCAAATCAAAGAAGAGGAATAGAGTTTAAGTGTACAAGTAGTTCAACCCAAAGACAAAAGATTTCCCCTTCTTCAATACATCTCTGATAGGATTTTGCCTCCGGAGAAGGCTATGGCAAGGAAAATGAAGCATAAGGCTCGTGGTTTCTTAATCATAAGAGGTGTCTTATATAAAAAGTCATTTAGTAGACCTCTCCTACGTTGTTTGGGGGTTGAAGAGTCCCAAATTGTGTTATATGAACTACATGATGGAGAAGGATCAGTACACTGCAGCTATAGAGCTTTAACACGGAGGGTGTTGGCCGGATACTATTGGCCATCCATAATGCCAGATATCAAGGAGTTGGTGAAGAAATGTGACCCATGCCAAAGATATGGTAATGAAATTCATATCCCAGTTGTTCCTATGGAATCGATTTCTGAGCCAGTGTTTATTGCTCGTTAGGGACTCGATTTAGTTGGGCCTCTAACAATGGCATCCGGGAGGTGCAGGACTATTATTGTAGTCATTGATTATTTTTCAAAATGGATAGAAGCAGCCCCACTCATAAGAACTACTTCGAAACCTGTTATGAAATTTATCTTTTCTAACATTTGTTGTAGATTTGGGGTTCCACAAAAGATAACCACAGATAATGGGCCACAATTTGATAACAAAGATATAGAGAATTTTTGTGCCTCCCAGGGCATTCAACATTTCTTTTATTCTCCTTTCCACCCATAAGCAAATGGTCAAGTTGAAGTGGTAAACAGGACCATCATGTCCGGTTTAAAGAAGAATTTAGAAGGGGCTGCAGGGAAGTGGCCAAGCTATTTGCAAAAAGTGTTATGGGAATATCAGACTACTCCTGGAGCTTCTACACAAGAATATCCTTTTTCCTTGGTATAAAGGATGGATGCATTTGCTATTATAGAGGCAACTCTTCCATCACACAGAGTCCATAATTATTTTAAGCAGGCTAATGAAGTGGCAATCAGAAGTTAGTTAGATTTAATAGAAGAGAAAAGAGTTAAGGCTCATCTTAAAACCACCCATTACCAAGGCTTGATGAGGAGCATATTTGCTTCCAATATCAAAATAAGGGATTTTCGGTCAGGGGATAAAGTATTGAGAAAGGTTTTCTTGCATACTAAGGAGAAACAGTTTGGCAAGCTAGCTCCGAACTGGGAAGGCCCTTATGAGGTCTCCGAAAAACTTAATCTTGGGACATATAGGCTTCAAGACAAAGATGGAAGAATTATAAAGCACCCATGGAATATTGAACACCTCCGGTTATATCTGGAATGAAAGTTGTGTAAATATTTACTTGTTTAAAGTCCATGTAAATATTGAGGGGAATATTTTTTTCCTACCCTAGTGGCGCGGGGAGGTTTTAATGAGGTGTCTGGTTTTTTCAATATTATGTGGTTTGATTACAACTCATTTTAAGTCTGCAATTTACTAAGGATCTTTGACAGATCGGATTAATTTGGTTAAATGATGACCCTTACACACGTGTCATCGGAGATTTTAAACACTCTCATTTTAAATATTTGTAAAATAAATATGAGCTCTTTAAACATTAGCCATTGAAATTGAAAGAAAGTATGAAACAAAACAAAAGATGAGGTACATTTCAGGAAGACCAGCAACAATTCGTCTCTCTCGTTTAACTTTCTTCGCTTTCTCTAGTTTAGAAAGATTCAACCAACTGGCTTTTACAAGAGCGTTTCTAGCTGTGAACATAAAACTATCCAAGAAAGGTTTTTGAAAGAAAAGGGTAAAGATCTGAAAGAAGATTTGTAGAGTTATGAAGATGATGAAACAATAAAAGAAAGTGATTTATATATTATTAAGGGAAAAATGTACTGATACTTAGGAGAAGGCAAAAAGATTCGAGCAATGTTTGAAGACGGAGCTGACGTAGGAAGTATTAAATGCAGAGGTTACTTTTCAGGCTTAGTGAGAGCGCCATTCTAGGGAGAAAACGGCTGGTAGATCGAATCAAGGTGCGACACGTGTCCCACGATCCAAAGAAAAACTCTTAGAATTTTGAGAGGAATCAGTCCGGACAAAATCAAACTAAACACATGAGTGGACCAAAAAATATCGTTACTGACTAAGCAAGTTTTTTAGTCCTGCCAAAGATTTTTTGACGAAGCCTAAAAAATGGGCTACTAATGAGTCCGGACAAAATCACCACTGCTCACTGAGAAATCCGGACAAGGGAAATTCTGACAATAAGCGCCCACTGAACTATCCGGACAGGACAAAAGTATTAAATAACTAAACATCTTTTGACTACGCTAAGTGCTAATCAGCTTATTAAGTTGACCAGGTTTCATAACTTGACCCGAAAGCCCATAGGTCCATAATTAAGGGTATAAATAAACAACTACTTTCATTAATAATGGTAATGATCATTTAATACAACCAGACAGCTTAAATCTCTCACTACAAAACACCCAAACATTGAATACCCTTAAAACTCTCCAAAACACTTGACAAAATTACCCTCGGCTTAAAATAAACTACACCATATATAAGTTTTTTGCCTTAAAATTTTGATGATTGGACCTAAAAGGTCTTCCAACAAAAGTTGGTCTACAACGATTATATGTCCAACGAAAGTTGGTCTATAATGATTATATGTCCGATGAAAGTTGGTCTACAACAGTTATACGTTCGACGAAAGTTGTTCTACAACGATTATATGTCCGACGAAATTTGGTTCACAACGATTATATTTCCAATAAACATTAGCTTAAAATTATTAAAGATGACTTGAATTGTTCGAGGGGAAATTTAGAAATTTGTCTCACAAAACTGCATCGAAGTTTTTTAGAGGATTTTTCTTACAAAATTTACCTTGAAATTTATGAGGACTTTCAATAAAAATGCCTCAAAGTTTAAGAGGACTTTTACAAAATATTTTGTTAACTAAATAGCTCTTTTGTTACTCATTAGATTCAGACGAATCATTGTCATCAGATTTTGTCGTATCACTTTCACTTTCAATTTCACTTTCACTATCTCTTAGTACTACCCTAGGAGGGTGAAATTTGGCTGGAACGTGTTCCCAAAAATTTCCTAAGTTGAGTCAGGATATCGTGCATGAATATTCTGGATTAAGGCACACCTAAGTGTCGAATCCAACTTATCTATGTATTTAGCAGCATAGTTTTCAGCAACATCGAATGTTTATTTCTCAACATTAGCTAATATGAGTTGTTTTTACTACCCTTTCAAAATCCTTAAATCATTTCTTGAAGCCATATGTTGCTAAGCTGTTAGAGTCCTTATAAGCTGCGATGAGCTTATCTCTAGTTGCATTTTGCTCCCCGTAAAGTTCCTTTTCATCCTGACATCACTTTTCGATGAGCAGGATATAATGTTCTGATGCAAGGAGCTTTTCGAAGATGGCGTCAGTTTGTCGTTCAAGAGTCGAATATTTCTTTTTAAGCTCTTAAAGCTCTGATCTGACCTTTGAGAATTCAGACTTATAATGACTCATACGATCCTTGTGATATTTCATTTGTTTTCAGATGGTTACAGAGGAGTGAAGAAGAGTTATGATGCGAAGATAAAATTCGTCTTCCATCAGAATCTCAAAGGAGCTTGAGGAAAACCCTTCCTCAAAAGTTTATAGAGGTGGGGAGTCAGCTGGTTGAACATTTTCTTGAACCTTGAGCTTGTATGTGAGGCATTAGAATTAGATTAAGTTTTCGGAAAAAAAGGAACTTTCTCTAGGATTTGTTGATTGGAGCATTCATTTTTATTTACGGGGGAGTGGCATTAACGGAAGCCTCTGGAACTTCCTCATAAATAGTTTTCAATTCTCTCTGCACTTTC
The DNA here is from genome assembly GCA_036936605.1 of Limnanthes douglasii subsp. nivea. Lineage (NCBI taxonomy): Eukaryota > Viridiplantae > Streptophyta > Magnoliopsida > Brassicales > Limnanthaceae > Limnanthes > Limnanthes douglasii. The sequence goes on along the minus strand of JAUPFV010000001.1, from coordinate 213,754,205 downwards.
ATCTTGGGAGAAGTCTGAACGGGAAGCTTCTGAGGGGAAACTTCTTTGACCGTATCTGTATATATTACCTTCGAAATTTTAGCCATGATTATCTTTCTTCCTACTTTCTTAGAAAATTCTTCCATTTATGAGGGAACATATGATTCCTCATCCAGATAACTTTTAGCTTTATCTCTTGTTGGAAAGTAAACGACCACATCCTTTTATGGTCGCCCTATCTAGTACTTCTTGTTGCAAATGGGGGCTCATGAGTTCTTTTATTTTTAGCCTTTATGAGGGGTTAAGTCTCCATAAACGACCTTTGGAAAGATTGGTGGGGGTGAAGCAAAGTCGAAATTTGTTGAACCAAACAGTTTTGACCCATAAACTTAACTTAGAAAAAACGTCTTTAGCATGAGGGAAAAAATCAGTATATGGCTTAGAGATACCTCACATCGCTGTTAATCAAGGGAAAGTGTTAATTAATATATATAAAATCCGTTGAATGAAAAATCGTACCTTTGTTGGTCCATACTATTTTGAGCTTGTCAAGATTGTTGAGAGTATCCTCGGACTTGGTGTCCCAAAAACCAAAAAAGAAGATGACACATTGTTTTTATTTTTTGTCTTCTTCCAGAAAGTTCTTTATCATTTTTTGGCCGCGCCCAAAAGTAAGAGAATAGAAGGGGAAGTATGGATTATTTGCTAGCCCAGATGACCGATCAGCTCATTCAAGGAGAAGCAGATTCCTGAGATCCTAGAAGCCATGACACACGCCATTAGGGTGAACCACATGTTAGGACCAACTTAGATGAGACATAGGTCAATCTTTAAAAAATATTCGACAAAAAAAGGTTCAAGAGGATATTGAAGGCCCCATTCTAATATTCCAATGTAAACTATCAACTCGTTGTCTTTAACAGACACGAGAGTTTCTCTAACGGTGGGAAAGCAGATATCTATTGATGGAGGGATTCCCCGTCGAAGTCTTCTCTTCTTCGGACGACTCAAAGTATTTATATGAAATTTTATGTAAGGCCAATAGATTTTTGTTGGCAACACTCTGCATATTTTTTCCTACTAAGGCATCGATTTCCGGAGGTAGTGGGATATCTTCTTTGGGTTTGATTTTCTTTTTTGGAGAGATAACGGTTTTGGTTGTATTTTAAATGAGGCATACAATGATGATTTCTTCTTTGATGTTGTGAGGAATAGCGGAATCAGTGGCTTTCTCGACAAGTTTCCTTTACCAATTTTATTTTTCAACTTGATCTAACACTGCTCCAAACGTCATAACTTACTTTTCTGCGACGTTATCTTTCACGATACTAGGGATAAGTCTCATTCGAAAAGTTGTTAAGATCACTTGGTCATCGTAACCCTTCATATCGATCTTGGTTTTGATGAAACGATTAAGATATAATATTCAAACTCTCCAAGACTTTTAGTATGTAGTAAATTATCATATAACCATTCACTCGGAACTTTTTGCTCCCCGCAAAGTTTTAGTGAAATATGCTCTAAAACATATCAAAAGTATTAATACAACCATGAGGTAAACGGTTATACCACTTTGAAGCAGCGTCATTATATGTTTGAGGAAATTCCATGCACGAAAAATTATCATCAACATCATAATTGATGAGTAAATAAATGCCAAGAATGAGGAATCTTGGATCTTGTGCTTAATGTGACAAGAGCTAAAAATGTAGAAAGAGAAAGTAGAAAGAGAATGTATTAAAGAATGTCCACCTATCTAAGAATAAAGAGGCTCACTTATATAGTGGGGAAAGTGGTCCCATTTATGTCCTTGGTAGTCGTTGATTATTTAATAGTCAGTCATTTACTACCTACTTCATTTACACATTGTTCTCTAATAAATAATAAATACACTAATGGGTATATTTCACTTCTTCTTTTTGCAATTAACTCCTTTTTTATTGGGCTCGGCGAATTACTCCCTTGTCAGTAGCCCCCTAGTCTTCAAGAGCGTCGGGAATGAAGATTTGTAAATAATTCAGTCAAAACGCCTCTAACCAAAATGCCTCGGGATCGCATCGCCTAAGGCTTAGGGATGAACCCCTCGACCGACCGCTTTCTCATAACTGATGAACCGAACTTTTACGTTTCTTAAAGCTTCGGGGAATGCTGCGAAGCACCCCCAATGCTAATGAACTTGTTATGGGCCTACTACAGATTCCGACTAATAGATTCACCATGGGCCCAAACGGATCATCGGGTCTTGGAAGAAATACCGGACACGTGGAGCTCATCTAACGTGCTCGTCTGTACTAGCCGGTGCAGGCCTACGACACTAACCTGACAAGTGCCTATGGCGTGCTTTGTTGGGTTGAGTCCATACGTGTCATCTCCTCATTCGAAGCATGCTCGTCTGCACATCTCTCTAAAAGGCTCTTCGACTTCCCGCTGTTTTTCGTCGTTTAGACTCCCCCATGCGTAGAACGGTTAAGGCAAGCTGCCTATAAATAATTCATTCACAAAATCGCTTCCTCAGAGTAATCTTAGAGAGATAAAGTCCCCCCTGATCGTTCTAGAGAGAGAAAGTAGTAATAAGAACCCAAAGCTTAAACAGAAACCAGAGAAGAAAAACGAATTCGTGTTTGGGTTTATTGACTAGGCTAGTATTAGTGATCGAGCCGAAGAATACCGAGCGCTGGACTAATCTAGAGTTCTGACGCAAAGCCTTTCGCGCCCGTGCCACTCCCCCACGACCCTGTTCTACCTAATCCCGTTCCCGTTGAATCATTCATAGTGCCCGAGCCCGCTGTCACTCAAACTCCCGAAGCCATCGTTATTCCCTCCAGTAGTAGTTCTCCCGATTCTCCTGTCTCACAGTCCAATCACCCGACGCCTTCGTCGGTAAACGCCCCTACCAACTTGCCCCTTCTTCTTTCTAAACGCCAAAGAAAACCAAAGTTCTTTTCCATGGGAGACTCCAGCGTCTCTTCCTCGCTGGTGGGGGGCGTCTCACCTGAAATGGTCTTATTAACTCTCACAATCCAAGGGTTTCGCACGAGTGTCAATACCGCTGCTATCCCTTTGGGCAACACGAGTGTCAATACCGCTGCTATCCCTTTGGGCGTTGCCCAAAGGGATCTCGATCGTCAGAACGTAGAAATGGAGCGCGCTCGCCAGCAACGAGAAAATGAATAAAAGCCTATCCGCACCGGCAGTAGCTCTAGCTTTATAGAGCCGCTTTCTCAATCGGTCGATCCACAAGTGATTGGTTCCCATCTGCCAGAAGAAGATGGTCCCACTTGCACCGGAACTATTCTGAACGAAGGCACTAGCGAGCCAGAAGCGAACAATTTAGTTGGCTCAGGCAGTAATCCCGCAGAGGAAAATGAAGCGGGGAAAGGTGTCGCTGCTCCGGGCGGTAATGCTGCTGCTCCTCCCGTAGAGCCCCTTCCTCTAGAGATAGAGGCCGTCATAACCACCACATATCATCGGTTATTGCCAATGGACAACGTCATTTCCCTTTTTGAAGGAAAGTATATGTACTTTTTCGCTACAAAACAGGCGAGCTTCTGATCCGGTGGGGAATCCCGGAATGCATCAAAGTACGATTCCCTGTTCCTGGGGAGACGCTCATACCCGTTCGGTCTCGGGAGATCGTTGTCTTTACGGAGATTTTCAATTGGGGTCTCATGTTTCCTCTAGACCTTGAGATTGCTCGGAACTTTGAGGTAATTGGTATCTGCCCCTTCCAACTAACTCCCAACATGTGGTATACGCTGATGTCGTGTATCATGGCCTCTCGATTGTCGGGTCGCATCATGCCGATGGAGGAGTATATTGCCATGTCCGGGCTTTCCAAATCGTCTTTCTTTTATTCTTCCTTAGCCAACACTTGGAAGATTGTAAATGATTTTCTTGAGGGTGACAAGTCCTGGAAGCATCGGTTTGTCTTCCTCAGTGGCAGTTGGGAGAACGGTCGTCCATACACTAAGGAGAACCCGAGGCGGTTGCTGCGGACATGGGTTCCTGATGGTAATCATTATTTTTATTTTGTTATTTATTTATTATTTTTTACTGACCGATCCTTTGTTTAGTGTCCAAGGAGTTCATTCAGGGGCTGAAGAAGGACTACTTCAAGGCTGCCAAAGTTACCTTCCAAATTTTGAAGGACTTCGCCCGAAAGAACTGGGGTCGGCCATTCCATCGCGGCTTCAAGAACACTAACTTGATCATGAGCAACCTCTGGCGTTGCTCTGACAAACCACTCACATGGGAGCAGTTGCGCCAACCACCCAGCTTGGTAGATTTGGTTGCAAAGACAGACGCACCTGATGCGCACTTGTTCATTCCTAAACGTAACAAAGAGCCTAACAAACGCTCAAAGTCTGACGAGGATGTCGAGCCGGAGAATGCCGAATATACGGAGGTCGACGTTGTTGGACAAGGGGTTGTAGTTGTCGTTGAGGTTGAGGGTGCTGACCGGCCTGAGGAACTGAAAAAGAAGAGGAAGAAGAAAACTGTGGCTGAGGGTGACGAAGCCAAAAAACCAAAACGCTCAAAGAAGGAAAATGAGAGTGGTCATGCCGACAATTCCGTCCTTGCCAAAAATGTGACAATCCCGACGCTTTTTGAGCATTATAAAGAGGTTAAGAGTGGGGATGTTGCTGCTCCTGCAACAGGATCGTTTGAAAAATCTCTGGTAGTTGTGATTCCCGACGATGACGAGGTCGGGGGTGAAAACATTGGTCCTTCAAAGGCAGCGAAATCTGACGGGGCTTCATCAAGTGGCACCAAACTGCCCGTCATGTCCGTTCCTGAGAGCCCTCATACCTTTGCTTTGCGGGAAAATGATGTGCTGTCCTTGTCCTTATACAGCATGATTGTGCCTCTGGCAATGAAAGAGAGACACGCAGGAGAGTTAAACCAGAGGCTGACAGATGCAGAAGGAAGAATAGTCGCGCTTGAGGAGGAAGTCAAGAAGGGAGATGCGAAACAGAATCTCTTAGAAGAAAAGCTTAAAAAGGCTGAAAACACCTTGGCACGGGTCAGGAAAGACCGCGGCGATCGAGTTGGACAGTTGGCAGTGACTAAACTTCAAAGCCGTTTCTTCCGTTACTCCGCAGCGAAGAAAACGAAAGAGATTGTTGACCTTAAAACCGCCAATGCTCTGTTTGCTGACAAGTGTCAGAAGTGGACGGATAAAGAAACTGCCGATGCTAAAGCTTTTTATGTTTTGACCTTTCACAACCGTTTCCCCGACCTTACCCTTGGTCAATGTGGTTAGATGTCCCCGAGGTAGATCGCCCATTCGGTGTGGTCTGCGAAGATGAAGAGTCGGATGCCACAGAGACCGATCCTGAGGATGAAGACGCTTAAATTCTCCCCCTTTTTTGTTGTATCAAAATTCTTGTAACCCATGGGGTCTGTTGAACCCCTTTGAATGTCTTGTAACCGACGGTTTTGAAATGCTAATTTTTCCCATAGTTTTTGCGGTTATTCACCATTACGCTTCTGCAAATCGATATTTAATTGAAAATACTATTGTAAGATCGAGTACGAATGTAGAAAATTTGATTGATATCTTAATTTAAAAAAAAAACTTATAGGGTCGGGATCAAAATGTAGATCAGTTAAAAACTGAAAAAAAAAACTACTAAGGTTTTGTCGATTGATATTGAAAATTTTCCCATAGGATCGGGAATAAAATGTATATTAGTTAAAAACTGAAAACCTATTAAGGTTCTGTTGATCAATATTTAATTGAAAATTTTCCCATAGGGTTGGGAACAAAATGTAGATCAGTTAACAACTGAAAAAACTATTAAGTTTATGTTGATCAATATTTAATTGAAAATTTTCCCATAGGGCCGGGAACAAGATCAGTTAAAAACTGAAAAACCTATTAAGGTTCTGTTGATCAATTAAGATCGCCAACAGTTGTCTATCAGCTCGTCAGCTAATGGGCTTCCCTTTTAACACTTCCGAAATTTAAAGGCAAAAGATTAGATTAAAAAGATCGGTTGCCATGAATGCCTCATTAAAACCTTCTCGCACCACCGAGGTAGAAAAGAGTGCATCCCCGACCAAAGGTTCTTACATAAACAAGAATAATTATAAAGTAATTACAAAGATAAATAAAATTACTCCAAATATATCTTCAGATGTTCAATATTCCAAGGGAGCCTCAATAACCCTCCGTGCTTGTCCTGTAATCGATACGTCCCGCTCTTGATTCTTTCCAGCACGTTATACAGGCCTTCCCAATCCGGGGCGAGTTTGTCGAGGCTTTTGTGTTTGGTCTGCATGAAAAATCTCCTCAAAACTCTATCCCCGACTTTGAACTCTCGTCAACGTACTTTTGACGCGTACCGGCTCCTCATTAAGGTCTGATAATGTAAAGAATTCAGTTGAGCTCGGCTTCTTTTTTCTTCTACCAGGTCCAGAGCTAGTCGTCTGCCGTCCCCGTTTCTACTCTCGTCATAGTTTCCGACCCTAAAAGATGGGAAGATTGACTTTACGGGGGTGACGGTATCCATTCCATAAACCCAAGTGTAAGGCGATTCTTGAGTCGCCGTTCGAGGGGTAGTACGGTAGGCCCATGAAACTTCTTGTAAATAATCCGGCCACTTACCGGCTTTTCCTTCTAAGTTCTTTTTGAGTCCGTCTATGATGGTCTGGTTCGTGACTTCAACTTGCCCGTTCACCTGAGGATGGAAATGGGTCAAAAAGCATTGTCTGATTCTGTGGGTCGAACAAAAGGATTTCATCTCGTTGCTGTCGAACTGAGGTTCGTTGTCCTGTGAGCCTCTAAGGTACCACGAACTTACAGCAGATGTTTGACCAAATGAATTTGATGATATCTTTAGTTTTTGTTCCCGATAGTGGCTCGGCTTCAACCCATTTTGAAAAGTAATCCACTACCACCACTATCATTTATCTTCCACCAGATGCCATTGGCAATAGCCCTACTTGATCGATTCCTCATCGGTCAAAAGGGAGACATTCAGATATTGATTCCAAAGGAGTCGCGGGCATATTGATTGCGTTCCCGAATCTTTGACCGGTGTCGCACGTTTTCACTATCTGCTGAGCATCGACAGTTACCGTCGGCCAGTAAAAACCGGCAAGAAAAAATCTCTTTATTAGTGCTTTGTAACCGCATTGAGTTGCGCCTTCTCCGTCATGTAACTCGGATACAATTATATGTAATTCATTTGTCCCCAAACATCTCATTAAAGGCCTGCTGAAAGACTTTTTGTACAGTATTTCTCCCAATAAAATGTAACCCCGGGCCTTATTTCGTACTTTCCGGGTTGCGATGCTATCGTCTGGTAACAATCCTCCAGCTAGGAAAACTATAATGTCCCTTCTCCAGTCCGACAAAGTTACCGAGGATATCTGACAGACGATCTCTGGACGATTGTCCAGCTCTGTCCTCTTTATAATCAACGGGTTTTCTTGTACGGTTATCCAAGGATAGCTGCTTGAACAGGATGTCGATGCTAGGGAGTCTGCAATCACGTTTTCGGTCATGGGGACGTGTTCATACATTAATTTTGCAAATGGCGCGGCCAACACGCATAACGTTGCTAAATATTGGACCAAATGCGCTTTCTTGTCTTCTGACGCTCCTGAGGCTTGATTAATCAACAATTGAGAATAACTAATGAGACATATATGCCTAGCCCCGCACACCTGCGATAATCTGAAACCAGCTAGGGCAGCCTCATATTCGGCTTTGTTGTTAGAGGTAGTAAAATCAAATTGGATTTCATGATGCATACTTATGCCCGCATGAGTAACTATCTGTACACCAGCGCCGCATCCACTGACGTTCGGTCCTCCATCGATTCAAATTACCCACTCAACTTGCTTGTCTTCCTCGGGCGGCTCTTCTTGGTCTGGTCGGCCGGAATGAAATTCGACTAAAAAATCAACCAATGCCTGGCCTTTAATGGCTGTTCTTGGCTCGAAATTGATATCAAAATTGCATAGCTCGACCGAGCATTTAGACATTCTTCCTGACATGTCCGGTCGCTGAAGAACATACTTGAGTGGAAAAGAGGTTCGAACGACAATGAGATGGGCTTGAAAATATGGTCGCATTTTTCACGCCGCGGTCACCAAAGCCAAAACTATTTTTTCCAGCTTCAAATACCCTGTCTCCACATCTAATAAGCTTTTGCTCACGAAGTATACCGCTTTAGGAATTTTTCCCGATTCATTGATCAACACCGCACTCACTGCAAAATCTGAAACTGCTACATAATAGTAAAGAGTCTCCCATTTGAGGGGCTTTGTCAGAAGGTTCGGGGATGATAAATAAGTTTTGATCCCCAAAAAGGTCTCATCACAAGCTGGTGTCCAAACAAAAGACTTAGCATTTCTCAAAACCTGAAAAAAGGGAGCGCACTTGTCAGATGAACGAGATATAAATCGATTCAGAGCCGCTAAGCGTCCGGTTAATATCTCAACCTCCTTGATGTTCCTTGGTGGGGTCATGCTGGCAAGAGCTTGTAATTGTATCGGATCTGCCTCGATTCCTTTCTTGCTGACGAAGAATCCTAGGAACTTTCTCGATCTTACCCCAAAAGAACATTTCACAGGGTTTAATTTAAGATTTATATTCCTTAGATTGCCAAAAGTCTCTCTCAAATCAGCGAGATGGTCATCGTCTGTGCCACTTTTCACGAGTATGTCGTCTATATAAACTTCCATGTTTCTCCCTATCTGGCTTTCAAAAGTCTTCTTTACCAATCGTTGGTAAGTCGCTCCTGCGTTTTTTAACCCGAAGGGTATAACCCTATAACAATACAAACCCCGCCCAATAACAAACGTCGTGCTTTCTTGGTCTATTGGGTTTAATTTGATTTGATTATAGCCTGCATATGCATCCATAAAAGAGAGTAGTCTGTTACCCGACGTCGAGTCAACCAACTGGTCGATTATTGGCATCGGGAAAGGGTCTTTAGGGCATGCTTGATTGAGGTCGGTAAAATCTACGCACATCCTCCACTTGCCATTTTCTTTTTTACCAGAACGGGATTGGATGTCCATAGTGGGTAACTTGATTCTTTGATATGACCGACGCTGAGCATTATTTCCACCTCACCTAGGATAATTTCCGCCTTTTCTTGTGAAAAAGGCCCGACGCTTTTGTGAGATGGGTCAGACGTTTTTGTCGATGGTTAACTTGTGAATTATCAGGTCTTCTGGGACTCCGGTAACGTCCTTCGAGCACCAAACGAACAAATTCAAATTCTCATGTAGTAATAAAATCAACTGTCTCTTGAAACCTGGCGATAAATTAGTTCCGATCTGTAAGACTCTTCCTTCGGTAAACTGGTGTTTTTCACATTCTTCATCGGTAGTAAAAAAACTGGGAGCTTCCCTAGGATCGTCAACAGGTAACGACCCCAATAGAAGTCCCGCTAACTGCTAGTCCTGAACTGCCTCAATTTCTCGGTCCCTTTTTGGCGCTAAGGCCGGCCGGTAGCATTCTCTTGCCGCTTTCTGGCTGCTTCACACCACCCCTACATTGTTCCCGACCACGTATTTCAAGCATTGATGAATTGTGGACGTTACCGCATGTATTCGCGACAGCCACGACCTGCCAAAGATCGCATTATGAGAAGCTGACGCATCTACCACGACGAATAACACGGTGACCTCTTTCTTGAAGGGCCCGCGGCCTAGCTGAACCATACCTTCGAACTCTCTATCACTTCTGCAGCCGAACCTGTGATCCCACGATAGTTCGGTCCGAACGCGTAATCACTAGGGGTTTCCTGAACTTGGCGAACGTTGATGTGAAGATTATGTTTGCCAAACTTATGGTTTCGACAAGGATACGTCGGACTTCTTCTCCCGCAATGGCCGCCCCGATAACGACGACATCTTTGTAAGGACCAACTATGTCTCTCATGTCGTCGTCGTCAAAATATAGAATCAGTGAAGGGTTTTCTTTCGAATGAAGATGAGTCCGAGCTTCCAACTGAGTTGTTAGGTTCACAATATGTCGTGTCTGGGAAGAATGCGTGATCCCTGCCATAGAATCACCCCCAAAATAGTCAACGATTCGAAGAATTGACAGAGGTTCCTTAAATTTCCTCTACTTTCCACAGCTTCTTCCTCAATGACCCCGATGAGGTTACGACTGACATCGGGATCAAGATATTCGACGGATACGTCAAAAAGATCGGTTACTTCATAAATTACCATGGTTTTCTCTGGTTTTTGTACCGTCACGATTTCTTTCGAAGTCGCACCCTGCTGTGCATTCTTCTTCACATACTCGAGTAATTTTTTTGTTTTCTATCAGCATCTGCATTTCCTTTTTGAGGGCGATACAATCCTTGGTATCATGTCCCACATCTTCATGGTATTGGCAGTATCGATTATTTCTGTTTTCTCGAGGCGTTGGGATAGGAAAAGGCCTCCGATAAATCCCGCTCTTCTTAGTCTTTTCGTAGATTGTGGATACGCACTCTGTTAAGTCAGCAAAGTAAGCAGGTCGGATCCATTTGTTGGAAATAGGTCGTGAGACCACCTGGTTGGTCTGTTTTGTTCTTTGGCCCTAGGATGCCAGGGGCTTGGCCAGTGCGGACTGGGTCGGTGGTATTGTGTTGATTAGCTGAACCTGCGGGGCGTAGCAAGGTTGAGTGCCCTGCTTTATAACAACTGATGCTTGCGCACTCTGCTGGATCTACGCTGCCAACTCGAACGCCTCGGTTTCCCCTATCAATTTTTATTTTTCCACCTAAGCTAGAAGGGCGAAAAAAGTAAAAGCTTATTTCTTAGTGACTGCTTGCTTCATCGGTCCTGGGAGTAGCCCTAAACGGTATGCTTTCAGAGCCACGTTCTCCTTGCAGTGGTCAAGGTCGGTCTTTGCATCAATAAAGCGCCTGGTATAGTCCTTGAGGCTCTTTCCCAGTCTTTGTTTACAGTTAACGATTGTGTCATTATTGGCTTGGAAACTTTTGCTTCCCACAAATTGCTGACAGAACATCATCCAGAACATCCCAAAATTCTTTATACAACCCTGCGGTAACCGGTTGTACCACTTAGATGCCCGATCTTTGAAGGTCATCGAAACATCTCGACATAACAACTTGTCGTCATTATCGAAACTCAACATGAAATTTTTAAAGGCTTCCAAATGGTTGTTCGGATCTCTTTTGTCGTCATACTTCTCCAATTTAGATATGTTAAACCTCTTCGGGAGGTGTCCTGACAATATTTCGTCTGATAGCGGCGACGCTCTCTAATTTATTCCAAATCCGAACGAACCACCGCCGAGCCCCTCGGTAGAAATTCCATACAACCCTTCATTGCCTGTGTTGATGAACTGGCTATTGATTATGTATCCTTGCGTCTGGCTATTTGACGGCTGCCACTGAACTTGGGGTAGAATTACCGGCTCCTCTCTACTAGTCGTCAACATTTTTTTCCATGCGAAATTAGCGTTCTTTTTTTGGTGCTGTCTTTCTTGAACTTGGGTGAATCAGAACGGGATGCCCTATTACGTCGGGAATTATTTTTTCGCGCGAGTTTGTTTCGTCTCTTCTTGCGACGGTATTCTCTTCCGGACGAATCGTCCAAAGTATAATTAGCAGAAATACCCCGGTCATCCTTTTTATATCGCCCAGTTTTTCCATCCCGCTCTCTGTCTTGGTGGGGCTCTTGATAATTTCGAACAGGTCGGGCATCGATACGGTGGTCTACCCCCGGAGAGCCTTCTCCGCGGTTGTCAATCATCGACTCTTTCCCTTTGCCTTCCCGAGCTCTTTTGTCATCTAAACCCCTCTTCTTTTTAGCGTTCAGCTTCGCGATGTCCTCCATTAATTGTCTCCTGGTCATGATAAGAGTTGAACGCTTATCCCGACCATGCACATAATGTTCACGGTCTGGTGCCTCTTCGCTATCGGACAACGAAATGGCTCGGGCCACCTCTCTCCCGTCCCTTTCCCCGGTTACCTCGTCATTCATTGCTTAAGATTAAATCGTGATTTTTGAAGAAAAGTTTTCTTTTAGGTATCATGTGTTCCCACAGACGGCGCCAATGATGAGTAAATAAATGGCAAGAATGAGGAATCTTGGAGCTTGTGCTTGATGTGACAAAAGCTAAAAATATAGGGAGAGAAAGTAGAAAGAGAATGTATTAAAGAATGTCCACCTACCCAAGAAAAAAAGGGTCTCCCTTATATAGTGGGGGAAATGTGACCCATTTATGTCCTTGATAGTCTTTGATTATTTAATAGTTAGTCCTTTACAACCTACTTCCTTTACACATTGTTCTCTAATAAATATTAAATGCACTAATGGGTATATTTCACTTCTCCTTTTTGCAAGTAACTCTTTTTCTATTGGGCTCGATGAATTACTCCCTTATCAATAATTAATCATAAAATTCTTGAACTGCTCAATATGACTATCTGGATCTTGTGTCCCATCAAACTTTTCTAGCTTCGATATGTATAAGTTTTTTGGCATATGTCCGGATATGATTTCCGCAAATAGAGGAGAGATCTCCAATTATGCCATATCTTATACATACTGTCCCAGGACCTTCGTTAATTGCCGTATAAAAAGCTTCTTCAGACGTGTATGTGAATTGATTACCCACTTGATGTTTAAGGTTGTGACTTCCCAAAAGGATCTATACATGAGGTGCAATATGCTCTCTCTTAGCAATACTAACAACTTTATCACGTTCATTGGACTTAAGCTCTATTTTTTCATGATCATACTAATCTCCTCAGACATCTTTTTCATTGTGACGTTCGATGGTTATCCTTATGCCACTTCAGACTCTTTATTCTATAATTTTTATTTTCACGTTGGTTATTCTTTTCCCCTTATAAGGAGAGTCATTTGAGTCATAAAAGAAGTAGTAACTAGACTTAGTTGACTCGTATTGACGTGTAGGTTTCATTTTTCTTTTTGAAGAGTAACAAATTTGTCTCTGATGTCGTCCATGCCTATAATTGGTTTGATGAGCATCATCTAATTCATCTTTCTCTGTTACATACTCCATTCGAACCTCCGATCTAAGTCTTTTCAAACTGAGATCTATAATCTTTTATGCATTTATCCTTTCTATGTCTTATAGAAGTTCATTCATCTGAGCTACCAAAACAGACTCTCCAAGTTGTTCGTCGGCAAATTGATCATCGTTATGTTCTTTCATTATTTGTTCTTTGGTATGATGACCCTCGGATGAGTGTCAGTTAGAAGATCACCAGTGCCAAAATTAAGCTCATCTAAAGCCTCTATCTATATATCTCTTAAAAAAATTTGTCAATTCCATAGTGGTTTTAAAATAACAAATTCAGGTACCAATCGTTCCCACAGACGGCGCCAATGATAGATCCAAAGATTTCTTAGAGAGGTTATATGTATAAGATAAGTTTGGATATAAATATCTAAAGGGAAAACATGGGAAAGGTAGAGAAAGAAACTGACAAAAGGAATAATGAAGTAATGATTGAATAATGATTGGTCCCATTTTCCCAAAATGGGGTGTTGCTTTATATAGTATAAATGTGGGTGTATAAATTAAATGTTTACCTTCTTATATGGTCACTTCACTCCACTAATTTACTAATATAAACTATAACTATTATTTATTACATAAGCCCCCCTCAAGGTTACAAATTTGTTGGGTTTCTTTACAAGACTTTTATAAAAACTAATTATCTCATTTATTTAACCAAATTAACTTATTCTTCCAAATAGTATTTCCCCTTATCAATACACGTAGGGTGAACTTCAAAAAAACCCCTAAAACATTTCTAAAACATATGAATGGAAAAAATGAACACATGAAAAAATACAAGAATCGCCAAATAAATGACATGTATTGCGTGTTCTCATATTGATAGGCATTTTGATACTATTACATAAGTGATACAACAAATGGTTAAAAGCCACGATAACCATATCAATGTTTCTAATACAAGCCAATATGATTACAAGGCATGAGAATAAATAAATCATTGTACATAACTCTGCTTCCAATATTACTGAGGCTCCAACCCATAATGACCATATTATTATTGTTGTAGAAGAACATGATCTTCATTCTAATGTTGTTGTGGAAAACCATGACCCTTATCTAGTCTAAGAGAACCTTATTACTGTTGATGTTGATGTGGAAAAAAAGAAAACTCCACATAATGTTATTATGGTAAACAAAGAGGTCTCTCATAGTATAAATGTAATCCAAGATGTTAATGTTGTTATGGCAAACAAAAAGGTTTTTTCTGCTATAAATATGATCCATGATGTTCATATTATAAATGTTAATGTTGTTGTGGCAAACAAATAAGCTTCTCGTGTTATAAAAGTGATCTATGATGTCGTTGTTATAGATGTTAATGATGATGTAAAAAATAAAAGGTTTTGATTGATGATGTGAAACAAAAGAATGTCGTTGTGAAAACAGAGTTAATCTAAATTATTTAATATTGATAAAATTATTTTAAAACCTATGTATTACTATAAATTTTTGGACATGTGTATTTATTTGTGTATTATCTTGTTTTTTCTAGATATTGTAATACTCAGTTTCTCATAAATATTTATAATCTGATATCGCGTGTTATAATATCTCTTTAAGTGTCTCTCATGATATAATTTGGAATAAATTTGTAATGTCTTGTCTCACATGGTACTGTCTCGATTGATTCAGTCCTCATGATTCATATAGTGTCATGTATTATATTTTCCCTTATGTTTTTGCTTGGTTTCACAAAAACGTCATTGTTTAGTGTTGAATTACTAATACGCAAATTGTTCTTAAAAGACCCCACCAATGTACACCAAGATTTGAAAAAAAAAAAACTCATATACTAAGTGATTTGGATCTGATTGTTCAGAAGAAGATTCTTCAGATGAGAACCTTTATTCACAAGTAATTAAATTATATTTGATTTATTTTCTAACATTTTGTCTCATATCTCGCGGTTTTGTCTCATATGATATGATCTTTTATTGTTCATGTTTCCTTACACATGTAATTATTTCTTATTTATATAGTTCCGTATGATATGGTCTCTCATCATTCTTAGTTTGCTTGGTTTCATATAGTTGTCTTAGTTTTGCATAATATGGTCTCTCATCATTCATGGTCGGCATGATTTCACACGATACAGACTATAATCATTAATAATTAGCCTACTTTCGCATCAACTAATATGCTCATTCGCGTTTAAAAATAATAGCTGGATAAAAAGACCTTCATTTTAATTATACCAAAATTAAATTAATATGTTCAAGAAAAATTCTCAACAAAGAAGGGAAACACTTGATTGTGGGATAATAGTTTATGAGTACACTAAATTTTATATTTAAGTGGACAAACTTGAAAAAGATAAACCTCATGACATTGCATCAATAAGAAAAGAAGAAATGTTATACATATTTCTTTATTATAAAAATACTAACATATTTTTAGACTATTAGTGATCTTAAAACAATTATAGATGCATGTTTGATGTAATATTCCTTAATGATGTTAACACACATGAACTGGATTCACATATATCATTAACAATATATTTGGTTACGTTTGGTTAAAATATTGAATTATTTTATACGGGTATTGCAACTATCATCATCTATATGTAAGCATTTCACATCTATCATTTGTGTAATGCATATCTTAGTAGATCTTATGCTTAGGTTCTATATCTCTCACCACCATCATGCATATGTCCCACACCTATCACACATATGGTTATGTTTCATCCTATTAACATCACGCAGTTGGTTTTGTCATGTCCGGTAACTTTGGTTTATTTTTGTTATGGTAAGAATTATACAGTTTGGTTCATTTTTATTGATATTTAAACAAGTTTTTATTATTGTAATTAATGTAATTTACCATCTTCTGAACTATTTTGTCATGTCAATATTTAAACTAGTTAGTAGCATTTGATTGGTTATTTAATTATTTGATTTGAAAAGTAGATATATTCATGATTAGTGTGGTAATAACTACAATGTTCACAAAAAAGTAAACTTTAATTACTGTGTATGGTTTTAAACTATTTGGCTATAAGTTTAGTTTACACCTTTATTCAGATTTCATACATAATAAAACTTTGTTATTTGGAAATGACTCATTTAATTGAGTATTATTTAGATGATGAAACCATTTATGATGATTTATCCCACACTTACTTTATCACGAGAATCAAAGGCGAACTGAAAACTAACAACAACCAAATAATACTCTTCATCTTTTGATCATGATGAGATGTCTTCTTTTGCTCATGAACATTATTTTAAGAATGTTTTGAACTTTTTGAAGATTGAGATGACCCAAATGAGGATCATTTTCTGCTCGTGGAAAAAAAAAGAAACATAGCCTGTTTGAAGAAGATGTGGAGGAAGAAGAATCTAAATATGAGAATGGACAGTCTAACTAAGAAGACTCTAAAGAATAAATAATTTAAAGTTTGTTGTTTACTTTTTCTTATTTGTATATATTTTTTTTATTCATTTTAGCTATTTAGTTTTTAGTTTTTTATTGTTGAAGTTTAATGTAATTTTATTTTTTTTAATTATAAATTTTATGAAGTTTATTGTCTCAATTCTAGTTTTTATTATAGTGTACATAAATCTACAAATTTATGTGAATATAGCATATATCAATGAAGATTACCTAGTTTTGCATCTATCAGAGCCGTGAACTAGATTCGCATCTATCACCACCCATGTAGTTGGTTATGAAATAAATTCAAGACTGATAGTTACAGAAATATCTGAGGGGTTATTTAATCTAAGATATTGTGATAGTCAGATTCTAGAATAAGAAAAATGGGAATTTTAAAGAGATAAGCTGCTAAAAGTGATGAGATCAGATATTTTAGTTGCTGAGTATTGACTTAATCCGATGGGCAGTTTGGACCATAACCGCTGTTATAAAAAACCAAACAGGACAAATGTAATAACTGATGACTAAGTTGGATGCTGGTCAGTTCACACTTAATTACTAATGGGTCTTTAAACTTGACCAGACTTCACTACCCGACCCTATAGGCCTATGGGTCAGTATTTAAGTATAAATATCCTAACCACTTTCATTAATAAGGATAATCACAATTTACAGCTACCACACAGCTTAATTATCTCACTACTCCCTACTTTAAACATTAAATTCCCCAAAACACCCAAAACACTTTACAAAATTACCCTAAGACTGAAATAAACCACATTAAATTGGCGACCACAATGAGAGCACAACGGTGCCTAAATTTCACAATTCAAAACCAACAAGAAACGTTGTTCGGATGGATCCGAATGAGCAGAATGTTGCACCTCATGAGGTGGAAGTTACAAGGGAAAACAAGGAGTATACTATCGAGAAGCGAGACAAGTTGAGAGCTGAAATAGAGGTGCTGAAAGCAATAAAACAAGCTGAAAAAATAGTTAAGGAAAAATTATGAGCATCAGTACTTCACCACATTGACAATCCTGGAGAAAACGATCAGTCTTTAAAAACCCATATCAGTTCTAAGAAGACACACCAATCTAAACCTGTTGAGAGTTCTGCATCTGAGTCTTCCAGAAGCTCATCAAATGAGGCAGAGCTTGAAGAGTCATTATCTTCAAGTAGTGATGAGAGAAGGTCAAAAAAGAAAAATGCGATTTACCAAAAAGTATTGAAAAAATAGGGATAGGCATGGCATGCTTAAGAAGCACCAAGGCAAAGGTAAGGGGTCATTCAATCAGCATATTGATCAGTTGCTGATTGATCCCTTTGTTTTTTAGTCCAAACCAAGTATTTTTAAAACCCCTAATGAAGACACTGTTTTTAGCCGTAGCAAAAATTGGAGGCAATCACCTTTGTCTGCAAAAATACTCTCCTGGTACCTTCCTAAGATGTTTGATAGCTCCAAGATGGAGAAATACGATGAGAGTCAAGATCCGGACAATCATTTGGAACACTTCCAGAACTTCATAATGAATTTTGATGATGATGACAAGTTATTGTGTAGGGACTTCTCCCAAACTTTCATAGGAAGCGCCATCAAATGGTATAACAGTCTCCCTCAGGGGTGTATAAGAAATTTTGATACGTTATGGGTTGCCTTCAGGAGGCAATTCGTTGGAAGTAAGGAACTCAAGAGTAACGGGGACACTATTATTCATTGTGCTCAGGAGCCAAATGAGTCCATAAATGAGTAAATCAATCTTTTTGTAAACACAAATAATGGGCTAGCAGATTGCTTTGAACAAGTTGCAATCGCTTCCCTCAGACAAGGTTTAAATCCAAGTAATCTAGCCGATTCGGTGACTCGGAAGAAGGCTATAACCTGGGGTGGTTTCTTGAATCAAGTGGGAAAGCAAATCAACGTAGAAGAGACACAGAAAACCAGAGTACACCACCAAGTGAGGTCTACTACTACAACAATAACTCATTCAGCTACTAATCAGTCCGATTACAGGGCAAAAGAGACTAGACAGGGGTTCAACCGGTCAAGGCAGAATCAGTCTAACCAAATTCAGAGCCAACAGTTCAGAAATAAGAGGAGGCTCTGGGTTCAGCCTAAGTGGCTTACTAAGTTGGGGGAGAGTATGGCTACAATCTATGACAAGACTAAGAATGAGGTACATTTTAAAAAGCCAACAGTTTTGCAATCCCCTAGAGAAAACCGGATCATTCATTTTTGACAATACTACAATGACATAGGCCATGATACTCATGATTGTATAACCTTGAAGAATGAGGTCTGAAACCTCATTGAAAGGGGAAATTTAGAGGCCTATGTCAAAAAGTGAGGGGAAGCAGACCAGATAATTTGCAAACCAATACCCCCGGACTGGTCATTTGAACAATCCTATGACATTTACACAAGAGGATGCAATGGTAATTTTTGAGAGATTCAATGTAGAATCTGAGTATCTTGATCCAGATCCAAGTCGAAATCAGGTGGGGTGATAACAGACAAGATCAAAACAGTTTCCGGTTTGATTAACTTTTTTAAGTCACTAACTATCTTCGGAGGGGATACTATGACTACGCCTTCTACTTCATCAAGGAAGAGGCATGTCCACAATTTAGCCACTCAGTTGGATGATGAAATGTCCACTAACGAGTATCAATCCCCATCTCCATTTATAGTTTTTAATAAGGATGACCTGAGATACATTGCAGGGCCTTATGAAGATGCGGTAGTAACAAGGGCATCAATAGGGGGAAACGATACACGTTGGATTCTGATTGATACAGAAAGTTCAGCAAACATCTTGTTTTTAAGCTTCTACAAGAAAATGAGAAACCATTCGGTTGTACAACGTTCAAACAGAACCATTGTAGGCTTCACCAGGAAGTACTGTAAATATGATTGGGGAGTTCGAAGAAGAAGTGTTCTTGGGCAAAAGAACTTTTAAAAAGATGGTAAGAGTACTGTTTGTTGTGGTGGATTGTCCAACATCTTACAATGCAATATTTGGGAGATCTTGGCTCTCCATAATGCATGTTGTGTCCTTTACAGTCCACCATTGTTTGATGTATGATGTCCAGGGACAAGTAGGTTTTTTCCGGAGCAGCTAGAAGATAGCCATGAAATGTTATGCAACAACCATTGCCCCTAAGACTCTAGGGGCAGTCAGAGTTAACAAAAATTAGCAGCTATTGGAGCCTTCTGTTGAGGAAATTGAAATTGATGATCTCATGGAGGCACCCAATGTTATAATACTTATTGAGGAGGTCGAAACCCACTCCCTCGCGGAGGGCAAGAGTGTTAAAATTGTATCTAAGTTGGCACCGGATTTAAAGCACCAGTTATTATCCTTTTTGATGAATAACCAACATGTTTTCGCATGGTGTAATAGTGATGTCATTGGAGTGTCAGCTGATATAATATCCCATAAGTTGTAAATCTGAACTGATCTTGCGCCAGTTGTACAAAAGAGAAGGTCTTTTTCTAAGGAAAAAACAGATGTGGTTGTTCAAGAAGTTGACCATTTAACCAAGATGGGTTACATTAAAGAATCTCAATACCCTATGTGGACTGCCAACTCTGTTTTGGTCAAGAAAAAGAATAAAAACTGGCGCATGTGCATTGATTTCACTGACCTTAATAGGGCATGCCCTAAAGATCTTTATCATGTTCCTAAGATAGATCAGTTGGTGGATTCTACCTCTGGAAACAAACTATTGTCTTTTATGGAGGTTTTCTCAGGGTACAACCAAATACAAGTAGATCTGAAGGATCAAGATCACATTGCTTTCATCACAGACAGAGGTCTTCATTGTTATAAGGTCATTTCGTTCAGATTAAAAAAAATGATGGGGCCACTTATCAGAGGTTAGTTAATAAAGCTTTTTCCAATCAGATTGGCAGAAACATTGAGGTTTACATAGATGATATGATGGTTAAAATCTTAGAGGAATATTCACATATATCTGGCCTTCAAGAAACATTGTCCAATTTAGAGGCTGTAAATTTAAAATTGAATCGTGAAAAATATGTATTTGGGGTCCGATCTGGAAAATTCTTGGATTACATAATAAGTGAGAAGGGAATTTAGCCTGATCCGGATTAACTTAATGCCTTACTAGCAATGGACCCTCCTCAGAATATTAAAGAAGTTCAAAGACTGACAGGACGATTGGCTGCGTTGGATAGGTTTATTTCAAGATCATCAGACAAGTGCCTTACATTCTTCCAAGTGTTGAGGAATGCTAAATACTTTAATTGGTCTTCACAGTGTGACTAGGCTTTTATTGAAATCAAGAAGTATTTGTCCTCACCTAAAAATATTTTCAAACCTGTTCGGGAGGAGAAACTCTATGTATATATAACTGTATCAGAATATATAATAAGTGTTGTGCTAGTAAGAGAGGTGGACAATTACCCTCGTCTGTTGTATTACATCAGTAAGAGTTTGTTGGATGCTGAAAGAAGATATTTGAAGTTGGAAAAATTAGCATTACCTTTGGTAATTGCAGCAAGAAAGATGAGGCTGTACTTCCAAGCTCATTCCACTGTTGTTCGAACATCTTTCCCCTTGAAAAGTGTTCTTTAGAAAGATGATGTGTCAACCAGAATGACCAAGTGGTCAGTAAAGCTGGGTGATTATGATATTGACTTTGCATATCGAACAACAATTAAAGGCCAGTCGGTGGCTGACTTCTTGGTAGAATTTCATGCTGATAGATCCTCCGAACATGAATCAGAAAACCAATCCAAGAAAGAATGGGTATTTCGAACGGATGGTGGATCAAGTACTATAGGTTGTGTAGCTGGGATTTGTCTAACTTCTCCCTATGGTGACAATATGTACCAGGCCATATGTTTTGGTTTTATAGCTTCTAACAATGAGTCTGAGTATGAAACAACCATAACTGGTCTTAAGTTGGCTCTCTTATGTGGCAAAAAAGAGAGTCTGGTTAATGAGTGATTCCCAAATGTTGATTCACCATGTTCAAGGACAATCTGAAGCAAAAAAAGAACATTTCATTTTTGCTTAGGTTCAAAGAAGTTGCCGCAAACTTTAAAAATATCTGCTATGAGCACATTCTTAGATCGGAAAATACTATGGCAGATTCTTTGGCAATTATAGCTTATTATGAATCTTACCCATGGATTCTTGTGCAGGAATGTCCATCCGTACAGACATGTCAGAATAAAAAGTGAAGAAAATATGAATATACTTGTTATTCAACCTAAAGATTGAAGATATGTTCTTCTCCAATACATCTCTGATGGGATATTGCCTCCGGATAAAGCTGTGGCTAAAAACATGAAGTACAAGACTCGTGGTTTCTTGATATTAAGAGAAGTTCTTTACAAGAAATCTTTTAGCAGACCTCTCCTACGTTGCTTAAGATTTTAAGAATCCCAAGTTGTATTATATGAGCTACATAATGGAGAAGGTTCTGCACGCTGTGGCTATAGGGCCTTAACCAGAAGAGTCCTACTAGCAGGATACTACTAGCCAACCAAAATGGAATATGCTAAAGATATGGTGAAAAAGTATGATCCTTGTCAAAAGTATGGGAATGAAATTCATGTGCCAGCAGTTCCTATGGCATCAATATCTGAACCAATGCCCTTTGTCAGATGGGGTATGGATCTAGTTGGGCCTCTTCCTATGGCATCCGTTGAATGTAGAACAATCATAGTCGTTATTGACTATTTTTCTAAGTGGATAGAGGCAACTCTTTTGGCTGGAACCACTTCGAAGGCAGTTATTAAATTTATTTTATCGAACATATGTTACAGATTTGGGGTCCCCCGAAAGATTACTACAAACAATGGGCCACAGTTTGATAATACAGACATGGAAGCATTTTGTACCTCTAGAGAAATTCAACATTGTTTTTCTTCTCATTTCCACCCTCAAGCAAATGACCAGGTTGAGGTAGCAAATAAAACAATCTTGTCCGGAGTGGAAAAAAAATGGAAGGAGCTGCAGGAAAGTGGCCGAGTTATTTACAATAAGTATTATGGGTCTACCGAACTACATATCGGGCTGCCACACAAGATTCTTCTTTTGCTCTGGTATATGAGATGGATGCAATTACTCACATAGAAGTTACTTTACCATCTCACAGCGTCCAAAACTATTCCGAACAAGCTAATGATATAGCAGTTAGGAATCAGTTGGATTTGATTGATAAAAAAGAGAGTTAAAAACATATTTGAGAACAATGCATTACAGAGGCTTGGTGAGGAGCAGATTTACCTCCAAAGTTAAAAGAAGGGATTTTCAAATAGGGGACAAAGTCTTAAGAAAAATCTTTTTACACACCAAGGAAAAGCAGTTCAGTAAGCTAGATCCGAAATGAGAAGGCCCTTATATGGTCTGTGGGAAGGTTAAATCAAGAACGTACAGGCTCCCAGACAAAGAAAGGAGAGCACGAAGACACTCGTGGAATGTTGAACATCTCAATTTATACTTAGAATAGAACTCTTTTGTAAAATATTCACTTTTTAAATATCAATGTTAATATTAGGGGGCATACTATTTCCTACCCTAGTGATGCGGGGAGGTTAATGAGGTATCCGGGTTTTTTCAATAATATGTTATGTCTTCTTCAAAAGTTTGGTACAATTTTGTTTCAGGTCGGATATATTGAACACTTATTAAACACCCCAACTCTCGAATGTCTTTGAGTTGATCGGATATATTGAACACTTGATCACATTTATTAAACACATGTGGTCGAAGATGTCTCCTACTCTTGTTCAACACATATGAGATATTGAAGGCTATTTAAACATTGGCCATATAGAGTTAAACAAAGTTTAAACAAAGATGAATATTATATTAAAATCTGACCGGACTAAAACCGATCTCTGATATTCAAAATGTTTTGACTATTCAAGGACTTTAAAGTTTTACAGCGTAAAGATTAAACAAACAATGAAAAAAATGATTTGGTCATCCAAGGACTTTAGTCTTTCAAGAAAAACGTACGCAATGTAACCTTAGGGCTTGTTCCGTTCGAGTTTTTCTTCACCGCCATCTTTTCTGGGACTTTTGAGTTCAACACTTGAACTCTCACCCAATTCTTCATCGTTTTCGGAATCAATCCAACTTAAGTAGTTGTGCTCGTCATCATCAACCATTGTATGGAAATGAAGATCACCATAGTCCATATATTTCCACAAAGGACCAAGAATCCTCTTAGGAAAGGTCTCATGAAACAGTAAGACCATATCAGACGTAATTCCAGTATCCCTCTTCCCTAGAGAATCCACTAACTTCACTAGCATACTTCTCTATCCATGCAGCTATTGCTTGAGCTTGTTGACATTCCAAGACAACTTTCTCTTCGGTCTTCTCTTGGACAATATTCTCCAACTTGACTCTGTCATTGGAAAAAGTCTGGATAGTATTGTCCTTAGTTTTTAGTTGTTCCTTCAAAGCGGTGATATCATTTGAGGAAGCAGTCTCCAAATCAAAGTACTTGGTTTGGAGTTGTTTGCTGCCCTTTTCTGACTCAAGCAGTTTGGCAGCTAAAACCTTTTTTTCCTTCCTCAATAATTCTATGTTTTGCTGAGCACTGAGAAGATCGTTTGTCAATTTGATCTCTCACTTGTCTCTCCAGATCAAGCACTGGACGAATGTAACCCAAGAAGGTAAGGCTCGAGGTATCTTGCTCGATAGATATCGCGTAAGTCTCACCATTGTGGGTCATAACGTTGAACGAGTTGGGAGGACGGTAAGGCCCCGCGAAACCATCTTTTTCCAAATCATTAAAATACATATTGATGTTCTGAAAAGCGTTAAGGTTTATCTATTCGTTACCATCACCAGTAGCATGTTTGGAATAGAGATTGGTTGGAATTTCCTCTTGTAAGGTAGGATCGGCAGGAGCTGGATGAGGGATTTCAGAAGGATGCAAAATTATCTCTCATCCCATAGTAACTTTCTTCTTATTGGCATATTTTTCATCACTGTTGGCCTTACGTTTCTTGTCCTTCTTCGAAATATTTGGTGGGTTGTCTGACCCACCAGCCTCCTTCACAGTAACTTCTACTGCTTCCAGTAAAACAACATTAATGCCTCATTGGTTCTCTGAACCGGTCCCTTTAGTGAGTCTGTTGTGGTTTTCTTTTTTCTTTTGTTCTTCATCTTGTTCAGATGACTGTTAGATTTGGACCTGGAAGGTAGGTAAAGTTTAGCATCTTTAACCTTTGTCCTCCTCAGGATGGCATCTGCGGGAGGAGGGATGGTCAGCTACTTCCAGGAGAGGTCTCTTCTCTCTGTGGTGTTCCACATATGAGACCTCACAAAGTTCCCCGATGTGAAGCAGTTGTGGAAAATGTTGTCCCATTTATCCAAGGCCCAAGCGTTCAGTTTCGCACAAGTATCCTGACCTGTCTCTACATAATTCAAAAGCTCATTCGGAAACACTGAGAAAAGATATAAATCAGTTCAGAGTAGTAACTTAATACTTGAAAGATTAAAGATGACATAAAAGGAACTCACCAATACTCTTTAGCGAATGGTCAGCCGGCTTGGGTTTAAGTCAACCTTGATCTTTTTCCCATTCTGCCAGGCCCCACTGATGAATAAGAACTGCGTACTACATGGCTTTTCTGACTCTAGAAGATCGTTGACTACCTTGTAGTAATTCCCCATGTTGTAGTGGTAGAATGGGATGTGATGATTCTTACACAAGTTTGTCACAATAACAAATTGTTCCATTGGTAGCGGAATCTTAGATAGCCATGATTCCATGATGCAGACCAGTAGGGTATACCAAGCGTTGGGGCTCACCTGGCTGGGACACAGCTTGGTCAAGTGGAAGTACGTGAAAATATCTGGATCCAAAGGGAACCGGAGTCTCCAGTTGAGCACCTCTGTATAGACAACCAGCTCTTTGGGTTTGCAGTCCATCAGAGTTTATGGGGTGACTGGAATTTTCATCTTCACAAACTCTGGGATTGCCCACTTAGTATGAATACGACCCAGTTCAGTAGTGTGGGTGTATACATAAGTTGTATTTTGAAGGGACAACAAATGCTTCACACTAACTTTCTTAAAGTTTGGCCCCAGACTCTCCGAAAGCGCATCTAGATGAGTCAAACCTACTTTAGTATTTCCCTTCATCTAAACTGCCATCCATGTTTTCTTCCATTACAGTGGAAGGCTTTTCGGATGGCTGTTTGGATGGTATTTCAGATGGTCTGGCTTCTGCTAGGGGTTGCTGTCCAGATGGTTTGGTTTTTAGCACAGGTTTTACTACCTCAAAACTGGAGGTTTTGAAGAAGTATGAGTGGATTCGATTCGGATTGACAGGTGACTCGATATGTGGTTAATTTCTCTGGAGACTTCTTTGTATCTGAACCCACTGCAATAAAAGGCGATGGTTTTCTAATGTTAGATACGGCTTTCTCCTTAGGGAGAGGATTTTGGGACTCTGGACAGAGGACCCTGATGGAAGAGGAGAAAAGCTAGAAACAAATAGTACTTTTCTAACCTTGGGTGCTTTTTAGGACGATGAACCTTGGTCTGTATTTGTTAGTGATTGATTAGTTTCTTCACCAGGAGAAACATGGAGACCATCAGCAATTCATTCGTCTCTTGCAATTTTTCTCGCTTGCTCTAACTCAGACAAGTTTAACCAACCTCCTTTTACTAGAGCGTTTCTGGCTGTGAACATATATGACTTGAACACAAATTTGAAGGTATACTGAGCTTTATCTCACTAGAAATGCTTTTAATTTTTTAAGACAATGAAACAGTAAGAACATTTATATATAGCGGTGAAAATGGCAGTTACCTAGGAGAAGGTAAAACAATCTGAGTAATGATTAAAATCTGCAAAGTATGGGAGTTAAAGCCTAAGTAACTTTCTAGCCTAGTAAGTACAAGAATTTAGGAGAAAAATGGCTCAGAGGTCAAACCATAGTCTGAGACATGTCCCACGATTGGAAAAAAACTCTTAGAATCTTGAACTGAAAAATCAGTTCCACCAAAATTTGAACAAAGTCACTCTTGAGGGAACAATTTACAGTTCGGACACAACAACAGATCAGAGAATGTTGATATTTATTTTTAAGAGTTCGTTTTTCCAAAGGTTCTTTAAAAGACCTAAGAGGGCTACTCGATGAGATCAGATATTTTAGCTGCTGAGTACTGACTTAATCTGATGGGCAGTTCGGACCATAACCACTGTTATAAAAAGCAAACAGGACAAACGTAATAGATGATGACTAAGTTAGATGTTGGTCACTTTATGCTTAATTACTAATGGTTCCTTAAACTTGACCTGACTTCACTACCCGACCCAATAGGCCCATGGGTCAATAATTAAGTATAAATACCTCAACCACTTTCATTAATGAGGGTAATCAGAGTTTAATGCTAGCACACAACTTAATTATCTCACTACTCTCTACTCTAAACATTAAATTCCCCAAAACACCCACAACACTTTACAAAATTACCCTCAGACTGAAATAAACCACATAAAAAAGTAGTAATAAAGTAATAATTATTCATTTTTTCCAAAAAAGGATACATTGCTTTATATAGTAATGGTGGTGGGCTCAAAGACCATTGAAAACCAAATAAAATCATCTATTGAAATTTTTACTGATCGATGATATTAGTTTTGCCATTGAAAACCAAATAAATAAGTGTTTAGGGTGATAAAAAGTTTTAAGAGTATAGCTAATTTACTTTCTCTATATATTTAGCATAATTTAATAACATAGAATCATCTATTGAAATTTAATATGAAAATAAGCACTCCTATTAATATCATTAGATTTTCAAAAAATAGTTTCATTTTATAATTTATTTTTGTATTTTTTATATTAATTTATGTAAAATAAATAAAAAGAAGTTAAAATTTTATTAATTAGAATAAAACGGAATAAAATGATAGTAGATAGAGTTTAAGCCACTATTTATTGATAAAACATATGAGATAATCAGACTAATATCCATAATACTAACATCATCCATCAAACTTACAATGCAACAATAATAAGCATTGAGAGTTTGTCACAACGAAAACGAAACCACGATTTCGACTGATCATTCGTAAAGATATCAACAACAGACATAATTGATGGAACACATGGGAAAACGAGATGGTGCAGAGCCAAGTGTGATAACGAGTGAAGTGACAATCAATTTTAAAGATCCTTTTAATATGTAGGGCGCTTTTGTTACCATAATGTAAGAAAACGAGCTTAACAATGTTAACCTGCATATCTGTAAGACGTCATCTTACTCAAATAATCTCACATGTACGCAAGGCCATAACACATTTTGGAGCATTAGTAGATGATCCATAAACAACATCTTATTTCTTACTTTTCAATTAGATTAATACATCTCTAAGAATAACCCAAAAATAGTAGTATATTAATGGTTATGAGGATCATTATCTTAAATAGAATCACTATATGCACGTAGTTCAATTGAATAAGTGAACGGAAATAAAATACTATAGAGTCGAGTGTCACGAGTATATGCCAATATACGAAGAACAGCTTCCTAATTGACAAAAATATGATAAATAACAAACTAAATAACCACGTGAACAATATGAGTTATATCTGACTGAGTAACTGTAAGACAAACCAAGCTCTCCATAAAAGTACGATATATAGTCGGGTTTGATAAATGAACACCACAATTTAGAGAATATCAGACATTGGTTTCAAGAGGGGTGTATGCCGTCATATTATCAAAATTTCCACTCACTCAAATATATCATATATATATATATATATATATATTGAGAAATTATATAACCTTTATGAGACTAAGCCACATTAATGCATAAAAACAATAACAATCCTAAATCTTTCATCGCAAACCGATGAGCCAAACCATGTTTTAGTGTCTCAATGTCATTAATATCATCACCTATCATGATCATATCATCTACATATATAGATACAATAACCTGGCACACACTCGTACACCTACTAAGTAAAATTGAATCGTGATTACTAGCATGAAAACCAAGTGAAGTAATAACTGTATAAAATTTCTCAAACCAATCACGATGAACTTGTTTGGACCATATAAAGCGTTCATAAGTTACAAAATTGCATATGGATGATGAGGAATACAAGATGAAGGATTCATGTAAAACTTATCACAAAAATCATCATTTAGAAACGTATTTTTAACATACAGTTCAAAGATCTTCCACTGACGAACAAATACAAATACAATAAGAGTATGAAGTGACATCATTTTTTCCACTAAGGCAAAACTCTCCTTGTAATTCATACCATATTTTTACGAATATCTTTTTGCTACTAGACGAGCCTTATATATTTCAACGGACCCGTCAGACTTTGTTTTGATTTTAAAAACCCAATGAGAACCAATTATATGCTTAACGGGTGAATATTCAAGCATATATCATGTATGAGTTTGATAAAGAGCAATAAACTCTTCAACCATAACATTTTACCAACGAGGACCACAAACAACTCCTTTAAACAACTGAGGTTCATATAAATCATGTATGTTTGCTATGGAAGAAAGCAAAAAAAACTGATTAATAAGAATAAGCGAAGTCTGGTTATTTAATATACTTACTTGTACGAGTAGATGTCATGAGAAATGAAGAATATGTTTTTCTATGAGAGGAATGAGCTGACTCAAATATTAATAGACCAAAAGTAATATCAATATTTGTATGCATTGATGAAGCATAAGTAATATAAATTGTTATAGATGTTTCACGAGTTGGTAAATTAATATCAGTAGATGCATCACTATTAGTTCCAAGATAATCAATGACCTGAAGGTCTATATTTGTTACATCATGTTATTTTCCAAAATTAAATAAAGTGAGATATGCTTAAGAAATCTAACATGATGAGATACATATAACTTATGACTGATGGTATCATAACAATGATAACCTTTATGTGTATTACCATAACCTAGAAAAACACATATATCTGTTTTATGATCTAATTTGTTGCATTCAACATGAGGAGGAATAACAAAATATGTATATAAAAAAACTCGTAAGGAATAATAATCTGGAAGTTGTTCGTATAACTTTTGAACAAAAGACATCCCTGCATTATGAACAATGAGAATTATATTAATCATATAAACAACATTCATAGTTTATTCTTCGTAAAAAAATTGAAACTTAAATGATAAAAAAAAAAGAACGAGTAGTCCCAATAAAGTGACGATGTTTTCCTTCTACAACACCATTTTGTTGAGGGATATCGGTACAAGATGACTGGTGTATAATATCATTGAATGCAAGTAATTGATTGAAATTATTAGAGGTATTTTCACCATGTAATTCACCCATAAAACGTTTTATCACAACAAAATGTTGAGTCTTAACGAGTGCTCTAAATTCTCTACAAATTCCAAGGAAATCTGACATTCGTTTCATAAGATAAATCCACGTGTATTGAGTATAATTATCATTTGAAGATACATAACAGGATGAAACACCCGTTGTGAAGATATGAGATGGACCCAAGACACATAATGAATAATATAAAAAAGAGCAATATAAGAAATTACACTTTGATTAAATGGTAAAGTATATTTTTTACCAATTTACAACTACTACAATCCAGTATATAATAAGTGTTTAACTGACTTAAATCACTTGTAAAGACTAACAATTTCAAACGTGACGCATATGAATGTCTCAAACGATAATGCCAAATATAAAACTCAGACGACAAATGACTTAAACAAAATGAAGACAAATCGACACATATAATTTTTTTCCAATTATAAACACCATTGACATTTTTATCAGTTACTTTAAGTTCTCCTAAAATATAGAGTTCTCATATTTTACATCTTGTCCTGATTACTCTCTAAGTATTTTGATTTTGTATAACAGAAAAATAATTAGAAAATAATACATAATAACCAGATTTAGACAATTGGCTAACCAAATCAAGATTCAAAACAAAAGTGGTAATGTATAAAGTCATATTTTTCTATCATATTTGTAATAGAAATCCATTATCTATAATCGAACAAAATCAAACAATAGAGAGCTACTAATTTAAATCCAAATCGAAAACCAAAGTCAACTAGAAAACCAAATCCAAATAAAAAATCAAATCCAATTGAAATCAAAATCGAGATCCAAAATCATAACCAAATCAAAATCCAAAGTTAAATCAAATCCAAACTCAAATCAAAATCAAACCCAAATCAAAAATAAAATCAAAATCTTAATTAAGCTCAAATTTCATAATCAGAATCAAAGGAGGTCCAAGTTCAAAATCTTAATCGAAATCCAAATCCAAGATGAAATTCAAATCGAAGTCTCAATCAAATCCAAATCCAAAACCAAAACGAAACCCAAACTTAAATCCAAACAAAATCCAAATTCAAACTCATATATACAATTAATTTATGTGTAAAATCAAACATGTAATACCAACAAAAACACTTCAATGTTCTAACAAGGATTTCTCCCAAATTGTAGCACCAAATCACAACCCAATTGGTCAGATTGTATCCATAGATGTCTCGAACAGGTTGCTCAAAATTCAGAAAAAATCGACACCGTTTGGCTCTCGATCAAACTTTTTCGTTGTGTCTGCAAATAAGATATCCGAAATCCGAAAATTGTCATGCATTGTTCTAGTAATGAACTATTCTGTACTGTAGCACGAGATGGTTTGGGTATCGAAGTGACAGATTTAAATTTGGGAAGAACGTCAGAACTGCACTTCCAGCATGAAGGGTAGTAAGTATCGTGCCTATGACCGCGTGTTGGTACTGTAAGAACATTATATCCAATAAAACGAGTCTTGTCGTGACCGACAATCCTTTTCTCCCATGGTGTGTTAGGACTACCCGGACAGCTCCGAGGTGGAGATGCGTGTATCCTTCTTCTTTCCACCGGGTTATGAATTCTTTTGGTATCTCCATAGTGACATATTGTTCTGCCGTAGTTGCATGCAAAACACACTGGTCAGACTGAACATATTCTTTTAGTAGAGGTCTTTTAGTACTGATCAGAGTTCAAATATATTTTTGCTAAAAATCCTCTTTTTCGATAAAAGTTACAAGGGCTTACCAAGGGATAATAAAGATTTATTAACTTAGACATTCTCAAGGATATACGTGTATTCTATTAAATTTTATCGACACCGTTTATATTTTGAAAACTCAAAATCCTATATCTCGTATTGAATTCGTGCCCCGGATTCCAGTACAAACAATTATTTTTTCCATTTAAATCGGTCTAAAAATCGGACAAAGCTCTGACCATACAAATGAAAAGAATTTTTTTATTAATAGGATAAACAAAAAAATATTAAACCCCTATTAATAAATAAAAAATTACGTGGTAATTAGTCGAATAAATCAAAGACTCCATTTATCGTTTTATACTTTTTCATGCTGAACTCATTAAATCGTTATTAATATAATTTTGATTATTTACTTGCAGATGTCTAATTCTTTCTCTAAGTTATTTTTGGGTTATTTTTAAGATAAGCTAGCACCGTTAAATAGTATAGAGCAAAATACAAATATTCTTTAACATTCAAACGCGCCACCACAGAAAGCGGACAACACTCTCCAACTGTCTGACCCAGTCCCATCCTCCGATAACGGGTCCGCTTATTCATATACCAACACATTACGCGCTCTACCTTTCGCGTGTGAAACATCAAAACTGACGCGCGTGTTTTGTTTCTTGCCCTAACCAGACTACGATTGAGTGCTTTCGTTCTCTTATCCTTCGATAAAAGTCCCTTTAAATCAACCATGCCTTCCTTCTTCAATTCGCCTCTAAACTCTAGATCGTTAAATAATTGCTGATTCTCCGATTTACCGTCTCGGGTGCTCTGATTTTTGAATTGGGGCTCGTCTTTCCCCTTTTTAGGTTCTCATTTTGACTCAGTTAACTCGGTGAGTTTTCTTATCAAATCAATCTCTCTGCATGTGGTATTTTCTATCGACGATCTTCGTTTTCAATTTCTGACTTTCGTCTTATGTTCTGTAGTTAAAAAATGGACCCGATGGATATTGTTGGGAAGTCTAAGGAAGACGCTTCGCTTCCAAAAGGTCATTGTTCTTATGTGTTCTATCTAATTTGTTTGCTTTTATTTATGTTTTTTTGTTCAGTTCTTCTTCCATGTCTGATCTGTGGCTTAGATTTTTTTTTTCTTCTTCTTTCGGGAAGCCATGAAAGGGTGATTTAGCTGGAAACATAGGTGTTTTCTAGGGTTAACTTTGAACATAAGAAACTTCCTCGTAATTGTATTTACCCATAAGATGATTGTCTAACTATAGTATGTTAGCCTGTATCAGCCTCGGATTGAGAAGCTTTTACGAGCTCAATACTTGATAGATTTCACCTGTGCTCATCAATTAGGTACTTTAAGTTTCTCTTAACTTTTAGTAAAGTATGGAGGTATATGGTGACATCTTTCCTTTGAGCAAATTTGTATGAGAGATTAGTGTGTAGAATTTGCATCAACTCCCTGTTAATGATCTTCTAAGTTTATGGATTTAAGCATCCATGTCTATGGTATGATGGGGACGGATAAGTTATTGTGAGTCTTAAAAGTAGGTCGATGAATTGCCTTGAAGTTTTGGTTAGGATTTTGTTATTGACCTTGAACTTTGATTCTTCTTTTGTTTCTGAAGTCTGCCTGCCTGGTTGATGGCTGAATAGGGCTCTGCAAAGAAATTCCCAGGGGGTGCACAATAAAGTTATACTGTTCTGCTTTGACTTTGTGGGTAGAACCAACATTACCGTTATGATATATTAATGTAATTGCTTAAGATCAGAATAGATCATGTTTGGACCTAAAATTTATTGCCATGGAGTAATTGTATTCCTCTATCTCACTTGGGTTTAAACTTCTCGTATGAGTTTTCATTGTTAGAGGTATAGAGTCTACTTGAATTCCATATTATCATTCCTGTACTGACGTTTGTCTTGAATTGTCTGTTTTTTCAGCAACTATGACTAAAATTATAAAGGAGATGCTACCTCCAGATGTTCGTGTTGCAAGAGATGCTCAAGATCTTTTGATTGAGTGTTGCGTAGGTGAGATAAAAGCCTTTTTAGTGCTTTAGTATGACCAGATATATTATCTATCACAATCATCAAGTAAAGACATTTATAAGATGTGATACGCTCGTCTTTGGTGTATTGCTGATTATATAGTTATGATAAAGATTGCTTATTTTCATTATATTGGAAGTTTTTTCACATCATTGCAAACTTTTTCGCTTATTTATAATAGTTAGGGAGGATGGTGTACAGTAGTCTGTCTCTTTTCTTTTTGCGGTGCTCAAATTTTTTTTCCTGTTTTATATGATAGTCCATTCTAGTACATGCAAGAAAAGTACCATGATAGAAGTCCTTGAGGAGTCAATTATGTTAACTGCATACTATTTGGCATATTCTGATGACTACTTGTATGGCTTGAAGTTTTTTCTTGTTTGAATATTCTTTTTTGAGCTTCTGCATATTACTCACAGATGTCATCTTTGTTTTGAAAGAAAATATGGCTGCATGTTTGGAAAAAACGAATGCTATCGTTTATCTGCATTGAATTTTTTATGAAATAAATCCTCACGTAGTCTTGTTTCAGATCTGTTTTTTTTATCTAAAAATAGGGTACAGCTTCATGTATGTGCTTTATGCGTCAAACTTAAAAAACATTAAATCAAATTTAATGCTCACAATATTAGCAGGAGTGCATTATTGAAAATGTTTTCAAGTCAATTGTTGGATCAATCCAAAGAGCTTTGACCTTTTTCAGTCTACACCAAATGTATGCTTACCAAATTAATTGATTGCTGGTTTCATTTAACTGATGCCCCTTATTCTTCCACAGAGTTTATAAATCTTGTCTCATCTGAGTCCAATGAAGTTTGCAGCAGAGAGGAGAAGCGGACAATTGCACCTGAACATGTTCTCAAAGCTTTGCAGGTTCGTGACTTATATGTTTATTTCTGAGTTTACCTTTTTTACATTCATGGTTGTCTATGGTTCCACGGTTGCATGAGAAAAAAGCTTATCCATGCTGCAGTATACTTTTTATAAGCAAGAAACTAGGATTAGAAATAGTTAAACTAAAGTGAAACATGTACTTTTTATGTTTTATGTAAGTGGCATATAGTGCGGCTGTGGTCGAATAGGTTGAGGTGTTTCAGTTTTTTACCCTTATAGGTAAGTAAAATAGCACCTGTTTCATATCTACTATCTAGCCTGGTACCGGCCTATTAAGATACTGGCATACTTCAAGTCTCTTCCTTTATATCCTATTGCTGTAATTTTGGTTAATCTTGGTGATCTATAGCTTCAACTATTAGTGTATGGAATAGTGTGCTTCACTTTCGAACCCGTTAGCTATTATGATTTACATCCTTCATAGGTCAATGAATTGGCAATCTAGTTATTGGAGTCTATGTTTGTAAAAAGGGCTATACTCCTGATTATAGTGATGTGATTTATGTGACTTCTGACTTCTTCAGGTTCTTGGGTTTGGAGAGTACATCGAAGATGTCTATGCTGCATATGAGCAGCATAAGATTGAGACTATGGTACTTGTTCTGTTCTTTATCCGTAGTTTAACCATCATAATTGCAATTCTTAAACCTGCTGGGTATTACTAATTATTTTAAGTATAAATGGCTTAATGGATCGTGAAAAGATAGGAAGTCTAACCGCTGTTTCATTGCTCCCCCCTCTGAAGAGTAATGCTATAATACTGCACGAATTTGTTTCATGAATTCAACTCCACAGCCATACCACATGGGTTAATATAATAAACTTGTCACTTAATGTAAGCAATTTTGTGATGCTCAGCATTTCTCATCTCTGAATCAGAAAGGTTGATGGTATTGTGTTGAATAACTCTTCAGCAGGACTCATTAAGAAGTGGTAAATGGAGCAACGGAGCTGAAATGACAGAGGAAGAAGCAGCTGCTGAGCAGCAGAGGATGTTTGCAGAGGCTCGTGCGAGGATGAATGGAGGCGTGGCTCCCTCGAAGCAAGACGATGCTGACCCCCTGGTATAGAAAATTAACCTAAATTGTAGTAGGGCATTTCTTTTTCTTCAACCATAGAAAGGCACTCCAACTCCGTCCAGTTCATCTTTTTACTAGTATCCATTATGGAAGCGATGTGCGTCTTTACTTTCCTTTCGACTACCTTAATGTAATTAGTTTGTTTCAATCAAGCCCCCTGTTGTTAAAAGGTTGATGCACTCTA
The DNA here is from genome assembly GCA_036936605.1 of Limnanthes douglasii subsp. nivea. NCBI lineage: Eukaryota > Viridiplantae > Streptophyta > Magnoliopsida > Brassicales > Limnanthaceae > Limnanthes > Limnanthes douglasii. The sequence goes on along the minus strand of JAUPFV010000001.1, from coordinate 213,718,558 downwards.
CCATTCTAGCTTTCAGTTGTTGTTTTATACTATTACATGGTAGTAATAGCTTTGTGAACTCCATCTGTAAGTATTAGATGTAAACAAATTCGAACATAATTAGTAATTACATTTCAAGAAAAGGTTGGTTTTGTTAACAGTGAAGGATGTTGTGCTTATGTGGACCTAACCCGAGTCTAGAACGAATGTTTTAATTTTAAGACGATAGGTAGGTGGGCCACAAGACAAGCACCGAGATTGTAGTAAACGCCTAAACGGTGTGTAAATTGATACCATCCTCATTCCTCAAGTTCGTAGGTAGGTGGAGTCGTCGTCATGTAAACTCTGAAGCCGACAATAACTTCTGAACATTTTTGGATTTTGATTCGTCTTATTCTCTTACATAATCAAACATTACAATCTTTGTCTCCTGTTTTCTTTGTCTCAATTCAGAACTCTCTACAGTATTATGACCATTATACGATTTTGCTAGTACTACTACTAGTATGTATCTTCTCTCTCTCTTGTTATGGATTTCGCTAGTCGTTAAACTTTACTGCTTACGACATCAAGTCAAAAAAGACAGTCAATAGAAAACAAAGTCTCTCTCTATATCACATCAAAAGAAAGTGAAAAACAAAGTTGTAAGTTTACCCCCTTCAGATACCTTTCTTCAATTCACAATAAATCCACGTCTCTCTCTTTCTCGCTCTAGAATCGATTTATGGTGGGACAACCTTTATTTCTTTTTGTCAGATTCACTTTCACTAAAGAACTAGAACCAACACCAACACCACCGCACCATTAAATACAGTCCTCCCAAAAAACACCGTTCAGACAAAAAACAGAACTTCCTTCTCCCTCCTCTTTCTCTTTTTTATATATAATCCCCTCCATTCCCTTGTCTCAATATTTTCAGCTTTATTCCAAAACTCTAAAGCCAACTTCAATGGCAACACCATCCCAAGCTTTCTCCTCTAAGAGACACTTTCACTGGTCTAAAAAAGTCGGAACCGACCATGACGATCATCATCAAGACCAATCTCCGCAGCCATCGACCAACAACATAAAACAACTGCTCAACAACGAAAACAACAACAACAATATCAAAACTCGAAAGAAGCTTCACTCCTTCGCGCTATCTCGTCTCCGTTCAGCTATCGCAATAATAGGCCGCACCCGACCCGTTTCCTCACCCGGACTCCGACTCGGTCACCATATCGTTGGTACTCTGTTCGGTTCTCGGCGAGGACACGTCCATTTCGTTTTCCAAAAAGACCCAAACTCGCCACCGGCTTTTCTCGTCGAGTTAGCTACGCCGATAAGCGGTTTAGTTCGAGAAATGGCTTCTGGGTTGGTGAGGATCGCCTTAGAGTGCGACAAAGAGAAAGAAAACGAAAATCAAGAAACGAAGACGCCAAAACAAAGTAGTAGTCCGGCGGTGGGACGGCGGTTGCTGGATGAGCCGGTGTGGAGGACTTACTGTAACGGGAAGAAATGTGGGTTTGCAAGTAAAAGAGAGTTCGGGTGTAGAGAAAGAAAAATTCTAAAAGCTGTGGAGATGGTGTCAATGGGAGCTGGAGTTTTGCCTCTTGTTAACGAGGATGGGAAAGAAGAGGATGAGATAATGTATATGAGAGCTAAATTCGAAAGAGTTGTTGGGTCTAGAGATTCTGAAGCTTTTTACATGATGAATCCCGATAGTAACGGAGCTCCTGAACTCAGTATCTACCTACTCAGAGTCTAACCACGGCGACCGAGAAATGACAAATCTAAACTGGTGAGGTTTTAGTAGTTTTTTTGTCTAATTAAAAGTTATGTTGTTTTTTTAATTGTGGTTTTAGGAAAATGGGTAAAGTAAATTAAATGTGGTTTGATTAGTATTAAGTTGGTGGGGTGGTGATAAATTATAATGTTATTATGGTGGGCAATGGTAAGGGGCGGTGGTGCAAGGTGTATGTATATGTATAGTATTTTTCTTCCGGTCCTTTAATCAAGTGAATGGACGTTAATCTGTTTTGCAAACTCAGGGTTGCACATTTGTATCTGTGTGGGGTTTTGTTTTTTTTGTCTTTTTAGCACATATTTGTTTTCGAGAGTTTTAGTCCTGTACATATAATTGTTTAGAAGCAGATTTTGTATGTTTATGTTTCGTCTCCGTTTCTCATTTTGTTTTTTGAAATTTTTATAAAAATAAAACATAACATTACCAATTTGAAATATAAAAAATGAAATAGTTTGAACTGTTATGTATGAATTTTTAAATAATTATGTGCGAAAACTATTTTTTTAAATGAATAAAACTAATTTGAAATAAGCACCGAAGCATGAGAGTAGTAGTGATTTTCTTAAACTTACTAAAGAGAGTTACAAAGTTTTAGATTTGAAAAACAGTAATTTAGTGATTTTCTTAAACTTAATAAAGAGAGTTACAAAGTTTTGGATTTGAAAACAGTAATTTAGTGAGTTATAAGTTATTTGTTAAGGATTTTCTAGAAAAACTAAAAGTTAGGTTTTTGTAAATGTATCGAAAAAAGCACGGTCACTGAGTTTTTTTAATAAATTGATCTGCATCAGGTCTGGAGATGTAGACATAGTTTGTTGAACTCCGTTAACAATTTGAGTGTTCCATTTCACTTTTGTTTTTGTGTTTATTTTCTTTTGATCTAATTGCAGAAAATTGTGTTTTTCCCATTTTTTTTTGCCTGAAGCTAATTTAGAAGCGATTTGCCACAAAAGTTGTGTATTTTCCAAATAACTAGTATTAGAGCTACAATTTGGTAGCAATCCAAGGGAGGTCAGATTTGAGTGGAGATAATAACTACTAACGAATGAAATGTGAAGCTTAAAAGACATTTGTTCTAAATATTGTTTACCTCAACCGATATCCACACATTGTTTGTTTATTTTACCACGAGACTCATTATTTTTCTATTTTTTTTGGAGGGAACCCGCAGCCGCTACTCAGAGTGCAATGAGTGCGCACATGATAAAACCCTCAATCTGACGCGATAGCCTTGAAACCAACGCCAGAAGGTAAACCACACAAGGTTACAGGCTCAGCCGAGAAAGCGTATGTAGAGGGACTCGAACTCATGACCTTTAGTGTTGTTATTATTATTATTATTCGTAAATATAATATTCCATAATTGATTATTTTAATTAATTAATTGGACTTGTAACAATAGTTGTGGGTACCATAAATTACACATGATGAGATATTTTAATTTAAAATTTCATTACAATCTTCCACTTATATCATTCATGTGTCCTAAAATGTCTTCATTTTAATTGTGCACTATATAACGCAATGGTTCACGAATAATATCTAAATATCTATTCATGTCAAAAGATAGATAGCAATGAACAAAATAGTTCTACCACATCCGATGATGCATGATGGTTCGACAACAAATCACATTGCTAATAACTAATTTAGTGACACCTAATCTCTCGTGGAGTGTTACATGAAAGTATGACACAACCTTATAATCAACACATGTCAACTTTTTCAACTAGTCCAACTCAATTAAGATATCTCAATTTCATTCAAATGATAAGGGCAATAAAAAACTGAATCATTGTATTTAAACTGAAATATCTACACGTGGTCTGAAATAATAATACAATCTAAAATTAAGTACATAACTCTCACTGAATATAGAAACTCTCTAAACTAAGAACATACATGCAAACTATGTATTTTTGAAAGGTGAAAGGTGGCAATGTCTTAGTAAACAGATTTGCAACCATAGATTGCGTATTAATATGCTTCGCTTTTATTTGGCCATTCTGAATTTGTTCATGTACATATTGAAACTTAATGTGTATATGCTTAGACTTTTTGGCGTTCCCATTAGAGAATACGATAGCTGAATTGTTGTAGTCAACAATGTTTCGTTTCCGGATGGTCTCTGAAGTCTTGTATACAATTTCTTATTGAAATATTTTTGGGGTTCTCCAAAAATTTCAATTGGATAAAATCAGAGATATAATTTTTGAACAGAGAGGATGAAAATGATATCATTTCCTTTTTCAACATAACCCATATTTATCAATTCGACCAACCAAAAACAGTTTGGAAGTTAGGGCAGTTAAGGTCTCTAAACTGGTTTTGTAATAAAACGGCTGAAATTTAAAATTTGAATAAAACGGCCAAATTTTCAATTTCGAAATTCTGTTGACTTGCTACAATAGCCGATTTAACCAAAATAAAAAATTTCCAAGCTGACCTGTCAGCTCGACCCCAGCCAGGGGCTCCGCCCCTTGACCCCGCCAATCATGATCTAATCTAGCAAGCGTGCACTCCGCACTCTACGACTTGTTTGATAATGTATCATGATTAAATTGGTCGACTAGTCGATCCAATTACACTAAAATAAATAACAATTATTGTCACAATAAATTAGGAGATGCTTTTCACTTCCCTTCACTATATGTAATGTTGTGATAAAATTTCTTAACTAAAGTGTATGGATTGATATATTAAAACATGTCATATATTCTGATGTCATATTCGAAATCGTTATAAGAGCATGTTTTGTACTTTTCCATGATATAACATCTCCCATGAATAAATACATAACGAGTCGTATATTAAATGGTGTTTACACACCCTACAAAATTTATGAATTGGAATAGCCTACAATCGATCTACAGGTTATCCATCTTATGTATGTTAGTACAAAGTGTTTGGTATTTTCAAGTGTTATATCACCATTTTCATTATATTCCAATGATCAACTTTTAGATTGCTTATACCTTCCTAGCATTTCAACTATAAATACTATGTCCGATATAACATAAACCTGAGCATACATGAAATTAACAATTATCGAAGCATATAATATTGTCTGCATGAACTGAATCTCCAAATCTAATTTAGGGCACAAATAGAATGATAATTTTCCTTATTGTCTACAAGAAATTTCCTAGCATAGAAATGCTTAAAGCTGGGCTTATGCCATCTGAATAATTCATGCAGTATTTTAGTTGCTCATGAAATAGGTACCCTATATATATTGCACACTTAAAATCTTCCCCCCTGTGTGAATATGGTAGATGGTAAACTAGTATGAGCAATAATACTCCTAATCATATCCATTAATGTACGGTTTCTCCGTTCAAATACACCATTTATAGCGGGCGAATCTGACATGTTTTATTGAGGATAGATTCAGCATATCTAAAGGTATAGAAAAAATGACACATGACGTTGCTCCCCTGATTCATCATACCTTCCATAGTATTCATCATTGTGTTCAGATGTAACAGTTTTAATATGTCTGCCTTGTTGTAATTCAACTTCAACCTTAAAAGATTTGAACTTTTCAATGGTCTCAGATTTATCACGAAGCAATTGTGTGTCATTATATCCTAAATATTTATCTATCAAAGTAATGAAGTATCTACAATATACTGTAGGGAATAATTCACAAATGTCTATACAAATTATGTCTAAGATATCTTTAACATGATAGACTTTAGGCCTTCTAAGCTTGGTATATTCCTTTTGATACACTTTACATATTTATCTAAATTAGTGTAATAAAGGGTTTCAAAAGACCTTCAACAACAAGCTTGTCTATTTTATTTTTTAGAGATGTGATTTAAATTTTTGTATTGTAGAGAAGTTAAATTTTCAGAAATTATTGTATGTGTTACCTTCATTTCAATAAGATAATTAGAAATATTATCTAATATATACAAGTTATCATTACAATTAAGAACACCCAAGACAATTAAATAATGTTTATAAAAGATCTGTATTTTTATATTTCAAGAAGAACACGAATAACCATATTTATCCAATAATAAAAACAAGTAAATTCAACCTAAAATAACGAACATAATAAACATCATTTACAAACAATACATTTTGTGAACTTAAATAAATTTTTACAACTTGCTTCAACCGGGCAAGCCATACAATCCGTAATGTAAATATAAATCTTTTTATAATTGAGAGACGTGCTTTGGATTGAGCCCTACAAATAAATACATACGTGAGTTGTATGTGTTGTATCAACCCACCACATGTCCTTTGATACTGAAACTAAATCAACATATGAAGTACTACAGAATAGATATTATATTCCTTTGCCAATCAGGCCTTAAATTTAGGGCAATCTATATTCTAGTGATCCGTGCTCTTGCAATTGAAACGTGGAAATTTCTTATATTTTCTTTTATTATGTTCTCCCCTTCTTTGAAGTATCTTGAAGGTTTAGCTTATACAACTCCAATAGATGAGTGTTTCTTCTTGTTTTTAGGTATAATCTTGCTGACTGAACCATATTAGCCTAATAACTCTCTTTCTCTGACTGCTTTTCTCCTTATTGACCAGATTTATGATAATAATGGTTATGTCCCATTTTTCTCTAGAAATCATATGTAGTCTCGAGTATTCTGAATTTAGAAATGAGGGATATGAAAATATAGGCCACTACGACTGTCTCATAGAGCTCAATGTCTAAGATTTTAAGTTTTCTATGGATATTAGCCATCTCAAAGATGAGCTCTCTAATTTTACCATATCCATTGTACTTCACATAAGAGATATTCCAATCAAGTTTTTAATTTCTACTTGAGGGGACTTAAAAAACTCTTATCAAGGTGAGAAAACATATCGTTGGCCAATTTCAAGTTGGCGGTCTGGGAACTCAAAAACGTTTGTGGGACCCTACTCAGTTAGATATACCTATTGAAGCATTTAGAATATTGCTAACGCTCAAAGTATACCATATTGTTATGAGTGCTATTTCTGTAGAAGTAGGTCGTTGGTCCTCTATAAAATAGTGATCTATGTCATTGAGTCCCAATAAGCATAAAATTTATCGTTTCCACTTCTTAACTATTCCCCTTACCAAAATAGAGACCTGAAGCTCAGTTAGTAGTCTTATCTAACACATTATGAATTTTATTAGGCTAGGGTTGTGATATGAACTTCATATGTACAACACTCATCATAATCATTAGTGGATATGCTGGTCGCCTACACGCCATACATTACCTTTAGAGTCAGTACTTTAAGGTTATGAAACGTAGATTCTATACCATATCTGAAATCATCCAAGCCTTTTGTGAAGGTCATACCTGGTTGATTCATGGAAACTAAACAAACATTTCAATACTAAAAACCTAATTATACATGAGTATGATATGTGTGTTAGAGATATAAGGGCTCGACCCTTTATATCTCTAACAATGTGTAAATGCAACAACTGCATCATACAACGTGTGTTCACAATAAGAAATGTGTGTGTTAATATTCCTTGAATGAAGACTTATACAAACAACAATTAATCCTTAAGTTGTGAGGCCTCAAACTTATTTATTTTTGTAACTCACTTGATATTTACCACTCATGTGGGATACCAGGCCTGCCAATCAGTCATAGAGAATAGGAATCTGAATGCTCGTATTATAATTGGTACTAATGTTGCTGAATATATATCTTTACAGATCATACCTTAATATGGCTTACCTCGATAATCTTTGTACATATAAATATGTTCATGATTGTGAAATATCATGCCACTGCTCAGATATATGAAGGAAGATGAATGCTAAATAAACCCTATGTACATGGAATAGAACAATCCCTGGACATGTATGACATCACCTTTTACATCTCATAGTCCAAGTGTCAGCAACAATGGTTCCAATCATGTGATTATACATTTTCAACATTAAATACTTCTCAATGTGCACATAATATGGTTAGATAATTGTAAACCCTAAACACATAACACAATACCCAAACATGGCATACACATAACAAAATTAGCCAGCTTAAACATGCTAAATATGCTACACCATCGCAAGAGAAACATGTTCAATCTTTAAATGTGCAAGTCTACATTCTCTTATCACTTAATCATGTTTATGTCTCAACATGAGAAATCATAAACAATGAGTTTTTCTCACAAACTAAATCAATTAAAAAAAATGAAATTTTGGTCAAACCTACACAAAGAGGAATTAGACACGCTCTCATACCAATTGTTAATACATATTCAAAATTCAAAGGTATCAATACCCTTGATTGAATTCTAGGAAACTGATTCCTTTCATGCTGATTTTTTTTAAGAACATACCATGAGCCCTTATTTTTTTTTCGATTTTCGGAGTCTACAACGAAGGTCTTGAGCGGTTCCGATTTGAGAATCTATTAAATACAGACAATCTTTCTAACCGTTTGTGAGTATAACTAATTTTTGAGAGAGTTTAATCAATTTTTTTGTATTAATCTACAAAAAGAAAGAAAAGATAGAGAGAGTGAAATTCAAAATTTGTTTTGATAAATAATATTTTTTTATAAACTTTAATAATATCTAAATATTATTTATTTATTCCATTATTAAATTAGATAATAATATTTTATTTTATTCTTATTATTTGTAAATCTGATAATCTATTATTAATTATTTTAATTAATCAATTAAATATATAACAACAAATTTGATGCCATACGAGATTATATTTTAATTTTGAAGAAAATCGACCAAAAATCTAGTAGGTAATTAGTAGAGCATTTACAAAACTATCTATAAGTATAGTGAAAGAGTTAATAATAATTGTTTTAAGAATAACATGATCATTACTATATATGAAGATCATGTTTTCCATGGTCCCACAGTTATTAAATTACTGGAGATTACTAATCATCACTTTTGAGGTGAAATTGTTTTAGACTGATCCCAATAATTATAAGTTAATTGAAGGCTTTTTAATCATGGAAGTCATCAAAAGCAAAATACTACTACTACTACTTTCTTTCTTTCTTGACTGCTTTCTGGAATCCAATTCTATTCGCGGAACAAAACTAATAAACAGTTAGTTGTCCGACTATCCATATTTTGAATACCGAATGTTTCGATTTGAAACCTATCATATTATATTATACTCCATCCGACGCCGTTCTTAAAAGTATAGCTGTCCAAAGTCGGATAATCCAATTTTAAGGTGATATTAATTATCGGTACAAATTCTATCTTTTGTGATTTAACTAATTATACAAATCTTGTTCATAATTTTGATTTTATTTTATATATATTACGAAATCTGTAATCGTCATTCGACGAGCATGTTTTATTCCACTAAGTATGCTATTTCTTTTGAATAATTTTAACTTATTCATAATGTACGAATGAAATAGATTATTTATGAAAAATATAAAAACCTTTTATAATTTAAAAAATAATGATAGCACTTCTTAACTACGGTACCAAAAACTAAAACATCATTTAATTTGAAGGAAAGAAAGTAATATATCTATGAAAAAATGGAGCGCTCTCAAGAACTGCCATAGTTCTTCTTGGCTGATAAGGTTTGTTGTTTTTTCGACGCCGGTGTCCCCTTCCGGGTTGGCTTCTCCCCTTTCGAGTGCTTCCAGAAGTTTCCCCGCTTGTTGATTGCCTTCTGGCAATCTGTCTCTCTGTCTTTAGTTGCTCTGTTTCTGATAATGGAGAACAGAGTCTATAACGATGCAGATTTTCCGGCTCTAAATGTTGATCCGGTCAAAGCTCCGACCATCATCAACAAGTCTTATTTAGAAACTGTGAAACAAAAGCCAATGATTAAAGAAACGAACCCGGAGTTTGTTAAAGAATGTGATAGCCATATCTCGGTTCAATACTCTAAGGAAACAAAGGATCGTCTGTTACTGCAAAGCAGAACTACCTTAATTGAAAAATTTGCTAATGGAATACCCAAACGCTCATCTCTTCAACATTTTCTTGATTCTCTTAAATTTAAGGGTAACTATAGCTTCATTACTATTGACTCACGTCATGTTCTTATCGAATTCTGCCTCAAAGAAGACGTCAGCCTTCTATGGTCCAAAAGCGTCTGGTCTGTGGATGGTAAAAGTATGAGATTGTTAAAATGGTGTCCTGATTTCAATAAGAACATAGAAAACCCAATTGTGTTATTATGGGTCAGGTTCGAAAAAATACCAGAATTTATGTATATCATTTTTGTCATTCACGATCTTGCTTCAACTCTTGGTATAGTTCATCGTATTGTGGTTCCTGATAAGCATAGAGCCAGCAGGAATGCTTGTTATGCTCAAGTCGAGATTAATGTTGCTAAGGAATTGAAAATAAGTATGTGGGTCGGTTTTGGTGAGAATGATGGGAATTGGATTGGTATTAGTTACAAAAATGTTCCCGGTTATTGTTTACATTGTCATCACTTGGGCCACACTGTTAAAGATTGCAGAAAGATTGATAGCAAGAAAGAAAATGAAGAACAGGTTAATGAAAAGAAAAATTTATTAGGAAAATATGTTATTACTCAGAATGTTGTTAATACATCTCAAGATCCACAAGCTACTTAGTTACAAACTGTCACTAAAGTTTACAGAAGGAAGTTAAAGTCTATAATTACTACTAAAGAAGCAGAATCTGTTAAGGATTCTTCTGATATTGCTCCCATTATTGTTAAAGACTGCAGTTCCTCCAAGAATGATTAGGAAATTATTGGTGCCCTCCAAAAACTTGATTCTGTGTTTCATAATAGTTTTGATAAACATGAGGCTAATAACACTTCTCCAACTCTGAGGAATATTGGTAGTTGTGATGTATCTCCAAGTTCAAATTCATTGTGTGATTCCCCAAGCTTCACTTCTCCTCGCCAAGACTTTAATCAGCTCATCAATCAAAAGATCAAATCTGTAAAGAAGAACAATATTAGTAAAAAACTATCTGTTAACTCTCTAAAGAAAAGGGAGAGCAAAAAGATTAAGTCCTTATCTGATAATGATAAAGATATGTAGTTGGAATGCTCGTGGCATAAACAACATTTCTACCTTATCCATGCTTAATTTTATGATTCAAAGCGAAAAGATTAAAGTTTTTACCATTCAAGAGCCTATGGCCAATGTCGACAAGATGGAGAAGATCTCCAAAAGAATTGGGTTGATTAATTTTGCTTCTAATTGTTCTAGTAAAGTGTGGGTGTTTTGGTCTCCTGATATCAATCTTTCAATTAGGTTGATCATGATCAATTTTTACATATGGACATCAACAACAACAACTTCTATTTTAATTTTACCTCTGTGTATGCTAAGAACCAGCGTTCTCTTCGTAAAGATCTCTGGAATAATATGTTTTCTCTTGCTAATGATAGTAATCCTTGGTTACTTGCTGGTGACTTTAAGTTTCTATCACTAGCTCTGAAGACCAATTGGGTTGTTCTAGTTTTGATTTTGGGAGATCTGAAGACTTTAATGAAGCCATCAGAGCTTGTAATCTCGAAGACACTGGGTTTGTGGGATCTAGATTTACTTGGAGCAACAATCGTTGCTGGAAAAGACTTGACAGAACTCTAGTCAATAATTGTATATCCTCTACAATACAAAGTATTCAGGTGTTTCACATGGTCAGAACTTGTTCTGACCATGCCCCATTGCTTATATCTTTGTTAAATAATTCTAATTCTATTTTACATTATAACAAATGTAACTTCAAATTCTTAAATGCTTGGACTAATGAATCTGATTTTCTAAGTCTTGTGAAGCAGAATTGGGACATTCCTTGTCATGGAAGTCACAATAATGCTTTATGGTTCAAATTGAAGAGGCTAAAAAAGATGCTTAGAGATTGGAACACTAACCACTTTGGGAATATTTTGAACAAGCTGAAGAAGGCTACTGAAGATGTTAAGCTAAAGGAGGCTATCCATCTAAGTGAGAACAACATTAATTCTAAGGCTAGCCTTGATATTTCTAATAATACTCTTATTCAAGCTCTTAAAGATGAGGAATCCTACTGGAGACAAAAGTGTTTCAACACTTGGTTGAATGAATGTGATGGCAATACTAAGGTTTATCATAGATATGTCTCTAAGAAGCGCAAAAAGAACTTTATCAGTGGCATAAAGAAGGATGACATCTGGCTATGAAGTCAGAATGGCATAGCTAAGTCAGTTGAATCTCATTTTAAAACTATTCTCTCTACCGATTCTTGTAATAACACTACTGATCTTGATATGCAGAATGACATCTATGCTAATATCCCTAAGATTATAACTGACTCTGACAATCTATCTATGCTTAGACCTACCAACATTGAAGAAGTTTGGACAACTATAAACACAATGAAGAAGGACAGTGCTGCTGGCACTGATGGTTTTAATACTTTTTTCTTGAAATCTTGTTGGGATATAATTAAAATTGATATGTGTAACTCATTGAATGCTTATCTTAAAGGTAACTTATCTTAAAGGCTGTAGTGTTCCTAAGGGGGTTTTTGCCACAGGGATTTGTTTAATTCCTAAAGGTTCTAATCCTATTAACTGGGACAACTACAGACCCATAAGTCTGTGTACTATTTTCAATAGGGTCATTTCTAGTCTTATTAATCGCAGGCTTGCTGATTTTCTCCCTAAAATTGTTTCTAAAAATCAGGGTGCCTTTGTGAAGAATAGACTCATACATGAGAATATTCTTATCACAAAGGAGATGCTTCATAATATCAATAAAAGGCCTAGTAAGGGCAATATTATTATTATGCAGTTGGATATGACAAAGGCATTTAACATAATGTCTCATGCCTTTGTCCTTAAGGTTTTAGCTTGTTTTGGGTTCTCTAAGGATGTTGTTTCTATTATCAGTACTCTTATCTCTAATGTAATGCTATATGTTCTTGTTAATTGCTTAAGTGTTGGCTATTTTCCTCAAAGGAAAGGCCTGAGACAGGGAGATCCCCTGGCTCATAGTCTTTTTATTATAGCTCAATATGTGCTTATTAGGGGGATTCGGGCTCTTTTTAATGCTAATGATAACATGAAATATTATACAAAGTCTAACTATCTCTTACCAAGTTTAGCTTTTGTAGACGATATCATCATTTTCACAAACAGCTTGCCCTCCACCATTAAGAAGCTCAGTGATCTGCTTAACAAGTATCAATTAATTAGTGGCCAAGAAATTAATAAGAACAAAACCAAAGTGATTACCTCTGCTAAGTTCTCCCAAGATGGTGCTTCTAGACTCAAGATTGCAACTGGCTTCAAAATTGAATCAGCTCCTTTCATCTATTTGGGAATCACCATTTCTGCAAATAACAAAGGGAATAATTACTTTCCCCTTATTGAAAATATTCATAATAAGATTCAGGAGTGGGACATGAAGAATCTGTCCTTTGGGGGCAGATTGTCCTTCATTTCTAATGTGCTTCATTCCATTGTTTATTTTTGGATGCAGAATAGTGCTATACCTAATACCATTCTTAATAAAATCGACCTTTGTTTTAACAGATTCCTTTGGAGGTCCAAGTATAATGAGAAGTCTATACATTGGACCTCTTGGAATATGCTTTGTAAGCCCTATGATGAGGGTGGGCTGAATATCAAAAGACTTGTTGATATTTAGCTCACTTTTAGTTATAAGCTATGGTTTCTTTTTCAAAAAAACAATTCTATTTGGTCTGACTTAATGCATAAAACTTATAGTCCTAATACTCACCCTACTAAAGCTAGTTGTAAGGTCACTGATTATGTTGTTTGGAAGAGGCTTCATGCTGTTAAAAATATGGCTGAGCAGCATATTAGTTGGGTTCTTAGCAAGGGCAATGTTGATTTTTGGCTAGATGTTTGGCATGATATGCCTCCTTTTCTATCTAGTCAGAGTGCTAACAACTGGTATTTACCGGCTACTGCCAAGTCTTTTTGGAAAGGGAATTATTGGGACATCCAAACTCTCTTGGCATTCCTTAATCAGGATCAAGTTAACCATATTAATACCTTAAAACTTAATCCTGATCAGGATGACCAGATTGTTTGGAAGGTATCCAAAGATAGAAATTTTAACACAATGGATACTTGGAACATTATTAGAAACAAAAACAACAAGTCAAGCTTTCTCAGAAAGATTTGGAGCCATTTTATTCCAATTTTTTTTTGTTGGAAAATCATTAAATATTTTGTCCCCATCGACAATATTCTTTCCAAAAGACATTTGGTCATAGTTTCTAAGTGTCAATTCTGTTGCAGTTGTGAAGAGAAAAATCATCTTTTCATCAACTGCAACTATGCTTGGGCTATCTGGAATTATTTTGGGTGGCTGTTTAAGGTTCCTATATATAGATATATGAATCTTAATCATCTTCTTCATACCTGGTTTTGTTTTACGAACTGTAAATTCCACATTACTCATTTAGTCCCTCAAATTATCTGTTGGACCATCTGGTACAACAGAAATTGTTCTAAATTCAACAACACTCATGATGATTTCAAGAGTGCTGGTGATAGAATCTGCAGAATTATCTTGGCCATAGATTCAGGGGGTAAACTTCATTCTAAGCATTGGTCATTTGTTTGTAACGCAGGTTCTGTGTTGGGTTGTAAATCGATTAACAGAAGAAAGAAAGGCATTACGTACCTGAAATGGCTTGCTCCACCTCCTCGTAGGTTGAAGGTCAATGTAGACGGTGCTTGTCATTCTTCTAGAGAATCCAGTGGAGGGCTTGTAGTCAGAAACGACAGAGGAGATATCTTGCTGGGAAAAGGGTTTGTATTTGGGAAGCTTAATCCTTTTCAGGCCGAATGCAAAGCTTTCATTGAAGGGTTCCTCAATTGCAAGCGTAATGGTTGGGAAAATGTCGATGTAGAGTCAGATTGTCTGGCTCTAATCAACATGCTTGCAAGTGGCATTTCTGCTCCTTCTCTTGAGCCATTGGGCATCATTTGTAGAAGTCTAATCCACCCAAGAGGGACTCTCCGTCACGTATCCAGAACTCAGAATCAAGCTGCGGACTGGATCGCGAAGAGAGCCATTATTGCTCGTAAAAACCTTTCCTTCGAAGGTTTAAATGTCCCTTATCCTCTTCTAGACATTACAACGCTAGAGATTTTGGGTGTTGGCTATGTCGACTTTGGTTAAAGCTTTGGTGTGGCTTTAGTGAAGCAGTGGAGAAGAAGCTCTGAGTTCTAGGGTTTCTTAATTTGGGAATTTTTATTAAATCTGTCGATTTGCTCTCTTAAGGCTATTCTTAGTCATTGTTTCATTTTGGTCCTTAATGTTTGTAAAACTTTTGATTTAGTAATAGATCGTTATTTGCTTAAAAAAATGAAGTAATATATCTATTAATTTTTTTAATTTTAAAATAAATATATATATAATAATTTTATCCAACTTAAAAAGTAAACAATTTAACTAACAAAAATAAAATTTAAATCACTTTTTATATATGAACTTACTTTCAGTTTCTAACCCACTTCCTCTAACTAGTTTTCTTTTTTCAATAAAACACATCCCTCTGGAACTTACCAATTCCTATTTTATTATTATGAAATTCACAGAATCAAGTTCCGGTTTTCTTCATTAAAAGAGTAAGAAAACGAGTAGAGTTGTAATTAAATTTTCAATTTTTTATACAACCAGGGTTTGAAAGAATAAAAAACTAAACATTTATCGTTTTTTTAAAATTCTTATTACATGTGTTTTTCATTGTTGTTGTTGCTTATTAGTTTTCCAATAGTCAAATACTAGTGTCTTGCATCAATCTTTATGTATAAACACTTGTTCTGCGCCTAATATATCTAGTCTTTAGCTTTCTCGTGTCTGCAAAGCGAGACACAAGACACATATTACTCTTTTGTAAGTTCCTCATCTATCATCTTCGTCTGGCTTTTGCGAGATACGAGACACGCATTACTATTTTGTAAGTAATTCCACATCTATCATTTTCCATGCTTCGCATCAATCATCATTTGATGGCCTCACATCTATGCTCTTTTTATGGTCTCGCGCTACTTTTATCTTCAATATGTGGTCTATCATCTAGTGTATTGTCTCTTTTCAAATCATGTGGTGTATTATCCTCGTTTGTCATATGGTGTACTGTCTTGCATATATCATGTGCCGATTGCCCCTAATCTACCATGTAGTGTATTGTCTTGTATTCAATCATCTAGTATAGTGTCTTGCATCTATCATCTGGTGTACTGTCTCCCGTCTAATCATATGGTGTAGTGTCTCGCATATATCATATGGTGTACTTTCCTACATCTATAATCTAGTGTATTGTCTATCATTTAATCATGTGGTGTGCTATCTCACATCTATCATGTGATGTACAATCCCATATCTACCATGTGGTGTACTGTCCTGCATATATCATATGATGTATCGTCTTAATTTTTTAGCATTCTTCAATTAACACTAACCTCGCATTTCTTATAGAAAACATGTTGCCAAAATCTTGTTTTTTAGATCATGCCTAGTTGTAATAATTAAAGAGATAAAAGAATACAACAAGATATTCACCTAGAAGCCACGAAGAAAACACCATTTTATTTCTTTATGCAAGTTACATATGATCCGAGGAACGGAAAAAGTTCTACCAAAAAGTATTTATTAGGAGTTTATCGTGAAAATGTTAAAACATGTGACGTTGAAGAATAAGCCTTCAGATTCTATTCAAAGTTGGTACCAGTGGCAGATGTACATAGGGGCAAGCAGAGGTGACCGTCCCGGCTTGCCCCTATGTATGTGTTATTTAGTTCTTTAACACTAAAAGAAATTGAAAATTTTATTTTCTATGATACCTTAAATAGTTATGAAAAAGGTTTTGTAGGAAAAAAAGGTTTGTAGGAAACAAATTGTGTTGATCCTATTTTATTCCCCTCATAATTAATACTAAGTTTAATTTTGAAGAAATTATTGTTTTATGATTGTGAGTCAAACTATGAACCACTAGTTAAATGTATTTTTCTACTTTAACTGTAACTGCTGTATGTTGATTCCTTTAATGAATATTTTTGCGAAACCCATGAAAAAATAACCGCTTTATATTGCTTAACGTATAAATAAAAACTTAAAGTTTGATATATGAGTTTAATCTTTCTACTACTATTTTCTTGGTTGCTTGGTGCTTTCTTCTTGCATGATTTATGTCCAATTGAAATATGTTATTCTGTTGAGAGATAAATTATTTGTTTCAGAGTTCATGATACACGACATATATAATACTAAATTTTTTAGTTTCACATATTGTAATCTTTGTAGTTTTGTTTTGTTTTGTTTTAGTCAGAGAGTTTATAATATTTTATTATTCAACACATAATTTTAGGTTCATTTAATATTTATATAAATGATTTTATTATACATATATATTTTTTAAATTAAAATTATTTGGTTATATAAATTTAAAATAAAATTTGGGTGGAAATTATAAAATTAATTTGTTTAGGTTCTATTGTTTTTCGATTTGTGATAAGGCTTTTAATTTGATATTTTTTTCACAATAACATATCTTATAATTAATTTAATGATTATCGAATTACAATGGAGCGTTACTTTGCAATAAAAAAACAAGATGTAGTGTTGATTCTTCAAATAGCTCGAAAAATAATAGTGTGACTCATCCTAATATGGTTGTCCATATACCAAGATCTAATGTTTATAGTGTATAATTTCATCCGAATGAAGATATAGTGAATAATGTGGAACTACGTGAACCTATTGAAGATTTTGATATCAATGTTAAAGATAAAATTCAACGAGAGTACATCTAAAAGGATATTGTAAATAAAAAAAATCATATTTTCCTTCTAAAAATTAGGAAAGAGGCCCAATTTTTCAAGTTATATGGTTTGAAAAATATACATGGTTGGAAAATGGTGTACACAAAGATATAATGTTTTATTTTTGTTATTACTCTTTAAAACCATTTAATGCTATTCGTTTTGGAGATGATATGTTTGTTAGAGTATAGTTTAAGATTTGGAAAAAAACATATGTAAAATTTAAAGAACATAAAGATGATATGAATAACACACATGATCAAGCTAGAGTAATCTTTCATGGGTTTAAAAATCAAAGGAAGAATATTTAATACAATAAGGAAGAAGAAGTGAACTATCGCATACGCCAAACTACATCTTTAGATATGTTCACTTTTGTGTCATGTATTGGATTTTCATGACATGATGAATCACCACACTCATTAAACATGATTAATTTTATTTAAATAAATGATTGGTATCGTAATGTAAAACATAATTAAACATTGTTACATTAGAGAGTGTACCTAGTAATAATCAGATGATTTATCCACTAGTCTAGAAAGATTTGAGAATTTTTTGTCATTGAAGCTACAAAAGCCATATTGAAATATATCGAGGATCATAATTTCTCCCTTTTGGTTGATGAATCACGTGACGTGTTTATTAAAGAGAAAATTTCTTTGGTGATTAGATATGTTAATAATGACGAAGAGAACATTGAAATATTTTTTATGGTTGATTCATGTTACCGATACAACTGCATAATGTTTTAAAGAATGGGTAAACTCAATATTTGTTAAACATGATTTATCATTGTCACGGTTGAGGGGTAAAGGTTATGATGGCGCATCTAATATGTGGGGTGAATTTAATGGTTTAAAAACACTTATATTGAATGAAAATAATTCTACCAGATATGTTCATTGGAATTCTCACTAACTCCAACTATTTATTGTCATTTTTACGAAAGACCGCACTGCTATTAGTGATTTTTTCCCACTATTATCATTATGATTGTAAACACGTGTGAAACATCTTGTAAAATAAAGGATAAACTACGCCAAGTTGAGCATGAAAGAGTTGTTGTATGTTTTGAAATTGGGGAAATTACAAGTGAGAGAGGAAAAACTCAAGAAATGAGTTCGAAACAACAATGTGACAATAAATGGGGATCACATTTCAATAGTTTGCTACGGTTGAGAAGTATATGGTATTTAATAGTTAAAGTTCATGTATATGAAGATGGTTCTAATCAAGATAATAGGGACATATAAAAATATTGATTATCAGAATGGGGAATTATGACTTCATCTTTATTTTACACTTAATGATTGCGTTGCTTGGGTCAACACATGATTTATCACGATATTTTCAACTAAGGGACAAAAATATTACAAGTTATTTCTTTGATTAATATAATTAAAAAGATATTGCACAATTATAGATAGACAATTGGAATATATTCTTGGACCAAGTCGAAATTTTATGTGTGGCTAATTTGATATTGTTAATATGTAAGATATAATTTGATAAGGAAATGAAAATTTATGAACTAAATTCTAAATAATAAAAGTATTATGTAACGTCTGATAAAGTTAGAGGAATATTTCCTAACTATGCCTTTTAGTCAAGTACTAAGAGTGCAATTTACCCCTTTTATGTAACCGTTTTCAGTTATAAGCTAAGTTTGTGCGCCTCTATATAAAGGCCAAAGCTAAACTAATAAAGGGGTTGATTTTCTGAGATCAGATCAATTATGTACTCTCTTTTTTTCTCTCTAAAACACTTATTCTCTCGTTTACTAAAACAATCTTAAATAACTAAACTCACCAAATTGGCGACTTCAATGGGGAAATTTACTATGTCTTTGATTGTAATTTAAGATTCTATTATGTCTATACATACAATTATAAATTTATATTTTCTCAAATTCCATAGGTTATGGATTTAATTATTTAAGAAACGCTACATAGTTTTCCGGAAGCAAATACAAAGTTACTTACTTGCATGAGTTTTCTTAGTCCAAAACATATTTTCTAATTCCGATATTGACAAATTGGTTCGTCTAACATAACTTTATCCAAATGAGTTTTCTTGTTCCGAATGTATGATGCTTTCATTTTAATAGGAACATACATCGGTGATATAATTAGAAAAGTCAAGTTCTTCAATATTGAAGATTCGAGAAATTAGATAAGATATTAGTTGTTAACGAAATACATTGAATTTTTTCATTGGTGTATCGCTTGATTGAATTGAAATCAATCCTTCTGGTTGGTACATTAATAGTTGAAAGAGTATTTCCTGTAATGAAACTTATGAATACAGTTTTTTGGATAGTATTTGTGATAATTGGATGAAAGACTTTATAGTTGTATACAATGAGAGTGACATTTTAAAAAGAAATATAATAAAAATATTCTAAGACGATTCCAAAATATAACTAATTGTCGTAACCAATTGTCATCTAACTGTTGTTAAAAATTTGAATGCATTTTATGAAACTTTGTTTAAGCCCTCATTTACTTCGATTCATGGTTCTGCCACTAGTTGGTATCACTTACAACAAAAAATATGAAAACTATATTTCGTTTGAAGCACAAAAAAGAAAACGTGCCGTTAAAAAAAAAACCTAGATATTCTGAGTCAAAAGGAAAAGAATAAATGATACAAATACTTACGTTTTTAATGCTACGACAAGAAAAGTCAAAATAAATTACAAATTTAATGATAAAGGTATAAAATTCATTATTCTGTTACATAATTGTACATTGGTCTTTCATGCATCATATATTCATGCCCTAAAGCCTCATATAGATCATCTTTGCATTGCCTCACATGTAAAATCTTTACATGACCTCACATGGATCATCTTTGCATGACCTCACATTGTTCATCTTTGTATGTCATCGCATGAATCATCTTTGCCTGACCTCACATGGATAATCTTTTTTTCTAGACTCACATGGATCATCTTTGCCTGACCTCACATGGATAATCTTTTTTTCTAGACTCACATTATTTTTCTCTACATCCGAGGATGTATCAGCTTTTATAATATGTTTTTTTACATAGAAGATCAGGAAAAAAATAATTAACTATGATTGGGTTGGAGCAATCAAAGAGAAGCTAATGGGTTACTTTTTTTACTGGTTTGTGTTTTACTTTATTTTTAAAACACGCAAAAAGAGTAAATTTATTATCTCTAAAGCATCATTGAAATGTAGTCCTTCATCATGGAACATACAACCATTTGTCAAAGATATGCAAATAACGACATGATACCAAGATTCTACAAATGATTGGGAACATAAGGAAATATAAAATTAGATTTGATTAAAACTTTAAAGAATATCGCAACTTAATATGTATATTTACTCCATAGTCTCGCATTTATTATATTATCTTGTATGGGTTGTAGTGAAGGAAAAAGAAGAAGAATAGGTTGGTGTGGAGGGAAAAAAAAGAAAATTAGGTTATTGTGAAGAAACAAAAAAATATTAATATTTACGACGATGATGATGAAGAAGGTGCAAACTGAGATCCAATATAGGGAAATGAAAATGATTCTACTAATATAGAGGACACATTAAAAACATACATCATTTAAGAACGTGTAAGTAAAAAATCCAACTACACGCACTAAAAGAACTGCATGTCAAAGAAAATCTACAACAAAGAATGTTTCATGACCGAGAAAATTTTATAAAAATTAAATATAAGTTGTTATTACGTAAAACATTGAAAATAAGCTGGTACCGAGAAAACTGATGCTAGTTCACATATACAAAATTCATTATCTTGGATTCTTAGGAATCTAAAGAGATCTGAAAAGGTAATAAAGAAGAAAACTTCAATGAATGTAGCTGATTGAAATTAGGATTTAAAAATAGACAATACATATGTAAAGAGATTGCTGTACAAAAAAGTACGAATATCATATCTATCATATTTTCGTGGTCTCACGTCTATTATCATTTCCTGGTATCACATCTATCATCATCGCATGACCTCACATCTATCATCATTCAATGGCCTCACGTATATCATCATCTACAGTCTCTCATATATCATCACTATATAGCTTCGTATAAATCATTATTGTGTGGCCTCGTATGTATCATCATTGTCTGACCTTGCATCTATCATCATTATTTGACCTTGCATCTATCATCGTTTCTAATCTTGCACCTCTCATTATTGTTTGACCTTGAATCTATCATCATTTCCTACCCTCTCATGTATCATCATTACATAGTCTCACATTTATCATCAGTATATGATCTCGTATTTATCATCACATATGGCCTCTCATCTATCATCATTTCATGGCCTCGCATCTATCATCACGGTTTAGCCTCACACATATCATCATTTCCTAGCCTCACATGTATCATCACTATCTAGTCTTACATATGTCATATTTTGTATTTTCTTGGCCTCATATCTTTCATTTTTTTGTATTTTCCTTGTCTAGTTTTTAATATTCGGGTTCATTTATTTTACGGAGGATTAACATGAAAACCCCAATAACAATCGAGTATGTTTTTATCCAAAGTATTGAATTATCAACAGTGGATGAAATAGATAATTATGAAATTGATCTTAAAAATTTGAAGAGGAGATTGAAGAAATAAAATGGTAAATCACTTAAAAAGACAATGTCATATCAGAATTAAAGAATTAGATGAGTTAAAATTTTATAAAAAAATAAGAGACACAAAAAGGTAAAGAAAAAGAAAAAGAAGGGCGAGACAGAGCTTAAAAAATATATATTAACTTCCTACGTACACATCATAAACAAAACATGGAATCACTTAATAAAAGAGCATGTACTGAGGGCTATCATACTGAAAAAAATGGAAGAATCAAGAACAATCTTCCAAAGATAAGGAAAATGAACATGATCCTACTGATATGCAATAACCTCATGATAAACAAATTAGTTGTACATGACCCTCATTCTACTCAAATGAAAAAGCATGACCCTTCTGTTATAGAGATGATCCAGGAGAAAAAAGTGATCCAAAAGATTGTTCCAAACTATAAGAGGCCTATTGATGTTGCTTTGGAGATTGTTCCAGACCATGAATTTATTTAAATCAGGTGATCCAGCAAAATATTAAACTTATCCATACTGTTATTTTGCACAAAGAGGTGATCTAGATTCTTCAATCATGATAAAATGTTTTAAAAACCCATGTAACGATGTGATTTTTAAACATATGTATTCATTTGTATATTAATTTATTATTATTATTATTATTTCTTGTAATATTTGGTCTCACGTAAAATTTGTATTTTTTTAATCTCGCATAATATAGTCTCTCATAACATGATCTCCAGTGATATAGTCTCACATAAAATTTGTAATATCTGGTCTCGCATGATATAACCTCACATGGTATAGACTCGCATGTTATGTATTGTCCAGCATTTTTCATATTTATTTACATTTGTCATTGTATCATATGTTGTTTTTTTTTTTATAATTCGTTATTGTTTAGTCTTGAATTACTAATATACAAAGTTTTGCACACAAACCTTCCACTGTAAAACAAATCTTGGAAGACAAAACTTATACTCATTAAGATAAAGAAAATGATTAATTAAATTATGTTATTAAATTATGTTTAGAAGTAAATTTTGTTTATTCTGCAATTGAATGATCATGTGTTCCACTTTTGACATTACATAAATAGTTGGCATTTATATATATTGGAGTCTTTTATAAAGAGATTTTAAAGTACCTACCACTCGTTTTCAAGGAAAGTTAACAAAAGTTAGTCCATCAAAATCTATTTTTGGATTTGTAATAGTAAGAATCATACAGTTCTACAACATGTATGGATGAATAAATAAAATTTATTTCTAAAAGTATTATTTCAATGTAACATAGGATATATGAAAATCAAGATGTTACAACTATTGTTAATGATGAATTACGCGACCACATAGAAGGTTATATCTTCGTTCTACTTGTCACACAAGCACTATGAGGTGGAATTAATCATTGGACATTATTGGTAATCAATATCGTTAAGACACAAGCAGTAAATTTAAACCCATTAGTACAAAAAGGCGCAAAAGTAGTAGATTAAACACACAAGACTATATAAAAATTTATAAGTGTTACATGGTTACAATTTTATAGTAGCTTTGATAATAAATTTATCTCGCATTAATTTGTTTATGCATGGTCTCGCATGTCTTTTCTCACACATATCATAAAGTTGGTTATACGAGGTCTCGCATATCATGTATTTTCTCGCATCTATCTTGTCATATATTGTCTCATATATTATGTTTTATCTCTCATCTCTTATATTATGTATTATTCTGGATGTTATATAATATTAGGCATATCCCTATAAGTTTATGTATTTGTTAAACTTATAACTTACAGATTGAATTTCTCGAGAATAAGAAACATTTGTGTATGATACCAAAAATGAAGTTAGTAAGTCCAAGAAAAAACACTCAACAAAAAAGTAGAAAACTTGATTGTGGTGTAAGGTTGGTGAGTACGCTATTTTTTTATTGAAATGAACAAATTTATAAAAGATAACCTTGATGATATTGAAATATTTAAGAGAGCAAAGATATTTTACTTGTTTCTTAATGATAAAAACACTAATAGCGTAAAGTCCTTCTGTAGCGTTTGGTAATGATATAAATACTTATGTATAAATGGTTAATGATGTAGACATAATCAAAGTTGTTTGTTTATTGCATTGTTTCTTAATAATGTATATACAACCAGAGTTGTATGTATGTTGTAATGTTACTTAATGATGTATTTTGTTATGAATTGGCCTGATACATTGAATTATATATTGGTCTCACATCTATCATCACCCATGAACTGGTCTCGTATATATCATCCCTCATCTACAACGAATTATACACTAATCTCTTATATGTCATCTAATATGAGGTTATTATGAACTGGCATCACATTTATTACCACTTATGTATCTAGTTATGAACTGGTCTAACATCTATCATCATTCATGAACCAGTTATGGATTGGTTTGTTATAGTGAATTATATAGTGATCTCGTATTTATCATCTTATTTAGAGGTTATTATCAATTGGTCTAACATCTATCACCACCCATATACTTGTCTCAAATCAATCATGCATATGGTTATGCTTTGTTTCACATTTATCATGCAGTTGACTATGCCTTATCTCGCAACTTCTTTTGGTTTTGCATTTAAAAAATATAAAAAAGTATGAAAGCACAACCATTAAAAAAAATATTAATTCAATAAAAATTATTAAATTACAGAAGTTTTTATAACTAAAATTATCAAAATTACGTTGATCATACAATATCTTTAGACCTGAGTGTCTATTATGATCGAATTTAAAATACCGATTACATTTTATCTTTTGGGTACTTATTTATCCTCTAAATGGAATATGTTTGTTCTTTTGTCTTCCAACTCTCGTTTTTTAAGTTGGAGAAATTATTTCATAAGAATTTTTTGGAGTAGATGTTTGACCAAAATAATAAACATGGGTAGGCCATATGAATACGTTGCCTTATAAGAACTTACATAATATCACGACTCAATATATTTCATAGGATTTTCATCAATATAAATTATGACTGACAAAACATGAGAGCATGAAAACACTCTAGTTGCCACGCACCAAAAGAATATTTAGATCTACTAAGATTAACAACTATAATAGGATTAGGAAAAAACTTAATGTAAAACGGGTGAAAATGAATGAACTATCCATGATGATTTTTTCCACATTGGCTTTAAACTTCTTTTTAAATTTGGGACATAAATCATTATTCCAAAGTTCAGACTCAATATAACGTATTGACATTTGACTCATAAGTAATAATTTAATCTTGTCTACTAACTTCAATAGAGGTAAACTACAATACTGTTTGATCAGATTATTGAAAGACTCTGCCGAAGTAGAAGCCATAGAATCATACTGTTTACCTTTGAAAAAAGCACAAATATATATCTCTGAAGGTAAATTTTCATAAAAACTAATAATTTTATGACTTTTTTTTTTCAATAAATTCGTCCATAAACTGAATGTAAAGGTTACGAGTCGGGGAATAAGCATATATTTTGAACGTGTAAACCATCTTAGTCTTAAATGTAGATGTACCAGTCAAATAATACTTCGAATTATTTATAAGATGCGAAATATTTTATGCATGATAGCAATACTGAAATAAAGCAGTAACAACACTAATAATACCTAAATGACGATCACTAACAAATGTGATTCAACGATCCAACAAATGAGGTTTTAATATCTCTGAAAATCATAGTCAACTATCATAATCATCTACCCCTAACAATAACAAATACAACAAGAAAGATACATGCAAAAAGTTATTGAAAATACAATATAAATTACACTTTTATTAGTGCATCTCGCATGTTATTAGTCTCGCATCTAGCATATGAGGTGTCTCGCATTGTATTGGCTATGCCCTAGTCTCGCATATATCGTACTGTTTATGCCAAGACCTACATCTATCATATTGGTTATACATGGTCTCGTATCTATCATATTGGTTATATATTGGTTATACATAGTCTAACACCTATACATGGTCTCATATTTATCGTATCGGTTAATATTATTGTATATATTGCATTGTTTATGGTTAGTCTCACATCAATCGTATTGATTATGCCTAATCTTGTATCTATCATATTGGTTATGTCTAGTCTCGATCTATCATATATTTCCTCTCACATTTTGCATATAACATAAGAAAGTTACATATCATGGAATTAAAAAACAGTAAAGAACAAAACTCACCATTATTACCATCTTTAGCTATGACATATAACAATACCCCTTTATGTATCCTCGTAAAAAAAGTTCCATCAATAAATAAAACTGGACGACGAGAATGGAAACCTTGAAGACAAGAACCAAATGCTATGAAACAACACTCGAAGATATTAGTTTACGAAATATACTCCAGTAATTAGTCATGTGTACTCTCAAGAATCTTTAATGTTTCTAAGTAACTCTTAAATAGTTTATACAAAGTAAAACGATCTCCATAAACAATCATCTTAGCTTTCTCTAAATTAATATATTAAAGAAGATACGAGATATCTAATTTTATTATACAAATAAATTTATGCTTTTGGTTATAACATCAAGTCCTAAAAAATCATGTATCTTATTACCAATCAAATATGATGATATATACTTTCTATGTGTTTTGGCAAAACCGGTCCCACAAATGTGTGGTTAACAATCAAAAACCACTTGACTTATCATTTTTCGCATAAAGTCTATAAGGAAAACTTTTTGAATCTTTTTTCTTGCAATGAATAATTATTTTTATTTTTTTATTATATAAATATTTGTAAGTAAAACCTTTATGTAAATCGAACATACTAATAGTTAATCTTAAACCTATTGCACCTTCTTCAAAAGCTTTCCCAACACCGCTAATACCATCAACCCAACAATAGTAATTTTTTTGTTCTTATGACGAAAAAATATCATACCATAACTACTTTTCCTACAAACAAATTGTTGATTTGAAGCTTAAAAAAACTTTAGCATTTTCTCTAACATTGTTGTCGATAATAACATCAATTTCCATATCAATAATAAAAGTTAAACAACCCAAAGTAGCAAGGCAACTAAATCACCATCATAACCTAACATAATTTTCTTCATGTCAATGCAATAATATCTTAATCCAAATTTAATTTGAACCAACACATCCCAATTACTTGAAATAAAATTTAAAATATATTCAAAGTCTTCAAACATATAAAGATCACGGATTATAATTTCACCAATTAGTTAAAAAAAATACTTAGTCGAGTTCTAGACATCGTGTACATGTATTTGGAAATTCAAAAATTAAAAATAAATATGTGTGTCGCGTCTATCATTGATAATTAACAATAATCTCGTGTTTATCATAAAAAATAAAAAAGTCACATGTGTGATAATTTATAAAGTTTCACATCTATCTTAGAAAAATATCAAAGTATCGCATGTGAGAACTAACAAAATCTCACGTCTATCTTAAAAAAACAACAAAAGTCTCACATACCATTGAAAAATAACAAAGTTCGCATGTGAAAATTAACAAAGTATCACATCTATAATTGAAAAATAACAAAGTCTCACATATTAGAATTACCGTAATCTCACGCTTATCATCGAAAAATAACCAAGTCTCGCATTTAAAAAATAACAAAGTCTCGTGCCATCCAACTACCATAGCCAGTCATATGTTTATATCAACTTAAATCAGAATAAAAAGAACAAAAATTAAATAAAAGAATTCAAAACCTTATGTTTTTATAGAAACCTACAAATCGACAAAAAAATAATCAAAATATATGAAAAATAGACTAGAAAATAACAAAAAAAAACTGTAATTCGAAGAGATGATGAATCATCACATCGGGCTCCACTAACTCTAGACGGTTAGGGTTTTAAAAAGAAAAAATTCGCAAAATTATTAGACTTAGATTCAATTTATTAAGAATATTCGAAGTATTAAAAAATAAAATAATAAATGACGAATAGAAAAAATTGATAAATCATTGGTAATAATAATTAATAATTAATAATAAAAATTAAAATATATTTATTTTAGTATTTATTGATATTCTGTCATAAAAAATGGGAATATCAATTTTTAGAGATAGACCAATATATAATATGGTTTACTTGAAATTTAAATAAGTTAAAAGTTTAAAACTTAAATAGGACAAAGCTAATAAAAAATCGAAACCAAATTATTAACCGAAGTTATTCATATTATCTCCTTATAAAAAACAATAACTTTCTTTTCATTGGTGTATGAATAAAATAAAATAAAATAATAGATTGTAACTGGATGTCTGTCCCGCATCTCCTACTTTGAAGGCTTTGAAGCACAAGAGTGGAAAGAAAGGCGCAGAGAGCGTGCTTTTTCCTCAGCTGCACAACAAAACAGATCCACAAAAATCGAGGACTTCCTTTTATTTTCATTGTCTGCTGGCTGCTGCTCATAAGCTGGGACTACTGCATTGCATTGGACTCTATGTATCGGTTCTAAAAAATGGATGGATGGATGTATGTGGTTATGACAAATAATGTTAAAATAGATTAGGACATGGTATATTTGTTGATGAAATTTTATGTATAATTTTTTTTATTAAAAGTAATGATTGATAAAATCTAATTAAAATAAATTATTTCAATCAAGACAAATAATTGAAAATAATATTCAAATTTTGTTGATTATTTAATGAAAATTTTACAACTATTTTATTAAATAATTTTTGCCTTTCCTTTAATCACTTTCTTTTAACCTAGGGTGAGAAATGCAATTGAAATTTGTAACGCGTTATAACATATAACGGATTTATGAAACATTGGGACCGAAATGGATGAAGTTTAACCTGAATATTTTATTGTGTATGCAAGATTAAGGCTATATCCTATAGGTAGGTTGGTGTAGTGTATACCAAAGTTGGGCTAGATACCACCACACGGTCCACACCACACTACACTACACTACTTTTGCTTTTCTCATCTCATGATGACCCTAATATTACTAAATCCTTCTTTTGATTCTTCTCCTACCCAAATAAGTGAAACTTTTTATATACAACTCTTTTTATACTGACGCAAATTGATTGTTAGATAGTTAACTTTACATTTCACCATCGGTAGCATAAATTCTATTAAAATTAATACATTTTAAAAAATAAAATAAAAACAATATTATCCAAGTAATGGTATAAATGTAGAGTCTATTAATTTTTTTAAAATTAAATCCGGAACTATATAATTATAGCTAGTAAGCATATAGTTTTTACTGGTCTAACATATGTACTTACATAGTGTACGATTTTGTAATCTCTTCATTCCTCTCTTATCAATATTGTACTAAGTGTACAGTTTTAAACTGTTACGTATATGTATAAGATTTATCCTAGCTTAGGCCTTGTTAGTAATTTTGGGGATGCCAAATGTTGTTGAATGCATCATCAAATGCCATGATTTATTGAAATTTGGCTCTCTATTTCTATATTTAGAAAAACGGTTGACACTTGTTTGAGGATCTGGATAAGAATCTATTAAGATATGTCAGTTTTCCTGTCAGAATTTGGACTTGATTCACGTTCCTTGGAGGCTTCATTGCTGCTAACCTGGAAATTTGAGTTAGATCTGCTTCGATTTTATTTTGGTCACCATATATTCTAAGAAATTCTCAGACTGAACACCAAAGTTACATTTTTGGATTTAAATTCAGATTCAGTTGTCTAAGGATTCCAAATGTCTCGACAAGGTCTTCTAAATGGTCTTCTTTATATAGGCTAGTTACCAACATGCCATCAATATGGTCGTTTATGTTTTACCCTAATTTTATTTTCAACTATCTTGTTTACTAGTCTTTAATATATTTCTCCTATATCTATAGTCTGAAGGGCATTACTCTATAGAAATATAGCCATATGTTCATGATCAACTTTATGTCTTCCTGATTTTCTTCTTTCATTTTTATCTGATTGTATGTTACAAAGATATCCATAAAGGATAATATTTTATTTTTAGATATTACATCTACGATTTGGTCATTTCTTGGTAATATAAAGATTTATTTCAGACATATTTTATTTAAGTTCGTAACGTCTATGCGCATTTTTTTATTTTACATTTTTATTTTTGACCAATACAGGGTTAACTGTATATATTGAATAATAGGACTCTCGTGTATGTCCCACGGTCGTTAATCTGTCCATTTGAAAAATAATCGTCTCTGTTTTTGTTAGGAGTAAGATATCATTTTTGTATTACGGCTAAAGATATTATTAATGTTCAACTGGTGATAGGTGACCTCTATTAGGAAGCTAGTTACATCATGTGTACTCCATGTAAACATATTTAAGTTATTTAAAAAAAATTAAAATCTTGTACATGAGATTGATTGGTATATCTCCACTTCTTCACTTGGTTGCACAACCAAGGCCCTTTTTTGGGGTCATCTACTCTCTCCAAGATGAATCTTTCACTTAATGGTAGCTATGGTTTGAGAGTTAGGGATGCTACATAGCACTCCCTATATGTTTTATGGTTTTCTCTGATCACGATCACTTTTTTGTTTATAAGGTATCTTAAACACTGATAAATTATGGATACTAGGATATACATTTGATCGAACTATGATCAGCCCAATATAATATTATAAGAATATTGCGTATCTACCACTGTGAAAAAACTTTGTACATTTTCTAAACTTTTAATTTCCGAGGGCTACATACAGAGTTAACTTCACTAGTATATATGCATTTTTTTATGCGAAGTCTGTCATGACTTTTTGAATTAGAATTAAAATTTGTACCTTTTCATTCTTTTATAAGTTACTTTTTACATCATATCGATCATTACCCTCTTGATATATATCCCTGCTAAATATATTGTTATAAGTATTATGTCAGTATTGTGGGACATATGTTGTTGACATACTATCTCGATCTCATATGAGTACTTTTGTCTTGATTATTTGGTTATTTTGGAATATGAACCCTCCCCCCCCCCCCCTTAGCAATCACTCTTATTTTTTGTCTATTTGGATCTGGGTCTAAATAATTTTATTTTCCCTCCGTCTCAACCACTTTAATATGTTTGTATCCAATACCATTTGAGCTTCGGTCAGGTTTGCGACTTGGTTTTTTGCATTACCTGAACCTTGTTTTGGTTTGTTCTTTTTTTCTTCTATACGGACATCCTTAGTTTTCCCTCATCTATTAATATTTGGCCTTGATCCTGCAAAACCCAAAAATCTTTAGTAAAATAATATGTGTCACCGTGGAACTTAATATTTTGTTTTTATTTATGTTCTCTTTTGGTCCAAACAGTTTCTCGGGCATATTGTATTTGATGATATATGTAGTTTTTTTCATAAATTGTTACCAATAACTCGGTCAACTTTGTGAATGATCCTCTCGATGGGCACTCTTCTCTTTTGCTACTGCGAGCATTGCAGCTGACCTTTGACTTGTCTTTGTATCATTGGGATTGCCTAGATCTAGGCATGGCAAAAGCCAAAGTGTTATTGTTTCTTAATGTGTCATATTTTATGTCAATACGTGTCATAATATCTGTTTTATTGGTCGAATCATCTTTAATTTGATTGTTTGTGTCCTATATTTATATTTTATGGAAATTTCATACACTTTGATGGATCATTCTACCTTAGCAATAAATCTCCAAAGTTTAGAGCTTTGTTTTTTATTATTGCATCATGAAGGGTTCCTTTTTGAACTTGTTTCCTGAATACTACTACTGTCACTAGATCATGAAAATATTGTAATTGTGATTTTGTGTCAATAAATCTTATGGTGTACTTCTTCAAAATTTCGTTAGCTTTTTCCTTGTAATTGATTATATAATCCTCATCTTCCTTTATTTGTTCAGAATCCACGAAATGATTTCTAAATGCCGTCTGGAACATCTTATAATTGTTTATGCAATCTTTTAGGTGACTATTGAACCATTGTATTGTATTTTATTTGAGAGTCATAGTAAATTTCTGATACTTGACCTCATAATCTGATTCATACTATAATAGTTCTTTGTTGAAGTGATGGATATGGTGCTTCAGATCTCTATTATCGTAGTCTTTGTCCATTTGTTTATTATCATAATATGGTTGCATAATGCGAAATAATACGTACGGAGCCAATGGGGAATCCTGGTCTAGATAAGCACCATCATCTCTTAATAGTTATTTAGGCTATCCATGAAGGGGTAATCCTCTTGGGCTCTTTATTTTTTCTATTTTTTAACCCTCGGTTTAGTAGCGTATCTTGATTTTTGTGCCTCGTAATCTTTATTTAGGTGTATGTACTCAGGTTGATATTGTAGGATACCTTGAGTCCATCCATGTATAATGTTATGTTAATATAGCCCTTGTGTGGAGTTTGGTTAAAAACCTAGTGGTATTTCCTATGTGTTTTAGGGCATACATGGTGGGCCACTTTGGTTCTAGTGATATGCTAGATGGTATTTATGGTAACGAGGATAGCTTGGTGGCGACATGTAGCTTAGTGGAGGAAAGGTGATTCCGGAATTATCCCCACAATTGGTAGTAATCTAGTGTTTACGGTTGGGTAAAAGATCGGTTTTTCTCCTTCCACCCTAGGATTTTCTTTGGTCCTCTCATTTCTTTGGTCATGCTTGGAGTTACGTTTTCTGCTCATCATTTTCTTCATGCGATGTTATCGTTGCTTCTTGTGTTTATTGGTGGATCATTTATCCGAGCTCTCGTTGTCTCATTTTGTGAGTTCCTTTGTATGGTTCCTTTTCTCTTAGGTTTATTTTTCCAAGCGATCTTTCAACATTTATGAAGTTGCATCATCTCCTTCATCGTTTCTATTGTCTAGATGATAGACTTAACTTTAGGTACCTACAATAAAAATTATTTCTGCAACAATTTTTTTAATTTGTTCATCTTTTAACTGTTGAGCCAGATGCGCAATCTCACTAGGAAGTACTACATGGTCCTTTTTTACCATCAGAGCATTGATTTCTATATATAGGTATACCCCCTCAAACTTCTTGTCTACAGAGAGGTTGGTCCTATCGTCGGAATTCAACATTAGCTAGTTAAATTTTTTGGATTGTTACGATTCTAGTGAGAAAATTATCGACAGACGACGTCAATAGATATCAATATTTCTGAGTCGTTAAAAATGTTTTAGGAGAGAGATGATTGTTTTAAAACAAATATAATCTTATTTAATTACTAAATATTATAGTTATTTATAAATCTCGTGTTATAATTAATATATTTCACATATAAAAAAATTAAGGGTTTATGTTTGGATTTACAATTAATTATAACTTTATATTTTTAAATATTCAGATTGCTATCGACTAAAAGATTAGAAAATTTTCACTCTTATGTTGTCTGTATCAATCAATTAATCTAAAAATGTTTTGAAAAACTCTAACAAAGTTCCCAAATCAAGCAACTCATCAGCTACAGCCACAACCAAAGCAATGCAAACTGGAAGGTTTGCCAGACCTCTAACTTACTACCTCAAATGACTATTGATAAAAGAAGATTGAAGATCTAGGAAATATAGGGGTGTTTTTATTAATAAAGAAATTTTCTTAGGATAAATTGTCAGTTATGTAAAGAAAAATGACTAATGTATAGCAAACAATAGACTTGAGGATAGGACTACAATTATAAAATTGTTATCCTTGTGGGGCATCATACTATTTGTACTATAAATAAAACATCCCTTTTTGGAAAATGGGTGATTGATAGATGATTGAGAAATTATTACATTGACTTCTCTCTCTAAAAACACACTTTCTCTCTCTAAAATAGTATCTTAGTAATCTGAAAAACACTTTAGTCCTCTAAATATTGTTTTATCCAAAAACTCCTCTAAAGATTTCTGGACTGATCATTGGTGTCGTCTGTGGGAACGATTCCAAAACCAATCTGAAAATTTAAAAAAGTAGCAAGACTCCAAGGAGTTTTAAGCATTAGTAACGATTTGGAGATTGGAAAAGATTTCAAGGAAAACTCTGCGGATAAAAATATGGAAATCGATCAGCAGCATGATGATCAGCACGCTGGTAAAATTTTAAAAAGAGTTCATATTTGTGGCTCGTAGAAATGAATTGTTGGAAGAAATCGAAAGGTTAAATTATGAAAGAGATGCATCGATTGCTGCTATAAAAATTCGATCTGAAATCCGAAGAGAAAATGGGACTGAGAAAGATTACCTTCATCATTATCATCGGATTAGTAAGAAGGACATGTATCAAAAGCATCATCGTAATTCTCTGAGGAAGAAGTTGAAACCAAGGTACAAGTATGAATCATCTGAGTCAAGTGATTGTTCAATCTATGACTCTAGTGAATTTTCGTTGGAAAGGGAATATCATAGAAAGAAAGATGCTAGAAAGAAATATTCGAAGACGTATAGAAAGGAACGTCGATCAAATCAGCGTTCTAATGAGTTGAAGGGGGAAATACCAGATTTCTGAGGAGCATGTTGAGAAAGATAATGCGAATTTACAGAATCAGTCAAGAAGTCAAAATTTTGAGTATCGTGTAAGTAACCAATCCATGGTGCCTTCCGAGGAAGGTCTTTACGCAATGGCTCACGAGGTCCCAAAAACTAATGTTTATAGAACGGGTCATAATTGGAGGTCTTCTCCTTTGTCCGCAGAAATACTTTCTGGCAATCTTCCGAAGCATTTCGATATTTCTAAACTGGAGAAATTCAATGAGACTCAAGATCTTTATAGTCACATTGAACAATTAAAAATTTCATGATTAATTTTGATGATGATGTTAAATTTTTATGCATGGCTTTCTCTCAGTCTTTTAAGAGGTTCACTTCAAAGTGGTATAATCGATTACCGCAGGGTTATATCAAGAATTTCGATACGTTTTGGACTATATGTAAAACAATTCATGTTAATGGAGATACAATAATATATTACAGACAGAAGGTTGGGAGAGTCTAAAAAATTATACCAACCGTTTTGTTTAGGAAAAGACTGATATGGAATACTGTAAAGATTCTATGGCTTTGGCAGTATACCGAATGGGGCTTCTCCCCGGAATTTTAAAAGACACGGTGGCTGAAAGTCAGGAAATAAAATTTAAAGCTCTTCTTGATTAGGTATAAAAGAGGATTTTGGTGGAGGAAACTCAAGCTTCGGAAAGAGGATCTAGTGATAAATTTGAGAAAAAACAATTTCAAAGATCTCTTGCTACTACTCAACCTCCACGAATTACTGCACAACCTAAAGCAGTGAGTCACTATCCTCCGAGCCCCCGGGTAAATTAGCAGACCTATAGTACATAGCAAGTCGGAAGGCCTATGTCTAACAAGTGGATTCGACCGGATTAATTTGCAAAACTAATTGAGTGTGTGGCAATTATATTTGATAAAACTCATGGTCGTG
Organism: Limnanthes douglasii subsp. nivea; assembly: GCA_036936605.1. Lineage (NCBI taxonomy): Eukaryota > Viridiplantae > Streptophyta > Magnoliopsida > Brassicales > Limnanthaceae > Limnanthes > Limnanthes douglasii. The sequence continues at coordinate 213,683,100 of JAUPFV010000001.1, read as the reverse complement.
TACAATTTCGAAAGCCTTTCCCAATTTAAACTCCGAGAGAAAATATAAATAGTAGGTTTTGCAAGTATCATGAAGATGTTGACTATGACACAAAGGAATGCATTGTTTTGAAGAAATAAATTCAAGCGTTAATCGAAAATGAGAAGCTGACATATTTTATAAAGAATAATTCTAGCAAAAATATGATGGTTAAAGAAAAGTCAAAAGAAAAGGAAACTACATTGGTTATTTCCGAGGAAATTGACTCTTTTGATATTGTGATTGATTATTTAGATCCAAAAGAAGGCATGAATGATATTATCATGGTGGAGGAAGTTGTCTTAAGAAAAAAAGTTAGTGATTTGTGTGCTTATTTTGAATCCTTAGCAATTTTTGGGGGTGATACTGTTGCAGGAAATTTGAAAAGTTCCCAGAAAAATCAAATAGTCAGTTTAAATACTCAGTTAGAGGTGGGTGCCACAGCATATCAATATCAAACTCTGTATCCAATAATTTACTTCGGGGATGATGATATGAGAAATATGGTAGGCCTACATGAAGACGTGGTAGTACTTGCAGTAGGGATAGCTGGTGATCATGTGCATAGGGTATTAATTGATATGGGAAATTCAGCTAACATTGTTTTTATGAGTACTTACAAGAAGATTGTTGACCCGTCGGTTATCCGACGATCTCATAGAAATATTGTAGGATTCACTGGACCAACTATCGAAATGGTGGGTGAATTTGAAATTATAGTAGAATTAGGTTGAGGACCTTTCATAAAAGAGGTTGAAATCATATTCATCGTTGTAGATGAACCAACATCTTACAACGCTGTTTTTAGGAGGTCGTGGTTGTCAAAGACTCATGTTGTTATTTCCACGGTACATCAGTGTGTAAAGTATATCGTGGAGAATAATGTTGGAACAATTAGAAGCAACCAAAAAAATGCTAGAGAGTGTTATCGAATTGTTTTGTCTTCCAAGAAAATTCGGGGGGAATGAGTTAGAAAAAGCATAACAGCTAGTTGGGTCTTCCTCAGAACCTCCCCCTTTTGATGATCCAAGGGAGTCCTCCAGTTTTTTGGTTCCTGATGAAGATTACGAAGATTATATATCCTCAGGAGGAATGTTTTTTAAAATTGGAACAAAGTTGTCCCTAGATTTTGATCAAAGGTTGGTTGAATTTTTATCGTCAAAGTTAGATATGTTTGCTTGGTGTTCAGAAGATGTAACTAATGTCCCTTAGAAACTATTTGTCATAAGTTGTTAGTTAAGAACAATGTGAGACCAATAATTCAGAAAACAAGACCCTTCTCCCATGAGAAATCTGAGACGATAATAGCGGATGTAGAACGTTTAACCATACTTGGATACATTCGGGAGTCTTGTTATCCGCAGTGGGCTGCAAATCTGGTTTTGGTTAAAAAGAAGAACGGAAAATGGAAAATGTGTGTAAACTTCACAGATTGGAATAGAGCTTGCCCAAAAGATCCTTATCCAATCACTCAGATTGATCAGCTGGTAGATTCAACATCTAGAAATCAGCTATTTTCTTTTATGGACGCTTATGCAGGGTATAATCAGATTAAGAAGAATCCGTGGGATGAGAAGAATACTTCATTTATTACTGGAACGGGCTTATATTGTTATAAAGTAATATCATTTGGTATGAAAAATGCAGGAGCAACTTATCAGCATTTAGTGAATATGTCCTTTGAATCACAAATCGGGAGAAATGTGGAAGTATATATCGATGATATGCTGATTAAGAGTTTGAAGGATGAGAATCATTTTGCTAATTTAGAGGAAACCTTCATCAATTTGAAAAAGGTGAATATAAAGTTAAACCAGAAAAATGTACGTTTGGGGTACGTTAAGGAAAATTTCTTTGATATATAGTTAGTGAAAAAGGGATTGAAGCTAACCCAGTACAATTGAAGGCTTTTACATCTATGTCTCCTCTCGGAATATCAAGGAAGTTAAGATATTAACTGGAAGATTGGCAGCTTTTAATAGATTTATATCGCGTGCCTCGGATAAATGTACCCTTTTTTCCAGGTGTTAAGACATGCAAATTATTTTAATTGGACAACAGAATGTTCGAAAGATTTTCACCAGATTAAAAAGTATTTTTTTTCGCCGGAAATTCTCACTAAACCTTCTTCAGGAGAGAGATTGTTCGTTTACTTAGTTGTCTCATATTATGTTGTAAGTATCCTATTAATTCGAGAAGAATAGAATGTCTCAAGGCCGGTGTATTAGTTAGTAAAATCTTATTAGATGCAGAGAAGCGATATTTGAAGTTGGAAAAGTTGGCTCTTGCATTAGTAATTGCTGCTCGAAAGATGCTGTCATATTTTCAAGCTCAATCTATTATAGTACAAACATATTTTCCACTAAAAATATGCTTCAAAGACCTGATATTTCGGGGAGCATTACAAAATGCTTGGTTGAATTGGGAGATTTCGATATCAAATTTGAACCAATAAATGCGATTGAAGCTCAAGCCCTATTAGATTTTTTAGTGGAGTTTCATTCTGAGCATTCGGATATGGATGTTAATAAGAATAATTTCGAGGTTGAATGGATTATTCGAACAGAATGGAGGTTCGAGTACGTCTGGAAATAGGGCTGGGATTCAATTGTTTTCGCCATAAGGAATATCAACGTTTTAGGCCATTCAGTTTGGGCTCAAAACAACAAACAATGAAGCATGGTATGAAGCGGCTTTAACAAGGTTAAGGCTTGCACAAATTTGTGGGGCTAAAAAATTTATGTGAATCAGTGATTCACAGCTGCTCATTAATCATGCATCTAGACAATCCGAGGCTCGGAAGGACCATTGGTAAAGTACTTGAAAGCACTATGAACATGTTCGAAGATAAGAAAATTCAATGGCAGATTCTTTAGCTACTATTTCATATTCTGAGAAATACCCATGGATAATTACGTTGGAAAATTTATCAATCATTAAAAAATCAGAGCAGATAGTTGAGATTATTATTGAAGACAACCAAGCACCTAGATGCGAAAATAAACATTGGATGCAAGACATATTAAATTTCTAGAATGAGTTGCTAATTGATAAATTACTGTCTAAAAAAGTGTGTTTTAAATCTTATGGGTACATTGTTTTGAGGGTGTACTGTATAAGAAATCTTTTAGTTTTTGCTCCGGTGTTTGGGAAAAAACGAATCATAGGTGATATTGTCAGAACTTTGTGATGGGGAAATATCTGCACACTGCAGTTATAAATCATTTATTAGAAGAGTATTTTTAGCAGAGTATTACTGGCCCACAATATCATCTCATGCAAAGGATTTGGTTAAGAATGTGACACATGTCAAAGATTTGCTAATATAATTCATAAGCAAGGAGTTCCCCTTAAATGCATATCAGAGGCATTGCCATTTGACTGATGGGGTATTGACTTGGTGGGCTCTCTTCCAATGGCTTCTAGGGGAGACACACAATAATAGTGGCGGTGGATTGTTTTTCTAAATGGGTAGAGGCAGAGCCACTAACAGGGACAAAGGCCAAGGATGTAATCATATTCATTACGTCAAATATTTGTTGTCATTTTGGGGTACCAATGAAAATCACTATAGATAATGGGCCTCAATTCGATAATAAAGGATTTGAAGAGCTTTTGTAGTTCTCGGGGGATACAACAGTGTTTCTGAACTCCTTTTCATCCACATATAAATGGGCAAGTAGAAGTTACTAATCGAACATTTTTTGATGGATTGAAGAAAAACTTGGAGGCAAAAGCTGAAAAGTGGCCTAATTATTTGCAAAAAGTTCTTTGGGAATATCGAACGATTCCTCGAACTGCAACATCAGAATCTTCATTTGCATTAGTTTACGGGATGGACGTTGTAGTACCATCTGAGGAAGTCTTTCCCTCCTACCGGTTCACGACATATTTTGAGGAACCTAATGATATAAATAGAGTTGTGGAGCTTGATTTAATTGAAGAAAAAAGAAGGCGAGCACAAGTTAAAGTTTTACACTATCAAACGTTGATGAGAAGCAGGTATGCCTCCAAAGTAAGACAAATATAATTTAATGTGGGAGATGAAGTATTAAAGAAAGTTTTTCTTCACACCAAGGAAAAATATCTTGGGAAATTAGACCCTAATTGGGAAGTCCCCTATGAAGTAACATAGAGGGTGAAGATTGGAATATGGGATAAAGAAGGAAAAAATCTCAAGCACCATTGGAATATAAAGCATTTTAAATTATACTTGGAATTAATATAAAAACGTATATACATATATATATATATATATATATATTTCTTTATTTTTGTGTAAAACAATGGTGGCACACTCTTTCCTACCTTGTAGGCACGAGAAGGTTTTAATGAGGTGTCATTTTAAGCCTATACATATATATATATATATATATATATATATATATGAGTTTTTGCCTTTAAATTCTAACGCTAGACCTAGAGGGTCTTCCAACGAAAGTTGGTCTACAACGATTATACTCCAACGAAAGTTGGTCTACAACTATTACATTTCCAATAAAAGTTAGGCTACAACTATTAAATTTTGGGGCTTGAAATATTTCCTGATGAAAATTAATTTTCAACTAGTAAAGTTGGTTTGAATTACTTGAAGTATGGTAAAAAGATAAGTAAAAGGATAAAACATTATGAAAATTCAAGATGACTTTTTACAAAATGCCTCGAACTTCATGAGGACTTTTTACAAAATGTCTCGAAATTCATGAGGACTTTTTACAAAATGCCTCGAACTTTATGAGGACTTTTTACAAAATGCCTCGAAATTCATGAGGACTTTTACTAAGATACCAAGAAACGTTATAGGATTTAGGATTTTCTTTACTCTGAAGATTCAGAGGAGTCAGTGTCTTCGGATTTTGAATTTTCACTTTCACTATCATTTAACTACATGCCACGAGGGCGGAATTTGGCAGGAACATGCTCCCAAAACCTTCCCAGATTAAGATCACGATAATACTCATAAATTTCTTGTACCAATGCACATCTAACAGTCGCATCCCTCGAATTTAGTTGTCAACACATTTGGCAGCATAACTTTCCCCATCATTGTATTTTTCTTTCTCCGTATTGTCTAAAAGAGCTTGTTTTTCTTTTACAACCCTTTCAAAATATTTAAAGCATCTGTTGAAACCATCTGTGGCTAAGGTGTTTGAATCTTTGTAAAGAGCAATGAGTTTTTCTTGTTCTGCGAAAAGATCCCTTTCTTCTTGACAACATTTTTCAAGGAGCATGATATAATGCTCAGAGGCAACCAGTTTTTTAAAAATTGCATAAGCTTGTCTTTCAAGTGTGGAATATCGTTGTTTCACTTTGGAAAGTTCAGATTTGTAATGACTCCTTCAATCTTTGAGAGATTGCATCTATTTCCCGATAGAAATAGAGGAGTGAAGAAGACTTCGAATTCAAAGAGAGTATTTATCCTCCATACGAATTTTGAAGGAGCTTGATGGAGAACCCTCATAGAAAGTATTCAGTGGTGATGATATCGTGGGTTGAACATTTTCTTGAAGTGCTTTGGAAGGCCGGTTAGCCAATGGAAGAGGATTAAGCTTGGACATGCATTGGTTAGTTATCCTTCATTGTTTCCAGGGAGACAATAAAGCTTCTGGGATATCCTTGGAAATAGTCTTCAATTTCCTTTTAACTCACTTTTTGGGTGAAGTTTGAGTGATAGCTTCTTCTTCGAGGGACTAGAAAGCTTTTTGACTTTGTCACCATTCCTTACTTTTGATCTTTTAGTTGTGACTGTTTCGTGAGCTTTTTCAAAGACTTCTTTCATCTCCGAGGGAATATCTGAATCTTCATCAAGATGACTTTTGGCCCTATCTCTCGTCGGAAGATAAAGGATTACATCTTTCATGTCTAACATATCCAGCTCATCTTGTTTCGAGGGGGGGGGGAATCATAAAATACTCTAATGATAGCCTCTCTGATGGTTCAATGCGGTAAAACAGAGTTGAAACTTATTAAACCAAGCAGTTTTGGCCCACAAGCTCAATTCAGATAAATTATCTTTGGGATGATGAATAAAATCAGCGTAAATTTTTGATATACCACTCATCACTGCTCATAAAAAGTATAAATTAAGTATACAAAAAAAAAATTGTGTGACAAAAGATATGGAGAAAGACATACCTTTGTTGGCCCTAACTAGGGTGAGTTTGTGAGGATTATCAGTAGTGGCCTCAGATCCTGTCTCCGAAATTCCTGAGAAAAAAAAGAAGCTTTGCTTCCATTCCTTGTTTAAAATATTTTCACAAGGACTCGGGAGGGCTACTGATAAATGAAGATTGAAGATCTATGAAAGATATGGGTGTTTTTATTAATATAGAAAGTTTCTTAGGAGAAATTGTCAATTATGTAAAGAAAAATGACTAATGTATAGCAAACAATAGGCTTGAGGATAGGACCACAATTATAAAATTGTTAGGCTCGTGGGGCATACTATTTGTACTATAAATGGACAATCCATTTTTGGGAAATGGGTGATTGATAGATGATTGAGCAATTAATACACTGATTTTCTCTCACTAAAAACATGCCTTTCTCTTTCTAAAATATTGTCTTAGTAATCTGAACAACACTTTAGTCCTCTAAATATTGTTTTACCCAAAAAACTCCTCCAAAGATTCCTACAACGATCAACTATAATTATTCTTTGTTGGACTATTTATGGAATAGGAAATAAAACTAGAAGGAGACGACTTAAATCGATCAGAAGATCAAAACATATTGACTTATTAATCATACAAGAACCAAAGATAGACACAAACAACTTAAATCAAACTGCTCGATACTTGGGATTTTATCATGCTACGTACAACAACTCTAACAAAATATGGACCTTCTGGAACAACAACTGCACAGTTCAGACAGTTCTTGACCATGATCAGATTATTCACTTAAATGTAAAGCATTCAACATTTGAGAAAGAATTCATGATCTCCATAATTCACTTCTCGACATCTTAGATGTAGTCTCTGGGATAAAATTAGAGATTTTGCAGACTCAAACAAATAATGAATACTTATGGATGACTTCAACTCGATTATTGATCCATCAGAACAACTCTCATGCTTTACTACTTGTTTACGTAGCATAGATGACTTTTTAACTATCTAATTTCTGATTGTAATCTAACTGATGCAGAATCCATAGGATCTAAATTCATCTGGAGTAACTCCCACAAATAGAAGTGACTAGATAGAGTTTTATCCAATGCCCATTGGTCAAATCACTTTACTTCTACATCAATTACACATATGGTCAGGACAACATCGAATAATTCTTCTTTTTGTATCAAACTAGCTATCGATAGCAGTCAAGTCAAATCAAGCTTCAAATTTCAGAATATGTGGTTAGACCATCTAGACTTTAACTCAACTCTCAAGACAAGATGGAAAGAATAAATATCATGATTCCCTATTTAAGGATTCTCGCTAAAACTAAAGAGGCTCAAAGCTACTCTTAAAGCTTGGAACATAGATACTTTGGGTCATATCTTTAACTTCGTTTCCCAATCTGAAGAAATAGTTAAATTTCAGGAAAACATATATCAAGACTCACCAACTGTGGAGAACAAGACTAAATTAGACATTGCAAATGCTTAACCCTCACAGTATCTTGCCAGAGAAGAAATGTTTTGGCTATAAAAGTGCAACATGCATTAGACTAGACATGGAGATAGAAATACATAAGCTTTATATTCATACTCAAGAAAAAAAGGAAGGTTGCATCAACAAAATACAAGTCAACAACGTATGGACTCAAGACCCTCAAGAAATTGAGACATCAGATATATTATTCTTTAAAGCTCTCTTAATAAACAATAATTTTTCTCATGATCTAACTAGTATTTAAACTATTATTCCTAATATTCTTACTAATGAAGATAGTTTCCTCTTATTAAGTTTACCTACATATCAAGATATCAAACTCTATCATTCTAAATGGCGAAGCTAAATGTTACTTCAAAGCTTCTAATGGTATTAGACAAGACAATATTCTTTTTATTAGTCTTTTAATTTTAGCTCATGAATTTCTAATTAGAGGGATACAAAAACTATATCAAGATCACCATAGTTTAAGGATACAAAATTCTTAATAATGATATTATCACATGTTTATGTTTCGCTGATGACATTATCATTTTACTGATGGATCAAAATCCAGTGTATGTCTTCTTGACAGATTCCTAACCAAGTTTTAAGATTAGACATGAAAACTTATCAATAAGGAGAAATCTATCTTCAGACTTCCTAACTATTCTCCAGTTAGCAGAGAAAACTACATCCAACAAATTTTGGACTACAAGCAAAGTTGTTTTCCTTTGACATATATGGGAGCTATCATCCATAATAGAACTAATACTATCCATTATGAAGGTTTGATAACTAAACTAAGGCATAAATTTCAAGAATGTGATCATGACTTACTCTTCTTTGATGGAAAGCTGGCACTTATCTAATCAATTCTGTTTGTCATTCCAAATTATCAGCTTCAACACACTCTTCTGTCATGATTTATCATCAAAATAATTGAAGAAATATAGAGTATATATATGTGGGGAACCTCATAAAATCATCGAGCAATCTAATGAGCTAAATGGAGCAAACTTTTCCTTCCTTACAAAGAAGAAGGACTAAATATTAGAAGAATTAAATATATCCAACCGACCTACTCCTGCAGATTTTAGAAACAAATCGGAGAAAATTATAGCTTATTGTCTAAAGTTATTCATAACATTTACGGTTATTCAGCTCATCCTATGCAGGTGCAATTATCATTCAAAAGATATCAAATCTGGAAGAGAATCCATGATATAAGAAACATTACATAAACTTTCATTTTCTGGTCAATTGGGCAAGAAAATTGTGAGTTTTAGCTTGATCGTTGGTGCCACTCTAAACCCCTAATTGACCTTAGCTATACTATTGATACCTCATGGTATATTCAATCTAGATTCAACTTCTAGTGGACAAACAACGAATGGAATATAGACAGACTTTTGGCTTCAGTTACCTCAATCGAAATTAATAAAGTATTTAGACTATCAATCGTTTCAAAGATACATGGAATGCTCTAAGGCTAAAAAGAACCACATCTCTCTTATACTCAAGAATCTGGAACAAAGTTGTTCTTGTAAAATGTTCCATTTTTTATGGAAACTTCTCCATAATTTGGTATCTTGACATTATCTTACAGTCCAGAAACATCACATTAGTCTCCAAGTGGAAACACTGTGGAAACATTGAATTTATTCAACACTACTTTGTTCAATGCAATCTAGCTTAGACTGCATGGCTTCACTTCAACAATTTATTCAAAGTCATGATTGGAAATCATATAACTATTTCTCACATTGTGAGACTCTAGATATGGTTTGCACCTAATAGGGTTCATATAAGAACTATCCTCCCCTCAGCCATCTGTTGGACTTTATGGCATCACAGAAACAATAAAAAGATTAACCTTCAAGAAACTTCCCCAAATGTTGTTATTACCCACATCAAGCATGTCATACTAAAACTAGAAATGGAAAATCGTCTCGAAAGGCAATTCTGGAGAAATGATTCAATTAAAGCATATGATTTTGAATGTTTTCAACATCTAAATCAGACATGAAAAGTGAAAATTATACATTGGCAACCTCCAATAGAGCCTAGTCTAAAGCTCAACACAAATGCCTCATTCTTATAATCTGGTGAAGCCTCAAGAAGAGCTATTATTCGAGACTGCAAGGGAGAAATAAAGGATGTTATAGAAATAGCATACGGCAAGTTAAGTCCCATCATTGTAGAAACTCGTGCTCTGCTTGATGGTTTAATCCTATACAACAAATTAAAAATCTATGTTTAAGATATTGTGATTGATTTATTAGTTCTCTTAACTATGATCTTAACTAACAAAGCCCCCTTTGTTTTTTATTCATATACTACAATGTTGTAGGAACCTTCTCACTCCAAACATGGCCATTACACATATCTACAAAGAACAAAACTCTGCTGCAGACTGGTTTGCTTATCAACAAATGCAAATACAAAATTGATCTTCCTACAAATCAAATTCCTAATCAACTCAAAGTCATTATCTTGCTTGATAGCCTGCAGACAAACTCTATCAGAGAATTTTTCGATCCCTAATAGTTCTGATCTTCAAATTGATAAATTAAATGCAACCCAAGTATCTAACGAAAAGATAAAAACTCACCGAAATTTATTATTTTGTGGAACTCTTAGGTTCTCCTCTATATTCATTGACTGATAAATGCAACAACTCTTTATATCTCAAGATCTTAGCTGAGTTGAAAACTTCTAAATCGAACTCCATTTTTGCGAACTGAAACTGAACATCTAGTGATCACGAACAACAACTAACCTCCTCAATCCTTTAAGAGATTTGTCTCCCCACATTAGTTGAATTTTTTCAATTAATCTCACCCAAAGCTTCCATCGATTTCACTATAACTAAACTTAGTGCGTCGTCCTGGCGCCTGAATCTCAAATGTAAATTTAAAGGCTCTATGCCTCCTTTAATAAAAAAATTATGACATGACCTAAGTACCTCTCTTTATTTAAAAAAATTACATATCAATAATTATAATAAAAATTAATTAATTTTATAAAATGACTAATAGAAAGCCCTTACCAAATAATAGAAAAATACTTAATAAAATTAGACCCACCATCATGCTCATCTTATCAATTTATAATTTATATTTATAATATGATATATATATATATAATATTAGTTTTACTCTGATTTAGTATCTTGAGCTATTTCATATTAAAAAAAATTAGCTATCACTAGACATCTAAATTTTTAATTATATTTTTAATATTTATATTTTTTCACCAATTACGTAATTGTTTTTTAATTATTTTTAAAAATATATATCACGCATATCTTCATATCTTTCAACCAAAGTTTAAAAAATGAAAATACCACCAGCTTTGTTTTTTAAAACAAACAAAACTAGATCCATTACTGACATTTTTTGGAATCTTTTTTACCAGACCCAATAACACTCATGTGATATGTTTTATCTTTAGGTTTGGCTGATCTCGCATTTCGTACTTCGCTTTATCTCGGTCTTTTGTGATTGAATTAAAAGATATAAAATCATGCATGTTAAAGTAGAGAGATGCGAGACATGTATAATTTGATGATAAAGATGTGAAGTCATACCATACATTATTAAACCATGCGAGACCATGTTTGATGGAAATGGAGAAATTCAAAATAATACATAATGAAATGGGAAGATGCAAGACATGTACTACTTGATGATAAAGATGTGAGATTATGGTTATTGGATTTTGCGAAGAATAAATAAAATAAAAATATTATTTATTGATCTAGTTTTGTTCGTTTAAAAAAACATAGCATATGGTACTTTCAAAAAAAATTAAAAAATATAAATTGTTTTATAATAAACATAAGATAAAAGTTTTGACTAAAAAAATGAGAAAAATGTTATTTATAATTTTTCTATCCAAATATCTTAGTTTAGCAATTTTGGATAATGATGAAAAAAAACTAGGTTCATATTAATCATTTAGCATTTAAATATTTGCTAGCAATAAAATAATGGCAGACTTCCATATAAGTGCCAAAATTTGTTCTAAATCAACATTTGGTACCAAACAAGATGATTATCCAAATTTGGTACCAAACATCTACAAAAAATATTATAATATCCTCTTTATAATATTATTTAGTAACTTGTAACAAAAAAATAAATTTTCTTTTTTTTCTGTTAAAGGAAATAATAATATACATTGACTAAATAATTTATTATAGTCAATATTCAAACGTAGTCTATTATAGATATTATTAGATTAGATTTTATTACAGTAGACTAGTATAATAATAAGATATTTTCAGAGCCTATATATATGGCTTTAACTTGTACTGAAATTCTAAGTTATAATAAATCTTTTCTAGTTTTTACATGGTATCAGAGCCATTAGGGTTTCTATAAAAAAATCTAGATAAAAAATCTAGATGGGTGTTCGGGGTGGATATAATGATTATGGTAGTCATGGTAAATACAGTAATCGCAGTAGTCGTGGATACAATAGTCAAGATGGATACAATAGACATAACAGTTCCGGTAACTATGGTGGTGATCTAAACACTGTTCAATTTGCTAATATGGCAACGAACGAGGAACCTCATGTGCTTTCCGCCGAGGAATATGCTCAATTTTCCAAGTACCAAGAGTCTCTAAAGTCACAAGATCTTAAAAACCCTGCAGCTTGTGTGTCAGGTGCAGTTTGTGTGTCAGGTAACTCAAATACATGTCTTATTTCTTCTTCCTCTGATTGGGTCATTGATTCTGCTGCCACGGAACATATGACAGGTAATAAACAAGTTTTTACTTCTCTTTCAAATACACATCATTCTAATGTCACATTGGCAGATGGATCATCATCTCGTGTTTTAGGTTCAGGGACTGTCAATCCCACCAAAAATATCTCTTTGACATTTGTTTTACATCTCCCTCAGTTTTCATTCAACCTTATTTCTATTATCCAACTCACTAAAACACTAAATTGTTTTGTTACCTTTTATTCCGATCATGTTTGTTTCAGGATCTTACGACGAATAAAATAATTGGTAGAGGGCATGAGAGTGAAGGTCTCTACTATCTTGATAAAGACTATCATACATCTACTGCATGTTCTAGTATTACATCTCCATTTGAAGCACATTGTCGTATGGGTCATCCATCTTTAATCTCTTTAAAACAACTTTATCCTAAATTTTGGCATTTGACATCATTAGAGTGTGAGTCATGTAGATTTGCTAAACATCATCGTCTTCCATCATATCCTCGTATTAATAAACGGGCTGCATTTCCTTTTGAAATCGTTCATTCAGATGTGTGGGGTCCTTGTCCCGTTGTTTCTAACACTGGTTTTAAATATTTTGTTAGTTTTGTTGATGATTATTCCCGTGTTACATGGCTGTATTTAATGAAAAATCGTTCTGAGTTATTTTCAATATTTTGCACGTTTATTGCAGAAATAAAAACCCAATTTAATTGTCCTATTCGTATTTTAAGAAGTGATAATGGTAAAGAATATTGCTCAAATGCATTTCGATTATTTATGGAACAAAAAGGAATGATTCACCAAACTTCGTGTGTGGACACGTCATCTCAAAATGGTGTTGCTGAAAGAAAAAATAGACATCTTTTAGAGGTTACTCGTGCACTTCTTTTTCAAATGAAAGTACCGAAATTATTTTGGGCAGATGTTGTTTCCACTGCATGTTTTTTAATTAATCGTATGCCATCTAGTATCCTTTCAAATAATATTCCATATTCCGTGCTTTTTCCATCTAAACCTTTATTTCCTGTTGAACCACGCATTTTTGGCTGTACTTGCTTTGTTATGGATGTAAGTCCTACTCGTACAAAATTAGATCCCAAATCCTTAAAATGTGTTTTTCTTGGATATTCTAGGTTTCAAAAAGGTTATAAATATTTTCCCCATCTCTTGATTGTTACATAGTATCTAAGGATGTTACATTTTTAGAACATGTTCCATTTTTTCCTGGTTTGTCTAATTTCGATCCAGAAACCACTACTGTTGATGATGATTTACTCATGTACACCACCGTTCAAAGATCTGATGTACCACCTCCACCATATCGACCTCCTATTAGATATGTTTATTCTCGACGTAAAGCACCTCCTCCATCATGTCCACTGCCAATTCCTTCGTCTCCAGATCCTGCTACAAACAATAATGAGTCCACTCCTGATCTTCCTATTGCTCTTCGAAAAGGTAAAAGAAAATGTACTTATCCTATTTCTTCTTTCGCAAAATATGATCAATTAACTTCTTCTACCCGAGCTTTTATTGCATCTCTTGATTCTATTTCTATTCCAAAAACTGTACACGAAGCATTAAGTCATTCTGGCTGGCAAGCTGCAATGTTTGAAGAGATTAGAGCATTAGAAGACATTGGTACTTGGAAGTTGTTTGATTTACCCACTGGAAAGAAAGCTATCGGTTGTAGATGGGTGTTTAATGTAAAAATGAATCCAGATGGGACGCTAGCTCGTCTCAAAGCACGACGTGTTGCAAAAGGATATGCTCAAACCTATGGTGTTGATTACTTTGAAACCTTTTCTCCGGTAGCTAAGTTTACTTCTATACGTTTATTTATTTCCTTAGCGACATCAAATGATTGGCCATTACATCAGTTAGATATTACAAATGCATTTTTACACGGAGACCTTCAAGAAGAAGTCTATATGGAGCAACCACATGGATTTGTTGCTCAGGGGGAGAGAGGAAAGGTATGTCATTTGTATAAATCATTGTACGGATTAAAACAAAGTCCTCGTGCTTGGTTCGGCAAGTTTAGTGATGCATTAAATGAATTTGGGTTGAAGAAGAGCAGTTGTGATCACTCTGTCTTTTATAAACATTCTGCATATGAAATTACATTCGTTGTTGTATATGTAGATGACATCATTATTACTGGGAATGATACTAAAGGCATTTCATTGCTTAAAACATTTTTACATTCACGATTTCAAACAAAAGATTTAGGACCATTGAAGTATTTTTTAGGGGTTGAAATAACAAGAAGCAACAAAGGTATTCTTTTATCGCGGAGAAAATATGTTCTAGATTTGTTGATGGAAACAGGAAAGCTAGGAGCAAAACCATGTAATACACCAATGGTTCCTAATTCGCAATTACTGAAAGATGACGGAGAATTGTTTGGTGATCCAGAAAAGTATTGTCGATTAGTAGGAAAACTCAATTACCTTACAGTAACTCGACCAGATATTGCATATCCAGTCAGTGTTGTAAGTCAGTTTATATCTTCTCCAACAGTTAATCACTGGGAAACACTAGAACATATCTTGTGTTATCTCAAATCAGCTCCTGGACTAGGATTGTGGTATGGCAGTATAAGTCATACAAATATAGAGTGTTTTGCAGATGCAGATTGGGCTGGATCTAAAACTGATAGAAGATCGACCACTGGTTACTGTTTTTTTTTGTAGGGGGTAATTTGGTATCTTGGAAGAGTAAGAAACAAAATGTTGTATCGCGATCAAGTGCTGAAGCTGAATATAGAGCCATGGCTCAATCTACTTGTGAGATAATTTGGATTTTCCAATTGTTAAATGATATTGGCATCAAGACTACCATGTCTGCGCAATTATGGTGTGATAATCAAGCAGCGCTGCACATTGCGTCTAATCCTGTCTTTCACGAAAGAACGAAGCATATTGAAATTGATTGTCATTTTATTCGCGAAAAGATTCAACAAAATCTCATTCATACGAGATATGTCAAAACAGGAGAACAACTAGGAGATATATTCACAAAAGCGCTCAATGGATCACGGATTACTTATATTTGTAACAAGTTGGGCATGATTAATATATATGCTCCAGGTTGAGGGGGAGTGTGATTTCGTTTCAGTCGTTGGATTAAGCTTGCACTTCAAGTACTTCAGTTCAAGCACTTTCGCACAAGTTTGAGGGGAAGTGTTAAAGGAAATAATAATATACATTGACTAAATAATTTATTATAGTCAATATTCAAACGTAGTCTATTATAGATATTATTAGATTAGATTTTATTACAGTAGACTAGTATAATAATAAGATACTTTTAGAGCCTATATATATGGCTTTAACTTCTACTGAAATTCTAAGTTATAATAAATCTTTTCTAGTTTTTACATTTTCTTTTTTTTTCTAAAGTTTGTATTTCATTTATAATTCCAAAAATAAAACCGAAACCAGCATTGTTTTTATATTTAAAAAAAATTTAAAACTGCTAAAAAATAAACCTAGAACTGTTAAAAAAATTGCTAATTTCATTTTTTAGCAGTTTTAAACATATCAAATAGACCACTTGTTTCCTTCGTCACGTAAATATAAAAACAACGGTGATTTCGGTTTTACGGTGATTTCGGTTTTATTTTTGGAATTATAAATCAAAAGATATGAACTTAAAAAAAAGGAAAAAAAAACTTGTTTTTGTTGTTATTTGTTAGAGAAGGTAAGTTACGTATTTTCAAAATATTTGGTTTTAAAATGATTTAATGAATTTTTATAAGGTCATAATAGGAAATAGGTATTTAAAAGTGAAAAAAAAAAGAATTATTAACTTATTTTGGTATTATAATGGAAATAACTCTAAAATAATTTATTAAATATTATGAGCGGTTTAAAATGTATTTTGTTTAAATTTATTTTAATTTTTTACCTCAATATTTTGAATTCCGCCTACCTCATTTAAGGATTTTGTACTGATATTAATATAAGTAACGGTAGTTTCTTTTTCGTGTAAAAAATAAAAATGAAAGAATTTAATTGGTTTAATTTGAAAGAATTTGAAATTTTAACATTTTTCTAAAACTACATTTACATTGGAACGGATGGAGTAAGTTCTCTAGAAAGTTGTATTGGGACAACCAAAAAAAAAGCAGTATTGGTTTGGTTTCATATCCTAAAGTATAAAAATATATTGAAACTCGCACCATATCCAAGATATGGTCGAATTATCTTTAGTTTCCAACTAATTGTATTTTTCTTTTCCAATATTATAATATACTAATATATACGCTTTTCGCTACTACTACTAATTATGATATGTCCAAGTAAGTCGGCCACTGCCGTTTTCCTCTGATTTAAAAATGCACTTCTGGTTTGGCTTCACAAAAGAAAGCCGGCTAATATTTACCGCCAAACCATCAAGGACATTAGTATAATTTATAACAAACAAATTTATCAACTCCTTAAGAACAAAGTATTGTCACTCATGCTGTGCATAACGTGATTGACATGTTTCTTAACCACGCTATAAGTATTTGGTAAAACAACACTCATCGTCCTTACTCCCTACCAGAATCAGAAGACTAATAAAATCCATCAATTTCTGTTAACATAGAAGCCCAAGTACAACTACAACACATCCTGCTATTTTTGTGGTGATAAAACACACAATGATTAAGATGCGAGTTAAACACTAATGCTAACCTGAAAAGAAATAGGCTGCTAACCTGAAAAGAAAGGATCAATATACAAATGAATATTGCTGAAATAAGAATAAAAAGACACACATATAGAAACTCCCTCCCTCTTGGGGAGCCTGATCAGATATAAAAACAAACTCGGCTATTAGTTTAGTGCCTGCTGTATGTAGTCAGTAGATTCTTGGTGTCTTGCTAATTCAGTTGGTTAATTCTTTGACGAGCGAAACCAGGCTGCATTATGTACATATACAGTCAGAACATTTACGCAATAAACCTCAGGAATATGGCAGTGTTTGATTTCTTTTTATGTAACTTCTCACTCTCTTCTATTATATATAGTTTCAGTAAAACGGGAAAACGACATGAAAATGTGTTTGGTTGCTGATGATAAAGTTTTCTAGACAATTCAGAAAACACCTGTCCCAGCTTTCTATTGATTTTGAGCTATGACATGAAAAGTATAACTGAAACTTTAGTATAATCTTTCATCTTTATATATTATATAAATTGTTATCAGAAAATACTAATGTTAACAAAATGGAAACCGTTTTCATTTTCGTAAACCAAACAAGTTTTCTTTACGTCTCAAACTGAAAAATATTTTTCTAAGTATGTGATACTCCTAGTCTTTCCATACACAGCAGCAGAAAATATGTGAGAAAAAACCATTTGTTATGTAAAGATAGGTACCTGAAGAAGCATAGAAGGAATAGCTAGAGGTGCTTCAGCAGCAACATGACTTCTAGTTTTCCTCATATTTGCTGTGGTAACCGATGGGCTGTTAGCTCCTGTTATATCCCAAAAGCTTCTTTTCTTAGCATTAGTAGCTGCTGGTGATCGAAACCGATGACTCGGGCTCCTTAGCTCACCAGTACAAGGACTACTACTAGGTGGTGGTCTGGGACGCAAGCTAGCTCTAGTCACACCCCTTTTTACATCGTCCACTCTCACTCCTTCATGCTGATGTTTTTTGCTCATTTCACGTATCAGATCATCTTTCTGCTTTAGCTGATCGTCTCTCTTCTTTAGCTGCACCGTGTGGTCCTTCTTCATTTTCCTAATTTGTGCTTCTAATTCAGTTACATTCATTATGAGCTCTTTAACAGCTTTGTCCGGAACCTTTCTCTTTGATTCTGGCGTGAAACATGTGGTAGGTAAGAAAGATGATCTAGTCCTTCTTCTCTCACTCGGCCGGGCGGTAGATGAAGGGGTCTGGAGAGAACCAACTGAGGGAGGCGTCGCCGGGGTAGGAAATGCAGCTAACGATTGTGCTTGCAGTGTTATAAGCTTCTGTTGCTGCTGTGCAAGCTGTACTCTTAACTCTCTATTCTCTTTTTGCAGTTCAAGTAAGAGCTTTGCCTGATCAGTTCCTGACTCAGATACTTGTATTACTTCTTCATTTGGATTACTTGCCTGCAATTGGATGACATTAATCCAAATAAGATTATACCATTTTTTCTAATATAATTTACCTTCTAAACATTCAATAACCCTAATCAATTGCAACCCAGTAATTAAAATAGCACATGTACACAGGAAAAAAAACCATTTCATGTATTTATATGTTAAGCATTAATAAGATCATTTCATTTTCAATAAAAACAAATGCCCATAATTCTTTAGCTATATCAGCTCCATTCAATTATAACCAAGATCTGTCCTACCTAGATTTGTTACGAGGGACAAACCTTGTTCTTTATCTCCTTTGCTCGGTCAGCCCAGTGAAGTGTGTTTTGAGTTTCACCAAACGAGAGATTGCTCGGACTGATATTAGCAATCATTACAGTATTGCAAGCTCCTCCTAATGAGTCCTTGAGGAGTTGTGTAAGCTTCGAGTTCCTATATGGGATGTGTTTCTTACCCTCCACAAGTGCATTGATGCAACTACTCAACGCCAAAAGGGAGCGGTTAATGTTAGCTCCTTCAAGAGATCTGAGCGTTCTTTGATCTGTAGCTAATGCTCTTTCTGACCCTGCTAGATCAATTAAAGACAGTTTTCCTACTCGGTTTACAAGGTTCATTGCAGCATCCTTAATTTGCAATTCAACCGCCACCTCCATGGAACAAAAGACAAAGTTAACCGAAATAAAGGAAGATAATAATAATAATTAAAAAAAAAATCTGAAAAACGAAAGAAAGGTACCTGAAGAATAGCATGTGAGCGTGAAGAGGTTTCATTTACACGAGTTGGTTCAGTAGTCCGGTTATGGTTTCCTCGCTGAAGCAATGCCATCACCTGAATATAACAAGGGAAAGCTTAATTCCATGGACTAAAAATTTCTGAATAACGGCGTTAAGAGAAATAAGTTTAAAAAAAGTACTTCATCTGTGGAATAAGCTTGGTATTGTGTCAGACCTGCTGCCATTATTCCCTGTGCATTTCAAAGTTACTTGCTATTTAGATAGGATGTAAGATATTCCAGCTTTGAAATAGAAAATATAATTGTTCTTAAAAGGCCTCGGTTTATCGAATGTCCGTACACCTTAATCAATCCAGTGAGTATTCAATCGTAAAATAAATTATAGGTAACAGCTATGAGTACAAACGAAACCATTTGAAACGAATTTAACTATATCAGAAGCAATCATGCGACATTAGAAAGCCAGTAATTTGACTAACAATTTAGGAATGACAGTCCAACCACCAGAAAGATAGTGCAAAAGACCAGACCTGTTTATCTTCGCGTAGGACTAAAGGACGACCAGGGGATATCAAATCTCTTACAGTTTCGTTATAGACTTCAAGATAAGAGAGATGAACAGCATGGTTTCCATCAAAGCTTCTCTGCCTAACCTTGGCAAAGAGATCCTTAATTGCCAAAACCATCACACCTGGATTCTCTACGGTCCCAAGCATTGTATGAGTTTTGCCAGCTCCTGTGGCTCCATAGCAGAATACTGAACCATTCCTTCCTTGCAGCACTGCTTCCACAAGTTCGGCTGTTCTGAAAAACAAATCAAATTTCGTGTACGTTTTTATTTCCAAAGTTTAGAAACAAATACGATAAGAAAAGGAGTAAATGTATTTCAAATCTAAATCAGTGATTGAGGACCCTAAAAATATTTTAAAAATCAACAATATAAGTACTGATAACAAATGAAACCTAGCAAAACCAGCTAACATACAACAACAATGTGGATCAAAAACAAATCACAACCACTACATGCTGATCGGTATACAGTATTTTCTAACCTTTCTCCAATATCTGGTGGAATATCTAGTCATTGCACTAAACTATCTCTAATGAGATAAATCCTAAAACCCTTGGAGTAGACTCGGCAAACAAATCTCTGTAAGTAGATTGAGCAAACAGTAACCAGCTCCTATGTAGCAAATGAATCCAATCAAACACACAATCTTCAATACATATGACATACTACATTTAAGCTAACGAGAAGCTAAAGTACACTAGAGCACATACATACCCATAAGAAAATAGATTATAAGAACAAACTTAGAGTTAGAAGCATAGTGAAATATTGAAATCAGCTAGTATCGATTAGATGTTAGAGCACTTACGTAGTTGAATAAACTTCCTCCTGAGCTGTAGTCTCTGGAAAAGAGGAATCGAAGGTGAAATGACGGCCACGGAGCCTCTTTAGCCGGAGATAATCATTATCATTAGCCAACTCCGTCAAATAAACATCTCTCTTATTCACGATTTTAACACACGAACGAGAACCAGCATCTTTCTCCTTCTTGGCCATTGGCCTAAGTCTCACAAAAACAAGAATCCTACTCTCACCGCCGATTCTCTCTAATTTCTCAGTCCCAGTGTGCAGCCTCCTCGCAACGGTAGATTCGTTTCCCATCGCTATATTCTCTTTACCGCTGTCCACCGGTAAGCTGAAGGTTCTCGTGTTTGTAGAATTTGGGATTGATGTATGATTCCTGTTCTCTCGCATTACGTTGTTTAACGTTTGAGGCTTTTGCTGTTGAGGTTTGTCTTCTTTTTTGTTAGAACCGAGAAGATCGACACTGGGGTGAGTGGTGAATCTTGTATCTTCGGGTTTGTGGGTGGGGTTAGGGTTTTTGAGAATCAGAGAGGATCTCTTCTGTTGTTGCTCGTACAAGAGGGTTAGTTCTTTCATTTTCTCTTTCAATCCATGGTGTGGATTTCTCATGTTGTAAGTGGTTTCTTCTTGTTTTGACCTGCTTCTGGTTTTGCGCTCCGTGTTCGACTCGTTTTGGTCGTCGTTGAAGATCTGAGACCGAGTGGAGACTGGCATTCTGATGAAACAAAAAATGTGATTTTCTCAGTAACCAAACATGCGCAGATGGATTTTTTTTTTTTTCTCACCTGTTGCAAAAACTGAAGACGAAGCTCAAGATTGGTTTAGCATTTTGGCAAGAATCAAGAGAAGAACGAAGAATCTACGGTGTTCTTTTGCTGATTTGAAGTTGAAAATGAAGAAATCTGTCCGTTTGTGATTTTGGAGTGAATCCAAACCATTGACTTAAATTAAATTGACGGTGATCATTTAAGCGAGGGAGTGCAGCTTTTAAATTTGCAAATTGCTATTGTTACACCCCCTTTATTTTTTGTTTTATACTTTAGTCACTAATGTCATGTTTTTCTTTATCAAAATTATCACTGAATTTCTTTTATTTTGTTAAATTTTTATTGGATATTTACTTTGCTAAAGAAATAATATAACATTAATAAAACGTACACAAAACTCGCCTTAAAATTGCTAAAACAATTCTTAGAAAAACAAAAATTGAAATTGCTATGGAATATATTTACCAAAAATAGTATTTTGATCTCTTGGTTATATATTTTGATTTGATTTTTTTTTTTGAGATATTTTTTTTTTATGATATTTGTTATAAATATTTAAAAATTAAAAATTGGATTTAATAAAAACTTGATAAACTATGAAATCACTTAATTCTTAACCATCCAACTGCACCCTGTTTAAACAAACATTTTTTTTTTTTAATTGTTCATAATTTTTACTTTCTTATTTTGTACAAAACTATATTTATGTAAATTTGAGATGGGTCATTCGAACATAAAGAACTAAGACCCACTAAACAAGAATTTTAATTATTCTATATATCTTATTAGAAATAACCCATAATTTTTTATGTGTAAAAATCTATTTGCCATGATTATTTTTTATATAGTCATTTAATTGTAAAATGTATTTTTTATTATTTTAAGATGTACAATTTTTTAAGCTATAATGATTGCGATAAATTTAGTCTCGAATATTTTATGAATTAAAAGAGGACAAGCTATATGAATTAAAAGTGGACAAGCTAAAAGAAAAGGCCAAAGCTATTTCCCCATCAAAATTATTATTTCCCCCATAATTTGAAAAAAATCTCATGTTGTTATTTCCTCCATAAAGGAAAATACACATTTGCCCTTATACCCATTTTTTCTTAAAAAACTATTACCCTAACATACCATTACCCATTCACTACAACTAAACTCATTCTTCACAAAACAACAAAAAAACCAGTACTTTACAAATTGAATAGAGAGAAAAACCTTGAAGAAGAAAATTCATTCTTCACAAAAGAGAGAGAAGCTTGGTGAAGAAAACTCATTCTTCACAAAACCATTCGAAGAGAGAAGATAGAAGGCTTGGAAAATGTATGATTTCTTCATTTTTCTTTGCTTTTTCATTTTCGATTAGGGTTTGGCTTGTAAAAGTTTTCTGCAATTTTTTAAATGGATCGAGCATGTGATTCCGAGATGCCCACTCAGAATCACATGCTCGATGCATACAAAAAATTTCAGAAAACTTGATGTTGTAATTTTTCCAAGATTTTATCGGATGATTATACTAGTTTATCGGATGTTGTTGTTTGTTTATCGGATGATGTTTTTTTTAATCGAATTATGTTTTTTGTTTATCGGATGATGTTTTTTGTTATTCGGATGATGTTTTTTGTTTATCGGATGATGTTTTTAACGGGACTGAAAGTTTGCAACTGATTCCGAGTGGCCCTCTCGGAATCAGTTGCACATTTTTTTTGAAAGCTTGCAACTGATTCCGAGAGGGCCACTCGGAATCAGTTGCACATTTTTTTTTGAAAACTTGCAACTGATTCCGAGTGGCCCTCTCGGAATCAGTTGTTTTTCTTTCAGAACTGTAAAAATCGGGTTTAGCTAAAAAAAAATAAGTTTCGAAATAGGTATTTTCAAGCTACGAAGTTGTAAAACGTAAAAACAAGTTTAAAGTATCTTGTTTGTCGATTGAGTGCTGTTCTCTGGCTTTGTTTGGGTTTCTTCATTTTCCATGATTAATCTTCAATAAAATTGAAGTTCTTTGTTTTAGGGTTAATTTTAGAGGTAGAATCATATATCTTGGATTAAAGTTAGGTTAATGCTGTGTTTTTTCATATAAGACTATCTATTAGATAAATGGCATCTAGTGATAAATTTGAAATAAAAATAAGGGTAATTTGGTAAAAGCAAGTCACTAGTGTTTTTGAAAGTTTGAAAGATGGAGAAAATAAAAAATAACATGGAGGAAATAGCTTTGGCCAAAAGAAAAACCACATTATATAAATCAAATTTACCTCTTGGACTATTTTTTTTTTAGGAAATCCGCCGCCACTATTCAACGAATGCGCAGACAGTTAATTTTAAGGTAAATCACGTAAGGTTTCAAACTCATAAACGTTGGTCACAATTATGTCTTACCAAAAGCTAACCGAGTTGGTTGAGTAAGACATGCTTGTGACCAAAGGTTATGAATCCGAGTTGGTTCGGTTAACTTTTGGTGGAACAAATTTTGATATATATATATAATGAATTGATTCTTAAAAGTTGGGTGTTAATTCACCAACACTACTTCTAGACTTCTAGTGCATAAAATTAGTGGTAAAGCATGGAAACTTAAAAACTCGTTTTACTAAAATTTTACATGCTTAAAAACTCGTTTTACTAAAATTTGTAAAATTTAAAACTGTTTTATATTCTTAATATTTCGGCTAAAATTTTGGGAACTGATTTAATAAAATTTACCCCCTAGTTGTTGAACCCTTTACTAAAATCAGTGTTCTTTTACAATGGATTGTGGATTTCGTAGACCGACACCGACTAATTGTAGAAAATGGAGTAAACTTAAATGAAAATAGAATTTAGCGGTTTTTTGGAAATAAAATTAAATATGGAGGCTAAAATGTAAGTTTTCTTTTAATTTAATATTGCTTGTTAGAGTAACGGTCGAATTGGTGTCAGGTCAAATATATGCAAAAGTAGTAGGCCCCATTTGTAATTTCTCAAATGGATATTGTAAGGAAAACGTTTTTGGGCGGTTTCTGGATAATGCCCGATTATGCTCATTCCCATGCCCAGTCGAACAGGTTTATTGGGCCCGCATAAATTATTATTATTGATGGGCCTTCTAAAAACAAAGAAAATAGATGTTTGGACATGCAATTTCTTAAAATTATGAATTTTGATAATGCTGCCAAAAGTGTAAAAGGTATAATTTTTTTTAAATAGTCAAGTTTAATATCACAATAGTTTTTTTAATTTTTTTTAAAATAATTCCGTTAAAACGAATTTTATGAATATATGTATTTCGATCTCTCATTATATTTTTCATACCTCATCTTCTTATGCAAGCATGGTTCTAGGTCACCTTGATAATCGTCCCCCTAGTTATTAGTCTTCATCATACGATTGAAAGAAATGTTTTTATTATGAATGATTCTGCTACGGGTTCTCTAAATTTATAGAATGTTTGCCTCTCGGGTTATTATTTCTCACAACCTTATAACTTCTCTTTATTAAAGGCCAATGTTGAGTCCATGTGGGGAATTATAAATTTTAAACCCCTTCCTCTTGAAGGCTATTTCCTCTTTAAATTTGGCTCCGATGAGATGGTCAATAAGGTATTGGATTTGACCCCATGACACTTTGGAAGTTTTTTTATAATTCTTAAAAATTGGGAACCTTTTTGTACTCTCATTAATGACCCCCATACAAAAGTTCCTATCTGGTTTAAGGTTATTAATTTGCTTCTTGATTTATGGACGACGAAGGGTTTTATTAATAGTAGCTCGACTACCAGTACCCTTTGTATGTTGACAAACAAACTAAGAGGAAGAAAAAATTACACTTTGCTCATATTTATATCATGATCGCTACGGGATTGGAAATTTGCTTTGAGATTAATTTTATGATTAAAGGTAGATACATCACTATGAATTTTGAGTATCAATGTCTCTATGTTTAGTGTGCAAATTATGTTGTATTTGGTCATAGTACTCACCTTTGTAAAAAAGGCTACATGAAGACTCTCACCCCGAGTATCCCAATTCTAATTTCGGAGAAATCTTTTCTTTCTGAGCTTGATCCTGATTTGGCATTTGGGCATCATTCGTCCTCCCTTGAAGAGTTAAATGAGGTTGATAGTGGCGAGGAGGTGGATTCACCTCCTACAAGGCTTCGCTCTTCTAAAGCCAAAACTAATGGTGAAATGGATTTGTCCTCCTACAAGACCATCACCTGATGCATTGTAAGTTTTTTTCCTTATGATAATTGATTCTTGAAGTATGGGAGGTCTCAATGACCCTGTTAGGAAAAAATGTCATTGATTTCATAATTAGTAATCGTATTTTCATTTTAATCTTAGTATAAACTAACGTCCAAAACTATAAAGTTAATTTCATCATTAGGACTATAGCTTTCTTTTGGCATGTTATTACCAACCATATTTCTCATCTTCTAGGTAGGATTTGGATTATATGGAACCTTTTCGGTATCACTGTCTCTATGTTATCCTAATCCTCTTAACATATTCATTGTATGACCAAATGTTATAATATTCACTCCTCATTTTGTTTTACCGTCATTTATGCTTTCAATAATGCTTTTGACAATTTCTCTTAATTAAATGACTTAATGTCCATTGTTGCCCAAGATAAAGGCATCCCCTGTATTTCCCTTGGGGATTTTAATGTTATTTGCAAGTCGAATGAGTGTTTGGGCTCCCTTTAAAATTGGTCATCTACAATTGACGATTTTAATAATTTATGTTACCAATATGAATTCTGTGACCTTTGTTCGACTAGATTCCAGTTCACCTGGATCAATAAACAACTTTCGAAATTTTTTCTCTCTAAAATCGATCGTATCATAATCAACCCTTACTGGGATTATCATTTTCCAATGTATTTTGATCACCTTGGTTTCCTTCGCTCCTCGAATCATACCACTGTCACTCTTATCCCTGTTTCAAATATATTATCACCAATAGCTGGAATCCCCCCATCAACTCTTCTAGAATGAGTTTCGTATCCTAAAAACTCAATCGCACTCAACTTGAACTTGTTTGTCTCAACCAGAAAAAAGTATAATGACATTATTACCAGGGTTTCTAATTCTTAAAACAACATTTTTCATGCCCAATCTTGTCTCGCTCAAGACCTTCTCAACCCTGACCTTGTCTCCAAATAAGTTAAGGCTTCATCGTCTTTCATCTTTCTTAGTCGCGCTGAATAATCCTTTTTCAAGCAAAAATCCAGAGAAAATTGGATCAAGCTTGGTTATAGGAAAACCAAATTCTTCCACAACAGTATTAAATCCCGCATTTTTTTAAACAATATTATTTTTATTAATAATGACCATTATGTCACTATTTCAACTTCTGTTAACGTTTAAGGTACTTGTGAGTTACTTTGAGGATTTTCTTGGTACTAGGCATCCTCCCAACTACCCTAGCTTGGAGAGAGTCTCATGTTTTATCTCCACCAAAGTAAATGATACCGATACGGCCTCCATGATCCGTGAGGTCACTTACGAGGAAAAGTATGCCTTATTTAGTATTTATAGTAATAAATGACCTGTGTCTAACCGATTTAATTCCATTTCTTTAAATTCTACTTGGAACATAGTAGGATATATATATAATAATAAAGTCATTGATTTCTTCCACACTGAAACTCTCGACTCCTCTTGGAACTCCACTTTCAGTGCTCTCATTCCTAAAAACGATTCCTCTTATGTGGCTGATAATTTCATAAATATTGTTATATAAAATATTATCTACAAGATCATCTCTAAAATATTAGCCAATAAAATTAAAGATTATTTCCTTTATTTAATTAACAACTCTCAGTCAACGTTCGTAGCGGGCAGAAATATCTCCGATAACATCCCTTTTTCCTAAGAACTTTTGAGGCACTACCATACTAACTGCAGAAGTAAAAGGGTTGTCTTCAAAATCGATCTGATGAAAGCCTTTGATAATTTACGTTGACAACTCATCCTCGACATTCTAGTTGCGGTGAACCTTCTCGAAAATATTATCAATTAGATCATTAAATGCATTTCCTCGCCTACCTATTAAATTATCATCAATGGAGATCCCCAAGGTAATTTCCATGATAGAAAATGATTTCAGGCAAAGAGACTTGTTATCCTTCTTCTTTTTTGTCCTTGTTATGCAAGTCATCTCTAGTATCCTTAAGGAGAAAATTAATGATAAAAACTTATGCTTTCACTGGAAATATCATAAACTTAAAATCACTAGTCTCTGCTTTACAGATGATCTTATGATTTTATGTCATGGTGACGACAACTCCCTCCTCCTCGTGAAACAGACTATTGATGATTTGCATTCCATATCTGGCCTAAAAGTCAAATATTTTTTTCTAATTTTAATCATCATATATGTATTAAACTTATCTCTATTTTGGGTTATATGAAAGGTTCTCTTCCTGTAAAAAAATCTGGCTACTCCCCCTTCTGACTGGTCGTCTCTCATACTCGGATTGTCGTCCTCTCGTTCATAAAATTACCTCGATAATTTATTCTTGGACCTCCAAGCATCTCTCTTATGCCGGTAGACTCCAACTAATCAAGTATGTCTTATTTGCTAGTCCACTTTGATGGTAATCTATCTTCATCATTCTCTTCATGATCCTTAAGAGAGTTATCTCAATATCTTTGTCATTTTTTTGGTCGGGTTCCGCTATGAAAATCTATAGGGCCAAAATGGCATGGTATAATGGTCGCATCTCCCACAAAGGAGGACGACCTTGAGATTCTTGATCTTAAAATCTGGAATCAGGCGGTTGTCCTTAATTATTTGCGGTCTATTATTAGTAATAGTATATTCTATATTTGGTGTGAATTGATTAAAACTGAAAAAATTAAAAATAATAATTTGTAGGATCTTACTCTTGGTTTCTCTAATTCTTGGACTTATAGAAAAATATTAGATATCCGTCATATGACCCATGGCTCACCTCTACCTCTCTGGCTTCGCACTATGACACCAACATCATCAAATATTTAAGGCTCGGAAAATCTCAAGTTCTCTGATATCATTCTCGATGATCACTGGAATTGGCATTTTAATATCAGATCGGCTAGAGGTAGAAATTGTATTAATCTTCAGGAGATTAACAACATTATCCTCACTACCCCCATCATAACATCCACTTCAACGATGTTCCATTATGGACTGTGAAAACCGACAACATCCACTTCTCAATCAATAATACTTATAATGTCATTCGTACGTCCTCTTTTGTCATGGGGTGAGCCGGGTTAGTATGGAATAAATTTAATATTCTTTGTTACTTTTTTATTTTGCGGGTCACCGTCCTTGGCAAGCTTACTATTGGAGACAAGCTCCTTAGTTGGGGTTTAACACCCCACTAGTTCGTGTCTTATGCAACTCTAACTCTGAACTATTTATCATTTCCTTTATGAATGTAGTTTCACTAAGATTCTTTGGAACAATGCTAAATCTTAAGTTCGGTTTTCCAAATTCCGCCTCTTGTTAGGACTCTTGGGTTTGTGAAGCGTCAAATTGGCCTCCACTTGCTTTAGCGCAGGTATTTATCACGTATGGAATGAGAGGAACTTAAGAGTTTTCTGTTCCCCTCCGGCCATTGCCTTTTTGGTGTCACCGAATTTTCTCTTATTTTCGATTCAATTTTTTGGCACCAAATTTTACTGACATGTGTAGTACAAATTTTATTAACTTATCCTTTATTATTATTACAAATCATATATTTCTGAGTCATGTTTATTATCTTTCTTGATTACCGTTTTTTTTTATCTTTCTGAGTCATGTTTATTATCTTTATTGGTTACTGTTTTTCTTTCCTCTGCAGACTGTGATTCAGTTGTTCTTTCGTTTTGTTGTTTTGAAATTACTTTATTCTTTTATTTTTGTTTATTCTACCTATTTTGTTTTTTAAAAAAAGTTTTATGTTTTTATGTGTTTTATTTTAAAATATTTGTATATCTTAAAGAGTATATTTATAAATACGTATGAACTATTTTATTTAATTTAAGGTTTTTTTTTTAAGTTTATGGACTAAGTTTGTAAATTTAAAACCCTTTTTATATTGTTAAAATTTCAGCTGAGATTTTGGGAACTCGTGATTTAATAAAAATCATACCCTAGTTGTTGAACCCTTTACTAACAGCAGTGTTCTGTTACATTGGACTGTGGATCTCGTAGAATGACTAATAGATAACAAAGGAGTAAACTCGAATGAAAACATGCTATAGGGATCTTTGTGTAAGTAAAACTAGATATAGAGGCTAAAATATAAGTTAATAACATGAGATGAGACTTCAGAAGAAAATATTCTTTTATCTGAGTTTCCTTTTAATTTAATAGTACTTGTTAGAGTAACGGTCGAATTGGAGTGAGGTCAAATTCATGCAGAAGCAGTAGGCCCCGTTTATAATTTTTCCATTGGATATGTAAGGGAAACGGTTTTGTGTGGTTAATAGCACATAATCAGAGTTTTTTGGGCATTATTACCGCACACCCATGACTCGTTACATGCATTTGTAGTGAAAAAAGAATCCAATGTTGATTTTCCATTTATTAAAATACCTTTGTCAATTTCTTTTCATTTTATATATATTTTTACATTTTAAATCATAACTTCTTTTATATTTTATAAGTTCAATTTTAAAATCTATCTATTTAACAAATCCATTAATGTTAGAATGGTAAATATATTGTATCCTTAATTTTAAATTATAACAATAAAAAAAATCTAAAACTTTATACATGTTTTATGTTTTAAATTGTTATATATATATATTTTTTGAAAACAAAACGTTAATTATATAATGCATTGTTTATATATAAATTCGGAATATATTCCGAAGAATGACATAAGATCGAAAATAGCAATATGAAAATTACCGTTAAACTAAATTGTTTTAGACTACAAAATATGAATTGTAATTCTAGAATAGTGGATGTGTTTCATTAGATTAGACTACGAAACATCAAAGATGTCGATAAAAGTCAGTAACATGACGATAAAAGCAAGAGCATCACTAAAATTTGAGTGATATGAGCTAAATTTGCTATAGTCAAGAGTTTACTGTACTGCAGCTTCTACGATAAAAAAAAATTAGAGTGTCCGAAATTGTAGAGGCGAGAGTGGAAAGAGAACCAAAAATTCTTAATTCCCAATAATAGCATGCGAGAGGAAAATCAACACAAGAGAACAAAGCACAACAATAACAGGTCGATAAAGTAATACAATCGCAAAGACTTGAGCGATCTGAGACCATAATCGTCATATCTAATAGTCAATTGTAGTTTATACTACAAGAGATGGAGAAACACGCATTCGACAATAGTAAGATGGAAACATATCACAATACTACATCGTCCAAACAACCTTGAATCGAAAGAATAAATTATTGAGTTCATATCCTCGTTCCCAAATATGGTAAACTATCGCATCGAAGCAAGATTTCCAAATATGACGGTTTCTAAAGGGTGGCCAATCCGAAGCCACCATGATCCATGATGGTCAATCATCACTGTTAAAAATGAACTCATAATTGGTGGTGGCACCAACCCATATATCATAAGTGTAAACATACTCACGTATAATATAGTTGATGGATTCAACACATGATTTACACAACACACAATTATAACGTGAATTTAATCCACAACTAATAAGTTTGTTCTGAATATAAAACGTACCCTTGATGACAAGCCAAAAATCAAAGGAATGAGTATATTACTTATGCCAAACTAACACAATACACCCAACATGGGGGTGGTCGTATGGATTGCATTATATATGTCTTTGATTGTGAATTTTATGTTTCTCATTTTTTGTGTTATAATAGTTCGCATCATTATAGTTTATGCTACGATGTAGGAAAAAGAGGATGCGATTGTTTATATTTTGAAAGTTGTGATGGTTTCTAGCACCAACATATCTTATTTGGGTCGTCTAGTTCCATTGACCGTCCAAAATGATGTCGGAAACCTTGAAATTGTTGCATAGTTTAGAGTCCCAAATAATAGTTTGCCCATAGTGGGTTACCATAAAGTTATAAGTAGTTAGGTGTTGTAACAAAATGAGGTATTATTCTCATTACTAATTTTCACCTATACGTTTTTCTATTCAGAGGCCTAAAACACAAAGTTTTCCTCCAAATCCATGAAGGAGAAAAGTCAAGCTTTAAATACCAATTTTTTTGTCTTTAATCATCTTAGTGTAAATTCAGTAAGACTAGATTAATTTGTCATTTTTACTAACTATAGATCACAAGTGTTTGAGGACAACCGCTTGATTACAATTTTTTAGGTCTAGAATCTCAAGGTTGCATTCCGACAAGGGAAAAATTACAATTGACCAAACCATTTTCGCACATAAAACCTTCATCCCATGGACAAACCAAATAAAACGATGAAAAGACTTGGAAAGTTCTTTGAGAAATATTGTGGGAAGATTGAAGATGGAAGACCAATAAACATGACCCGCCAATAACACATATTTATAAGTTAAATCCTTTTCGTATTGAAATAGATGTTTGGGAGTTCATGACGCAATTCATGTACTAATTTTATCTAGAAATTGTAATAGTATTTATGGGAAAGACAATCGGTAAGAAGAGGGTCTCCAAGGTTATATAACCGTGAGAGAAACAATCGTAATCCCAAAAATATTTTTTGACTCAGTTCTTAAATAAGGTTTAACCTTAGACAAGAATATGTGACTTTTTTTGGAGCTAACTCTAAGGCTTAAGAGATAAAAAAATAATATCCTTAAGACCATTATTTATAATACTTAAGAAATTAATGTCACTACAACTATATATAATTAGATCATATACAAAGTATAGTCTGATAATCTTAAGCTTCTAACACTTCCAGTGGAGTTTGAAATTTGCATAATTACTTTCCTCTTTAATGATACTTCAAGAACTTTTATGATTAATATGAGTAATAGGCTTTGAATATTCCATGTAGATATAAGTTTATATTAATAGTATAATATGGAGTAAAGATACATTAAATAATTCACGTGATCAGTTGGTCCAAGAAATTCATATACACCAAGTTGTTGAGAATAAGGTGTCATTGAACATTGTAAAAATCTTTCATTATGTCGATTTAGGAGAGATCCCCAAGCCCTGATAATTAGTTTGGTAACCCCTCGAAGCTCATGGGATAGGAGGATGTTATATGTAATATTATGACCAACCATAATAACAGACTGAGATTTTCAATTAGATGATAAAAGAAGTCATTTATTCTATCGACCAAGATCTTATTGATAATCTTATAGACCATATTGCAACAAACAATTGGCCCAAAATCCTCGGCGTAAGATGAGATATCCTTTTTGAGGATTAAGGCGATATTGGGGGAATTCCGATAAATCTCAAGAAATCTTGTATTAAAGATAATTTTACTCATAATGTTCTACTATTGCTTGAAAAAATAAGTATTAAAATCATAAGTCCTTAGAGATTTATCGATATGAATATTAAAAATGATACTTTTAATTTTTGCACAAGTAATAGGACGAACCATTGAAGTCTTTTTTGGGAAATAATTTTAGTAGAAATAAGTGAGAAAACTTTAGTGAGTCCATAATTCACGTGGGTGGGAGGAGAGGAGTGAAGCCTATAAGATTAGAAAAATAGTTTGACTAAGGTACCCGCCACCCCGTGTGGGAAAGTGGCGATATCCTCGTTACTCTTGGAAATTGAGATAATTATATTTCTCAAAATATGATTTTTAATAATTTTTATGGAAGAATTTTATGTTATGATCCTCATGTTTGAGTCAAGTCTCTCTAAATTTTTGTTTGTAAAAACTTATTTGGCACGACTAAGGAAAGTAATGACGGATAAAGAAACAATCGTATCAGAGACCATAGTGGGGATCAAAAGATTATCAAATAAAAAGATAGAGACAAGAAAATGTAGTGTTTGTCATTAGACACCTTATAACTTATATCTTTATATTACTTACAATTAAGGCCGCATATGGCATATTGAAAATGTTTGAGTTTATAAGAAACCAAATCCACGCCATGAGCAGAGATCAGAATACTCCAACAATAAGATACCAACTCATTTTATAAGGGGTGAGATTGCCGCATGTTAAAGAATTTAAATATTTTTTCTCATTAAATGGTATAAATGTGTCTAGTTTTAAAGTAATTGTGTTGTGGTTTGAAGAGCGGGGATGCCCATGATTGATAATAGACATGAGAAAAATCAACCTAATAACTATTAATTAAAGCTCAGTCAATTTTAGTTATAATTGGTTTTGTGATATTTTTTTGGCCCAAGTAAATTAGAAACCATCTAAGATTGCTTAGCTCACATTGATGATATTAGTTATTGAATTCGTCAATAAATCTATGATCAGACGAGCTAGTCTATTCCTGAGGTTTACGAATTGTATTGAAATTCCATAATAGCGATCCAGGAAAATCATAACATGTTGACAAAAAAACCTCCAGATCAACCCATAAAGGGCGTCGATCGGGTCATTATTGAAATCATAGATGGTAAAGAAGAAAAAATGAATAATAAAATTCAAACTATAAACTTTGTAATAAATTAGTTGCGGGGAAAAATAAAAGATAAATATGGAAAAGACACCTGAGTTCCATATAATCTAGATCATGTCCATGTGATGGGAAAATGAGTTAGTGACGTAACTCTAGAATAAGTCATACTTCTAATAATGAATTTAAATTTATTTAACGAGACTCTAGTTTCTATTGGATTCATGATTGAGATACTATTACTAATGATAAAATCAATGGTATCGATTTGACATATTGGGTCATTTAACCCGCATATATTCTAATAAGCAATAAATATTAAAAATTTACAATGGTGGAATCCAACCCAAAATCGCAGCTAAATTTTTACTATTTAATGACTCACTTTTAAGACTACCTCTTGATGAGTTCGGATTATCCGGTCCCAACCCACTATATTATCTGGACAAGGGAAATTCAGACAATTACGTACCACTGAAATATCCGGACATGACAAAAGTAAAAACACTTAAACACTTTTTGACTAAGTTATGTGCTAATCAGCTTAAAAGATTAATGGGTCCTTAAACTTGACCCGGTTTCATAACTTGACCTGTAAGCCCATGGGTCCTTGATTAAGGGTATAAATGTCCCAACCACTTTCATTAACGAGGGTAATGAACATTTAATACAACGAGGTTGCTCAAATCTCTCACTACTTAATACCAAACACTTAATACTCAAAATACCTTACAAAACACTTTACAAAATTACCCCCAACCTAAAATAAACCAAACCAAATTGGCGACCACAGTGGGAGGCGACGATGCCTGAATCTTGCATTCAAAACCAGTAGAAAACACATGTTCGGATGGATCCGAACGAGCAAGAAACTCTACCACCTGTGGTAGAGATAGTTGGGGAAAATAAGGAATGCACCATCGAAGAGCGAGACAAGTTGAGGGAAGAAATAGAGGCGTTGAGGGCCATAAAACAAGCATAATTGGGTATAAATGAGAAGTCAATGGCGTCAGCCATCCATCATACTAACAATCTTAGGGAGAATGATCCATCAGCAAAGACTCATTTGATTTCAAAAAAGACCCATGTCCATTCTAAGAAGACTCACCGGTCTAAGCCCGTTAAAAGTTAAGATTCTGATTCCTCCAGCAGCTCTTTGAATGAGACTGAGCTTGAGGAGTCTTTGCCATTAAAAAGTGATGAAGGGAGGTCCAGGAAAAAAATAAAGTTAATTAAAAAATATTCAAGAAAGAGGGACAGACATGAGAGGCTTAAAAGGCATATGGGTAAAGGGTCATCCCACAGCCACATACATGTTGATCAATTGCTGATAGATTATTTTGTTTTTTCAGACCGAACCAGGTATTTTGGCAACACCTAATGAAGACACAGTCTTTAGTCGTAATAAAAATTGGAGATAATCACCCTTGTCTGCCAAGATACTGTCCGGAAACCTACCCAAAAGGTTTGATAGTTCCAAAATGGAGAAGTATGATGGGAGTAAAGATCTGGATAATTATCTGGAGCAGTTTAAAAACTTCATGATGAATTTTGATGATGATGACAAACTTCTATGTAAAGTCTTCTCCCAATCTTTTACGTGAAGTGCTCTTAAATGGTACAATAGTTTACCCCAATGATGTATCAAAAACTTTGATACATTATGGGTTGCCTTCCGAAGGTAATTTGCGGGAAGTAAGGAGGTGAAAGGAAATGGAGATACTATCATCCATTGTGCCCAAGATCCAAACGAGTCCTTAAATGACTACATAAATTGGTTCGTGAATACCAAGAACGGGTTAGCAGATTGCTTCGAACAAGTGGCAATTGCTTCTTTGAGACAAGGGTTGAACTCTGGGAATCTGGTTGATTCAGTGACCAGGCAGAAGGCCGTGACTTGGGGTGGCTTGTTAAATCAGGTGGGAAAGCAGATTAACGTGGATGAAACCAAGAAAACCAGGGTGCACCGTCAAGTGAGGTCCACCCCAACAGCTCAAAACCAAAACCAGTCCGGGTATAAGGCTAAGGAGACCGGACAAGGGTCCAACAGGGCTAAGCAGGCTAAGTCCAACTAAAATCAATCTCAGAGTCAGCAGTCAAGGAGTAAAAGAGGTCATTGGGTTCAACCGCAGTGGTTTGCAAAATTAAAAGAGAATGTGGCCATATATTATGATAAGACCAAGGATGAAGTCCATTTCCAGAAACCAACAGCACTACAGTCTCCCAGAGACAGTCAAAATACTTGTTTTTACCAATATCATAATGATATCTGTCATAACACCCAAGATTGCATTACTCCGAAGAAGGAAGTAGAGAATCTCATTGAAAGAGGTAAGTTGGGGGCTTATGTCAAAAGAAGATGTGGAAATAGGCCTAACAATGCTCCTCGAACTGGCCCTATGAACAATGTGGGAACATCTCATCCGGAGGGGGCAATGGTGATCTTTGAAAGATTTGATGTTGATTCGGAGTACTTGGATCCTGATCCAACCCGGAATAAAATAAGGATCATAACGGATCAAACTTAGACGATTTCCGGACTCATTAGTTTCTTTGAGTCACTAACTATATTCGGAGGGGATACCATGACAACGCCCATTCCTTCATCAAGAAAGAGGCATGTTCACTCTTTGGCTAATTAGTTGGAAGGAGACATGTCTTCTTATCAGTTTCAAACCCATTTTCCATTTATAGTTTTTGATGAGGATGAAATAAGAAATATTGTTGGGCCTCATGAGGATGTTGTGGTAATAGGAGCATCTATTGGGGGAAATGATATCAGACGAATTCTGATAGACGCAGGCAGTTCAGCAAACATCCTATTTTTAAGTTCTTACAAGTAGATGAAGATCCTACCGTTATTCAACGATAAAACAGAACCATTGTGGGCTTGACAGGAAGCTCTGCGGATGTAATCGGGGAGTTTGAGGAAGAGGTGTTATTGGGAAAGAGGCCTTTAAAAAAGTTGGTCAGAGTGTTATTTGTTATGGTAGATTGCCCCACATTTTATAATGCAATCTTTGGGAAGTCCTGGCGCTCTAGAATGCATGTTGTGGCCTCAAAAGTCCATTAGTGTTTAAACTATGCGGTTCAAGGGCAGGTGGGTGTTGTCCGAAGTAGTCTAAATATAACAAGGGAGTGCTATGCAACTGCACTTGCTCCTAAAACTTTGGGAGCAGTTCGAATAAATGAATATTAGCAGTTATTGGGGCCTTCTGAGGGGGAGGGTGAGATTGATGACCCCAGAGAGGCCCCTAGTGTTATAATACCGGTGGAGGAAGTTGAAACCTACCCCCTAGCAGAGGGTATAAGTATCAAGGTTGGCTTCAAGATGCCGTCAGAGTTAAAAAAGAAATTGTTGTCCTTTTTGTCAGACAATCAACATGTTTTTGCTTGGTACAATGGTTATGTAACCGGAGTAACTGCAAGCGTTATCTCGCACAAACTATCATTCTCAGTGATGTTGCACTTGTTGTGCATAAAAGAAGGGACTTCTCTAAGGAGAAAACTGATATAATAGTCCAAAAAGTTGACCGACTTACCAAGATGGGGTACATAAAGGAGTCTCGGTATCCTTTATGGACTGCCAATCCAGTGCTAGTCAAGAAAAAGAACGAGAAATGGCGTATGTGTATTGATTTTACTGACCTCAACAGAGCTTGCCCAAAAGATCTTTATTCGTCCTCCTGGTAGATCAGTTGGTGGACTCAACGTCTGGAAATAAGTTATTGTCCTTCATGGATGCCTTCTCCAGGTACAACCAGATTCAAGTGGATCCGAATGACCAAGATCATACTACATTTGTTACAGACATGGGTCTCCATTGTTATAAGGTGATGCCTTTTGCGTTGAATAATGTTGGGGGCTATTTACCAGAGGCTAGTAAACAAAATATTTGCTAATCAGATTGGCAGAAATATGGAGGTATACATAGATGACATGATGGTTAAAAGCTTAGAGGAGGATTTGCATATAATTGACCTTCGGGAAACTTTTTCCAATCTGACAATGGTGAATTTAAAACTGAATCAAGAAATATTTGTCTTTGGGGTTCGATCCGGAAAAGTTTTGGGGTATGTGATAAGTGAAAAAGGGATACAACCCGATCCGGATCAGTTGAATGCCCTATTAGAAATGGATCCTCCCTAGAATATTAAAGAAGTCCAGAGGCTTACTAGAAGGTTGGCTGCCTTGAATCGTTTTATTTCAAGATTTTCAGATAAGTGTGCTCCGTTTTTCCAAACTTTGAAGAGCGCTAAAGACTTTAATTGGTCTCCACAATGCAGCCAAGCTTTTGATGATATAAAGAAACACTGATCTTCACCAAAGACTCTTTTCAATCCCATACAATGAGAAACACTGTATGTATACTTGGCCGTGTCAGAATGCGCTATTAGTGCAGTATTGATAAGAGAGGTGGACAATTACCCTCATCCGGTGTACTACATTAGCAAAAGCCTGATAGATGCTGAGAAAAGGTATTTGAAGCTTGAAAAGTTGGCACTAGCCTTAGTAATTGCTGCAAGAAAAATAAGGCCGTATTTTCAGTCTCATTTCAGTAGAAGTGGGTGATTATGACATTGATTTTACCCCACAAACTGCTATGAAATCTCAATATGTTGCTGGCTTCCTGGTAGAATTCCATCCGGATATAAGTTCTAAACAAGTTTCAGAAGGAAAAACCAAAAAAGAATGAGTAGTCTGGACTGATGGTGGGTCAAGCACAATGGGTTGTGGAGCTAGAATTTTCCTAACCTCTCTGTATGGTGATGAAATGTACCAGGCTATATGCTTTGGGTTCAGGGCCTCTAACAATGAGTCTAAATATGAAGCAACTATAACTGGTCTCAAATTAGCTTTCCAATGTGGGGATAACAAAGTTAGGTTTATGAGTGATTCCCAGTTTTTTATCCATCATGTTCAAGGTCAATCTGAGGTTAAGAAGGAATAGCTGATTAAATACTTACTCGTCCTTAAAGAGGTGGCGGCCAACTTCAAAAGTGTTTGTTATGAGCATATTCCTAGATCAGAAAATACACTGGCAGATTCCTTGGCAACCATAGAATATTATGAGTCATATCCTTGGATTCATGTACACGAATGCCCATCCATACAATCAAGCCAGAACAAGGAAGAGGAGGAAAGCTTGATTATACAAGTAGTTCAACCTAGAGATTGGATATTTCCCCTTTTCAATACATTTTTGATGGAGTTTTGCCTCCGAATAAAGCTATAACAAGAAAAATTAAACACAGAGCTCGTGGTTTTTTTTATCATAAGGGAAGTTCTCTATAAAAAAATCTTTCAGTAGATCTCTCCTGCGTTGTTTGGGGGTTGAAGAATCTCAAGTTGTATTGTCTGAACTACACGATGAAGAAGGGTCAGCACATTATGGTTACAATGCACTAACCCGAAGAGTATTGTTGGTTGGGTACCATTGGCCATCCATAATGGCAGATGCTAAAGAAATGGTAAAGAAGTTTGATTCATATCAAAGGTATGGGAACAAAGTTCATGTGCAAGCAGTTCCTATGGAGTCAATTTCTGAGCCAGTACATTTTGATCGTTGGGGATTGGATTTAGTTGGGCCTCTGCCAATGGCGTCCGAATGGTGTAGAACTATTGTACTTGCTATTGATTACTTCTCGAAATGGATAAAGGCAGATCCTTTGGCAGGATCCACTTCGAAAGTTGTCATAAAATTCATCTTATCCAATATATGTTGCAGATTTGGGATTCCTCAAAAGATTACCATAGATAACGAGCCACAGTTTGATAACAAGGATATGGAGAATTTTTGTGCCTCTAGAGGCATCCAGGACTGCTTCTATTCTATTTTCCATCCACAAGCGAACAACCAGGTTGAAGTTGCTAACAAGACCATTTTGTTTGGATTGAAAAAGAATCTAGAAGGGGTTGCGGGGAAGTGGCCAAGCTATCTCCAAGAAGTATTATAGGCATACCGAACTACTCATCGGGCTGCTACGTAATAATCTTCTTTTGCTTTGGTGTATGGAATGGATACCATTACCCCCATTGAAGCTACCCTACCATCATACAGGGTCTATAACTATTCCGAACAGGCTAATGAGATGAAAATTAGGAATCAGTTGGACTTAATAGAAGAAAGAAGGGTTAAAGCTCACTTGAGAACATCTCACTACCAAGGCTTGATGAGGAGCAGGTTTGCTTCCAAGTTCAAGATAAGAGATTTTCAACTAGGAGATAAAGTTTTGAGAAACATTTTCCTACACACTAAGGAGAAGCAGTTTGGTAAGCTGGCTCCGAACTGGGAAGGCCCTTATGAGGTCTCCGAAAAGCTTAAGCCTATGATATATAGGCTTCAGGACAAAGAAGGGAGGGTTTTGAAGCACCCATGGAATATTGAACATCTCAAGTTATATTTAGAATAAAAGTTGTATAGATATTTACTTATTAGATATCAATGTAAATATTAGGGGGCATACTCTTTCTTACCCTGGTGACGCGAGGAGGTTTTAATGAGGTGTCCGGTTTTTTATTTTATAAAATGTAATGCCTTCTTAAAACATCCGGTGTGGTTTAACTACAATTCAATTCAAGTAAAAATCTTTGGTTTAACACTTTGGATCTTTGATAGATCGGATTAACCTGGTTGAGTGATAACCACTAAATACATGTTATTAGAGATATTAAACACTCTCACTTTAATACTTCTGAAATACTAAAGACTACTTAAATATTAGCCATGAAAAATTTAAAGGAAATAAAATATTAAATAAATGAAGGTTTGATAAATAAACCTATTCGGACTTTGTCAGAATAGGAAGAACAAAACATGTCTTGGCCATCTAAGGACTTTAAGTATTTCAAAGACTTATCCAGACACTGACCGGATAACATTACAAAATATGCGTTGGCCATCCAAGGACTTTAATTGTTCATCAAAGATAAAATAATATGATTAAACCTCAGGGCTTGTTCTATTCGGATATCTCACCACCACCGCCTTTCTTGGGAATTTTGAGTTCAACACTTGAACTCTCACCAGTTCTCTCTTCGTCATTTGTAGTGGAATCAATTCCACTGGAGTAGTTTTACTTGTCACCGGTTACCATGGTATGATGAGGAAAGTCTTTGTATTCCACATATTTCCATAGGGGACCAAGGGTCCTCTTCGGAAAGGTTTCATGGAAGAGCAGCACCATGTCAGACCTGGCTTCATCGTATCTTTTCTCAAGAGAGTCTATCACTTCGTTGGTATATTTATCAATACCTGTCTGAATAGCTTCCTCATATTGCTTAACCAAGTCTTATTTCTCCTTGGAATCTTAGACACAATACCTTCTAAGGAAGTCTTCTCACCAAACATGGTATGAATGACACCATCTTTGGTCTTCAGGTCATCCATTAATGATGTAAGGTCCTTTTCCAAACCAGAGAACTTAGTTTGGAGCTTTGTACTGGCAGTCTTTGAAGTGGCCAGCTTGGTTGATAGATCTTCCTTGTCCTTCCTCAATGCTTCTATCTCTTTCTTCAGTTCTTCTATGCTCTGATTGGCATTGGGAAGATTGGTTGACAGAGACTCCTTGTCAGTGGTGAGGGAATTGATGAGAGTGGTCTGGATTTTCACTTGTCTCTCCAAATCAAGCACTGGCTGGATGTGAACAATGAGAGAATGGCTTAGAATGTCTTGCTCTCAGGATACGGAGAAAGACTTACCATTAAAGGTCATCATGTTAGTAGAGCTCGAAGAGCGATAGGGATCTGCGAAATCATCATTCTCAGAATCATTGAAGTATAAATCAATGTCTTAAAGGGTACTAATGTCCACTCCTTCAATCCCTCCCCCAACACCCTCTCCGGACTACAAACCTGTTGGGATCTTCTCTTGTAAAGTGGGATCAACAGGGGCTGGTGGAGGTAGAAGCTCCGAAGGGCGAATAATTATTTCTTCTCCTAAGGTGACCTTCTTCTTTTTTGCATCCTTTTCGTCATTGTTTGCCCTTCTTTTCCGGTCCTTTTTGGGAGGCTTTGGTGGGTTTTGTGACTCTCCCGTTTCCCTTACAGTTTCATCATCTACCACCTTGAGCAGGGCAACGTCAATTCCCTCTTGGTTCCCCAAACCAGTCCTCTTCGTGGCTGCTTGAACCGGCTCCGCTGTAACTTTTTTCTTCTTCTCTTCATTTTGCTGGGATATTTTGGTCTGGAAAGTAAGACCAGTTTACTATCTTTGGCCTCCGTTCGCTTGAGAATTACACCAGGAGGAGACGGTGTAGTTAGCTCTACCCATGAGAGGTCCCTCCGACCTGTGGTGTTCCACATATGGGACCTCACAAGATTTTCTGAGGTGAAGAAATTGTGGAAGGCATTCCCCCTACGCTCCGCAGTCTATATATTAAGCTTGGCACAGGTTGTTTGCCCCTCATCTAGATGTCTAGTGAACTCCTTTGGTAGCACTGAAAAAGGAGTGACAAATTAATCAGGAGAGGAATACTTATGATTTAAAAATAAGAGCATGAAAACAAAGATAAAAAACTCACCAGTACTCTTCCACCTGCTAGTTAACATGCTGGGATTGGTGTTGGCCTTGATCTTTCTATCGTTCACCCATGTCCCACTGATAAACAAGAACCGTATCCTCAATTTCTTCTCAGACTTCAGCAAGTCGTCTACCACCTTGAAATTGTTCCCCATATTATGATGGTAGAATGAAATATGGTGATTCTTGCATAAACTTGCCACAACGGAAAATTGCTCCATTGGGAGTGGGAATTTGGATAACCTTGATTCTATTATGCAAGCAAGGAGAGAATACCAGGCGTTTGGGCTTAGCTGGCTTGGGCAGAGCTTAACCAGGTGGAAATACCTAGAAATTTATAGGTCCAATGGGAACCAAAGTCCCCAGTTTAGCACCTCAGTGAAGATAACCATTTTGTTAAGTTTGCAGCCCATCGGGGTCTCCGGAGTGATAGGTATCCTTACCTTCACTGACTCTGGGATTCCCCATTTCATCCGGATCCGGCCCAACTCAGCGGTATGGGTGTAGACATAGTTGATTTTTTGTAAAGCCAACAGATATTTAACACTGACATTTTTAAAGCAATGACCTACCTTGCCCTCTAGGCACTCCAAAAGCTCTAGATGTCAGACCTTGACTTTGCCTTTGCCCTTCCTGTCAGAAGCAACATCCCTCGTTTGACCTGATACTTCAGTTTCAAATTGAGCCTCCTCGATGCTGTCTTCCATTACTTCTTCCATCACTGTGGAAGGT
The DNA here is from genome assembly GCA_036936605.1 of Limnanthes douglasii subsp. nivea. Taxonomy (NCBI): domain Eukaryota; kingdom Viridiplantae; phylum Streptophyta; class Magnoliopsida; order Brassicales; family Limnanthaceae; genus Limnanthes; species Limnanthes douglasii. The sequence goes on along the minus strand of JAUPFV010000001.1, from coordinate 213,640,024 downwards.
TTATCAATTGCCTTGGATGGATGAAGATCAGCTTCTGGCACTAAAGGTTGTTCGGATGGATTAAATCTTGTTGTTTCTGAATGCCTGGTGTCCAGTTAAGATTGGGATCCGGAGGGCTTGACCCCAGGGGCTACTTTAGATGCCTCCGATCCGGAGGGCTTATCTATTGAGATTACTTTAGATGCCTCCGATCCGGAGGGCTTATCTTTTGAGATTGCTTTAGATGCCTCCGATCCGGAGGGCTTTGGCAATGAAGTAGTTTTTCGGGGACTTCTCAACATCAGAACCTATGGCTATAAAGGAAGGAAGTTTCTCTGACACTCGAAACCGTTTTTTTTAGCAACAGAAGGTTGGGACTCATGAACAGATGAGCTTGAGGGAAGAGGAGAGAGGCTTGGTTTGAATAACTATATAGGCTTAGGATTTATGGAAGAGGATGATCCTTGGTCAGTATCTTGGTTCGGTTCACCATACTTCTCACTCAGGGAAACTGAGAGACCGGCAGCAATGCGATTCTCTCTTTCAACTTTTTTCGCCCTTTCTAGCTCTGATAAGTTTAACCAGCCGCCTTTAACAAGTGTGTTTCTGGTTGTGAACATAAAAGTCTTCAAGAACAAGTTTGAAATAAGAGTGAAAATCTCTCTAGAAAGTTTTTGAGTGATGAAGACAATGAAATAGTGAAAAAAGATTTATATAGCAATAGAAAAAAGTAATTGTTACCTAGGAGAAGTTGAAGAGGGTTTGGCAATGATTAAAGACGCCGCAAACGTGTGAAGGATTAAATGCCTAGGTAACTTTCGAGACTTAATGGGTGCGCCGATCTAGGAAGAAAAACGGATGGTAGGTCGAACCAGATTGTGACACGTGTCCCACGATCCAAAAATAAAACTCTTAGAATTTTGGAAAGAGAAGTTAGTTTGGACAGACTTTGAACTGAGTTAATAATGAGAATAAACCTCATAGTACAGATTACACAGGCAGATCGGACAAAGTTACTACGGGCTATGTAGATTTTTTTAGTCTTACCAACGATATTTGGCAATGCCTAAAAAAGGGGCTATTGATGAGTTCAAATTATCCAGTCACAACCCACTGTATTATCCGGACAAGGGCCATTCGGAAAATAACGTACCACTGAACTATCCGGGCAGGACAAAAGTAAAAACACTTAAACACCTTTTGACTAAGCTATGTGCTAATCAACTTAAAAGATTAATGGGTCCTTAAACTTGACTTGGTTTCATAACTTGACCTGTAAGCCCATGGGTCATTGATTAAGGGTATAAATACCCCAACCACTTTCATTAATGAGGGTAATGAACATTTAATACAACCAGGCTCCTCAAATCTCTCACTACTTTATACCAAACACTTAATACTCAAAATACCTTACAAAATACTTTACAAAATTATCCCCAGCCCAAAATAAACCAAACCACCTCTAATAGAATAAATAATATGTACCTTACTGTTTGCTTCTCGAAATATCCTACTTGATGGATTGTATACAATAAAGATTGAAATAAACAAAACTTTTGACATAAAATTAGTGAGAATACAAAAAATAGTCAAATAAATATAAATTATAGTGGATAGTAACTCCAAAAATAACCCATATTATATAATTAATGATGATGATCTATAATAAAATCTCGATTCCTACAAAATAATAGGATTCCACAACAATGTGAGGCCTAGTAGGGTTAAAGTATAACCATTATCTCTCTAATGTTTGCACCTTTGTCATAACCCTTAGTGTCACTAACGTCTTCAGTTTCTTGTGAGATAAGTAGGATCATAAGCTATTTGCTAATTGTGCCCCCGTTCTAACCCCTAGCATTATCATCGTCTTCCTTAGGGAAACAACATCTTCATAACCCAACCATGATTCTCATGCCTCTATGTCGAATATTTACTAAAAAACGTCAATGAAAGATTCAAAGGTGCATTTGCAACTTTCGGGTCTTACAATAACCATCGAGAAAGCTCTAGAAAAATTGTGCATACATAAATAATCACGAGGACATCACAAGTTATTCAAGATAAAAACAAGCATCATGATAACCCCGATAACGTGAGATAAAATTATCGAGTAATATATTATATATGAATTAAACAAGCCACTGATTAAGGAATACCATACGACACCGAGACTCTATGGAATAACCGACCATGCTTGACTCCGAGATAGTAGACAGAGGTGAGATAGTGAATGATAGCCAATGACAAGACTCATTGGAAGAAACAACCATACACGACTCGGACGAATAATATAAAACTAAGATAGATGGTGATGAATACCAACATAATCCAATAAGATTCCCTTGAAGAACTGTTTGTGCTTAAATATGACGAAATGGTCAGAGGAGAGATAGAGATAGACAATCGATATCAAAATTTTATGAAGTATCTTCCATGCTCATAACTGATGAAGATGACGTAAATAAGTGAGTGAGATATATATATTTAGGTCACAAAAGAGTGAAAGAGAGAAAAAGAAAAAGAAAGATAAAGATAAAAAACAACAAAATATATATATAGAGATGTTAGACAAGTTTGGTCGAGAATAATGAGATTTTAAATATTTTGTAATTCAAAAACATTATCTAGGGTTTAAGGTTAAGAGGCATAAAACCACCACCAAGACTAGCAGCCAACGCAATGTATCTAATACAAAGTATAAATATTATCATTCTAAGATAGAGAGAATAAAAACCATTTTATCTCTTATGATTTCTATTTAACAAATTAATATTTTTGTTACATATTTGATTGTTTATTATAAATAATTTTTTAAAATAAAATAATAACACTAGTTTTGGATAAACACTTAAATACACATTTTGAATTTTATTTAGTTCATCCAAAATAAAGATAATTTGTCTTGATTTAGGGTGAAGTGTCATTTAATATCCCCAAATCAAGCTTATTTACCGTATAATGTCTAATAAACGAGCTTAATATTATTTATCATTCATCCAAATTTATTAATTACCACTTAATAGCTATTTTTAAAAATACCTCAGGTACTCTTTACTCGGTATATAAGTCTTTTATATTATGTATTTTCTCTTTGTTATCTTTCTTCTTATAGTTTCACGAAGAAGATAATTTATATCAATACTGAAATTAAATTCATAAAAAAGTTTGAGACAAAATCGTGTATGAAACTTCACAAGAAATTGGTTTCACTCCATAATAATCTAAATAGATTTAAATGATCTATTTAGCTTCACTGTTCAAGTTCTATAAGTCCCCTTATAGATTTCTTATCGGTTCATCTTTAGATTTGTATTCATAACTTAATTTATTAATATTCAAGGAAAATAAAGAATTAAAACACATTTATAGTAAAAAACTTGGAAACTACAAGAGAAGTATATACATTTAAAGTTCATAGTGGGAAATTATGAAGCATGTCATAGTTTATATCTTTTGAAGCTCTCAATTTATGTTTTTGTATTTGTTGCTGTTTTTTTTATAATAAATAGAATATAAAAAAATTCAAAACTTTACTTCATTTGTGTATGTTGTAATTTGATTTGATTTTATGGGTTTAGTTGAATTAATGGTCGATTTGGGGTGAATAAGACGATCATTTTTGTGCGAAGAAGACGAACCGTGATTTATGAATGCTTTTATGAAACGTGTGAATCACGAATGTATATGATGTGAATTACGAATGTATATATACAATAAAACATGAATCGTAAATGCATGTACAAAATGAAAATTGAGAATAATGGGTTAAATGCAAAGTAATAATCATGGGTTACATGCGGGCTAAGAATCGTGGCTTAAATATGAATTGAGAATCACATGTTAAATATGAACTAAGAATCAAAGATTAAATACAAACTGAGCCATGTAAATATGAACTAAGAACAATGGGTTAAATATGAAATGAGAATTATGTGTAATTCTGAGATGATGTATCTTTTTGGACACTGTATGTTATCAGATGCAATTTGTTTTAAACATTACTCGTATGATACCACTCTTGTTTTAAGCCAAAACCATATTTTTAATAGAAACGAAAAGAATGCACCTAATTCTGAGATGGCATCTCAGAATCAGGTGCATTCTTTATGTAAAAAAACAAAACACCTGATTCCAAGGTGGCATATCAGAATTAGGTGTCACTTTTTTTAATTTGAAGCACATAATAGCGAGAAGCCATCTCAGAATTAAGTGCATTCTTTCTATTGAATTAAAAAATCAATATGGAATCAATTATGAGATGGTATCTCTGAATTAAATGCTTTATCCATCTCGGAATTAGTTGTTGTTTCATCTCAGAATTGATTTTTTTTAAAGATGTTATGTACTTGTCACTCTTCACGTGTTTGGATAAGCTAAAGATGTTATGTACTTGGATTCTATGGATTATACAATCCTTATCTGACACATGTCGATATTTGATTTGTCCCACTAGATTACGTTAACCTTAGCACTTGTATAAATAATAGGTTAAGTTTACGTGAACAACAACATAAATACTAAATAATAGACTTCGCGTGGAATTCTATTGAAAATGAATATCTTAGAAAAGGTTCCAAGCTAGTTGGAGGGCCGGAACATGGCGAGTTTTGGGATGAGTTGATCTGTAAGTTCTACTACCTAATGAGGGTCGACCGCTACATGGGAGTAAAACCTTCACGTGGTATGTCAGTGATCAAACAAATGTGGAAATATTTAATGTCTCTAAGAACATACCAGGTTTTCGACCTTCGACCGGAAGAACGAGAAGCTGCGGTCGAGTTGTATAAGAGTCTTATGACCGATGAAATAACCGAAGACCAACTGAATAACGTTCGCGGCCACATCATAACCAAAAGAGAGGTTGCTATGTACGAGAAAGACTTTAGAGAGGATTTCAAAGAAGAAGAGAGAGGTTGGTATGTTTAAAGTTTACGCTATCTATGTTTAAGGTTCTGTTTTTTATATTATCAGCGTACATATTCTATTTTTGAATGTCATCCTTGTAGCCATTTAGTTTGTTAACAAATTATTTAAATTCTTACGAATTGGCGTAGAGATTCAATATAATCTTAATACAAAGTTAACATAAAAATATTCGTTTGTGAAGTCACTAACACGTCAATAGGTAATAAGTTAAATAATCTTAATACAAAATTAACATAAAAATATTGTCCCGACTTTTAATCAATCGTTAAATCCATCACTTTTGGCTCTCGCGTAGTTGGAGGTTGGATACTAACAAAGGACGAAATCCTTCTTTGCAAGGGAGAAAACCATCGTTTAGCTTCTTTGGAAACGTGTTGGATATACGATGGGTAAACTAATGGCAATGGTCTACCCGAAGATATGGTAAACTTTAAAAAACAAAATCAATTAGTATACTAGTATGAAATAATATAACAAATGTTGTAGTAGAAAGGTACTCGTACGTTAATATAGTGATTGCCATGAACGTGAGCGATGCCAATCTATTTTATTTCGTTCATATGGACCGGAACATCCTTTAGTGGTAGAAACGTATATGTAATGGTGTCGGAAATTGTATATATGATGCATTTGAAAGTATTAACAATCACATAACAAATGTCTAGAATTGTCATCCAATTGCTATAAGGGGGGATTATGGCATAACAATCTAGGCAGCGTAGTTCAGCATCAACCCTTTCATGTCCACCGTAAAGTTTGTCATAAAGAGGTAGGTCCCATAAGATTTCTTCTTTTAGTGCGGTCCTAACATGAGGCCATACATTTTCGTCATAATAAAGTCCATGGGCGACGGCTCGAAAACCACAATAACCATCCGAACCCACATCTTTGCATTCAGATATGAATGGACGTAAATATTTGGGGAGGTGTTGCGAAAATATTGACGTATCGTTTGGAGTTTTTACCTTTCGAGGATTGATAACCTTATGAGTATTAGGAGTCTAGGTACTCTTTGGTACACTTGGTGTAGATTTCTTTGGATCATTTGGTGTACTTTTTGTTTGACTAAGTAATAATCTAACGGTGCTTTAGACTGAAGCCGGGGAAATATGACTTACATACGATGATGTTTTCGCACTATCGCCTAGCTTTCCATATTTGTGTCCTGATAATTTCCTCTTCGTTGAATTGTCGCTAGTATGTAGACTATCTCTACCTTTAGTCTTAGCTTTCTCTACAGGTGGAATGATGTCTGATCTTCTAGGTTCAAGAACTTCTCAGATTTTCCTTATGATATGTAGTCGACGATCGCGATCGTACCCACGGATTAGAAAACCAATAGTTGTTATTTCTTCCTCGACAAAATCATCTTCTTTATATGCATTGTGCTTCATAATCCTTAACGTTTTCCACCTCTTTTCGACCATACTTGCATCGAACGTACGATGTTCCATTATTAATAAACCAACCTCGCATGCGCATGGCAAACCGTAAGTGCTTCCAATAACACATCTGTATTCGGCTTTATCATTCCCTATTTGTTTCGCCCTTTCATATTTCTCTTTCATAATTTTAAGAGAAAATTCTGATGCAGAACATCTAATAACCTCAAATATCCATTATTTATGACAACAAATATTCGTTTGAAATGCATAAATATTATTATAATTGCGTTACATTATTATTTTGGCTTACCGATTCGTTGTGTTGTTGCCGAAATGCTTCAACTTGTTAGTGGATGCATGGAGAAACTTTTCACTGTAAGGAGGTTTAAGCCATGTTTGAGTGTAATTGAGGGCTCTAGGTTATGCCTTGTATTCTTCTTTCATACACTCGATGTTTGAGTTCAACTTGCTTATGGTGTCTGAATAAACAATTTTATTCGAAGATGCTTGAAATCCGCGGAACGCATTTTCGTCGATAATACATTTATTAGTCTTCATTACAATGTTTTTTCCAATGCGTCATCTACATAGCACGTGTGTCACTTTTGGAAATATAACATCCATTGCTTTCATTAATGCCAATTCCCTATCCTTCACCATAATATTAGGTAAAGCAAAATGGTTTTCCGACATGAGCATCCGCAAACGTTCCAATGCCCACATGTAATTTTCTCCCTTTTCGTGACTCAACAAAACAAAACTGATCGCAAATATGATGTTGGTTGACATAACACTAACTATTTCGAACAATGGCATCTTGTATCTCGTCGTTTTATATGTACTATCCATAATAAGGACCTCCAGAAATGTCCTAAGAAGATCGATAGACGTCAGGTGTGCAAAAAATAATTTGGTGATTATTTGAGACCCTTCACTTCCCGTTCTATACCATTCAATGTAATTTTTCTCCTTCCTCTTAACCCAGTAAATATTAGAGTTATGATTGACCGTATTTTTCCAATGTACGATATTTTTGTCTAGAATTGTAAATGTTACGCATGTTAGACACGTTATGAGGATTAATATCCTTTAAGGCGGGTAAAATATTACGAGGAGTAGCACCGCGTATAGATAAATTCTTCACTAAATCTTCTTAGGCCGAAGTAAGTTTTCTTGCTTGAGAACAACCTTCTAAATATTTAGATGGCGAGTCGTTATGCCTACCGCATGAAACTACTAAATACCATAGATCATTGTCAAAAGGATGATCTCTTAGTAGAAACGAAAAATATGTTTTTTTACTCGACTTTCTTCTCTTCACATTAGGTGCCTTTTGTTTTAATTTAGGTTTCCCATATTTTTCGCAAGAATAAAAAAATCGAGGAGTATTCCCATTATGTCTAGAGTTGTACCCACTTACCATCAAAGAATATTTCAACTCTCGATCTGCACTCAATACTCATTCCATAAGTTTGGATCTAATGTAGTGCGCTTGCGTAGTGAATGCGTCGGTAAGATCCAGATATATAACATCATCGTGAGTAATATGAGAAGGGGATGTAATTTTAGGTTCCGAAAGATATTTCAGATTCCTACATTTTTAAGAAGTAATGTGTTAATGATGTCACGATAAGAATATAAAATTGTCTACAAAAAAATTGAGTGATAAACAACTGATTTTGAGATGGTATCTCGGAATCAGTTTCTTCTTGCTAAAAACTCCAGAAATCGATATTTTCTCTATAAAAAAATCAAAGTGGAATTTTTAAGTTACGGTATTGTAAAATGTAAAAACAAAATTAAATTACCTTGTTTGTTAATTGAGAGTTGTTCTCCGATTTGGTTTGGGTTTCTTCATTTTCCATGATTAATCTTCGATAAAATTAAAGTTTTTTTGTTTTAGGGCTAATTTTCGAGGGTAAAATCATATAAGTTGGATTAAAGTTGGGTTAATGACGTGTTTCTTGCTATAAGGGTTTCTATTTGGTTAATGGCATCTAATGTTAAATTTGAAAGTAAAGTGAGGGTAATCTTCCAAAAGTAAGTGACAAGTTTTTTGGAAAGTTTGAATCATGGAGGAAATAAAAAATCCTATGGGGGAAATAGCTTCATCCTGAATGCATCAGTGAATTACATAAGTATGTACATTTTGACTTGTCCAGTTGTCCTAATATATAAAGAAACATGTGCTCTTTTGTCTATTATATTGCTACAATGTTAAATGATTAAACAAACTATATATTAAGCATGCATAGATGAAAGGTGCCTAATTAAAACATAATATACCTATCATGTTATACCACGAAAAAATGCATCAAAGTGTAAATTAGTATATACACATAATATATATATATATATATATAACAAATGTAAAGCCACGGATAACACAAGCAAGGGGCAGAGGGTGATGATTTAAGCATGTTTTTTCCATTATGCGGAGCAGACCACATCAGTCAAGATGGTAAATACTCATTTCTCCACAATAATCATATTTGAGATATCTAATACAAAATCAAGTTTTCAAACGAATAACAGTTTCAAAAGAGAAACCTTCACAACAAATTAATAGTAACTCTTCGTCATTAAAGTGAATATCTAATATGACTTCGACAATGAATATTCCAAAGGAATTTTTAGTCCTCGTCAATGGTTTTATTTTATAACTTGAACTTCTTCAAATTTAACCTCTAATAGAGTTGTCAAGCCATTCGCCACCTGATCTCCAAATTATCTTTATATCCATATTCGAAACGGCTATAAGCCAAATAATTTCCATCGCCATTATCGATAAAGCTTTAAGTCAAGCAATCGATCTCCGTGATTAAAAGGCTATAAGCCAATTGACCTTCATTTCCACGATAGAAAGAGCTACCAACCGAGTACTCTCCATCTTCATGCTAGAGAAAGGCTATAAGCCAAATGATCTCCATATCAATGATAGGGAAAAGTCTATATGTTAAAAGATCTTTATCTTCATATCAATTAATCTCCACCTCCATGATAAAAAAAATCCTATAATCCAAAATGATCTCCCTCTCTATAAAAAAATATGTTGTAGGCCAAAACAATCTTCATCTCCATGATTAAAAAGGCTATGAGCCTAGTGATCTTCATCTTCACGATACAAAGGATTTAAGCCAAGTAATCTCCATCTCCATATTCGAAAAGGATATATGCCAAGTAATCTCAATCTTCATGCTCAGAAAGGATATAGGCTACAAAATCTCCATCTCTATGATCGAAAAAACTTTAAGTCAATTAATTCTAGTCTCCACGATAGAGCTACCAACCAAATAATCTCCATCTCCATAAAAAAAAGGTTATACGGCAAAATGATATTCATCTCCATGACACAAAGGATTTAAGCCAAGACATCTCTATCTCCTGTTTATGTGTTTGTTGCATACTTTCTCTCCATCCTTACAACTCCGCGATAGGGTCACTGACCACGCCTACGGGCTACGGAATCAAGGCCATATTGTGCCATATTTACACATGATCTATAAACTTATGACGAACATGCTAATTTGCTATGCATTTTTTGGCTATGTCACGGGCCATATTGTGCCCAATACCACACTAAGTATTATTTATGTGAATCAATCCAAGCCCGCTGGGTTTTGCAATTAGCTGAATCGGTCGCTCTATAAATCTAGCTAAGACTAATTTAACTTGCTTTAGCCACGGAATGAGTCATACAGAGCTCGATCTTGTAAGGATATGCTAGAAAAATGAGCCTATACTTCCAATCTCATTCCATTGTTGTTCGAACGTCTTTTCTTCTAAAGAATATTCTCCAAAAGGCTGATATATCAAGTAGAATTACCAAGTGGTCAGTTGAGCTGAGTGATTATGATATTGACTTTGCCCCCGAACGGCAGTCAAAGCTCAATCAGTGGTTGATTTCCTGGTAGAGTTTTATGCTGATAGACCCCTCGGACAAATGCAAGAAAACCAGTTTAAAAAAGAATGGGTAGTTTGAACTGATAGTGGGTCTAGTACTATGAGGTGTGAGGCTGGAATTTGTTTGATTTCTCCTTATATTGATACTATATACCAGGCTATATGTTTTGGTTCCAGGGCCTCCAACAATGAATCTGAATATGAAGCAGCTATAGCTGGTCTCAAGATAGCCCTTATATGTGGGGCGAAAAGAGTCTGATTTATGAGTGACTCCCAACTACTTCTTCACCATACTCAAGGGCAATATGAGGTAACGAACGAACAATTGATAAAATATTTGTTCATGTTGAGAGAAGTTACTGCAAATTTCAAAAGTATCTAGTATGAACATATCCCTAGATTGAAGAATATTGTGGCAGAATCTTTAGCAACCATAGCCTATTCTGAGTATTACCCATGGATTTTGATGCTAGAGTATCCATTAATACAAACAAGCCAAGAAAAGGGTAAAGAGAATGAAGAGAGTATAAACATATTTGTCATCCAACCCAAAGACGGGAGGTATGATGTCTTTCCGTTTATTTCCGATGAGAATTTGCCTCCGGATCAAGCCCTGACTAAGAAAATTAAGAACAAAGTTCGTGGTTTCCTGGTATTGAAATAAGTTATTTATAAAAAAACATATAGCAAACATTTTTTGCGTTGTTTAGGATTTGAAGAATCCCAAAGTGTTTTATATGAACTACACGATAAAGAAGGTTCTCCACATTGTGGCTATAAGGCCTTAACGAGAAGATTTTTATTAGTCATGAATTATTGGCCAACAATAATGGCAGATGCCAAAGATATGGTAAAAAATGTGATCTTTCCTAGAAATACGGTAATGAAATCCATGTGATTTCCATAAATATGGTCATATAAATTTTAACAATTTAACGATAGTGATTGTAAACAACTTCACTACAGTTTTGTAAGCAATTTAAATATACTTTTGTAGTGCAACTAAATCATACATCTAATTTTGAGCTTTATAGTCAGCGACTTATTCTAACCGATGTAAAAAAAATAGAACATCATAAAGAGAGAAAGACATATGAACATTGAGTCTAGTTATGGATGAGTCCGACTAAACCAAAAATATATATGAATTAGTATGGAACAAGAATATATGATTCATACATTAGAATATCAGTTATTTATATATTATAAATTTTAATTAGCTATTAATCTCATAATAAACATTTATGAAAATATATTATCCACTTGTTAATCAATATATCCAATATATATATATATATATATATATATATATATATATATATATATATATATAAATGATAAATATTCATTGAACATACATTTTATTCTTCATTCCTTAAAAATGAGAAGTTTTTTAGTTCGCTTTAGTATTCAATACATCTTCAATAATTTTATTCTATTTAGTAGTTTCCTCTGTTATCAAAACGTGTCGCAACTAACACGATTTTTTTAATATCCATAATAATTGAAGGTTGCATTAAAAAAAATTACATGCATTGATTAAAGAATTTATAAAAACATTATAAGCGACAATAGATGTTCAACAATGCTTTTGTGTTCTACTTTCTCTTAATATGCTATTTATTTTTTGGTTTTGCTTATATCCTCAGTAAAATCACTAAATGCATATAGACGAATTCTTGAAACGATCTGATCTGATATATAATTATGTCACAAAATGATATACAACATATCCCTCAACTTAATCGATTAAATCCCTGATGTTCTACGACAAGAGACAATGAGTTATCATATTAATTTTCATAGTCTTGACAAGAGAAAAAAAAGTCAATTGATGATATCTATTATACTATTTTTTAATTCAAAAAAGATTATGTTAACGAATGCTAATAGACATTAACTAAGGATTATTTATTTATATTTAAAAATATTTTACAATTAAATATTTGCATATAATTAAATTATTTTTTCAAAAAACGTAAAAAGGTTTACAAAAAACTTAAACAAGTGTTTTTAAATATTTGTTAGCGATACCCATTTAAATATAGTTAATATTATCATTCTAGTAACGTGAAACTAAAATTTAAATTAAGGTAAGAGAAAATAAAAATGCTCACTTGGCTCTCGTATTTTGTTTCTTATGTCTTGTGACGGTTTGAAGATTGAATAAGGTAATTCGTGCACGACGATCAGATGTCAGCATTGGAATTTCCTAGTATGATGGTTTGTAAGACCTTCACAAGTTGGTATAAGCTAGTCGTATGATAGGATTTGTTATGATCGTAACATGGTCTTAGACTAACAATATAGTTGGTGGATGTTAAATATCTAAGGCGCTCTTCACTAGAATACATGTCTACTGACGAACAAAAATAAAAACTAAAGTAATGGATTTTAAATTAGAGTTTAACATACATAGATCACATAGTTGGTAAAGATACGAAGCACGACGTATCAAATAGTTAGTAAAGATATGAAGCACAACAAATGAAATTGACGCGTATAATGGCACAATTGAAACTAAGATATTTAGCAAAAGTATAGGCAAATATATTTTATTATCTAAATATAAAGATGATATTTAGTTGGCTATAAAAGCTTTAATTTCTCAGCCAAATAAGTTAATTTTAGGTACAAAATAGGGTTCTTAGCTCAAAATGATGGATTTCCAATCAAGCTCAAGTATGTTCAAATGTAATTCAAAATGATCATCGATTAGAGAGACGATTAACATTGCCTAATAAATATTAACAAAATATAGTCCGAAGAAAAATGAAAATTATTTCACGTGACACCAAATGTCATGTCTGAATAAACTTTCAGTCGAATGTGATAGTTTCTAACGTTTTTAGAAGGCACTTAGGTAATAATATAAGAAACAATTTAAATTTTAAATGAATGGTAGATAAAGAATTGAACTACTTAGGCAATCTTTTAGAGAGAGATGCTCTAATAGGATGAGTGAAAAGTAGAAAAAATCTTCAAATATTCTTAAATCCTCTCAAAGCCTATTTATAACCAAATGGGAACAATGTGACTAATATGTTTATATGGTTCATAGGCCAATTTTGGTAACCAATATCATTTATACCCAAAATCTTATTATTATGTAAAACACATATAATTATAACACTTTATTACATACTATAAAATGAATTTAGGATTAATAACTCTTTTTCCGATTGGTCTTTCGGACTCATCAGTAACCCCTTTAGTCCTTGTGAAGATTCTTCGAGAGGACTGATGCATGACACCTTTTTTAGTTTTAGCATGGAACCCATTTGGATTTAACTGTAAATACTTAACACTTCATATCAACTATGATTGAATACGAACATGTCTTGGAGATATAATCTTGAAGTGACTTGTGGATTCGTTGAGATACCTTCCAAAAGTTACACTAATGGTTTATAGAGAAACTGGTCTAATGTCTTCTACAACTACTGCACTCTGAAAAACTTGGTTCAGAATCACCTTTGGAAAACCAAGGTAGAGTGAAATTTTTCATATGAGAAGTTTACTATGCTGCATCATCCATCGACTATTCTTGACCGAATAGATGCTTCTAATGGCAAGATCTACCTTTTGACAAGGAAAAAAGCTCCTAGACATAGGGTAAAAAAATAATGCTAGCGGGCTGGGTTCGAAGAAAAATACTGATGGTGTTGTGCAAGAGAATCGGCCCGAGGAATCCTTACCAGTAACTATCAATGATAGTTGATAACGTGGCGAAAGTAGAAGAAGAAGCAACGATAGATGAAACCCTAATTCAAGGGTAACATGATGAAACCCTAATCTAAGGGTAACAAAGATTGAAATTTTCGGAGACAAAAATATATTATTCAAAAAACTTAAAATAATTTAAGACATATAAGGCTTTATATAAGAGCTTCTCAATACCCTAAATTATAATACAACGAAATAAAATAAATATTTTAAAATAAAATCAAATCAAATCAAAGCAAATCAAATCAAATAAAATCAAATCTTAATATAATTAGATTTGATTTAAATACATAAGATATTTGAATAAAATAAAATTAAATTAAAAAGGCTTTTGTTTGGACTTTCTGGGCTACATCATCCTCTCCTGGTTGACAAGAATTCGTCCTAGAATTTACAGCACCATCACCATCAAGAACTTAAATTATATATTTTATTTTATCCAATCGTTACATTGGGAATTATAATTGTTGACCTTATCAGAATAAGATAATTATTCTCGAGTGCTCCTTATTCGAAGTCACATTGAAGCCATCCAGTTGAAGGAAAAAATAGTTTCAAAAACCTTTTCATAGCCTGAAGACAACATCCCCATGTCCAGTTGATGAAAAAAATGCTTTTGAAAACCTCTTCATAGCCTGAGACAGCATCTTGATAAGCAATTTTTACCTTGATTCGACAATTGGTAGCCAATTTAAACTCCTTCAGTAACCGGTCAATATGATCGTCATTGAAACGCCTAGTGTGTCTCCCGCATACCAAACGATATTTGAGATCTTCATGGCCGTATGTTGTTCTCTCCTTTAGACCTTGAATCAGATGAAATCAAGATTCAGAAACATGTTTGACCTGTACCAGGAACTGAGGCTCTGATACCAAACTGATGACGCGGCGGAAGTAGAAGAAGAAGCAACGATAGATGAAACCTTAATTCAAGGTTAACATGATGAAACCCTAATCTAAGGGTAACAAAGATTGAAATTTTCAGAGACAAAAATATATTATTCCAAAAACTTAAAATAATTTAAGACATATAAGGCTTTATATAAGAGCTTCTCAATACCCTAAATTATAATACAACAAAATAAAATAAATACTTTAAAATAAAATAAAATAAAATCTTAATATAATTAGATTTGATTTAAATACATAAGATATTTGAATTAAATTAAATTAAATTAAATAGGCTGGACTACATCAATAACGTTGAAGTTGACAAGATATTCGAAGTTCCCCCCACTTTTAAAAATGAATAATAAACCAAACGCCTTAACAATGCACTAGGGGACATACGCAACAATGAGAAAAATAGAAAGAAGAAGATGAAAAAGACACAAACTGACTCATAGATTGTCTATGTCATAACTCAAGATACAATTCATTCGACCGAGCTATATACTTACTCGGTTCTGCTAATAGAATAACCAGCTCATGATGGTTAGCACTTGATGGTTAGTTTGGAAAGCTTCGATTTTGAGAGTATTGCACAATATTTTCCCAATCCGAATAGTCCTACCGACGATGTGCCTTTTTAAATTATAAAAAAGGCACCCTCGTTTACTTAGTGTTTGTATTTGCAAACTTTATTGCTAAGTTTGAATATGAGGTAAGAGCACAAAAAGAAACCAGCACCCTCCTCAAAGAAGATTTTGAGCATAGTAATAAGGCCTATGAATAGCAAAAACATCCCACTGATAGTTTGGTGAGTTAAGTTGAGCAGGCTAACAAAGAGATTAAGTCTTAACATATAACTTATGAAGCCATGATTATTCAGAGTGGAAGAAGTCAAGAGATGCAAAAACCAAGAAAAAAAGTATAAGGATGCGATGGGTCATTTGCAGAAAGCTTTCGATGAGCAGAAGGTAGCTACTAAAAATGTCGAAGAAGTGCTAAATACACTTTAAATTCAAGATATAAAGGATCAAGAGGATGTTGTGGATGCATATGCTGATAAATGCTTAAAGTCCTTATCGAAACGAGACGTTTTGATCAAGTCTGATATGGTTTTAAGCTTTCACAATATATTCTATGATCTGAACGATAACTATTTCTATAAATTTTATTTTAATACGGTATTCTTTTCATTGAAAACTAAACTCATATATATTCGATAAAGTATGTGGAATTAAATTGTATACATTATGAATCAATGTATAATTAAATTCTAAATTGATTTAAAATTTGTTAATGCAAAATTGGTATTTCAACAAACGATTGTTACAAGAAATACCATAATTTTCCATATAAATTTTGTTTTAATACGAAACCACATATATAAAAGATTATTATATTAAAATTGTTTTTAAAATATTTTTTTATAATTGTAAATTTAAAGTATATGTTTTATTTAAATTTTGGTAGGATACTATATTATCACACGATTGATATTAAATTAAAATGCCTACAGAAAATCTATACGGTATGATAATTTAAACTTACTCTACCATACCAAAAATTTGGTACAATTAGGTTGGACGTTGGTATGGTAGGAATAGAGCAAAAAATTCCACCTTTAAGAATAAACATATTCATATTAATATAAGCAAAATTGAGAAAACAAAAATATTATTTTGGTTTCCATCTTTGGTTATATCATACAGATGATCTCCTCTATATTTTTCCAACATATAAGTTTGATTTAAGTATACCCTCACATACAACATATAAACCCATTATTACGTGCACCAAATACCATGTGGCATCGCTTAAATGAATTGGATTATACTTCAAAATTAAGTAAAAAATCATTTGTTTGTCCCAAAACTTTCATAACATTGAAATATAATTTAATTAAACCGTACAATGAAGAGCTATCACCAAATACCTCAACTTTACTTTCTTTAAATCACACAATGCAACTATATATGAATTATTTAATCTATGTCGAGGTTCTAACATATTTCTAATAAATATAGCACATACCTTATTCTTGTTTTTTTTACCTCACTTAAAATATCTCTAACAACAATGTCACTAAATAAACGTCTAGTTGCTATATTTTTAGAAATAAACGTCTAGATGCATAGATTATTCAACGGTAATTTTTTTTCTTAAACTAGGAGCATGCATAAACCTTTTTTTACTATTACGTTTATATTCAAATTTGAAATCATGTTTTATAGATTTTTTTGACAACAAATGTTTAAAACCAATAAAGCTAGTTTGAAATGTTTGACCAATATCTTCAATTTATTTACTCCATGACCATATGTGGACTTATATTATTTTGGTGGGGCTATTTTTTCAATATATAAGTACATTTAATTCAAAAATATTAACGAGAAAATTAGTTGTAAATTATATTTAAAATAGAAAATAATATTGTTATTAATAATAATAATAATAATAATAATTAAAAAGTATATAGACAATAACTCATTTACTGAAAATAAACTATAATAACATCATCACTAATTGTTCCAAAAATATCTCTCTAAAAAAAGGTAACAATACGCTAATTTATCCATTAATCACCCATCTTGTTGCATAGTTGAATCTTCACATAATTCATTAATAAAAAACACGTTCAATATTTGATGTTGCAAATGATAATATTAGAGCTAACTTCATAAGCTTGTACATCAAATCAAATGTAGGCACTTATTTGTTTTGAGAAGTTTGACACAACGATCTGAAAATCTTTCGAACTTTGCAAAAGTTGGGTCACTTCGAATATTTCCAACATAAATTTCGAAGTTAATGGCGTCCAACCATTAATGACACATCCACGAAAAATCCTTTGGGTAAAGCTAAACCGTTCTTAGTAATTTGTCCATATTAACATCTTCAAATGATAAATGTGGACTCAAGCATGCAACATATTATAAAGGTTCAGTACTTCGTTTATCAACCTAAAATTCAGTTTATGCAATTGCAAATCTATAACACGAAATAAGAAATCATACTTATAATAATTCAAATTAGACACATTTGCATTTAGGTTCCTAGCTTTCTTCCTTTGCATATATGTCGCATCCATATCAAGCACATCAATATCAAACTTATTCTAAATTTTGACGACGGTAAAAAAAACATTTTTCCTAACTATCAACTTCCAATTATTGTAGTTATTCTTTGCAATTATTGACAAATGATAAAGCATTAAAAGTATATTGATCACATATTTGTAAATCTACATTCAACCCATTTTTAATCTTTAAAATCTCAGCCATCATATGTAACAAGAATATGAAATTAAAAGATTGAAGTACATCAAGTAAAAATATAGCTTCACCAGATTTCTAAATAGAGGGATCATCCTTCACTTCTTCAAGTACTCCAATAAAAACAAAATATCGAGTCATCAAACTAATGAGAGACCTAAAGGGAGAACCTCAACGAGTATCACCAGCTCGAGCAATATATGACTTTTAATTCAATCTTCAACCGGTTTCTATCCTCAATCAGATTAGCAAATTAAATTGTTTGTTTTTCACGAAGCAATTATTTTCTCTTGTTAGAAGATATAATAAAATTTAAAATTATTGACTATACCAAAAAATCCAAAAACATCTTTACGAATCTTCGAACAATCAAATGCTAACTGAAGTCGATGAGCAAAACAATAGACATAATAAGCAGACAGATTATCATTTTGAATTAATATTCTTAACTCAACAAATCGACCTCGCATATTGCTAGCTCTATCATAACGTTATTCTCTAATATTAAACACACCCAAGCTATTAAATAATAATAATTGATCAAGTGACTATTTAAGTGATCTAATAGCTGTTTTTTTTAACATAAACAATACTAAGAAACCTTTCTTTTACTTAACCTTCACTATCAACATAAATAACAACAACAACCACCATGTGTTCTTTGCCAGAACAATCCCAAACTCATCAATCAAAATACAAAATATATCATCTCCAATACCACAAACAATTTGATGAGTTATTTCACTTACTGATATAGCCAAAAAGCTCAAACAAAAACCTTTTTAATTTAATTTTATTTTATTCAAATACCTTATATTATTCAAATCAAATCTAATTGTATAAATATTTGATTTGATTTTAACATATTTATTTTATTTTCTTGTATTTTAATTTAGGGTTTTGAGCCGCTATTATATAAAACCTCATATATCTTAAGTTTTAAAATAAGTTTTTAGAATAATTTATTTTTTATTTCTAAAAATGTTAGTCTTTGTAACCCTTATATTAGGGTTTCGTCATGTTATCCTTAGATTAGGGTTTCATCTATCGTTGCTTCTTTTTCTATTTCCGTTGCGTCATCAGTTTAGTATCAGAGCCTCAGTTCCTGCTATGGGGCAAACATGTTTCTGAATTCGGATCTCATCTGATTCAAGGTCTAAATGAGAGAATAACATCTATAGTCATGAAGATCTCGAAGATAGTTTGGTATGAGGGGACACACCAGGCGTTTTGATGACGGTCGTATTGACCAGTTACATAAAGAGTTTAAATTGGCTACCAATTATCGGATCAAGGTAAAACTTGCTTATCGAGATGCTGTCTCGGGTTATGAAGAAGTTTTCAAAATTATTTTGTTCATCAACTGGACATGAGGATGTTGTCTTCAGGCCATGAAAAGGTTTTCGAAACTATTTTTTTTTCATCAACTGGATGACTTCAATATGACTTCGAATAAGGAACACTCGAGAAGAATTTATCTTATTCCGATAAGGTCAACAATTATAATTCTCAATGTAACAATTAAAAAAAATAAAAAAAAAATTAATTTTGGTTGTTGATGGTGATGATGGTGTGAATTTGAGGACGAATTCTTATCAACCAGGGGAGGATGATGTAGCCCAGAAGCCCAAACAAAAACATTTTCAATTTATTATTTTATTCAAATATCTTATACTATTCAGATCAAATCTAGTTGTATAAAGATTTGATTTCATATTATTTTAAAATATTTATTTAATTTTTTTGTATTTTAATTTAGGGTTTGAGCCGCTATTATATAAAGCCTCATATACCTTAAGTTTTAAAATAAGCTTTTGGAATAATATATTTTTTATCTCTAAAAATTTCAATTTTTGTTACCCTTAGATTAGGGTTTCATCATGTTACCCTTAGATTAGGATTTCATCTATCGTTGCTTCTTTTTCTATTTCCGCCGCGTCATCACTTACACATGCAACATGAAGATATTTTTCAATCTTAAGAGAAGTCATCAAACTATTTCTTGGAGTACAATAAAAATACATTAGTTATTTATTGGTTACTTTCTTTTAAATTGTTCAACCCCTCAAGAAGCATGCCCTTATAGGAAGAGTCATCAGACTCGTTATTTTCATTAAATGCCAAACCATATCTCAACATATACTAAGTACCTTTAAGGGACGTGATAGCACGAACTAGATAGTCATGGTTTATTTTTTTATAATGCTTAACAAGGACAATTTTAAAACTTTGTTTTTGGTTCATTACATCATAACCCATTTGCACACAGTAACTATGAAAACCATGCTCTAAATTGGCATGTGAATCCAATCTTCTCATATTACGACAATCATTTAAACCATCTCCAAAAAAGTGATCCTCACTGTATTTGGTCACATATTTTAACATATAATATGACAAGTAATACAATTTAGACTTAGATTCACTAAAATCAAGCCAATTATATAAAGCAAACCAATGTTTACAAAAAATAAAACATTTTTTTACAAATGAGTCCACATAAAATCAAAATTAAAACGCTAATGATGATTTTTTTAAGATAAGATTTCCTAACATCATCTCGGATGTTTGGATGATATATTGTAATTGGAAGTCTTCTTGTTGGATCCGTTTTTAAAATCTCAAAATCAAAGACTTCATAAATCTTTGCCAATCGTAAAACTTGATTGAATCTTTTATTTTTCTATCAGCAATACAAATTATTCATCATATTTCAATTTAATATAAACATATTAAAATTGAATAAAGGGAGTTGAATTCTACTATTTTTTGAATTATTACTTTCTTTAAACATTAATTAATTAATGGGATGTTCATGATTACTCTTTTTTATTTTATAATAATATACACTACAATAACACTACATAACAAAACAAAGTAATTTAAAAATCACTGTATCTTATTTTATTATTTAAAAAACAATATTATAGGTTGGCTTATTACCAAATGGGTTATAGTATATTATACACAATATCTATCATCACTTTATAACTTTTTTTCCAGCCAATTATATTACTACTCATAAAGGTATGCAAGGAATTTGCAATTTACCTACCATATGTGATAATTTTACTTTACACAATAAGTAGTATGAATTTGTTTACAACCATTTATTTTATCATTCTTTAGTAAAAAGTAGAGAAGCAAGAAAAACATTTCAAGATATGAAATAAAATTACAAGAAAATTTAGTAAAATCACCCATGGTATGTACGAAAACGATGTGTTGTCGATATAATTTGTCAAAGTAGAAAAAGATTGTTGATGATGGTGGATAATATGGTTTTGAGTTTAGTCTTCAAAATATATTTTTATGTTTTTGGATAGGAGATTATTGAGGGTGATACGTTTTAGAGAGAATATGAAGAGACATGTATGGTATAGTTCTAACTTTTTTTTAAAATGATTATGGTGAAGCTATATGTTCACCATGACTTGTGGTGGGTTCGTTCATGCTCATGACTTAATAAGAGTTTTATAGAATTAGTATTTAGAAAACTAACATCAAAATTGTCTGAAACATAACTTACTTGCGACTAAAGTATTCAAATTACATGAAATAGAACTAACTTAGATTTATAGTCTAAAATATGATCACTAATAACTTCAACATAAATTTTTAAATAAATTAGACCACTATATTTAGCAATATTAACCATAACAACAAATTATTATTCATTACTCAACAAACAACTATTATATTATCCACAACCAACTTTCAAATTAATATTTTCTCTACTTAAAGAACAATATTTATCAACGAAGTAAACAATAATATCTTCCAAACTATGAAATGCCTTTAAGGTACGAAGAACAACATAAGTCTTATATTTATAAGGTATAAAATAGTTAAAATCATACATGCAAGGAATAAAATATATATTACTATATGTAGTTGGAGATTTCAATTAAAATGATTATATTTTCTCTTCAAAACTTAATTTGACGTTGATCATGGAAGATATGAATAGTTATATATAATCGAATTGTGGGTGAACTCGACAAAAAATTGGCTAACAGTATGTAGTCGACAGAACGAATATATAATCGACGATATACAATCGACGGAAGGTGGACTTGGTAAAAAATTGACTAAAAATATATATTTTCAAAATAATAATAATTGAACTAAATAAGAAAACCAAAAAACAAAAATAAAACAAAATCAACGAAAACAAAAGTAATAGAGAGATTTTAACAGAGAAAGAAACTTATCTAATTAAAGAGATTATGAGAACGCATATGAAAATAAAAGTCGAGGAAAACGAATGGTAAAATTTAATAAGTTCAACTTAAAGAAACCACTGATAAAAATTTAACTCACCTATAATTAGGTTTGAGATATTTTGAGATAAACATTTATTTTTGGACAAATATATAAATAATATCTTATTTTGATGGATACAAATAATTAACATATATCAACAAATTTATAGGTTAATAATACATGTTTGATTTATTTATGATAAGAAACACTTAAATTTACCTAATACATATTGAAATAAAATAAATTAGAATCTTTTTAATTTTTTAGGCTTTTACCATTTTTATTTTTGACCAAATAGATTTTATATTGTCTTGTAGTGGATTCTGGGTACACTTAGCCTACAAATAAAAAATAAAAAAAATTATCCATAACCTTATTCTTATATACAAATTTGATAAAAAAATTAGTCTAATTTAAAACCTCTTAAAACCTCAAAGAACACCCAAACCTCCAAACCCTAGAAAACGATTTTCGGATAGATAGTGAGAAGAATAACTTTGGTGAGGAGCATGAAACTCCAAATAAAGTAGCATTTCTAACTAATTTATTATAAAGTTTCTATTTTTGAAGTTCTTCCCGATTTAGAAAGAACTGAATTTGTGCAGTCCCGTCGGTTAAGACTCTCCACCCCGATGGGATTGCCATTGAAATCCTATTAGATCTAGGTTTAATCCCCACCGATTGGGTATAGTGAAACCCGATGGTTGGGTCGAGTGAAACCCGTTAGGGAGGGGTGGTACAACCACCGGCCCTTAGGACCCTCTCTGTCGATGCTAGGAACGTATAACTTTAGAAATTTATGTTAATTTTTTGGAACTGTTCCCCATCGGGGGAGATTTTTCCAACCACCGGAGGGGTTTTTCCACCCATCTATGGGAAACTTCCCCAACGGTTGAAAATTTTGTAACCGCTGATACGTATCTTGTCAACCGGTTATGTGGTAATTGATAAGGTCAAATATTTTTAACACAACATTTTACCTCTATCCAAAGGGAAGTTCGGACTAAGCCACTGCCATAATAAATCGAATAGGACAAATATAGTGGAATGTGACTAAGCTAGGTTGTTGGTCATCTTATATTTTGAGCTCATGGGTTCTTAAACTTAACACAAGCCCATAACCCGACCTGAAAGGCCCATGGGTCGTTAATTAAGTATAAATACCCCAACCACTTTCATCAATGAGGGTGATCATAATATAATACAAGCACAAACCTTAATTATCTCACTACACTTCACCTTAAACATTAAATTCCCAAAACAATTTACTAAATTACTCTCAATCAGAACTAAGCCACACCAAATTAATGACCACAGTGGGAGCACAACAATGCCTGAATTTTATATTCAAAACCAACATATAAAGTAGTTCAAATGGATCTGAATGCGCAGAATGTTCCACCTCCTAAGGTAGATGAGCGCGATGAGTTGAGGGCTGAGATAGAGGCGTTGAGAGCGTTGAAACAGGCAGAAAAAGGGTTAAAGAAAAATCTAGTGCGTCGGTACTTCACCATATTGATAATCGCGGAGAGAACGAGCAGTCTCTAAAGACGCATCTCAGTTCTAAGAAAACACATCGATTTAAACATATGGAGAGTTCTACTTCAGAATCCTCCAGCAGCTCATCTAATCAGAACTTGAAGAATCAGTGTCCTCAAGCAGTGATGAAGGACTGTTGAAAAAGTAAACGAGGCTAACTAAAAAGCATTCAAGAAACAATGATAGGCATGATAGGCAGCTAATCAACATATTGACTAGTTCCTGATTGATCCATTTGTTTTCCATCCGAACCAGGTATGATTGCTACTCCAAATAAAGATATTATTTTCTACCGTAACAAGAACTGGAGACAATCGCCTTTATCAGCGAAAATACTCTCCGAACATCTTCACAAGAGGTTTGACATCTCTAAGATAGAGAAATATGATGGGAGCAGAGATTCAGACAACCATTTGGAACAGTTTAAGAACTACATGATGAACTTCGATGACGATGAAAAACTGTTGTGTAAGGCCTTCTCCCAAACTTTCACGGGAAGTGCCCTCAAGTGGTATAATAGTCTCCATCGGGGATATATAATTGTTTTTGATATATTTTGGTTTGCCTTCCGGAGGCATTTCGTTGGAAGCAAAAAGCTCAAAGGAAATAGGGATACCATTATCCATTGTGTTAAGGAGCCAAATGAATCTTTGAAAGATTATATCAACTGGTTTGTGAATACAAAAAATGGGCTAGCAGATTGCTTTGAACAAGTTGCAATTGTTTCCCTCAGATAAGGTTTAAATCTGGGTAGTTTAGTCGATTCAGTGACTCAGAAGAAGGCTATGACCTGGAAAGGGTTAATAAATAAGATTGGAAAACAAATTAATGTTGAGGAAATAAAGAAAACCAGAGTGCATCGCCAAATTAGGTCTACTACTACAACATCAACCCCTCAAACTGCTAATCAGTCCGGTTATAGGTCAAAAGAGACCAAACAGGGATCTAACCGATCAAAGCAGAATCAGTATAACCAAACTCAGAGCCAACAAGTCAGAAACAAGAGGGGACCGTGGGTTCAACCTGAGTAGTTTTCTGATCTGGGGGAAAGTGTGGCTACAATCTATGACAAGACTAAAAGCGAAGTGCACTTTAGAATGCCAACAACATTGCAGTCCCCTAGAGAAAACCGGAGCATCCGTTTTTGCAAATACCATAATGACATAGGGCATGATACCCATGATTGTATAGCCTTAAAACAAGAGGTTCATAACCTTATTGAGAGAGGACAGTTGGGGGCCTATGTCAAAAAACAAAGGGGGAGCAGACCGAATAATACACAAACCAATACCGACACTCTCCGAAATGCTCATTCAAACAATCCTGGAACATCTACACAAGAATATGCTATGGTGCTTACTGAAAGGTTTGATATAGACTATGAGTACCTTGATTCGGATCCAAGTCGAAATCGGTTAGGGGTAATAACAAACAAGACAAAAACTGTCTCCGGTTTGATTTTTTTGTTGAATCGCTGACCATTTTCGGAGGGGATACTGTGACTGCACCTTCTAGTTCATCAAGGAATAAACATGTCCACAGTTTGACCACCCAGTTGGGTGGAAGAATATCAACACACTTGTACAGTACCTCATCTCATTTTATAGTTTTAGATGAGGATCGCCTAAGATATATTGCAGGGCCTCGTGAAGATGATGTGGTAATAGGGGCGTCAATAGGGGGAAATGATATACGTCGAATCCTGAATAACATGGGCAGTTTGAAAAACATCTTGTTTTTGAGCTCCTACAAACAGATGAGGAACCTTTCGGTTATACAGCGTTCGAACAGAACTATCGTGGGCTTCGCATGAATTTCTGTAGATGCGATTGGGGAATTTGAAGAAGAGGTATTGTTTGTTATGGTGGATTGCCTAACATTTTATAATACAATATTTAGGAGGTCTTGGCTCTCCAGAATGCATGTTGTGGCCTCTGCAGTCCACCAGTATTTGAAATATGTTGTCCATGGGAAAGTAGGTGTTGTCCGGAGCAGTCGAAAGATAGCTAGGAAATGTTATTCAACGACCCTCGCTTCTAAGTCTGAAGAGGCAGTCAAAATTAACAGAGATTAGCAGCTACTGGAGCCTTCCATCGATGAGTAAAATTGATGATCCTAGGGAGGCTACCAGTGTCATGATACCTATAGAGGAGGTTGAACCCCATTCCTTAGCTGAGGGCAAGAATATTAAAATTGGTACCAAGTTGGAGCCAAGTTTGAAATACAGGCTGTTGTTTTTTAATGAGTAATCAACATGTATTTTCTTGGTGCAATGACGATGTTACCGGAGTACCATCTGATATAATTTGTCACAAGTTATCCGTACGAACTGATGTTGCACCAGTTGTACAACGAATCTTTCTTTAAAGAAAAAACATACGTGATTGTTCAAAAAGTTGATCGTCTGACCAAGATGAGCCACATAAAAGAGTCTCAATACCCTTTATGGACTGCAAACCCTGTCTTAGTCAAGAAAAATAATGGAAAATGGCGCATGTGTATCGACTTTATTGATCTTAATAGGGCATGCCCCAAGGATCCTTATCATGTTCCTCGTATAGATCAGTTGGTGAATTCAACTTCTATGAATAAGTTGTTATCTTTCATGGATGCATTTTCGGGGTACAACCAGATACAAGTAGATCTGAAGGATCAAGACCACACCAATTTTATCACGGACAGAGGTCTTCATTATTATAAGGTGATATCGTTCAGATTAAAAAATGTTAGAGTCACTTATCAAAAGGTTAGTAAATAAAGCATTCACTAATCGGATTGGCAGAAACATGGAAGTTTATATAGATGACATGATGGTAAAGAGCTTGTAGGAAGATGCACATATATCTGACCTTCAAGAAACATTTTCTAATTTAACGGTTGTGAACTTGAAGCTAAAACCTGAAAACTGTGTTTTTGGGGTCCGGTCTGGAAACTTTTGGGGCTACATAATAAGTGAAAAAAGAATTCAACCTGACCCGGATCAACTTAATTCCCTACTAGCTATAGACCCTCCTTGAAGCACCAAAGAAGTTCAAAGGCTGACCAAACGATTGGTTATTTTGAACAGGTTTATTTCAAGATCATCAGAAAAATGTGCTCATTTTTCCAGATATTAAGGAATGCCAAAGACTTTAATTGGTCTCCCCGGTGTGATCAGACATTTCTTGAAATCAAGAAGCATTTGTCTTCACCCAAGACTCTTTTTAAACCTGTTCTGGGAGAAAAGCTCTACGTATACCTAGTTGTATCATATTATGCAAAAAGTATTGTGCTAGTAAGAGATGTGGATAATTACCCTCATCCGGTGTATTACATTAGCAAAAGTCTGTTGGATGCTACGTATACTGATCCATGATTCACAAATACCTTGACCATTCAAGGACTTAGACTTTTAAAGAACGATAATTAAACAGATAACACAACAAAATTCCTTGGTCATCCAAGGACTGTGGTTTGTTAACAAAAAACATTTAACACAACAATATAACCTTAGGGTTTGTTCCTTCAGGTTTTTTCATCACCATCTTTTTTGTTCGAACTTTTCAGTTCAACACTTGAACTCTCACCAAATCTTTCATTATCTTCATAATCTTCTCCACTTGAGTAGTTGTGCTTATCACCATCAGCCATTGTATGGAAATGAAGGTCATCATATTCCAAAAATTTCCACAAAGGACCAAGAGTCCTCTTAGGAAACGTCTCATAGAATAGTAAGACCATATCAAATTTGATCTTCATTTATTTTCTCCAAAATGTCCACCACTCTAGAGACATACTTCTTTATTCCAACAGTTATCTCTTCGGTTTTCTTCTTTACTAAAGATGTATTATCATTTGTCTTATTCGCAAGAAGATCTTCCAGGTTGACTTTGTCTTCGGATAAAGTCTTGACAGTTTTGTCTTTAGCTTATAGCTAATCCTTCAGAGCTTTGATTTCATCAGAGGAAGAAGTTTACAGTCCGGAATACTTGGTTTAGAGATCTTTTTAGGCTCTTCTGACTTGAGCAATTTAGCAGTTAAATCCTACTGTTCCTTCTTCAATAATTATATGCTTTGCTAAGCGGTGGATAGACTATTCGTCAAGCTTTGATTCTCTAAAGTCAGGGAATTTATGGTATTGGTTTGGTCCCTCACTTTCCTTTACAGGTCGACTACCAAACGGATGTAACCTAAGAGGGCATGATTCAAGGTGTCTTGTTTATTTGATATCACATAAGTCTCACCATTATGTGTCACAACATTGGATGAATTAGCAGGACGATAAGGCCCCACGAAGTCATCCTTGTCCAGATCATTAAAATATATATATTAATGTTCTGAAATACATCAAGATTTACCTATCCATCAGTACTAGCCTATTTGGAATAAAGGTTGGGTGAAATTTATTCTTGAAGAGTAGGATCAACATGAATTGGAGAAGGAAGTTCAGGATGGCGTAGAATTATCTCTGATCCCATATTGACTTTATTCTTAATTGCAGCTTTTTTATCACTGTTTGCCTTATGCTTCTTATCATTCTTTGTGATTTGTGGTGGGTCATTTAACCCACCAGCCTCTTTGACTGTAACTTCGACTGCCTCCAGCAGAGTAGCATTAATTCCTCATTGATTCTCCAAACTGACCCCTTCAGTAATAGGTTGAGGTGAGTCTGTTTTGATTTTCTTATTTCTCTTGTTCTTCATCTTATCCAGATGGCTAGGGGCCTTGACCCTGGAAGGTAGGTAGAGTTTGGTGTCCTTAGCATCAGTTCTCCTTAAGATAACGTCTGCAGTAGGAGTAGTAGTAAGTTATTCCCATGTGAGGTTATTTTATCCATGTAGTATTCCACAGATGATACCTCACAAATTTACCTGAGGTGAAGCAGTTGTGGAAACCATTCCCCCATTTCTCCAAGGCCCAAGCGTTTATCCTGGCACATGTGCTTTGACCTGACTCTAAATGCTCTGTAAACTTCCTGAAAGGAGACACGAGACAGTTCATAATGACAATACAGCATTTAAAAGCTAAGGAAAACATAAATAAAGGTTACTCACACTCTTCAAGTGACTGGCTAGTTGACTTGGATTGGTGTAAACCTTTATCTTCTTCTCGTTCTCCCATGCTCCACTGATGAACATGAATTGGGTCCTCCATGATTTTTTAGACTCTAGCAAATCATTTATCACCTTATAGTCGTTTCTCATTTTATAGTGGTAAAAGGGAATGTGATGGTTCTT
Source organism: Limnanthes douglasii subsp. nivea (assembly GCA_036936605.1). Lineage (NCBI taxonomy): Eukaryota > Viridiplantae > Streptophyta > Magnoliopsida > Brassicales > Limnanthaceae > Limnanthes > Limnanthes douglasii. Next base: position 213,610,921 of record JAUPFV010000001.1, on the reverse strand, counting down.
GCACAGATTCGCCACAACAACAAATTTCTCCATTGGTCGTGGAATCTTTGACAAGCTTGAAACCATTATGCTAGCCATCAGAGTGTACCATGCATTTGGACTCAACTGACTTGGACATAAATTTTTCAAATGAAAGTACCTGACTATCTCTGGATCCAAAGGAAACCGGAATCCCCAATTCAGCACCTCGGGTATACCACTAGCTCATTAGACTTGCAGTCCATCGGAGTCTCCGGGGTGATCGGGATTCTCGCTTTGACAAAATCAGGGAAGCCCCACTTAGTACGAATGTGGCCCAACTCAGCGGTATGGGTGTATACGTAAGAAATATTCTGGAGGGATATCAGGTATTTGACACTAACGTTTTGGAAATTTGGCCCCACTTTCCCTTCCAGACAATCCGGAAGTACATCAAGATGGGATAAGACCATTTTAACCTTACCCTTCCGATTTGATGCGGTGTCCTCCATATGTTCGGATGCCTCAAAATGAGTATCTTCTATACTATCCTCCATATTTTATTCCATTTCGATGGACTGCTGTTCTGATAGCTTAGTTTCTACCAGGGGCTTTATCTCTCCGAACTAGTAGGTTTCGAAGAGTTAGGGTGGACTTAGCCTTAGATTGGCGAGTTAATCGGTGACTTGTGTTCTTCTCATGAGACTTCTCCGCGTCCGAACCCATGATAATGAAGGGTGAAGGTTTCTTAACACTGGAAACTGTCTTTTTTTATGGAGAAGGTTCTGAGATTCTTAAAAATGGGATCCTGATTGAAGATGAGAAATAGTTGGGACAAAAGGAAATTTTATGGCCTTAGATGCATTTGATGACGATGAACCTTGGTTTGTGTTTGCTTTTGGTTGATTGATTTCTTCACCAAGAGAGACGGGAAGACCAGCAACAATTCTTTCGTCTCTTGCAACTTTTCTCGGTTTCTCCAATTCAAACAAATTTAGCCAACCCTATTTTACCAGTGCATATCTAGTTGTGAACATAAATCACCTACACCTAATTTAAAAGAATTATCGAGCTTTCTATCTCTCGAAGTATTCGTATTCTTGAAGGCAATCAAATAGTGAAATTGATTTATATAACTATGAAAATATGGGAAGTTACCTAGGAGAAGACATACCGATCATAGTAATGATTAAAGGCTATAAAGTATGAGGGTTACACCCTAAGTAACTTTATAGCCTAGTAGGTACGAGAAACTAGGAGAAAAAAAAAGACTGAGAGGTCAAACCAGAATCTGACACGTGTCCCACATAAAAAATGGCTCTTGAGATTCTTAACGGTAAAGTTAGTCTCACCAAAGTCCGATCAGGCTGACTCTTGATCTTCTTAACAGAGAAAGATGATCTCTTCTGTTCGGATATAGAGACAGATCAGAAGATAACATGGAAAATACGTTGATTTTTATTCTTATGGGTTAGCTCTTCCAAAGATTATTTGCAAGACCTAAATGGGTTACTGATAAGGTCGAATAGTTTTGACACTACAACTTACCTCTATCCAGAGGGAAGTTCGGACCAAACCACTGCCATAATATACCGAATAGTACAAATGTAGTGGAATGTGACTAAGCTAGTTGTTGGTCATCTCATATTTTGAGCTCATGGGTTCTTAAACTTAACCCAAACCCATAACTCGACTCGAAAGGCCCATGCGTCGTTAGTTAAGTATAAATACCCCAACCACTTTCATTGATGAGGGTGATCATAATTTAGTACAAGCACACACTTTAATTATCTCACTACACTTCACTTTAAACATTAAATTCCCAAAACGCTTTACTAAATTATCCTCAATAAAAAATAATCCACACTAGCAGTGATCAAACTCTTTACATAATTTCCACTCAATGAATATATGAGGATGAGCTAATTGATTATTTCATGGTAAAAGATGAGTTAAAATAGGAATCTTGCTCTGTCGATTATAGTCATTTGTTCAACACCAAATCTCACTACACACGAGAAGAATCAATCGATTGGGTTAAACAAACGGCAATAGACAATGGGTTGTAATTATATTACGGTGTCGCGATGATGACAAATTAAAGAAACTCTGATAATCATTTTTGTGTGCGAGAGATCTAAAAATTACACAAAGTTGGTAGATCCAAAAGATCTTAAGGGTAAGTCTACCATGACTAAAAAATGTAGATTCCCTTTCATCCTTAAATGAAAGAAGATGATGATTTATGGGCCTTATATGTCGCTTGCAGCATTCACAATCACGATACTACAAAATTCAATGAAGATCATTCATACTTGGGACAATTTTCCTAATAAAAGTTAGATTTTGTAGTTAGTTCTACGAAAATAAAATCTCGTCCTCGTGACATTCTTGCATAAGTGAAAAAATGAACCCTAAAAATTTGTCTTCCACGCGCACTGTGTACAATGCTCAACTAAAACAACAGAAGCTCGAGAAAGGAGGTCGGTCGCAATTCCAATACTTGTTTGGTGAACTAAATATGAATGACATAGATCGTGCAAAGACGGAAGAGATATCATAGGTGAGTTTTTCTCGGCACACAAAATTAGTTTGGATTTTTTACAGACATTTCCAAATGCCATTATAATGGATAACACATACAAGGTAATAAAATATGGGATGTCGTTGTATGAGGTTGTTGGAGCCACTTTTATCGGGAAAACTTTCTACATCAAATTTTTATTTATGTCTATAGAGAATTTCGAGAGCTACAAATGGGTATTGAAATGCTTACATTCGTTGATGGTCACTCACTTCTTCGCACAACCTTCTATTGATTTACGGATAAAAACTTAGCGTTGGTAAAAGTGGTGAATATACTGTTCCCCATTGTAACACACATGTTGCTTCGATGGCACATTAACTTGAACGTCCTAGGGAAAACAAAAAAAAATCATCAACGACAATAAAGTGTCCAACAAATTTTTGAAAGTGTGGAATTAAATGATGTTGCCGGGAACGGAGCTATCCTTCAATAACTATCGGTCAGAATTGCATCGTGACTTCAAAAAATATCCGAAAGCAATTTAATACACCAAAAATTGGTTAGGACCGTACGCTGATAAGTTTATCACGTCCAGAACTAACAAGTCGTTGTATTTGGGTAAACAAACTACAAACCGCGTAGAGAGCGCTCATTCAACCCTCAAGTGTTTCCTTGGTATGAGCAAAGGTAACTTTGAGTCTTTTCGGTTGAAGGTGCATACTTTGATCGAATTGCAACATGGGAACATCAATGAGTCATTTGAAAAGAGCCACTTGTTAGCCCTACATAAATTGCTAACTTTGCTAACATAAGCAAGTGGGACGATACTTTCTATTGGAACGGTTGGTTGTAGGTGAAGTTGTACGATACCGACTAAAGCAAGTTTAGATGATCCCAAAGGGTACCAAAACCAATTCCCCATATTTGTTAGGTTTTTCATAATGTTCATCGCCGAAGTTAAAGCCGATGACCAATGCTGGTACCGCTCGATTGCGTTTGCCTTAAACGGGAAATAAAACGGGTGGAGGTTGATTAGGAATTCCCTATACAACGAGCTTATGGATTACGCATCCGTGTACGTGAAAATATTTACAAGAAAATAGGATTTGATAGATATTACAGAACGTGTGAAATGTTATAGCGATGTGGCTACTACCGATAATTTGATATCGATTCCCGAGATGAGATTCACGATCGCAAATAGAACTTTGGAGATCAAAATGTAAATGAATAAAACTTTGTATGATAAACTGTATACATATAGGAGATATTTGAAGCTTACTGAATATGTGAGGGACTACCGTGTAATTAGACCTTTTGTGTAAGCATTTTTGTTATGCTTAAGTCCTTATGTGTATATATAATGGCCAAGGCTGAACTAAGAAAGGATTATAACTTTTGAGATTAATCTATTTCCACTTCTTGGATTTCTCTATCTAGAAATTACTTATCTCCATTATTCAATTTTACTTTACGAACTATATAAAATCCCTATCAAATTGGTGACTTCACTGGGGACGATCACGTTTGGTGCCTAAATTGTTCTCGTTTGATTGATTTTTCTTGTTCTTGTCCAAAAAACTGTTTCGACCAACAATGAATCTAAGAAATGAAAGTGAACCATTAGTTTGAGCAGTTGTAGAAACGTTAAAATATGATTTGCAAGGACGAGATGATAAATAGGAGGAGTCTATTCCACTTCGAAAAACTCAGTCGGACATTCAAATGTAGATGAATCAACTGCGGGAAAATAATTACAGCTCTGAATGAGAAGTATAGCCAGAGAGAACAAAAAATTCAATCAACTAAATTGAGATCAGAGGTGAGGAAAATGGATGACGAGAATAGCATTGATAACCAATCTGGTCAATCTTATACAACTCTTCAAGTTTGAAGTGAGAAAAAAATGCATTTGAATCTTCTAAAGAGTGTCACACTTCACGAAAAGATAAAAACCAAGTAGAGGTACATTGCGTCTAGTGACGAAGAAATAAAAAGTTTAGGATTTGAGTTTAAAAAGTATCGAAGATCTTTGAAAGAATAAAAAATGGTCGACATTGGAAATCACGAATGGAATACAAAGTTAGAAAGGAAAATATACCACAATGTTTTAGGGAAACTGAATGGTGTAAAGGGAAGACATCGAATCAGTACAATGTGGTGGACGGTCAAAATTTATATGTTGTGATGGGAGCTGAGAATGACAATCAATATGTTCAGGGAGTTAACTCGAGAAATTCTCCTTTAGCAAACTGAGATAAGATTCAAAAGTTAAATTTTTTGATGGGATGCAAGACCCTGATGACCACATCGAACAGTTTAAAAATTACATGATGAATTATGAAGATGATGATCAGTTGGTGTGTAGAGTTTTCTCTCAAACATTCAAAGTAATGGTCTTAAAGTGGTACAACAGAATTTTTAAGGCGTCTATTTCCAATTTCAAGGATTTTTATGCAGCTTTCCGAAGATAATTTGTGGGAATTAAAAAGATGCGGGCAAATGGATATATGATAATTCAATGTAAACAAGCAGTATGAGAAAACCTAAAGGACTGTACTAAGCGGTTTGTGTTAACCGAGGCTGGTTTGGATAATTGTGAGGAGTTGGTAGCAATGGTAGCATTTCGACAAAGATTATTACCAGAAGATCTAGCAAATGAAACAACAAAGCGAAGAGCTTTGACTTTTGGGGAACTTATGGCTCAGGTGGAGGATCAAATTAAGATGGATTAATCGACTAGATTTCGACGAGTGGTTGGAACTAGTCAAAAGAACTTACGACAGGTTCCAAACAATTAAGAGAAATCTTCGAATTCAGCCCAACCAAAACGTCCGAGGAACACCAACAAATTACCTACTCGAACTGGGGATATTTAAATCAAGCAACAAGGTACCAATTTCATAGACCGAGTCCTAATCAGCAGATAAGGCCTGAGTATTATATCGATCTAACTGAAAATATTGCTACAACATATGAAAGGGTAAATGGGTATGTGAATTTCAAGAAGTCTGCCCCAATAAATAGGCAAAGGGTAGAGCTAAATAACAGGTTTTGTAAGTCTCATAATGACATCAGACATGATACTGCATATTGTATTACTTTAAAAATAGAGGTACGTATTCTAATTGAGAATTGAAATTTATTGGCCTATGTAAAAGGATAGAGCAATGCATCAAAGGTTCCCGTTGCATCGACTTCACAAGCAGCAAATCCAAATGCATAGGCAAAAAATTTAATGATTCTGGATTCAAAGATTGATGATTTAGATGTTGCATTAGAATATTTAGATGGAGACCCAAATCGATTGATTTTAATGACAGTAGATGAGCCAGTGAAATAAGTTCGACTTCAAAGTCTATGTGAGTATTTTTAGTCTTTGGAAACTTTCGGAGGAGACACAATAACTGGCAATACCGACAGTTTTAGAAAAAAGTATGTAGTACGCTTAGCTACTCAAATAGAATGAGGGATGTTTACTCATCTGTATGGTAGTAAAGAATTTCCCATTCTTCTAGATGAAGATGATCTAAGAGACGCTACAGGTCCTCATGAAAATGTAGTGGTTATTAGAGCAGAGATAACTAGAGTTGAAATACGACGTGTACTAATAGATACAGGGAGCTCTGCAAATCATAGTGTATAATTATTGGTTTTACAGGATTAACGACACAAGTAATTGGAGAATTCGAGGGAGAGGTGAGCTTGGGAAAAATACCTTTCAGAACGAAGGTCAAGGTGTTGTTCATGGTGGTGGATTGTACAACAAGTTATAATGCAATTTTTGGAAGATCTTGGGCGTCGATGATGTATGAATTTGTATCAACAATCCATCAGTGCTTTAGGTATATCATCATAGACCGTATGGGGGTCGCCTGAAGTGATCATAAGGTTGTTAGAGAGTGTTATGCCACAACTCTTCGAATTCGAGGGTCAAGCAGTGGTAATAGAATTGCTGAATAACAACCAGGGTGGTTGTCCTCAGATCTTGAGGAAAGGGTTGACGATCCGAGGGAAACTCTGGGTTCTTTAAAATGTAAATGAAAATATAGAGGAATATGTTTTTCCTGATAGAAAAGTACTTCGAATAGAAACCTTACTGACCCAGTTTTACTTCAGCAACTATTGTAGTTTATATTTTACAATATGGATGTTTTCTCTTGGAAAACAGAATATGTGGTAAGAGTTCGAGTCTAAGTGATATGCCATAGCCTAAGAATTAATCTGAAGGTCAAACTTGTTATACAAAAATTCGTGTTTTTCTATTAAGAAAGCATAAACAATTGTTTCTGAGGTAGACCGTTTATTAAAGGTCAGACATATAAAGGAGTCTCGATATGCTTTATGGACAGCAAAACCGATGGTGCTTAAAAATAAGAATGAGAAATGAAGAATGCACATTGACTTCACAGATCTGATCGATCTTGTCTTAAAGATCCCTACCTCGTTCCTCGAATAAATCAATTGATTGATTCCACTTTGGGAAATAAATTTTTGACATGTATGGAGGCATTTACAGGGTATAATCAAATTCAAATAGATCCAAAAAATCAAGAGAGTACTACCTTCATCACAAACCGAGGCTTGCAGTGTTATAGGGTTATGCCATTTGGGTTAAAGAATGTTAGAGAAACACATCAGAGATTAATGAATAAATCATTCGCTTCACAGATCGGAAGAAATATAGAAGTGTATATTGATGGCATAGTGGTTAAGAGCTTAACAGATGATGCATACTTGAAAGATGTAAATGAGAGTTTTTTGAATTTGAGGGCAATTATGTTAAAGTTAAATCCTGAGAAGTGTACCTTTGGAGTTTGATCAAGAAAGTATTGGGTTATGTTATCATTAAAAATGAAATAAAAGCTGACCCATAACAACTACAAGCTTTGGTATCAATGACATCCCCTCGAACTATCAAAGAAGTGCAAATTTTAACATGAAGGTTAACTGCTCTTAACATATTCATTTCTAGATTTTCTTATAAATGTTTCCTTTTATTTTAAGTATCTAGAAGACCAAAGAATTTGAGTATAATCTGGAATGTGAAGACGCATTTTCAAGCATTAAAGACTTATTGTTATCACTAGAAATATTATCAAAGCCTCGAAATGGAGAATAACTCTCCTTGTATATTACATTATCGGATTTTACGGTAAGTGTTATGTTGATAAGTGAAGATTCAGGAATTTCAAAGTCGGTGTATTATGTCAGTAAGAGTCTGGTAGCAGAAAAAAAAAGGTACTTGAAGCTCGAAAAATTGGCTGTGGCTTTAGTAGTGGCTGCCAGAAAAATGCACCCTTATTTTCAAGCTCACACTATTAAAGTTCGAACTTCATTCTCACTAAAAAAATATTTTACAACACCCTGATATTTATGGGAGGATGACTAAGTGGTCAATTGAGTTGCGAGATTTTGCATCATCTTTTTACCTCGAATGGCTATCAAGGCCCAAGCCTTAGCAGATTTTCTTGTTGAATTTCATTCAAGCATATCAAACAAAGAGATGAACAAGGAGGTTTTGCCAATGAATTTGATGTGGATAGTTCAAACTGATGGGGATTCTAGTATTTTAGGATGCAGTGTTGGAGTTCAACTGATTGCTCTATCTGGGGAAACAATGTTTCAATCCATTAAGTTTGGTTTTCATGCATCAAATAATGAAGCTGAATATGAGGCTACATTGGCTAATTTAAGGCTTGCGAACATCTGTGGGGGAAACTTTGATTTGTTTAGAAACGTATTCCTAATCCGTAGCAAATTAAGTGGCTGGAAATTCTGAACCAAAAAATGACCATTTAATTTTATATCTTCGAGAGCTTCAGAGTTTGACTATTTTGTTTGATCACATTACTCTAAAGCATATCAGCCGAGGAGACAATACAATTGCTGATTATTTGGCAACCATGGATTACACAGAAGAATACCATTGGATTTTATTACATGAGAGGCCTTTGATTTTAACTCGCTCAGAGGAGTGCAAATTCGCAGAAGAAATTTTCATCATTCCAGATGTAATTCAAAGCGATATGAGAACTGATATTATGAATTTCTAGTTAAGAGAAAAGTTGCCTCAAGATATGCAACTAGCTAATAAACTGAAAGGTAAAACATGTGGCTATATGGTGTTAGATGGGATGTTATACAAAAAAACATTGAGTAGGTCATTATTGCGATGCTTGAGAAAACATGAATCACATAAAATTTTATCAGAGCTACATGATGGAGAGGGTTCAAGGCGTTGACGCGTTGAGTTTTGCTGGCAGGGTATTATTTGCCTTCGATTATGAACGATGCTAAGAGTTTAGTTCGAGGTTGTGATACTTGTCAACGGTTTGCCAACTTTATTCATACACCAGTAGTTTTACTCATGTCCACTACCAAACTATCCATTTTGACATATAGGGAATAAATTTAGTAAAACCATTGTCAATGACCTCTGGAGGACGCCAAATGATTATTGTGGCAGTGGATTTTTTTACGAAGTGAGCATAAGATGAATCATTGCCCGAAACAAATGCCAATGATGTAATGAAATTCAGTGTAAACACTATTTATTGTCGCTTTGGGGTACCTCAAAAAATTACCACGGATAACGGTCCTCAATTTAATAACAAAAAATGGATTCTTTTTGTGTTTCGAAAGTGATAACATAATGTTTTTCCACACATTTTCATCCCCAAGAAAATGTCCAGGTAGAGGTGACGAACATATCTATTTTTGAATGTTTAAAGTCTGACAGGGTCTGCAAGGAAATTGCCTAACTATTTGCATGAGGTGTTATGGGTTATCGAACAACTCATAGAGAGTTTACTAAAGAAACTCATTTTGCCTTAACATATAGGATGTATGTTGTTAGTCCTGTGGAATATTCATTACCTTCTTTTAGAATAGTTCAATATTCCGAGGACCTGAATGACGAAGCAAAAAGAGCAGATTTGGATTTGATTAAGAAAAAATAGTTAGAGCTCACTTGAATATATTTCATTACCAGACTCTAATGAGAAATGGATATAATTTGAAGGTAATGAGGAGGGATTTCAAGGTTGGTGATAAAGTTCTAAGGAAGGTATTCCTCTATAGTGAGGAAAAAAACCTCAGGAAGATACCCCAAATTGGGAGGGTCCCTATATGGTTGTAGAAAGAATAAATTTAGGTTCTTATCGCCTTTGTGACGAGAAGGGGAGGATGCTTCAACATCATTGGAATATACAACATCTAAAATTGTACTGGGAGTAACTATCTTTTTTAAAATTATCCATTTGAATAAGTAACATACTATTTCCTACCGTGTTGACCCATGAAAGTTTTAATGAGGTGCTATGTAAATATTCCAAGCTATCAATAAAAATATTTTTTGGGCAATGGTTGTTTACGTATACTTATTTAGATTATTTTGTTAACATGTTAAAGACTGATCATCTTTAAAGTTGATCCAGAGTAATTATTCTGAAGTGTTGAATACACTTTTTGAAGAAACAACCATTTTCAAAGTGTTACGTTCTTTAAACACACTACCATATTCGAAGTGCTACGTTCTCTAAACGCGTTGTAATATTCGAAGTGCTGCGTTTTCTAAATGCACGATATTATTCGAAGTATCACACTTTGTAAGTGCGTTATTTGTATTTAAGGCGTTAACCTTCTTTAAACACACCAATAAAGTTCAAGTATTTTCACTTCGAAAATTATACGTTTAGTTATGATATAAGTTTTAATTCAAGGTGAACATGAATTGTAAGTTTTTTTAAAAATATAATAATAATAATAATATAGGAAAAATAAAGCCTTTATACATTCAGTTTAATTCGATGATAACAAAATAGGTTTTAAAAATGCAAAGTAAAAGGAATCTACAAAAAACAAGTCATTCTACAACAATTGAATGACGGGTATAAAAAAATAGCAAAGTTATTTGTCATAGGAGCTTTCTTCAGAAGATTCCCCTTGTTCATGAACACTTTCCTCTTTCCTCTGATTTCGTTTCTTCGGATGAAAAACTAGGAACATGATCAAAAGCTTCGATGAGGCGAATTTCGATAGAAATCTGCTCCCAGAAGTTGGAGAGGTCAACCTTAGGAAATGTGGCATGAATTTCACGAGGAAGTATAACATATCTTTGCTCTTCGGGATTTTTGATGGCTGCTAACATGTCTTTTCCACATTCGTTCTCAGCAGCGGTAACAATAAGTCTTTTCTCTTCGTTGAATTGAGCTTTGAGAGCATCCATATCCTCCTCTATCATTTTTTTTTCATCCTCACTATTGTTGAGTGAAAGTTGAAGATCAACAAATTTTTGCTTCTCTGTAGCTAATTCTTCAGAGTGCTTAGATTTGAGTTGTTCAGTCTCATTTTGGTGAGAAATATTAAGCTCTTCCATTTCATTTTGGTGCATAACTCTGAGGTGAATCTTCAGATAAACGAGCCCTTTAATAAATTCTGATATGGCCAGTTGAGAATATATGGAATTGCTTTTCCACGATCCCACCAAAGATTTCTTTCATTCTTTTTTCAGCATCAACAATTTTCTTATGGAAAACCATCTTCTTTTCGATATGTTCTAACTGACTTCGAGCAACTTCAATTTCTTGGGTTAATTTCTGTGTTGCAACACCAAGATTGGAAAATGGTTGAAGAGCAATCACAACTTCTTCGGATGACTCTTCGACAGGTATGGCCATTGGGCTACGGAAATGCATAAGAGTAGAGGAAGATAGAGGCAAATAGATTTATGGTGAAGTTGCCTTGGGAAAAACAGGAGCAGATATTTTATCATAATTTTGCAGATAGTTTTGAATTTCTTGAATGTATGGATCTTCATCTTTAACGAGCTTTTGGGATTGATCGAGGTTGATGAAGCTATCAAGATCAAAGTTATCATCACCTTGATCATTGTTTGCAGCAGTTTTTCCTTGTTGGGTTCCTTCCTCTTCATCACTTGTTGATTTTTTTTACTGATTTTCAACAGCAACAATTTCATCGACATCATAAGGCACTTCTAGAAAGATTTGCACAACTTTGTTTTTTCGATTTCTTTTGAAGATTTGTTACAACTTTGCTCTTCTTTTTATTAATGACTGTTGTCTTCTTTCTTTTTAGAGAAGGCTCAACTTCTTCTCATTCTTCAGTAGTGGGGAAGTTCTTTTCTATTGTTTTTCTCTTTGATTTTGGGGGCGTCGGAGCTTCTAACGGGCTAGCATCAGATGTGTTAGCTACCTTTGTATTATTTTTCCCTTTCTTTTTTGGGGAAGATGACTCTATGATCTATTCAGAATTGGAAGAAATATCTTACCATCAGGTGCCATTAGTCTCTTCACAACCAGAATAAGATTTGGAAGCTCCATAGGATTTTATGGGAAGTCAGCACTTACTGTGATTCGCCATAAGTGGTTGTTGATAAAGTTGATTGGCATAAATGATGAGTGAAACCCGTTGCCCCATTCATTTTCTGCCCACGTGGCTAACTTTGAAAAAATTACCATATCATCTTTTTGGCGAATCTTATATCGCCTCAGAATTTATGTGATGCAATGAAAATATATAAGTAAATAAATAAAAACAAGAAAGGCGAAACAGCTTACTATTACTCCTTCAAACGAGGTTTAGCCTTGATGAATTCACCTCATAAATCTCTTTTTCTTTTTCTCAAGCCTCGGACATGAAGAAAAATTTTGTTTCCAAAATTTGCCAGCCTCGAGTAGGTCATCGACTATCTTCAAATTATTATCCAGTGTGAGATAGTAGAAAGGCAAAATATGCCCTTATAAAGTTTTATTAGGGCAATGCAATATTTGATAAAAAAAGAGACTTGTGCAAGTCTGGAAGCCATGATAATGGACAGAAGGGTAAATTATTGATTGGGAGTAGCTTGCATAAGACAGGGGTCGATGAGCGCAAAATACTCCACAATCATTGGGTCTAGCGGAAACCAAAAACCCTAGCTAATAATTTATGGGTACAACACCAACTTATATTTTCCACATCTAAGTGGACTCTCTCATTCTTTTGGAATACAGAGTACTATATTCTCTGGCATACCTCATTGCCTTTTAAAAGAAGCAGCCAAATATTATCGGTAATAAATGTATGACACATTTTTTAATGCCAAAATATACTCAGGGTTGTGTGGCTTTAAATTTTCTCCAACTAAGGCAGCCAGTTCTTCGGAGAGCTCAACATGAGCTTTCTTTTTTCTTATCATAGATGCTTCTGCCTTCGAAATATCATCTTCTCTATCAGCCTCGACAATCGGTTGTGTGGCTTCAGAATCCACTTCCTCTTTGGATGTCTCATCCACGAGTCGATGTGGGTTAGAATTCGAAGTAATTTCTCTGTTGGCATTAGTTGAGGGATTTTGTTGAGACTCTGTTGTTGTCTCAACAACTTCCCCCATGGGAGGAGAAGAGGTTGATGGATTTGAGGCGTGATTAACATCCTCTCTCGTGGATATAAAGGTTTTTTTTTCTTTAGGGTTCGAGGAATCTGAGTTTTCATATGAACTGAAATGATTTTCTTGCGCAGTGGACGAGGGGGCTCATAATTAACTAGAGAAAAAGTTTCATCTGATCTCATTGAAGATGATTTAGTTTGACTCACCTTGCGATCAATTCGAGGTAATGATCTATTTAGAAGAGGCAAAATTAGAGGTGTATTCGGTGTTTGAGTTTTAGATTACCGACGTTCCTCTAATAAAGAAGAGTTTGAAAAGGAAAAATAAGTTTTTTAGGATCTAAGTTAGCGTAGTACATTGTATTTGTAGACAAACCCCGAGGAGCGTTGCTTATCAATCCAGTTGCTCTATATTCATCTACCTTTTTAATTATGCGGAAGTAATCGTATGATTCGAAGTGATATTTATTTTTATCTTGGGAAGATGAAATTCTGGGTTTCTTGGCTTTTGTCTTTTTGAGCTTTGGATGTTTTCTCATAAACGAATTTGAAAGACAGGAGGAAGAAGGTATTTTCCGGTGAAGATAACTTAAGGGTTGAAGATTCAGATAAATATAGTAAATGAACTTTTTTCTCTCTCGCTCTCTCTAAAAAAATGCTGTGAAGCAAAGTGAGGCTTAGAGGAGTATTTATAGGATAAATTGAGGGAAAAGGAAAGTGGAAGAGGTGTAAAAGGTAATTAAACAGAATTTCAAACCATTGTGTAAAGAAGAATGTGACACCTGCCATGTGATAGGCATAGTGACAGACCTAATGCCTATGGTATCATCGCCTATTCGATTTGTGCTTCGAACAATTATGACCGTTGAAAGAAAATGACTCCATATGAAAACATCTGAGGCATTGAGAAAATTATTATCAAATTCAAAGATGAAACTTTGCATAAATATGGGAACAACAAGATTGAAGCAGTTCAGGTCCTGGATGATAAATGGATTCTTCTCTACCTGTAAAGATTTTTGAAGCCCTTGATGAATTATGAGGGATACTAATAAGTAAATAAAACTATGGGGATCAAAATGTAAATGAATAAAATTTTGTATGATAAATTGCATAGTTATAGGAGAGATTTAGAGCTTGATGAATTTATGAGGGACTAACGTGTAATTTGACCTTTTGTGTAACCGTTTCTGTTATGCTTAAGCCCTTGTGCCTATATATAATGGCCAAGGCTCAACTAATAAATGATTTTGACTTTTGAAATTAAACTACTTTCACTTATTAACTTTATTTCCTTTATAAATTACTTCTTTATACTTCTCTCAATTATTCGATTTTACTCTACGAACTATATAAAATCCATATCAACTACATACTCTACTTCGTATGACAATATGGAACCATGGATGTTGGCTTCACTTTTCTCCCATTAAGAGGTGCACCTCATACGATGTTAAACCAATTGGAAATCAGACTGGGTTGGGTCAACTCCAACCACTTTTTGAACGTAAGTGTTTATTTACATCATCGGTTAGTTTAAACCTTTAAACATATATTTTATTGTGTTTTCATTCTATAGCTTCAGATTCTGGTGGATGTTTCATGTGCGAGGATACATCCTTGTTGCCTAAAGTTTCGTTCACCAGAAGCAGAAGGTTGGGAATTACCAATTCATTATCGTTACAAGATATCCAAATAGTAGCCTCGAAATAACCGACTTGGCTACTTTTGTTTAAACATTCGGTTATTATAATATATTTACAATTTGTCACGCTTAACAATTGTACATTTTGGACTTTATGATGATGTTAATTTTGAAACGTTAACATTAACTTCTTAATTGGTTAATATTAATTTAAGACATTACATAATTAGAAATACAAATGCAAACAACAAAAATAAATATATAGTAGACAAAGTTGATATAGTAGACACAATTCATGGTGCTGGATAGTTCCATCCATGCTCGGAGCATTTCTCTAAAAGATATTTCTCATCCTTGCTACTTTTATCAGAAGTTGGGTTAGTTCTAACGTCGGTGGCTATCGCGTCGGCTTTCTCCTGCAGTTCATGCATCACATGTTCCAGTATATCTTTCGTAATAATACTTTGAAACACCATACTAAATAAATCGTTGGTTTCACATTAGACTTTGCGAGGTAGTAACTCTATCGGTATATTAGGCACAATGTTCAAATAAGCTACATTGTCGACCACTTCTTCGCGTCCTCGTGGTTGGGGCATCATACAACCCGGATACGCTGCCTTCCTACCGTGCATGAAGTATATTCTGTATAAAACAACATTGATGAAGCCAGACGTCTCTTGCGATATCATACCTTTCATAATCTCAAGCTTTAAGGAGGTTTGCATTTTCATGCACATTCCAATTTGAATCACCCATTTCCTTATCTATGTATAATGCTCGAGCGTGGTTCCATTATTTATAGATGAGTATTCAATAGGAATGCCCTAAAAAATTAACGAGAATCAAATAACATTTGGCTAGCTACCATAATTTAACGGGAAATTTCTTCAAAAATTGTTACAAATCTTCACCCGGTGGGGTGGCAATTTCAACCACTGGCCAACTAATTTTCAACCGTCGGGTACGAAATTACCCGACGGGCTACTAATTTTCAGCTAGCAAGGAGGGGTACCAACTTGACAAATTATTTAAATTTTGTTAATTAGCTCCCACCCGGCGGGCTACTGATTTTCACCCGTCGAGGGGAAACTACCCCCGGTTGGGAAGGACCCCGCCGGATCACGTATTCCACTCCGCTGGGAAGACAACCTATGTTAGGTTTGGAGATTGGTCTCCAACCTCGTCGGGTGAGATATTTTCAACCGATTGTGGGAAATTAAACTGGCAGTTGAAAATTATATCCACGTCGGGGAAGGGATCAATATTTCACCTTAAATATAACTCAAATTATATATATATCCGGTAATGGTATAATTTTCAACCGGCGGGGGGGGGGGGGATTCCCGGCTGTTGAAATATTGTCAACCGGCGGATCACGTTCTTGACCCAGCGGGGAGAATCATTGAATCAACAATATAGTATCCATTAAGCTAACTTAAACTCTCCACAACGAGTTCACCAAACCAACAATTTACAAGCTCAAATTAAGTATCACATACGCAACAATAAATCTAACACATCAATAAATCTAACATAGATCAACATACAAACTAAAACAAAAATCCAATACAACGTATATGAACCGATAAAACTAAAATCGAATACAACATACAAAACTTCATTGTTATGTTATAAAACAATCAAAATACATAACAAATTAGAAAGTACGTAACAAAAACATCAGACACATTATCAACAAACCTAGTATGATAACAAGCGACAAACTTATGATTTGAACCACTCTCCTTGCCAAAAACATGAGCTCTTCCGGACTATCATTGAGAGGGCAAAGACAATTTATTGTGACTGCATTCACCGCAGAATGTTCGTCGAGGATATGCAGAGTGATGTGAAACCAATCATACTTCGCAACATAAGCTGCGTCCTAAGGCGTAAATGTCGTACGAATTTTCACCAATGGCCTTGAATACCTATCGATTACAAACAAATGATCCCTTTAGTTGGACCAATGTCGAGCATCAACATGATAACGTGTATTGTCTCCTCTGGTGAGACCAGATCAAACGACTATGGGATCCAGCGGCTTCTCTTAGACCCAATTAAATTTCCTCGTCACTCGATCACGATGGTATGTCTCATTTACTAACATAACACGAATAGGGTTACGATACAACCCTATCTCCTGCATCAGAAACGGCTGTCAAATATCAAAGTAGTGCTAGAAAATCACATGCAAATAAATAAACACATAAAATTATAATAAACAAACACATAAATTCATCGGTGACGTAAATATTAAATATATATATATAAAATACTTACCTCTATTTCTTCTTGACAAACGAGGATGTCACGGTAGTACGTCTTTCAACGAACGTTTGACCCAGTAGGTTTTTGGGGCAACCACGACAACATCTTCAGATCGGTTGGGCTATAACCGATGTTCACCGCAACCCAAAAGCATGAGAAATGGTCGTAGACCCAGCAGTCCAACAGAGTCGATAAACCAATTAGAATTTTTAATGAGTGCTTCAAAATGCCTCCCAAGCTCTCATACAGTCACGCCAATGCGCATCTACCCCAAGCAAGCTCAATAGGCTTCTCAAAGTGCTCGAGATGGACGAGAAAATCACATTTGATGTTTTTCTGGCTCGTGTATGTGAATATGGTACATCAGAGGAAGAAAAGTATGTACGCATGAACGACATGGTTTTTCATCTCTCGGTAAGCGCGGTATTCATATATAAATAATCGTCTCCAAAAAATATTGACCTTAGCCATATAAGGTCGAAACCGTTCCCATCGTACTGCTCCATCTCTTCTTGCATATGCCCGGGTATAACGCCCAACAATTCAACACACCGACCATATAACTGATATGATGATGTAGTCCTGAACGACTCAATGAATCTCCCCTCAACCATGAGGCCAGTAATAACAAACACGTCGTCCAACGTGCTAGTCATCTTGCGAAAGGAGAACGAGAAGATGCTCGTCTGCTGATGCCACCTTTCAATGAAGACCTCGTCCAACTGCGAGTTGGAATTGTATCTCGACAAGTGGCGCATAAACGACCAAAACAAAGTAACTTCCAAGAGAGCCTTCATACCTTGTTGGTTTCTCAGGTCCCATTGACCGAGTATACCGTATTTAGATTGGACTATAATGACGGTGACTAAAACAAATAAAAACATATCAATGCACCATAATATAAATTAGTTAGAGTAACAAAAAATTATTTAGGTCGTAAAATAAATAAATTACGTCGCCGATGAAAGTGTTGTATGCCTCGTGATATATGTAGCTGGAAAACAAAATAATATTGTTTTGGGAAATGAATAGGTTCCTCAAGCTCTCCAGATCGGTTGGACGCACTTGGCTACACACGAGTAGCTCAGGTGTACATCCTCTTCTTCCTCCCCATTGCCGAGGTGTCCGTAAGGGCACACTTCTCTTGTGGAGGTGATCGCTCTAAATTACGCTCCCTAGAAATATTAATTTTTTTTGGTGTATAGATCGCTCGGAATGCTCCAAAAGCTCTCCTTGATCTCCCTTTGGTTCTACAGCTCGGGTACCACTACCATTACCAGCGTGGGGCGAACCTTTTTCGACGTTAGTGGGATGTCTTCTTGTTCACGTTTGTCTTCTATTTTGGATTTTTTCCTTCTCCCGCCACAATATTTATTGCATGTGGCAACAAAAAAAATTATATATTAGAATATGTAAATTGAAGTGTAAATGATTAGGTCCCGCATGATGAATTTGGGCAACCCCGACGAGGAACGTTCAAAAACTGCATAAAGAAAAAAAATTCCCCGTCGAGGCTGCCTCGACTCATACAGGGAAAGGAAGAACACCTGGAAAAATATAAGTTTCCCCGTCAGTTGAGAATTTCTCACACGGTGGGGACGAAGAAAATGTGCGAGAAAACTCCAAAAACTTTTGACAAATTTAGCCTAAAAACTTTATTATAACACAAATTCAACCATCTAACAATAATATATCATTTAAAACACTCAAATAAACATAAATTAACCTATTTTAACTCCTTAAATATCTTAAATCTACCAAAACCATTAAAACTTAAATAAAACGAAAAAACTAAGAGAATAAAAAATTTACTTTTTCTCCCCGGTCCATTTGAGGTTGTTGAGCGGATTATATTAAAAATAGATTTTGATAAGCCAACATATTTTTTTTTCGTAATTTTGGTAGTTTGGTGTAGGAGAATGAATGTGATAAGTTTGAAAATTGGAGCCGGTTAATTATGCGATTAATTAGAGTATTAAGTTAGAAATTTATAAATTAGATAAAAATATTTTGGATAAGATTTGAAACCGGTCATAAATATAGATTGGGCTGGTTATAAATGCATCTCGTTATCATTTTGGTTACCATTCCGTCAAAGCCGTATTTTAATCTTTAGTCGGTTTAGACCAATGTTGTTGGAGTCATCGTAATCCTTCTTATTAGAATTTTGGCTCGGCCCATAAAAAGTGAATAAATAGAACCAATAGTGCCCTGGGCTTGATTGGGTCGACCTAACATATTCGACTAGGTTTAAAATCGCTACCGTCTCCCTCTCTCTTTCTTTCTCCCTCCCTCTTGCGCTTCATAAACCCTAATCACCATCTCTACATTCAAACCTATTGCTCTTTCCTTCTTTCTCTGTCGATTAACAAATTGCCATGGCTGAACTAGCTGAGAAGCTTCCATCTTCAGCTGTAGAAGAGGAAGCCAAGAAGAAGAGACAGAGAAAGCGCAAACGAGCGAAGAAATTAGACAGAGAGGAAGGTGTCGATGAAGAGATAGAAGCTGAGGAAGAGATAGAAGTTAATGAAGATGAGGCAAAGAAGAAGAAAAAGAACAGTAAGACTGTTAACGGAAAGAATAAAAAAGAAGTAGAAGTAGTAGAAGAGGCAGAAAATGACGAAGAAGAGGAAGAAGAAGACGAAGGAGAAGAAAAAATAACGGTAAAGAGTGCGAGTGGGATTATGAGTACTGATTCGTTTGAATCACTGGGATTATCTGAGCCTACATTTAAATCCATCAAGGAGATGAATTTCGAGTGCATGACACAGGTACTGTTTCATTATGTTTGTGTTACGAGATTTTGAGTAATTTACACACCTCTCAACATGTACGTATTTTAATGATAGATTCAAGCCAGAGCAATTCCTCAATTTATTCTCGGCAAAGATGTTCTTGGAGCTGCCAGGACAGGTTCTGGAAAAACTCTTGCTTTTCTTATTCCGGCCGTTGAGTTGCTGTACAATGCCAAATTCGCCCCTCGTAATGGGACTGGCGTTATTGTCATTTGCCCCACCAGGGAGCTTGCTATTCAGGTGAAGTTTCTTCTGATTTCATATCTGCTTCGTTTCATTCTACAACTTTTCGAATGTGTATTAGCTTCTCTATAGAAAAATAGTCTTCTTCGTTCCATAGAGGTTGTGATTACAATCCCTATTTTCCAGTTGCTTTGCAAAGTATATTATGTAGCAATTTAATGGTCGTTATAATACTTCAGACTCATGCTGTGGCAAAGGACCTTCTCCAGTACCACTCGCAGACCCATGCCTTAGTTATTGGTGGTGCTGCAAGAAGAGGAGAAGCGGAAAGGCTTGTTAAGGGTGTCAACTTATTAGTAGCAACCCCTGGTCGACTGCTTGATCATCTTCAAAATACAAAGGGATTTATTTACAAAAATTTGAAGGTAGTTTCCTAAATTGTTTTAGTATAATGTGTTCTCTATTATTAGAATTGACATTATGAGCCATCTATTCTTCATTTACGGACTATGAAGGAAGCCTAAAATGACTTTTTTAATTTACTGTAAATGTCAGATTGTATTTCTTCTAGATGCTTGAAAAGCGTCTTTTTCAATCAAAATACCTCGCCTCAGAATGTGTTCTGGAATCAGTTAACTTTTAGTTTTTGCATATATATTCAAAATGTGACCTTGGCTTGCTCTATGTAAATGGGATCGAGATTTAGATTCTGTTAAAATGTATGCTCTGTTTAATCTAGTTAATGCTATTTCTCTTTGAACTTCTGAATGCAAAAAGGTAAGGTGAATCATGATTTCTATAGGTTGGGTATATGTATAGTATTAAGATATCATTTTTGTGTTTATGGCTGCATTACTTCATATATTGTTGTTGTTGGAGATGTGGCTTAATATGTTTAGGCATCTCTATTCGTGTTTCAGTGTCCAAGTACTGCTTACTGTTCATATTTTGATTACACTCACATGATTTGTAATTTTAAACTTCTGAAATCTGTTTTCATCATGAAGAAGGGATATGTATAGGCTGGCTACAAGAGAATCTAGCTCACTAACTCTAGTCTAGAATTTAGTAAGCTTGTTCAAGAAACAATCTTTCTTTCATGTAAGTTTAGGCGTCAATCTTGTAGTTCTGCTAGACTATGAAGTATAATTATATACTCTTTGAAGCGACTGGTATTTATTCAATTATCTTAAGACTCTCCCAGAAACTAAGCACTTGATTTATTTTTCATTTCTAAACAAGTTATAGTTGCTAATACTGGTTATATTACATGTTATTACAGTGCCTCATTATCGATGAAGCAGATAGAATATTGGAAGCTAATTTCGAGGAAGAAATGAAACAGATCATCAAACTTCTGCCAAAGGTAAATCTTCTTCTGACTGCGTATGGCTTTAAATAGAATATGCCAATGGTGAGTTAATTGCAAGCAGCACTAGTAAGGATCCTTGTCTTACGTATATTTTTGATTTATTTCTCAATCTTATGATTTGACTAAGAGTTCCCCGAGGTACCTGAGCTGATTAAGTATTAATATTTGTGCAGAAGGATAGGCAAACTGCATTGTTTTCAGCAACCCAGACAAAGCAGGTGCGTTGGTTACTTGGTTATCAGTACAGTAGCTTAAAGGCTCTCATCCTATATTGGACTGAAATATGATTATATTCCCCTTTTTGCTGTAGGTCGAGGATCTTGCTCGCTTATCCTTTCAGACAACACCGGCTTTAATTGATGTAGATGAAGGGAGGCGTAAGGTATGTAGATTGTAGGAATTGCACTGTTATACGGACTTCACAACAAACACTTCTTTTTGTCTAACAAAGTGGCATTGTAGGTAACTAATGAAGGTTTGCTACAAGGGTATTGTGTGGTTCCTAGCGCTAGAAGATTTATTCTTCTATATTCATTCTTGAAGAGGAATCTGTCAAAGAAAGTGATGGTCTTCTTCTCTTCGTGTAACTCTGTCAAATTTCATTCAGAACTGTTGCGATACATCAAAGTGGATTGCCTTGATATTCATGGGAAACAAAAGCAGCAGAAACGGACCTCTACCTTTTTTGAGTTTTGTAAAGCAGAAACCGGAATCTTGTTGTGCACAGATGTTGCTGCTCGTGGTCTTGATATTCCGTCCGTGGTATTTTTCTGTAGCTTCAGTAGTTAGCTTTTTTGTCTGTGATTGTATACTTTGAAGGTTTCCATATTGTTATTTGCTGTCCGTCATTTTTCTGCTCTGTGTCACTAAAACACGTTCTCTTTAAAGATGCATAGTGCATTATGACTAGCTTTGTTCTTTATATGTATTTGTTGCAGTATTATATTGAGATACAATTCAAAATTTTCATGCTATCTTTCATCGAAAAAAGACTTGATTGTTGTCAAATTAATTTCTCCTTTTGTTTGTTATCAGGACTGGATTGTGCAGTATGATCCTCCAGATGAACCCAAGGTGCGGAAACACACAACTTCTTGTGTCATTTTATCTTATTGCTCGTGGATGTCAATTGATGTCGTTGCTGCTGTTGTTTTCAGGAATACATTCATAGAGTTGGTAGGACAGCCCGTGGAGAAGGAGCAAAAGGAAATGCTCTGCTTTTCTTGATTCCAGAGGAGTTGCAGTTCCTTCGCTACCTCAAGGTATATATTTTTGGATCAACTATTAAAAAGAAATGTGATATTTGTATGTATTAGCCACTTTCCAATAACGAGTCACAGTATGAGATCTAATTTTCTGTTAGCACAAATATGTTTTGAATCTAGATGTATATTTTCGAAAACTAATGTGTCCAGAGGAAGTTTTCCTAAGAAGCTCATTTTTGTTATTTTCACTTAAAGGCTGCAAAAGTTCCAGTTAAGGAGTACGAATTTGATGAGAAGAAGTTGGCAAACGTGCAGTCTCATCTGGTAATATTACGCTAAACTTGTAATTCCTGTTCTGTAATATACAATGAGAGCACTACTCATATTAGATTGATGCAGGAGAAGTTGGTCTCGAACAATTACTATTTGAACAAGTCGGCCAAAGATGCATATAGGTCATACATATTGGCTTATAATTCACACTCTATGAAGGACATCTTCAATGTTCACCGACTTGATCTGCAGGTAACAAAACCACTTTTATATTTACTAATTAACTACTTTTGCAATTTGTAATTTCTTCCTAAGTTGAGCCATATATTCACTATTGCACTATTCTGTTTTTGATATGAAAAACAGGCTGTTGCTGGTTCATTCTGCTTTTCTTGCCCACCCAAAGTGAATCTGAACATTGATAGCAGTGCCTCCAAGTTCAGAAATAAACCGCGCAAGATTGAAGGTAAACGAAGTAACTTTAACGACAGCAATCCATACGGAAGACAGACTGATGACAACGATAAAAGACAGTTCGCGAGGTACTAGGTTGAAGTAATCTGCCTTGCCAGTGCCAGTTTTGTTTGTGTTTCATTTTCTTTTAATTCTTTTAAAGGTTAGAGGGACTTGGTCAATGGTGGGAATTCATATAGATCAAGAAACTGCATATTATTACTTTGAATTTTGTATCATTATTATTAATGGTTGTTAAATTATCCAATAGTCTATTCTACTGTTTAAGCTTTACTTCTCCCGCAGTACTTGATCATTAACTTCATTTATATTCTTGAGAAATTATTTGGTTTTAATATCAGCTAAACAAACCCCATCTTGATGAATTTGGATTTCTAAGATAAGCCGATGCTGTTCCGCCTGATAATATATACATATTAATATTATGATAAATAAACTTTATGAAATTAAATCATTTATGTTTTTGAGTCAAGTTTTTGCTGGGAAGCATATAAGCTGTTTGTTTTCCTATGTTTTGCTCTTTTCACTTGGAAAACCATAATTGTTTGTTACTATTCTCATTGATAAACTGCTCAAAATTCAAATGTTGATACAAAGAAAATCCAATATTCATTTTAAATAAAACAAAAATCAAAATAAAAATCTGAAAATTTCCTTAAACGAAGCACAAAGCATGAAAATAGTTTTTTGAAAAAATTATCTGAACTGGTGGCGAATTATAATTATACAAATAGAGCAATTAGATATAAAAACACAAAATCAACATTTCGGAATCCAAAAAAAAAAATTAGAAAACAAAGATTAAAAATGTGTCTAATAAATCCTGATTACACACAGACAAACAATGAAACCAAAGAAACCCATGAAACATCCAAAATCATGATAGACACTATAAATAAGGAGACAAATAACCTAGTAGTAACTTCATAAACAAGCAACAAATCTATAAAACCAAAGCAAAAACAAACATAGACATAAACATAACAGTGACAGCAGCAGTTCCGGGCAGTTGAAGAGAAGAAGCATCGTTCTTCTTTTTCTTATAGGACGAAGTCTGGTTCTGGGACTGGGACTGAGATGGTCCTTCAGTTTCCAACACCTTGATGATCATCTTCTGATCTTTCTCACAGTGTCCGGTAACTCCACTGATGAAGTAAAACAGACCGGGTCGGTCCAAATGGACGATGGTGTCACCATCGTTGGAGAAGAACGAAGGATGTGAAGTGCTGCATTTCTCGTACTCTTCCTCTGTCACCACCATCACCGAATCTTTCTTGTACCGAAATCCTACATTTCACAATTTCAAAAATAAAAAATAAAAAATAAAATTTTATAAAGAAGAAACACTATGAAAATGTTGTAGAGAATGAAACACAACTTACTGATGATGTCGTTCACTTTGAACCTGTTTTTGGAAGCCCATTGGTTGTAGAGAAGAGGGGTGCTCTTGTCGGGGACAATCCAACCATCTTCACCATTAACATCAAATTCAGAAGAACTGACGAAGCAGATGTGGAACAGACAGAGTAAAGCTACGGTTTTGTAAAAAGAAGACATTTTTACTTGAAGAAGAGAGATTGAGTTTGTGTTGTTGTTTGAATGGTTCTGGACTTTGAAATGAAAAAGGAGAGAAAGTGATGTGAGATAGAGAGAGAGAGAGAGAGTGCGAGAGAGATATTAGGAGTGAGAAGTGGGGGAAGTGGGGGTTCTGTTTTAGTTTATGGAGAGAGGAAGAAGTAACCACCTAAGGGTGATGCTGATTCTTTTTGAACCGGCCCCTCCCGAATACTTACCGGTCCATCTTATTTTTTATATTCAAATTATTTCGCTAAAAATATTACATCATTAATTCACCAAAGAAAATATATTATTCTTAAAACTTAGTTATTCAAGTTTACTTTTTTTTTAAAATAAAAAAATATCATTCCTACCCGTTTTTAGGTGGTTAATATTTTGTGATCTAAGTCGAATCTAAACTAGGTATAGATAGATTTAAAGTTTTAGCTAAATTCGGTCCTTTTTTTATAGGCCGCTCCAATTTTAACTATTTTTCTACTAATTTTAAGTAGTCCATTTCTATACCAAAATATTTCTATTACTATTATTAAGCCATAATCTTAAAGACTAATCATTTTCAAAACAAAATCAGCCGCATCTTTTTTTTTCTCCTTCTTCAAACTCTTCACTACTCACAAAATCGAAATTTTTCTTAAAAACATATATCTTTCTACAAGTATTCCATGAGACTCAAACTCACTCAACAACACTAATAGAAAATGTGAAAGAGTGAGTTACTAATTTTCTATCTTATTTTTCTTTTAGATTTTTTTAGATTTATGCTACCTAGGATGTTAGAATAGGTAAATGCATGTTTAATTAGGTGTTTTAAGTTCTATTTTGATGTTAGAAGGTTAGATTTGTGGTTGAATAGCTATTTTTGGGCTAGATTCGACTTGGGTTCGAGTTATTTAATGACGTTTTTTTACTGTGTTCGTGCTACCCAGCCGGGTTGGAGCTAGTCTATCCGGCGGGGTAGTTTTTTTGCAGAATGTTCTTGAACCCCGTTGGGTAAGCTGATAACTAGTCTACCCGACGGGGTAGCTCAATTTTCCGAGGTAGTTCATGAACCCCGCCGAGGTAGATATGCATTAGAAAAGGGCTAGTTATTTTTCTCCAGCGGGTAACCCCAGACTCACCCGACGGGGCCCTAGTCGTTTTTTTAGGTTGAACCGTGTTTTTTTAACTATATATTTTTTGTCAAGCGCGGGGTATTTAGACTCGTCAAAGAGAGAGGGAAGAAGGTGGCTAAGCGTGAGCGAGAAGAAGTTTGGCCGATGAAAAAAAGTGACGGTAGGAGTCGGCCGACGGGCGATAAAGCCAAACAAGGGGACTGTATGGTGCACACGGAACGCTCGACGAGACACAAAAAGTACGACGCTACAAGGGAGCGCGGATTTCAGCAATATCATCCACCAGATATTGTTCGTCAACGCCGTGTGCTCATATACGAGGAGGATGGGAAGGTGACAGGAGTCCCGAGCCATCACCTCTACGTGAGGTTCGTACCCAAGGACGTCCAACCAATCTGGAGGGATGGAGGAACATTTTCTTAAAACAGAACAACATCATTCTCTTCCCGGATTACATGTAGCACGAGGCTTACTTCACGTTCATGAACGACGTAAGTTTTTAAATTTTGGATTTCATTTTTTACGATTAACTGTAAATATGTTATTTACCGTTTTTCCATGTTTGTTTTTTTCCAGTCCCGATCCGGCATCACGGTCCAATCTAAGTATGAGCTTCTCGGTCGATAAGACCTTACCAAACAGCTGGGGGTCACGGCTCTATTGGAAGAAACCCCGTTTTGGCCACTGATACGTCATCTGCCGTAGTTCATCTCGCACCCACAGTTGGACGAGGTTTTCATTGAGAGGTGGCACCAGCAGACGAACACCTTTCAGTTCTTGTTCGACGAGATAAAAATCACGTCGGACGACTTTCTCCGGGGCCGCATATTTGGACACCAACGCCGCCATCACTATGAACACCCAATGCACTTTTCTCCATCATCTTGAGAACTTGGAGAAGTTTGACGAGTACGCGTGGGGTACGTGCGCATTAGTATGGCTATACAAGAGCTTGAGGGGAATTTCCAAGCACTCATTGAAGAGCCTAGTTGGTTTTTCGGCGCTACTAGAGATTTGGGTGTACGATCACTTCCCCGTTTTCCGATCGGGTCTAAATCTCGGTTATAGCATGACCGATCCAAAGATGTTAGCTTGGGCGCCGAGAAAGCTGACCAAAACCCTTATTCGCGTGAAGCCGTACAACCGTGACATTCTCTCGGGACTGACGGAGACATATGTAAGTTTGTTTCTTTTTCATGAAATTGAATGTGTGTTTACTTATACAATGTTAACATGTTTAAATGTTTATTGCATGTTATTTTCCGACCTTAGGAAGACGTTTGTGTAGTGTTCCCGTAGCAAGAAATAGGGTTGTATCGTAACCCTATCCGAATAATATCGGTTAGCGAGACGTACCACCCGGACTGAATGATGCGACAATTCAGTTGGATACAAGAGAAACTGATGGATCCACTTGTTCCCAGAACCGGTCTATCAAGATGAGACACTTTTCGTTACTTGGTACATGGTAGACACTGGACCAACTGGCGGGAGCATCTATACGTGATCGATAGGTACACATGACCCCTGAAAGTAAGTAGGCGGACGTCATCCCCCCAGTACAAACTATACGTCAAGAAACATCACCCCTCGTATCCTTAGTGAGCGCTCCGCGGTGGATGTGGTGAACACGATCCATCGTGTTCGGCTGTTAGACGAGACACTTGAAGAATTAGTATCCTTCGCAAGGAAGGTGCTTGACCTCACTAGTTCATGACTTGTTCTAATGCTACTGTTGTTTTGTTGTTTGTATGATGTTTTAGTTTTCTTGACCATGTTTTGATGTTTTAGACTTAGTATTTTGATGTTTTTAATGTTGGTTTTAGACGTTATTTCGGATGTTTATAGAAATGAATGCTTAGTAGTTGGTTTTCTTTATAATTTGTATCGTTTCCATATACATCCTCTTTATTAACCAAGTTACTAATATATGAGGTTGATTTATTAGACTTTAGAAATTTCAATTTTATTAAACCTTCGGTTGAAATCGGGGATTTGAAGGTTAACATGAGGCTAGGATTTATGACTATTCAACCGTTGGTTGAATAATTTTCAACGGGCGGTTGACTATCCCCGCCGGTTGAGGTATTTCAGCCCGTCGGGGTACTTGTCTACCGGTTTGGGATCTCTAACCTGTCGGTGTAGTGACCGGCGGTTGAATAATTTTCAACCGCTAGGTAAGTTTTCACCTTGGCAGGGGAGTAGTCAACCGACGCTTGAAAATACTCAACTGCTGGGTTTCGTTTCCTTTTCATTAATCAATGGTGGCTATGGTATGGGTTATTTCCCGGGCTGGTTCGGTTGGAATTTCCTATACTTAACATCACACCTAATTTAAAATTTATGACGTCAACGACCGGTTGAATACTCCCCTGAAGGTTGACATTTGTTTAACCGACGGTTATACCATAAGGGATGAATTTGTTTTTTATCGTTTCCCGCCAAAACATTTTAACATGCGAAAGGAATATGTTTTTTCCCGCTAAGCTTTTGGGATGTACCCTTCAACTACCCTACTATAAGCAGTATCACCTGATAAGGAAGAATAAAAGACAAGGAGAAAAGTGTGAAGATGAAATATGATAGGAGAAAATTGTAAAGAATAAGTGCGATAGGAGAAAAGTGCAAAGAGGAAATTGTGTGAGGGGAAAATCGTATAAGCTATCTAAGAAATAGCTAGAATAGGAAGAAAATAAGATGCAAGGACTAAAAATGTAATAAGTGGGAATTAAAACGTGTGGGGTCCGCAATTGTACTATAAAAGGACCATACACGCTTCAGAGATCCAGAGATGAATAATATAATACTTTCTCTCTCTACTTAGCCAAAAAGCTTTCATTTTCTCTCTCTAAAAACAGCTCCTAAACTAAGTAAATTTACCTATATTGACACTAAGATATCCTCGTATCACAGAATTACCACTAAAAGATCTTCGTATCACATAATCACCCCTACACTTTCTCGAAACTTATCATCACCGAGATGTATCATTACACTTCAAAGTAATAATAATGGGTGATTCTAGCTGGAACGTGCACAAAGATGCGAACCTCCTGAATGCATTTGACTTCGTGAAATGCATGCTTCGGCAGGAGAGTCCAAGATTTGTCGATGCTGTTTTATGTAGAATGTTCTTCAAGCACGATAGGTTAGCGTTGATAAGGGAGAATAAAAGATGTATGGAAAAATTGTAAGGAAGTGTTTTTATTAGGGAGATATTGTAAAAAGTACAATGGAAGTAGTTATTATGAATAGGTAGAGAAATATATGGACTAAATGTGTAATAAGTAAGAATTAAAGTATGCGGGGCCCGTTATTATACTATAAAAAGGACCTCACACGAGTGGATATGGCTGTTTGAAAAATATAATATTACTTTCTCTCTCTACTTGGTTTAGCTCTCACTTTCTCTCTCTAGAAAGATACCATAAAGAATAATTTACTACAATTTGGACCCTTAAACATTCTCGTAACACAAAATTACTCCTGAGCTATTTCTTAATTCATCAGTGGCGCCGTCTGTGGGAAACAAAGATTGTTCTAACGACGATCGTTTTCTAGAAATTGTTCCTAATCTGAGCTGAATCATAGAAGAGCAAGAGGATGATTTTGTCAACGACTGCGAGGAGAATCTTGTGGGGAATACTTAGCGGAATGATATGGAATACGAGGCGCATGGAGGCCAGCGCGTCGGAGAAACCTTTGACGACTCAGATCTGCTGGCTCGAAGGAATGAGCTATTATTGGAAATTGAAAAATTGAGGGCAGAAAAGGAAACTGTTCAGGCAAATCTTCGTTCCGAGGTGAGAAGAGAGCCTGGCAATGGGAAAGAAGAGCGAGAAACCGACTTTCGTCCTAAAAACAGAGATGATATATTTAGAGGTCGTGAACGACGTTCTTCGAGGAGAAAAGGAAAGCGTCACTTGGAATCTTCCGATTCGAGTGATTATTCTCGCTACAGCTCACCAGAATCGTCTCCAAGGAGTCAAAAAAAGAAAAGATATGGTCAAAATCATGGGGACCACCGGAGGGGAAGGAGTTTGGAGATAAAATCTCCGAGGGAAAAGAGTTATCACACGCATACCAATGAGCAAGGTTATGACCAAATGAATTTTCCCTATGGGAACCAACATGGCGACCATCAGAATCTAGAGTGGCAGCATCAGTATACTCTGCCGTCCGAGGAGGGACTTTATTTTCTGACCTATGAAAATTTCAGAGCAAATGTCTATAGGACGGGTCATAATTGGAGAGCTTATCCACTGTCCTCGGAAATTCTGGCAGGCAGCCTCCCAAAACATTTTGACATTTCAAAGCTAGAAAAGTTTGACGGGACGCATGATCCTGATAATCATATCAAGCAATTCAAGAATTTCATGATTAATTTCGATGATGATGATAAATTGCTGTGCAGAGCGTTTTCTCAGACTTTCAAAGGAGTAGCTTCCAAGTGGTACAACAGGCTTCCGCAGGGCTCGATAAAGAATTTCGACGTGTTCTGGAATATCTTCAGGCAACACTTTGTGGGGAGCAAGAAGTTTCAAGCCAATGGAGACACGATAATCTATTGCATGCAAAAGGTTGGGGAAAGCTTGAAGAATTACACCAATCGATTCGTTAAAACAAAAACCGACATGGAGTATTGTAAAGATTCTGTGGCGCTGGCGGCGTTTAGGATGGGGCTTCTCCCCGGACTTTTAAAGGATACGGTAGCAGAAAGTCATGCAATGACTTTTACGGCATTATTGGATCAAGTTGAGAAAATAATTTTTGTGGAGGAGACTCAGGCATCCGAAAAGGGATCAAGCGATTAGCTAGAGCAAAACCAATTTCAAAGGTCTGAGTCCGGAAATCAAGGGCCACGAACCAATGCTCTAGCCAAGGTTGCGGGTCAGTATCCTCCAATTCCGAGAACAAAACAGCAGAACTATAGTCACCAGCAAAACTATAACCAAGGAGCGAGGCCTATCTCAAATTAATGGATTCGTCTGGATTATTTTGCGGAGTTGACGGTAAATGTTTCCACGATATCCGATAGGGAAAGATCAACAGTGCAATTCAGAAAACCTTTTCCAATTCAAACTCCGAGGGAAAGTAGAAGTGCTAACAGGTTCCGCAAGTATCATGAGGACATTGGACATGCCACTAAGGAGTGCATTGCTTTGAAAAAAGAAGTGTAAGCTTTGATTGAAAATGGAATGTTGTTAGAGTTTGTGAAAAAGCACACCCAGAAAAATGTTGCAGTAAAGGCTGTCCCGAAAAATGCTGACACAACAATGGTAATTTCTGAAGAGGTTGATGTCTTCGATGTTGAAGAGGAGTATCTGGATCCTAAGGAAGGGAGAAATAACGTGAACATGATAGAGGAGATTATTCCGAAGGGAAAAGTAAATGCAGGGAATTCTAAGGAGTATCTTCGAAGGAGATACTATAGCAGGGAATTCTAATAGTTCGAGGAAAAGACATATGGTGAATCCTTACCACGCAGATTGAAGCAGGGGTTTCAGCGCAGATGTATCATTTACCCTCCCCCATCATATGCTTTGACGATGATGATATGAGGAATATAGCGGGTCCACATGAAGATGCGGTGGTTATTGCTGCGGCTATAGCCGGAGACCAAGTTCAGAAGATACTTATTGACACGGGAAGTTCTGCGAATATTTTGTTTATGAGTACCTACAAGAGAATTTCTGACCCGCCTGTTATACGACGATCTGACAAAACTATAGTGGGCTTCACGGGAGCAACAACAATAGTCGTTGGAGAGTTTCAGTGTGTGGTGGAGTTAGGTCGTGGGCCGTTTAAGAAGGAAGTTGAAGTGTTGTTCATAGTTGTAGATGCACCAACATAGTACAATGCAATTCTGGGTCGTTCTTGGCTGTCCATGATGCATGTTGTTATCTCAACGATACACCAGTGTCTGAAATATGTGATAGGGAACAATATATGAACAATCAGGAGCAACCAGAAGATGGCTCAGGAATGTTATCAGATAGCTCTATCCTCAAGAGGAGTTCGAGGATAAGCATCAAAGAAGGCATAAAAATTAAAGGGGACTACCTCAGAAATCAATCCTTGTGATGATCCGAGGGAGCCTCCCTGATTTATGGTTCCGGATGAAGATAACGAGGAGCATAAGTTTGAAGGAGGAAAAGTTTTGAAAATTGGAGTAAAACTTTCTTTTGAGTTTAGGGAAAAATTGATTGCGTTTTTGTCAACAAAGTTAAATATGTTTGCTTGGTGTGCACATGATGTTACGGGTGTACCCCTAGAGATAATATGTCACAGACTCGAAGTACGACATGATGTTCGACCTATTGTGCAAAAAAAGAGAGTAGTTTCTCAGGAAACGTCTGCGGCTATTCTCTCAGAGGTGGAACGATTGTTGAACATAGGTCACATTCGAAAGTCGCAGTATCCTGTATGGGCCTCGAATCCGGTTTTGGTCAGGAAAAAGAGTGGAAAGTGGAGGATGTGCGTGAATTTCACGGACCTAAACAGAGCTTGTCCCAATGATCCTTTTCCGGTGCCCCGAATTGATCAGTTAGTGGACTTTACTTCGGGAAATTGGTTATTATCGTTTATGGATGCTTATTCAAGATATAATCAGATCGGGTTGGACGCAAAATATGAGGAAAGCACATCGTTTATCACCGAGAGAGGATTATACTGTTATAAGGTCATGCCATTTGGCCTGAAAAATAGAGGGGCGACTTATCAGCGCTCGGTCAACAAGATGTTTGAGGAGAAAATTGGCCGGAATGTAGAAGCTTACATCGATGATATGCTGGTAAAGAGTTTTCGGGACGAAGATCATTTCTCTGACTTGGAAGAAACTTTCAATAATATGAGTAAAGTCAATTTAAAGTTGAATATAGAGAAGTGTATTTTTGGAGTGCGATCGGGAAAGTTCCTCGACTACATGATAAGTGAAAGGGGCATCAAAGCTGATCCAGAACAGATAAAGGCTTTGAAAACTATGATGCATCCTCAGAATATTAAGAAAGTCCAGATTCTTACTGGGAGATTGACAACATTAAATAGGTTTATTTCTCGTTCCTCGGATAAGTGTGCACCTTTCTTTATAGTGTTAAGAAATGTCAGACAGTTTAGTTGGACTGAGGAATGTTCAGCCGCTTTTCGCCAGATTCAAGAATATTTGGTGTCCCCGGAGATACTTTCCAAGCCTTTGGCGGGGGAGAAAATTGATTGTCTATGTGTCGGTATCAGATTTTACAGTCAAGTGCGGTTTTACTGTGGGAAGAGGTCGATCTGTTAAAACCAATTTATTACGTCAGTAAAAGTTTGCTAGATGTTGAGAAGCGCTATCTTAAGTTGGAAAAGTTAGCTTTGGCCTTAGTAACAGCTTCCCGGAAAATAAGACCATATTTCTAAGCCCACCCTGTCGTGGTTCAAACATCGTTCCCTTTAAAAGGTTTGTTACAGAGGCCAGATATATCTGGGAGGATGACGAACTGGTCAGTTGAACTGAGAGATTTCGACATAACGTTCGAGCCTCGGACGGCTATAAAGGCTCAGGTTTTGGCCGATTTTTTGGTCGAATTCCACTCAGAAAGGGACGACATGAAAATTGTTAACCATTTGGATAAGACCGAATGGTTGGTTTAAACGGATGGAGGGTCGAACATTTCTGGAAGTGGTACAAGAGTTCAATTAATTTCCCCAGAGGGGATAGCCATGTTTCAGGCTATTCGCTTTGGTTTTAAGGCAACCAATAACGAAGCAGAATATGCGCGACATTGGCAGGGTTAAGATTGGCTCAAATATGTGGAACCATGAAGGTTAAATTGATCAGTGATTCACAATTGGTGATAAATCAAGCTTTGGGAGAGTTAGAGGCGAGAAAAGATAAGTTAGTCAAGTATTTGAAAGTGTTAAAGGATCTGACCTCTGAGTTTGATGAGGTTCAATATGAGCATGTTCGACGGGAGGCAAATATCATCCCTGACTCATTAGTAGCAGCTTCGTGATCAGAAGGCCATCCGTGGGTCCTAATTCAGGAGTGTCCTTCGATTAACAGCATTACAGAGCATTCTATGAATATGGAGGAAGAAAGCAATGTGATCACGAATGATTGGAGGTTAGAAATCATGAACTTTATAGAAAAAGATAGCATACCAACAGAAAATTCTGAGGCTAGGAGGATCAGGTTTAAGTCCCACGGATACATTCTTTTAGGAGGATTCTTGTATAAGAAATCCCTAAGCAGACCGTTACTTAGATGTTTAGCCAAGGATGAGTCGAAGTTTGTCTTATTAGAATTGCATGACGGGGAAGGATCGGGCCATTGTGGAGATAAAGTGTTAATTCGACGAGTATTTTTGGATGGTTACTATAGGCCGACCATCTCTTCTGATGTGAAATAGTTGGTGAGGCGGTGTGATACGTGTCAAAGATATGCCAACATCATACACAAGCCGAGGGTGCCCCTAGAGAGTATTTCAGAAGCAGTGTCGTTCGATAGGTGGGGTATTGACTTAGTCGGGCCCCTACTAATGACATATGGGGGGAGACAAACTATAATAGTAACAATTGATTATTTTTCCAAGTGGGTGGAAGCGAAACCTTTAGCAGGAACAAAAGCAAAAGATGTTATCAAATTCATTGTCTCGAATATTTGTTGTCGCTTTGGGGTGCCGATAAAGATTACAACGGATAATGGGCCTCAATTCGATAACAAGGAATTTAAAAGCTTTTGTCTTTCCAGGGGCATACAACAATTTTTTTCTGCTCCATTCCATCCCCAAGCTAATGGTCAGGTGGAAGTGACCAATCAGACGATTTTGGATGGATTGAAGAAGAATTTGGAGGGTAAGGCTGGGAAATGGCCCGATTATTTACAAGAAGTATTGTGGGCTTATAGAATGACGCCTCGAACTTCCACTGCCACATCTCCATTTGCCTTGGTGTATAGAATGGATGCGCTTGTCCCCTCAGAAATTATTTTCCCATCATACCGTGTGACAGCTTATGCAGAAGATTTAAACGATCAAAGCAGAACACTGGAATTAGACTTGGTGGAAGAAAAGAGACGAAGAGCGCAACTAAAGTCTTTGCATTATCAAACATTGATGCAGAGTATGTATGCTTTGAAAGTAAAGCAAAAAGATTTCAAGGTAGGGGACATACACTTATTTGTTCGCATCAAAATGTGAATTCAAAAGATTATAAAATTGGCATTCCAAAAAAAAGGGCAAACTAGAAAGGTAGGGGGCATACACTTATTTGTTCGCATCAAAATGTGAATTCAAAAGATTATAAAATTGGCATTCCAAAAAAAAGGGCAAACTAGAAAGGTAGGGGACATACACTTATTTGTTCGCATCAAAATGTGAATTCAAAAGATTATAAAATTGGCATTCCAAAAAAAAGGGCAAACTAGAAAGGTAGGGGACATACACTTATTTGTTCGCATCAAAATGTGAATTCAAAAGATTATAAAATTGGCATTCCAAGATACAATTAAACTTTTGCCTTGAATTATTCTTTCCGAGATACAAGTTATGGTTGAGTTTTTAGGATCCATAATTATGATATTTTATATGTTTGCCTTAGAATAACTTACTACGATTATTATGACCAAGTAAAATTGGTATAAGGCAGTTGTTCTATTCAACGCGAGTTGACATACACTTATTTGTTCGCATCAAAATGTGAATTCAAAAGATTATAAAATTGGCATTCCAAAAAAAAGGGCAAACTAGAAAGGTCGAGGACGATGTTCTTCAGAACATGTACACACTATTACAAAAATTGCCTCGCAAAGACTTATACAAAAATTATACAAACATGTTGACACTGTTCTTACAAGTCTGTCTACTCAGAATTTTCCGGGGAGTCTCTCTCCTCGGATTCCGAGGCCTCACTATCACTCACAACAATGTTCGGAGGGCGAAGTTCGGGGGCGACCAGCTTCCAAAAACTGCCCAAGTCATAGTCAGGATATTCTGCATGAATTTGGGTGATCAGACGTGCTCGGGTAGTAACGTCTCGAGCATTGAGTGTGTCCACATACTTGGCCGCATAGGCATCCACTACTTTTTCTTTTTCAGCCTCCACTTGTTGAGGAAAATATTCAATTCTCTTCACTAACTTTTTCATGTCCTCCAGAACAACCTCGTAATCAGCCAGACAACCCTTAAATCCCTTGCATGCAATTTCGTGAGCTTTCTTGAGTTCTATCAAGAGTAACTCTTGAGTCCTCGTCTTCTTTTGGTAGAGATCCCTCTCTTCATGGAAGCATTTTTCGAGGACGAGGACGTAATTTTCAGAGGCAGACAATTTTTCAAAAATCGCGCCCGCCTGACTCTCTAGAATAGAGTGTTGTTTCTTTGCCTCTTCAAGTTGAGCAGAAGCAAGGGAAGCCTTGAACTTGTAATGTTTCTTCCGATCTTCCAAATTTTTCATTTACCTTTCCCATGTTGACAGAGGCATGAAGCAGGTTGCGAAAACTTAACGAAAACTCATCGTTCTGCAGAATCTCGAAAGAGCTGGTAGGAGAGCCTATTGCTGTAGGGTCAAAATCCAAAGTCTCATTGGGGTCAACATGTTGAGGAGGATCGCTTCGGGGAATTGGGAGTGGTGCTAATATGGGAGAATTATCAGCAGGAAAGGGACTTGAAGTTTGGGTAAGAGGAGAATTGGATGTCTGACCTGAATTTTATCTAGCCTCTCTTTCTGGGTCAGTTGCAATATCTTGGGTCCCAGCGTCCTCGGAGATTTCCTGGACATCATCTTGTGTTTTAATGTCCTCGGATGTTTCTTGAATAGGTTCCAAAACAACCTTTTTCTTGGTCTCTTTTGTCTTGGCTTCTTTTTTCTTGACAGGGCGGACAAATTGTTTTGGAGGGGAAATGGTAATGGGAATTACAGTGTTTGTCGACGAGGTTGGCTCTAGGTTAGTAGCTAATCCTTTAGAGTCTGACTGAAGGTTTTTGGTGGACGCTTCCTCGTCGGAATAATCAAGGTAACTTTTGGCACGCGAGCACTTTGGAAGATAAATGACTATATCTTTCTTGTTCACTCGATCAAGGATTTCTTGTTAAGAGGGCGGGGTCATTAATTCTTTCATGGTCAGCCGGTCGAGGGGATTCAGCCTCCAGAGTCGACTTCTGGCCAAGTTATTATTCATAAAGCACAGGTGGAATTCATTGTTCCAATTTTCTTTGGCCCACTCACTGAGTTTAGTGAAGACGGTGGTGGCACTCTCGACATAGTCTACGTATGGCTTCGAGACTCCGGTCATAGCTACAAAGAGTTTTAGGTTAATATATCATTCTCCGATGCAAAATAAAAGTAGAAGTTAATAGACTTACATTTGTTGGTCCACAAGAGAGATAACTTGTGTGGATTCAAAAGAGTGGACTCAGATCCTGTCTCCCAATGTCCAGAATAGTAAACAAATTGTTGCCTCCACTTCTTGTCAGCTTCCAACAAGTCTTTCAGCACCTTTTGTCCTCGACTAAAAGTTAATGAGTAGAACGAAAAAATGGATTCTTGACCAGGCCAGATAATCCGATGAGCTCTTCTAAGGAAAATTCGTTTCCCAAAATCCTCGAGGCCATGATGCATTCCATGAGTGTGAACCACATATTTGGCCCAACTTGTGAAGGGCAGAGGTTGATTTTGGAAAAGTACTCAATAAAAAATGGATCTAAGGGATACCTTAACCCCCAGTTCATGATTTCTGTATAAACAACTAACTCGTCATCCCTAATTGATAAAGGAGTCTCACCTTCCGAGGGGAATCTTATGTTGATGTACGAGGGGATGCACCATCGGGTCCTCAGCATGGTCTCTTCCAAAGGCGAAAAGTTTTCATAAGAAATATTGTGAAGTGCGACCATATGCTTGTTTTCGATGCCTCGAATGTTGTTGCCTGCAATGGCATCAAGTTCCAAGGGAAGAGTGATGTCACCTTTGGATTTTGGGGCGATCCGACGAGCCTGCTCTTCGGATATTGTTAGGGGAATTGTGGAAATTTGACTAGAAGAGGCCAACTGAAGGCCACCGGTTTGGCTCTGCTCTGCAATGGAAATTGGTAGAGTTTCTGGCTGAGGATTATCCGAGGCTATTGCTTTCCCCTTGTCATCCACAGACTTATTTCGCATTGCTTGAAGATCATCTTCAGTAATATTAGTTATTGAGGGAGAAAATCGAGGGCCCTCGCTTCCCGTTATCGAAGGGGTGGCTGGAAGGATTGACCCAGAAGCGTCGATCTTCAAAGTAGGATTGTCAACTGCTAGCGCTAAACTCAGATCTGGGATTTCCAAAGGAGTTTCTTTGGCACACTTCCGTTCTTGAGAGTTCCTTTTATCCTTATGGTGCTTCTTCCTCTTACCAGAAGAATGCTTATGATCTCTGTCTTTACCCATGGATTTGAGGGGGTCGAGATCAAAAATTTGTGTTTGGTGAGAAATTTCGAGGGGAATGATAGCGGGAGAGTTTTCCGATGGAGGCCGGGAACCGTAGAAAGTAGTAACAGAAGGTTGGGGTTGGGTACAACGTATTCACCAGCAGAAACTCTTTCTTGAAATATTTTACTGATTAATAGCCATTCTGGAATCCAACGAGGTTTATAAGCCAGCTTTCTCTCTCTAGAAAATTTAGAACGAAAATTTTGGAGTGTAAATGAAGAAGGTGAGTATTTATAGAAGAAGATGAGCTTTTAGGGTAAGATAGGCCTGGGGACTTTTTCCTTTGTTTGCCTATGGGGGTTATGGGTAACATAGGCATAATAATATTGATTCGAGAAATGAGGGAGAAGGTGAAGAGGCAATCTAATGATGAAAAGTATTGGGAAGTGGGATAAGATCTCTAAAAGGATTTGGTGACAAAGAATTACGACTAATGACGTCATAAAAAAAGCAGGAGACAGTTAGTTCGGATAGGCAAATTGATGTTGAAAAATTCGATGAGTCCAATCTTTGCAATCTATTAGCCAAATCTGGGAGGCTATATTTGAGACGACTAATTTCGAAGACGAGATTTTTTAGAAATCGGGATATCCGCATAACTGTTTCCGATGCGAGTTATTTTTCAAAATTTGCTAAAACATTGCAAGGATTGTGGGGCCACTTATTAGTGTTACCCAGGAGAATAAAAGGAAATTCGAAGATGAACTTTTTGAGCTAAAGGAAATTCGAAGATGAACTTTTTCAGCTAAAGGAAATTCGAAGAGGCACTTTTTCAGCTAAAGAAAATTCGAAGAAACATTTTCTGTTCAAAGCGGTATTATTTGAGGACAATAAAGAATAAGAAGATTTTCAAAGAGGGGCTTTTTCGAAGAGAATTGAAACAAAAAAAAACGAAGTTCGAAGATGATATCATAGTCCTAGCAAAAATATTTTTACTAGGACTGGGGGGCTACTGATAAGGGAGAATAAAAGACGTATGGAAAAATTTTAAGGAAGTGTTTTTATTAGGGAGATATTGTAAAAAGTACAATAGAAGTAATTATTATGAATAGGTAGAGAAATATATGGACTAAATGTGTAATAAGTAAAAATTAAAGCGTGTGGGGCCCATTACTATACTATACAAGGACCTCACACGAGTGAATAGGGCTGTTAAAAAAATAAAATATTACTTTCTCTCTTTACTTGGTTTAACTCTCACTTTCTCTCTCTAGAAAGATACCCTAACGAATAATTTACTACAGTTTGGACCCTCAAACATTCTCGTAACACAAAATTACCCCTGAGCTATTTCTTAATTCATCAAACATATCTCAAAACTGTGGCAATACCGATTGAGTCACTTAGTTACGAAGTGCGGATTGAATCCCGCAATATATTTTGTATGACATTTCAAAGTACTATTACTCAAGAGATGGTGGAACATGCTTTGCAACAAATTCAAGAGAGAGCTGGCGCGATAGAGATCGACGTTAGACTGGACTCAACTCCTGAAGAATCTAGCGAGGATGAGGACTACTCGTCCTAGAAACGCTTCAAGTATGGGTGGAACTATCCGTCGCCATGAAACTGAGTATTATATGTCAACTATGAGCTACTATCTTCCTTAATGTTTTCTTAATTATGTATTTTAAATTATGTAATGTCTTAAATTAATGCAAAACATAAGTTTAAGAAGAACAAGGCACAATGTTTTTAAGTTAAACGTCATAATAAAGTACAATGATACATCATCATTCTAATGCAGACAATGTACAACTGTTAAAATGCCTTAAATCGTACAACTAATGATATTGTGCTTAAACAAATGTGGATAAATCGATTACTTCGCGACTACAACTTTTAAGCTCTTCGTATCTCTTGCAACGAGAGAAAATCGGTAAAACCCAACCTTCCGCTTCCCGTGAGCGCAACTTTAGGCAATAATGATGTATCCTTGCGCATGGGGCCTCCGACCTAATCCCAAGCTGCAAAATGAAAACAAGATTAAATGAATGTATTAATATTTAAACTAACCTTCAACGAAATTAAATACTTACGTTCACGAAGTGGTTGGAGTTCACCTAACCCAATCCGGTTTCCATACGGTTTGGTATCTGAGGGGGTGCACCTCTTAACGAAAGAAAAGTGAACCCAACATATGTAGTTCGGTACTGTCCTATGAAATAAAGGATACAGTTAAACGCAAAAACAATTGTGACTCCCATCTCGGGCATGAACATCCAATGGTCTTTAGTACCCATGTTACTAGAAACTTCACACGCTCCGTAACATCAATAAATTCCTCTATGTTTGTAAATATCTTAACATACATGGATGCATAATCCATCAGCTCGTTGTAAAGAGAATCCTTTATCAAACTTCACCCATCTTGTTTCCCGTTCAATGCAAACGCTATCGAGCGGCACCCGCAATTGCCATCATATTTA
This sequence comes from Limnanthes douglasii subsp. nivea, assembly GCA_036936605.1. Lineage (NCBI taxonomy): Eukaryota > Viridiplantae > Streptophyta > Magnoliopsida > Brassicales > Limnanthaceae > Limnanthes > Limnanthes douglasii. Next base: position 213,570,267 of record JAUPFV010000001.1, on the reverse strand, counting down.
ACGTTGCTAATGGACTCTACAAAAGGTCTAACGTAGATAGAGAATTGGTTAAGTATCCTCTGGGGTCTACCAAAGTTGCCTTAGCCGGCATCGTCGAGCTGGACCTACAATCGACCGTTCCACTAGAAAGCATCATCCCACTTGCTTGCGTTAGAATAACGTTACCTTTCTTCGGAGCGGGGGCGCTTTCCCAACCACGTTTCGGACCCAGCGTTGCATTCGGAGGTTTGAAATCTTTAGCAAACGATGCAGAACTAGTTTTTTCCAAATCGAGCATATACTCGTGCCCACTTTGGTCGCGTTTAGTGGATGATTTGGATGCAGAAATAGACAACTTACGTTAGATAGGTGGACGACCTCATGCTTTTTTCTTCACCAATGGATTCAATATGGAAGTTGTTTCGGTATGGACGATGACAAACCATTTTTTATAAACGTGCTCTATGTATGCTTCGTCATTGGATTCCATGACATCGCATACTAGTTTATTAATTTTGGCTTTTAGTTGCTCGATCTTCGTGACATTGGTACAAACTAGAATGTCCAACCTCTTCTAATGTTCGTCCAATAACTCTAGAGGCACCTCTACGCCTTTGGCAACAAACTTTTAGATTTCGTGCATGCAAGGGATATTGTGCGTAGTTCGTATTGCACAACCGCAGGGCATGCTGGCCGGGATTGTCATGTTACGGGCACAATCTACTTCTCCGGATAAAATTTCCAAAGCATAATGGGAGACGTTTCTTTTTAGTTTCCCATACAAAATATTCATGAATTTGTGTGTGTCTAACAAACGGCTCTTTTTGAATGAACCCTTGATGTCCTCGTGTTGCAATTCTATCAAAGTATGCAACTTCAACCAAAAACATTCGAAGTTACCTTTGCTCGTACTGATGAAACGCTTGAGGCCCGAGTGAGCGCTCTCCATGCGGTTTGTGGTTTGGTTATAAAATCCACTTGTTAGTTCTCCACGTGATAAACTTATCATCGTACGGGCCTAACCAACTTTCGGTATATTCAATTGCTTTCGGATACTTTTTGAAGTCATGGTGCAATTTGGACTGATAGTCGTTGAAGGCTACTTCCGTTTCCACCAACATCATTTGATTCCACACTTTCAAGAAGGCGTTGGACACTTTATTCTCCTTTATGATTTTTTTCGTTTTGCCCAAGACTTTCATGTTGATGTGCCATAGACACAACATGTGTGTTGCTTTGGGGAATACTTCCTCCACCGCTTTTACAAGAGCTAAGTCTCTATCCGTTAAAACAATGAACGGTGGTTCGATGGAGTGAGTTACCATCAATGGATGTAAGCACTCTAACACCCATTTGTAGCTCTCAAATTTTTCTGCCGATATAAACGCGAAACCAATATAGAAAGTTTTCCGGATACTAATGGCTCGACGACCTCATACAACGACATCCCATATTTGATTACCTTGTACATGTTATCCATTTCAATGAAGTTTGGAAATGTCCATAACAAATCAAAACTAACCGGGTAAGCGAATAAAAGCTTACCTATGACATCGCTTCCGTCTTCCAACTTTATGTTGAATTCTTACTAGTTTAACCTCTTTGCTTCACCCAACAAGTATTGGAATTGCGACCGACCGCCTTTATCGATCTTGCGGTGTTTTAGTTAAGTTTTGTACACCATGCGCATTGAAGATAAATTCTTACGGTTCAATTTCTTCACCCCACCGAGAACGTCGCGAGGACGAGATCCCATTTTCATAGAGCTAACTATGAAATTCATCTCTTCCTTGTTGAATCGTTCCAAGTACGAATGGTCTTCTTTCTAGTATGTAGTATCGTGATTGTGAATGCCGCATTTGACCTCTAATCCCCACAAATAATCATCCAACTTCTTTCCTCTAAGGGTGAAAGGGCATCCATATTTTTTATGCCACTGAACTTCCTCTTTAGATGCTTCAGATCTACCAATTTTGTGTAAATTCCAAATCTTTCGCACACAAAAACTAATCTTAGAGTTTTTCGAGAAAGTATATCGCATCGACGTAATATAACCACAAGCCCGTTTTCTAACGCGGTTTGCTTAACCCATTCAATCAACTCTACTTGAGTGTAGTGAGATTTGGTGTCGAACAAGTGACTATAATCGATGGAGCAAGGCTCCGCCATTTCCTCCTCCTTCACCATGCACGAATCATATAAATAATTCTTTAACTTTTCCTCCTCCTCCTACATAAAACAGCGTAAACGATGTCAATGTGACACAAAAACAAAATACCCAACTCGAACCGGCGGTTGAAAATTGTTAAACCACCGGTGACGTTGTCAACCGCCGGTTGATGATAGTTTACCCGACAAGGTTGAACCAAAAAAGTTTATTACATGTGTAAATAAACTAAGGTATGTCAACCACCGATTGAAAATCATTAAACCAACGGTTTAGAAACTTCAAATCGGTGGTTGATGTTAGTAGCCCCTCTGTGGACCTTGTTCAAAAACCAACTTCACATCTAAGTAATTAACTTGGTCCAAAACCGATTGATTTGATGTTAAACCCCCGTGGTTTAAATCTAACTCTCCCGGTGGTTGGACATTGATTACCCCGACGGTTGGGGATGGCCTTCCCCGGCGGGGAGGTTCATAAAAAAAAAGATTGTTTTTTATCCCCGCCGGTGGAATAGGCCTCCACGAGCGGGGAAGGTCGAGTCTTGCTTTCTAAAAATAGAAGATCTACCAAAAAGGAAACTTTTTGGAAAAGATTGGTTAGAAAGACTACCATGTTTGGAGTTCCATGTTCCTCAACAATTTTCTCATGCCTTGAATCCATCCTTTAATAATTTGGGTTTTTTAGAAAATTTGTGAGTTTTTGGAGTGTTTTGGGGGATTTGAGAGTTGATTTTAGATTTTTGAAATTTTTGAGTTTTTTGAGATTTTGGTAAGTATTGAATATAAGAGGGTTGTTTGGAGGAATAATTCTGGTTAACCTTACCAAAAATCCACTAAAAACAAAAAAAAAATTGTTCAAAAGGCAAAAATGTAAAAGACTATTAATTAGAAAAGATTCTTTAGAATTTGGGAATGGTTAACAAAAATTGGATCCTAATTTAGCAAAAGTTTAGATTTAATTCGAACGAAACAAATTTACATAATATCCATTTTTTAAAACTAAATAATATTTTTGAAGTAATAGAAAATTTTAATATAATAAAAGTCTTATAAAAGGGTTGGTTACAAAGAAAGAGAAAAATTATATCTTAGACCTTAAATTTTACGGTTTGGTATGTTTTGTTGATGTTTAAATGTTTCTTCTTCATGATGAAAATATGGGAGTAGCTTGATTCAATTATTTGTAATCCATATAATATTTAGTTAAGATTCATTTTTAGGATGATATTATTAAGATCGAACTCTATTGAGAGGTATAAATTAAAGAATAGTCCATCAAATTATGGTTTGCAAGTTTGCAACTTGAGTTTTCATGTCCAACCTTTCATAGATTTTGGTCTTTTCAAGTTATCTGAGTGACTTCATTTATATTTTGAGTGTGAAGCATTTTCTTGATCTGAAACCTGCAATAAAAATTTGGTCAGAGGGGCCTACTTTAAAAGTTAGTACAATTTTTAGATATTTCAGTTAGAGTATAATATATCATAAATTAATGATTTCCATGTAAATTATGGCAGGTAAATAAGCAGAAATATTAGATTTAGTAAATCACAATTGACTTTGGGAGAGATTGTCCATTTGCCAACCCGATCAACAACAAGGTTTTGATCACTCAAAATATGTCTAATTGACATTTGAGATGATATTAGCTTCGTACATATAGAAATTAATGGGCAAAATTAAAAATGCGCCTTTCCATAACTCAACATTTCAAATAGAATCAATGAATCTATTTTTATATCAGGTTGTTATAATCTTTTTTATTTACGGAAAATAAACCATTCAATGAGAGCTTTAGTTTTTGAAATTAAAGGAGTAGGCTTCCCAAATAGGGTTCCAATTTTATACAATAGAATACCATTAACATCTCTAATTTCAAAGCTACCAATAGATTCCACGTTACACAAACAAGATATGTCACATTTGATTTTGATTATGTTATCCATATGAGGGTGTCATTTAACATAAGAGTAAGGGATTGTAAATGGAAGATGGTGGAAACAACCTATTGAATAGGCATTTTTCATGTCTCTAAATAAATACTTAGCTTTTAAAAGGTTTGCACTGTCCAAGTTTGTAATGAACATAATTACTTTGTTAGTTATACTAACAAAAGTTGGTAAAATTACATTAATAATAAGACTATATAGTTTTTTTTGTCGTTGCCGTATTTCGGTTGATATAGAATTTATAAGGGTTATCTACTAATAAAAATTGAGCTACAAATAAGATAATCTATAAGAACCTAAAGTTTCAAAATATATTGATAACCATCTGGTTTTAGAATTTAAGGACTAATGACCACTTAATTTTTTTAATACCCATTATACCTTTAGTTTGTTATTACAATATTTATATATTTGTTTTTTCTTCAATCAATATGTTGTTGTTTTATGATTATATGGTTTTTTAGTTATGATGATGCTTTGATTTCACACATGAGAAGAAAACAAAAACAAACTTTGAAGACAAGTTTTTCGGATATGAGAAGAAAAGTTTTCTTCAAAGTCATCTTCTTCCTCATATTCTTTTTTATCTTGTTCTTCACACTCTTCTTCCACTTCACTAATTTTTTTTATATCTCCAGAATATTCAAAACATTATGGAGAAAAAGTTATGGAGAAAACATTCTTTTTTTGGGTCGTCCTCACCTCCAGAATATTCAAAACATTTTGGAGAAAAAGTTTTGTCAGCAAAAGATAAAATTTCATCATGAAAAGAAGATGAAGAGTATTCTTCCATGGTTGTCATTTTTCAGTTTTCTTATCGTTATGATGACATATCAACTGGTGATAAATCATCATAACCGTTGAAACTAAAGTGATCATCATATGAGACAATAATTATATGAGCCATTTTAAAATAACAAAGTTTTTTTATGTATGCGAGCTTAAGGAAAGTGTTAATTGAGCTTATAACCTAAAAGTGTGAAACCATATAATGAGTAATTAAAGTTTGTTTCTTTTCTTGGTGAATTAACCGTTGATGTTATAATAATATTGATGATGATTTATCAATTTCTGTTAAATCAAACAATTAAGTATCCAATTAAAAATTAATAACAAGTTTTGATATTGATGTGATAAAATATGTTTGAATATGATAATCTGTATTTACATTAACAATTTAGAATTATATATCTTGTAGATATGAAAGTAAACATTTATTAGTTGTGTACGAAATTACGTTATAATAGGTTGCTAAAATAGAGAGTTGGTTATGAAAAACTACAATTGTTATGAGTTGTGTAATTACCCTATGATGGTTGTGTAATTACCTTATGATACAATAAAAAATAAAATTTTTGGTATGGTAAATATACATTTGTTATGAGAAAAATACAATTGTAATTAAGGTGTAAAATTATGATTTAATTGGTTGCAAAATTACGGTGTAAATGATTACAGTTGTGAAATAAAAATATATAAATAAACAATAAAAAAATTGAAGCAAGAATACAGTATAGTTTATAGACATAGAACTTTTACAAAACAAAAAATAGTTAAGAAATAAACTAAATGTTTTATGTTTTTATGTTTAGTGTAAAATAATTTAATGTTTGACGCAAGATGTCTTTTTGAATGGTTTTCGTTTAACTGTTTTCAACATGATCTTCAAGACTAGCATTAATCTATTCCTTTTTTTTTTCTTTTCGAATTCTTCATTTCGTTTTCGTCTATATCTATATATAGGTCCATATATTTTGACTGCAAAATAAAAATAAATGGAGGTTTGTCAAACTAGGGTTGCATAATTACATGCTTGTGTTGTTATTTTTTTTTGCAAATGTTAAAAATTGTTGCATAATTGTGAGAAAATTTGTTGCATAATTTTGAGTAACTTGAGTGGAAATTTAGTTTTTATAGTACGAAAAAAATGAAGTTACATGTTGTAATAGATTCTTCAAATCGTATAAATCGTTATGAACATTCTTTATTTCTTCTGCGATTTGAGATGTCTTTGTAATTCCTAATGTGGAGGATCCAAATTATTTTGATTTGTTATCCACATGATAAAGTTAAAATACATGTATATTGAAACTAAAACTAATTGTTAATTTAGTTTCGTAAATACATACAATTCAGTTGTCAAAGAGAAAAAAATCATTAATAATCTTTAAACACGTACACAACTAGTTCTTAGGTTACTAATTATATTTTTTGTTGTGTGAAGAGGTATACAAATCATAAAAAACAAACTAGAACATTTTTTAGGTCAATAATATAATTACGGACACAACAATTGAAAAAATAAAAACGAAATAGAGTAATGTAATCGGGGAAAACTTGATTTCGTCGTCGCTTTATACTGATTTTTTTCCAGAATTCACTAAAATTTGTTGTAAGAATTTGTAACTTGAGAATTTGAAAGTTTCTATTCGTGAGAGAGAAAGAAAGATAAAAAGAGAAAATCGTGAGCTGAAAGAAATTGAAGCTATTTGGTTTTTCTGTTTTTATACGCTGGGGTATTGTTTGAAAATTTTATTTACGAATGTGGTTACTAATAAATTTAAAATTTTGGATTGTTATTGGTAGCCTAATTTCTAACCGGATGGTTATGAGTAACTTACCAAATTTATAAATATTAACAATATAATTTGAATTTTATATTTATTTAACTATTATTCCATAATACGGTATTCAGTTTTGTTGCCATACATAAACAATATTTCATATTACGTAGAGTTACCTATAACTACTACGCTAGAAATTAAATTAAATATAATTATTTGGATTTTGTACTATAAATTATACCAATAAAATCCATAAATACACAAACATGTACAAGCTTCAACAATTAGTTATTTATAACATTAAAAACTCTATATCTTTTAAACTTTAATTCAAAAAAACATATTTTTTTATTTTTTAAGCTAACAAAAATGAAATCTACAAGCTATCTTTTTTAAGAATTATGTTTTCCTTATTTTTGCAACCAAATTACACGTAATTATGCAAGAGAAACACAATTGTTTTTTCGTAACTAAAGCAAAACATACATTATATGAAAACTTATTACAGAAGAAAGGTGACATTCGTTCTGTGAAATCGGTAACTAAGATTAGATAGCACATGATGAGCTATACTTAAATTTAACGCATGCTTGTTTTTTGAGATACGAACGTTTCTTTCGGTTTAGATGTAGTATATGATTGAACAGAAGGTTGTTCACCAAATGAAGCCTTTTCCATTGACATATGAAATCCAAGTGCTCGCCTTCTCAAGCCATGCAGCCTGGTTTCAAAGCTTTAGAATCTTTCTCCAGTTGGTGTTGGAAGGTGGATGAAGAGTCCAAATGCTTTTATTCTTAATTGTTTTTCGCAAAAGTCCATTGGGTCCATATCAAAATTTTATTCTAAGTTAATATGAACTAGAAAAGCTTTAGGCGATCGTCTGATTTCAAATTTTTAGGTTTGGGATCCCAAGGGCGCCGTTATCCATGGGAAAAGTGAGCTTATCCCAATCGACCTTTGCCTAAAAAATCTTCATCTCCGAGCTGGACCATATAAATATTATGAGAAGTTACAAGAGCTTCTTTAGAAATATGACCCGAAAAAAGAAGATCGAGGACCAGTAGACCTAGCTAGCGAAGAAAACTGATTTGATAAGTTGGGGTCGACTGATGTAGGAGAGGTGTTTAATAGTCCAAGATTTTATACGATTTGTAACTTTGGAAAAAAGGACCTATAGTCGTTGTAGGTGAGTCTCGAAGTGATGAGTTCAACTCCTAGGTATCAACAGATAAGGTACCCTCATTGAAATCGAGGAGGTTCAGAATAGCATTTTTCGTTTCAGAAGAGGTCCTATAAAAGTAAATTTGACTTTTGTTCAGATTTAGCTAAAGGCCCGAGAGGGTGGAGAATTCCTTCAAACCATGATGAATAAGTTTAATAGATTGAGGGTTGGGTCTGCTAAAGATCATGAGGTCATCTGCAAAACATAGGTTGATGATTTTGAGAGAATGATATTTCCAGTGAAAATCAAATTAAGGGTCTTGGCTCTTCTTCTAAAGAATACTAGAGAGGACCTCCAATGACGATGACAAAAATGTATAGGGAAAGGGGTCTCCTTGTCGTAGGCCTTTTTCCTCCTGGAAGTAGTTCGTAGGAGAACCATTAATGCAAATATAAAAAGAAGGAATAATGATGCTATGGATGATCCAATTTATCATAACGATAGAGAAATCCATAAAAAAGAGAAGATCAAGGATAACATCCCATCGGATATTGTCAAAATCTTTCATCAGGTAAATATTTAAGGCGCATATTGGGCTCTTACGATTGGTCTGGTAGGCATGCATAAGATCTTGGGTGAAAAAGATGTTTTCAGCGATAGAGCGCCCTGGGAAAAAAGTCGACTGGGAGGGGTCGATCAGGTAAGGGAGGGCTGGTTTGATTATGTTTGGAAGTATTTTTAAAGATATTTTATTAGATTACGTTATAGCAGGAGATAGGTCTGAAGTCCAAAAGGAAGGTTGGGGAGTCAGTTTTAGGAATGAGAGCGATTAGGGTTCATTTTCCTGTGGTGCAAGAACTGCTTGATCCTAGTGCAGATATCCGACCCAACAATTGACCAACAAGATTTAAAGAAACCAACCCTAAATTATTAGGACCATGTGATTTTTTTATTATCGATGTCAAATAAGATAACTTTTATTTCGTCATCCATGATGGGCTTTATCATGTTGGTTTTATCAAAAAGGAAGACCGAGGTTTTGATGAGAGCTCTAACTCTATTGAGGCCATGGTAGTTCTCAGGGCTTAGGGTATCAAGGGTATGGAAATGATTGAAACAAATGGTGAAGATTACGCTAGAGATGGAACTAGACAAGCCATTAGGGGTGGAAATAGAGAGAATTTTGTTTCGGCCCAACGAGCCCTAATACTATTGTGGAAAAATTTGGAGTTTTTGTTTCCAAGCTTTATCCACGACTCTCTAGATTGTTTCTTGAGAAAGGATTCATTCGCAATACTGTAGAAGATATAGTTTTTTGCGGCCTCTCACTCATTTGAGATGAGGGAGCTCTCAGACGGGTTGGTGGCAAGGCTTTGCTCAGCATGGGCGAAGAGGGAGAAAGATGGAGAGAAGGTATGGTTTCTCAAGACTCTTCATACTCGACTCGAAAGAACATAATAATATAGAAATTAAAGACAATAAAAAGTCCTCCCCATTAGCAAGTATAAAAGTAGAGTTGTCAAAAAAATCCGAAAAATCTGATATCCGACCGAAATATTCGATATCAAATCCGAATAAAATGGATAATATCCGTATTCGAAAGAAAACGGATAATATTCGTATCCGAATTCGTATCCGAAAATAACAGATATGGATATAGTCATATCCGTATTCGAAATATCCGATATCCGAATTTTATAAATAAATATATATAATTTTTTTATATTTAAGCATATTTTTTAGCTATCCCACATTGTAAAAAGCAAAACAAATTACTAACAAAGTTGGCTATAAATATATAGGGTTGCTTCTTTAAAAAATGTAACTTATCCCACATCTAAAGTTGGAAAAAAGAGTTGCTACCAAGCTATTTATCGATTAGGGTTCATTTTCCTGTGGTGCAAGAACTACTTGATCCTAGTGCAGATATCCGACCCAACAATTGACCAACAAGATTTAAAGAAACCAACCCTAAATCATTAGGACCAGGGGCTTTGTTATTATCGATGTAAAATAAGATAACTTTTATTTCGTCATCCATGATGGGCTTTATCATGTTGGTTTTATCAAAAAGAAAGACCGAGGTTTTGATGAGAGCTCTAACTCTATTGAGGCCATGGTAGTTCTCAGGGCTCAGGGTATCAAGGTTATGGAAATGATTGAAACAAATGGTGAAGATTACGCTAGAGATGGAACTAGACAAGCCATTAGGGGTGGAAATAGAGAGAATTTTGTTTCGGTCCGACGAGCCCTAATACTATTGTGGAAAAATTTGGAGTTTTTGTTTCCAAGCTTTATCCACGACTCTCTAGATTGTTTCTTGAGAAAGGATTCATTCGCAATACTGTAGAAGATATAGGTTTTTGCGGCCTCTCACTCATTTGAGATGAGGGAGCTCTCAGACGGGTTGGTGGCAAGGCTTTGCTCAGCATGGGCGATGGCAGATTGGGCTTCGTCCACCCTGTGATTAATATTGCTAAATTCCTGCTTATTTAGGACAACCAGGGAGGGGATAAGATGGTAAAGCTTGGTAACAATTGATTTCATAGGGTTCTTCATACAAGGAAGGTTTGAACTCGTGGAAACAATGTCATGGAAGTTTGGATGGAATTACCACATGTTGAGGAATTTAAAAGGTTTAGGGTTCATAATAAAAGTGGTGGAGAGATAAATAATGATGGAAGTGTGATCTGAGGTACGGAGGAGATCAAAGTGGGCGAACGAGTTCAGAGAAAAATCATCCCAGAGGCCATTGACGAGGGCTCTATCAATATTGGATGATATAGGGTTATTGATTTGATGGTTGAACCAAAAATATTGGAAATCCGTGGAGCGGAGGTCATCAACGTCGCAACTGCGAAAACAATTGTTGAAAGAGGCAATGGATCTATTCCAATGGAGATTAGAGTAGGATCGCTCATTGGGGGCTTTGAATAACATTGAAGTCTCCAATGACGATCCAAGGGTTTGCGGTATTAGTGTGGGTAATGAAATGTAAATCTCTACTGAGATGGTGACAGTTAGAAGGCTCATTAAAGCCTAAGAAGAGGTATAAAACGTAATGTTCTTTAAAATCCAAGTAATATTATTGTGCATAATTTGGGGAGTAATGAGCTCTATAGTGTTATTATAGACGCTTGGGTTCGAAGTGGTCCAAATACGACCGTAGTGGTGGCTGGTATGATTTGTAAGATAGTGCCACCAAGGAAACATGGTGTTCATTATGAGAGGTAGTTTTTTGGTATTTACTCTGGTTTAAAGTAGGAAAATAATGTTTATGCTATTTGAGAAAACAAAATCATGAACGTTTTTTTGTGGGACAAGTTCATTCAAACACATCACATCCAACTAGCAATACACATAATTAAAGCATAATTTTTTAACCTTCATAGGTGATTCATACATCATGGGGGGCAAACTCGTACACACTTGTTCTAATTAAAGTAGATTTGATGTGCATCTTGGGCGAGATTATTTCGATGGAAGATGGCTCTCTTTTATTAAGCCCAATCTGGACGGCTATAGAGCTATTACTGGCAATCACAAGGCTCGTGGTCCAACCTGATATGTTCGTCATGGGGTGCAAGATGTCATAGGGGGGTCAGAGTTACTGCCAATGGAATAAAAAAGAGCAACAACTAGGGGGTCTGATTTTGATAAAGGTTTTTTTCGGGTCTTCGAATGAGGGGGTTGATTGGGTTGTTTCAGTGGGTTACAGGAAGGCCGCAGCAGCGTGGCCGAAGGAGGTGCATTGCGAACAAATGATGGGGAGGTTTTGGAATTCAACTTGGATAACATGCTCATTTTCAAGGCAGCTGATAGTGATAGATGATGGGAAAGCGGCCAACGCATGATAATGCAAATCCGCGCATAGTTAATAATAGAGTGGTTGGCAATTTGGTCATCTACATATATCGGGGTTCTCAAGAAGCTTCTGAGAATGTTTAGTCTCTTCTCTGACCAAAGGTCATAAGCATGCCAATGGATCCTGATGAGACTTTATCGAGAAAATAGAAGCATCTAAGGAAATCAATGCATGAAGAACGTTGTCATTTATGTCAAGGATAGCTTGGAGTTGCTCCTCCTTCAACTCCGGTGGGGGAGAGCCTATCTTCGAGGGATCCTCTTCATTGGAGGAGATCTGCATGTCTGGTATGGTCGATGATTGGGATAAGGATAGAGTTAACGTCCTATCTCTCGACGAATTTTCTTCCAGGATGTATTTACTATCTCTTGAGGTGGATGGCGAAGGATACTGGCGTAGGAGAAGAATGGACATAAATCAGAAGACGTATCATGCAGGAGGTACGAGGAGGCGAGATGGACGACGGGGTGGAAGATTTGGTCTTTAGAGAGAGGGTAGCTTTAGGGACATCAGGTTTGGATATTTCATCATGAAAAATAGAGGGAGTTTTTTCATTGAATTTTGCGGTGATTATCCTGTTGGAACGGCGCGAGGAGGAATTTCGTTTTTGCGATTTAAAGGTTATGGTCTCAACCATGGAAGCAAACAGGGAAGAGAATTGTGAAGGGGTGCGAGAGCTAGATGGGTGCACAGAGAGGGAAATGATGGGACTGAAGAGAGGGAGTTGAGAAGACTGCTTATAATGAGTTATGGTGAGCGAAGAGTTACTGGTGATAGTAGGGTAAGGTTTGCTAAGGTACTGAAAGATTTGTCGTGTAAGTAAACGAGTTGCATTAAATATGATACATAAACAATTAATGGCTTGTTTAAGTCATTGTGGAAGAGGAGAGAGAGAGAGCTATAAATGAAATCAAAGTTTGGCCAGAGAGCATGTATAGTGGTATATATTAAAATTATATGTTAACTAGTGACACGTAGGATAAAATACTTCCACGTCATCTAACTTCAATTCATTGGAGTAGATTTTTTAGTGTTTTAACTAAAAATCAAATTAACTCTGAGAGAAAAGTATGATCTGATGCTCTTAAATCGAGAGCTTTTTGTATTCCAAAGGCCCGAGTCTCTAATCGAAGCAGCGGAAGATTGTAGTAACTGCCAACATAGAGGGCGGTTATGCATGCCTATATAAAACTGTAAAAGCTTATCACCATCTTAGTGAAACTCGGAGAAAAAATGACAGAGGGGACAAAAAAGGGAGACAAAAACTGACTGCAAATGAGCTGACTGCAACCGAGCGTTATCTTCATGCACTATTCTCTTAAAGAGATCAGCGGTGTTCTTGACATCGGTAACCAGAGAAGTCGGTGGAGGGAAAGCTCCAGACCCATAATTATCCACCTTAGAAATCGCCGGAAAGTTAAGAAGAAGAGGGAGAAAGATGGAGAGAAGGCATGGTTTCTCAATACTCTTCATACTCGACTCGAAAGAACATAATAATATAGAAATTAAAGACAATAAAAAGTCCTCCCCATTAGCAAGTATAAAAGTAGAGTTGTCAAAAAAATCCGAAAAATCTGATATCCGACCGAAATATTCGATATCAAATCCGAATAAAATGGATAATATCCGTATTCGAAAGAAAACGGATAATATTCGTATCCGAATTCGTATCCGAAAATAACGGATATGGATATAGTCATATCCGTATTCGAAATATCCGATATCCGAATTTTATAAATAAATAATTTTTTTTATATTTAAGCATATTTTTTAGCTATCCCACATTGTAAAAAGCAAAACAAATTACTAACAAAGTTGGTTATAAATATATAAGGTTGCTTCTTTAAAAAATGTAACTTATCCCACATCTAAAGTTGGAAAAAAGAATTGCTACCAAGCTATTTATCCCACATTTAGTCTTGTGACTCTTATCCCACATTTTAAATATAGAAAATAAATCCTACCAAATTTTCCATAAAAGACATGGTAGCTTTTCAAAATAAGTATATTTTTCTTAGTCTTATCCCACATCTAAAATTGGAGTATGAATTTCTACTAAGGTACTTCTAAAAGTAGCCCATCCAATAGTACAATTAGTTAAAAAAATTAGTGGAAATTCGAATTCGTCTGTATCCGGATATTTTAGAAGTATGGATTTCTACTAAGGTGATTCTAAAAGTAGCCCATCCAATAGTGAAATTAGTTAAAAAAAATAGTGGAAATTCGGATTCGGATATTTTCCGTATCCGGATAATATCCGTCGGATACGGATGTTGTTTTTTATAAAACTTCGGATTCGAATTTGGATTCGGATAATGATTTTGGATTTCGGATTCGGATTCGGATATAGTCAGATTTGTATCCGAAATATCCGTTTAACAGCCCTATATAAAAGCTTGCGATGAGGAGATTTGCAGAAAAAAAAAATCTTAAAATCGATATTTGAAACTTGAAAAAGTAAAATTTTAAAAAAATAGAGTTTTAGATGTTTCTCTTCTATTATACTTATTTATTACTTAGATGGATTTATAACCTTGTCTAGTTATTAAAAATTTGATGGAATATGAATTTTATGGATACATATTAAAATAAAATAGGGTTCCTATATTAGAAGAATATTATGTTACAATAGGTTTTATATTATATATTGACATGAAAAAGTTGTTGGATTTTTTAATACCACCTCTGCCAATTACAAATAAAAATATATGAATATGGTATTTTCTAAATAAGGAATCTGCCGCCGCTATTCGGAATGCATTGAAACCACGCAATAGCCTATAAACCAAGGTAAACCAATAACATAAATATTCCATTTTTTTAGTATCAATATTCAAAATAAAAACAATAAATTAAATATAACTAAATTTTTAAATACCATCTTCGCCCTCACAGTTTTTATTTGATATTATATTCTTAACATATAACTGAAATATAAAAAATATGCCATACAAATTCTCACCAATAGATAATGAGTTTTTCAGCATGATAATATCATTCAATCACTCCAGAGTGATATACAAATATGAGAAATCAGATAGTTCAGTGATCCTCTATTCTAGAAAAGTGTGTCATCTTAAATAGATTGTGAATACGATAAGCCAGAACGAACGATAGTTGTACGGAGGATGCTTTGTAAGTTTGGTACCAACTTACTCGGCTCCAACCGAGTCATCTCCATTAACCGTATCAAAAGCTCAGATTAAGCGGAAGCCACAACTCATTATCAAAACCAACGAAATAAATGAGATTGGACAGTATGGATCACTCTTGCCTCTTCTTCACAATCTTCTCTAGTGAATAATACTTATATCTCTCCCCTCTTTTTATACCACACACTCCTCGACACGTTCCAGATGAACCTCAATATAGCCAGCACAAACTTCCTTGTAACTCTAGGTTATTGTGCAACAACCAATAACACATGAGATGAAAGAGTTGACGTGACACTCCACAGAACATACACTGTATAAACTTTGGTCGCCACTGATAGCAAGAGGTCAAGCTCGACCTCGGTCATAAAATAAACCTCCAAGGTAACGACTTCACCACTCACCGTTTACATCCCTAAAATACTTTATATTAAGATATTCTGATCGAGAATGTCATAACTACCTCACTGGATACGTGTAGAGACTCTTCCTAACCGAAGACAAATAATCTTGTTACATAGTCGTATCCTTTATGTTGTACGACTAGTTGGCCGGGAGGTGGAGAAAGTTTTTCTGACATTGAGTGCACATGGAGGAAGATGAAAAGAAAAGTGAAAAGTTGACAAAATATTTAGACTACCTCACGCGACCACAACAAATAAGTTTTTATCTTGAGGGGTTTTATTTGAAAATGTGATTATTGGAATCACTTATAAATAATAAATAATGAGACACTGAAGCACTTACTTTGAGGAGAGTAAACATTTTTAATATAGATGACAAATTAAATTTTTTAATTAAAACCACACGTTAATCAATACACTAATTACTTAGATATTTAAATCTACAATTTTGACAAAGATAACAGTGAAACCATGGGGTAAAATGATTCCAAATTGCAAATTACTAGTCGAAAAGGTTAAATTAGGGACATGCCGCCTCGATAATATAGAGGGAATACCTTTATAGTATCCTTGGAATTTCGACATTTACGATTATATTGTGAGCAATTTTATGAACATCCATGAACACATTATTTTTTTATGTGTATGTTAATTGATGAGATATTTTTTTTTCTTATGGTGGATTAGGAAAATTGTAATCGTTATTTCTCATGATAACATATCCTGGGTGAAACCTTGATAAACTATGTAAAATGTGTATATACAAATGTGTGTGTTGTTAAAATGTTATTATTTCTTGTGATAACATATCTTGGGTGAAACCTTGATAAATTATATAAAATGTGTATATACAAATGTGTATGTTGCTGAAATATTGTACATATGTGGTATATAATAGAGCATGCAACAATATAAATGCATAAAAATGTTTGAAACTTCTAATTGTATATAAAAATGCAAAAAAATGTAGTTATTATATTTTTTATTTTTATTGCAGTCTAAGATAGGAACCAATTTTTTATATATATTAAGACTGGTCTTATACATGATGCATGGTTGAATCAAGCTAGTTACATATTTTCCTCGGTGGTACAACATATATATATATATATATATATATATATATAACTATGTATCTAGAGGTAATATTATCAATGAAGATGATCTTTTATACTAATATTTATTATGTTTGATTGTACTCGTACTTACAAGTATCATTGGGTTACGTTCATTTGTGGTTGCCTCCTAGGAATACTGTTTGGTTTGAGTTCAAAAGTCACCAAGTTGGAGTTTGAAATTTATTAATGTGGAATTTGAGACTGCCAAACTAGAGTTTGATATCATCGAACTAGGAAAAAAATCGTTTATGATTTGGGTTTTGATTGCCTCATTATAAAACTTTTGGGCTAAACAACTTAGCTTAACGATATTGTTTTGAAATATAGTTTAAGCTCGATCAAACCGATAAATGTAATATCATTTGGAAGAAAATTTATGATTTGCACTTTTTTGAAATGGTGAATGGATTGCTTTACATAACATTTTGCCATAAGAAAAAAGGTCATTTACGTTTAAAACAAAGTGAGTGAAACTCGAGCGCAAACAATTTCACTAGTTTGGTCGGCCAATTTTATTCTAGTTACGATACCATGTCATGTGTGTGTATCATACTCCACTTTTATGCATATGAGAGCGAGAGGATATTGCCATGGTCTAATCATAAATATATTAAGAATCTATATGGTTATGCTACCATGTCATGTTTTCACGTGGTACTTCATTAGTGTATATGAGAGTAATATGATGTTATCATGGTATAATCTGCTATATATCAACAAAGTAACGCTTTCGTAAATAATATGCAACATGCCTAGTTGATAAGAATCTCACAACATAAAGTTGATGAATCTGACACTCAAGTTGTTACATCGATTCAGAGTGTCTTGCAAAGTTTCTTAAGCGCAATATAGTTAATAATGTAATGTTTCATTAAGTTTTTATTTTAAGGGCCAATATAATAATTAAATGAGATTATATAAATTATGACATGTTTTACTCTCATTGTATAATAAGTAATATTTTTTTCATGGTAGGAAGTTTCTTTGCCATAAAAGAAGTCTACCATAAAAAACAAAATCATATAACAAAGTACTTGAGGAAAACGTAACAATAAATGAAAAATCTAGTCTGAAACATGATAAACTATTTTTTATATTATAAGATCAATATGTAAATATGAAATGTACAACATAAAAGGCATATAGGAACTTCGACATAGATAATGTTTAACGAAATTAACATCCACATAATGGTCATCTTAAAATAGGAAGTGTGAGACAATAATATATACGTATAAAAGTCAATATTACCGCTAGTATGTATAAACTAATTTGCGTATATAATAATGATAGATGGAATAATATTTTTTGATCATTTTTATAGATCTTAAACTCATAAATTACTGTTAATAAATTCTAAATGTATGTTAACAAATCTTATATACTTCTTGATATAATACCATTAAAAAATTGGCTGATTTTTAAATATGCTAAGGCTAATTTACAATTCATGTTAAGTAACTAGAGTTTGTTACATTATTAAGATTGGTCTTGTTTAAGTAATACGTGAATCCTGGTAAATCTCTTTTTCTTCTTCATTTTTCTAGACCTCCAACCCATAAGGAATATGATTTTAGGAATTTACGATGTCTTATCCTATAATAGTAACAATTGGTATCAAAATCAATCCTTAATGAATTTGAATCTAAACAAACTCTTAATTATTTTCCCATATCAATTTTATAAATTGATTTATATTGTGACAATAAATCATTTTTTTAATGTAGAGACTCTTTAAACATGTTTATGGTTAATAGAATTTAGGATGCATGTTTAAGAATTGTTTGGTGCAATCAAAAACTTAATATTGACTAATTAATATACATGACCAAAGCTAAAAAAAAGTAAGAAAAAAAATTAAATTTATATATAAAAGAAAGAATTTTAACTTTTCGGATTTGGACAGCTATCGTGGCAAACTGCTTCGTCACCGTCACAACCAGCTTTAGCAGCCAAATTTTCTCAGTGCCCGATTTTTTTGTTGCAATCCTCAAACATAACTAATTTATAACAAAAAAAGAATTTTAACTTTCTCAGTTTGGGCGGCTATCGTGGCGAACTGCTTCATCACCGTCACAACCACTTTTAGCAACCAGAATTCTGCAGTGCACGTTTTTGTTGTTGTGATCCTCAAAACATAATTTTTTTGTCGTGTTAGTCCCTAATGTTCGTCATGGCAACTGGATTTTATCCATTGACTAACCTTTAGTCATTTTTTTGCTTGCATGAAAGTTTATTACCATGAACCCTCCTTCAAACATGCAATAAACCAATTCAGTTTATTTTTAGGTAATTTAATTTTTCTTGCATGTTTTTCAATATGTTATTTAAAAAAATTAAATCATATAAGCTTACATGTTTATATGTGTTGTCATTTATCTTATGAGTACTAGATATTTAAGGATGAATAATTATTTAACCTCGTCTACATGAGCATTAAGAAAATATGTAATGTTAATAATGTATGGCCTTCGATATGGGAAATTATTACCTATTTCCATTTAACACCTGAACTCTGCAATATATATGGTGATGTCGTGCATGTCCAATGATTGTTTATTTTTCAAGTTTCGAATTTTGAATGAGATTCGTCTTTGGTTTGGTTTATTTCGGGCTGAGGGTAGTTTTGTAAAGTGTTTTAGTAATTTTTGAATGTTTAGTGTTTAGTGTAAGGAGTAGTGAGATATTTAAGCAGTCTGCCAGTATTAAATTCTGATCACCCTCATTAATGAGAGTGGTTGGGGTATTTATACCTTAATTATGGACCCATGGGCTTACCGGGTCGGGTAGTGAAACTGGGTTGAATTCAAAGACCCATTAGTTTTTAAGTAGATTAGAAAATAACTTAGTCAAAGTTATTTACATTTGTCCTATTCAGATTTATAGCGGTGTGATATGGTATGAATTTCCCTTGTTCGTATTAATGGGCTGGCTATGACTGCAATATCCGAACTCATCAGTAACCCCTTTTTTAGGCCTTGCAAAGTATCTTTAGAAGGGTTAAAAAATCTATCAAGTCAATATCAATTTTGTTTGATCTACTTGCGTCGTCCGAACTGAGAAGCTTATTTTATTACCAATCCAGTTCGAATTTTATCAGGACTGATTTTTCTTTCCAAAATTTTAAGAGTTTTTTCTTGAATCGTGGGACACGTGTCAACACATGGTTTGAACTACCAGCCGTTATTTTTCCTAGATCGCAGCACCCACTAGGTCTAGAAAGTTACATAGGTTTTGATTTTTCACACGTTGCGCATCCCTTAATCATTGCAAAAAATCTGTTCAACTTCTCCTTGGTAACTGTTGCTTTTTATTGTTATATATATATATATATATATATACCTTTTTACTATTCCATTGTCTTCCACACCCAAAGCCCTTTTAGAGAGAAAAATATCTTCATCTTCAAACTGTTCTTGAGAAATATATGTTCACAGCCAGAAACGCCTTAGTTAAAGGAAGTTGCCTGAACTTATCTGAATTAGAGAGAGCAAGGAAAGTAGAAAGAGAAAACCGTATCGCCGCTATTTTGCCTGTTTCTTTAGGTTAGAAAAGTAATCAGCCAAACTAGGACGCTGATCAGGGGTTCATCTTCCTCAAGAAACCCTAGACACAAAAAAATCCCATTCATATCAAACCTTTCACCCCTCATTTCTGGTTTTTCCGTTCAAGAATCTCAACACTCCGTTTCCAAGGAAAAAGCTGTTTCAAGCATCAGAAAACCCTCTCCGTTTATAACGATGGGCTCCGATACAGAAAGGTCACCAGAGAAGATCACTCCTCGCCGGATGACTCGTCTGAAAAAAACCCAAACGACACCATCATCTTCAAAACCCTCCAGATCAGAGGTGGCTAAAGTTTCTCCATAGGCCAAGCCCTCTGGATTATAACCTTTGCCAGATACCAGACCCTCTGAGGCAACAAGAGCAGAACCACTTAAACAACTTCCAATGAAGGAAGCAAAACAACCTTCCGTCCAAGACAACTGAAAAACCTTCCACCGTGATGAAAGAGAATATGGAGGACAACATTGAAGAGGCCCCTTTTGAGACCGGGACATCAGGTCAGACAGAGGATGCTGCCTCAGAAAAGAAAGGTAAAAGTAAAGTTAAAGTTTGCATGACTCATCCGAAATCTCTTCCGGAGATTCTAAAGGGTAAAGTAGGCCCTTGTTTTAAACA
Organism: Limnanthes douglasii subsp. nivea; assembly: GCA_036936605.1. Taxonomy (NCBI): domain Eukaryota; kingdom Viridiplantae; phylum Streptophyta; class Magnoliopsida; order Brassicales; family Limnanthaceae; genus Limnanthes; species Limnanthes douglasii. The sequence goes on along the minus strand of JAUPFV010000001.1, from coordinate 213,549,727 downwards.
TGTCAGGGTCAAGTATTTGCTGGCTTTGCAAAATATCAACTATGTCTACACCCAGACTGCTGAATTGGGTCGAATCCAGATCAAATAGAGGATTCCGGAGTTTGTAAAAGTGAAGATACCAATCCTCCGGAGACCCCCATGGACTGTAAATTGAACAAGGTGGTTGTATACACTGAAGTGCTGAACTAGGGACTACGATTCCCTTTGGACCCAGAGATTCTCAAATATTTCCATTTGGTCAAACGTTTTCCCAGTCAACTAACCCCCAACACCTGGTATACACTTCTAGCTTGTATCATGGCGTCTAGACTGTCAAAGATCCCTCTTCCAATGGAACAGTTTGCTGCTATAGCAAGCCTGTGCAAGAACCATCAAATTCCCTTCTACCACTACGGCATGGGGAATGATTTCAAGGTTGTAGACGACCTGCTAGAGTTCAAAAAACCTGGAGGATACAGTTTCTTTTTGTCAGTGAGACATGGGAGAATGGTAAGAAGATAAAGGCCAAGACAAGCCCTAGCTTGCTGACTAACAGGTGGAAAAACACTGGTAAGTTTCTCATTTTTTTCTTTTTTACTTCTTAAATTTTTTTTTATTCTAACTAATTTGTTATCTCTCTTTAGTTATGCCGAAGGTGTTCACCATCCACTTTGAAGACGGGAAAAATACTTGTGCAAAGCTCAGTGCATGGGCTTCAGAATACTGGGGGAATGTCTTCCACAATTGCTTTACATCGGGAAATTTTTGTGAGGTCTCACCTGTGGAACACCACAGGCAGAAGAGACCTTTTATTGGAAGAGCTGGCTACCCCTCATTCTCCTGATGTGATTTTGAAAAGGACATAAGCCAAAGATGCCAAGTTGTACTTGCTTTCTAGAGCAAAGGCCCCTAGTAAAATGAAAAACAAGAAGAGGAAGGCTACAACAGAGCTGGCTCAAACATCTACGGAGGGGACTGGTTCGAGGAACTAGGGTGATATTGATATGGCCTTGCTTAAGGCGGTAGAGGTCAAGACTGTGAGGGAAGCTGGAAGGTCAAAGAACCCACATAAGCCTCCTAAAAAGGACAGGAAGCACAGGGCCAGCAACAATGAAAAAGCCGCCAAGAAGAAGAAGGTCACCTTAGGGGAAGAAATAATCCTTCGCCCTTCGGAAATCCCACCACTAGCTCCTGCAAGCCCCACTATACAAGAGGAAATCCTAACAAACCTTCAGTCTAGAGAGATTGCTGGTAGAGGGGACGATAAAGTGGACCTCTCTTCCCTTCAAGACATTGGTATGTACTTTAATGACTTTGAAAAAGATGATTTTGCAGGCCCTTATCGTCCCTCAAGTTCCTCCAACATAGTGACCAACAATGGTAAATCATTCTGTATGTCCGGAGAACAGGATGCCTTAAGTCAATCTCTCTTTGGTTATTTCCGGCCAGTACTCGATCTGGAGAGGCAGGTAAAAATTCAGACCAACCTTATCAATTTTCTCACTTCTGACAAGAAATCTCTGTCAAACAGTATTCTAAGTGATCAGTAAATTATAGAGGCGCTGAAGAAGGAGAATGAGGATTTGGAAACCAAGCTATCCACATCGGAAGCAACCAAAAGTGAGCTCCAAACCGAGTACTCTGACTTGGATACTTCTTCCTCACAAAACCTCACAGTGTTGGGGGAGAAATTGAAGACTAAGGATGGTGCTATTCAAACCCTAACCAATAAGAAGACTAAGTTGGAAGGCACCGTTTCGGAGATGGAAAGGAAAAAAAGGCCCTGGAGCGTCAGCAAGAGCAAGCTATCAAAGCAGGTATTGAAGAATATGCCAATGAAGTAGTAGACTTCTTAGAAAAAGAGATGATGGGATCAAATCTAGCATGGTGCTGTTGTTCCATGAGACCTTTCCTAAGAGGACCCTTGGTCTCTTATGGAAATATGTGGAGTACGAAGACCTCCCATTTCACACTATGGCAGATGGTGACAAGCACAACTATGCTAGTGGAATTGATTCCTTTGATGATGAAGAAGGAACCGGTGAAAGTTCAAGTGTTGAACTCAAAAGTCCCAACAAAGGTGGTGATGAAGAAACATCCAAAGGGAACAAGCCCTATCATGTATTTTTCTCAGTTTTTTGAACAATCAAAGTCCTTGAATGGCCAAGGCACATTTTGTACTACTGCTCAGTTTACGTCCGAACAAGTTTAATTTATCCAACTTCTTTTTTGTCTAATATTTTAATTTATATCTTTCATAGCTAATGTTTAAGTAGCCCCCAGAATTTTAGAAGTGTTAAATTGAGAGTGTTTAATATCTCCAATGACATGTATTTAATAGTCATGACCAACCATCAAGTTTATCCGATCTACTATAGATCCATGATATTGAATAAGTGATTTATACTTGAGTTGAATTGAAGTAAATCACACCGAATTTTTGAAGAAAGCATTATGTATTTATTGAAGAAAAAACTGGAGACCTCATTAAAACCTCTCTGCGCCACCAGGGTAGGAAAGAGTATGCCCCATAATATTTACATTGGTATTTAACAAGTAAATATTTAAACTTTATTCTAGATATAACCTGAGATGCTCTACATTCCATGGGTGCTTCAAAGCTCTCCCTTCTTTGTCTTGAAGCCTATATGTCCTAGGTTTTATTTTCTCACAGACCTCATAAGGGCCTTCCTAGTTTGGAGCTAGTTTACCGAACTGCTTATCCTTGGTATGTAAGAAGAATTTTCTTAATACCTTATCTCCTAGTTGAAAATATCTTCTTTTGACCTTGGAGGAAAATCTGCTCCTCGTCAAACCTTAGTAGTGTGCTATTCTTAAGTGTGCTTTGACCCTTCTCTCTTTTACTAAGTCCAACTGAAATCTGATTGTTGTCTCATTAGCTTGTTTGGAATAGATATAGACCCTGTTGGATGGTAAAGTGGCCTCTATGGGGGTAATTCTATCCACCCCATACACCAAAGCAAAAGGAGAGTCTTGTGTAGCAGCCCGATGAGTAGTTCAGTAGGCCCATAATAATTCTTGTAAATAGCTTGACCATTTCCCCGCAGCTCCTTCTAAATTCTTTTTAATGCAGACAAAACGGTTCTGTTTACAACTTTAACTTGGTCATTTGCTTGTGGATGAAAAGGAGAAAAAAAACAATATTGAATTCCCCTAGAAGCACATAAATATTCCATGTCTTTATTATCAAACTGTGACCCATTGTGTGTAGTAATCGTTTGAAGGGCTCCAAATCTGCAGCATATATTATATAAGATAAATTTAATGATAGCCTTTGATGTTGTCCCTGCCAAGGGAGCTGCTTTTATCCATTTTGAGAAATAGTCAATGACAACTATAATAGTTCTAAATCCGTTCGATGCCATGGGTAGAGGTCCAACTAAATCCATCCCCCAACTGGCAAAATGTATTGGCTCAGAAATAGACTCCATTGGTACTGCGGGAACATGAATTTCATTCCCATACCTTTGACATGGATCACATTTCTTCACCATTTCTTTAGCATCTGCCATTTTGGTTGGCCAATAGTATCCAGCTAATAAGATTCTCCGGGTTAGTGCCCTGTATCCACAGTGTGCTGAGCCCTTCCCATCATGCAGTTCAAACAAAACAACTTGGGATTCTTCAAATCCCAAACAACGTAGGAGAGATCTATTGAAAGATTGTTTATTTTGTAGAGAACTCCCCTTATCATACAAAAACCATGTGCCTTGTACTTAATTTGTTTTGCCACAGCTTTATCCGAAGGCAATGTCCCATCATAAATATATTGAAGGAGGGTATATCTCCAGTCTTTAGGTTGGATCATGTGTACGCTTATACTTTCCCTATCTTCTTTGTTCTGCCCTAGCTGTATCGACAGGCATTCTTATATGTGAGTCCAAGGATATGATTCAGAATATCCTATAGTTGCTAGAGAGTCTGCCAATGTATTTTTCGATATGGGAATATGTTCATAACAAACACTTTTGAAGTGTGCTTCCACTTCTTTCAAAAGGAGTAAATACTTGATCAGTTGTTCTTTCTTGGCCTTAGACTAACCTTGAGCATGTTGGATGAGCAATTGAGAGTCACTCGTTAACTGAAGCCTCTTAGCTCCACAAAGGAGAGCCAATTTAAGACCAGCTATAACTGCTTCATATTCAGACTCATTGTTAAAATCCCTGAACCCTAAGCATATAGCTTGATAAATTTTATCACCATACGGAGAAGTTAAGCAAATTCCAGCTCCATAGCCCATAGTGCTTGATCCACCATCAGTTCGGAGCACTCATTATTTATTGGATTTATCTTCTGAAGTTTGTTTGGAGCTCCTGTGAGCATGGAATTCTACCAAGAAATCAGCCACTGATTGAGCTTTAATTTCCGTTCGGGGGCAAAATCAATGTCGTAATCACCCAATTCTACTGACCACTTGGTCATTCTGCTTGATATGTCTACCTTTTGAAGAACATTCTTTAACGGGAAAGACGTTCGGACAATAATAGAATGAGATTGAAAATACAGTCTCATCTTCCTTGCTGCAATTACTAATGCTAGTGCCAACTTTTCCAACTTTAAATATCTTCTTTCAGCATCCAGCAAACTCTTACTATTGTAATACACCGAACGAGGATAATTTTCCACTTCTCTTACCAAGACAACACTTATAGCACATTCTGATACAACCAAGTATACATAAATCGTTTCTCCTTGAATGGGCTTGAAAGGATTATTTGGTGAGGATAAGTGTTTCTTTATTTCAACGATGGCTTGGTTATACTGCGGGGACCAATTTAAGTCTTTAGCATTTTTCATTATTTGAAAAAACAGAGCACACTTATCTAATGACCTTGAAATAAACATGTTTAAGGCAGCCAACCTTCTAGTGAGCCTTTAAAATTTTTTAATATTTCGAGGAGGATCCATTTCTAAGAGCGCATTAAGCTGATCCGGATCAAGTTGAATACCTTTCTCACTTATTATGTAACCCAAAATATTTCCAGATCGGACCCCAAACACACATTTTTCTGGATTCAGTTTCAAATTCACAGCGGCTAAATTAGCAAATGTTTCTTGAAGATTAGTTATGTGCAAATCCTCCTCCAAGCTTTTAACCATCATGTCATATATGTATAGTTCCATATTTCTGCCTATCTGATTAGCAAATGCTTTGTTCACCAACCTCTAATAAGTATCCCCAACATTTTTTAACCCAAAGGGCATTACCTTGTAGCAATGAAGACTTCTATCTGTAACAAAAGTAGTGTGAATCTTGATCCTTCAGATCTATTTGTATTTGATTATACCCTAAGAAGGCATCCATGAAGGACAACTTCTTATTTCCAGAGGTAGAGTCTACCAGTTGATCTATCCGAGGGATAGGATACAAATCCTTTGGGCAAGCTCTGTTAAGGTCGGTATATCAATACACATACGCCACTTTCCATTCTTTTTCTTGACTAACACCAGATTGGCAGTCCATAGAGGATATTGGGATTCTTTAATGTGTCCCATCTTGTTGAGCCGATCAACCTCTTGAACTATCACATCTGCTTTTTCCTTAGAAAAAGCTCTTCTATTTTGTACAATAGGTGCAACATCGCTCTGTATGGAGAACTTGTGTGAAATAACGCTTAGTGGCATCCCGGTTACGTCACTATTTTACCAAGCAAACACATGCTGATTGTTTAGCAACAAAACACCAATTTCTTCTTTAACTCCGCGCCATCTTGGAACCAATCTTGATATTCTTACCCTCTGCGAGAGAGTGAGTTTCAACTTCTTCAATGGTTATTATAACACTGGGAGCCTCACTGGGGACATCAATATCACTTTCCTTAACAGAAGGCTCTAGTAACTGCTAATCTTCATTAATTCAAATTGCCCCCAATGTTTTAGGAGCCAGAGCTGTTGCATAGCACTCTCTGGTTATCTTCTGACTACTTCGGACAACGCCTACTTGTCCATGAACTACATATTTTAAACATTGATGGACTGTTAAGGCCATAAAATGCATTCTGGAAAGCCAAGACCTCCCAAAAATTGCATTGTATGATGTAGGGAAATCTACCACAAAAAATAGCACCCTCACCATCTTTTTAAAAGGCCCCTTGCCCAACAACACTTCTTCTTAAGAGCTCCCTGTGAACCCTAATATAGTTCTGTTTGAGTGTTGAATAATAATCGGATTCCTCATCTGTTTGTAAGAGCTTAAGACTAAGATATTTGCCGAACTACCCGTATCAATCAGAATTCAGAGTATATTGTTTCCCCCTCTAGAAGCTCATATAACCAATGCATCTTCGTGAGGCCCATCAATATTAATTAAATCATCTTCATCAAATAATATAAATGGGAATGGAGACTGGTACTGAAGGGAAGACATTCCCCCTTCTAATTGAGTAGCCAAACTGTGGACATGCCTTTTCCTTGAGGAAGGGGTAGGTGGAGTTATAGTATCCCCTCCAAAGATAGTTAATGACTCAAATTTTTTGATGAGTCCGGATACTATCTTGGTTTGTTCTGTTATTAATTCCACCTTATTCTGAACTGGATCAGGATCCAGATACTCAGAGTCCACGTCGAACTTTTCAAGTATGACTATTGACTCTTCTTGGGCAGATGTTCGAGGATTGTTTGTAGGACCTGTCCGAGGAGCATTATCAGGTCTGTTTCCACTTCTTCTTTTAACATATGCTCCCAGTTTTCCCCTCTCAATAAGGTTCTGAACTTCTTGTTTCAATGCTATGCAGTCTTGAGTATTATAGCCTATATTATTATGATATTGGCAAAAACAAGTGTTTTGATTTTTCTCTGAGGGACTGCAACGCCGCTGGTTTTCGGAAGTTTACTTCATCTTTAGTTTTATCATAGATCGTAGCTGCATTTTCTCTTAACTCCGCGAACCACTCAGGCTGGACCCAAGGACCCCTCTTACCCCTTGATTGCTGGCTTTGGCTCTAGTTCTGGTTGGATTGAGTCTTCTTAGACCGGTTAGATCCTTGTCCAATCTTCTTAGCCTTATATCCGGACTGGTTAGCAACTGTAGGAGCTGTTATGGTGGACCTCACGTGACGGTGCATCCTGGTTTTCTTTGTTTCCTCCATATTAATCTTCTTTCCTACTTGGTTTAACAAGCCACACATGTCATAGTTTTCTTTCGGGTTACAGAATCAGCTAAGTTCTCAGGATTCAAAGCAATCTGTTAATCCATTCTTTGTATTCACAAATCAACTTATGTAGTCTTTCAAAGATTCGTTTGGTTCTTGAGCACAATGAATAATAGTATCCCCATTACCCTTTAATTCTTTACTCCCAACAAATTTCCTCCTAAAGGCAACCCAGAAGGTATCAAAGTTTGTAATAAACCATTGAGGTAAGCTATTATACCACTTAAAAGCACTCCCCGTGAAAGTTTGGGAGAATGCTCTACATAAAAGCTTATCATCGTTATCAAAATTCATCATGAAATTCTTGAATTGCTCCAGATGGTTGTCCGAGTCCCGACTCCCATCATACTTTTCCATTTTGTAGCTATCAAACATTTTGGGAAGGTGTCCAGACAGTGCACACAAAGGTGAATGCCTCTAGTTTTTATTGCGACTAAAGACTGTATCTTCATTAGGAGTTGCAAAAATACCTGGTTCGGACTGAAAAGCAAAATGATCAATCAGCAATTGATCAGCATGCCTATGAGACGATCCTTTGCCCAGATTCCTTTTAAGCCTACCATGCATGTCCCTATTTCTTGATGGATTTTTGGTCAATTTTATATTTTTCTAGATCTTCCCTCTTCATTGCTTGATGACAAATATTCTTCAAGCTCAACCTCATTTGAAGAGCTACTGGAGGATTCAGACTCAGAACTTTCAACAGGCTTGGACTGATGTGTCTTATTCAAGATGAGATGAGTTTTTTTTTAACTGAGGTGAGTCTTCAATGATGGCTCATTCTCCCCAGGATTGTCAGTATGGTGAAGGACTGACACTCGAGACTTCTCCTTGATACCTTTTTCTGCTTGTTTTATGGCCCTTAACACCTATATCTCTGTCCTCAGCTGATCTCGCTCCTCAACAGTGTATTCCCCATTTTCCCTCACTGTTTCCACCTCATGTTATGGAGTATTTTGCTCATTCGGATTCATCCAAACTGTTTTTGTCGCTGGTTTTTGATGAGTCCGGAAATATTTACCACTCACTGTAGAAACCGGACAGGGGTAATCCGGACAATAATTACCCACTGAAATATCCGGACAGGACAAAAGTATTAAAACACTAAACACATTTTGACTAAGCTAATTGATAATCTGCTTAATAAAATAATGGGTCTTTGAACTCGACCCGATTTCATAAGTTTGACCCGAAAGCCCATATGGCCCATAATAAGGGTATAAATACCCAACCACTTTCATTAATGAGGGTAATGAACATTTAATACAACCAGACAGCTTAAATTTCTCACTACAAAACACTTAAACATTTAATACCTTTGAAATACCTCAAAACGTCTAACAAAATTACCATCAGTAAAAAATAATCCACACCAGTTTTGAATATAAAATTCAGGCACCGTCGTGCTCCCATTGTGGTCGCCAATTTGGTTTGGTTTATTTCGGGCTGAGGGTAGTTTTGTAAAGTGTTTTAGTAATTTTTGAATGTTTTGTGTTTAGTGTAAGGAGTACTGAGATAATTAAGCAGCCCGTCAGTATTAAATTCTGATCACCCTCATTAATGAGAGTGGATTTCTTACCCCACTATTTGACTATTTACAAACAAGTTCTTGGGGTCTATCATTTAAGCCCAATATTTCTTATTTGTGCTTTACTTTGTCCTTAGTAACTAAATACATGAACCTTGATCTTATTTATGAGCTAAATTACATGTTAACCACCTTTATTGTCCTTCCCTTATCAGTAGCCCCCCTAGTACATGTGCAATTCTCTGGATGTGGACTTCAGTTATTGTCTTATAGCGTTTGGATCAGAATCTATGTTACCTCATTCGGATCGGATATTACCGTTATCGTTGTCGGATTTCCTGCTTCTAGGTAGAGTTCTGATAAGGTCGGATCAGAGTCTTTGTTACCCCATTCGGATAAGATATTTTACTCTCCTGACCTCACCTCTTAGTTATGGTGATGTCACCTAAGTAATCATTTATGTCAGAGGTGCATGCTTTATTTTGTTGTTATCGAGTCAAGTAATTTTTAGGCGGTGCAGCTACCGTGGATACGTGTCACTGCACCGTTACCTTTACCTATTCGACTTCTGCTTCATTTTCCAATAAATACTCAAACCTTTTCCTAAATAAAGGTTTACGATTTTCTTCCAAAAAAGTTTTCTTTAGAGAGAGAGAGACTCTTCCTAAACAAACTTCTTGCTTTGCATTTTCATGCATGGCGATTTCATCAATCTTGAAAGGTACAATGGTTAAACATTTCTAATCGGATCGGTACTCGTAGATCTGCTGGTGTAAGAGAACATCCTTCCTCTACAGATATTTGGGAATCTACTTTTTGAGACAACTGGGCTCCGATCTGCGAACGCTCCATCAGCCTTGCTGCATCCTCCCCAAGTCAAGCACATCTTTCAAATAGTGGGGTTGATCTTTTTGCTTCTCCAACTCCATCGACTTTTCCTTCTCGACCCTCTCCCTTAATCGTAATGGGTGATGAGAGAGAAATACCGCCGGTTAAAGAAAACAAAAACAAATCTAAACGGAAAAGATCGCCTGATCCAGCCACCAAATCGGTCTGGATGAGGATCCCCTCCTGGGTTTCAACTCCTCCAAAAACCCCCCAAGGCTCTCCTCAAACAACGCCAGACGTTAGCCCCATGAAAACTTTTCCCAGGGGACTCGGCCCGAACAACCCCCAAGTCTCTCACTCTCATTCCAGAGGTGCAAGAAGAATCTATCCGACGACCTTGATGATGACAAGGAAAACCCTAACGTTGTGGTGGTTGAGGCAGAGCCTCTTCGAGTTGTTCATGCTGATGTTCTCTTCCTATATGATGATGCTCTGGCTCCTCCCTTGGAACCTGTGACTAATCTTCCCCCTCGCCAAGGTGAGAATTCCGTGGCAAAGAGTAAGAAAAAGAAAAAGCGTTCAACAGGTTTGCCTTCGAATGTGGAAGATATCCTGGGCGACAATCTCCGCGGTGTCAAAGCTAAACATCTTTTGGCTCTGTACAAGGTGAAGTATTAATATTCTCATCCGACCTAGGAGGCCAAGCTAAGGGATCATTGGGGTATTCCTATTAACATCACTATTTGATTTCCTACTGTTGGTGAGACACCTCTATGAGTTCGGAATAATGAGTTAATGCTTTATACGGAGCTAATAAATTGGGGTCTCCAACTTCCCCTCGATCCTCTCATGACCGACTAATTTCACCTGGTCGGACTTTGTCCTTATCAGTCCGGTGCAAACATGTGGTATACTCTCATGGCCTGCATTATGGCTTCGAGGCGTTCCGAGAACGCATTCACCATGGAACAACTCATTGTCGTCGCGGGTGTAGCCAAAACTTCTCACTATCCCTTCTATTCACTTGGCTTTGCCAAGAATCTTAAAGTGATAAAGGATTTTCTGGAGGCCGACAAGAAGTGGAAGCAGCAGTTTCTGTTCATTTCCGGGTTATGGGAGACCGGATTTAAAAACTCTGAAAACCTTCCTCATCGGTTGACGCTGAAGTGGACCGGACAAGTTAAGTATTCTCACCTAAATATTTTCTGAGTCGCCAGGTTTGATAAATCCTGACTTTCTGTCTTTTTCAACTATGAAAGGAATTGCTAAGTCCTTTAAGCACCATGTTTAATCTGGCAAGGCTGTTTTCGAGAAGCTAACTGCTTTGGCAAGGGAGCACTGGGATTACAAGTTTCACCAAAGCTTTCTTCCTATGAACTTTTCCAGGTGTAATCTGTGGCGGTTCGATCTTAGTGAGAAAAAGACCGCCTCAGAACTTATGGTGCCTCATTCGAGGATAATGTCCTTAAGCGTTTAGAGCGCTTAGATAATGCAGTTTACCTTCCTACTCGGGCCCGACCTCCGAGTCATCAAGATACCGAAAAACCCGAGGAAGGTGAAGAAGAAGAGAATGAGGAAGATGCTGAGTCTGAAGACGACGCTCCCGAGGAGAAAAGGGTCAATGCTCATGAGGGTTCTCAACCCGAGGCTTAGGGAGGTCCCCAAGAAAAGATGCAAGAAAGTCCTTCAACAAGGGCTCTAGGTGATCATGATGGCATCCAAATAGGCTTGCCCCAAGAAGTGAGGTCATCGGAACCTCAACATGAAGCCTCCTTCGGTCCTCAAGCATTCTCCCCAACCTCTCATCCTGAAAACCAATCGAATGAAGCTGATCACATGGTTGAGATTAGGCCTCAAGGTCGGGCTGGTGCCACAAGGCCGCAGAGGTTTACTGCTGAGGAGAAGAAGAAAATGATTGTTTATAGTGAAGGAGAAAGTGACTACACTAAGGGAAGCCTGCCTTTGTCCAAGAAGTTTGTGATGGTCGACTCAGACTCTGGTGAAGAATTTGTCTCCACACAAAAGAAAGCTCAAGAAGGTGACTCCGACGAGGAAAGGTACCTCTCCCCGACCTCTGCTTACTTTGATGTGTATGCCAATGACTATGTGGTGAATGAGTTGAACAAATTACTGCATGTTGCTGCCCTACTCGAATGCAAAGCGAATCGGAAAGACCGCTACAAAGAAGAGGTTATGGAGAGGAGGGCGGAGGTGAAAGCTCCGAATTCTGAGATCTCCGAGTTGAAGGAAAAAATGAATAACTTGACCGATCAAGTCGCCAAACAGACCGAGATATCCTCCAAAGTGGAAGGCATGGTCTTCGAGTTCGATAACTTGAAGAAAAAAGTGAAGGGACTAAAGGATGAGTTAGCCAAGACATTGGAAGTGACCGCTAAGGTACAAACTCTGTCTTCCGAGTCCGAAGAGCTAAAGAAGAGAGTTAAAGAGTTGACTGAAGAATTGGCTAAGTAGGAAAAAGACCTTCGAGGACCGCTTGACTACCATTATTTCCAGGAGGGACTGAATTGTCCGAGGAAAAGGCTAAATTTGATGCTGAGAGGGAGAAGTTTATTGCCAAGGATGCTGAGCATGACATAATGGTAGATGGTCTTGTTGAAGGTTATTGCAAAATAAGGGTTTATTTTGAGAATGTTGTTCAAGACATCGAGGAGCTATCGGCAGAGAATGAAAACTTGAAGAAAAACTTCGAGACTAAAAAGAAAGAATGTCTTGATGAGTATGCTGCTAAGATCGTTGTTCGTCTTGAAAAGATGGATGCTAAGTTGAGGTCTGCAATGGTAATGGATATGCATGAACGGTTCGCGGACTTGCACCTTGATAGCCTTTGGACTCGGTTTATTGAGCAGTATCGCCCACCCGGAGTGTCCGTGGAGGACCCTGAATCTAGTGAGGATTCGGAAGGCTCTTCATCGGACTCGGATACCCTTGCTGGTAGTAAAGAAAATTCTGCATCCGATTATCATGTGATGTGTAATTTCTTCCTTATTTTTTGTTAACTCGTTCGTTTCTTGAACCTTTCCACAAGAAACGTTTTGTGTAATATTCTCCTTGTTATTGGAGCATTTAGTGATGTATTCTTAGTGTGACGTTTTACTTAATCGTTTCCTCCTTATGTTGTTCTTCTTATGATTCAATACTAAATTGTTTTACTCAAACATTCTTTGGTTCATATTTTAAGTTCAAAAAGGTGAACTTTCTTCTCCAAACTTCTTTGGAGGATGTTTTAAGTTCAAAAAGATGAACATTCTTGTCCAAACTTCTTTGGAGGACGTTTTGAGTTTAAAAAGATGAACTTTCGTGTCCAACTTCTTTAGAGTATGTTTTGAGTTCAAAAAGATGAACTTAGTCTAGTTTTAAAGAAGGCAATAAGATTAGATATATAAGCCGACTATTTAGGCACCTCATTAAAACCTTCCTGCGCCACGAAGGTTGGAAAGAGTATGCCACCGGAACTTACATGAATTGAGAAAGAAAATATTTACATATCACACAATCAAACTAAATAAGCTTTTAGGTGCTCAATATTCCAGGGATGAGGAATATCTCTTCCTTCTTTGTCTTTCAATTAGTACGTCTCTGGTTTCAACTTCTTTGTGACTGTGTATGGACCTTCCTAGTTTGGGGCGAGTTTTCCATGTCTCTTTTCTTTTGTGTGCAGGAAGACTTTTCTTAGGAACTTATCTCCCATCTCAAATTCTCTTCTTCTGATCTTTGACGAGTAACAGCTTCTCCTTAAAGTTTGATAGTGTAAGGAATTCAGTTGTGCTCTTCTTCTCTTTTATTCTATCAAATCAAGATCTGTGTGTTTTCATTTGTCATTCCCTTCCTCGGAATACTCACTCAGTCAAAAAGATGGGAACATTGTTTACGATGGCACTACTGCATCCATTCCGCACACCTGTGCGAAAGGCGACTCGTGTGTTGCAGTCTGAAGGGTAGTTCTGTTAGCCCATAGGACTTCTTGTAGGTAATCTGGCCACTTCCCTGCTTTGCCCTCTAAATTATTTCTTAGTCCGTCCAAGATTGTTCGATTGGTTATTTTGACATGACCGTTTGCTTGGGGATGGAATAGTGTTGAAAAACGTTGTTGTATCATCCCCTTGGAAGCGCAGAAAGTTCTCATTTCACTGTTGTCAAACTGTGGGCAGTTATCTATCGTAATCTTCCTAGGTATACCAAAACGGCAACAGATGTTGGAGATGATGAATTTGATCACATATTTCACCCTTGTTCCTGCTAGTGGTTCGGCTTCTACGCACTTGGAAAAATAGTCCACAACAATGATGATTGTTTGGCGCCCTCCTGAAGCCATAGGAAGTGGTCCGACTAGATTTATTCCCCATCGATCGAAGGGAAAAGATTCTAATATTGAATCTAGAGGCACTCCGGGCAAGTGAATCGAATTAGCAAATCGCTGATAGGTGTCATATTTCTCTACCAACTCCTTGGCGTCCGCTGAGATAGTTGGCCAATAATATCCTGCCATAAGGATTCTTCGTATCAACGTTTTGTATCCACAGTGCGCGGAACCTTCCCGTCATGTAACTCTGAGAGTATTAGCTGTGACTCATCCTTCCATAAACAACGAAGTAAGGGACGAGTAAAAGATCGTTTATACAACACATCTCTGAGGACCACGTATCCATAAGCCTTGAAGCGTATTCTCTTGGCTTTTACTTTGTCAACGAGTAGTGTGTCATGGACTAAGAAATCTTGTATCTTGCTCCTCTAGTATTTTGTTAAGGTTGTTGATATCTGGAAAGCTTTGATATTACCTTCCCCAAATTTGGATCCCTTGATTATCGACAGATTTTCTTGAGTCACTATCCACGGGTATTCTTCTGAATAGGATGCTTTGGCCAAGGAATCAGCAATTGAATTTCCTGTCCTGTGAACATGTTCGAATCGGACACTTTCAAATTATAAGGTTAAAGCCTTTAAAATTCCTAGATACTTCACCATATGATATTTCTTTGCTTCTGAGCGCCCTAGAGCATGGTTCACTAGAAGTTGAGAATCACTAATTAACTTGACCCTTTTAGCCCCAGAAATCTTTGCAAGTAGTAATCCGACTAGGGTCGTCATATACTCTGCCTTGTTGTTCGATGCCTGAAATCCGAGTCGGATTCCCTGGTACATCGCAATACCATCTGGGGAGGTTAGTTGCACTCCCGCTCCACATCCAAATAAACTGGATCCCCAATCGGTTCGGACTTGCCACTCAGGATCAGACTTTTGTTCCTCCATGACCACAACATCCCTGTCAGAATGAAACTTCACCAAAACGTCAGCTAGCGCCTGTGCTTTGATCGCAGTTCGCAGTTCGAACTCGATAACGAAATCCGTGAGTTCTACTGACTATTTAGTCATCCTTCCGGACACATCGGGTCTTTGTAACATATTTTTCAAAGGAAACGATGTTCGCACCACCACAGTATGAGCTTGGAAGTAGGGCCTCATGTTTTGAGTTGATGTTACTAAAGCAAGCGCTAGATTTTCCAACTTAAGGTATCTATTTTATGCATCTAAAATAATTTTTCTTACGTAATAGACCGGTCTTGGAATGTTCGATTCTTCTCGGACTAAAACTGAGCTGACCGCGAAGTTGGATACTGCTAAGTAGAGGAACAACTTCTTCACCGGACAAGGCTTTGTTAGTACTTCCGGGGATGAAAGATGTTGCTTGATGTGATTAAAGGCATCAGATCATTCTTGAGTTCTATCGAAAAGGTTCGCTTTCCTCAACACCTGGAAGAAAGGGGCGCATTTATCTGATGACCTGGAGATGAATTTGTTTAAAGCAGCCAACCTTCCGGTTAAAATTTAGACCTCCTTGATCGTTCTAGGTGGATCCATAGTACCCAAGGCATTCAATTTCACCGGATCAGCTTCAATGCCCTGTTCACTGACTATAAGAACTTTCTAGATCTTACACCAAACATGCACTTTTTCGGGTTCAACTTTAGATTTATTTTGGCCAGATTAGCAAACGTTTCTTCTAGGTCAGCTAAATGATCCTCGTCTCTGAGGCTTTTAACAAACATGTCATCAATATAGACTTCCACATTTCTGCCAATCTGACTCTTGAAAGCCTTGTTCACTAAACGTTGGTATGTTGGCCCCGCATTCTTTAGTCTGAATGACATAACTCTGTAGCAGTGCAGACCTCTTCCGGTGATGAAATTTGTGCTCTCCAGATCCCTCGGGTCCATCCAGATTTGATTGTAACCATCGTATGCGTCCATAAAGGACAATGAATGATTTCCGGATGTCGAGTCCACCAGTTGATCTATTCTTGGGACTGAAAAAGGATCTTTAAGGTAAGCCTTATTCAGTTCAGTGTAGTTTACACACATCTGCCATATGCCATTTTTCTTCTTTACTAAGACCGAATTGGCTGTCCACAACGGATATTATGACTCACAGATATGGCCCACTTTTGTTAAACGGTCTACCTCTACCATTATTGCTTCAGTTTTCTCTTGGGAAAAAGATATTCTCTTTTGAATAATCGGTCAAACACTGTTCCGTGTAGCCAGCCTGTGACAGATGATCTCTTCTAGTACCTCTTGTGAGTAAGGAATTTGGTTGAAACAAAACTGAGTAACTTGGTTGAAACAAATCTGAGTAAGGTTTCCTTTACCTCTTGTGATAGTCTTGTTATTATCTTGAGACTTTTTGCAAGGCTGAACGCATGGTCCTCGAAGCCTTCATCGGGGACCATGAACCCAGGGGACTCCCTCGGATCATCAACAGGATCGGAATTCGAAGGAGTCCTCTCTGACTGCTATTCTTTTTTGGATCCGATCCCCTTCAAATTTTGGGGGCAGCGCCGCTTTGTAGCATTCCCTAGCCATTTTATGACTTGATCTTACGGTCCTAATATTGTTTCCCACTATGTACTTCAAACATTGGTGAATTATGGATGGCGTTGTAAAATATGGGTGCATCTACCACGATGAACAGTATCGTCACTATTTTCTTGAACGGCCCCCTACCAAGCTTTACCATTCCCTCGAATTCTTCGACGACCGACATTTGCGGTCGCTCCGGTAAATCTCACTATCGTCTTGTCGGACCGTAGGTTGGGTGAAGGATTGGTTATCTTGTTTTAGGTTGTCATAAACATAATGTTGGCGGAACTCCCTGTGTTAATCAAACTTTTTCTTATCTCGTTTCCAGCAATCTCTGCTCTGATTATCACTGCGTCCTCATGTGGACCAGCTACTTCATCTTTGAAGCAAAAGATTGGTGATGGGTTCCGATAAAGGTGCAATGAGGCTCCTGCCTCCAACTATGTTGCCAAACTTACGATGTGCCTCTTCTTCGAGTAATTTGATATACCTGTTACGCGGGATCCCCCCCCCCCTCCGAAAATAGTTAGTGACTCACAAAATAAACATAACTCACTGACGTTTCCTCTGGGTATTGATTCCTCTACCATGTTTACACTATTTTGCCCGGCTTTGGATCAAGATACTCCGTTGCCACATCAAACGCATCCATAAATTCTTCTTCGATTACATCGGAAATCATCATGGTATCGTCTTACCGTGGAGCGACTTCTTTTTTTGGTATTACTGCGGTATTCTTCTTGACAAAGTCAACCAGCTTTCCGTTCTCTATTAAGTATTGGACTTCTTTCTTTAAAGCCACACAGTCCTTAGTGTGATGCCTGATGTCATCATGGAGCTGCCAGTATTTGTTCTTCCTATGCTCCATCGGAGTTTATAGAGGAAAAGGCTTGCGAAAATGCACATTTGCACGTGTCTGTTCGAAAATAGTGGAGACACACTCACTCAACTCGGCGTAATGAGATGGTCGGACCCACATGTTCAAAGCCGGTCTGACATACTGTTGAACTGCTTGACCAGCCTGTTGATGTTGTTGGTTCTGAGTTGCCCGTTGAGGGGTCTGATTCGTTGCTTGAACTATCTGAGACTGTGGTCGGACAGTTGTAACCGATTTGGTAGCCTGTGGTTGGATATTCACCGTCGTCATACTAGTTCTGGCTAAGTTCGGATCCTGATAGAATTGAGACATGGATTCTATCTCTGAGGCCCTGGTTTCTTCGACTAAGATTCTTTTTTCTATCTGATCTAACAAAGCTCCAAATGTCATAGCTTCTGTTTCTGCAACATTGTCTTTCATTACCCCCAGAAGAAGGCCCATTCGGAAGGCAGCCAATGCTACCTTGTCCTTGCAATACTCCATGTCCGTCTTGACTTGGATGAATCGCTTGGTATATTCTTTCAAACTCTCTCTGATCTTCTGCCGACAATAAATAATAGTATCTCTGTTGGCACATAACTTCTTGCTTCCAACGAAGTGTTGTAGGAACATACTCTAGAACATATCGAAATTATTTATGCACCCCTGAGGCATTCGATTATACCACTTAGAGGCAACGTTCTTGAGCGTCTGAAAGAAAGCTCTACACAATAACTTTTCGTCATCATCAGAATTAATCATGAAGTTTTTGAACTGCTCAATATGGTTATTAGGATCCTGGGTCCCATCAAATTTCTCTAGTTTGGAAATATCAAACCATTTAGGAAGATGTCCGGAAGGGATTTACAAGTCCGATGAGAGTGCTTATGTGTCCTCAGATTTTTGTGCCTTCGATCTACCTTGTACCTCGGGTTGGTCTCCGAAGAGGAAGACTTATCAAAAGTCAAAGAGGTATACTCACTAGACTCGGAAAGCTCATATTTTTGCTCGGATCTAGCATGTATTTTAGAATACCGATGGCTTTTCCTGCATCGTCTCTCTTTGGGTATAATAACATATTGGGTGTGATCGGCCTCGATCCTTTCTTGTCGGACCTCAGTTCTGACCCTTTTGGTTCTCGCCAGTATGGCATCCATTTCAGCATTTAACCTTTCGATGTCTTCTAGCAACTCTTTTCGTCTGGCGACTAAAACTAAATCCTCTAAAGGTTCTTCCGCATACCGGTTCAGAGCATTGCCTTCGTTCGTGACCTGCTTTTCCATTAGATGGTCTCTAGATTCGAAACCGACTAGATCTCTAGTCATATTAGTCTCGATCTCTCTACGAGTTTATGTATCCATAACTTTTTACTTTTAGTTTTCAAGGTTTTAGAAAAATAATTCTAGGTACCAAATGGTTCCCACAGATCATGCCACTGATGAGCCCAGTGAATGTTTAGTGAGATTCAAGAGCGAAGATGTTCTTGTGAGAGGGTCGGACTAGATAATATTCGTGTGATGTGACAGCGAACAGTGAATTATTAGGAGGAGGCAAAAGGAATATATGTTGCAATTATTGATCAATCATTGGCCCATTTTCCCAAAAGGGAATCTCCTTTATATAGTAAATGAGGTGGATAGAAAATTGCATATCTACCACCGTAAGAGTGGATTTCTTACCCCACTATTTGACTATTTACAAACAAGTTCTTGGGGTCTATCATTTAAGCCCTTTATTTCTTATCTGTGCTTTACTTTAGTCCTTAGTCACTAAATAAATGAACCTTGATCTTATTTATGAGCTAAATTACATGTTAACCACCTCTATTTTCCATTCCTTATCAGTTGGGGTATTTATACCTTAATTATGGACCCATGGGCTTACCAGGTCGGGTTGTGAAACTGGGTCGAATTCAAAGACCCATTAGTTTTTAAGTAGATTAGAAAATAACTTAGTCAAAAGTTATTTACATTTATCCTGTTCGGATTTATAGTGGTGTGATATGGTCCGAATTGTCCTTATTCGGATTATTGGGCTGGCTGTGACTGCAATATCCGAACTCATCAATCTTTATTCACGTATCTAAATTTTTGTCCTTTTTTATACATTGTAGATATTCTTTCAGATGTTCATGGCATAATGAAATGCAAATCAACAATCTTATTCACTTAGATAGACACTTCATATATTGAATTTTCATGATTTAAAAAGTGAACAATTCATATGTCCATTCACTGGAACTATAAATATGGACCTGTCATGTCACCTTTCTTGACTCTATCTAGACAAGTCTTGAATAAAAAGAGTTTAGGTTCTCATAGCTATAGAACGTATTTTATGAGTGCTAGGGTCACCCTTACAGAAGAATATTCATATTTTTATCAACGATGAACACATGTTGCAAAATGTATTATTGCTTTCACCTAAACCATCCTCATAAAAAGCTCGGTTTCAATGTTGGATGGTTTCAGTTAAGCATGCCTTCAAATATTCTAAGTACACCCCAATATTAGGTTGATTATTTTCAAATATGGTCGTGAACCAACATTTTCTTTCTTTATAGAGGTGGTCTCCATAATTAATGTATAGTGTGTTGGTGTCTATCGTCTCCACTACGAATTATGACAATTCAATTCATATGAATTCCTTTTAGAAAATTTAAAATTAATATAATTCAAATTGTAGGTCAAACTTTATTTGAAATGATTTCGTAAATTATTTCATTTTGATGTTTTTTATTGTTCAACCACTGACACTCAGCTAATAAACATCATTTAGGTTCCCCTATTGTGAGGGGAGGATTTAAGGAGTAGACGCATGAGATCTTTCTCATGTTGGGACTTCTTATTAAACCACTATATTAAATAGGAATAAATTGCCCCTCTTATAGAAAGGAGCAATCTTATTTAAAGGATTTCTTGTGCGAGGTGGGAGTTTTCCAACCGTATGAGTTGTTATGTACTAAAATGAAGAGTTTCACATACCTTCTTAAGTTCTCAAACAACTCATATATGAAATTCTAAAGATATGTTTTCCCATATTGAGGAGATATTTCTTAAGTCCTATCATGTCAAAATTAAGGGTAACTCTTCAAAATAAATTACACACTAATAGTTCTAAAAAATTCTTATAGAGGTTATTTGTATAAGCTATGTTTGGAGGCAAAAATTTACACAGAGAAACACACGAAAGATAGAGAGAGAAATGGACAAAATAAATAGAAAAGTAATGATTAAGTAATGACTTATCCATTTTCCCAAAAAGGGATGTTGTTTTATATAGTACAAGTGGTAGACCCATAAATTACATGATTACCCCTTTTATGGTAACCTCATCCCACTACTTTACTAATCTTAACCATAATTATTATTTATTACATTAGTTTCCCTTAATGTTACACATTTGTTAGGATTCTTTTACAAGAATTTTATAATGCTAAATCACCTCATCTATTTAACCAATTTAGCTATTGTTCCAAATAATTATTTCCTTTAGCAATAACCCCCATTTACCGTGAAGATATTCAAGCGAGGACTAGAGTAAGGAGCGCGTCTCGAAGATGTCTCACATTATCTCTCTATGTTTCTCATCAGATCAATGACATCATTGGCCAAATTGTTGAGTTCATGATCATGTATTGCATATTTTACTTCAAATCCACGTGTCACAAAAATTTATGACTATGTGACGTGTGCTATACTCCAAGTCTACTTGTCACTCACTTTCTAACATAGTCGTGTCTGTCTTACAGAATAATTTTTGAGTGATTATGTGTGTCAGAGAACTTGGGCCCTCACAACTTTTGATAGCCCAAATTATTATCTATAAATACTCAATCTATCCACCAATTTGAAGTTATTCATTTCATAATTCTACAGAGTAACACCTTGTTAGAGAGAGGACAAGATTTGATACTTCTTTAAATCTTCTCTTCCACCATTCATGCCTAGCGAAGCCTGAGAAATCTGATAAGTATACGATCTAGGATTGGTTTAATATAAAATTGAGACTTGAAGAAAAAAAAGCGGCCGATTTAGACGAGAAGCCCAAACCATCAAAGATTGTAAATACCACATACTACAGTCAGTGGCCTCCGAAGAAGAAAGCATAATATACAACCGAAACGGGAGATACCAGTAACTCATTCAACCCAACTACCGCTCTGCCCTCCAGTCAGATTTGTCTGACGATCGACAAGGGTGACCTTAGCCCTCTAAAGAAACTAATTCTCTCTTCAACTTTCATTCCGGTGGACGATAAACACAAAACAATTGAGAAGACAAATAATGATAGTTCAAATAGGAAAAGATCTTTGAAGACCGTTGCAAAAATAGGAAAAGATCTCTGAAGATCGTTAAAGTTAAATCTACATCTACTACTTATACTCCTCTAAATACTCCTTAGGTAACCCCCCTTACCGTTCCTAAAACCACTCTTCATAAAACTCCACAAAGACCTTCGCCTATAGCCCATCGGCCAGTACTTGTGGAAGTTATTGCTCCTAAAACAAAGCCCGCAGGAAACCAACCCCTGACACCCATCATAGAGGTGAGAGAAAGGAACTTGCTAGATGAACCTGAAGACGATCAGGATGATGAAATAGCTGTTGTAGATACTCAACCCATAAGAGTGATTGTTGTCTCGTCTTCCCAGGTTGGAACTTCTGCGCAGACCCAAGCGCCAGCCCCCCAGGATTAAATTAATGTAAGTTCACCTGTTCAGAAGAAAACCAAGCCGAAGAAAAAGAAGAATGACATTGTTAAATTGCCCTCGAACATTGAGACTTTCTTTAGAAATAATTTATCGAAAGTTGAGGGCAAGCATCTACTGGCTTTATACAAAATAAAGTACACATTCTATCAACCATTTGAGGATTTAAAACTTCGAGATCGATGGGGGATTCCTAACCTTATAACCATCAGATTTCCTGAATCCGTAAAGACCCCTCTATCTGTCCGAGATAACAAGTTGATTGTCTATCCGGAGATACTAACTGGGGTCTTTGGTTCCTTGCAGATCTTGATCTAGAAAATTATTTCGAGCTTATAAACTTGTGTCCTACTCAAGCTAGTCCAAACATGTGGTTCACCTTGATAGCCTGCATAATGACGACAGGATGTATGGGGTCGCCTTTTCGATAGAGAAGTTCGTCAGAGTAACCGACGTTCCCAAAAATCCACATTTCTTTTTTTATTCTCTGACCCTTCAGAATAAATTCAAGATAATGACTGATCTTCCTAAAACTGATAAGAAGTGCAAGATAATATTTTTCTTTATCTCTAGATTGTGGGAGATAAGGTTCGATGAATCTGCTAAAAGATCACATTGGCTCTTTTTGAGATGGACTAACAGAGGTTTATCTTTACTCAAACTTATTTTTGATTTGTTTTCTTGATTTTCTCTAACAAATTTTTTATTGGGGGGAAATGAAAGCATTGTCTTAACCATTCGAGGGTCATTTAGAAGTGGCTGGTTGAATATTTTCTCAACTAAGTAGTTGAGCTAGTACTTCATGGTCCAATGAATTCCACCACTTCTTTACTCCAACTAACCTGGCTAAAATACATCTTTGGACGGATAAACTGACCAAAGGAATATTTGTGAAGGAGCTTATGGCGCCTCCAACAAAAGGGAGGATACTTAAACGATTGAAGGCAACATATGTTCTCGTCTACCTGCCTGCAAGAACTAGGGCTCCAAACTATCGGAACCCTAAGAAAGATGTAGTTGTGTAAGAAAAAAAATGAAGTTGAAGCTGAGGCTAAGCCATAAAAAATTCTTGAGGTTGAGACTGAAGAGGTTGATCCCACTGAGGAAGGTGGCTCCAAGAGGCCATAAAAAACGTCAAAGAAAAAAGGTAAATGTAAAGTGGTTGAGGAGACTAATCTAGAGGAGGATTATGATATTGCCCCTACGGGTTATGAGACCATTGAGCCTAACTTACCATCTCACGAGAGAGTTGTTATTATTAACTCTGACTCTCCTTGGATATCAACCGAAGAGACTACTCCTGAAGAAAAAGAAGTAACTGATGGTCAAATAGGCTGCTACATCCTGCAATACTCCTTGAAAAGTAAGTTAAATTTTTGAATATTTGGAAGAATCGTTATAAGATGAGGTTATCCAAACAATTTCCGTTATGAAGAAGTTAGAGGAGGTTCTTTCCCATTACAAGGAAGTTACTACCAAACGTTTAAAATAACTTAAGACAATATATGATTGGTTAAAGTTGGAGCATGGTATGTTCGACACTGAGGGAGAACATATTCTTTAGGGAAATACTAAAAAGAATACACTCATCAAAAATCTTAAGGAGGTATATTATACGACCAAAGAGTACATTCAAACGGACTTTCAAAGATATAGAAAAGGATAATGTTAAGAAGAAAGCTCTTGGAAGCCAAACTGAGACGTACAATGATGTTACCCTTGAAAAATATGATGTTGATTGCTTCTCTAAGTCGAAGAGAGGGACACTAAAATTAAGTTGAGTTTCATGAGCGCTTGCCGAAGTTAAAGTTACGTAGCTTCTAGGAGCTTGTTCGTGATTAGTATCGCCCGGAGGGCACTTCATTTGAACACTCCTCGTTTATCTCATTGGAAGATGAATCTGAAAATACCCATTCAGAGTAAAAAAATACTTTGTTAATTTTTTGTTATTGTATGTTTTTTGTGAAGTACTTATGCCTTGCGCACTATTGTAAAGTCTTCGTATCATTTTGGGGAATTTTGTACTTTGAAGGTTTTATAGAATCCTCTTCGAATAACTCTACTTTTCTAAAATTTTAGTTATCAAAGTATTTTTATCAACCAACATATATTGGAGGACCTCCTGATTGATAACTAAATGATTGTTGACCACTATTCGTTGGAAGACCCTTCCGATCCAAAATGTAAAATATTAATGACCAACATTACTTGGAAGACCCTTCTAATCCAAAAAATAAAAGATTGTTGACCAACAATCGTTGGAAGATCCTTCCGGTATTGAAATAAAAGATTGTTTTAAAACTGAAAATAAACATAATATATAAATTGAGTATAAGGGCACCTCATTAGAACCTTCCGGCGTGACCAAGGTAGGAAAGAGTATGCCACTAATATTTACACAAGTTCTAAACATATATACAAACTCTTATATTCATTTTAAATCCAACTTTAGGTGCACTATATTCCACATGCGACGAAGATCTCTTCTATCCTTATATTTGAGCCGATATGTCCCCGATTTCAATTTTTCATTTACTATGTACAGGCCTTCCAATTAGGTCCTAATGTCATTTTTCCTTCGTATGGAAAAACACTTTCTTTAATACTTTGCCATGGATTTTGAATTCTCGTCGTCTTACTTTAGACGCATATTTGCTCCCCATTAAAGTTTGGTAATGCAAAGAATTCAATTGTGTACGCCTTCTTTTTTTAAAAAATAAATAAATCTAACTCAGCACGCCACCCTTCATTGTTACCCTCCTTGGAATATTCAGTCACTCGATGTGATAGAAATACTGATTCAGATGGAACTACAACAAGCATCCCGTAGACTAGCGCAAATGGGGATTCATGAGTTACTGCACGAGGGGTGGTTCGGTAGGCCCATAAGAATTCTTGTAAATAATCTGGCCACCTTCCAGCTTTACTTTCCAAATTATTTTTGAGCCTATCAAGAATTATGCGATTAGTTACCTCAACCTGGTCACTTGCTTGTGGACGAAAAGAGTCCCAAAACATTGTCGTATTCCTATAGAACAACAAAAATCTTTCATATATTTATTGTCAAATTTTGGTCCATTGTCCATCGTTGTTCTCCTCAGAACACCGAAGTGGTAACACATATTTGAAAATATAAGCTTGACCACATTTTTTGTTCCTGCCAGGGGTTCAGCTTCCACCCACTTAGAAAAATAGTCTACTGCGACTATTATTGTTTGTCGTCCTCTGTATACCATATACAAAGGTTCGACCAGGTCAATACCCTATCGGTCAATAGGTAACGCCTCAGAGATTGAATTGAGAGGTACTCATGACGCGTGGATTATATTAGCAAATCTTTGGCAAGTGTCACGTTAGAAGCAACGGTGGTCCAATAATAACCTGCCAAAAGAACTCGTCTTATCAAAGTATTGTACCCACAATGTGCAGATCCTTCTCCAATATGTAACTCATATAATATCATTTGTGACTCATTTTCCCCAAAACATCAAAGAAAATTTCTGCCAAAAGATTTCTTGTACAAGATGTCTTCGAGTACCACATAAGTATGTGTCTTGAACCGTATTTTATTTGCCATAACTTTATCAACTGGCTGAATATAATTAATAAACAATTATTTAATGTTATACATTCAATCTTTCTAATTACTTGTAGATATTTGAAAAGCTCCACTTTTATCCATCCCCATGTTTGGACCCTTTTGTTATTGAAGGACTTTCCTGTGCAAAAATCCAATCGTGCTCCACGGAATACGTAGAAGTGGCCAGAGAATCAGCCATATAATTATTAACTCTACGAACATGTTTATACTTGATGGTATCGAAAGAAATTTCTAAGGCCTTTAATGCTCTTAAGTACTTTACTAAATGATCATTTATATCATCAGACTGAGCATATGCATAATTTACAAGAAGTTGTGAATCTCTCACCAGCCTAACTTTTTTGGCTCCACTAATTTTACCAAGTCTTAACCCTGCCAAAGAATCTTTGTACTTTGCCTTATTGTTCGATGAGAAACTAACTGAACCCCTGCCCCACATCTTGACGCACTAGAATCTCCGTCGGTTCAGACTATCCATTTAGCTACTGTATTTTCCTAATTTATTTCCATCTCTCGTCGATCAGAATTAAATTCGACTAAACAATCTGCTAGGGCTTGGGCTTTAATTGTAATTCGGGGCTGAAATTCAATATACAAAATAACCCAATTTTGCGGAATATTTAATCATCCTACATGACACATCAGGTTTTTACAACATGCTCTTCAACGGAAATAACGTTCGAACAATAATGGAATGAGCTTAAAAGTAAGGTCTAATTTTTCAAGCCACTATAACCAAAGCTAAGGCTAACTTTTCTAATTTCAAGTACATCTTTTTGGCATCCAAAATACTTTTACTGACAATATACATTTATTGCGGGAAATGTTCTTCCACTTGAATCAAGATAACACTGATAGCATAATCCGATACCGTTATATAGGCGTACAATTTATTCCTCTGGATTATGCTTATTCAATATTTCAGGGGAGGAAATGTACTATTTAATTCGTGAAACTCTTTGGGACATTCTTGGGTCCAGTTAAAGCAATTTTTTGTCTCAATACTTGAAAAAACAGGGGACATTTATCCAAAGACCTTGATATAAATCTGTTAAAGGCCGTCAACCTCTTTGTAAAACTTTTCTCCTCTTTGATTGTCTGAGGTGGTGTGATATTACTCAGAGAATTTAGTTATATTGGATCAACTTCTATTCCTCGTTCACTGAATAAGTACCCAAGAAAGTTTCAGGACCGCAACCCGAGAATTTACACTTCTCTGAATTTAATTTCAAATTTATTACTACTTAAAATGACAAAAGTCTCTTCCAAATCTTCAAAAGAGGCTTCATCCGTTGTACTCTATACTAACATATCATCAATATATATTTCAACATTTCACCCGATCTGGGCCTCAAAATTTTTGTATACTAGACACTAGTAAGTGACCCCTAGATTTTTAACCCAAAAGGCATAACCCTATCGCAATGCAAGCCTCTTCTAGTAATTAATGAAGTACTATCTTGGTCATTCGAATTCATTTTGATCTAATTTTGCCATGCATAGGCATCCATGAAAGAAAGCAATTGATTTCCCGACCTTGGATAGCCGATCTACTTCAACGATGATGGCCTCAGATTTTCTTGATAAAAATATCTCATTTTTTGGATGATTGGTTTTACATTTCTTCGAATTGCTAACCTATGACAAATGATTTTTGTATGCACCCCTGTTACATCTTCTATGCACAACGCAAAGATATGTAATTTTATTGACAAGAACTGAATTAAAGCGTGAGCAAAAACCGAAAAAACCCGAACCGACCAGCCGAACCAAACTGAAATGGATCGGTTTGGTCGGTTTTTTAAAATTAAATTTCGAGTTTGGTTTTAATTTTTAAAACCGAATTAATTTCGGTCGGTTTTCGGTTTACCCGATTTAAAAACCGAAATAAACCGAACCGACCGATATATAACATAATATATAATTTTGCTCTTATAGGTACTTCTGGCCTAGTGGTCATAGAGAAAAGATCTATGATCTTTTACCCTCCCCGTCCTTAGTTTGAGCCCTAGGGGTTGCGCTTGTAGTTTTAACTTAATAAAACTTTTATTATTATGTGCATATTATTATTATTATACATATTAAAAATTAATATTTTTTTTATATTAATTTTAAAAAATAATTTAAAATTTATTATTATAAAAAACCGAACCGACCGAATCGTACCAACATTCAAACCGAAAAACCGAAAAAAAAACTGACCGAACCGACTGAATCTCATCTCTAACTGAATTAACCTCTCTCACATCTCCGGAGATAACTTTGTACCAATCTTTAAAAAAATCATTTGAAAAAACATAATCTTCAAAACTCTTATCTGAGACCAGAAACCGGGGGTCTCCCTCAAATCATCAACAAGATCAGACCCCGGGGAAGACCCCACCAACTCTTCTGCCTTCTTTGATTCGTCACCCTTAATCTGCTTTAGGGACACAGTTGTTCGGTAACAGTCACTTTCCATTTTTTTGCTCCTCCCGATCGTCCTTACATTGATTCCCACAACATATTTCAAGAATTGATGAACAATTGAAGCAATTGCATGCTTTCTAGACAAAGAAAACCTTCCAAAAATCATAGTATATGATGTTGGTGCATCTATCACAATGAATAACACTGTTACTTCTTTTCTAATTGGTATGCAACCCAAATTAACCATTCTTTCAAATTCACTGAACACTTCGAGAGTCATCCTAATAAATCCTATAATAGTTTGATCTGACCGGAGAATTATCGGCGGGTTTTCTATCGTTTCTTAAGTCGACATGAACATTATATTGGCAGAACTACTAGTTTCTATCAGAATTCTTCATATCTCATTCCCCGTAATCCTTGTCACGATCACCACAACATCCTCGTGCAGGCTTGTCACTTCTCTCATATCATCATCCTCAAGCAGAGAAACAAAGATGGATTCCTATACAAGTGTGGTGAAGCTCCAGCTTCCAACGGAGTTGCTAGGCTCACTGTATGTATTTTTCGAGAGTAATTTGATGTACCTAAAAGAGTATCACCTCCAAAAATTGTCATTGATTCAAAGAAAACACATAATTCACTAATATTTCCATTCACAACTGGTTCTTCTACCAACATGATTTTATTCCTGCCTGGTTTTGGATCTAAATATTCAAAAGAAACACCAAAAGAATCGAAAGGGTCCGAAATCATTAAGTATTATCTTGCTTCAGAGTTTTAAGAGAATTTTTCTTACCAAATGTTGTTAGGTTCCCATTTTCAATCAACACTTTTATTTCTTTTTTCATCAGCATACAATCTTTTGTATCATCCTATCATTTTCATTCCAATATTTGTTACTTATAGTTTTCTTCGGAGTCTGTATTGGGGTAGGTTTGTGGAATTGTATTGATTCAGAGCCCTATAAAAACAATCTCAACACACTTTGTCAATTCAGAAAAATGAGTTGGTCGGACCCACTTGTTTGACATTGGCCTGACATTTTGTTTCATATTTTCCACTTGCAAATTAACCCTCGGTCTTAGAGGTAATTGGATATGATCTCTTGGTCAGAGAGTCGTAGTTGGATGATAAGTCAAAGAAGTTTGTGCTGGTGGATTGCATGTTATCGTCAGAGATTTTTTGAACTGATTTTGCTCAATTTGTCCCATAGAATTCATTTATGATTCCTAGGTTTCCTATACTAAAATCATTTTTTTGACATGATATAACAATGCCCAAATGTCATAGCCCGATTTTATGCAACATTATCTTTCAAAATGCCGAGTATGAGTCTCATTCAAAAAGCTACTAAAGCCACTTGGTCTTTGTAACCCTCCATATTGGTCCTAGTTTTGATGAAATAATTATTATAATCCTTCAAGTTCGCCCTGAATTTCTGCTCCCCACAGAGTGTTGGCGGAAGATGCTCTAAAACATGTAAAATATTTAATACAACCAGGAGGTAGATGGTTATACCACTTAGAATTTCGCCCTTAAATGTTTGGGAGAAAGCCTTGCACAACAATTTATCATCGGTGTAAAAATTTATCGTAAAATTCTTGAACTGCTCAATATGGCTGTCTGGATCTTGTGTCTCATCGAACGTTTCTAAATTCATAATGTTGAAACACTTTAGCATATGTCCAGATAGGATTTTAGTAGAAATAGGAGATGACCTTCAATTATGTCCCGTGTTATACATACTGACCTCAAGACCTTCGTTCATATCAGTGTACAAACCCTATTCTGATGGGTATATGAATTGGTTACTCACATGATATTCAAGATTGTGACTTCCTGAAAGGATATGTACATGAGGTGCAAATTTCTCACTTTTAGCAATATTAATAACTTTATCTCACTCATCGGATCCAAGCTCTCTTTTCTCTTTTTCAACTTTGTCTCCCTTCAAATATTTATTCCGACGAGAAGTCCAATGGCTATCCATATGCCACTTCAAACTTTTTCTCCTATAACTTTTTTTACATTGGATATACCTTTCCACAGAGGAAGAGTCATCCGGATCGTAAAAGGAATAATCATTGGACTCAATAGACTCGTATCGACGCTTAGGTTTCATTTTCATTTTTGAAGAATAAAATTTTTGTTTTTGAAGTCATTCATGCCTATCATTGGTATGATGAGAATCCTCTAATGCATATTTCTCAGTTACATGCTCCCTCTGATGCTCCTACCTGAGTCTCTTTGAACTCAGAGTTACATCATTTTGTATGTTTAATCTTTTAATGTCCTCTAAAAATTCCTTCCTTCGAGCTACTAAAGAAGACTCTTCAAGTACCTTATCGGAATTTATCACCATTTTATTCCTTCATTATTTGTTCTTTGATAAGACGACCTCTGAATGCTTTTTTGATAAGAAGATCACCGAATCTAAAATTAAGCTCCCCTAAAACTTATGTATTTATTTGTCTCAAAATATTCGTCAATTCTATAGTATTTTTGAAAGAATGATTCTGGGTGCCAATCGTTCTCATACATAGCACCAATGATAGTTCTAAATATTTCTTAGAGGGGTTATCTGTCTAATCTATGTTTGGAGGGTAGAATTTAGAGAGAGAAATATTAGAAAGATAGAGAAAGAAATGGACACAAGAAATAATAAAGTAATAATTGAGTAATGTTTTATCCATTTTCCCAAAAAAGGATGTTGCTTTATTTAGTACAAATGATAGGCCCATAAATTACATGATAGCCTAATTTTAACCATAATTATTATTTATTATATTAGTCCTCTTCAATATTACACATTTGTTGGGTTTCTTTTACAAGACTTTTATAATGTCAAATTACCTCTCCTATTTAACCAGTTTATCTATTGTTCCAAATAAATATTCTCCTTATTAAACATGGATTAGAAAACTCTAAAAGAATATTTTAGAGATGACTTTTATTAATAACAAAATGAAAGGAACTCAAGGTTAAGCTCCCATAGACCATTGTTGTTCTTATATATTCATGTTTATATCCTCATTATTTAGTGTCCTAAAGACAACCTACTATTGTCTTGATATGAAGAGGAACATGAACACTCTCATTTCCAAGATTGTCCATGATGAGGAAAAGCATGATTAGAGGGTCAAATAAGGTAGCATGATGCATATAAACAAAAATGGTTCTAAGAACGAACACAAAATAAATTCTGTTTCAGCTGCATAAACTTCAGTTTAGGGTTTTGGAAATGAAGGGACTGGCCCTTAGAAAGCTAAGGACGATGGAAAAGTTAATACATGTTTTCCTTACTATAATATGCATTACATGAAGAGAAATTACAAGAAGTGGTAGGTGTAAATAACTAATAAATGTAACTCTATTCAATTATAAGTTTATAAAAAAATAATTTCAGTGTCAATTACCACATGATTGGTTCATAGAGCAACCTCGATTCATGTGTATGTTTCTTTGTAGCGTATAATCCAAAGCAGAACTCTCAACAATAAGAAAGGTTTTCATTTTTATTGTCAAGTGGACTGTGTTCCCTGTATTGGCCATTTATAATTTGAAATTAGTTTTAAATTCAAGACATCTACTGTATTTGAATAATGTTTTATTTACACCTTCATTAAGAGGAACTTAATTTCATTCTGTTTATTGGATAAAGTTAAATATGTTTGTTATTTTGGTAATATAGAGTTACATATCTCACGTAAAAATATAATTATGGGTAAATGTTTATTTGATAATGTATATAGATTGATTAATATTTTCAATTATCAAATAACAATGAATGTATCACACATACCGGCTTCTAAAAATTCAGCCACTCTATGTCACATGCGTTTAGGTTATATATTTAATAAAAGAATTGACAAGCTTGTTGTTAACAATATTTTAGGTCCGCTTGTTTACACGATTTTGAGACATGTGTTGGTGTATTAAATAGAAACAAACCCAACTGGAAATATTTGAAGTCTTTTGTGCAAAGACGTCTTAAAATCAATTCATGCAAATATATGGGCCTTTTACCTATGAATTCATACAATGTCCAACGATACTTTATTTTATTCATGGATGAATTTTCACGATATGGTTACCTATTTTTTATTCTTGAGAAATATGAACCTATTAGTATGTTCAAATCACCTTAGGTCGAGGTTGAGTTATAACATGGTAATATGATTAAAATTGTCAGACTTGACCGTGGTGGTGAATACTATGAAAGACATGCTTGGGTTTGCACCCTATGAATGATGTATCTGAACAATAAAACTGCATATTACAAGCAATGGTTAGGATAATGCTTGCTCATAAATCACTACCCATTTCACTTAAACGGAAGCTCTTAAGTGTGCAACATATATCCTTAACATGATCGCTAGTAGCTGCATCAGCTAAAACACTACATGAACTTTACAAATGACAAAGCTCAAATTTAAGCAGTTTCGTGTATGAGGATGCCCAACTGAAGTAAAACCATATAGACCAAGCGAGAAGAAGTTAGAATCCAAAACAACTAGCTGTCGTTTTATGATTTATCCAAACAACTCATGTGGTTTTAAATTTGATTCTTCGACTAAGCATTCATTTTTAAGATATGAATTATTATATATTTTTAGTTTACATGTTTTAGAAGACAACATTCAGATAATAACATTTTTTAAAGAATAATTGAAACCTTAATTCAATCTTTGATATGGATGCTTCGATTACAGTTAGTTTACCGGTTATCTACAATATGTTAGGGAATTCATTACCTCAGACAGATGTTACGCTTCCACCTCAATAAAAAAAATATTGATGTTATTCGTGATGGACAAACTCAACAACCTTAATTAATCAAGAAGTAAATTTAGTCTACATTGTCTAAATCCACTAGAGAGAGAATACGTATCTTGTCTTCAAATTGTGTGGTATTTCTTGATGTACATTATAGTTTTCAGAAAATTGTAGAAGATGATCCTATTACCTTTAAAGATTATATAAATAGCTCAAACTCTAAATTATGGATTGAACTTATAAATAAAGAATATAAATCGATGCAAGATAATTAATTATGAGACATTACCACCTTACCTTGAATGAAGAAATCGATTGGTTCAAATATATTTAAAACTAAACGTGATGCTTAAGGGAAAATAGAAAGATATAAAGTGCATATTTTAGTGAATGGTTACACCCAAAATGAACGTATTTATTATTTTGAGACATTTTCTGCAGTTTCATCAAATGACTCATTTAGGACAATCATGTCTCTAGTTGGTTATTTTGATTTAAATATTCATCAAATGGATATTAAAACAATTTTTTCTCAATGGAGAAATAGAAGGAAAATATTTTATGAAGAAACGATAAAACTTTGTATCTAAAGATTCAAAGTTAATGGTGTAAACTAAATAAATCCATTTAGAGGCTCAAACGTATATGTCATCGATGGTACAATAAATTTCTAGAAACCATCATCTCATTTAAATTTGAGATAAACTTTGTGGGAGATTATGTATATCAAACATTTAGGGAGATTAACTAATTTATTTAGTGTTGCATAATAATGATATATACATTATCACAAATGATCTCGGTTTACTACATGACACTACGAATTTTATATCGAAGAAATTTGACAAGAAGGACCTTCGTGAAGTGTCTTTTATGTTAGGATCCATATTGTAAGGAATCACCATTGGAGTATTATGGGTTTATCACAAAAGGTATATATTGAAAGTGTGCTACATCATTATGGTTTAAAAATACTAAATCTATGTAGACACCCCATAAATATAGGTGATAAGCTCTTAATTGATCGGTGCCCCAAGAGAAATTCCAAAATTTAGATCATGGAAAGAGTTCATATGTTTGGGCTGTTATAAGTCACATGTATGCTCAGGTGTGTACCAGACTAGATATATAATTTATGATTAGAGTGATTGAGATATACTTCAGTAATCTGGGAGTTTCTCATTGGATTGTACTGAAAATGGTGTTATAGTTTTTTAGAAATACCAAACATTACGGTTTAATATACATAATATTAAATAACTTGGATATCGTGGGGTACTTCGATGTTAATTTGTAGGATACGTGTTTACTGCGAGATCTACTAATGATTATGTTTACATTCTCATTGGAGGTAATATACCATGGAAGAGTATAAAACAGAGTCTTGTCACAACCTCTATAATAGAAGTTGAGTATGTGGCGTACATTGAGACTTCAAACAATCTGCTTTGGCTCATAAATGTTATCATGAAATTTCATAAAGTGGAGGTAATTTGAAGACCACTCATGCTTACTAGGACAATAGTTTAGTTTCCATGTTCTTAAACATAAATAGTAGCTCGAGCAAGTCTAACCATACAGACATCAAGTTTTTATATGTGAATCAACAAATCCACAATTTTCAGATCGGTGTTGATCAAATCTACACAAATTTCATGGTTGCAGATCTTTTCACTAAGATGTTACCATCCCCAGTCTTTCATGAACATAATATTTGCGTGGTTGCGGGTATTTAGATTTAGTGAGAGTGTTGTTTCAATTTTAGTTAAGTTTTTTTGTTTAGTTTTTTTTTGTAGTTTTTAGATTATATACATACGTTTATTTCAATAATATGATGGTTAATACAGTATGGCCAGCTGGAATTCGACCCATTTTGCACTCTGTGAGAAGTCAAATTTCATTTATGTAGTGGTTGGAAATGCGATTATTATTTGAATACTTGAGCATCGATAAGTTATGACATGTCATTCTTAATTAATTTTTAGATTTAGGGTATTCAAGCCCGTTGTTATATATGTCCAGTTATTAACTGTTATCAACCTGCAGTTTATTAGCCACACGGCTAATAAGATAAGAAGCATTTTATATCTGTTGGGCTTAATAAGGTTATGCTCATCTGTAGATGCAATGACATCATATTGTAACAATTTATAACTAAGTTATATGGATTGTTTTAAGAGAAGAAAATTAACGGGTTGTTAATAGAATACTCAATAGTATGCATGGACTTTTATTTGATTTAGGTATTTCAAAATATACGAATAGAAATCTAAATTCTATTTTTTTTTAATTTCTATTTTTTCTTCTCTCTAACAAAAAATCATCTATTTTTTTGTCATTCATAGCTTATTATCATTTTTAAGGATAAAAAAATGACTTGCAGTATCAAATATTATATATAACTGCCTCAATATCCAGAACTTCTACTTTAAAAAAAGAAGAAAAAGAAAAAGAAGAAGAAAAAAGAAACAATGACTATTTTCCAAAGACATAAACTCTCTCTAGAAACCCCATTTTCAAACAAAAAACCTCACGTATTCTTCAAAATCAAACCCTGGTTTCAACTGTTTCTAATCCAAAACCATCATCAAAATATTTCATACTTGTTAATGAGGAGTTTTTCATCTTGTTTTTTGGACTATTCATGTCATTTAAGATCAGGCAATAATCTAAATGTTACTCGAGTCTGATTCTATCTTAGATTTTTCCTTTTTTATTTCACTGCTCCGACAAGAAAAGAATGGAAGCTCTTGACCAAGGTAACAAATTCAGGACCTAAGGATCATATGCTTTCCTATATCACGACCAAAAAAAGTCTCGTCCTCTTACTTATTTCACGTCATTTTCCCTGAGTGTCTTAATCAGTAAACAGAGTCAAGATACCCTCTATTTATGCTGGTATGTATAAATCGCGATATTCAATTCCAAATAAATCCCTTTAGCCGTGCTTCAAACAACTCTCAGTATCATGTTTTCAAAAAACTCGTTGGATTCATTTTAAACCACTCAGGTTCGTCATATACAACAAATCGAAAAAAGGTTATTTATTTTAAATTCAAACAACTCATGTTCGTATAATAGTTAACAACTCTTACCATTGATCTTGACAGAACAAATCGTTGATTTGACAAAGGTAGAGACTTTAATCATTACCAAAGCCACCACTACAACCGCAAAAGGACTCCATCTTTACTTATAAATAACAGTCTTCAGAGGGTTCTATAAACATAAACTCTTAAAATCAAAACACTCATAACATCTTCAAATTCAATTACCAAGTTCAGTTCCGGTTCCTCGGGCGACTCATGGTCTTCAATCACGACCAACGAAGGATCTAGCTACTTCTATCCAGTGGCACCCCCAAACTATCCGGAGTCTTTATTATCGTTTCCCCTCGACTACTTCTCTGCATACTCTGGGTCACTATAGTTGGTTGTTGATTCTCACCCCAACGAGCTTCCAAACCTAAAAGGAAGATAAAGGAGACAGAGGAAGAGGAGGACGATGATCAGACGTCCAAGGATCCATATGAGATGGAGGAAGATGATGAGGACCTTGGGACTGAAAAGCAGGAAGATGCTGATGGTAAACATGAAAAAAGTCTGAAGAAGAAGACTCCTCTAATGATGACTGATTTTTTGTGCTTTTGTTTTTCTGTTTGCATGAAAACTGAGCAACCCTAGATATCGTAGTATTGTTTTGGAAGGGTTGAGTGTATGAAGGCTATTTAGCCTTGTAATATCTTTTTTTGTTAAAAAAATTTATTAGTATAAAAAATTTGTGAAGTAATAATAGTGGTTCAATATTCAAACACTCGCGCAGTATAATTACAAAGAACTCTTTTGTTTGGAATATTCAAATACTCTCAAGAGAATAATATCCAAACAACTCGCAAAATAACTCACATGTTAAAATTCTAAAGAACTCGCAAATGGTTGAGTATAATAGACAAAGAAGACTCATAAGAAGAACATACAAACAACTCACATTTCCTCAATGTTATGTATACAACTCGCAAATAGTAAACAACTTGCAAGGTCGATTTAATATACAAAGAACACTCGTTATCTCAGTATACCAACAACTCTCATTTCCTCATTTTAATACAAACAACTCGGAATGTTAATAGTAAACAACTCTCAAATTTGAATTTAATATACAAAGAACTAAACCGGTAGTAGCATCAACCCAACTAGTAGTAGCAAGTTATTTTTTTCTCTGATCAGAATTAACTAAACCATTACTACTCTCTCCAATTGTTAGTTGATTATGAGAGGGTTCTCCCAAACTTATGCTAGGTTGTTTACGCTTTTGACCAGAACCCTTATCACTAGAACCTTTATCAAAGATTTGTTGTTCTATGACAAAACTAACCCATTTTAAACGCTCCAAATTAAGATATAAATCTAAACCAAATAAGTATTTCTCATTATTAAAGAAACAATTCTTGTGATCACCGCAGTAGTAGGTAATAATGTAGATGCATCTGACCAGCTCCTCCCGTCTGCTTTCTACATACTCTTTGATACTTTGAAAGTTTTCAAGAACCGTGAAAGGCACAATTGCAGTTTGGTGACCTTGTTTGAAAATACAAACTCGTGTTTTAGACATATTTTACCCTGCATTGAAAAATTATAAAGTAGTCACATGACATAAAAATAACAACAAGTTAGTTAGTAATGAACACAACTTGAATAACTATAACCAAACAAGTCACTAAGTAAAGTAGTAAAAGAACTTGCTTATATGTTACCACGAGGAACTCACATTATCAACTTAATCAATAAAACTCTTACTTCTCAGTATAATGTACACAACTTTCATTGTCAAATATTTTACAACAAACAAGAAATAATGCACACAACTCTCGAGTTTTAGTTTAGTCAGCAAATAACTCTCATTATCAATGTTATCAATACAAATCTCACATTCGATGTGATGTACACAACTCGCATTGTGAATACTATACAAAGAACACACAATAATTTACACAACTCTCAAGTTATAATTTAACCAGCAAAAGAACTCGCATTATCAACAAAACACAACTCGTGTTTGTAAAGTGTAGTAAACTCACTAACACGAAGAACTCGAATTATCAACTTAATTAGTATAACTCTCACTTTTTCAGTATAATGTACACAACTCGCATTGTCAAATATTATACAAAGAACACACAATCATCCACACAACTCTGAAGTTCTAATTTAATCAACAAAGAACTCGCATTATCAACGTTATCAGTGTAACTCTCACGTTCTCA
Organism: Limnanthes douglasii subsp. nivea; assembly: GCA_036936605.1. Classification (NCBI taxonomy): domain Eukaryota; kingdom Viridiplantae; phylum Streptophyta; class Magnoliopsida; order Brassicales; family Limnanthaceae; genus Limnanthes; species Limnanthes douglasii. The sequence goes on along the minus strand of JAUPFV010000001.1, from coordinate 213,511,727 downwards.
ATGTGATGTACAAAACTCGCATCGTGAATACTATACAAAGAAGACGCAATAATGTACACAACTCTCATGTGACAATTTAACCATAAAAAAAACTCGTGTTAACAATAAAACAAAACGCGCATTTGCAGAGTGCACTAAACTCTCATGTTCATTACCAAAATATAAATCAAACAACTCGCATCTTTTACCCATTAACAAACCAAAAACTTTGCATCCTCATCCAAACAATCGCACCCTCTATCACGCATGGCTCGACAAATATAATGCGGAGTCTATATATTGTTTCAAGCCCAAAATAACATCAAGTACACTAAACAACGATATATAACTACACTAAACAACGACCTGAGTCTTGAAATTCCATAATGAACATTCGTTCGTTTAAAAACAACAAAAAGATAAGGATCACAGTCACGTATTGCACGAAGCTCAAATCTATAACGAAACACATAGTTTAACCCAAAAATAAAAAAAATAATCTAAAAACCAGTAGTTAGAAACCAGTAGGATGAAAGAACCAGAGGCATAAAAACACCGATGAACGTCCAATCGATCAGTATAACCTTGAAAAAACAGTAGTTATATGCATTTTATATAGAGATCACAGAAATATACTGACGTGAAACTCTTCGATCACCTGAAAATTGTGGTTTCTTGGAGGTTTTTGGTGGTTTTTGGTTGTAGGGTTAAGGTTGTTAGAAGATAGCTAGATATTTTCAAATGTTTAAAAACTAGAGAGGGGAAAGATAACATAAGTTTTACCTTATATAGTTAGAAGAGAGTATTTAGGATATTTAAAAAAATTAGACATCAAATGTGAGTTAGATAATTGAGATATATATTAAGTAATAATAAAAAATACTAGAAATATAATAGTTAAGTTGGAACTTTAAACGTTTTCATTTATGAAATTGAAAAATCTATTTCGGCGGTAGTCGATGGATGTATAGGATAAAGAGCAGGACTTAGCAATGATTTTAAAAAAGAGAATTGTTAAAAAAATAGCCAAAACTACTCGGTAAAGTTACATTTTTAATTTTTTAAATATTTATAAAATTGTTATTCATAAAAAAAATCTTAAAATCCTTAAATTCTACTTATTTCAATTATTTACATTTTATATAAAATTTATATTTGTTAAAAAATACTTAAAGACTTTTAAATTTTAATAATTTATTTTTTATGCAATTTCACATAGTAATTTTGGCACTCTTTTTAGCAATTTTCTTAAAAAAAAAATGATAAAGAGACGGTGAGATTTAAGTCTTTTTGGGCAGAGGAGATTGACTGCAGGCCGTTCTCAAACCAGCTATCTCTCTCTAACCTTTAAAGACTACGCAAGTGCTGTGTTTTGCCTAAAATTTCCAACTTTGGGCTTGTAGCTCCGTAATAAAAAATTGTTTATCCAATCAATTAGAAATGGTCTTATCCCACCCGTAAAACATTAATTAGTTAATAAAAGTTATGTTTTTAAAAAAGAATTTACAGAATCTTAACTATTATTAAAAAAAAGGTTAATTTTATCCTCAAAACTATTTTTTTAAGCCACTAAAATTTTATTAAAGAATTCCTAAAATAGGAAATGACAAATAATGTTAGGACCAAATTACAATAAAACTATTTATTTATATTAAAAAGATAAAAAGGAAAAATATTTTATACAAAAACAATAATAATAACGGACGTATCGGGTTAACAAAGTGTTAATAATTTTATTTAGAGATAGGGGTGTCTATTTTTTTCAAAATTCGCGAATATCTAACCTTGCCTGTATGATGAGATGGGTTACGGATTTAATTTTTTTTCCAAATAGGTTATGGATTTGAAAATTTATTACCCACGAGATGAGTTATAGGCTTAATAAATTTATCACTGGTATCCAAACCACCACTGATACCCAATGGATAATCGGTAAATTAATATTATATAAAATAATATATATTTTCTATATTATTTATCAAATTTTAAAATAAATTTATTAATATTAATATTTATATTCACAATATGAAACCCATATATTATTTATTAATACGTACAATATATTTTGAAAAAATATATTATTATATATTTAAATATTAAATTTGATTTATCAATTTTTTTAAAAAAAAAACGGGATTCTATAAGTATTAGTCTAATATTATTAATAAACATAATAAAAAAAACATATTTGTTATTATCATTAGATTTAGATTTAATGCTGTATATTTTTAAAATGATATTTCTACATTTAATCATAAAATTTAGTTTTTTTAATTTTTCTTTTTAAATATATATTTTTGAATCTAATAATAATAATATTATTAATTAAATTAAAAAATATTTACAAAAGTATACCAAAACTGTAGACTAATTAATTGATATATAACAAAATATTTACTAATTAAAATTAGACATTAGACACAATATATTTTTAAAAACACCATTTTATATTTAAACATTGGATTTGATTTTTTAAAACTTGAAAAATATATTTCACTTTTTTATACAAACTCATAGTTTCAGTCGATACCGCGATGGAGATGGGTTCGGAAGAAAAATATTATCCCACATCCAAACAAATGAAGAAACCAACGAATCGGTGATACTCGACTTCCCTAATTCATTCACTTTTGATCAACTCCAATGTTTGGCTTGGGATCTTCTACCGACTTTTTCCCCTTTTTACTTCTCTCCAAACGGAAAAGGCAATCTTCGCCCGTCCTCACCAAACAAATCCCTTCACTCCCTCGGTGCCAGAACCGGCGATGTCATCTTCTACTCACCAGACCCTCACGCTTTTCTCCGTCAATATCAAACCCTAGGCTCATCGAGCTCTTCCGTCGCGCAAGAAACCCCAAATTCGGGAATCGGAGACAAAACCCTAATGGATATCGATAAAGGCGAAGAGATTTCGGATACGGCTGGTTGTGCAGTTATTGAGCCTTCTTTGTGGAAGAGGGTGTTGAAGGAGGAATTGCCCAATGGTGTTTGCGAAGGGGAGCTTTTGATCGCCGGCGTTCATGCGGTTCTTGTTGAATCAGGTTTAGTTTCCTTCGATCCTGTTTCTGGTAAGCGAGTTAATTTGTTTCGTTTACCGAATGATAAGCTGCCTTCGTCTCTGTCCTATACTGTGCCGGCACTTTTAGCTGATCGCCCTGCTAAGATTGTCTCTGTACTTTTGAGGTTTCAAGATATGGGTCCTGTTATTAGAGTATATGGCTCTTTAGCTAAAGAAGGTAGGGTTGTGCATAAGTTGTCTTTGGACAAAAATCTATTTGCTTCGGCTTTAAATTTAGTCCGCGAAAATCGCCTTGTCAAGAACAATGATGGTCTCGAGTTCTGGAAAATGGTGAAAGATGAACTTGCTTTGCCTTTTCTGATAGATATATGTGAGATGGCTGGTTTGTCTCTTCCACCCTGTTTTCAGCTTCTCCCCATAGAGCTTAAGTTTAAGATTTTGGAGTTAGTTGGTGGAGTTGACCTAGCTCGCTGCGCATGTGTTTGTTCGGAACTGCGTCAGGTAGCATCTAATAACGCATTGTGGAAGCAGAAATATGATGAAGAGTTTGGTGACCTATCTGATACTGGCATAACGATTGATTGGAGAACTAGATTTACTTCTCGTTGGAATGCAAGGAGGAGACTTATCATGGCGCCTCCATTTGCCCCATTGCGAGGTGGGTTCAACCAGCACCCACCACCTAGCAACTGGTACCCTATTTTCAGGAGGACTCCACCAGTCTCTATCTTCAGGAGGACTCAACCAGGCCCTGGTCCTTTCGTGCCTGACCATTTTAGATCTCATTATGAGCAATATCATTATGAGCAATATCATTATGAGCAATATCCTGAAAATAGTTTGTCTTTAACCAACTTGCCCCACGTCTATCCTCATTTAGGGTATCTGTAGTGCCCCGTAACCATAGTTCTGTCCTATATTAGGAGGAAGTTGCAACTTGGTTTCGTCTGGGTTTACTATTATTTTGATTATTTCGGGGTTTTGCATCGGATCCAATGTTAATAGTTGGTGTTTATATTTCTCTTTGTTATCTTTTTTATTCCTAATTCAGTTGTTTCAGCATAGGCAGAATGATGTAATTTTGCTAAGCTAATGAATATAGACAATGTTGGTTTAAGGTTCAGAGGATGATGAGTATATTTTTTATTGGTAAGATTTAGAGGAGTATATTTGATGATCTAGGACAATGCTGCTTGTTTTAGTTTAAAACATGTTATAAAGTTGGAATAGGAAACAGCAGCATTTGATATTAGTATTGATTAAAAGACATGATTGCCAAACAAATTTTGCGCCGGAGTAATGGTGTACTACCTCACTGGGTTTTCTATCTTTGTTCTAGTCTGGCGTTGTATAGTAGTAACAACTTTAGAGCAGGGACACTACCGTTTTAAGCAGACTATATGTTTGTGATTATATTACCCCGCACAGATATTTTTTTTTTTATAAATTATGTTGCTTATTTATTCGGCAAGAGTTCTCGAATCAGTTACCACTACACCCGGATTTCACAATCTGGAGCGGTAAAATATTATTTATTAACATAAACCATAACCATCATTATCGCCTCTGAAAATGAGTGTAGTTAACTCCATACAACGTTTTTAGCTTCTTCTTTTTCCAGAAGATTATCATAGAGACATCTCGGGTACTCTGGAAAGAGTTACTGCATTCGCTTCACATCTCTTACAGTTGAATTATTCAATATGTTCTTAGCAAATTTTTTTTTTTTATCTACAAGATAGTTTGATTGCTTTTATCGTGTCAGATTTGTATTACAAGCGGGATCAAAGCCTAATAAGTTTGATATTAGTTTTGTCCACAATTGATTTTATTCGATAATGAAGATTTGATATTTAGATTATATGTAGGTTTTAAAGTAAGTATATTTGATTTATACTATTAATACACAATTTAGGTCTATATTAAATGAATTTAAATTGCACATGCTTAAGTTTAAGCTAAAGTAATATGATTTGTTGCAAAGTGAATAAAGATTTGAGTGTCGGTGTTTAAGATTATAAAAAAACTTAAATCGATGAAAAAATGAAGGTTTTTTTATTTAAAATTATCAGGTCACCATGACAACTCTGATTTTTGACAATGCAACGATTACATTGTCATAGCGCTGGGGCAAGCAATTATTTCATCGTAATGCTCATGTATTTCACCGCGGGACTTTGTTCCTTTACCACGGATGCGATTTCTGGACGACGTTATGTTGGTATTGGACGATAACGTGCCAACACTAGGCTATAATATATCATTTCATGGCTAAAACATGTAATTTCAGAGTATTTTTTTAGCATAGATCATGTCATTTTGTTTTGTCTTATGTTTTTTAAATATCGTTCAATATTTTGAAGATTTGATATTCTGTTTTAAATTGTCTTATACACGTATATTACATGTTTAGTTGTATGTTATGGGGGCATATATATGATTTTTAGAAAAATATGTTAGTAAATGACATACAACTATTAAATAATTGGACATTTGTATGTAGAGGGTGATATCATGTATGTCAATGGGTTATTTGTTTCAGTTTTGGAGTTTTTAATATCAATCACCTTTTTTTCATAATTATGAGCCTTCCAATGGATATGTTTGATAATGATTGCTTCAAATGTTCGCTGTATGGTGAAATGCCACAAAATTGTTCTTTTTAGTAATGTGGATTGTTGTGCAATATGAATCACACATGAACAACTCATATGTCTATTTTTTGGAACCACATTGATGATCTAGATATATCACCAAAATCTTCTCCTGGTGGGTGATACATGAAAGAAGGTTAGGTGTTCACTCCAGAAATCATGGTTGCGTGCATAAGTCGGGTCAAATGAAGATTATACACACATTTGTCCGTGGATGAAAAAAATGTTGCATGATGTATTTGTTGCATTACACATCGTGTACGCATGTGTGACTCGACTTCAAATGTATTGGTCACGGTAAATTATTTCATGAGACATAGATCGACCCAAATCAAAATCTTATTAGTCTTGAGAATGCAGCATGAACAAATACTATTTTCCTTAAAACATATCATGTATAATTAATGTATAGTGTGTTAGTCCAAAAGTCTCGCTGAGGATTACGATAACTCAGTTCATATGAATGCATGCCCGAACTTAAAACTTAAAAAATTTAATATTTCATGTTAATTTATGGATACTTAAGTCAAGGTTTATCTGTTTAGTAATGTGTAATTATTCCTTTTTTTCCCAAGAAATTTCTTTCATTGATGTTGAAAAAGAGATTTACAGACTGTTAGAAATCTGATTTACAGATTTACATTCATTTTGTGAGCTATAAGCTCATTGATTACAGAAATTATAGTTTAAAACTCCTTTCTTTCTTTTGTTTCTCCATCAGCAACACCCTCCTCTCTTATGCTTCCATCCTTCTCAATCAGCCTCTTGTGTCATCCCTTCAGCTTCTATCTTTCTACATCTTCATCCATAACAGTCATTCCTGATAGCTTCTGCAGCCCTCCATCTTTAGCCTTTGTAATTTATCCTGGATTCCTAAACCTGCAAACAAACATGTAGTCAAGTCTTTCAACTTGCTAACAATGTCAGATCATAAAATGATATATCTTAAAACATATAGCCAGATTATTAAGCATATCGAAAGTTTCCCAAACCCATAGCATCAGACCTTAAAATGTTAGCTAGATCACAAAAATTGTGCTGATTCCACAAAGATAATCTATGACTAATGTTACACTTAGCATACACAACAGTAAGCAAAACAACCTCCCTATGTGCAGAATGATTAACCCTAGCACTTAAAAGCTGTTCAAAATTATCAATGAGGTCAATTGTAAAACCATTTCTCCATAAAATCCATATTTTGTTATTTATATTTGCCTGAACAGACTCAAAACCCAACTTAGAACAAATTTCTTGACTTTTATCTACAGCTACCATGGGTTCTTGCAAAGCTAAGATATTAATAAAATGCTTTTTAGTTAGATTATTTATTCTTCTGATAGTTTTTATATTACCTACTCCTCTTACATTCCAATTTAACATTTTTAAAGTCATTTTAAGTATTATTTAGAGGATCCTAAAGATCCTTTGGGGTTTCTGGTTTTAATTACAAGTTTATTTCTAGAAGATCTTCTAAGAAAACTATTCAATGAAGGCTTATTTTTCTTATGTTTAGGAGAAACAGGCAGACTTAAATTTTCACCAATTTTTTTCTCTTTATGTGAACTAGGAGAAAGGCTCAATCTGTTTCTAATCAGAGAAGGAAATTCAGACTCAATCAATTCATCTACATCTTCATTCAATAAAGCATTAAAAGGGTTATTTATATTCATAGATTCAATTGCATTTTCTATATCTTTTTCTGAAACAACACCAGATTCAAATTGTTTAAATGCTATTAAGTTGTTATCACCAATTACAACATCATGAGAATTAAAACCATCCAATGTCATGTTATTATCAACTTCAGAAACTATATGCTCACATGCTAAAGAAATGTTACCATCACAACTTATATCAATATGTCTATTAAGATTATCTATACCCAAATTGATATCAGATTCTTTAACACTTGATTCAAAATACTTAACTGTTAATAAACTGCTATCTTTTCTAATAATATCATCATGCAAACTAATATCATCTACTGTCATATTATTACTACATGCTTTTCCTATCTGAAACGTTTGATTTTCCATGTCTTTTATATTATCAGAAGCATCAAATTGTTTATTAGGAGACAAATTCTTATTGGATTCTATTTCTATTACCTTATTAATATTAGAATATACCTTCTCACATGCAAACTGATTATTAACATCACTGATAGTCTCAATATGTTGAATTAAAGTTTTTGTATTCAAGATGCTATTACATGCTTTATCAGATGCTTTATTAATATCAGGTCTAACAACTATTTGTTCAACAAGATTTTCATTGCTTACATTATTTGATATAGCATTCATTTTTTCAGAAATCACATCTATATTAGATTGCACACTATTTAAATCTTTATTAGTTATAGGTTTAGGCATCCACATAGTACTATTCTTTTTATCTTTAGTAATAACTTCAATCTTTTTTAGATTCTGAGATTTCTTGTATTCTAAGTCTTCTGATTTACAGACAATATCTTTATGACCTAAATGTTTACACTTTTTACAATAAGCAGACTTATTCTTATAGATTACATATTGCAAAAAACCATCCCTATCCCCAAAACTAACCCAAATTCTTTGAGAAAGAATACTAGAGACATCTATAGCAGTCCAAACTTCACAACAATTAAAGCTAGCTCTATTTTTAATAAGTAACCAGGATTTTAGAGGTAAACCAATCGCCTTAGCAAAATTTTCAATTGTATCCCTATTATACATGAATTCAGGCAATTTAGGAAAAGAAACCCAAACGGGAGTCAAAGGAGACTCACGCTTGGGGTTAAAATCAGGGGTCCAACTTAAAATTCTGAATGTAAATTGACCAACCTTCCTAACATTATACTTCCAGAAGCTTTTAACATCTAACATATTATCAAACTCCACAAAAATGTGTCTATAGTCCCATTTATATATATTGAAATTACCTATAGGTTTTAAAGATGCAAGGTATGCCCTAAATTCTACTGCTAAAGGAGAACCAAACGAAAACTTCGCAACTAATGTAAATTTAGACAAAGAGGAAAGTTGTAACTTATCTTTTTCACTGAACTTGACGAAGGTATACCCGTCTTCAACACCAGTCTCCACTTTCTCGTGCTTGAAACCATCTGTCGATCTCACCGGAGACGCCTCCTCCTTTTCTATCTTTACTGCCTCCGCATAACTTCGCTTTGGAATAGATCTATGGACCGGCTGATCTCTAGAAACAAGATCTTTCTGCTGAGACTCGTCTTTTTCGAAAATAGGGTTTTCGAAAAATCGAGTCTCAGAAATATGAGTAGATAGCATCTGATTTGAGTTATCAGGATGCAGATCTACCTGATTTGGAGTACAATTACGTTCTTCAAGATGAAGAACAGAGATCTTGGTAAAACGCTATTTGAGTGGCTGTGAAAACGTTTGAGAGAAAGAGAAGAGGCAGAAATCATAGAGAAGGTAAGGATATGTCGATAACACTAGGGTTGAGAGACTGAAGAGGCTCTAAACGAAGCCATAGAGCAAAAGCCCAAGGCCTTTTCGACGACCTTAAAACCAAGAAGCAGTACCTAGGTTTCTTGGAGCCCTAGGTCACTCTTCATACCGATATGTGTTTGAAAAAAGTTTTCATTTGAAAATGCCACAATATCCCTCAGATTATTTAGATGGATATGTGTAATTATTCCTTGACATTTCTAATTATATATTTTTAAGAAATCAAATTCTAAATCATAATAAAAATATTTTAGTAGAATGGAAATATGGTTTGCATGTTCATTTGAAATGCCACAATATCCCTCAAATTATTTAGATGGATGAATTTTTTTCTTTTACTCTGAAATTTAAGCGGATGATAAGAAGACTAAAATAAGGAGGTTAAGATCCAATTATATAAGTATAATGATAATCTATGGCTTATTATGTATGCATATTAAATTTTCAAATGGGATAATTAAGATATTATAAATTTTATCACCAAAATTCAGATTTTAGTGTGTTAATTATTTAGAGTTTGCTATATATAAAAAATAGTGGAGATTAAAGTGTTAACATTACAATGAATATAGATAAGGTCAATGGTGAAATTTATGAGACAATATGTTTTAAGTATATTACAATGTCAAGTTTTAGGGTTTATTTTTTATTGACCTTTTACGTGGTCATCATTAGTAACTACACACTTCACATTTTCTTGTCTCAGTTCCGTTATGATAGATTTTTTATTTAGTATCAATGTCAAAGTCATATAATATAGGGAAAAATGTTTCAGTTTTGACTAATGAAGAGACTTGCATGGTAAAGTTCTCTACATAAAATACAGGTTAGTAGGAAGGACAATCTAGTTTCACCAAGTTTCAGATCTTATAGATGTTAAGTAAAACTTAACACCAAGACTGATTTTTTTGAAAGATCTGGACAAATTCAGAAGAGTTATGAGAGGTTTATGACTTGGCTCAACCAAGAAATTTGATTTCAAATCTTGAGTGTGACCCTCATATTAATTAATTTTTAATTCTTAAAGTTGGATGATGGATTGATACAACTTCAATTATCATTGTTTATCTTATTTATATGATATAATGAATTATCGAGTGATGGTTAAATATTTGTACATACAATAGTAAATCATGCATTGAGGGTTTACAAAATAAATAAGTTATGTAAAATAAAAATAATTATCTTTTATAAATTTATGTATCTTACATTAAAATAACTAGAAACTCGGGAAAACGTAAGTACACATTTGCCGCAAAAGTTTTAGTCATATCTCTAAAAAAGAAGTTCATGGGCTATTTGTTTTACATTTCACCTATCTTTTTACTATTTTATTACTATTCATACATGTTTTAGATATATCAATAGAATACAGACCATGTAAAAAATAATTATGTGCATAATAAATAAATTGACGTCATGTAACAAATTCAAAAAGTTATATGTAGTTATTTTTTACGTATGAATGACTAAGATAAACTAAAATTGTTCACAAATATGTTTTGGCTTTATTATGCCCACATTTTAACCATAATTGGAAGTTATTGACAAATTCAGATAATTATCTGCAAACCGTTCTTATGTAGAGATGGCTAAGATAAAAAATCTTCATAAATATATTTTAGATTATTTTTTCCCACGTTTTAACCATAATTCGAAGATATTGACAATTTCAAATCTTTTAAGCCTTATGTATGGTACCACTTCAACAAAAGAATTATGTTTGTCATATATGACCCTGGTGGTTACCACTAAGCGAGGTATAATCGTTCAAAAAATAATATAATGATATGTTTTGTTTAATTAAAGTGTGCGAAAGTTATTTCTTAAAATAATATGTTTAGAAGTAGTTATTACAAACCGACACATTAACTTAAACCTAAGAAATTTTTTATTCAAAAGACTTTTCATTTACAGAGATTCAGTGGGCAGGCTTCACGAGCCTAGCAAAGGGATATTGTAGTCTGCTTTAATATAAATATTAAAATTTGATATTCAGTCCATTATGTATAAGTTTATTTTAGGATCCCATAACTAACATTATATTTGAGACAATATAATATTTTGAGGATAATATGTTTGTGGGTAATACGCCAAAAGCGAACGCTCATGCATCTCTCGTCCGCTCTAGAATATCCATCAATCACACGATCAGCCAAGTCAGACAGCCGTGCCTCCAAAGTAAGCGCTCTCGGGGTATCTGGAACATGTGCACCGGATGACTCGCACGTAGAATCAATGAGGGTGTACCATAGGTGGTCCTGGATCCAGACATCGTACAAAGAGGACGTACTAGGACCGCCTACAATAAATGTGTCACCAAGAATCCTCGGGTCGAAGACGAGCGACACCCATGACCTCCATGTAGCCTCATCCCACAAATAACGCGTGTTCACACGTCTCCTCTTGTCTGCTGGTAAAACAGGTTACAGTCTAGGTGGTATATACTGAATACGACCAAGCTGACGGGCGACCTGCAATGGATAATACGCCTCGACTATGTCAAATGCCTTCAGTGTATGGTCTGTCCAGGCCACATCGTAGAAAGGGAAATGCTCGCGTATCTCTCTGTAAGGCATGAACCAGACCTACGAAAAAAAATTAAAAAATGATTGCATCAACGATAACTAATAATAAAAGGATGACTAATAAACAAATAAATAAAGCAGATAACTTACATTCTGCTCCGTCAATGAAGACAGTGTGTGGCGGATGTTGATACAAGTCTCATCATTCGCGCGATACGGTGAAGGTAGGTATCTGCACATAATAGGCATCCAAGGCTCGTAGAGAGTGTTGAGCGTCGACAAGAAGGAGTGAAAGTGATCGTATATCCACGCCTCCAACATCGCAACAAAAACAGCTATCCCTAAAGTGTTGTGCATGGACGACTTCCCTAGATGGTGATACATCTGAGCTAATAAATGCTGGCCCCAGTTATATCTAACAGATGACTTATACCCCGCTACGAACTGAAAATAATCTAAGGATATATTGTTCCCCGTTTTGTTCGCCAAAACACAACACCCTAATATGTGGAGCAAATAACCCCTAGCCACACATTCTACCAAATCATCAGACATAGTATCATCCGTCATATAGGGCTCCATGTACTGCTCCTGTAAAACCTGTAAGCACACAGATGTAGAACTACCCCTATGTTTCTCGCTAACTTCGTCCTAAGATCATCAACTGGTATACGTAGTGAACTAGAATACCATGCTAAATGCTAGCCATCACTAGGAAATAGCTGGATAACAAGAGCATCACCTGTAACCGGAAGACCGGTGATAACATGGAAGTCGTCTAATGTCACGGTCATCTCTCCAAACGAGAATTGGAAATTGTTGGTCTCTGAATACCACCTCTCGATGAAGGAATCTAACAAGTGCACGTTGGTGCTCCAACGCTCCAAGACACCGACGAGGGGAGCAAAGCAAGACATCATAACCTGCTCTCTTACCAAGACCTGCCCGATAAGATCCTCTGGACGATGGGTACCGTACATCGAGTAACACCTAGACGGTCGACGAACCTACACAATATTTCGGTAAATTAAACATTATATAAAATATTGTTCAGTATTCACTGCACATTAAACAAATCATAACTTATATTTCCCATAAAGACGTTGTATGCCTCGTGCTATCTATAGTATGGATAAAGACCCGCCACGTGGGGGTTAACTCTACGGAACTGTTGATCCAGACTCCCATGCACAAGGTCTACAGTAGGCACGGGAGTGGCGGTGCGAGGCCTACGCCTAACTGACCGTGATCGTATCCGCGAAACAAGCTCATGGTCCTCTGTATCACTATTTGATCCTGACTGGTGATGTGGATTTTGTGTTTTGCGAGGCATCCTAAAATTGAAAACAACGCATTGTAGATTTATAAATGTAAGACGAAAACGACCGAGATAAATGTCCAAGTCAAACACGTTCCGAAAAGATAAAAAATACACGAAACAGCAAGAATTGCGAACAAGGACTTCCCAATTTTGGGGAAATTGCAAAGACCGAATTCGCAATTTCCCTAAAATTGCGAAGTCCTGGTTCGCAATTCTGGAAGCAAAATTGCAAATGTCCATTTTACAATTTTGGGGAAATTGCGAGCTCGGACTTCGCAATTTTTCTTCCGGAATCGCGAATGCCCAACATCCAATTTTGGCCAAATCGCGAGTTGGGCACTCGCGATTTGCCCAAAATCGGGCGTTGGGCATTCACGATTCGCCCCAGACAGCAAACCCCTAATTCGAAACCTAAGAACCCTAGATTCCTATAAACTCAACCAAAATCAACAAAAATTTTATACTAAAATTTTGATAATCAGTAGACTAACACATATCTACAACTTTTTTTCAAAACAAAATAACAACATATAGATAAAAATTTGACTTTTGAAGCAGAACCTATAACTCTAAATATCACTAAAAATACCTAACTAAATTGCATAAAATTATATGAATAGGTATCGAATTCATACCTTAACGTGTTTGTGAGTTCGGATTGGAGAAATCTTGAGTTTTGCTTTTCTTGATTTTGAGAGGTTTTGGTGAAGAGAAGAGAGAAAATATGAACTTTGGCTGAAATACAACTTTTATATTAAGGTTGGTCATTTTGGGGTCTCATTATAGCCAAAATAAATCTCAATATAAAAGGGTCTCATTATAGCCAAACGGGGTCTCGAAATAGCCTAACCCTTTATTGTATTTTATTAACTTAATTATCCATTTTTTAATTTAAAAATAGTTCACTATTCATTTTTCTAAGCAAACATATTTGTTTCTAAATAATTAATAATAATAAAAAATATTGCACATCTTCTTTCAAAATCAATTAACAAACGAATAAATATATTTTGTATTATTGAAAGAAACAATATATACAATGAAAATTAAAGATTGCACGTAAAGTTATGAATTTGATAAAAACAAAAGATGGCAGGTAAAATCGTAATTTTGATTATTTTATTAGTACATTAAATTTAATTAAATTTAATTTATTTAATTGGACTTCTTGTAAACAAAGATGTCATTTTTGTAAATTTTGGTTTTCTTCATATAATTGACTTGATTTTAATGAACCTAAAGATAGAGAATATTGTTTGTTATATGTTCAAAGATGTGGCAAAATACGATGGTGATCACTTTATTAAAGATAGTTTTAATGATACACGCTAATCCATAGCATGGTTTTCATATTGATTGTGTGTAACTTGGTTATGATTTAATGAACCCAAAACAAAGTATTAGATCTGTTTTTGTTAAACTTGATAAAAGAAAAACAAATGCCGAATATCGAGTTCGTGTTAGCATATCCTTTAAAACTACTAAGTTTATATTGAGACGTGGTGTGATATTTAGAGAAAATGATGAGTCTAATAACTCTTTTTATAATGTCATGTTTCGTGGTTGAACACTTTAATATAAATTAACCAAGATATAACTAATGTATTAGGTCGTGCTCCAAAAATAATTTAAAAACTTCTCATTATTTGCAAAAGGATCTTGTTGTTTCTTGTGCAAGTAAATAACACGTTAAATTATTTGTGATATAAAGAATGATATGTTTTTTTCTTTAATTAATGAATCTGGATATTTTTTGGCACTTGAACAGTTGTTTTCGGTTAATGTCTTGAGTGTGTCTAACATTAGAGGAAAATTGTATGATAAAGCTAGCAATATGCAAGGTTAGTTTGGTGGGCTAAGAACATTAATAAAAATGATAATATGTCTATTTATTATGTGTATTGTTTTGCCCATCAAATTTAGTTGGCACTTGTCGTTTGTTCTAAGATTCGTATATATGTTTTTGGATTTTTTGGTAAATTCAGTATGATTGTTATTTTTATTATATATTCTAACAAGATACAATAATTTCTTTGTGGAAAACAAGGAATTCAATTTTTTAGCTTGATTGAGGAGGGAGATATAAAGACTAGTAGAGGATTTAACCAAAAGTCATCTATTGCACGAGTTGGTGATACTCGTTGGGGTTCTCATTTTAAGACTCACTAATTTGATGACTCTAGATGGTGATGTTATTGGAGTAGTTGAAGAAGGTAAAGGAGATCCATCGGTAGAGAAATTTAAGGAAGCTATATTTTTGCTTGATGTACTTCAATCTTTTTATTTCATCTTCTTGTCACATATGATGGTTAATGTTTTAGGGATTACAAATGGGTTCAATGTAGATTTGCCAAAAAAGAAGAATAAATTGATGGTAACATTATTTCTTTAACTGAAATTAACTTACATGCACATTATGGTACAAATTAAGAGTAGTTAACCTGTTTTTATGTATAAAAAACACATTGTATTATCTTGAACAATAATTATTATCTTGTATGTGATTCTGGTTGAAGAGCCTTTACAACTATTATCATATTCAACCTAAAATCTGCATGTTATTGAACATAAAATGTGGCAGCTACTGCTAGCTTGGAAATTTCTATAGAGGATAGTCATTGTTAAGTTTGGGATCAACACATCCTTTTATTTTATCCTCACTTAATCTAGGTTTAGGTGAGGGAACAAGATTTTTTACCCTTTAGGGATTGTAAATCCTACTGGTTTCCTCCCCATCATAGATCATAAATTAAAAGTTTGTTCGTAACTTGAATCTTATTAGGATCGCACGGGGTATGAGAAGATTGTAGTTTAATATAAGTTGACGTTAATGATGATATATTGGTAAAATATTTTAATATCATGGCCTTTATAGTTTCTGGATTCTGATTCATGACCTCTTCAATAGGTTGAGGATGGACCTTTTTCTCCGTTGCTTTCTCAAAGTTGGGTATCTTTCAACCCAGTGGGTAGCATAGTTATTAACAAAAATACGCCTAACAGATTGGAACACTTAACAAGTATTCAACAAACATAGAAGTATTTGTTTGAAATCAGTCAATTTACAGATCAAAATAGTATTAAGATTCTGTTTTTAAATTATTTCCAATTTGAACATACATTTACAAATCAAAGCTCCCAATATCAATAAACATTGTATGTACAAACTATATAAAATAGGTAGTTCAAAGAACAAACTTTGAATTAATACCATTATAGACCAGCATAGCATGTAAAATAAAATAACCAGGATTTGAACATTAGTAAAAAAATCGAATAGCCTGAAGCTAACCATAAGCGAAAGAATGAAGAATGGTTGTATATCCTACAAATCTAAAAAACAATCATAAATCCAGTTTTAGTGTGTAATTTTTCCAGATCTCAACATGATCATATCAGCATTCCTCCAATTCAAACGATAGCCCTAAGTCATTATACATCTATGACTATAATATGCATATAGATTATATACCTTAACCAAAATATATCAAACCAATACCAATAAGAGCGCCCAAGTCAAAACAAAAGTGCGATAAACATAGATAGAGAAACATATATATATATATAGGCTTTGAACACTGATTCGTCCCTCGACTATCGCGTTTGGTGGCAGATAGTCCCTGGACTTTCAAATGTCCGTTGGCAGTCCCTGGACTATCGCGTTTGGATAAAGTTAGTCCAGAGGATCCTCTGATCCACCAGATGCTGCCACCTGTCCCCATACTCCTCAGTTTTTTGTGTCACCAGTAGTCCCTTGACTTTAGGTCAAACCCTAAACGTAGTCCGCGACATTAAAGGACCCAACTACCCCTTCAATTTCCACCTTGGCTTTGAAAATTAAATCTGATTATCCATGTGGCATTATTATCCTACGTGTAATATTTTGCCCAAAAATCAATTACAACTTTATCAATTGGTGCGTTACATTTTATGTTTTAATTGATTTAATTTAATTTATTATAATAATTAAACAAAATCTAACCTAGATTCTATGCAACCCTGAACACACTTCAGTCTTCTCGAATTCCATCCCTCGACTTCTTCCCTCTCCATTGTTCTACAGCAAATCCTTAAATCAAAACACAAACCCTAAATCTATACCTCATACTTCAGTCCCGAAAATGCAAAGAATTAGTCTTGGAGTTGCTACACTAATCATGAAGGCTATGAGCATAAATGATTTATTGTCATTTAATTTCATCGATGCACCTTCACCTCAAGCTCTTATATCGGCCATGGAAAAGATGTACAGTCTTGGAGCTCTGCAAGAAAAAGGTCTCTTGACTAAACTGGGTAGGAAAATGGCTGAATTTCAGCTTGACCCTACTTGCTGCAATGAGGCTTCGAAAATGAACTTGTAAGGACCCTGGTGTCTTGAGAATTTTGTTCGATCTCGATCATTGAGGAGAGCACAACATGCCGAAAAACAGCTGCTCATCCTTATCGACAGGTATAAATTAGATGTGGTAAATTCCAGAACTAATTTCACAAAAATAAACAAAGGCCTTGCTAATGGATTCTTCTTTCACGCTGTTCGAAAGGACCCCAAGATTTCTATACGATCCACAATCATCAAATCAGCAACAAGAACACCCTTAAGTTGAAGACACACTGACTTACTACCCTGCTTAGATTTTAAAACACCATTTAACAACAGAATCAAAGGAACTCTATTGTTAGAGGCAACCTCAACAATTAATTGTAAATAATTTTACAAACAGAAACAGTCGTTCATTTTGCTGATGAAATTTTACCGAAATAAAAACCTTAAAATATCTGAAAATTCTATGATTTTTTTTGCTTTTTCCAGCGTTATTCTCTCATCCAGTTTCTGCATCCATAAAATCTTCTCCCTGGATTCGATTCTGTCCATGAGGTGCAAATTACCAAAGGTTTCCCACAAAAGCAGATCGACACCGAATCTCTATTTTTTTTATAAGGGAAAGAGGTGGAGCTGGTTGACATTTATGGAGGTTGTAGATGAAATAGATGCACTGGTTTTAGGAAACGAATAGAAGGAGAAGGGAGAAAGAATAAGAAGAAAGCAGAGAGGAGAAAGAGAAGCTGTTCGAGTCGAGGAAGATGAAATGAGATGTATATATGTATTAACAATTCGGTATTTTAAATGTATCTATCCATGCATACATTTAAATTAGGAACATAGGATTTATTTAATAGGTGCCACGTAGGACGAATTTGCCAACTCACCAATAGGGCTGCCAACAAGGATTTTGGTCAAAGGGCAAAATCGTACTTAAAGTCAAGGGACTGCTGGTGACACAAAAAACTGAGGAGTATGGGGACAGGTGGCAGCATCTGGTGGATCAGAGGATCCTCTGGACTAACTTTATCCAAACGCGATAGTCCAGGGACTGCCAACGGACATTTGAAAGTCCAGGGACTATCTGCCACCAAACGCGATAGTCGAGGGACGAATCACTGTTCAAAGCCTATATATATATATATATAATGTTCATTTTAGTAGTATCGTGTGTTCAACAATTTTATTTGTTTAATAGTATTGTGCGTTTAACATTTTTGAGTTTAACTGTTTTGTTTATTTAACAGTATTGTATGTTTGGAAGTTTTAAGACTAGTAGTTTTCTTTGGTTAGCGGTATTGTTATGCAGTCATCACTGTAACAGTTGCATGCGCATTATGAACAATTTTATTATGCTAAAATGTGATTCAAAATTATCATATTGAATTTAGTATTGTTAACATAACATTATTTATCTTTTTTAACTTACAAACAACAATACATGCAGTGGAAAAAATGGAACGAAGATTTCATCAAATATAAGATTGAGGATGCACTAAAAGAAATGATAAAAAAGTAGGTATTTTCCCCACTACACACAACGACTAACAAATATTCAAGCGACCATTTGACTCTATTGACATTGGATGAAAGAATACGCAAAATCCGTACATGAAAACAGTGAAATCAATGGTTAGTATTTATTAATTTAATGTATTAAAATGTATATTAAGAATCTATAAATTGCAACTTTGATGATCCTGTGTTTACATTCTGAGGTCCTTCTCTAGCTTTGGAAAATGCAGAAGTTGTTAAATCTTGTGGTTCTATTTTTAAAACGAAATTTAGAGTTGTCTATTATTTGTATTTGTTAATATAATTTAATTAATGATATTTATGTGTCAGAGGACACACCTCACACAAATAAAATACACAAATGGTCAAGAGAGAATTATAAGCAAAAGGGAATGTCCGCAACAAAATGAAGGAACTCTTATTACGAAATTCTAGTTTGTGAGTACATAAGAAATAAGTGAGACGTATGAGCAGGATATGCAGTGGTAGATTTAGGAATTGAAGTAAGAGGGGCCAAAATTCTCGTCGAATTTTATCTCTAACATTACTCTCGTCAAATTTTATCTCTAACATTACTATCAGAATTTTCAATAAATTGGCGTAGTCCCCGATCACTCACTATATATTCATTCAAATGAAATTCTACACTATCATCATTAGGTCTTAATATAGAGGCAATCAGATTAGGATGAATCATATTATTATTATTACTCGGTCTTAATATATTATTTTTAAAAGATATATAAAATAAAATAGAATATAACAAAACCAAATTTAATATCTTAAAAAGATATTTTAAAATTTACATAAAAGTAAATAAAATTTGCTATAAAAAATATATTTTTGAAAAATAGATGAAAATATATACAATTTTTTATATAAAACATATTTTTAACATAGATGAAAATATTAATATATTATTTTTAAAAGATATTTAAAAAAATAAAATATAACAAAATCATTTAATATATAAAAGATATTTCAAAAGATAAATATATAAACATATTTTTAGAAATAAATGGAAATAAATTCAATTTTTTTATATAAAAAATATTTTTTAAATACATATAGATAAAATCAAAATTTTATGTAAAAATTATATAAAATTAAAATCAATCAGAAAAAAATATTGATTAAAAATGTTTTAAGATCAAATTAATAATAAAATTTCAAAAGAAAAAAAATACATTGTTGAAACTCTTTCGGATCGTGTTCTTCCTTTTCCTATTTTCTTTAATTTCTTTGATCTCGTTCATATGCAGCAACTTATTATCTTTTTCTAAATCAAAGTAAGAAATAAAACATAAGTAATTAGCAAAAACAAATTGAGAATACTTATAAAATCAATCGAGTTCTAATATTCTAGAGATTAAAATGCTCGAGACTACATCCAACCATTTATAAATATCAACTTAAAAATTTCTTTTAAAATATTCAAGATTTCTAACTTAAATTATTCCTTAAAAATAGCCATAATCCAAATTTTGTAAATTAAAATTTGAAACTTTTAATCTAAAAAGTTTCTTAAAAATAGTGAACATACTAATTTATAAATTAAAAAATTTCTACCATTATTTCAGACATTAAATTTAAAACATTCCTAAAAAACAATTATTTTCTTAAATTTTTACTTTAATATTATTTAAATAATTGTTACCTTAAAAAAATTATAAAATATATATTTTAGTTAAAAAGACGTAGAATGGTTACTTTAATATTGTTTAAAAAATTATTACCTTAATAAATTACAAAATATATATTTTAGTTAAGAGGGTCTAGGAATTTTTATTTTAATATTATTTAAATAATGATTACCTTAAAAAAATTAAAAACATATTTTAGATAGGCAAGGGGGGCGTGCCACTTTTTTTATGCCTTACTGACCGTAACAATGATCAACATAAAGGAAACCAACTTTTTTATATATATATATATATATATATATATATTTTGAAAATAGAGTAAGTAAAGAAATAAAAGTAAGATTGGTATCAAAATATTTGATACTTTAAAAGCAGTTTAATAAGTGATAGTGGATAATAGATACTTATAAGAAAGACAAAAAAATAATCACCTATCTATTCTAATATTATATTTAAAATAAGTTTAAAATATTTATATATAGGATATAATGTTGACCGTACCAATGATCAACAAAAAGGAAACCAACTTTTTTTATATATATATATATATATATATATATATATATATTTTGAAAATAGAGTAACGAAATAAAAGTAAGATTCGTATCAAAATATTTATACTTTATAGGTATTTATAAGAAAGACAAAAAAAATGAATTATCTATTCTAATATTATATTTAAAATTAGTTCAAAATCTAATAGATTAGATACGATTTTGTTAATATTATAATTAAAATAAGTAAGATAAGATTATACCAATTAATTTTCCTGTCAACAGGGAAAATAATATCAATTGGCTTATATAGCGCTGAGGTCGTAAATATTTCCCTTTGGTTTCTACACACGTCCTATTATATATAATAATATCAATTGGCTTATATAGCGCTGAGGTCGTAAATATTTCCCTTTTGTTTCTACACACGCCCTATTATATATATATATATATATCTACCAGGTCCAGGGTCATCATACTTTCACTACTTCCATCCAAATAACATCCATATGACCCATTCATATTTAAAAAGTTTTACTTCTACAAATAAATTAATTTAGATTGATATGTGTGATTATAAAATACAATCAATAAACATTTATGACATGAAGATCCGCATGTCAAACTATTAAAAACCAAACATTCAGTGAATCCTTAACGCATATAAAAGGTACTTGTTAAGTTGTTAGCATACTCTTTTCGATTAACATCCAGACCCGTCATTAAAACGGGGTTTGACCAAATAATATAAATATACCAATTAATATATCTTTTTACCACGTCACAACCTTTTATTTATTAATGAATTAAAATTATGTATATATATACTGAGTTTTTTTTATACATTTTTTTGTCTTGAAATAGATGGATTTACGAATGAAGATTTCATTTTCTAACATATTTTGTATGATTGTGTTTTTTGTTTTTCACTCCTCCGTCGTTAAATGTAACTGAGTCACAGATCAATCAGATATTGGAATTCGCAAAGAATTCATCCACATGTATAAGCTATTTAGAATCATTCCCTAAAATATCGACTTTAAATCTTACGAGCCTTGAGAAGTTATTGTTGGATGAAGCAAAGCCAATGATTTTATCACTGAAGACTCTAGTGTTAGGTGCAACCAAAGTCCCACATCCCACATCGGCTAAACATGAGAAGAAAGATCAGTATATAAGTAAAGAATACATCTCCATTAGTGTGAGACCTTTTGGAAGTGGACCAAAAGCAAAACCGTGTGGGTCAGTGGGCCCAAAGCGGACAATATCATACTCCAGTTGTGAAACTTA
This sequence comes from Limnanthes douglasii subsp. nivea, assembly GCA_036936605.1. Lineage (NCBI taxonomy): Eukaryota > Viridiplantae > Streptophyta > Magnoliopsida > Brassicales > Limnanthaceae > Limnanthes > Limnanthes douglasii. The sequence continues at coordinate 213,489,493 of JAUPFV010000001.1, read as the reverse complement.
ATACTATTAGACTAGTGTGGAGATCGGAGACTCAAAGCCGTATGACCTGTTTAATACTATTAGACTAGTGTGGAGATCGGAGACTCAAAGTCGTATGACCTGTTTTGTCATTGAAGACCTTTATCACACTAGTGTGGAGATCGGAGACTCAAAGCCGTATGACCTGTTTTGCGAAGATCTTCCCGACCCCATGTACCTAACAGAAGATATTTGAACGTGTATCGGGTGAACCCCATGTACCCAACAGAAGATATTTGAACGTGTATCGGGTGAAAGATAAGCATGATGGCTCTAAGAGATACAAAGCACGACTTTTGTCAAAGGGTTCCAACAAAAGGAAGGGATTGATTACACTGATATTTTTGCTCCAGTTGTGAAGCTCAATACTATTAGACGAGTGTTGAGTATTGTTGTCATTGAAGACCTTTATCTTGAACAGTTAGATATGAAGACTGCATTTCTTCACGGGGATTTGGATGAGGAGATATACATGTATCAACCAGAAGGTTTTTTAAAAGAAGGGAAAGAAAACATGGTATGCACACTTAAGAAAAGTTTGTATGGTTTAAAACAAGCTCCAAGACAATGGTACAAGAAATTTGACGGTTTTATGCACAAAGAGAGTTTTCAGAAGTGTAATGCGGACCACTGTTGCTATTTTAAAAGATGTAAGTCCAGTTATATTATTTTGCTACTCTATGTTGATGATATGTTAGTAGCAGGTTTAGATATGGATGATATTAAAAGATTGAAGCTACGATTTCAAAAGAATTTGACATGAAGGACTTGGGTCCGGCGAAGAAGATTCTTGGAATGCAAATCATAAGAGATAAGCATAGAAAAGTTTTACAGTTATCTCAGTCAGAGTACATCGATCGCATTTGAAAAGATTTAACATGTAAGATGCAAAGCCAGTTAGTGCACCATTGGCAGGTCACTTTCGTTTATCCAAGGATCAATCCCCTAAGACGGATGACGAAAAATACTTAATGGCTAAGGTTCCTTACGCCTCAGCTATTGGAAGTTTGATGTATGCAATGGTCTGTACGAGACGAGACATTAGTCATGCAGTGGGAGTTGTGAGTAGGTTTATGTCAAACCCAGGGAAAATTCATTGGGAAGCTGTCAAATGGATTTTGAGGTACCTACTAGGTACCACAGAAAAGTGTTTGTACTTTGGTAATGGTGAGTTAAAGGTACAAGGCTACGTAGATGCAGATTTTGGAGGTGAAGTTGATCACCGGAAAAGCAGTACCGGTTATATATTTACTGTTGGAACTACAGCTGTTAGTTGGATGTCAAAGTTACATAAAATTGTCACTTTATCAACTACAGAGGCTGAGTATGTAGCAGTGACCGTAGCCAGTAATGAGATGATATGGCTTCAAGGTTTATTAACCGAGTTGAGATTCAAACAGAAGAATAACGTTCTGCATAGTTATAGTCAAAGTGCAATTCAATTGGCGAAGAATTCAACATTTCATTCAAGAACCAAGCACATCAGTCTTCGCTATCATTTCATTAGATCTTTATTAGAAGATGAGGTGTTAATACTGGAAAAGATCCAAGGAAGCAAGAACCCATCTGATATGTTGGCAGAGAAAGAAACTAATCCTTCTTTGAAATCGAGTTATAATCAATGTACAAAACTTTTTGACGGATCCTACTCTTGGATTGATGCTGCCCCAAGGTATTTGGCGGGACGTGATTTCCAATCATTAAATATTAACATAGAAGGTCTCAGAACTTATCTATATGATTGCAAGGATACTTTTTCCCATTGCAAGGATACTTTTTCCCAGCCACTTGAAACAAGTTTCCTCAACAAAACTCATGACTGGGATCAATCTACACATATAATGATAGTTATTGATTATATCTTGAATAAATCCAAATAGTTGGATGTTTTTTCAATTCTATTCCTCTCAATAAAATAATATATGTATGAATTTGTTCTCTTAATAATACTTAATTTATCTTTCCCTGTTACCTTTCATATTTTCTTTTGTTTATATGTTATATAATTGCTTTTATAAATTAACTTCAATAATGTCTAGCTTTTGGGACTTTTTTTTCATATTTTTCAAACACCATCAAATCAGTATAACGTTATTGGCCGTAAAATGTAAAATGTATTTCGTTCGTTGATCATTGAGGAAAAAAAGTTTTATCCCACTAAGATATTTTTTATAACGAATATAGATTTTCTGCAATTGAGGAAAATAATATCGTGACCAAAATACTTTATGTATTATTTTCCTAATAGAAAAAATAACAATGAGACAATATTTTTACCGTGTGAATTCTTTTTGTTATTGAAAGAATCTTTTCATGACAAACTAATTTTAGCACAATAATAAATCATTTTAAAATAACGTTTGATTATATTAAAAGAATTTGTTACAACTTTCAATAATAGAATCAAGACGATTTTGGTTGAATCTCCTACCACCCGTGTATTTGTCCCTTCTTCACTATCAAAATTGTATGGCAACACAGGTAGGATGGATTGCGTTATAAAAGTATTGCAGTTTTTATTTTTACTTTTGTTCGGAAAAATCCACAGCAGCTATTCAACAAGTGACGCAGAATAAACCATCAGTCTGATGCAATAGTCTGTAAACCAACGCTAAAAGGTAAATCATACAAAGTGACAGGTTTAGCCAAGAAAGCGTATGTAAAAGGTTTCAAACTTATGATTTTTAGTCACAAACATGCCTTACTCAACCAACTCGACTATCCTTTGAAGGCAAAAGTATTCCAATTTATGCACATGGATCGTCCATAAAATCTTTGCATGAAGTCTTTTTTATAAGAAAAGTGCTTTGGTCCACAGGCTGAGTGATGGCATACACTTTTGTGTTCAAATGTTTTCTTTATAAGTGAAGTTTATTTGTCCGCGGGGTGAAAGAAGACATTCGTATGTCGAAATGTCAAAACCAAACAGTCTCCCGACTTGTAAGACTAGAAAACGAGGGACATACGAGGTCTTAAACAATTTGATACCCTCAGTCCATTCCTGCTCCTGCTAACAAGGTAACTGTAAAAATTTTACTAAATAACTGTAATAATAATAAAATTTAAAAATATTAAAACAATATATAAACAAATTGTCAGGGATAATCAAGTTGGTAGAGTAAGGTGAACTTGTAAATTTGATTCCTTCTAAAAATACTTTCTTAGTTGAATCTGTCACATTTTATGGTTTACCTTCTCGTCTTTGTTTGCAAACTATTGCGTTATACAAAATAGTTGCAGCAATTCTAACAACACTTGCAATGCAAAATTCCTTTCCAATAATTGTATTTGCACCTGAATCTTATTCAAATGCACTTTGGTCTTTTCTCCATTGAGTTGTGCAATTTTGCATCTAGTACTCATTTTAGAATTTGGTCGCAATCCAATTATCAAGTTTGCTTTTAAATTGTCGTTTTTGGCTTTCGCTTTCTGTAAAACCTCCTATTCGTTTTTCAGTCCCTCCAGTTCACCTACTTTCTTAGACCATGCCTTCTTCAAGTTCACCACCAAAGCATTAACTTCATGTGCATCATTCAAAGAGTTGATCAGATCGTGTTGCAGCCTTGACAAATGAGTCTCTAGCCTTCTTATCCTCTTCGGACCTTTCAATATTCCTTTCAAGTTCTCTTAGCTTATTGTCTATCTTTTTTTTACTACCTTTTAATGTTTTAAGTTCGGTGGCTAGGGATGTTAAAATTTGTCCATCGAGCTTGACCGTCACATGTTTTATCAATGTACCGGACTATCGTCAATATTTGTCTAATAAAAGTAATTATAAAAAAAGAATGGACTAATAGATAAAATATTCATCATAACAATAATTGTATAGATATCAAGTTTAATTTTCAATATTAAAAATCACCGGATTCAAATTAACAACTTAAGCAAACCCTAAAGTTTTAGGATTATTTTGTATGACAAAATAATGTGGGGTCTTCATTTAGTTTATAGGTTTGAATTTTAAATTCCAAATTCAAACCTATAATATCAATGAAAAAAAAATTGAAAAAATGGAGGGATTCTTCCAATCCATCAAGGTTTTGGTTGCCCACAAATATAGTATTAAGACAAAATCTGAGAACCAATGCAGGATTGTACTTCCGTTTGTTAGAGATGAATAAACTAATGGCTTTCATAAGTTCAATTTGAAAATGTGAAAACTTCTAACTATCAATACCGCGTATAAAATTTAATTCTTAGCTTCTTATATTATAAATTCACGATCCATTGTATGAATAATATGATAACTTGCAAATTATAAAGTTTACTAGAATTCTTATGTTCGTGTCATCGAACACTTTTAAAATAATATTAAAAATATTGTAGTTTTGAAGAATAAAAAATATTTTATTTTTGATAGAATATACTAAATATTGTATTGTTATTAGAGTATATTTTATTATATATTTGGTAATCTTAATTAATATTTCGTATATCTTATTGTATATTTAGTAGTTTAAATTATACCCTAGTTTGAAGCTAATGAATGATACATATGACATTTGTGTTAATGAGAAGGAGATATGATTACATTCTTACATGGTATTAGATTAGGGTTCAGGTTGATTTCTTCTTGTTCCCGCCGTCCTACTATGTTACCGTCTTTTTTTTTATCCTATTCGATTCTCCCTTCTCCTCTGCTCATTTCTGTCGACATGGACGAATCCAGTACCAAAATAAATTATTTCTTTTTTCTACTCTAGTATTTTTGTCTCCAACATCAAGACACATGTTCCCATCATTCTTGAGATATAGAATGTTTGATATGCTAATTGAGCATAAATATTTTAAGGTTCATTATAGCTCGCATAAAGTCTTCATCACATAATCCCGCCGAATGTTGCGAATGAGAAAATTATAAAGATGGTTCCTCTTATCGATGATGACCAAGATATGTGAGATACATTGAATGCTGCTGTGGTTCAGTGGATTTATTCCAACATCTACACTGATTTCTTGACCATTTTTATTGAAGTGGACATTTTGGCCATGATTTGTGGAATCGTCTTTGCTCTTTGTTTGAAGAAAATGAGGATTCTTGTGTCGTTGCTTTGGGATACGAGTTCAATAACACTTATTTGCGAGATTTCTCGTCGTTCTCTCCTTATTTCCAATACCTCAAGACTCTCTCTGACCAAATAAAAAAAGTGAGGACTTTGTATCAAACAATCGTTTATTCTCTGTATGGTGGTCTCACCCTCATTTACAAAGGTGTCGCTTTCATAATTCGACATAATAAGATTCTACTCCCGTTTTATGAAGTTCGATCCATGTTGAGCTGGGGAAAAATTGCATGAAAGAGGTAGCGACTGCAAGTGATGATGTGATGATGGTAGCTACTCGTGAATCGGAGGACACACCTGATCATAGTACTCTAAGTCAGGGTCAACGATGCAACAACAAACATCGGAATCACAAGCATTCCAATGGTGGTTCATGATAGACTCCACCTAGGGGTCAGGGAAGTGCTGGACGTGACAACTACCATAAAGCTGGTCAAAATTCAGCAGGTGGCCCGTCTTGGGTGATGTCTCACGTTGTATTGATAGCTTCAGCCTAGAATTCCTTTCTCACACCGAAACGTGAGAGTATGCTTCATGTCTTGTCACAAAGTGTTATATCATTCTTTTTGTGACCCCATTTTGATGTGGTGATCTTGAACAAGTTCCATGACACACTATCACTTAGTTTCGTAGAACTTGTTGAAATTAAGATTGTAAAATTCTAACCCGTTAATGTCTTAAGAAACTTGATTTGTTTTAATGTCTAGTTCTCAATTATCATCTTCCGTTTGACAAATTTTGAATATGCATCATCTTTTATTTTTCAGAAAATAAATCTGTACTATAATTGAATAATCATCGATCAAACTTATGTTGTATATGGCTCCACTATTTGATGGAATTCTATTTGGGCCCCAAAGATCTGAGTGAATATAATCCAATATCCGTATAATATTTCTTATAGCCAACTTGCTAAATTTGACCCTATTTTTCTTACCAAACACGTAGTAGTCACGAAATCCCAATGATTATCCTTTATACCGTTTTAACAAATCTCCATTTTCTAAAAACATACAATATTCTTTCACTCATGTGACCTACAGTCAAATGATAATATTGATTATGATACTTCCGACTTTGGGTATTACTCCCTGATGATGTTACTGCTTTATCGCCCATACCAATACACATTGGCAAATGTAAAACCACGTATGCAAATTGCATTTCATACACATCTTTGATCCCTTTGTCACTTTTATTGCACCGTCGTCTACATGATACTTGTAACCATGAAAGTCTAGTGTCCCAGGAGATATAAAGTTTATCTTTAACCCAATAACATGCCTGCACGTTACGATTCTAACAACCCTATCTAAAATTCTGATATTAACGTTATCGATTCCACTAATAGGTAACGAATGATTATTTCCTATATCGATATATTTATTTATTGCCTTGTAAGTATTGAACCACTATTTAAACTGATACATGTGATAAGTATCGCTGGTATCGAGTACCCAACAATTTTTCCAATAGTCTGAACTTGCAGACAACATATCTCATGTACCATTATTTTCACTATAATCAAAATCGTTCACACCTTCTGCTAGGTTTGCAGTATTTTCCTTTCGATTTCTATTCTCACCTTACAGTTTTGGACAATCTCTCTTATAATGACCTTGCTCACTGTATTCATAACTGTTTGATTTATTGTCTCTTGATTCATACATCAAGTTCTTCTTTTTTGGAAAACTCTCCTTGTTGATAGATTTTTCCCATAGTCATAAAACCTGCCCCTTCTGCTTGATTGTCTAGCTGCAACTATCTCAACTCTTTTGATTTTCAGCACCCCTTTGATATCCATCAGAGATAACGTATCCTACTATACATTACATATCCATAAACTTCTCATATGAAGTTTGGAACGATCTCAATACAAACAAATCTTGACCTTCATCTTCAATGATGATATCAATGTTCTCCAGATCCAAAATAATTATTTAAAGTTATCTAGGTGTTCAGTTGTGGATATGCATTCTTCCAATCTAATAATGAAAAAATGTTTTTTCAAGTATAACTTGTTTATGACTAATTTCTCTATGAAAATTTCTCCCAGCTTCTTCCTTGCGTAGGTAGTTTTCTTCTCACCATTAATCTCACGAAGAATATTATCATTTATACTCATTAGAATCAAACATAAATCCCTTTCTGTGAAGATATTTCTTTTCATTATCTTTCATCTAATCTAGTAATTTAATCTCCACGGAGTTCAACAACCCTTGTAGTACCAATAAAGATTTCAACTTAATATTCTATAATTCAAAGCTCGATCTCCGATCAAATATTTTAATTTTGTATTTTGTTAATGTAGACACCATTGGAAACCTTAATTGCAAAACCCAAAGCTCTGATAATAATTTGTTATGAATCACTATGCAATATATCAAAAATGGCTCAAACACAGAACTAAATAGAGAACATGAAAGAAAATAACAAATGATTTTAACGTGGTACGCCAGAGATAAAAGTTTCACTATGATTTAAAGGGTTACATATTTTCATATGTATTTTTGTATAGTCATAGTAATCTTTTTATAGAGAATAAATAGACTTACTAGATGATGGTTCCAAAAATATTTGGATCCTAATTTGGTTCGTTAAATGGTGGAGGGTCTGACACGTGGAAATGTAGAGAGAGAAAATAGATAGATAAAGTATTAATATAATTTGTCCAATTTCCTAAAAAAGGGCTTCCTTATATAGTAGTCGTGGTGGGCCTATATTTTCCCAAGTGATCCCTCTAATTATATTTTTGTTCTTTTACATCTCTAATTCTTTATTTTTCTTCTACTTGAGAACAGAGGTCATATTTTCCTCAAATTATTTATCACAATTTATATTTAATTGCACATTATTGGTTTGGATATTTATTATCGGGCCGTAAAGCAGTTAAAATTTTTACAGCCTTATCAGTAGCCCCCAAGTCTTCACATGCGAGGATATGAGGACTCTCTTGCTTGGGGTCGGGAAACTTTTTTGCATGGATTGAATTTGGTCTGATCGCATTTGTATTCGGGTTGGGAGCAAAACCGAACCCTGTAACTACCCACACTTAGCTTGGCATGAGCTTGTCATCGGGAATATGCTTTTTAGTTGATGCCCTACCAAGCTCGCCAAGGAGGGAGATGGCGATGTGCCAACCTTTTGTTTCCTCTGGCCTGACTCGTTTCTTCTGTATTTTGGAGATTAATTTTATTTAGGTTGGGCCATGATGGGTCGTATCAAAAGAAAAGATAAAACAACTGAAAATTGATCACATTGAATCTACCAAGGTAACTTTTCAGAAGCTAAAAGAATATGCTCGGAAGAATTCGAATCGAGCATTACATCGTTGTTCCATAAACACCAATCTAATAAACAACAACCTTTGGAAATGCTTGAACAAACCGCTGACTGCTCAATAATTGCGACGACCACCCGATCTTGTTGATTTGGTGTTGAAGACTAACACTCATGATGACCATTTATTCCTTCCCAAACACAATAGGGCGCCTAATAAACGTGCTAAATTTGATGAAATTTTGGACCAAGAAGTAAAAGAAGAGGTTGAGGTCAATGAACATGAATACGCAACTGCTGGGGAACCAGAAAATACCGTGCTCCCTAGCGATCCTGAAGCCAGCGATGAAAAACCTCACAGCAACGAAAAAATACGAAACGACAAGGGCGAAAAAAGAGGAAGAATAACACTACTACTAAGGATATAATCAAAAGGTCCCAAGCGGTGAAGAGAAAAATTGACAAAAAACTTGGGGAGTTAAAGATTAGTATACACGTGACTGAAAAAACTATCCCAACGTTATTTGACCAGTATGAAGGGAAGGAAAAGATGGTCGAACCTGCCAGAGTGATCAAGGAGCAGCAACAAGCAAGAACCATTCTTTCTTAGGTGACGCAAATGTAAGAGTAATGCCAACGAAAAGTGCGGGCAAAGAAGAAGTAAGCAAATGTTTCCTAGAAATACACTGTCCTGGTGTTTCTAGAGGTACAAATGTTGCGGTATGAACCTCGTCGGGTGGCTCTCTCCTACCGGTCCTCACGTCTGGAAATGGAAGAGAGAAGAGCAGGGCAACTTGTCTGTGAGCTGTCAGATGATAATAAGCGCTTGTCTGATTTGGAGAATAAACTACCATAGAAAAGTGATTGTTATAAAAAAACTTGAACGAGAAACCAAAAAGGCCAAAACCCGGGCGGAGTCAGCTGAGGCTGATCTGCAAACTCTTCGGGAGAAAAAAAGAGTGGGCGAAAACCCAGAGCCAACAAAATCAAATCACTTAAAATCTGAACAGTTCCTTATCAAAATTCAAGAATGATCGAGATAATATGGCTCGTATCATAGCCGCGCAAAAAAATCAATACTAATTCCTCTGCCGACTAGTTATAAAAAAATGACAAGGATCTTTCCGAAGTTCGGGCAAAGAGCAAGGAAGAAAACAGTAGATTCGCTGCTTCTTGCAAAACGATCATGGAATAGGAGGTGGATGGTGCGAAGTCCACTTATGTCTTGGACTTGCACAACCAATATCCCTGATTGCCACCGGGCTCAATATGGATGGATGTCTCGAAGGAAGATCGTCCTGCTGGAATTGTGTGCAAAGATGACGAGCCCAGCAATGCAGAAACCTCTGACGACGATCTCGACAATGGTGTAGTTTAATTAGTTTGTTGTTGTTTTGAATTTGTTTATGAATGTTGTCCTTCATGGGTGTGCTTAAATTATTGTGTTCGCTTGCTTTGTAATACTTGTGTGTTTGGGTAAAAACACTGATGTTAATCACGTTTCCAGTCACAAATAAAAATCATTTCCCGATACATAATTTTCATAAATTAGTCATCAAATAATGTAGATCAGTTATAACTGAAAGACCTTTAAGGTACGGGTTGAATAACGTAAATCAGTTACGACTGGAAAACCTTTAAGGTCCTGACTGGATAACGTAGATCAGTTCTGACTGAAACACCTTTAAGTTCTGGACTAAGTAATGTAGACCAGTCACAACTGAAAAGGTTTTAAGGTCTGGACTGGATAATATAGATCAGTTACGACTGAAAAAACTTTAAGGTCCGGACAATGTGATGTAGATCAGTTACAACTCACAAAACTTTAAGGTCCAAGCTCTGTTGATCAACCGTAGTTGAATTTTTTATGATTTCGAACCTAATAATAGTATATATCAACTCATCACTTGAAAACGTTATAGGCTCCAATTTTAATTTCGCGTAGATCAACCGTAGTTGAAAAATAATATTTATATGTTCGGGACCATCCTGCACACATATTATCAAAGGTTAAAGAAAAAGAAAATAAATCGGTTGCCATGGATACCTTGTTAAAACATCCTCGTGCCACTAGGGTAGGAAAAAGTATGTCCCCAATCAATAGTTTCTCAGCCGAGGTCACTGCATCCATTCCATAAACTAGGGCGTAAGAGGATTCTTGGGTTGCTTTTCGGGGCGTTGTTTGGTATGCCCATAGAACTTCCTGTAGGTAATCTGGCCATTTCCCGGCCTTCCCTTCTAAATTCTTTTTGAGACCGTCAAAGATTTTATTGTTTGTTACCTCGAATTTTCTGTTACCTTGTGGGTGGAAAGACGCCGTAAAAAATGTTGAATACCGTGAGATGAACCGAAATTTCTCACTTCGTTGGTGTCAAACTGAGGTCGTTATCTATAGTTAGACGCTGAGGAATCCCATACCAACAGCAGATATTAGACCAAATAACCTTGATTACATCTTTAGCTTTTGTCCCAGATAAGGGTTCGGTTTCGACCCACTTAGAAAAATAATCGACAACAACCACTATCAATTTATTTCCCCTAGATGTCATAGGAAATGGTCCGACCAAATCGATCCTCCATCTATTAAACGGGAGTCCTTCCAAAATGGATTCTAGTGGTGCGCCTACGGTGTGGATTATGTTTGCGAATTTCTAACACGTATCATATGCCATAGGAAATGGTCCGACCAAATTGATCCCCCATCTGTTAAATGTGAGTCCTTTCGAAATGGATTCTAGTGGTGCGGCTGGGGTATGGATTATGTTTGCGAATTTCTGACGCGTATCACATATTTTAACCATGTTCTTATCGTCGGCCGCTATTGTTGGCCAGTAGAAACTCGACAACAAGACTCTGCTGATTAATGCTTTGATACCGCAAATGACCGTTCCTTTTACATCACGAAGTTCAAACAAAATTATCTAAGATTCGTTGATCCTCACACCTTAACAATATCCTGCTGAAAGATTTGTTGTAAAGAACATTACCCAACAACAAGTATCCCCGAGGCTTGTTTTGTATTTTCCTTGCTAAAAGTTTAGCCTCTGGTAGCACGTGCTCTGCTAGAAAATTTCAAAGATATTTCCTCCAATCCAGTTGATTTACTACTGACACCTGACAAGCTATCTCAAGACTGTTTTCAAACTCTGATCTTTTAATAATTGACGGGCTTTCTTGTGTAAGGATCAAAGGGTAGCCGTCGGTACACGTCATGGTTGCCAAGGAATTGATGACCATGTTTTTCGTTTTGTGGACGTGTTCGTAGCTGACTTTTTAAAATATGCTGCCAGAACCCGCAAGGCGGCCAAGTATTGGATCTGATGCTGTTTTCTTGCTCCCGACTGCCCTGATGCGTGATTTATCAGTAGTTTTGAATCACTTACTAAACAAACACGTTTTTCCCCCTGCAAGCGCTTCCTCATACTCAGCTTCGTTTTTTGAGGTCGAGAAGCCGAACTAGATTGCTTGGTGCATAGATATTCCCAAAGAAGTAGTAAGTGGAACACCTGCTCTGCATTCACCAACAGTTAATCCCCCGTCGGTCAGGACAATCCATTCTTCCATCTCATTTCTCTGCTCGACGTCCATTTCTTCTGGCCGGTTGGAATGGCCAAAACATCTGCCACGACTTGGCCCTTGGTAGCATTTCTTGGTTTAAACTTGATGTTGAAATCACCTAGTTCTACGGACCAATTGGACATCCGTCCTTAAACATCCGGCCGCTGCAACACACTCTTTAGAGGAAAAGACTTACGAACACCAATTATATGGCCTTGGAAGTAAAGGCGCATTTTACGTGCTGCAATTACCTAGGCCAGAGCTAGTTTTTTTAGTTTTAGATACGTTGTTTCAGCGTCCAATAAACTTTTGCTGACATAGTAAAATTCATGTGGAGTTGGGTCTTACTCGCAAATTTGTGCACCACTTACCACATGGTCTGATACTTCAATGTACAAAATCAAATTCTCTCGACACCGGTTTCGCTAGTAGAGTTGGGGGCGATAGCTAGTCTTTAATTCCAATAAAAGCCTCAGTACATGAAGGTGTCTATGAGAATGACTTAACATTTCTGTAAACTTGGAAAAATGGTGCACACTTGACAGAGGATCTAGATATGAACCTCTTTATAGCTGTTAATCGTCCGGTCAGGATTTGGACTTCCTTAACGTTCCTCAAGGGTGCCATGTTACTCAAGGCTTTCAATTGTATTGGATCAACTTCAATTCTTTTTTCACTGACCAAGAAACCCAAAAATTTCTCAGATTGGACACTAAATGAACACTTCTCCGGGTTTAATTTGAGATTTATTCTTCGGCAAGATGGTCCTCATCTTTCCCGCTCTTGACAAACATGCCATCGATATAAAATTCTATATTCCTCCCGATCTGACCTTCAAAAGCTTTGTTCACCAACCTATGATATGTTGCACCCGTATTATTTGAACCAAAATACATAAATTTGTAGCAATACAAATCAATTACGGTTATATAAGTCGTGCTTTTTTTATCGTTCGGGTTCAATTTTATCTAGTTGTAACCGGTGTAAGCGTCCATGAAAGATAATAACTTATTCCCCGTGGAATTCACCAACTGATCAATTCTCGGTATCGAGAAAGGATCTTAAGGACATGCTCAGTTGAGATCGGTGAAGTCCACGCACATTCTCCATTGACCACTACTCATTTTAACCAAAACAGGGTTAAACGTCCACTGCGGGTATCTCAAATCTCTTATATGTCCAACCTTAATCAGTCTTTCCACCTCTGAAAGGATTGCCTCAGCTTATCTGGAGAAAAGGCTTTGCCCTTCTATGCAATGGGTCAGACATTTCGACTCACTGCCAAACAATGAAAAATTAGATTGTCTGAAACACCTGTCATGTCATCCGAGCACCAAGCAAAAAGGTAAAATATTTATTTTAAAAATGAAATTAACCTTTCCCGAAAACTAACGGACAAGTTTGTTCAAATCTTCAGAACGCTTCCTTTGGTAAACTCATATTTTTCACAACTCTCATTTGTTGAGAACAAACCCGGGGCCTCTCTGGGATTGTCTACAGGTTTCAAACCCGAAACCGGCCATTCTAATTGCTAATCCTTTGCTTGCATCATTTCCTCATCACCTTTAGTCACCAGAGCAACTCAGTAACATTCTCGCGTGGCTTTCTGACTACTTTTAACCACGCAAACATTATCCCCAATCACGTACTTTAAGTATTGATGAACCACAGACGTTACCGCGTGCATCCTCAATAGCCAGAACCTGCAAAATATTGCATTATGAGAGGTCGACACGTTCACGACCACAAACAGCTCTGTTACCTTGTTTTTAAATGGACCACAACCCAATTGTACTAAACCTTAAAAGTCTCCAACCACCTCGGCAGTCAAACCTGTGAAGCCCACGATTGTTTTGGTCGATTTTAGAATGACCGTTGGCTTCTTAAATTTCATGTAGGTGGTCAAGAAAATTATGTTTTCCGAACTCCCGGTGTCAACCAGGATTCTTCGTAATTCATCTCCCGCAATTGCAGCCACAATAATCACTGCGTCCTCGTGCGGTCCTGTAATGTCCCTCATATCATCATCGTCAAAACAAAGGATATGAGATGGGCGACTGTACAAATACAGAGATGTTCTAGCCTTTAGTTAGGTAGCTAAACTACAATGTGCCTTTTTCGGGAAGCGTTGGTAATTCCTACCATCTAATCATCTCCAAAAATGGCTAGAGATTCAAAAAATCTACACAAACTACTAACCTTTCATGGTTTCCTCCTCTATTTCACCAATTATGTTTCGATCCTTATCAGGATCCAAATACTCGGTTGATATGTCAAAGAGGGTGGTAACCTCCGAAATGGCCATCGTTGTCTCGGGCTTTGGTACCGTTATGGTTTCTTTAGAAGTCGTGCTTTGTTCTACTTGCTTCTTCACATAATTAGTCAACTTCTCGTTTTCAATTAACAATTGTATTTTCTTCTTCAGAGCGATATAATTTTGTGTGTCGTGTCTTACCTCTTCATGATATCTGCAATACTGGTTATTACGATTTTCCTAGGGAATTTGGATCGGGAAAGGCTTGCGGAAGTGTACATTATTTTTAGTCTTTTCGAAGTCAGTTGACACATATTCGGTTAGATCAGTAAAATGTGTCAGTTTGACCCACTTGTTTGAAATGTGTCGACTGATTATCTGGTTGCTGAGTTTAGCCCGCTGTGGCTGAGAACCCGACGTCTTTGCCGAGTAAGACGGTACCGCTGGTAATAAAGTACGTATTGGTTGAGGCTAAGAAGCAGAGCTAAATTTCAACAAGTTCTGCTTGTATGCATGACCGTAGCTTGCACACTTTGCTGAATTTGTGCTGCTAGTTCATACGGTTCTGTTTCCTCGATCAGGATCTGCTTTTCGACTTGGGCTAGATGAGCAAAAAAGGTGAATGCATGCTTCTTAATTACTGATTGCTTCATAGGACCAGGAAGCAGCCCCAATCTATAATATGTTAAAACCACACTTCCTTCACGATGATCGAGATCGGTTTTGGTAGTTACGAAGCGCCAGGTATAATCTCTCAGACTCTCTCCCAGCTTTTATCGAAAATTTACAATTGTGTCACCATTAGCTCGGAAATTCTTACTTCCGATAAATTGTTGTTTGAATATTACCCAGAACATACTGAAATTATTTATACAACCTTTGGGTAGTCGGTTGTACCATTTTGAGGCTCGGTCTTTAAAAGTCATTGAAAAATCCCAACAAAACAACTTGTCGTCAAATCAAAGCTCAACATGAAATTCTTGAATGCCTCTAAATGATTAGCTGGGACTTTTTTCCCATCATACTTGTCAAACTTTGATATATCAAATCGCTGTGGGAGATGTCCAGACATAATTTTTTCAGACAGCGGGGACGGTATCTAATTGTGCCCAAATCCAAAAGTGTCACTCCCTAGAACTTTCGTATGCATCCCATATAAACCTTCCTCATTTGGCTTAACGAAATGACTCTTGATCCTGTACCCAGTTTGACTTCCCGACGGGAGTTGGACCTGTGAGACAGTAACTTGCTCGCATTTACTAATCGTGAGCACTCCTTTCTTTTCCACTGAGTCTGGGGTCCTTTTATCAATACTATTTGCAGTTTGTCTCAACACCCTGGCAGGGCAAAACTTAAAGTGCCAAGTTTCAGGATTTTTTGTAAGTGTCTGACACTTTATTTTACCTCAAACTCCATGCTCCGGAGACGGTGATTCATCAGAGGTATAGTTAGTAGAGTCATTGTAACCTTGGTTAGAGCGGTGTTTGATTTTTTTCTCTGTCTCGTTACTCTTCTTTAACAATCGGTGCTTATTCCGTGGATATCATTCTTCCTTCACTCTTCGTCAAAAGAATCCTCCCTATCATCATCAAACGATCGCTCCTTACAATTACCTTCTTTACTGATTTTTTCAGTCAGATCCATTTCCTTTTCGGTATTGAGCTTAGATACGTCTTCTAACAACTGCTTCCTAGCCATGATAAGAATCCTTAAGCTCCTTGCTTCCAACAAATTTCCTCGGGAAAGCAACCCAAAAAATATCAATTTTTTTATCTATCCATAAGGGAGACTATTGTACCATTTGAGGGCACTTCCCTTGAAGGTTTGAGAAAAATCCCTATATAGCAGTTTGTTATCATCATCAAAGTTCATCATAAAGTTTTTAAATTGTTCAAGATGATTGTCTGGATCTTTACTTCCATCATACTTTTCCATCTTAGAACTATCAAATCTTTTAGGAAGATGGCCGAAAATTATTTTTGAGGACAGAGGTGATTGCCTCCAGTTTTGGCTACGACTAAACACAGTATCCTCATTCGGAGTAGCAAGAATACTGGGTTTAAATTGGAAAGAAAATGGATCAATAAGTAAATGACCAATACTCTGATCAGCTAAACCCTTCATTTTTCCTTGATACGTTTTTAACCCGCCATGTTATCCCTTTTTCTTGAATGTTTCTTGATCATTCATATTTTTTTCTTTAATCGTATTTTATCACTATTAGATGAGACTGACTCTTTAAGCTCCGAATCATTAGATGAAAAACTAGAATATTCTAATGTGGAACTCTCCATTTGTTTGGATAGATGCATTTTCTTGGAGCTGAGATGAGTCTTTAGGGACTGCTCATTTTTACCATGATTATCAATATGGTGGAGCGCTGACGCACCGAATGTTTCTTTAATTCCTTTATCTTCTTGTTTTTGGGCCATCAAAGCCTCAATTTCATCCATCAATTGATCACGCTCCTCTTACATAGAATATTATTCATTGCCATTATAATTAACATGAGACACAGCTCATTATTTTCTTCACTAATTCCACCTCTGGAAGTGAAGTATTCTTTGCATTCGGATCCATCCGAACTGGCTTTTTTTACTAGTTTGTAATTTGAAGTTCAAGCACCGTCACCTCCCACTATGGTCGCCATTTTGGTGAGGATAATTTGTGATTAAAGGGTATTTTGGGAAGTTTGTAAGTTGAATCTTATTTTTTTTGGGTAGTGAGTAGTGAACAAATGAGATGAGTGCTTGTATTTAATGTTATCTAGAAAAATTCCAACCTATTAAATGAAGTTGGTTAGGGGATTCATACTATTTCTTTGACCCATGAGCCTTATGGATTGGATCTCGGATCTGGTTCAGTCTTAGCACACAGTTGAGTCATGTATTCTCTGGTCGGATATATTTTTAGTTTGCTTGGTCTAAGATATACCTGAACTGCCCCTCCAGTTTTTACAAGAATATCCTCCCAAAATTTTCTGATCCTATCAAATATCACACTTTTTATTTTGTTTGACGATGATGATTTAAGAAGTATAAATGGACCTCATGAAGATGAGTGGTGATCGGTGTGAAAATAATGGGAATAGAGATTTGAATAATATTAATTGATATAGGGAGCTCAGAAAATGTGATGTTTAAATCAACGTATGATAAAATGCATAATCCACCTGAAATTCTCCAATATGAGCGCACTATAATTAGTTTCACCGGAGTAACAATGCAAGTAACCAGAGAATTCGAAGGAGAGGTTTTGTCAGGAAGATGTTCTTTCAGTAAAATAAATTTAATTCTTGTTTATGGTAGTGGAATGTTTGACCAACTACAGTGTACAATTTTGTACGTCTTAGTTATCAAGGATGTATGTTGTTGTTTCAATTGTTTCAAGAGTGTTTGAAATATATAATTGGTGATCGCGTCGAAGTAATTCGAAGTGATCAGCATGTGGAAAAAGAATTTTATACAACAACTTTACATTATAAAAGGTCTATTTATAGTGACCAAATGACTGAATAACAATTAAGAAGGTTGACTTTGGGTGCGGAATGAGTGGCTAATCCGAGGGAAACCTCGAGTCCTTTAGTACTGGTTGAATATATCGATTAATATATGTTTCCAAATGAGAAATCTTTACGAATAGGGACATTACTATCACCTACTTTACGCTACCAATTGTTACATTTGTTTTCTGATAACATGGATGTTTTTGCTTGAAAAACCAATAGTGTAGTAGGGATTCCATCTGAGGTAATATGTCACAACTTGGCTTTAAATACAAAGGTCAAGCCTATTATTCCAAAGAAAAAATTGTAGCATAAATCATTTATCTAGGGTCAGACATATATGAGATGCACAATATCCACTAGGGACTGAAAATCCAGTTTTAGTAAAAATAAAGAACGAAAAATAGAGAAACTGTGTTGACTTTACAGATTTAAACATGGCATGTCCTAATGATCCATTTCATATCCCACGAATTGATCAAATTGTTGATTCAACATCGGGGAATAAAATCCTTTATTCATGGATGCATTTTTTAGTTATAATCAGATTCAGATGAACCCGAAGGATCAAGAAAGTACAACATTTATTACTGGTAGAGTATTGCATTGTTACCGAGTTATGCTATTTGGTCTTACGAATGTTGGGGCAACATATCAAAGATTTATAATGATGATATGCTAGTTAAAAGTTCAACATATGCTGAACACTTAAAATACTTGGTGGAAACATTTTTTAATCTTAGGGATATTCAATTAAAGTTAAATCCAGAGAAATGAACCTTTGGTGTAAGGTCAAGAAAGTTCTTGGGATATATTAAAAGTGAAAAGAGAATAGAGGTTGATCGTAATCAATTAAAATATTTAGTATAAATGACTTCACCTCGTACAATTAAATAAGTACAAATTTTAACAAGAAAGTTGGGTGCTCTAAATAGATTTATCTCTCGATTTTCTGACAAATGTGCTCCTATTTTTCCAATTTTTGCGTCGACGAAATGAATTCATGTAGACACCAGAATATGAAGTGGCATTTTTAATATTAAAGAGCATTTGTTATCACCTAAAACATTATCCAAACCTTGAATATGAGAGCAATTATTCTTGTATGTAGTGGTGTCGGATTTCGTTGTTATTGTTGTGTTGATAAGCGAATAGAGTGGAACTTCTAAGCCACTTTATTATGTGAGAAATATTTCATTGGCGTCAGAAACAATATACTCAAGGCCTGAGAAGTTGGCTCTGGCCTTGGTGATGACTTCTAGAAAAATGCGCCCTTATTTTCAAGCTCAAACAATTGTTGTTCGAACTTATTTTTCATTGTAGAATGATTTACAACGACCAGATATTTCTGGCAGAATGACTAAATGGTTGATTGAGTTAGAGGATTTTGATATAAATTTTTCTCCTCAAACATTTATAAAGGCTTAAGCTCTAGCTCATTTTTTGGTTGAATTTCACCCAAACCGGTCCGATGAGGAAACCGTTAAACAATTATTTCCAATAGATTCAGTATGGGTGTTTTGAACAGATGACGGTTCTAGTATATTATGATCAAGTTCAGGGGTACAATTATTGCTTCTTCTCGAGAAGCTATGTATCAGGCCATTCGATTTGGATTTCATGCCTCGAACAACGAAGCTGAGTACGAGGCTTCTTTAGCAGGTTTAAGGATTGCAAGTATTTATGGGTCAAAAATATTTTAGTTGGAAACAAATTCGCATTTATTAGTAAATCATATGACAGCGATATCTGAAGCTAAGAAATACCAATTAGTTTTATATCTTTATGAGCTTCGAGGTTTAAATAGTTTTTTTAATGAAGTGGTTGGTGAACACATTAGTCGATGGGATAACAGAGTTGCAGATGCTTTAGCAACCATCGCATATACAGAGGATTATCCTTTGATATTTTTACAAGAAAGTCCTTCAATTTTGTCAATATCAGAAAAATGTAAGTATTATGAGGAGGCTTTCGTTACTATACAAAATGTTCAAGGCGACTGGCGGTTTGAAATAAATGAGTTTTTACTTAGAGGAACATTGCCTCAAGATGTCAAGTTATTTCAGCGGTTGAACTATAAAGCTCATGGTTATACAGTACTGGACGGAGTGTTATATAAGAAGTCTTTGAGTAGACCATTATTACAATTTTTAGATAAGAATGAGTCCAAGGAAATTTTATTTGAACTGCATGATGGAGAAGGTTATGCTCATTGTGGGTCTAAGGCTTTGACGATGAGGGTTTTGTTGGCATGCTACTATTGGCTTTCAATTATAATTTATGCTAAACATTTGGTACGATGATGTGATACTTGTCCATGATTTGCTAATTCTATCCATAAAATGCCACTACCACTTATCTTAATTTTTGAAGCAGTTCCCTTTGATATATGGGGAATATATCTAGTACTGTCATTGTCCATGGCTTCGGGAGGACGATAAAAAATCATTATGGCAGTAGACTATTTTTGAAGTGGGCTGAGGCTAAGCCATTGTCATGAACAAGAGTTAAAGATGTTACCAAGTTTATTTTAAATAATATTTGCTTTCTTTTTGGAGTTCCTCAAAAAATTACAACGGATAACGGCTCTTAGTTTAACAATAGAGAAATGACTTCTTTATGCAATTTGAGAGAAATTATACAGTATTTTCAACAAATTTTCATCCTCAAGAAAATGGACAGGTGGAAGTAACCAACATGTCTATTGTAGAAGGGTGAAAGAAAAATTTGACATGTGTTGCTGGGAAATGGCCTAGTTATTTACAAGAGGTATTATGGGCTTATAGAATAGCACCTTGAAAAGCTACTCAGGAAACTCTTTTTGCCTTAATATATGGAATAGATTTGTGAGACCTTTAGAATCAACTTTAATATCTTACATAATACTTCATTATTCTAAGGATACAAACGCGGAGACAATAAGAACATAACTCGATTTAATTGAATAATAAAGGGTTATAGCTCATCTAAATTCAACTCATTATCAAATTTGATGAAGAGTCATTATAATTTGATGGTGAGAAGAAGATATTTTAACGTGGGAGACAGGACGTTGAGGAGAGTATTCTTACATACAAAGGATAAAAGGTTAGGAAAAACGAATCTGAACTATGAAGGTTATTATTCAGGGATAGAGCAAATTAAACTAGGTACGTATCGCCTCCAGGATAAAAAGGGGAGACTCTTAAAACACCCATGGAACATTGAGCATTTGAAGTTGTATTGGGAGTATTTTTTTTATCTTTTACTTTAATGATATTATAGTTTTATTGTTTGTATAGTTTGTACAAGTGGCATACTCTTTCCTTTCCTAGTGACTCGAGAAGATTTTAATGATGTGCCACATCCATATTCAAAGTTATAAATGAAGTTCTTTTTATTGGCCAACATTCGTTTTTTATAGTAAAATTTAAGTTACTTTGAGAGTTAAACAAAGACTGATCATCTTTGGGGTAATTTACAAAAAAATTATTCAAAGTGCTAACGTCCATTTAAAAAATTGTTCGAAGTGCCAATTTGAGAGGTGATATTATTTGAAGTGCTAAGTTCCATTTAAAGCATTATTCCAAGTGTCAATTTGAATGAATATATTATTTAAAGTTCTAACGTCCATTTCAATAATTGTTCGAAGTGCTAATTTGAGTTGCGATATTATTCAAAGTGCTAACGTTCATTTAAAGCATTGTTCGAAGTGAAAATTTTAGTGGTGATGTTATTCGAAGGGCTAACGTCCATTTAAATTATTAATTCGAACAAATAATTTTAGTGTCATACAAATTCTAAGTATTAACATCTATTTAAGAGCATGGTTCAATATCTTATATCACGCAATGTGAAATTTGAGGCGATAAACGTGTGATGAAGTGATTTTGATTGCAAGAGATGACAAACAAAATGAGGTCATTATACTTGGAATTTCTTCAACCAACCAAAAAATTTAATACAAGTTCTAGATGTTTAAACAACCACAAATATCAACAGTCAATTAGCATAGTATGCATAAATACTACGAACAACAAACAACAATAAAATAAAAATAATCACCACGGACATCAGCGATTCAACAAAAAAGGTTCCAATATAATACCACTTCCTAATTCTCCTCGCCATCGTTGGGAGTATATTGATCACCACTTCCTAGCTCCCTTATTAATCTGAGGCATCTTCATCATACTCAGTTTGGTTTCTTCGGATGATTCATTTGGGATAGTCACAAAATCCTCTTTAGGGCAAAGTTCTACTGGAATTAAATTTCAACATTCGCATATATTTTCCCTCGGAAATGCTCTATGAAATTCTAGAAACAAAGAGACCCTTGTCTGTTCTTCAGTTGTTTTGATAGTAGTAAGGTTATTTTCTCCACTTTGGTCTACTGCGACTTTGATGGCAAAGTGTTTTTCTTCCTCGGATTTTGTTTTGAATATTCTAAATCTTCAACTGCTTTCTTCATTTCTCTCTCACTTTTGTCGAACAACTTCTTCTGAGATGACTACTTCGTATGTTCCTTGGTTAGCTCAGCCTCATGTTTTTACTTGAGATCGTCTAGTTTAGTTTGATGTGTAGACTTCAATTTTTCTTTTTCTTCGTCATTAATTGAAACCAAACAACGTTTGATTTGGATGGCTCTCTTGAGAAATATTGATATGTCAGCCTGCAAGGCTTGGAATTGTTCAAGGAGGTTTTGGTTGCAAATGTCTCTCAACCTTGCACTATAATTAGCTTCCCTTTTCCAAAAGATCATATCTTTTGCGAGATTCGCCAATTTACTTTACACCGATTTGACCTCTTCGCATAGTTGTTTGGCTGTATCTTCGAGGCCAGTGAAATGTCACAGTATATTTAACATTTACTCCCCGGCAGGATGAGGAGGATAATTTTCATACATGGCAAGAGTAGTTGTGGAAGATACATGAGGAGGATTGGAACTTAGACTATATAAAAAATTGGGATCTTTAATTTGATGTCCTATTTGTGCTATGCTGTTTTGGATTTCTAGAATTTGAGGGTCCATGTCCTTACAAATATCTTGGATTTTATACTCACCAATAGCGTCCTCGCCAATCATATTCTCTGTACCTTGGTTGTCTATTTCAAAAAAATTATGTCTCTCTTCTATTTCCTCGACATGTGGGATTGGATCTTGAGAACACACATTAACGATATTTTATGTGACAACTGTTGGATGAGTCTTCAAAGAACTTTTCTTTTTTATCGAAACGACAGTTTTCTTCCTTTTTCTTGAACACTCAGATGGAGCTCCTTCTTTGGTGTTGGGGGGGGGGGGGGGTTAGCATCACTCGTTTTCCTTTTCATTTTCCTTTTACTTTTCTTTAGCTTCGGATCCGTGGAGGAGCTAACTTTCACTTTTTTCTTCTTTTTCTTTGAAGGCAAGTGGCTCTGCAATCTATTCCGTACGGGTAGTATGACGCATACATCGGAGATGCTAGCCTTTTCACAACATCTCCTGGATTGGGGGGCTCTATTACTTTGTTAGTTGGGATGACAGAATCCGGAGAGATCATCCATAGATGGCTCATAAAAGAATCAGAGGTAGGAATGCATTATAGAATTCATTACACCATGCTTTTTCTGCCCACTCATATAGTTTGGCAAATGTGTATTTGGCAACAGCTTTGTGAATTTTATGTCGCCTCATAATTTATACATGGAACAATAATACATAAAAGATTTAAAACATAATTATAATCCAAGGAAATAAAATGTGCTTGTATCACTTACTAGTAATTTTCCCAAATGATTCTCCTCAGAAATCTCTTTCCCATTCTCCTAAGCTCTAGAGATAAAGAAACTGGATGCCGACGGAATGTTACTAGGAATGACCACCTAGCTCTCACTTCATCAACACGCCTTGAAATTCTAGGCGGCTGAACACCATCCCTTCCGTACAGGAATTACATCTGGCATACCAATGCCTCGCATTACCTTTTACCCCCCTCTAGAATGTGCATGTTACCAGCTTCAACTGATGCCCTCATCAAAAATTGATCTTCCAACTCAGTCCATGGACACATTTTTCTGCTTGATTTATCAACTAATTTACACTTTAATGTGAATAAGGCTTCTATTTATAGACAATTTTGTTGCAGATAACGTAATCGGAATATACGAATGAAAATGTAACACGTGTAAAGTAAGAAACGAAAAACTCCCGCTCATTCTCAAAAATAAAAAACTCCCGCTAATTCTCAAAAACTAAAAACTCCCGCTCATTCTCAAAAACTAAAAAATCCCGCTCATTCTCAAAAATCAAAAACTCCCGCTCATTCTCAAAAATTAAAAACTCCCACTCGTTATCAAACAACAAAAACTCCCGCTCATTCTCAAAAATTAAAAACTCTCGCTCGTTATCAAAAATCAAAAACTACCGCTCGTTCTCAAAATTCAAAAAATCCCACTCGTTCTGGAAACTCAAAAAATCCCGCCAAACTTTACTTCCCTATATAAAGGGACTCCAAAACCTTTTACATTCATAAAAACTTCTCAAACATAAACAGTTTAACAAATGTAGTTTACTCCTCATAAAGACTACCATTTGCTTGAGGCGGTGAAGATTTCCCGCCGAGAGATGGGGGAAGATACTAGCAATGTTTTTTTAATCGAGTGCTTTGTAAGATGTACTATGGCTACGACCGTTTACAAACTGGAGGTCTCCTCGTGCGCAACCATGAACAAATCAAGCAGAGGTACCTTTTATGTAAACCGCTCCAGTGTTTTTTGTTTTTTCCATATAAAAGTAAGCAAGAAGCGGTCGCCGTCTGGAACATGACGATGGTAGACTACATCACTAGGGATATGGTAGTGTATCTTCTAGATAGGATTACGGAAAGGGAGGAGGGGGTTGATTCTGACGACAACTTGGGATATGACTTCGATGATTGAGCATTTTGGTTGTTGGCATCTCGTTTTTTAATTATTTTCTTATGTTTGTTTAAGTTAAGGTGTTAACTTGTTGTTTTCGTCTTTATGTATTTCCTTCAAGTGTACTTGTTATTTTCCCCTTTTTAATGGTATTTTACTCCAACAAATGTATAAACCGCGTTATTTAGGCCATAATATATTAGGGTTTGTGTCGCATGAGACGGGTGCCAAAGAAGGTCGCATTTTGGTCGTGCGATATAAGCCCTCTGTCTGAAAAACAGAGCCAAGATTTTAGCCTTGCGTCGCATGAGACAGGGGCCAAAGGCAATCGCACTTTGGGCGTGCGATAAAACCCCTCTGTCTTAAAAACAGGGCCAAAAGTTTGGCCTAGCTTCACACGCGACGGGCCCCAAAGACAGTCACATTTTAGGCGTGCGACATATGCCCTCAGTCTGAAAGTCAGGGCCAAAGTATTGGCCTTACGTCGCATGCGACTAGCACCAAAGCCAGTCGCATTTCGACCCTGCGATATATGCTCTATGTATGAAAATCGGGGCCAAAATTTTAGTCTTCCGTCGCTTGAGACGGGCCCGAAAATCCGTCGCGTGCGACCGGTGTTCTATTTGAACTAAAAACTAACATTTTAAATAATCACATCAACTATAATACATCAAACGTTAGTAGGGATTTTCCTACTATATTACATCAAAATTACATCAACTATATTACATGAAACGTTTGGCAAAATAACTTAAAATGTTGTACAAAAGCATTTCAAACGTCGTCTCTAGTCAAATCTGTTACATGTGGTTTTTCGTTCAAGTTGATTTTCCTTGCGCGAATTATTTGTGTAAATTTTTTGAACCGCCGGTAGTAGGGATGCGCCCATGGATTCGCTTCTTCGGTTGCATAAGCGACCCAACAAGGGTATAATGGAGGTAACAGTCCATCGAGTGGAGTAGTAATCCAGA
Organism: Limnanthes douglasii subsp. nivea; assembly: GCA_036936605.1. Classification (NCBI taxonomy): domain Eukaryota; kingdom Viridiplantae; phylum Streptophyta; class Magnoliopsida; order Brassicales; family Limnanthaceae; genus Limnanthes; species Limnanthes douglasii. The sequence goes on along the minus strand of JAUPFV010000001.1, from coordinate 213,463,966 downwards.
AGAAAAAAGAATAAATAAATGCATTAGTAATGATAGCGAAAGAAATTTGGTATACCATGCATTGATACCTTGTCGCGATGACTAGTCCAATGTCCAAAAATTTCATCCAATAGTGGCTACTAGGGTTGGTCTTGAAGTAATCTATTCTATGTACCAAATCGTCAAACACCTTCGGTGAACCATATACATCCAACCAACATGCACGGTTGTCCCGCAACTCCTTCAACAACTCGCGTCTAACATCCTCTCATCTATCTTCGTTGTTGTATATTGAATGCGCTACGGAACGATATCCGCATTATCCGTCCGAAAGAACGTCAACTAACTTTAAAATGTAAGTGTGTAGAAAGGCCGGGATGCAATTCGGATATAATGTTAACTTCTCATCCTTAACAATTTACTTAGGCCTTCTAACTTTCTTTTTTGCTAATGGAAGTTTGGGTGGTACAATGGGAACCACGTTGGATGCGGCCGTGCTCCCTAACGTGTTTACGGGTGTACTACCTACCGAGTTAGCTGGAGTACTAGCACTAGCGGTTTGTTCAATGGGATATTCCCACAAACTAGGGTTCCGTTTAGTCGATTTATCAACGCCTCCCATTGGTCTACCCTTAACTCTAATCGCTTCTTTATGATCTTGAATATGACTTGTCTCGGGCCTCAATATTTGCATTACCCTATTGATAATGTGGTTTTGTTGGTCGGGTCGGAAACTACGAATGAAGTTGTCAATTAAGGAAAGTTTTTTTTGCAATTACTTTTCACGAGAGTTAGGATCTCTATGCACAATATCTAATCTTTTCCAAAAGATATCCACGTCTTCTAAAGGGATGCACCTACCATCTCTAGTTATAAACGCAATTTCACATGCACAAGGTAAACCATGTGTTTTCCTAAGGAAACAACCTCCACATGCTACCCGATCTACTCCTATATTTCGAGCACGTACAATAACAACCATCAATATCTTTAGCCCCGCATGTGACACATGACCTTTAAGATTTTGGGTCAAAACACCATTAAAACCGGGAATTGTTCTAAACTTACTTCGCTCGAATGATTCGACGATACCTGCATGCTTCTTCGTTAATAAGTTATGAACTTTTTCCCATAAAAGCTCAAAGTTGCATTGATTCGTCCCAAGATATTTTTTTAGGGACGAGTGAGCACCCTCCGCCCTACCTAGTACAAGTAATGAATTATGAACTTATTTGAAATTAGATAAAATAACTAAACGAAAAATAGGATAAACGGACTAACCTATTTGTAGTTGTTTGGCCATAATGCTTAATCGTGTTCGTTCGGTACGCAAGGAACTTGTCAACATATTTCGTAGAGCTGTCAATTTTGGACACGACCTGTAAACCCAACACGAACACGACCCGAATTTTTAGGGTTAGAGACCTGATATTTCAGACCCGATGAAATTAAGACATGACACGAACCCGACTCGAAAAAAAACGGGTCGGGTTCGGGTTGGGTTCGTGTCACCCGAAACTGACCTGTAAAACCCGAAAAGAACTGTAAACTCGAAACTAACCTGTAAAACCCGAATAAACCTGTAAACCCGAAACTGACCTGTAAAACCCGAAAAGACCCGTAAACCCGAAAAGACATGTGAAACCCGAAAAGACATGTAAACCCGAAAAGACATGTAAACCCGAAACAGACCTGTAAAACCCAAAAGACCTATACACCTGTAAAATAAAATACTGAAAACACTTAATAAAATTTTATTAATTAGATAATATTATTTTAAAAAATTGACCTATAAATTAGAACACCAAAAATACTTATAAAATTTTATTAATTAAATAATTTTATTTTAAATTTAAAAGATATAAAATAAATAGTATACTTAAATAAGTATACGAGGGAGGAAAAATGATGGTTCACATGTTTGCTATAAAGTTTTGAATTTTATTCTTCTTTCACGTATATTAATAAAAAAATTAATCTTTCATCTTCTGTGTATATAAATTATAATATTAAGAATAAAAAATGGAAATGATTTATTATTTAATAGTTTTTTTTATCTGATTCGTGTGAGTTTGCTAGATTTATTAATAGATATTGAATGCATTCAATCTTGTTTTGTGGGATGAATCGATTTACAATTCTAGTGGTTATTTTTTAAGAAGTGACAACTTAGTGGTTATTTGATATTTTCTGAAATTTATTTAATTTATCTCATGTATTTTTTTCATGTTTAGGTGAGATGACAAACCCGTCATCACCATATATTTTACGGTAAGATAACTTCACCGGTGATAGTAAAGCCGGTGTAAATATATGAAGTAAGCGTATCTTGACTTTATATAAATATAGTGGACCAATAAAATTTCAAAAGGGGATGTAGCTCAAATGGTAGAGCGCCCGCTTTGCATGCGGGAGGTACAGGGTTCGATCTTTGCATCTCCATTGAATTAAGTTTTGCCGGGTTCGTGTCAAACAGGTATTTCGTGTTGGATACAATTTCGTGTGGGTTCAACAGGTTTTTAACAGGTCGGGTTCGGGTCTTTGAACCTGACACGAATTTCGGGTTCGGGTCTTTGAACCTGACACGAATTTCGGGTTCGGGTCGGGTTCGTGTCACAGGTTTACAAAATTTCGGGTTGGTCAAACCCGACACGAACACGACCCGAAATCCGAAATTGACAGCCCTAATATATCGTTATCCACAAGTCCATAAGGTACGCAAAACACTCCGGTTTAGATGCAAACATCTCCTTCCGTGTATCTTGATTCTTTTGGTAACTCTCAACCGTGTTCGCCCCCGCAACGTAGCCGTAAAAGTCAACAAATTGTTTCGCTACCGCATCATCGTGCAATATCTTCCGGACCGCCCCAAGAATGTTCTTACTAATGTGCCACGTGCATAACAATTGGTGCATGCCCGGAAAAATATTATCGACCGCTCGCATGAGAGCTTACTCTCGATCGGTAACAATAACGGATGGAAATGCGCACACGCTATCCATCATCAAACCACGAAGAGTTTCCAAAGCCCATACGTAGTTTCCAATCTTCTCTCCGCTCATAAATACGTACGCAATGGTAAATATAATGGAAGTCTGTCTGGAAAAATATTATCGACCGCTCGCATGAGAGCTTACTCTCGATCGGTAACAATAACGGATCGAAATGCGCACACGCTATCCATCATCAAACCACGAAGAGTTTCCAAAGCCCATACGTAGTTTCCAATCTTCTCTCCGCTCATAAATACGTACGCGATGGTAAACATAATGGAAGTCGACGTTAAACCAACAATCTCTAATAACGGCATCTTATACCTCGTCGTCTTGTACGTATAATCCATGAATAGCACGTTCGGGAATGTACGTAATAAGTCTACGTTAGTAGGATGTGCGAAGAAAAAGTCAGTTATCACCTTTGAATCATTTTTTAAATGCTCCCACGTCGAGTATCCATTCTCCTTCAACTTCGTCAACAAATATTGCATTTGCGTTTGTCCCCCATGCTCAACATCCCGATGTTTTTTGCGGCAATTGTAGATTGTACGCATCTTCGTAATGTTCTCGGGATATTGGTACTTCAAACCACTATATATCTCCCTAGGGCGCGAACCGAGGTGAGACAAACTACGAACTAGTTCCTCTTCATCCCGTTTTAGCCTACAAGCGCGGGAATGACCGTCTAGGCAAACGTAGGGTTCATGATTGTGAGTATTGTTTATCACCTCCAAACGCCATTTCATGGCTAGTACGTCGATCGGATGACCTTTTAGCGCAAATGGACAATTACATTTCTTCGTCGATGTCTTCCGCTTTCTCAAAGTTTCCGGTTTCGCTTTTGATACGAATACACCGTATCGCTCGCAAACACACTCTAACCTAGGAGTCCTTCCCCGTTTCATGATATCGTACAGCTTTCTAATTGTGACAAACTTGATCTTCTTCGATTCAATGTCCACGAAAGTATCCAATTCTTCTTTAGTAAATAATCTATCCGTGTTGAATATTTTACTGTAGTCGGCATCCATAAATGGAGGCTGGACAGGTTCCTCCTACAAAATATAAAATTGAAAACTATGAGTTTATAGAACACTGCTGTCGCACAAGACATGTCTTCAGTGCCGTTGCACGAGACATGTCTCTAGTGCGGTCGCATGAGACACTCTTCTATCTTCGTCTCATGCGACGGATACGGTTACCAAGTCGCACGATCATGCAATGACGAAGCTGTTCGTCGCACGAACTGCGTGCGACACGACCGAAAACCGAAATACAGGATTTCGCTTCTTACCTCCATCCAGTAAGCTTCCTCTTCCAAGTTTGGTGAAATGAATTCACTCTCTTCCATGAAGATAACAAACGTTAGAAAATCCTATGCAGATCTTCGAAGGAAGAATCCATGGCCAAGACTCAAGTTCTTGAAGCAACCATCATCCCTGTCTCCATCATATTGAGAAAAAACTTGCTTTAGATCATCCTTTATTAAAAAATAAAAAAAAAATATTAAAATTATTATTTTCAGGTTATTTTTTCTTGTTTTTTGTTCGGTAATCTAAGAAATTAGGACTCGTACATACGATCGTAATAACCTAAACCATATATATATATAAACAAAGATTTTATTTTTATTGTTTTAGTATAAAAAATATTTAATAAAATATGTTCAACTAGAAAAGATTTCCATCGTACCAACCATAAGAAATAAAAATAGTAATGAAATTCCAAGATGGAAAATAAATAGAACAACTTCGTGCCCTACAGACACTATTCCGGTAAAACGAACCACCGCTAATTGTTGTGTCCAATTTTAAAAAGAAACCACCCGGGGCCTCGTAGTATCATCACAGCATCAGTTAACGATGCCATGAGGTATTCTTTTATATATATAAATTAGAGTTGGAGTTATGTGAAGTAGTAATAATTGATGTATGTGATACAACAACAACAGTATGCTGTTGAAAGCGTGAAGCAAGATGCATTTAGAGCTTATGTAAGTGTACTGTGTACGGAATCCGACGACTATGGATGACGAATTCATTGTTTCTGAGCTTTGGGTTGTTGCCACTCGAAGCTGGATGGACGGTTAGTGTATTTGTTTTTCGTTTCTTCAATTCTTATGTTTAATATAATATTTTCTGGTTGAATTGACTTATACGGCCCACAGGCGGATTCATACCGGGCCACTGGTTGCTACAATACGAGATGTCCTGATTTGTGCAAGTCAGTAAAAATTTATCTCCTGGAGAAGCCGTTGCTCCCGTTTCTACTTTACCAGCTGCACCAGTCGAGATTTCCATCTCTATATTTAAGCTATTACTATTGATATGTTTACATTGAAATTGAGTGTTCCAATATATATATATATATATATATATATATAGGCTTTACTTATTTGAAAGTAAGAATACATTGAGTCTAGCTAAATGTAGGATCCAAAACCATGAGGCTGATTACTCTAGTCTAGCTAAGTCTCCTTAATCTACCTAAGTATATGTTCAATAAGGAGACTATAAAAGTTACTGGCAAAAAAATTGGTTCACCCTTATCTATTTGGGTTCCTGACAAGAATCAGGCTCGACATAACTGCTGTAAACTATGGCTTGAAATTGATGTTTTGAAAAAACCTTAGTAAAATGATATGGATTAACTTCGAAGAAAACAAAAGATTTTGGCAAGAAATCAGGACATGGCTCTACCTTCGTAGTGTAATAAATGTGCACATTTGGGGCATGAGACGCAAGATTGTAAAAGAGTCCCAGAAAATTAAGAAATGAACCCTACTGTTGAGCTATACTGAAATGACTCAACAAATCAAAATGGGAACCCATGTAAAACCAACATACCTCCTAAAGTCAAATATACGGTGATTAAAACCCCTAGCAAGGACAAATTATCCTACAATCTCTGTACAGTTACAAGAAAATATTCAAGCAAAGCTGTCGAAAAAACAAAGAACTACAGATAAGTAAAGATAAAAACTTTGATAACAAGTTTAAAGAAACCAACAACAACAACTTATCTCCATCTGATGGTGTCTCAATAACAAATTCAATTACAACTGTTAACGGTTCAGAGATAATATAAGCCCTGCAAACCATTATTAACAAAGATTTATTTGCTTCAATTAGAGAAACTGAATCTTCTCAAAATCCGGGTAACTCTCCTATGAAATGCAATATAGGCAGTATTCTTGCTCTCCAAGATTAATTTTGATTGAGAAAAGAAAGGACATAAAAAATATGGAAAGGAAAAAACTAAAAATACCTTAGACCTAGAAGGTTAAAGGTACATTTTCTTAAAAAATAATACAGTTCAAATAGTCTATTAAACTTTTCCCTTTACAATCCAAATGACTATCTACATTCTAAGGCTTTGAACAGTACATCGTCCCTCGACTATCACGTTTGGTGGCAAATAGTCCCTTGACTTTCAAATGTCCGTTGGCAGTCCCTGGACTATCCTGTTTGGATAAAGTTAGTCCACCAGATCCTCTGATCCATGAGAGGCTGCCACGTGTCACCATAGTCCCCAGATTTTTGTATCACCACTAGTCCCCTGAGTTTAGTTTTCTGTAATTTTCTACATTTTGGGTTTGACCTAAACTCAAGGGACTAGTGGTGATACAAAAATCTGGGGACTATGGTGACAGGTGGCAGCCTCTCATGGATTAAAAGATCTGGTGGACTAACTTTATCCAAACGTGATAGTCCAGGGACTGTCAACGGACATTTGAAAGTCAAGGGACTATCTGCCACCAAACGTGATAGTCGAGGGACGATTTACTGTTCAATGCCTACATTCTAAACTAGAATATGAGAGGTCTTGGAAACAAGATGAGTCTCAAGAGACTGAAATATCTTAAAAGGTCTGAAAAAGTCTCTTTTATGGCTTTGCAAGAGCCATTTATATATGAAACAAGATTGACTACTAACTCAAACAAGTTGGGGCCTAAAGGTTATGCTAGGAACATCAATAATAAGATCTGGGTTATGTGGTATTCTGACTTTCAAATGGATATTCTTTTGAATGATGAAAAATTGTTACATCTATATGTTAAACATCATCTTATATAAACTTCAGGGTCACAGTGGTTAACGAAAAATGCAAAAGAGAACAAAGAACTTAAATGTGGGACAGTATTAGGGCTGTTGAAGATGACTCTAAAGAGTAGATTATCATTGACGACTCCAATGCCATCTTAAAACCTGATGAACAACTGCATTGTTCTACTAATTGTGTTATAAGTATGAATGATTTTGATAACTTAATACTTTATTTCCATTTGAGTGATGCATGGTTTTCTGGTTCAAAGTATTCCTGGACCAATGAAAAGAAGTGGAAAAGGCTTGACAGAGTGTTATACAACACATTTTGGTCAAAATTAATTTGAAAATACAAAATCAAACACCTTGCAATGACTTGTTCAGATCACTCCCTAATCAGCGTCTCCCTGTATGAAAATCAAGGTCAGATCAAGCGAGCTTTTAAGACAACTCAATCTAGACCTTAAAACTTGAAATCAGTCGGTCGTCCTTAAACATTTGTGGTCCATTGATAGTAAACATGACAACTCAATCTAGTGCAACTGGAATTACTCTAAAAGGATTTAAGACAATAACTTCTGATATATAAATATTGACTTTTCTCCCTCGTGGACTTGGAGGAAAATCTTTAATCTTAGGCTTCTTGCGAGCAATCTCTATAGGTTTGTGATTGGTAACGGGGAGAAGATCTCCCTATGGTTTGACCTATGGTTACTATTAACCTCTTTTGTTAACCATTGTGGTTTTAGTATTATTCATGATTCTCGTTTGAGGAGCAACCTTGGGGTTTCCGATATCATTCAGGACGGTCTTTAGAATTGTAATTCTCATCTAAGATATGACAATGCTTGAAACCATCGTATGTTCTAGGATATTAACTATCTCATCATATCTTTTTCTTCCCACCATCCTCTACAACGACGTTCACTACTGGGTTGCTGAGAGAGGGGTCACAAAGTTCACAATCAAGGATACATATAACGTCATTCGTACGACCATCCCCCGTTTCAGGTGGATGAGGTTAGTTTGGCATAAATATAATATTCTTTTCCATTCTTTCATGCTTTGGTTTGCTATCCACTCGTGATAAGCTCCTATGTTGGGGTCTAAGAACTCCCCCTCCCCTAATTGTGTATTATGGTACTCTTCTTCTGAAACCATTACTCATATCCTTTATGTAGCTTCACTCAGAGCATCTGAGGATTCGCAAGCTCCAAGCTTGGTTTTTCTTTAAGATGTAATCATAATTGAGTCTCTTAGATCTATAAGGCATCTAACTGGCCTCCATCCGGTTTACGATACCTTTGGCGTGCCTGTTTTGGTGTTGTCGTCTACTACGTCTTGTGTGAGAGGAATGCTAGATTTTTAGTTCCCCTCCAACTCTCGCCTCTGCAGTTTATTAACGCATGCTTTCTAACATTCGCTTCAGATTCCTTTGTACCAAGGTGGTCTTGTCAATCCAATCCCTTTAAAAGTCTAACTTAATTTTGTTTTAATTGATGCACGCATCTGTCTCTTCTGGTTTGCTGTCTTTACTCGCTGACGACTGTGATGTCCAATCTCTTTAATCTCGTCGGTTATAGTTATACCAATTTGCTTTGTTATTCTTGTTTTTCCAAGTTTAGAAAGCTCTTCTCAATCTTTCCACTTTTGCCTTAACTTGTTGTAATGTTTGGCCAAGTTTTGGTAAATCCCATTGATTTCCTTATTTCTCGGCTCTAAATACCTTTTCTCGGGGATTTCCAGTGTATAATAAGAATATTTCTTATACTTATTCAATGCACTTTCAACCATAAAATAAGTAATAATGACTATAAAAATAGATACTAATTGTTTGATCGGGAAACCGTTAGCAAAATCCATAAATTAGTATAGATTTAATCACATATGGCTACTAAACTATATAATATTATTTTTTATATATTTTTTTCAATATTAATCTTATACTTTTTTAAAATTTATAATCAAATAAAATATATATTGGTAATAAGATGCAAATATGTATATACTTTTACCCTTATATAGTATATGTTAATTTTTTTTATAACGTTATTTATCTTTTACCCTTTATCTCCCAAAGCAACCCCTGCTAACGCTCTCTCCTCTCTCAACGACTACATTTTTCCGAACGGTAACATTTTCTTTGGTTTTTCTGGCGTGGTTTTAGGTTTTATGGCCTGAAGTTCACTCTTCTTCTTAAGCTTAAAAAATATAGATTCTCATACCATCCCACCAGTACCAAGGATGGTGTCCGAGTTTTGTGTTCGGCTAGCTTTTCTAGTTTCATTTGTTCGTTAGTCTTTGGAAATGGTTTTTGGAGCGCTCGTGTGGTCGGCACCGGAGTTTTTTTTGAATCCAAAGTTTTTTGCGTTATTGATGGTGGCTGGTCGTCGGAGGTTAATGACATCAACGTCAAAAAGCCCAAGCTAGTGGCGCTTGGATGGATACTGAGTCCGCTCCCTCGTGATGCTGGAATGTAGGGCTATCCTAGCAGTGGTAAAAGCAAAATGGTGATGGAAAAGCTATCGATATCTAGCCAGAACCAGCCTCTTCCGGTTATGTCTTCTGTCTTAGAGATCTGCTCTCTCGGGTCGGCTATCACCAGGAATAGCGGGTTTTCAGACACCTTAGGGTCCGACCCTATGATTCTCAATGCCGGAACGGTGATGATTCAGGTCAAGGCTTGCGGATCACTTCCTTGGCTTCCAGATCCGGTGGCTGCCTACATCTTTTTTCTAGATTTTGTCCTCAATCTTAAACAGTGGTCTGAAAATCGGCAGTGTAAGGAAAATTTTAATCGGAGTCTAGTTAAAAGTACAGTACTCGGTGATGCTGCCGGAGATGATCGGCTTGTGGAAAGAACAAACAACACCGGAACGGCGGTGCATAGCGAGCAGCAAGATCCAGAAGGCGATGACAATTATGGGTTACGAGCGATTAAGTAACCTAAGCCGTCGCCAGGCTAAGGTAAGTCAGGTTAAGGATAAGACAAATATTGTGGAAATTTGCACTGAAGTCCCCCCAATTTTAGTGTTTAACAATTTGAATTTCTATTTTAATCAAAATTCCATTATGATCTTTACTTTTTCATTACTAATTGAATTCGTAATTTTTTTTATCGAGTTTGGTTGTTTTTTTTACCTTTTTAAAAATAATCTCAATATTTGCTTCCCGAAGTTTTAGGTCAAGTATATTTCGGACTACCCCACAATATACTAGTTTTATTCCGAACTTTAATTACTTTAATTATTTTAATTAAATGCGTCTTGCTAGTTGGAATGTGAGGGGTTTAAACAACCTCATTCGTCAAAAAGACGTCCATGATTTTGTGTTCTCTAATAGTATTAATGTCATTTGCGTCCTTGAGACTAAGGTCAATGCTGACAATGTTAACCACATCATGAAAACTATGCTACACTGGTGGCATTGCCTTACTAACCACCATTGTCACTACTATGGTCGTATTTGGATTGCTTGGAATCCAAGTGTCTTTAATATTAATCTAGAGCTAGTCACACCCCACATCATGCATTGCAATATTACTTGGATCACTAAAAACACTAGTTTTTTTTATCTTTTCCATCTATGGTTTTAATGAACCCTCCGAGCGCACCGCGCTTTGGAACGATTTATACTCCATCGTCCAGACCTATTCCTCTTCCTCGTGGGTTGTCCTTGGGGATTTTAATGCTATCTGTAGTCCCCATGAGCGATCTAACTGCGATACATGTTGGAAAAACTCTATCGTAGCCTTCAATGACTGTTGCCGTAACTGTAACCTTGACGATCTCCGTTCCTCGGGGTTCCAGTTCTCTTGGTTCAACCACCAATTGGACAACCCCATCTCCTCGAGAATTTATAGAGCCCTAGTCAACAACCACTGGAATGATTCTTTCCCAAATGATTTTTCCCATTTTGACCTTCCTCGTACGTCCGACCACACTCCCATCAACCTAAACATAACCACTCCATTTATTCCCAAACCCAAACCGTTTAAATATTTCAACATGTGGCACCTTCATCCGAGCTTCCTTGACACTGTCTCCAATAGTTGGACCCTCCATGGTCACAAAGACCCCATAAAATCCGTAGTTATTAAGCTAGCCCATCTAGCCCCCTCCCTTGAAACCCTTAACAAGAGATATTTTAGCAACATTAGTCACAGAGTTGACAATGCTCAATCTACCCTTGCCCACGCCCAGCAAACCCTCACGTCGAACCCGACTGAGCCCTCTCTCCTTTTGATTGAGAGGGAGGCTACAAAAAACTATATCTTCTACAGCCGTGCGGAGGAATCCTTCCTCAAACAAAAATCTAGAGAGACCTGGCTCAAGCTGGGCGACAAAAACTCTAAGTTTTTAATAGTATAAAATCTCATAGAGCTCGTAATAAAATCCTCTATGTTACCACCAAAAATGGTCTGACCAGCTCTAACCCTAGAATAATCTCGTCTACCTTCCTCTCACACTTTCAAAACCTTCTGGGCTCCCCTAGCCCGGAAGGCTACCCTGGCCTTGACAGGGTCTGATCCCTCTCCAATAAAATTGTTTCCTCTACAGACAAATCAAATATGATAAAACCCATTTTAGATGATGAAATCAAATCTGTCATCTTTGACATTGATAACGACAAAGCCCCTAACACTGATGGATTTAGTGTTGGTTTCTTCAAAACCTGTTGGTCAATTGTTGGACCTGATATTTGTGCTTCCATAAAGCATTTTTTCCACCATGGAAAAATAAACCCTGATTGGAATAAAACTCCCATTGCCTTAATCCCAAAGATTGAAACCCCCACCTTGACCTCAGATTTCAGATCCATATCTTGCTGTAATGTTATTTACAAGATTATTTCGAAGATCGTCGCGAACAGAATCAAACCCACCCTTACATACCTCATTGACCCATCCCAATCTGATTTTATCCCTGGTCGCTCTATAGACGATAACATCCTTTATACCCACGACCTCATGTATGGCTACCAGACTAACCGTAAAGGCCCCAGATGTACCCTTAGGATCGACCTTATGAAATCCTTTGATAATGTCCATTGGGAGCTTGTACTTGATGCCCTCTATGTAATGGAGTTCACAATTGAAATGATTGGCTGGATTATCCACTGCATTACCACACCCTTCTTTGTTGCCTGCATTAATGGAAACCCTACGAGTTTCTTTCTTTTAGAAAGAGGACTCCGACAAGGAGACCCCCTCTCATCATATATTTTTGTCATCATTATGCAGGTTCTCTCTCGCATCCTTCAAGAGAAAATCCAAAACCCTTATTTCGGATTCCATTGGAAATGTCAATCGCTCAAAATCATCAACCTTTGATTCGTTAACGACCTCATAAACTTCTGTAGAGCTAACATCCACTCTATCAAGCTTATCCATGAGGGTTTAAAGGAGTTCGCAATGCTGTCTGGTCTACATCTCAACCAAAAAAAAAGTCAAATCTTCCTTTCGGGGACGTCCCCCGACATTAGAAATGCTATTCTGCATCTCCTTGGATTCAGCGAGGGTACCCTCCCTGTACGATACTTGGGGGGTCCCCTTTATCACCTCAAGGATTACTTACAATGACTGTTGACATCTCTTCACGATGATCACAAATTGCATTAACTCCTGGACCACGAAGCACCTCTCGTACGCGGGGCGTCTCCATCTCATCAAGTCCGTCCTCTTTGCTAGCCATGTATACTGGTCCTCCATTTTCATTCTCTCGGTCAGAGTCTTAAAGGAACTCTCACAACTCCTCCGAAGGTTTCTTTGGTCTGGGTCAGAAATGAAGATCACAGGGGTTAAATTTACATGTGATAAGCTTACATTGCCCACAGATGAGGGCGGCATTGGGATTCCGAATCTAAAAATTTGGAATAAAGCGGCCGCCCTAAAATTCTTTTGGTTTATAATAACTAAAAACCACAATTCTATATGAACACAATGGACCATTACTGAAAATATCAAAAATAAAAACTTTTGGAATATCCCTATCCCCGCAAACTCTAGTTGGGGATGGAGAAAAATCATGAAGCTCAGATCCCAAGCGTCGGGTTTCTACAAGGTTAATATTGGAAACGACTCAAACACTTCCATCTAGTATGACCCATGGTTATTTCCATCCCCTCTTATCAATTGCTTTGGAAACATCATCGCTAATTTGACTCGCCTGCGTAATATCTCCCGAGTCTTGGACCTCAACCACAATGGCGCTTGGTGTTGGCCTTCTCAAGACAGGGCCCAAAATAGACACATGCTCTCTCACTTAACCGAAATCAGAAATGCCCTTGCCAATCTCCCCCCTCCTACCACCACTGACGACATAATCTTATGGATCCCCAATAAATCCAATCCCTACTTTACCATAAGTTGTACTTATAGGTATGTTTGCATTAGGAAAACCGCATATAAAAATTATTCAAACATTTATAAAAAACTTAAAACTAAAAGAAAATTTTAGTTTAGCTGTTTTTTATCGAAGACATGTCTTAATAGATCTGGAATCAATTGATTGTTTGAAAATCATATGAAAATTGAATGTTTGGCAAGTAGGCCAACATTCCATGAGGTTCTTTAAATAAGATCCAAATTTTAGTCCCAAATATGAGTTTCCAGTAACTCATGTATGGATTACTTTCCCTAAAGTCCCTAAGTTTATGTATAATAATAATATTGTTAATGTCATAGCTAAGATTATAGGAAGACCATTGAATAATTGGATACCTCATAGGAGTAGAGCTAGATATAACTTATGTCAGGCTTGGGTAGATCTTGATGTATCCAAGCCTTTGAAAGCAAACTCTGGATTGACTTTGATGGACAAAATATGTTTTTGGATGGACATTGTATATGGTGAAATACCATTACATTGTTTGGAATGCCACCATCTTGGTCTTAATTTAAATCAATGCAAAAGAGCAAAACATTAATCCTCACATAAATCTACGATCTCATCAAAATGCAACCAAGAAAGTCATAGAAAAATAGAAACCTAAAGGGAAATATATAATAGTATTAAAAACTTTAGGATCCACTAGAAATGTTAGTTTATATGAATTTGAGAAAATTGAAAGGAAAAAAACATATAACAGTATATCCTTGAACAAATTTCAAGAAACCATAAACTTCTCAATATCTAGTGAAGATATAAACTATGAAAGTATAGGTGACATTCAGTCAATTGAATTAGGAAACATGTTTAATATTATAAATGAGGCATCTAATGAGGATATCACTTATGATTCCCTAAAACTTACTCTAACGGGTAGCTTGCTTGCTACCCCAACATATGGATAAAATTATATGAAAAATGAGTTCCCATAATTTATTAATTGGAATAAGAACAAAGTTATTCTTAAAAGCAAAACCTAAGAATTCTTAAAGAAATAAGTATGATAAAGATATAAATAATTAAGGAGAAAACAATTGCTAAAAGTATATTGATTTGAGTATTTTATAGTCACAACATAAATTTAGCACATAATGTAAATATTATGGAGTGAGTGTGAAATTTATAGTAAATGTGTTTTTATTAAGTACAGAAGTGGAGTGAAGTATCCAAACTTCTAACTAATTCAGTTATTTGTAATCGTTTATGCTTATAATATGGGGTGGGCCCTGGAAATAAGAGGACGAGACATTTGGTTCTATTATAGCTTTCAATTGCTTTCTCTCTATAGAAAATTAAACTCTATTTTATCTCCAGAAAACTTCTAATAATACTTGTTATTCTGCGTAGTGTTACAATACTTATCATTAATACTTCCAATAATACTTTTTGTTCCATGTACTTTTACAATACTTATCATTGGCGACCACAATATGAGAAAATTTGGTACCTAGATGTCAAGTCTAAAACCTTAAGAATTTACGATTGAGATACCATGAATCCTGAAGTTAGATCTGTCCCAATAGTGTTGGTGGAAAATGAGGTGCTCGAATCAAGTCTGGTGAGAGAAGAGAATCGTGATGGTGAAAAACACGACCAATCTAATGTTGAAGATCAGATTAATCAGTTGTTAGAACGAATAATTGACTTGAATGATCAATTTGATCAACTGCAACAACATATTCAATCTGGTAGAGTGCGATCTAAAGTGCGATGTGAAATTGAAAATAAAAAGGTGTAAGATCTATCTAATGAATCACACAATGCTCATCGGGTGAGGAGTGATCGGTAAAAAATATAATTTCAAAAAGATAAATGATATCATTCTTCTAGGAAGGAGAATACAGATAAGCCCATGTATATTCCAACTAGTACTAGTGATTTTTCTGAATGAGATTCTGGTGAGATCTACCAAATTCATGAGAAGCACAATCCAGATAGACGAGAGAAAGATTGGTATACTTTAAGAATGAAGGATAATTGTCCTAAAAAATCCCGACGGGAATATAAATCCAAGAAAGAAGATAAAGACGGATTTCTGATAGGTAATTTGTTGTTCAAAGATAATAATTCTGGTCGTTATATTAATCTTACAGAGTCAACATCTTTATGCAATTATGGGAACAATTGGTGCTGATCACTATATGCAATGAGTATACAGGAGAACTTTGTCGTTGTCTTCTGAATTAAGGTCGATACCACAGCCTAGACGATTTGATACTTTAAAGGTAGATAAATTTGATGGTATGCATGATCCTAATGATCATATTGAATAGTTCAAGAATTATATAATGAATGTTGAGGATGATGATCAGTTGGTGTCGAGAGTTTTTAATAAACTTTCAAATGAAAAACTTTGAAATTGTATAATATACTTCAGAGGGGAGCTTTTTATACTTCTTTCTAAGGACAATTTGTGAGAAGGAAAGAAATATGAGCTAATGGTGATACCATAGTTTAATGTAAACAAGCAATATATGGGAAATTGAAAGACTATACTAGACGTTTGAAGTTAACAAATAAATGGGTTGGAGAAGTGTGATGAATAAGTAGTATGTTCAACTTTTAGACATAGATTACTTCTCGGTGAATTAGCCAAAGAAACTATGAGAAGAAGGGCGTTTACTTTTGGGGCATTTAATGGCTCAGGTTAAGGAGAAGATTAAGGTAGATGAGTCGGCATGGGTCTGAATCAGATTAGGTTCTTTCTAAGGTAATACTTCTATTGTTCAAGTATATCAAGACAGTACTTCCAATTCTTAGGGGCCTTCACGTCCGAGTTCGAGTGTTAGTTTACCTCCTTGGTCTGGAATGGTCCAACATTCTAATTACCTACCACATCAGGTTAGATCAAACCAGTGGGTAAAACCATGTTAATTTCCAAAAGCTCGTACCTATAAATAGGCTGAGGGAAACACGAAACAACAAGTTTTTTAAATACCATGATAATGTAGGGAATAATACGACAAAATGTATAGCATCAAAGAAAGAGATTCGGACTCTGATTGAGAATGGTAAGTTAATAACTTTAGTTAGAAGTCAAGGGAAAAATACGAATAATCCGAGCACATTTGCACATGTACTGAATGTACCTTTGAAAAAGGAGAATACATTGATGAATGTTTATTCGAAGCCAGAAAAGCAGGGGGCTTCGATGTCTCATCAAAATATATGAAGCCCAATCCTGATCGGAGGATTGTGATAGTGGTTAGTAAACCAGTGGAGTCAGGAAATATTCAAAGTTTGGGTGAATATTTTGAATCCTTAGTAAGTTTTGGAGGAGATACCATGGCTAGAAATACTAATAGCTCTCAGAAAAGACATGTGGTGAGCCTATTAACCTACTTAGAAGGAAAAATATCCACTCATCTCTATGGAAACAATGCCACACCTTTCATTTTTTTATGAGGATGATTTAAGGGGCATTTCTGATCCCCGTGAAAATGCAGTGGTGATTGAAGCGGAAATAACGGGAACAAATATTTGACGAATACTTATTGGCACTGGTAGTTCAAAAAATATTTTGTTGAAATAACCATCTGATAAAATGTGCAATCCACTTGTGATTCTTCGATCTTGGTGTATTATAGTTGGGTTTACAAGGGTCGCATCATAGGTAATAGGTGAATCTGAATGTCAAGTCTTGTTAAGACGAGGTCTTTTTAAGAAAAGAGTTCAGGTTTTGTTTATGGTGGTAGATTGTCCGACTAGCTACAATGCTATTTTCAGAAGATCCTGGTTATCCAGGGTACATGTTGTAGCATCTACAGTTCACTAGTGTTTGAAGTACATGATCGGGGATCATATTGGCGTAGTTCAAATCGAACAACAGGTGGCAATATAATGTTATGTGACGAATTTTCACACTAGAAAGACAATAGAAAATTATCCAATGACAGAATAACAGTCAGAGTGGTCGCCCTCAGACGTTGATAGGGTAGATGATCCAAGGGAGACCCCGAGTTCATTAGTAGTAGGTGAAAATATGGAAGTGTATAAGTTCTCTAAAGGGAGAAGTTTAAAGATATGAACATTGTTGTCACCGACATTACATTACCAATTTTTGGAATATTTGTCTAAAAATCTAGAGGTTTTTGTTTCGAAAACTAAAGCCGTTTTTGCTTGGAAAACCAATGATGTTTTTGGGATTCCGTTTGAGGTGATATGTCACAATTTATCTTTGAACCCTAAAGGAAAGCCTATTATTAAAAAAAAGGAGAACATTTGGAAAAAGTAAACCAATTATCTAAGGTGGGGCATATCCGAGAAGCACATTATCCATTATGGACTGTGAATCCGGTTTTTGCGAAAAAGAAGAAGGGAAAACAAAGGATGTTTGTTGAATATACTGATTAAAAATATAGTATGCTCAAAAGGATCCATTTCATGTTCCAAGGATTTTACGAGCTTGTTGATTCAACTTTGGTAAATAAAATTATTTCTTTTATGGATGTGTGTGCTGGATACAATCAGATTCAGATTGATACGTTTATAACTGACACGGGTTTGTATTATTATTGGGTTATGTCTTTTGGTCTAAAGAATATTAGAGCTACATGCCAAAGATTGGTTAATAAATATTTTGTTGCTCAAATTGGAAGAAATATTGAAGTTTATATTGATGACATGTTAGTTAAAACGTCGGCAAATGACAAACACTTTCGAGACTTGGAAGAAACCTTTGAAAATTTGAGATCCATACGCTTAAATTTAAATCCAAAGAAGTGTACTTTCGGTGTCCGATCGGGAAATTATTGGGGTATATCATAAGTGAAAAAGGAATAGAAGATGATCATAATAAATTGAAGGATTTGATGTCAATATTAAGATGTACAAATTTTGACATAGAGGTTGGCAACTCGAAACAGATTCGTTTCAAGATATTCTGATAATTGTGCCCTTTTTTTCAAGTGTTACGAAAATCAAAAGAATTTTCTTGGACATCAGAGTGTAACATTGCATTTACCAGGATTAAAGAACATTTGTCATCGTCAAAAGGTTTGTCTAAGCCACAAATAGGAGAGCAATTATTTTTGTATATTGTCTGTATCAGATTATGCAGTTAGTGTTGTAATAGTAAGGGAGATAGATGGATATCCTAGACCACTGTATTATATAAGAAAAGGCTTACTCACCTAGGAAAAAGATATTTGAAGATTGAAACATTGGTTTTAGCTTTGATTGTTGTTGTAAGGAAAATACGTTCCTATTTTCAGGCTCATTCGATTGTGGTTTGAATATCGTTTCCCTTACAAAATGTGTTCCAAAGACCAAACATTTTTAGCCGCATGACAAAATGGTCTATCAAATTAGGAGAATACGATATTAATTTACCCCTTTAACGACTATTAAAGCTCAAAATTTAGCAGATTTTATAGTTGAATTCCATTCGAGTCGTTCCGATGAGGAGAATGATATGATTCATTACAAGAATATGCAGTGTTGGTAGTTCAAAGTGATGGAGACTCTAGTATATTAGGATCAAGTGCGGGAGTATAATTGATTGCTCCCTCAGGAGAAACTATGTACCATGCCATACGGTTTAGATTCAGTGCATCAAATAACGAAACAGAATATGAGGCAGCTTCAGCTTGGTTAAGGCTTGCGAGTATTTGTGGGGCAAAGAAGTTTGATTAAAAATATATTCACAATTGGTAGCATATCACATGTCAAGGTATTTGAAGCTAAAAATAAACAACTTATATCGTATCTGTGCGAGCTATGATGGTTAGCTTTCTTGTTTGATAAAATGACTATAGAGTACATTAACCGGGGGGAAGTACACTTGCAGATTATTTAGAAACTATTGCATATACTGAAGAATATCCATGGATTTTATTGCAAGAGAGTCCATCTATATTGACAAGGTCGAAACAATGTAAATATTTAGAGGAAGTGTTTGTGACTGCCAAGAAAGACCAATGAGATTGACGACTTGATCTAACATAAATTTGACTTAAAGAGACGTTGCCTCTTGACATAAAATTAGCTTAGATTGTTAGATTTAGAGCCCATGGTTATACGATACTGGATGAAATATTGTATAAGAAATCTTTGCTCATTTTGGATTTAAGGTTTTATTGAGAAGGGTTTTATTAGCATGATATTATTGGCCTTCGATAATGAACGATGCTAAAAATTTAATATGCAGTTGTGATATTTGTCAAAGATTTGAAAATTCTAATCATAAACCAGTTATATCTTTAATTTTAGTTTCTAAAGAAGTCCATTTTGATAGGTTAGGATTGTTTTTAGTATGAACACTTCATCTGACATTGGGACGGCCACAAATAATCATAGTGACGGTGGATTATTTTTGAAAATGGGTTGAATCCAAACGATCATCGTGCACAAGAGCTAAATATGTTATAAAATTTATTGTCTCTAATATTTGTTACATATATGGGGTCCATCGGAGAATTACTACAAACAATGGGTTGCAATTTAATAACAAAGAGATGATTTCTTTTTATAATTTAAGAGGAATTACGCAGTGTTTTTCAACATCCTTCCACCCACAAGAAAATGGTCAGGTGGAAGTCACTAATAGAACTATTTTGGAAGGTTTGAAGAAAAACTTGATAGGTCCGGCTAGGAAATGACCTAATTATCTTCAATAGGTATTATGGGCTTATAGAACAACACATAGAGTTGCAACTCAAGAGATTCATTTTGCGCTAGTATATGGGATGGATGCGGTAAATCCTGCAGATTCAAAAATCCCATCTTATAGAGTGCTCAATTATTCAAATGAAGTTAATTAGGAGGCTAAATGAACATATCTTGATTTAATTAAGGAAAAATGGGCTATAGCACATTTGAACTTAATGTATTATCAAACTTTAATGAAGAGTCACTATAATTTGAGGGTGAAATGAAGAGATTCCAAATCATGAGATAAAGTTTTGAGAAAGGTTTTCATGCATACAAAGGATAAAAGATTGAGAAATGACTCAAGATTGGGGATGCCCTTATTCATTGGTCAAGAAGATTAAGCTAGGCACATATCGCATCCATGATAAAAATTGGATACTTTTGCAGCACCATTGGAATATTGAACATTTAAAGTTTTATTTTGAGTAATTTTTGACATGTTTATATTATTTTAGTTTCTTACATGTATAGCTTGTACGGTGGCATAATTTTTCCTCTTTTGGTTGCTTATGAGGGTTTTAATGAGGTGCCATATATCCAGAGTTATAAGCACAAGTTCCTGATTGACCAAACTTTTATACCATGTATTGGCTAAAGAAGTTCATTTATTTGTGAGGTAGTTTGTTTGAACAACGTAGTTAAAAGGTTACTAAAGGATGATATGAGTGTTATTTTGGAAATTAAAAGGTTACTAAATGATGATAAGATTATTATTTTGGAAATTACACAAAGATTGAGCACCTTTGGGGTATTTTTCAAAAATATGATTCAAGGTGCTAGCGTTCATTAAATCATTTTTTGAAGTGCTAATATGATTACTGATATAGTTCAAGGTGTTAACGTTCATTAAAGCAGTTTTTGAAGTGTCAATATAATACGAGGCGCTAGTATAAGGATAATATAAGAGAATTGAGATCATACTTAGCATTTTAAAAGCACATATAGTACTTACAGTTACAAACGTTTGCCCAATACAATGAGTGTACATAAAATTCTCCAAAGATAACAATAAAAATAAAAATAATTAAACAATAAAGAAATTCCTTTTGGTCTCGAGTATCGCTGAATGCTTTATCTGAGTTATCTTCCGATGAACTTCCTTCATTGCCGAAAGAGCTTGATTGACTATCACTATTGCCCTCAGATTCAGAATCCTATGATTGTCTTGGGATTATGAGAAAGGCTTATTTTGAGCGTCAATTTACTAGAAGTAAATGCCAGATATATGTCGGATTCGCCCTCATAAAACTTTGATGGAATTCGATGATCATTTAGATTTTTTCTTCCTCTTCACAATTTTTCATAGCTTCAAGACAGTCTTTTTGACTAGCATCTACAACATCGTTGATAGCAGCAGTGTTTTCCTCCTCAGATCTGATCTTATACGATTCAAAGTCTTGAAAGGCTTTCTTTCTCCCCCCCCCCCTTCACTCTCTCCATACAGTTACTTTGGTGCAGCTTGCTTTGAATGCTCTTCGTTGATCTCAATTTGGTGATTGAAGACGATGTTCCTCTCAATATGAGGAAGTTACATCTTAGAGACGATGACGCTGATAGGATGGGAGCTACCTCTGGTAAAAAATTTGTCCCCCAGTTCAACATTCATCAAAACAAAGAAAATAGGATAATCCAAATGCGGTGGAGGAGTTGATTGACTTGGTGGGGGATGATGAGGAGGAAAAAGACGAGCCTCAGAAGAAAAAGGTTATCCCCACCGAGATTGTTGAACGAATGAAACAGTGGTTGTACAATTCCAATATGGGAGATGGTACCGTGGCACAAATGTTAGAGACCACAGAGAAAAGTAAAGGTGAGGATAAATGAGATGGGCCTAGTCAACAGAGGGTGCACTTGGAAGAGTTGCTGCCTAAACAAATCATCATACCACACCTTTCTTCATTTATGTTCGAGCAGCTCCGCCGGATTCCAGACTTGTCGTATTATGACAAAATGTCAATTCCTGAGATCTTACAACGACAAGTAAAGCTGGAAATCAAGGTAAACTCTCACCTTATAGTTATGTCTAATTAAAAAATAGTAATATAATTCTAACTTTCTAGTAGTATGCAACTTCATCATAACTCCGTCGTGCTGGGCTATCAGAACATATCTCCCGTTGACTTATAAACTATGGATTAGTGTTATGGGGGAAGAGATTGAATCTCTTCATTAGAATCAAACATGGAAGCTTGTTGACTTGCCTAAACGACAGAAGATAGTAGGCAGTAACTGGGTGTTCAAAAAAAAGGAAGGTAATCCAGGGGTTGAGGCATCTCGATTCAAAGCAAGACTGGTCGCTAAGGGTTTTACTCAAAGGGAAGGAATCGAATTCAATGGAGTGTTTTATCCAGTGGTGAAGCATAGTTTGATTTGAGTATTGTTAGCCATAGTAGTTTTGCAAGATTTAGAGCTTGAGTAGTTAGATGTGAAGACTACGTTTCTACATGGTGAATTAGAGGAGAAAATCTACATTAGACAACTAGAGGGATTTATTACGCCTAATATGGAGGACAAATTTTGTCTGCTGAATAAGTCACTATATGGTTTGAAACAGTCACCTAGACAATGGTACAAATGTTTTGATGCATTCATGGTGTCAAAAAGGTTCACGAAAAGTTCATATAATAGTTGTGTGTATCATCAAAAGATGTCAGATGATTCTTATGTTTACTTGTTGTTGTATGTGGATGATATGCTTATTGCTGCTTGTATTATGTCATACATTGTGCAGTTAAAGAATCAGCTTAGTGCGGATTTTGAGATGAAGGATCTGGGTGTAGCAAAGAAAATTCTTGGTTTGAAGATTATCAGGACTAGAAATTTAGGATCATTACACTTGTCTCAACGAAATAATATTGAGGAGGTGTTACAACAATTCAACATGTTTGATGCTAAAGCAGTTAGCATTCCATTTGCTACTCATTTCAAGTTGTCTACAGTAGGAGCGGCCAAGGACGATGCTGAGTTGGAACAAATATCGAAGATTCCATATGCAAGTGCAGTTGGTAGTATCATGTATGCTATGGTATGCACACGTCTTGATATTCACATGTGGTAAATGTAGTTAGCAGGTACATGAGATGTCATGGGAAAGAACACTAGCAGACAGTGAAATGGATACTTCGGTATCTTAAGAATACTGTGAATGTTGCCTTAACTTTTAACAAGACCGATATTGGTGAATCGCTGAATGATATTGCAGGATCATTGGTTGGTTTTGTTGATTATGATTTCGCAGGTGATATGGATAAAAGAAGATCTCTGTCAAGATATGTATTTACTCTAGATGGGAGTGCGATCAGTTGGAAAGCACAGTTGCAAGCTACTGTAGCTTTGTCTACAATAGAGGCACAGTACATGACAGTAACAGAAGCAGTTAAATATGCAATATGGTTGTAAGGTTTGGTGGCAGATTTGGGCTTGGGTGACTACTACAAAAGTGTTCTGTGACAGTCAAAGCGCCATACACCTTACATGGAGCCAGGTGTACCATGAGCGTACAAAACACATAGATGTCAGGTATCATTTTATTGGTGATATAATATCAAAGGGAATTGTTGATGTGAAGAAAGTGTCTACACACGATAATCCGACAGATGTAATGACCAAGGCAGTATCAGTTCAAAAGTTTAGGGAGTGCTTAAACTGGATTGGTGTTCACAGTATAGAGTGAATGCCCTAGGGGCAATGTGGTGAGTTAGAAGAAGAGAAGTTTCTTTGTTGATAGTAAAGAAAGGATATTCGCCTCAAGGGGAAGATTTGTTATGAATGAGTCGAATAGTGCCTTGACAGTGTACTGTGCTCGGCGGTACAGTTTTGTGTCATTGGCAAGCTGTAATACAATTGATGGTTTTCTTAAAAGAGTCTATGAGCCTGTTAGGCCCACTGTCTAGTAAGTCTATTAATTCCCTATCAATAGACTACTAGGACTACACAAAACACAATCTGAAATCTGTAACCTTTTCTATCATAGAAACTCTTTTCTCTGACGGCGCCCGTGGACGTAGACAATTGTCGAACCACATTAAATCTTTTGTGATAATTGCATAGTAATTTAATAACAATTTCTTTATTACGTAGCTTTTTTTTGGAATCTCTTTAGATATATAACAAACCTTCAAACTTTCAATAAAAAAACTAGGAAATTAAAATTATATATTAAATTATTAATTTTTTTGATAAATGATGATGAGATAGATTTACACTTATAGATTATTATTAGACTATGTGTTTTCATCTTTAATCAATATCTTATTTATAAGGTCTATTAAGACTTTATAAATAAGTTTTTTTTATCGGGTTTGTCTTTTAACAAAACATGAAATTTTTACCATGCACATACATGTTCGTTGTCATGCCACTAAGTTTGTGGTCATCAAAAAAATTTATAAGAATCTTTGTGATATGATTAGTTAAGCGAAATGCCTTTGTCGTCGCAGTGGTTTTTTCAAAAATTATTCTAATAGTATTGTCCAAATCACCGCGACGTGTTTTGTTTTTGTCCCAATGAAAATATTAAATTCATTGCAAACAACTGTTTTTTAAATTTTGTGTTTTATGTTTTTTTTAACATATTAATGTAACGCGTTTTATATTTCACCATGATAACTTTAATATGTTTTACCTCTTTGGATATTTATTCATATTCTCGTAGTTCACTAATTTTACATTCAATTAATTTTAATAACTATAATTGGCTTGCACTGAATTAAATAGTTTCATTTAATCAAATATTTATATGAATTATTTCATATAAAAAAATAACAATCAATGGGTCTCCCAACAACAACAAAGAGAGAATCTCTCCCATCCCATGAACGGACTCGATTCTCGATTCTCGAACAAGGAAGGCGGTGATGGCGATTACAGAACACGAAATCAGGCATTGCTTGGCCCCATAACTTTGTCAACCAGAAGTTATGGCATCCTTTCTCTTACCCTAACCAACGCCCGCAAGTGGATCCCCGAGCAGATTCACGGCCGCTTTTTAATTGGTAATTATTTTGGCATGACCCATAATTACTATGGTATATGAAATCTTTTTAGAGCCTTTTTGGAACCCTCTCTAATTCAGTCTGAGAGAACCTTCATCCTCTTTTCCTTCTTTTTTTCTTTTCTGTTTTTTCTTGAGTCGATACCCATGTTTAATGAACTGTAATTTCAAAGATACTCTTTTCAAACTGTTTTCTAAATTATTGTGATTACGGTTGAAAAGTACTATAAATACTGGTTTGAAACTGTTTTAAAAGATACTTTGAATACTGATTTGAGACTTTTCTAAAATATATTATGTTTTAGAATCTATAAACACTGACAGTAATCATAAACTTATAAGTATGGTTATTACAACTTCTGGTTTTAAAATCTAACGGTAATTACTTGTTTACACTATAATTACGAATATTGCTTCAGGGACCCTTTGCTCTATGTTGTGCGATGGACTATTAACAACTATGGATAAAACTATAATAATAAAACTTATTACCTAATATTATAAACATTTGTTTGAACACAGTCGAGTAAATATTAATAGTAGGACAATAAGAACTGTAATAATAAAACTTACCCTAAATTCCTTAGAACTTGGTAGTGGAAATCTATGGTTACCAACAACTGGTGTTCTATTTACAGGAGACTTGGAAATTTAGGGTTAGTTCTATCATTATAGTTCTTATTGTTTCAGTTGTCATACTATTAATATTCACTGGACTATGTTTCATTAAATGTTCAGAATATTATTTATGTAATAAGTTTTATTATTATAGTTGTATCCACATTTGTTAATAGCCCAATGCGCAGCTTAGCGCAACGGGTCCTGAAGCAATAGCGCATAACGACGCGATTAGCGCGATATTCGTATTTATAGTGTAAACACGTAATTGTCGTTGGATTTTAAAACCAGAAGTTTGTGATTACTGCTGTTTTAAAACCAGACTATAAGTTTATGATTACTGTTGTGTATAGATTTTATAATAGAATATATTTTAGAAAAGTCAAACAAGTATTCATAGTATCTTTTAAAACAATTTCAAACTAGTAATCACAGTATTTTAGAAAATAGTATGAAAAGAGTATCTTTGAAATTTAAAATTGAATTTTAAAATAAAAAATTGAATTACAGTTCTTGGCTTTATTTAAATATGGGTATCCACTGAAGAAAAAACCAGAGAAGAGAAATAGAAGGGAAAGAGATATCCTCGTCACTCTTATAAGAAGAAGATAAAAGAGAAAGCAGTGATAAATGAATAGAAGATGGAGGTTATGTTAGACTGATTTAGGGTTCCAAGGAGGCTCTAATACGATTCGATATACTGTAGTAATTATGAGACATGCCACGTATTTTACTTGGACGGACTATAGCACACCGCCTTTGCGTTGCGCTATAGCCCACTTAGCATGGGCTATTTGAAATCAAAGCCTTATTTGCGTGCGCTTTTATGGCTATTAAGAACTATAATGATAAAGTCGGACACTGTAAAGCTACCAGCAACAGTGGAAGTATTTGTCAAATGGAATCCAGTCCATTTGACTCTTCTTCCGGTTCTTGACCCAGATACATTGTTTCGGTATTCACCATAATACAATGTCTCGAGTGCAAACGTTGTGTACCATTCGAGCCATTCTTCTGGTCTGATCGCATCACTTAAATAGGATTGCATAATTATGGTCCTTGAATATTCTTTCCATGGTCTACCCAGATACGTATTAGGTATGTTTGTGATGGGTTTGTTTCAGCATCTATCTTCCAATGCCGAAGGCAAAAATGAGATGAACCTTGAGCATCATTACGCCCTTGTGCTGTAATTACGTTCTGTTGACCAGGAATACCTCTTCTAACTAGAATAGTGCAGTTTTGAAAAACTGCTGTAGCATCGCCAAATATGAAGTCTACTGTCTGTCTTCCCTTGCGAGCATACAATGTGGCCTGATATCCTCTTATGTCACATGGGTAGAAAACATTGAAATTACCTTTCGACATAAGGCTACCGTTTGATTATTTTTTGGCCCGACTGTGTTTTTAAATGTTATGTTACATGGCGTGAAGTTTGTGCCACTAACGACTGCAACAATATAAAAATATCTATAGTTAGAAAATATTTACAAAAATATCTAGAGTTTGTGCCACTAACAGTTGTAAACACAAATTCTAGGCTTATAGCCCTTTCTTTCTGCTAGCTACATAATTTCTTTCTTTTAGAGAGAACAAACTAGAACTATTGCATTTATAATTATAAAAATATACAAAACTATAGCTTATTAAATAAACTAGTTCTATTTTCATTGTTAACAATCAAATTTTTCATTAGTACATTGAAAATTTGCTAAAGCTATACTGTAAAAAAACCACAAGCTCATACAAGTACATGTTTATATATTTTCTCTAAAGTATCTCATTAAAAATATACGGTGTGTTTTACATGTTGAATACATATTTATATAGTATTATAATTTATGCCAATGAATTATATGTTTATGTGATATTTTGTGTGTGTGTTGTTAATCGAAAACAACCTTCCACCCATTTAGGTAATAAAACTCTCATTTTATGACTAAATGTTTTCTAATGAAAAAAGGACATTGAATTTTATTTCAATTGTCATGATTTTGACATGGCATTAAATACTAATTAGCTAACGCCCTTCACATAATGTAGTTATGTTGAATAGAATAAATAATTTGAGTCATGGAAAAATTTAAATATATGATACTTGGTAATCATGAGGTCACCCATACAATTGAGTTTCTCAAAGAAGTTGAGAAAGGTTTTACCAAGATTAATAAGGCGGAGATTTACATGCATCTGATACAACTCTTCAGCATGAGGTTTTATATAAAAAAAATACAACGAGGAAATATATTCTTGGATTTCAATGATCGTATCAAAATTAAATGCACTTAAGATTAACCTTCTCAATTAATTTGGGGTAGGGTTTGCATTTCAGTATTTTCCTCTGTTATTTATTTTAGTGTAATTGGATCGACTAGTCGACCAATTTAATCATGATATATTATCAAACAAGTCGTAGAGTGCGGAGTGCACGCTTGTTAGATTATATCACGATTAGCGGGGTCAAGGGGCGGGGTCCAAAGGGCGGAGCCCCTGGCTGGGGTCGAGCTATTGGTTAAATCGGCTATTGTTGCAAGTCAACAGAATTTCGAAATTGAAAATTTGACCGTTTTATTCAAATTTTAAATTATAGCCGTTTTATTACAAAACCAGTTAAGATACCCTAACTGCCCTAACTTCCAAACTGTTTTTGGTTGGTCGAATTTATAAATATGGGTTCTGTTGAAAAGAAGATTATATCATTTTCATCCTCTCTGTTCAAAGTATATATCTCTGATTTTATCCAATTGAAATTTTTGGAGAACCCCAAAAATATTTCAATAAGAAATTGTTTACAAGACTTCAGAGATTATCCGGAAACGAAACACTATTTTCTACATCCTCGACGTTAGAAATGAGAAGTTAGTGAACCAATTTCTTATGTTACTCATGAGGACGATATGTAATAACGTCTTGAAGTACATATGGTGAGTTCTCAACAAATAAAATCAAGTATGAGAAAGTATGATAAGAAACTCTATAAGATTTTCAATTTGGGAGAAAAAAATGTAACCAATCATCTACTGTATGTTAGTGTTTCTTTTGCAAGAGAACGAGACATTTAAAAAGATTAGGGAAAATACTAACCTTATACGAAATCTAAAGGTAATCTCACAACCTTGGTCTATTCGAAACTCAATTTAGTTGCGAGAAACACACGGTGGGTCAATACAATTGCGATTACCCATGTTTGTATTTCTATGCAAGATATATTAAAGAGTTGAAGCCTCACTAATGGTTAAATAACCATCTATCAAGTAAAAGGAAGTTTATGCTTAGTTTCTATCATTTGTGCTTTTTCAGTTGTTGATTTATTATAGATATTTCTTGTATTTGAAATATGTTAAATGAAATTTTATATTTTTCATATATTAGACACATTTGGATATTTAGGTCTTTTTTGGAATACCCAAATGAATCTTTCTTCACACGATAATTTGGTAGGCACCATGTAGTTTATAATAAATTATTAGTTATAAGTAATGAAAATACAAATATTTAATTAACTAAATTGTGAGGTTGAAAAATTTAGGAAATATTTCGCACGAACACTTAGACCATATCTCTAAAGCAAAAATAGATAGACTTGTTGCTAAAGTTCATTTATGTTCTTTTGATTATTCATAATTCAACACTTCTATCGTATATACCACCGAAAAATAGATCAAAATGCAAATAATAGGTGCATATCGAATGAAAGTAGTCTTAGAGTTGATACAAAACCGATCTATGTAAACCGTTCATAAAATCATAATAGAATGAAGAACTTTTATGTAACTTTTATTTTATTTTCCATGTTGGAAACAACTCAAACTTCTTAATGGGTTTATCAAATTTAAATGCGGTAGCATCGATTTTATAATATATTTTCTTAAATTCTAATAAAACAACATATTTAAAGTCTATACATGTTCTAACTTATTAATTTGAAGCTTCTGGTTCAAATGAATACTCTAATGTTCTTCCATCTAGTTTACGAAAAGAACCGGAAGAACATAGACGAAACAAATTACATACATAAATAAACCAGTTATTAAAAATATAAAATTTGACTATTAGAAAAATATTATCCTAATAGATGATCTTGTGAAGAAAACTATTTTTTTAATATTAAGTTGTTTGTTTTGTTCATGATTTTTATTTTTACTTAATATTAATTTAGAAAATAAATTTTCTTATCACTAATAATACTAAACATGATACATTATATGAGTCGAAATAGACTGAGTTTTAAAAATAATTCAAAATAATAGTTCAAAAAGTATTATACAAAACAAATATAAAAAGTCTCACGAATTTGTATCCATACTTATATCATTTATAAATATATTACACACTTTTACTCTTCTTCAAGATATCACGATATCTTTATATGATTTGGTATTTTTTTTTAGTTCAGTAAACTCCATAAAAATAATCTTATTAGCGTTTTACGATCTACACATAGTGTTAGTTGGTATATGATGTTTTTAGACATATGAACCTTATAATTGGTTAGGATTTCATTAATTTTTACTCAATAAAGTATGCATATTGCATATTGAATTTGTTAATAATAGTTAAATACGATTATATAAAAGTAGTTAATTGAATTTTTCAAAATAGTGTAAATTAAATTTATGAAAAATACTTCAAACTAAATCTACAAAAATAATAAAATAACAAAAGACATTAACATTAAACTAGTTCTAATAGACTACAAGTGCACCAGTTTGTTAAAAATAACAAGTCAAAATAAATTTTCAAAAACATCAACATAAAATAATTAAAACATATAGTAATTTTAAAATAAATTAAAATATAATTAAAAAAAAACCGAAACTAAATTATCAATAACAACAATTGAATCTCAAACTAGTTTTAATCAACCAGTTCTTTGCTAGTATTTTCTCTAAATGTTTTCCAAATTTTGCACCAGTTTTATGCTAGTATTTTCTCTAAATGTTTTCCAAATTTTGCACGAGTAAATCAGAAAAGTATCTTCAATTTTTCTAATGTTTGATCCTCCTTTGTAGGGAAGACAAAGCTTGCTCCATTTATCCGAAGAGATTGTTCCATTTTTTGGTAGTTATATTGATAACGAGAGTTAGGTATAAAATAAATAATATATTAAATGAGTATTAGCTCTTACTTTCTAGAATAGAAGAACATATTTGATTTTAGACCTAAAGACGCGTGCTAATCTAGGTATTCTTTACTTAGAAAAACAAATGAGCATGTAACGTGGGTTCTTGAGTCACTTTAAACCAAATTGTTCCATAAATATAGTGGTGAATTCATAATGAATAAAAAATTAAAACTAATAAATTTTAAATTTTGTTTTATAAAAATTCGAAATTTCAGTTTTTTGTTTCAAAATTTAAAGTTAAATTTGAAAATTTAAAAAATCAACTTTAAATCAGTTGAAATTAACTCTTAGTTTATTTTGTTATATCCACGTACAAATGAATGGTAGAGAAAGAAAATATAATACTCAAACCATTTGATGTACCAATTGTAACCTAGATATCACATTGTTTTGTTTTCTTGGGACACAACCCATCGCGAAGAACAAAATAAACGAATTTTCTATCCAACATAAATTATCAGTATAATAGGAAATCTAAAATATTATATTAACTACTTTTCAAAATAGTAAAGATTTAACGGTAAGACATTTTTTATGTATAGTTTAATATTTTAATGATTTAATAAATTAAAATATATTTAAATTTTATATAAATTTTAGTTTTTAAATAATTATCTACTAAATACATAGTTTATATTGAAAACTATTTTTACGGTCAATCTATAATGTCTAAAATATGCAATAAATAAAAAAAATGTGGAATAAGGTCAAACATATAAGATAGTTTTAAAGTTATTTAGACCGTGAAAAATATGTACATCCAAACAAGTAGGTTACAGAAAAACCAAAAGACTCAATCACTTTCTGTTACAAAGATAATGTGATTCACATAATATTCTATTCAGTGTTTATCTCTTACTTCACTTATCTCAAAAGACCTAAAACTATTTCTCTCACTTAAGAAATATGTTACTCGTGTTAATCGTCTTGTCACACTTTTGAATTGTGTATCTTCTTCTATTTATAGGTTTAAGGAAAACCCTAATTTTTCAGCACACACTCAGAACTAAATCCATTTAATCAGCGGATGTAATAAACTCATAATCTTTTAATATATAAACATCATAAATAAGAAAATCCAAATTAATAGGAAAACTAATTAATATAGAAGACTCAGTTAATATAAAAAGACCAACATAAGAGACTCAATTATATACAAAACTTAGCAAGTAAAATAATCCTGTTTTGGTCCAACTCGTTCAAGATCATACTGTTTTCGATCAGCTCGCTTCGGACAAGCATATTTCAGACCAATTTGCTTCGGATCAATGCATATCGCCTTCAACTCAATGGTCACCGGTCTTGATAATTTGTCTCATCCCTTAGGATACAACATGCATCTATGCATCTAAGTCACGACCCAAGCTTCACCCATAGAGTTTCAACAGCTCTTGCATATATATATAATCGAAAACTCTAACTATGTCCGTGTAGTCCTTCGGAAGTACCTTTGTTGACGAGTTACTTTTAGTATACACATAATAATTTCTCACCTATGTTTATAGTAACTCGAACGTCTATTGTACCAAACGTTATACTATTTAGATACCAAATCACATGCATCCTAGACTTGCACCAGTTTTATGTAGTTCATGAGCTTTGAAATCGACAATACTTTAGTAAGATAATCTAAAATATTCTATTCACCAGAAATATTAACCTCATTCACTTGCTCATTCTCCATTATGTTTAAGATGAAGTGCAACTTGATATCTACATGTTTAGTTTGTTCATTGAACTTCATATGTTTCATTAAATGAAATGCACTAATTTTCTCAGGAAATAAAGCCACTTAATGTTTCATTTCAGTGAGTTCACTCAATAATCCATTCATCCAGATAACTTCATTAATGTTTCATAACAGCCATATACTCAGTTTTCATAGATGGTATTGCAACGACCTTCTGTATACAAAACTTCCAGCTAACCACTCCTTCAAACATAATAAATAAATAACCCAAAGTAGACTTCTTTGTGTTGAGACAACCTGCATAATTGAAGTCCACATACACTCTCAGCATTGTATGACTTGTATTTTTTTTATTGTAACACAACCTTATAGCAGCCAAGCTCTTGAAGTATCTCGTGATCCACTTGAGCGTATGCCAATGCGACTTCTCGGGATTTGACATGAATTTTCTTAAAATACTTACAACACATGCACGATTAGGTCTTGTGCAAATCATAACATGTATAATGCTACCAATAAAATTGATATCTATTTTGGCTCTACCAACTTCGTCTAGTTAAATATAGTGTTCTACATTAGCTAGTAAATCACCAAATTTAGTAAAGTTTTCTTAATTATACGATCCGAGAGTGTAGTTTGTAAAAATATTTTCATTTATACGGCTACTGCCACTATGGCTGTCATCACTCTGGTTTGGATTGGTTTTTTGATAGAACCAGACCAGACCGTTAAACTTATCAGTGCATACCGAACTAACAAGATTTTGGTTCTGTAAAATAGATTTAATCCAAAACCAATAAGAATCAGTTCGATTCTGTACCATTTAACAAGACGACAAAGCCCTATAAATTTTTTATATAAAAAATATTAAACTAATTAGGAAAGAGACGAGAAATATGCCTTTATTTACCTACTTAAATCACGGACTCACCTATTTATTATATACTTAGCCTACCCCCTCTATTTTATTTCTAACTTTTCATGTGGGATAGTTTCTATTTTGATAAAATACCTTGCCTTTTATATCTCTTATTTTTTGCATTTTCTTTTTTCTTTTTTGATGTGTGATTCTTTCCATTTAAATATCATTTTTATTCATATGCTTCTCTTTATGTGTAATTATCATCAAACATTTGTCTATTCATAAATGAAGAAAAGTGGAGACTTTTTGCGATGAATTGTATATGCATAAATAAATTGTATAAGATGTATGGTGAAATTATCACTCAAACATGTCTTTTCTATGGGATCTACGGACACAATCACAAAACAGATGTATGTTTTAGATGGATTGTATACTTGGAAATCATGTCGATCTCATGGACGTGTTTAATAAGTTGTTGGGGACATTTAGTAAATGGTTATTTCATTTTTTTCATACTTGGAAACTAGTAGAATTAATGGACAAATCTAGTTTTATTGTATGCTTAAATCCTATGGGAAAGAACTAGCTGGTCCAGTTTACTAACAAATATATAAAGGGGTTTATACCAATTGGGTACAAAAACGTATCCAATTTACTAATAAATCCAGCCTCAAATAGATTTTACCAATACCTACCAAAATATGATTTTATTTACCTATTAGTCCAAATTTAAATTTTAAATACAATTTTACCCTTAATGAATTTGATAATATGACAAAGAAAGTTTGAAGAGAAATAATTGATTTTGAAATTGAGGTTAAATATTTTGATTTGGGGATGTAATTGTTTTATTTTCTATAGATAATTGAGTCTTTTCTTAAATGAACTGGATCTATTGTAAAATGGATCTGTTGGGGTATGCTTGGGTAAATAGAAATAAATTTTAGACCCATTACGTAAGTCTCCCATATATAAATAAATTTATGAAACATGCTTTTCATTAATGTTAAGTTTTTTTTTAAACTTCAATTTATATAGAAACAACCACATAAATTTAATACTTATTAATATTTTCTAACCAAAAGGTGAAAATAATTTATTTTCTAATCAAAACTAGGATTTCTATATATCGATAGTTTGTAGCAATTCTCTTTTCTTTTTTACAATGTAAGATAAGTAACATGTATGACATAATACCGAATTTTTATCGGTTTATCGGTGCGGTTCCTAATCGTTTCTACCAGTTTATCAGTTTTACCAATTTTACCACTTCAATTCATTCTCGGATTTGGTTTTAAAAATAGAACCGCAAACTAAACTGTTAAGGTTTGGTCTGGTTCTCGGTCCGGTCCTTACCGGTTCGGTTCCCAATTCTCATGAACCATTAACAGTCCTAACTTCCACCATATTATTGGAGTAATGTAATTCAATGTTTGTATCTAGAAACATCTTGGTGTATTCTTTCATACTTTTATTAAAAATTTATTTAAAATTAATTATGTAATCCTTGTCTCATTTTATCACTTCAGAGCCTACAAAATGGTTTTTGAAAGTTGTATGAAGTATCTTATAGCTCTTGATGCATCATATTGGAAGATGATTAAACCACTATATAATGTTTCCTCTAAACATTATTAAGAATACTCTAAACTTCATTTAATTGTCATCTCCATATACTAGTATCTCTTTGTTAAGCTGTCAAATGTGATACTCAGGTATCATTTGTCCTAATAGTTATATATTTTGTGGTTATTGCAATTCAGTGGCACAATTCCGTACAAGATGTATGAAGCTAACATAGTGTTTTTATCTAGTATGACATCATCATCTTTGAAATTATTTGTATATTTTGTGAAGGGGTATGCTTGGTGATACCTGGGTCCTTATCATTTTTCAATTAAGGAATCTGCATTATTCTTGTTCAGCATATTGGTTGAAAACCCTGAAAGTACTAGTTCAGCTGCGACTAATATTTCCTTTTAAGATTTGGTTGGTTTGCATTTGCTTCTTTCGGAGCATGCATGCTGCCATGATTGAAATTTGAATCGACTGTTTTGTGGGATCGACTGTTGTACTGTCAAAATTTATTGCTAGTTAGGTGTGATCCTTTGTTGGGTCTTGGGAATTTGTTGATACCCTTACCCTTCCGCGAGGATCTGATAGTACTTTTGTTTTTAACAAGTGTTTCTGCATACCTTTGTTTTCTAATTTGGAAACCCGCCCGTGTTCCAATATATGGAAGAGCCTTCTAAAAAGTTGGCTAAGCATCATGCTGTGTTGGGGGAGCTGGTACTTTATTTGGTTTTGTTAGGGGAATACAATGGCCTTATTTTGTTTCTATCATACAACATTTGGGGCTCCCGAATACGCTCTTTTTTCGGGCATACTTTGATGTCAGTGTTTTACTTATTATTTTATTTTTGGGATTGTATTATCAATTCTTATTTTGGCTAGATGATCTATGGTCTGATTTTTCCCCGTCTTCATTGTCGGTTGCGCTGAATGAGATTTTTTTCACGTGGGTGATGTTTTTGAAACGTACCCTTAACATTGAGCTTATTGCATCATTTTTCTACATATTCTACACATTTGATTTTGGATTTGACTTTATGATCCTAAACAATCGATTATTCCTGCAACATTCCAAACTTGTTAGTTTTTTTTTCTCTCAGCAATTGCGTCAATCAATTCAAGTTTGTGGTAGGGATTCCAAGAGCCATCTGGGCTAGATTTTCTTCATCAGGATCCTCTATTTCATACTTTTAATTTGTTGATGGATCGAGATCGTTCTTTAGAATTTTCCGTTAGCCAGTTTCAAGTTTTTCTTGCACTTGCTTTATTGGGAAGAAAATTTCGATTTCTATATACAACTCTAATTGATGAGGAAAATTCTTTGTAAGAAGTTTGACCGAAAGTTTAGAGAAATATTATGAATAGAGAAAAATACCAAAAATAATAAATGCTAGAAAATAATTGATTTATTTTTTGATTATTTTTTGCCTCTATATATAGACTTTACAATCTTATTTATAGGAACATAGTAATATCTCGTCAACATAAAATGAATATTTTAATCGATATTATCTTTTGCTAATAGATACTATTTGAATTAGATATCCTATGTCTGAATATCTTTAACTAAATCATTGAAATTTTAATCCAATTGTATGTCTAATAGGCAATATATTTAATGGATTAGACTATTTATGCCCTCATCAAATATATTATAATATATATATATATATATATATATATAATTATATTCTGACGTTCGGATTGGTGCCTACGTCTGGAAATAAATTGGCATTTCTTAAATAATATTATCTAAATATAAATTTAAAAATAAAACTAAAAGCATATTATTGTGCGAGGCGTAGCGAAAATTCAAATCATGGTTTGGAGCATGACCAATTATTGTATTCGAGCTTTGAGAAATGAGCTCTTATAGGTTCATCGGTAATTATACTAATAAAATTGACGAAGTCAAATATGGAAGTTAAACTCACGTGGATGGGTGCTTGTGGTCGGATCATTTGAAAGTATGTGTAAGAACATGAGATGTGAGTTGTTGTATATTCTTATTTGGTCGGGCTTGAAGGCAAACTCAACTTTATTGGAGAAATTTTATGCACTACAATTTGGGTTATATATGATACTAGACATTAAGTATAAAATGTGTGTTAAAGATACAACTCGCTAGAACTACATGCTATAGTTTGAATTATGATATATAAAAGTTTTTCTTCAATAATCCAAATTTTGAATGCAACTATTTCCATAAAAAAATTAACTATTATGCTAACTAGATTTTCGCATAAAAAATGGATTTGTATACATCTATTGAAAGAATCATTTTTATATTAAAAAATAAAATTAAGTAGATTAATTTTTGAAATTATATTATTATTTATTTCCAAAGTTTAATAAATCGCTCTCACCGGTTTTAAAACCAAAATTGGACATAGAAAAACTTATATGTTGATTTATTATTGATTTCTTTGAAATTGTAGTGTTAAGTTGTTCTTGTTTTAGTTTTTTGATATGTATATCTAAGAGTGGCACGTTAGACGGAGTGATCGACATATTTTGTTTGGAGGGGTTTTCTTTATGTACCAAAGCAATATCATTTTTCACGCGCGTTGTTATGCCGACCGGACCACTTTGAGTACACAATTCCCCTTACTGAAATCCGGATGTGATGTAGGCTAAACAACCCACAACTATGTAGCTGTTTTGTACAAACGTGAATGAGCCTTATTTGTCACTCGAATATTAGAACTAGGAAAAATTGGTACTCAAATTGAACATCTCGACGATCCCAACAATTATCAAAAGAGTGACAACGACACGAAAGTTGGACCTCAATTTCTATTGTTTAGGGTCCAAAAATTATATTTTATTGTTATTCATATTTTATTTGAGGAAGATATTTTAATTAGTGAACTACATCTCATTGCATTCAGATTTGATTTGATTTTTATTTTAAATATTTTTATTTGATTTTTTAGAATATTTGATTAGGGTTTTTGGGTAATTTCTATATGCAGCATCTTATATCCTATTTTACTGTAGACTTTGATTAATTAATTTTTTAGAATTATTTATCAGAGTCTCCTTATTTCTCTAACCTAGGGTTAGAGTTTTGTCATTGTTTATATCTTCTAATCTTCCGCCACGCTATCAGTTGGTATCAGAGACCAGTAATTAATGCTACACGGATACATGAATCATGTCCGGGTCCTTCTTGATTGGAAGGCTAGAATAGAGAACGACATATTCCAGTCTACTTGTACAATTAAAGGAAGAATTTTCAAGTTTGCAATCGATTCAGATAGTTATGAGAATCTGATTTCAGAGGAAGTTGTTCAAAAACTGGCGTTGAAGACTGAAGCTCTTCCATACCCATACTTACTGCCAGGAGTGATAGAGTACACACTGAGGGAATAATTTCTAAATGTTGTCTAATTTCATTTTCTATTGGTAATTACAAAGATACAACATGGTGTGCCGTAGTTACTATGGACAAATTCCATCTAGTTTTAGGATGTCCAAGGCGATTTAAGAGGAATTCTACTTATGATGGTAGAACGAATCGATACAGTTTTGTAAAAGATGGTTGCAAGTTTATATAAGTGTCATCTAGAGTATTGTCTCCAAAACCACAGCCAATTAAGTATTTTTATACTCATACTGCACCAGCTACCGATCTTAGCTGTGATGCTAAAACTGTGTCTAAGCCCGTGTTTGACGAACTAGTCTATGATAAGGATATCCTTAAAGATGCATCTAGGTTGCGATTTGATAAACGAATCTACGATGAGTATGATGATGATGTCGAGGAGAAGAGAATTAATGTAGGAGAATTGGCAGCGCCAGAAAAGTTAAAGATTTCGAAACTAAGTTTTTCATCAACTGTTGATAGAAAAAAAAACTATTTTTTAACTAAAAGCCTACTTTTATTAATAATAAAAGTAGTACAAGTAAAGTTTGGGAACATTTTTTGTTAAGATACAGATATTGTTTTATGTCCTAACAAGGCTGAAAAGGTTGGACTGATATAGTCTAAACTTGAGTTGGAATCTTTTCTTTTCTGCACTTCCTTCATTGGAGATCATTTTGTTGATTATTTGTCCTTCGACTCCATGAAGCAGTTTTTATCTTGATGCCTGCTTGATTCCTTTCTTCACCTTGGTCCATCTTCAAAGTCTATCTCCTAGCTTAGCTTCCTTCAATGTTCCATGAGGTACATCATTTTCCTTCTTATCTAGCTGCTCTTGTCTTGATGATTATATACCATGTAAGAATAAAACCATGTTGGTCAGGTTTAACACCTGCCACAAATTAGTTAGTATGTTAAATTAAAGTTCTTAAATATACCAAATTCAAGCTTTCTAGTAATAGAATAGCATTGAGAGGACTGGGAGAATTGTGGCCTTGGAATGAGCAGTTTTTCTTATCTTTCAAAAATGACTTAGCAATCCAATCAGCCGCACAGTTCTCTTCTATGTAAATGTGTTTCGGTATCATTTGAGAATGGAACAATCTTTTACAGCATGTTAATACTTTAGATAGGTACCAAGGATACTTATCATAAGCAATCGTGTTGAATAATGATAGTGAATCAATCTCTACATCTACCGCTTGCAAGTTTTTAAGTTGAAAGAACCTTAGACCATTTAATAAAGCTAAAGTTTCAGCTATTAAAGGTGTACATTTACCTATCAAAATACCTTGGCCCATTACTAATTCACTATCAGAATTCCTAATGATGACACCACTGCTAGACTCCCCCGTGTGTAGAGAAGATCCATCACAGTATAGTTTAAATCGATTAGTAGAGGGAGAGGGCCACTTGATATAAACGCGACTATTTTTATTTGGGACATGATTAAAACAATTAATATGATTTGCTAAATGGAGATTATTTCTCCAATGTTTAGGCTTAATCAATGAGGATCTGTCTAAAGTAGAAATAAGGTATGTGACATGTTTAATGATTGATCTATCTGTACCAATTAGGCCTTCATGTTTTATTTTGTTTCCAGTTATCCATACTGCCCAAACTATTAGTGAAGGTAAGATAGTTCTAACATGAGTCTGATTCAATGTAGAAGAGAACCACTTATATATAACATGATTAACAACCATATGATTTCCTAATGAAATGTTAAATATACTAGAGAAATGTAGCCAGACATTCCATGTAATTGGAGAAGAGACAAACAAATGGTTTAATGTTTCACATTCTGAACAAAACTGATATTTAGACACTAAGCTAATACCTCTAAGTTGTATGTTAGAATCTACTGAAATCAAGTTATTAATAATTCTCCACAAAGTGATTGAGCATTTTTTTGGTGTAATGTTATTCCAGATTTTGCTTTTAAAGATTGATTTAACATTTTTAACTCTTATGTCATTCCAAGTAAATTTAAGATTGAATTTTCCTCCTGGAGAAAGTTTCCAGATGATGGAATCCTCATTGTTTGAATTGATTGGAATTCTAGAAATCTTGTTAATTTCAGATTCAAAAATTACATCATTCCTAATTTTAGACACGTTCCATAAAGAGCTATTCCTGTTTTCATTCACCTTTGTTTGAGTATACCAAT
This sequence comes from Limnanthes douglasii subsp. nivea, assembly GCA_036936605.1. NCBI lineage: Eukaryota > Viridiplantae > Streptophyta > Magnoliopsida > Brassicales > Limnanthaceae > Limnanthes > Limnanthes douglasii. Next base: position 213,423,502 of record JAUPFV010000001.1, on the reverse strand, counting down.
TACTTGGGGTATTAAAGATTAGTTGAATTAGGGCCCTAGAGTTCCACTTATCTAAGTAGAAATCTATATTGCATTTTCCAATAACCCAAAAGATATTTTCCTCAGCTTGAGTCCTGATTTGTAACATTCTTTTCCATGTTTTAGAGTCTGATTGTTTAGGTAAGACTTGTAAAGGGTGTGATTTTGAACAATAGATATAATTTAATAAGTTAACCCATAAATTTTTGTTTTCTCTAAAGTTAAACCAGAGTTTATATGAAAAGGTTGATTGTATGTTTGAAAGGTCTCTGATGTTTAGCCCAATTTCACTAAAGGGCTTGCACAGTTTAGTTCAATCAGTCCATATTATATTCTTATTGTTTTCAGTATGACCCTAAATATATTTACTCATAAAGGTACACATATCTTATATTCCTAATTGAGTGATTTAGAAAAAGTAGAACATCATCTGCAAATGTTAAGCAGTTGATGATTAAAGAGCCTCTAGTTTTATAAGTAAGTTTATGGTCTAAATATATAGTTTTATTGATTCCCTAATTAAAAATTCCTCTGCTAAAATGAAAATAGAGGGGGATAAAGGATCCCCATGTCTTATTCCATTTGATGATTTGAAGAAACCATATGAAATGCCATTTATAATAACGAAATAAAGAATATGTTCAATGCTTTTTTGATAAGGTTGATAAATCTACTGTTAAAACTAAAAGATTGCATTACTTGATATATGAAGTTAAAATTCATTTTGTCAAAAGCCTTTTTCAAATCAAGGTTGATTATAATATTACTACCTCTTTGTTTTTTGTTGAGATCATGAACCAATTCTTGGGTAATCCGAATGTTATCCGGAATATTTCTTTTGGGAACATATGCACCTTGTTCTTTTGAGATCAATTTAGGTAGTAATATTAGCAATCTATTGTTTATGAGTTTTGAAATTATTCTGCTAAAGACAGAACACAGACTTATTGGTCTAAAGTCTGGCCAGGTTTTAGTAAGATTTGTTTTAGGTATTAGACATATAGAGGTTGCAAACACGCCCTTTGGAAAACCAGGGTTATTAAAATAAGTAGTGATTGCATTAACTAGATCTACTTTTATGATTGGCCAGCATTCTTGATAGAATCTGAAGTTGAAACCATCAACACCAGATACACTACAACTATTCAGGCTTTTAATGACTAGCTATGTCTCTTCTAAAGTAGGCTCAACTAATAAAGAACTATTATCCTGGTCATTAACTAATCTTGGGATAATATTAAATGGGAAATCAAGAACAAAAAAAAGAAAGATCTAGTGACGAGAAATAAATCAGCATGGAGGAAGATACAGTTAATGCGAATGAATGTAATTTGGAGCCAATAAAGATTTCGTTGAAGAAAGGTTGCATCTCTTTAGAGTTATGTTGAAGAAGGACTGCGAAACAGTACCTTTTATCATGCTGAGGCATCTTCCATGTGTTTTATGTTATCCTAAAATCGAACTCATGTTTTAGATCTTTGTGGATGCATGTTGTTGCATTGCAAAATAAAAGTTGATATTTTTGTGTCTGATATTATGAAGAGATTGATAGAAAAAAAAAAGAGTATAGTATTAATGGATACAAGTTTAGGTTTTGTAATCGAACCTGAAGAAGTTTTTTGAGGTGATGGAGTGATACATAATATTTGTGAGGGTAATGTGATACCAAATGTGCGATTGAGCGATGAAGTTGAGGAACAATTTGACATACATTCGTCGCAGATCACTGTAGAAGAAGCAGTTGTTTACTATGCCTGGCTACATCTACCACACAAAATTGATAGAGAAATAAAAACAAGATTTATTGAAGAAGTTGAAGAACCCTCTTAATGACGATCACATTTAGAATTCGAGGATGAATTCTTTCCAACTAAGCGAGGATGATGTAGGCCAGACAACCCACAACTATGTAGATGTTTTGGACAGACGCGAATTGACTTTATTTGTCACTCGAGTATCACAACTAGGCGAAATTGGTATTCAAAGTGAACATCCTCGGCGAGCCCAATAACTGTAAAAAACGCGACAACGTCACGAAAGTTGGACCTTAAATTCTACTGTTTAGGGTACGCAAATCCTATTTTATTGTTATTTATATTTTATTTTAGGAAGATATTTTAATTATTGAATCAAATCGGATTGCATTCAAATTTGATATGATTTGATTTTTATTTTTAATATTTTTTATTTTATTTTATTTTATTTTATTTTATAGATATTTTATTAAAGTTTTTGGATAATTGCTATATAAAGCATCTTATACCATGCTACTCTTGACTAAATTTTGGGGTTCACGTCATCCATCTATTTTATAGAAAAGAAAAAAGTCTAAATATTTACCGTTTCACTTTTTCAATAGACTATCTATTTCGGGTCGCTTTTAATAACTGATCAGCATCATCTATTAAACCACTCGAAAACTTCTTACAAAACACTCCATGATTCAATTTAGTTCAAGATTCGGTTTTTATTGATAATTTTTATAAAGTAATTATACTAATAGAATTACTTTAATTTAATATTATAATAAATTTCGTATTTTAATTTTAAAATTTAATCTTTTTAGTATTAGTTTGTTTTGATTTTGGTGATCGGTTTGAAAATTTTAACGAAAAAGTTATTTGTATATAACAGTTACATAATTAAAATATAATCAATTATTTTATAAACTAATATATATTTAATATATTAACAATTATGATCATAATTGGAATATTTAATTTTAAAATAAAATATATTCGATTTATTAATTTTGATGGGCCATATTTGAAATTAGATTTTTTCAATCGATTTAGGTCGGTTTCCGATCAAATTAGATTATATTCAAATTCACAATTTTTTATTTGATCCAAATTGTCCATTTAATATTTTTTGATTTATTTGGGTTAACTCTTAAATATTTTTTATAAAAAAAAATAAGTCATAAATAAAATGTTTCCCTCTTTATTCTTTGATTTATTTAATTTAAATGGATACATTTTAATTTTTAATTATATTTTTAACCATAAATATATATATCTATTTAAAATATCAAATATAATTATTTTAATTGATATATTTTATTTAACCCAAATAATAAACGATATTATTAACTAACTCTGATACCAACTGATAGTGGGGCTGAATATTAGAAGAAAGAAACAACATGACATAGAAATGTCTCCTAATCTTGAAAACCAATAAATCTTCCCAACCAATTATTTTTTTAATCATACTTCCAACAAGGAAGTTTGGGTTCAGAAAGTTTCCAAACCTCTTGATAACCTTAACAATCTCCCTCCTTATCCAATCTTTTCAACCCCTTTATCCTAAAGAGTCTGTAGTTAACCTTAGTAATCCACCTCATGATGATGACAACATCATCATTTAGTCTGAACCTATCTTTCAACCTAATTTTGAATCTTTAACCCCCCCTTCCATCACTGTCACCGATCTTCCTCTCATCAAGGAAGCTCTCCAAATCTTAGACTTAAGAAAAATCATAACCCCTCCTAACCTTAATCCTTATGCATCCTCACCTTTTCATGATCCTAATTCTATACCTGTCCATTTTATAAGTAGTATTCATTAATCCCCAATGAAGAAAGTCTTACCTCTTAAAATTGACCTTCCCAAAATTAAGATTGTTACCAGATCCAAAGCCTATACTTATATGAGCTCCAAAACTTCTCAACCTAAAGGATAATTAAAATCATCTTCTCAAACCTTTAAATGACGTATATTCTCTGTTGAAATGCAAGAGGCGTGTGAAATAAAGGCACCATTATAAGACTTAGGTTCATCATTCAATTTGATTTTTTTTAGTTCATAGCTTTACTTGAGCCTATGATCTCCTCTCATAAAATTGATTCAATTAAAACCAAGCTTGGCTTCACTAATGGTTTTGTTAATAACAGTAATAAAATGTGAATTTTTTTAATCATAAATATAAACATCTTTACCAATAATGACCAATTTATTAACATGAAGGTGAGCCATACTTTTTGTAACAAAGAAGTGTTGGCCACCATAGTTTATGCTAGATATAATAGACTCCAAAGACTTGATCTTTGAGAGAATCTTAGGAACATTTCTATCACCACCAATGAATGACTATTGGTTGGTGACTTTAATGTCATCACGAATGTTAATAAATAATTAGCTTGCTCAACCCTTGGTCGTAGGGCTACAAATGATTTTAATGAAATGATTCTTGACTGCAAGTTAGAAGATGCAAAATATTCTGAATCCACACATAGTCCAATAACTACAAATGGATGCTTCTTGACATGGTGCTTTATAATGCAGCATGGAGAGACTGTTTTGACTCCATAAAGGTGAAGCATCTGGCCATAACTAGCTCAAACACTCACCTTTGTTAATATCCATGTCCATTCTTAACAACTTTCATAAACCTCTATTCAGTTTTCAGAATATGTCGTTCATTCATCATAATTTTATCAAAAATGTTGATTTTAATTGGGCTGTCCGTATATATGGTAATCCCATATATGTGTTATGCTCCGAATTGAAAAGGCTTCAACACCATCTTAAAATCTGGAAAGAATTATTCAGTAACATCTTTAACAGCATAATAAAGGTTAACAAAGATGTAACTCATGCTGAAAACTGTCATGACATCTCTAATAACCCTCAATCTAAAGCTGCCTTTATTAAGGCTAAGGTCATTCACCTTAATCTTCTAACTATAGAACAAATATCATGGGAACAGAAGAGATCCTCTAACTTGGCCAAATCAGGTGATAGAAATACCAAAACCTTCCATAATCATGTTAAAAAAAGACACAAAAATAGGACTAAAATCATCCAAGTTAATGGAAAATAGACTGATTAACAATCACTAATTGTTGATTGAGCCATTGATTATTTTAAAAACTTATTAAACAACCAAGTTGGCCACATTAATCTCACTGAAACAAATAGCTTTATCCCTCACATCTTAATTGACCATGACAATATTAATATGTTAATTATTCCCTATGACGAGGAAATTTTCAATGATATCAATGATCTTAACAAGACCAGTGTTTTTGTAGTTGATAGATTTAACTCTGGATTCTACCAATCTTGTTGTCCAATCATACAAAGTGATATTTGCAATGCTATCAAAGATTATTTTAATGTTTATATTGATCCTTAGGGACTTTGTTCCACTTCTGCCTACCTTATACCTAAAAAAGAAGCTCATTCCAACTGATAAGACTATAAACCTATTAGTCTTTGGAAAATCTTCAGTCGAATTATTTCTAAAATCATAAATAATAGGATTGATCATATATTACCTCAAATTATCTCCTTAGAACAATGAGTTTTTGTTGAAAATAGACAAATCAGTGAAAATTCTCTTATTACTCAAGAAATGGCTCATAAAATTAATAAAAACATTAGAGGTGGAAATAACATGTTATAACTTGATATGGCTAAAGTCTTCAATAAAATCAACTTTGATATCATCTTTCTTGTAATGGAATGTTTTGGTTTTATCCATAATTTCATTGATTTAATAAAAAAGGCATTAAATCTGTTAATTTCTTCATCAACATTAATGGCTCTTCTAATGAATTTTTTAAATCCAGCAATGGTGTGAGGCAGGGTGATCCTTTATCACCTAACCTCTTTATCATTGCTGAAGAATTCCCTTAAAATTCCTAAAAACCCTATTTCTTAAAACCCAATCAATGTACTTCTCTACCATAAGTAATCTTAAAATCTCTTGTTTGGCCTATACAGATGATGTTATTATCTTTATGAATGACTCTACCTCTAATATTAAGAAAGTTTGTCAGTTTCTAGATCAATACCAAAATCTACCCGGGGAGTTAATATAAAGATAAATCCGTCTTCATCTATTCTAATAAAATATGTATAAACAAAATCATTAGTATCACCAACATTTCTAGTTTTAACCATAATCTCATTTTTTTCAAATATCTAGGAATAAACATTCATAAAACCGTAATATTAAATATTCTGATAACTTGGTGACTAAGATTAGAAACAAAATTTTGATTTGAGAAAACTCTCGCCTTTTCTTTGGAGGTAGATTGACATTAATTCAATTTGTACTCTATGAAATCTTCTCCTTTCACATGGAATCTTGTTCTCTTCTTAAATCTGTCATCAAAATGATCTTCATCCTTATGAATAGTTTATTTGAGGTTTCAAAGACTCTCTCAATCCCACAATTGGTCCAACTGGTCTTCATTATGATCTTCATATGATAAAGTTGATTTTAGTATAAAAAAACATAATTGATATTCAACATACTTACTCTTGTAAGCTATGGATGAATTTTAAGACTAAAAACTCTATTTAGGCTAACTTAATGCACTCTAAATATTGTAATGTTCATGACCCCCTTCAAGTTAATTCTAAACCAACTAATTCTAAAACTCGGAGAAGATTACTTAATATTAGACCTATGGCTGAAAAATTAATCTTTTTGAAGTTAGAAAATTGTAATTTTGACTTATGTCTTAATAAGTGGAATAACACTAACCATTTTATCACATTAAACTATTCTGAAAACAATTATTGATATAAAGGTATATAATTTATGGATTAATAACAATTGGGACATCAATAAGTTAACTCAAAATGTTTTCTTTCATAAATTAAGAGAATCACTAATCTTAAAATACATAATGACCAGGAGGATTCTCTATTATGGACCACATCCAAAGATAGTCTCTTTTCTTTCAAAAAAGCATAGGATTTTATTAGAGATTATTCTCCTAAGTCCTATATTTTCTTTAAAATATGGAATAACATATGTCTCTCTAAATATTATTTTCTCCTTTGGAGAATTCTTAAATGTTATATGCATATTGAAAACATAATGAAAAAGAAAAACATTTCATTAGCTTCTAAGTGTTAGCTCTGTGAAAACGTTGAAACTATTCCTTATCTTATCATATCTTGTAGTTTTTCTTGGAACATATGGAAATATTATTCTGAGTTATTTAGTATCAACATTGGTAACCATATATCATTTAACCACTTAATTTATTGTTAGTTCTCATCTACCAACAACCCTACCCATATTAGAACTATCCTCCCAACAATTATTTTTTGAAATATTTGGAATGCTAGGAACAACATTAAACACAAAGGATTAACCTACAATTCTCACTCTATCATTAGAAAAATACATTACCATCTTGTCAAATTAGATAATGCATACCTTTTTCAAAGTAAGCATTGGAAAGGTTCTTATCATATTGCTAAAAGTTTAGGCTGTTTTAATCACATCTCTCTCCTCTCCTCTATTTTTTGTTAAATGAGCCCCCCCATTTAATGGTAGATTAAAACTCAATTGCGATAGTTCTTGTCTTATTAATGATGATACTAGTAGTAGAATTATTGTTAGAAACCATTTAGGTAATCTCATTCATGCTTTTGGGTTCTTTTATGGGAAAAACTCCCCAGATATAGCTAAAACGAGGGCCTTGATTGATGGGCTACTATTTTTTTATTCTAATAATCTTACCAATATTGACACCAAAACTGATTCGTTAATTTTAACTGAGAGGTTAGAGTATGTTATATATTTTTGGTACCTTTTTCCTTTGGTTAATTATTGTAGGAAGATGATTAAGCCCCAAATGATCTTAAAATATATTCACCGTGAGCAAAATCTTGCTAAGGATTGGATCTCTAAATGAGTCTCTAATAATAAAACCAATTACAATTTCTCTGAAGCTATTATTTTTCTATAAAGCATCTACATAGGTTATTTAAAACTGAAAAAAATAATTTTCTTTATTTATTAAGTTTTATTCAATTCTTTCAATTGCCGACAAGTTTCATTCGGGTCTAGGTCATATTTTCTTCAAAAAAAAATTGTATTATTTTATTTATTCCAAGTACTCAGGTGGATGTTTATCATGCAGTCCAACCCCTACATATCATGCAGTCCAACCCCTACCTATCATGCAGTCCAACCCCTACATATGAATTCATTATTACCATTGGAATGTGAAAGGCCTTGGATGATGACGTATCTAATTTTGGCTAAGTGCTGCATATGAATTCTTCGGCCATGGCGATTGAAAGTTGTCCAACTTCATTCGTTGTTGCAGATAATACCTGAGACAATATTTCACCATGGAGATGGGCATGCCGAATAATTCTAGGGCCATAGCTGTCCACCAAGGAGTTAGGGAACGATCATGGGTCATACAAGATGGAAGTGTAAACCCCATTTCCAATTTTAACTTTGTAGAGAAAACATACTATAGCTCGAAGCTTTAGAATCTTCCTACATCTCGAACTTATTGAAGCATTAACATGGACAGTCCATATACTTTTGTCTTTTTTATTTCATTAATGATCCACCCAGTCCAGATTAAATCAGGTTTTTTAGTTAAAATTGACCAGAATTGTTTTAGGGCGGCCGCCCGATTCCAGATCTTTAAATGAAGGATCCGGAGAGCTATAGGAAAATAAATTTTATCCCATAAAACGTTTTCTCCAGTAATCTTCATGTCAGAGCCTGACTAGAGAAATCTTCTAAAGAGCTTCGAAAGGTCCTGTATCACTATTGTATGAAGTATAAAAACCAAAGCCCAAATAGCCTCCCTTGCAAAGAGGGCTGCTTTGATCAATTGGAGCCTACCAATATAGGATAGGTGTTTAGTTGTCCATGAGTTTATATGAAGGATATCTTGGGAGAGTAAACTGTTGTATTTGATATTCCTACCTGAGATGAAAGTAGTTTGAGTGGAGTTGATTAATGATGGAAGCGATTCATTGATTATGTTGACTAGAATTTTAGAGACCACTTTATAAATCACGTTGCAACAAGCGATAGAACGGAAAGTCGCTGGAGAGGCAATGAAGTTTTGGATGAGTGTGAGAATTGTCTTATTCCAAGTTGGGTCCATTTTTCCGACATCAAAAAAATGATGCATATCTTTACAGAATCTAAGTTTAATAGTAGGCCAACTATTTTTGATAAAACAAGCATTGAAGCCATATGGGCCATGAGCCTTATCACTATTAATAGAGAAAATGGATTTGTTTATTTCGATTACTTACAGGTCTTATAATAAAGGATCGGGCTTCTAAGGATAACTTAAAAGAGGTAAGGTTCTAACCCTATTCAGTCCATGAGATTTAGGAGGACTTGGCGAACCTAAAGAGTTAAAGAAATAAGACTTGAAAACATTTGCAATCATTCTTGGTTGAGAGACAGAGTTTCCATTTGAATCATTGATGTGATATTCGTATTCCTGGCTCTTCTAGCTCTTATGCTATTGTGGAAGAATTTGAAGCTACGATCTCCAAGCTTAAGCTATATTTTCTTAGATTTTTACTTTAGTGGGATTCTTCAGCTCTACTAAGAGAAATGGAGTTTTTAGATGCCAGAATCTCATTTTTTATAAATCTAGGCTCTGAAGGGAAGTCGACCAACCTATACTTAGTGTGGTGGAGCTTATTTTTAGCCTTATCAACTCAGTCTCTGATTATACTATAATTCATCTTATTCAGATCGGACAGAGGGGCCTGAAGTCTGAGAAGCTTATGGCTCAAGGTAGCCATAGGGTCACTCATGAGGGGTAATTTCAATTATTTGAGAGAATGGAGAGGTAATTTGGGTGGAATCGCCACATGTTCAAATACTTAAAAGGCTTGATGATGATTTTGATTAGGGAGGTTAAGTGGATCGCAATGGAGGTATGGTCTGAGGTACACGGGGATGTGGAAATGAGTGAAGAAATAAGGGAAATAAATCATCATAAGGGTTATTAACAAGGGCACGGTCAATTTCTGAGAAGATCGGGTTGTCACCCTGCTTGTTGGTTCAATTAAATTGGAACCCAAAATTACGAAGGTCATTGAGACCGTTCATCGCAATATTCATTTAAGTCTATCATAGAGGTGGTCCAAAATTTTGTTCGACCTATCTTTTCATTAGGGTGTCTGATGGCATTAAATTCACCCATTTCCATCTAAGGTTGATCATTTCTGTTGTTTTCTAGACAAGAAATGTCCCTACACATGAGAAGACGATTGGAGGTTTCATTAAAACCGTGTATGGCTGTGAGATAAAAATGTTTATATCTAGCGAAGTACATAAGTTTACAGTCAATATACTGAGGTGAGATTTTTAGGGTTTCGATTTTAAAAATGCTTGGATTCCAAGCAATCCAGATTCTTCCATATAGGTGGGCCTCGTAGTTGGTTTTATAGTGCGAGTATGGGAACATAGTTCTCATTATACTATATTGACGTTGCCAATACTAAATTTAGTCTCAAGTAAGCAAGTAATAGTAATGATTTTCGACAAAACATACTCACGCACATCAATTTGTCTAAAGGGTTCGTTAAGATCCCGAACGTTTTAGGTTACAATTATCACAGATAAGAGTTTTAAAACAATAAAAAGAAACAATAAAGTTAACTATGGATCCCCGTATCGTTCATATGCATGGTCCTAACATGGGTACCCGAAGGTGGAGAGGTCATTATGTAGGCGTCCAAGTTGATTTGGCCATTAGCTAATTTCGTTTTGATCATATATCAGATTTCATGTGGGCATGAGATATATGCCGTGAGGCATGGATCAAGTCAAAAATTTTATTTTTTGGTTTGGGGGTGTTCATAGATTTGTTGTTTTTTATACCATAATAATATACTCTTAATATATGCCGTTTGCAATACACGCGGAATTCCCTTCAGGTAATTTTTTATTATTTGAATCCTCAACACATAAAACGTTTCCCTAAGATCTTTTATGTCAAATTTTTATAATAGAAAATCTTTGGTGACATGTAATGAATTTAAAATATTAATGGAAAATAGTATGTCACCAACTTGTATTGCTAGATTCATTACTTTACTTCCACTGAATTATTATACACATATTCTTCCATGGAGTTAATCTCAAAACTAAATGAAGTGATGATTTTTAAGCACTTATGGTACAACTGTTAAAACATTTTCTTAGCCCATGGATGCATATATTTAGCTTACACATCATTGAGTTTATATCTTTTAAACTAAAATTATCTGGTTGGTTTTAAATGATTTCCTCACTGTCTCCATTTGAAAATGTTGTCTTAATATCCATCTAATGAAGTTCTAAATCAAAATGAGCAACCATGACTATAATTGTTAGAACAAGTTCTTTATTGAAATTGGAGAAAACTCATCAGAGTAATCAATACATTCATGATAAGTTTTTTCTTTCGCTAAAAGGTGTGCTTTACATCTTTCCACTTTTCCTGAAATATCACGTTTGGTTTTATAATATCCATTTACAACTAATCATTTATTTTTTTAGGTAACGTGGCGAGATCTCATACTAAATTGTATGCATCAACTTATATTATTTGCTTATAGGTTCAATAAAAAAATAGAGTTTGAACTTTTCATAATATCATGAAAGATGATTGAATCATCTTCCATAATCATAAAAGATTCTTAATATTCATTTATATATGACATATCATCTAAAGACAATGCACTTTTTTTCTCTATTGGATTTAAGCAATGGAGGGTCATTGAGTTTCTCATTTATTGAGGTTTCTAAGTTTGGTCATCAAGAAAAACATCATCATTTTTTTATTAGGGCACATGTGTAACATTTGTCTAAGGCAATGTAATCCTTGGCATTGTGTGATGGTCTCAAAGACTGTTTTCGTAATAATGGAAGAAATAATTAAACTTTGGATAAGATTTAGAAAGATAATTGACCTATTTGGTATAAGTATAAAGAGATATGTTCTGAGAGAGTGGTTAGTAGTAAAAATATGTTCTATTTTTCATTAATTCAAACAATGTTATATATAGCCAAATAGGCCAAGTGGGCTTAATGGTCCATGGGCTCATTTTGGTAAACCAAGCCCAAATATAACTCACGTTTATATTTATAAAAAATCCATAATACTAAAACTTTATTATATCTGGACCATAAAGTAAAATTTGGCTTAATAACATATTGGTCTGATTTTCCCTTCCGAGAATTCAATCATTATCAGTAGCCCCGTTAGTCCTTGCAAAGGTCATTCAGGACAAATTAGACTTGAATCTACTTCGTATTAAAACCATTCATATAATTGGAACTTCGGATGAAGTCGCACAAATAATTATCACTGTTTAACTGATTGTGATTGCTTCGAACACGCTTTGAAAGGATGATCTAGAGTAATTTATGAAGTTGTCCAAATATAGTTATATATATGATTTAGAGATGGTCATTTAAAACTATACTCTTGTACACGTGTCATTGAATTATTCGACCTATAACCTTCCCTCTGTATAGTGAAGCATGATAGCTCTTTTGAAACGATTCCACTTCCCTAAGAAAATAACCGTTGGGGAAAACCTTTATACTTCTGTAGGTTTCCACACATTGGGCTTGTGGAAAGTAACCGTTGGGATCCTTTACAAACTTTTTAAAATAATTATCCCCCTCTCAATATCACTTCACTCTTCACTTTTCAACTGATTCCGATTGTTTCGAACACGCCTTGAAAAGATGATCTTGAGTAATTTATGAAGTTGTCCAAATATAGTTATATATATATATATATGATTTAGAGATGGTTATTTGGAACTATACACTTATAGACGTGTCATGGAAAGATTCGACCTATGACATTCCCTCTGAATGGTGAAGCATGATAGCTCTTTTGAAACGATTCCACTTCCCTAAGAAAATAACCGTTGGGGAAAACCTTTCAATTCATGTAGGTTTTCATTCATTGGGCTTGTTGAAAATAACCGTTGGGATCCTTAACAACCTTCTATAAATAATTTTTCCCCCTCTCAATATCACTTCACTCTTTAGTAAATTTTAGAGATAAAGAGAGAAACTCTGCAGCTCTACCACCGTAACCCTCAGTTTTATATTTTGGTAGCCATCATAAAATACTTCTTTGGAAATTCCTTATCTTTATATTTACATGTATAGTAATGCAACTCCTTTCTTTGATTAGTTGAATCTTTTAGATAAGACCGAAAAGAAAAAAGTAGCTAGAAGAGTTGTTGGGCTCCCATAAACTGAAAGGCTAACAACCATTACTAAAACCTTCGACCATGGAGGAAAATATTCATCCAACAAGCATTCTAATCAACTGATTCTCTATCTTCTACCGCTCAATATTAAACTTCGAGAACTCATTCTTCAAGGCCAGCCAACAATATACCAAGGATAAACTAGCAGAAAACATTGATCATGCTTCATAGCAATGGATTCAGTTACCAAGGATATGTCACCCGTGAAGAAACCTACCGCTACTATGGTAACAAAGGGCCAACAAGCTTTTGATATTAAATCAAAGAAGATAGAACGGGCCAAACATGATACTAACATGGGGTCAGTCATTGGGGTGTCAAGGAAATATGGAGGTGATTCCAAAATCCTAAAGAAGGATAAAGGTAAAGCTCCAAAATTTAAAGGTGGAAAAATCAAAGGAGTGGAGGTAGAGTTACACCATTTGATGGCCGAATGTGCAGGGCCTAATTTTCAAGATGTAAGCAACAAGTAATTAATTTCTCTATATGAAATCTAGTATATTTATTATTCAGAAAATGAGATAGACACACTACAAACTAGTTGAGGAATCCCATAAGGGGTGAACATAAGGTTACCAAAAACCAGAAAGATATCATCGAATTGTGCATTAAAAGATTAAACCATCTACCCTGAATTGGGGGCTTCCATTTCTGTTGGACCCCAAAGTTATTTAGTACTTTCATCTGGTTGCCTATGTATGAGCCAAGCTAGTCTAAATTCTTGGTTTAATTTGATGTCTTGTATCATCACATCAAGGTCTTAAAATTAAAATACCGATGGAGAAATTTGTAACTATCACTGGGCTATCGAGGAATCCTCAAACCCCTTTCGACTTTCTTACTATTGGGAATGAGAATAAAGTTGTGAGTGATTTCTTAGAGATTTATAAAGTGTGGAACCTACGGTTTTCTTTATTAGTGATTGTTGAGAGAATCGTAAAGAGGTCTTCCCAAAAAGAAATTTGAGCACCATCTAAAGGGTGTGATGAAGCTCTAGTTACTTCTTGAGTGTTATTTTTTAACTTTAACTTCCTTTACCCTTTATCACTTGTAAATTATTTTTTATTCTTTTTGTAACTATACCAAAGTCTCAACAACAACATTTAATAGATGCCAAAGAAACCTTAAAACTTACACCAGTGGATTGTGAAGAACTAGTTGAATGCATTTTACAATTGTTTCACTTCGAGCAATCTGATTCAGAGTCACTTTTGGTAAATTCAACCAGAAATCAACTTTTCATATGAGGAATTCACCACCCCATTACGTGCATCAGTAATCCTTGATTGGATAGAAGCTACATATGGCAAAGTATACATTGCGACCACGAAATAGCTCAAATAAAAAAGGTGGAAAAGAATGATAGTAGTGGCTCAGGTCTGAAGTAAGTAATTGTTGGTGTTGTGGAAGTGAATTAGTCTAATGAGCTATTAAAAGAGAATGTTTAGGCTGCCACTGAAGTTAGCAAAATACTCGAAAATCCCCCAACCCTAAAAAGGAATAAAATAAAGAGCACATCAAAAGGACACAAGAGGGAAAACACAATAGTGAGAAGAAAATGAAGAAGATTAAGACGAGCTTGAAAATTGTCCATGCCACAGATCAAACTAAAATTCCTTTAAAACTTGAGTTCCACAATGATAACACATTTGAGAAGCATACCTTTTCTATTCCAGAGGTAAATGATCAAGTTGGAGAAGGTTAGAGTTCGCCAAGTAGTACGGAGAGGCTGGGTATGAAGAACTTTAATAATCCCCAAATCTGAATGGTTCTGCTAACGTCACACCCTTTTAGCTGAAGAGTGGGCATACCCTTGATTTTTTGTTGTTGGCCTTTGTCAAGCCTATTTATGAACTGGAAAAGGAGGTAGTAAAACATAAAAAACCATGTTCATGCTCGAAGAAGAATGTGAGCTCTATAGAAAAGCATTCAAAGAGAAAAAATAACATGTTGCGAGTTTTGAAAGTCGAGCCGTGCAGCCTGACGAAGAACTTAAGCAGTAAAAAAACCACTCACGAAACTAATATTATTGAACTACAGGTATCTAAAGCAGAGAAAGTTCAATACAAATATAATAAAAAAACATAAAAATATTAGAGATCTCTTGCAAAAAATGTTAGATGAGGAGAAGGCAACTATTAAGAAAGCCGATAATGAGCAATCTGTATTTAAAATTCAAGCTTCAAAAGATCAAAAGGATGCGGTTGACACGTATGCTGAGAATTTCTTAAAGTCCTTTAAGAAATGAGAGTCTTTGATCAAATTCGATTTGGTTTGGGACTTTCATAAAGTGTTCCAAATCTTAACCTCCAATCTTTTTGGGATATGGTACTTGAAAAGGTAAGGCATGTTGATATGGTTTTTTGCAGATAAATTTGACATCAATCTGGATATGGAGGATAATAATAGTTCCTCTGAGAATGAAGATGGAAACTCCGAATGCGGGAGCCTAAAAAAACCCACAAAGTTGAAGGGAACGACTCCGTAGGTAGTTGAATCATTTTCGTTTTATAGCTCTTTGTAAAATCATTTATTTTATAAGCCCTTGGTACCTCCAATAAATTTTATAATTATATTTCGATATTTTCATAAGTCTTCGGTATGACCTAACGCATTCTGTAATCGCGTTTAAAATCTATGAACGATTTTTTTTATCCATGTTTTTAAATAAATTTATTACTCATCGAATAGATCAATCAGCGTTTTCTTAGGTAATCAATTCCCAAATACAGACCAAACCAAAATTCAGACGAGAAAATCATTCATTTGAATTTGACCAACTAATATTGAATCTTTTATTTGTGGCCAACTAATGCTGGAACATTTTAATTGTGACCAAATAATCTTAGAACTTTACAATTGACCGACTAATGGTGGAACCTTTAAATTCGTGACCAGCTAATGCGAGAACCTTTACATTTGACTAACTAATGTTGAAACCTTTTAACTGTGACCAGCTAGCTAATGCTGGAAACTTTACACTTGACCAACTAATGTTCGATATTTACCATGTGCTACTTTGATATGAAAGAGTGTGTCTTCAGATATTCATATCACAAAACTAAAAGATATATAGGGTCTTTTTTCTTACAATCATTCCAGATAATGTCTTAAGTATTCTATATTCCTTAAGTGCCGAAGAGGGTTATATTCTCGATCTGCCATCCGATAACTTCCAAGCTTAACCATTTCAATAACCTAATAAGGCCCCTCCAATTTGGTGCTATCATTTCAAACTTTTTATGTTTAGTGTGTAGGAAGAAGTTTTTCATAACTCTATCCACCACTTTGAACTATCTCCATCGGACCCAAGATGCGTACTAACTTCTCATCAATGTCTGATAATAGATATTAAATACCATTGTTCTTTTTTTTTCTCAATTAAATCTAACTCAGCTCTTCGACCTATATCATTACCCTATTCGGAGTAGTTTGTGATTCAGAAATATGGAAAAGTAGACTCAACTGGTGTTACTGTATATATCCCATAAACTAACACAAAAGGAGACTCTTGAGTTGTTGTTCATGGTGTTGTTCGGTAAGCCCATAATACTTCTTATAAATAATTTGGTCATTTTATGCTTGATACTTCTAAAAGAATACTCAAGCCATCGAGGATGGTTCTGTTGGTTACTTATACTTACCCGTTAGCTTGAGGATGGAATGGTGATGAAAAACAATGTTGAAATCCCCTAGAGAAACAAAATGCTTCCATGTTTTTCTTTTCAAATTGAAGGCCATTATATGTTTAATGGTTCTTGGAATTCTGAATCTGAAACATATATTAAATAAGATAAACTTAATAATAGTCTTTGATGTGGTTTCATATAGAGACACTGCTTCCAACCATTTAGAAACATAATCAACAACCATTATAATAGTATGGTGGCCTCTGGATGCCATATGTAAAGATCCAACCAGATTCACTTCACATCAGTCAAAAGGAAATGCCTTTTGGTTTCAAATGGTAAAATTGGTAAATGTATTGTGCTTCCAAATAGCTGGTAGGGATCACATTGTCAGACTAATTCTTTGGCATTTAAAATAATAGAAGGCTAATAATACCCAACGAGAAAACCCTTCGTGTTAACGTTTTATAGAAACAATTACCAGATCCATCCCCGTCGTGCAACTCAGATAACATCATTTATACGTTTTCTAGTTATGAGGCACCGTAATAAAGTTCAGATTAATTAATTCTTATTGAGATATATCCCCGAGGACCATGAACCCATGTGGTTTGAGCCTTTATCTTTTTACCAACGTTTCATTAACTGACAGTCAAATATTTTCGTACTTCCAATTTTTATGTATGCTAGGTAAAATTTGGAATGCCTCTTTAGTTTCCAACCTTTTCTCGTAGCTAGTTATTATCAAAAGGTTCCCTTGGACCAGTATCCATGGATATCATTTACTATATGTGATAGTGGCTAAGGAATCAACCATCAAAGTTTTTGTCCAAGAAATTTATTCGTACTCGATGTGTTTAAAGAAATTTGTTATCTCTCTCAAGGGCTGTAAATATTTTAGCAAGTGATTTTTTCTTGCTTTGGATTGAAATGAGACGTGATTTATAAGAAGTTGTGAATCACTTATCAGAATTATATTTGTAGCACCCCAGATTTTTGCAAGCCTTAGCCCTACCGAAGTTGCCTCGTTATTTGACGCTTTAAAACCCAAGTGTAACGCTTGATGCATTAAATATCTGTAGGAGGACAACAAGTAAGCCCCTTCTCTATAACTTGGAACACTTGAGCCCTTATCATTTAGAATTTTCCACCCATTTATAGATTTATCAGTATCTCACCCAGCTTCTAGTCTCGCACGTAATGTAACTTAACTAGAAAATTTGTCAAAGCTTCTGTCTTAATTGATCTTCCAGGAGAAAATTCGATGTTAAAATCTCTTAATTTCATCGACTATTTAGTCATCCGACCCGATACTTCTGGTTTTTACTAGTAAAATCTTAAGTGAAAAGGAAGTTGGAACAATAATGGAGTGGGCTTGGAAATATGGCCTTATTATTCGCACTACCGCTACTATTACAATAATTAATTTTTCCAACTTTAAATATCATTTTAGCATCTAATAGGATTTTACTTATATGATAAACAGAGCGAGTATAACCTTCAACTTCTCTGACTAAAACCACACTTATTGCATAATCTGACACTACTATATAGGTACACAATTTTTCTCATATAATTGTTTGGTTAAATTCTCTAGAGAGGATATGTGTTCCTTTATGTATATAAAGTCTTCGTCATACTGTAAATTTCAATTCAACCGGTTTGTGCTTATTAATATTTGGAAAAATAATGGACACTAATTCAAAGACCTTGATTTAAATCTATTTAAAGTTGTTAACCTTCGAGTTAAAATTTATACTTCTTTGATGGACCTCAAAAGATCCATAGCAGTAAAAATGTTCAACTATATCAGGTCAGTTTGAATGTTTTTTTTCACTTATAATATAACCCAAGAATTTTCGAGAACACACTCTTTATCAACATATCATCAATACAAACTTTAACATTTCTTCCGATATGGCTAGCGAAGGTCTTATTTACAAAGCATTGATAAGTAGCCCCAATATTATGCAAACCAAATGACATTAATTTGTACCAATTAAAGCTCATACTTGTTATGAATGTGATGTTATCTTGGTCTTCAGATCCATCTGTATCTGGTTGTATCCCGCAAAATCGTCCATGAATTATAAGAGTTTATTACTCAAATTCGAGTGTATCAATTGGTCAATTCTAGGGACAGGAATTGGATTATTTAGAAAAGTCCTATTTAAATTTGTAAATTCAACACACATGCATTATTTTCTATTTTTATTTGTAACGAGTATCGGGTTTTCTTTTCACCATGAGTATTGATATTCTTAGATATGTCCTACTTTTATTAACTAATCCACCATTGCTTCAAAATTTCAAAACAAACTTATTCATTTCTGAATAATAAGGCATACAATTGGGTGTATTGCAAAATTATGGCAAATAACACTTGCAGGGACCACTGTTACATCCTCGATACATCATGTAAACATTCACAAATTCTCAATTAAAAAGACTATTAGTTGTTCTCTTATGATTGGTGGTAACCGATTCCAATGGTCACACTTTTTTCCATTTGGAAAAGTATACACCTCAATATCACTATCAAGTATTACCAATTTGGGAGTCTTCCTCGGATCATCTACGATCTGTGACTCCAAAATGGACTCTAATTGCTATTATTTTTTAGTTTCCGCATTTCGGGGCGCCTTAGTAGTCAGAGCGGTAACATAACATTCTTTAGCTACCTTCTTGCTGTTACAGACCACTCTAACCTGACTCTTAATGTTATATTTCAAACACTAATGGACAGTTGAGGAAGCAACGTGCATTCTTGATTGCCACGATCTGCAAAATTAACATTATACAAAGTTAGGCCATTAACGACAATAAAATGTACTCTCACTGTTTTTTAAAAAGGTCATCATCCGAGGAGTGCATCTTCTTCAAATTATTTAATTAAATCTACAATGATCCATATAAGTTCCATTATTATCTTATTCGACTAAGATATGAACAAGATATTTGTCGAACTATCTGTATCAATAAATATTCTTTGGATTTTAGTTTCCTTAATTGTCGCTCCGATCACTATAGCATCCTCATGGGGTTCATCATCATCTTCCAAGTTATCACTATCAAACATATAAACAACATTAGATTTTGGTAACGATGGGTACACATTTTTCCTTCTAAATGAGTTGGCAAACTTACAACATGCCTCTTTAGTGAATAATCCAAAGTCCCCGATACCATATCTCCACCGACGATAGTGATTTAAAAAATTCACACAAATTCTTAACCGTTCCTTTTTTTATAAAGTTCATCAACCACCATAATATTGGTTCGGTTAGAATTAGGGTCGAGATAATCAAAATATTCATCAAATTCATTATAAGGTCCGGTTATAACCATAATATTTTCGTTCTTCGGGGGAAATTCTATTGTTTCCCATCAAACTATGGCTTGACTTGCAACTGGAGCTTGCAAACGACTCCTTAATTATGTTTTGAAAAAATGGTCAACTTTCCATTTTTAATTAAGGTTTGGATATCTTGATTTAATGTAATACATTCCCTTGTATCATGGCCCACATTATTGTGATACTTACAAAACCACGTATTTTGATTGTCCCTTGAACTCGAGATTGGGAGTAGTTTTTAATTCAAAAAATTCACACAAATTCTTAACCGTTCCTTTTTATTAAGTTTATCAACCACCATGATATTGGTTTGGTCAGAATCGGGGTCAAGATACTCAAAATCCTCATCAAATTCATTATAAGGTCCGGTTATAACCATAATATTTTTGTGTTTGGGCTAAAATTCTATTATTTCCCTTCAAACTATGGCTTGAATTGCAACTAGAGCTTGCGAATGACCCCCTAATTATATTTTGAAAAACGTGGTCAACTTTTCACTTTCAGTTAAGGTTTGGATCTTTTAATTTAATAAAATACATTACCTTGTATCATGGCCCACATTATTGTGATATTTACAAAACCAGGTATTTCTAGTCTCCCTTAGATTCTCGATTATGAGTAGTTTTCTAAAAATAAACAACATTCCTTGTCTTATCAAAGATAATAGTAACGCTCTCTATTAGCTTTGCATAGAGATTGGTCGGAACCCATTGATTTTCCCTGGATCTGTAATGTTGGCCTTGTAGGTGTTGATTTACCACAAGCTGAGGTAAATTTTGATTTGTATCCTTAAAAAACAATTTGGTGATTGTATGGTGCTAAACGTTTCCGACTTGATGTTGTTGATGACTCAAGGTTGAAGATTGTGAAGCCTGTCTCTACAAAGGGATCAATTTCAATTCTTCGAATCGTCCACTTTGATTTTTTTCTCAATCTTTACGAACAAACTTCAAAAGGAAAAGGCTTTTTCCTAATCATATTATCAACTAATTCTCGAGGGAAAATTCATTTCCCAAAAGAAGCTATAGTCACTTGGTTATAATAATCATCCAAACTATTCTTAGTTTGTACGAAACATTTAGTGTAATCTTTCAAACTTTTTCCAATCAACTAGTAACACTGAATTATCGTGTCACAGTTTCCTCTTATAATTTTTCTTCTCATAAACTACCTTTAGTATGTAGTCCATAACATATGAAAATTCTTGATAAACCTATGAATGAAAAATACACATGGTTAATCATTGTATCCGCAAGTTTCTTAAGTCTAAGAAAAGCGAAATAATTTTTGAGCAAACACGGTTAAGATTATTAAAACTGATGCACATCCTCTATTATCCATTTTTTCACCAACATCGAATTTGCTAACCAAGTAAGATATTTTGATTCTCGAATAATCTATCAACTTACTTGACTAGAGTCTCATACGTTTCCACTTAAAACAATCTTCTCTTTTGACTTAGCCTCCTATCATCAGCTAAAATATTATATATGATTGACTTACTCTTTCATGTTACAACAGAAAGGCTTCATATAAAAACATACATATTTCTTTCAAACAATCTAACACCTCTTTCTTGAACCCTTCATCTAAACATCCACCAATTTTCACTATTTCATATTCTTTTATAATCAAATCTACTACTTTATCCATTGACTATGTTTCATCTGAATCTTATCGTGAATCGTCTATCTCATGTTCCTTAACCTTCATCAAGGGTTAATTTCTTTCAACCATCAGCACATCCATCGATTAATCATGTGGTTGCTATGTGATAATATTCTCATGAGCTAATGACAAAGAATAACAATCTCAAGATGTCCTTTGTATTCCTCTGATAATTCCAGTTTACCCTCTAACAAAATACTTAACACACTGATGGTAAAACAAGGCTTACATTGAAATTTCATGATAAGAACTTGAAATCAACAATCATAAAATACGTAGTAACCGTGTTCTTTGTCCCCCCCCCCCTCTTATCCAAGAGATATTGTTAAATCAACTTCACTGGCACAGTTGGTCGATCATCCAGTGAAACTTATAGAATTCATATCGGTCTTCTTAAATGGTGCAACACCAATCATTTGATCATAACCTCTCTTATAGAATGTTTTGATTGAAATCCCAGTATCAATGATTACCCTTCTTAAAATAAACACAACAATATCTAAAGTCACCCACAAAGCATCTTCATGTGGTGTTACCAATCCTTTTAAATAATATTCATTGAAAGACAATGTCAAAACACAATTCTTATATAGATACATAGATGACTCGTCGATAAGATGAACTTCCAAATATTTGATGTATTTTTTTCTTGATGAATGCAATGTTCCTGATACAGTGTGTCCCTTAAAAATTATACAAAGCTCATGTCACTTTTTTGGACTATTTCTTTTAACTTTTCCATCTCTCCTCTCATATTCTCTTCCTTAAAAACCTCAACCAGCTCACCATTATTTATCAACCTATGAATCTTATCTTCTGACTGAAATAAATCTTTCTTTGAATGGCCATGGTCATTATGATAAGAGCAATAATATTTTTTGTTTCTTTCATTAATTATTGTGGATATTTCTCTTGATGTGGGATAGTTTAGAGTGTCCCTAGTTGCTATAATAAAGCATAAAATTTTGTACATTCACCAATGTGAACCTTTTATTTGAATTTTAATAATAAGAATAACGAGGTCGATTAATCGGTTCTCTAGCAACATCAAACATCCACCTAGCTTCATTTTTTTTCTTTTCTAAAACATCTAATCTTTTATTCACAACCCAACCTCTTTTTTTTGCTTCTTCCACCTTAAACAAACATCTTTGTCCATATCAAAAGATCTTTTTGGCCCTCAATTTGATATTTAATTAAGCCCTCCAACAATTTACATTCCAATAAAACCCCCTCTTATAATCTGCCAAACTTACTTCATCTTTAAGTTCTTCCAACATATGTATCTCATAAACAAACTGTTGAACGTAATCTTTCAATGACCCTTAATTGTCCTAAAAAACACCATAATATGATCACCTTCATGGTTAATTATATTATTGTCAATGAATTGAATCTTGAATTACTTTCACAAAACTTAGGAATCGTCTATTAAACCAAACAGGAGGTTATTAAACCAAGCTTAATCAGTTCCTTTGAAATTCATGGAAAAAGCTCGAAAAAGAAAAGTATTGTCCAGATTGAACCCCAATATAAAGTTACAGAATTTCTCAAGATGATCCTTATGGATCTATCATATTTCTTCATTATGTATGGATACATCATATTTCTTCATTATGTATGGATCAAACTTCTATGGTAATTTTCCTTTAAGAATTATTTGAGTCAAAAGAGATTGTGCCAAAGTGTATTCTGCTAACTTAGGTATTTTTAATTACCTTCTGCCTTTTGTTAACCATCTTAAATTTTCCTTTATCAATCCTCTACGTAAATGACGCTCCATTATATGCTCGTTCAACATTGTTATCATCTTTTTGTTCTTTTGAAATATATTTTTTGTGATAATTAACTCATATTTATGTAAATATTTTCATTCATATTCGAATTTCTTCCCGAAGTAATTTTCTCTGTTGTCAATTGAAAAGTTATACTCATCATCTCAAAATGATTTTGACTCACATTGTCTTGTTGGTTTTATAACATGTTATACTTATATTACTCTGATCTTAACATATTCATTTGTATTTATTAATAAAAAAATAAAAAATAAACGTAAATCATCTCATATCCACTTTTCTTCCCATTGTGATAACCATGTAGTCGAATGACTGAAAATCATATTAACTAGACCTCATTATGTAATATTATTTTCTTGACGAAGAGACACTACCCAAGACATTCTTGATACTGTAGCTAGATTCCTTTAACTTAATTATTCATATAAACTGGCGAAGCAACAATCATAATCCTTGAAATTAACGTACGAGATCCAAAAATTAGATACTCGGGCGACCCTCGTATATCAATTCTCGACCTAGTCATTACCATTGGTTAATAAACAATCTCTTAAAGATTTTTTCAAAGATGATACAAAAAATGATGAAGTAAAAACCTTCCTCAAGTAATTACCAATTAGATTAAGACTAAAAGTTAATAAGTTTATAGAAGAATATGTATTTTGTATATTCAATCAATCAATCAACCTTTATTTGTGTTCATTATATTACTATTAAACAATTAGAGATCATAATGAACCGTGATGGAAAATACATGTATATTATGACATGTGGTGGATATTCATTACAATATTTATGTATTTACCCGTTAATGTTCATTAGGAAACTATAAAATTAAATTATATATCTTGAACATTCTATAACTTTCTAGTATTCTAATATATCTTAAGTTTTGTATGTCGTATATCTTTTCTTTAAGACGTTCTTTATCTTAACTCTACTTTTAAGCTCTGCCATCGTATAACTCTTCTTGAAGATGTTCTTTACCTTAGATCTGCTCTATGTATATACTACTTTTAATTTTTCTTGAAAACGGTATTTGCTCATTATCTTTATCTAATTTTCATCTCATGTATAATCTATAAACATATGTTAATGTTCGTTATGGTTAATCATCTAAATAACAATATATATTTCATCATATAACTCCTTGTGAACTACAACACATGCATCATCCTAATAATTCATAATGATAATATAAACAATGCAAGCCTAAATGTCGACTATAACATATCAATATTTTAGCCGGTATTTTGCATTTTCTCTCTTACTGGCCTATCATGAATTCTAATATTTCACAATATGGATAATGACATCTCAGCGGTATAGCCTTATAAAGTATGAACTCCTATTTTGAGCAATATACCAAAATTGATTATTTATTATTAATTTATGAAAGATAAAGTTCATTAGCATTGTTGTTACGTCTTGTCCATTTTTCGAAAGTATATCCAAATTATTTTGGAAAATATATATTTTATACCTAAGATCCATTAGATTAGCTCTATTTCATTATTTCATCCGAAAATCTTATTTATCTTGCACTGACTGTACTAAGGGGAGGACTTCTCTAGGGTCATCCCTTCTTCTATGATGACCCATTCTTCTTCTGATTGTTACGCTTTACGCTCCTTGAGGGATGTATATCATTTCTTAAAAGTCCTTCAATTTATTTTTATCATTATTACTTTTCTATTGATTCTTTATCCAAGACATTGGTAAATCATAAAAACTAGGATGTGTATTTAACCCAGCCACGGTATTTCCAATATGATAATGTATAAGGAAAGTGAATTTACCACAATGAAGAGACACTGTAATTTATTTATGTACTCATACTTTCTAAGGATACCATCTAGGTTGAGTTCTCCTAATAATTTTAATTTACCTTAGTGAAGTCGGTCAATATATGTTGGGTTGGGGTTAACACCGTTGTTTCTCTCATTTTGTCATAAGTGCCTATATACAGTATGTTTGTTGAGCTTCTACTATTTATCATTACTCTCTTGACTTTAACTTCGACTAACCCCACCATTATTAGTAAAAAAACTACTATATAATGCCACCATTTCTCTTAAGTCCTCATATGTGAATGCCAATTCATCCACGTAAATTTTCCTTGAATTTTTGGAGATTTCAAAATTCGGGTCTTCTCATGTAATTACTCATATCGATTGTCTGTTACGGTACGAGTCTAGATATATTTATGTTTCTACTATTTTAATGTCGTTGTTGTTTAACGTTGGTTGCTCTTCGGGTGTTGTCAATTATTGTTTTGGCTCTACTTCATTTGAATATTGTCTTGGTTCATATTTTTCAACAAACTTTGTGAGTTTTGCGTTCATGCACTAGACTTTAGTCTTAATCGTGCAAAGTTTAATAGTTTGTAGTAAGGTACCCAATATCATTGTAGATTTCTGGTAGTTTCTCAGTTATCTTTGTGAATAGACATTTCTACCTTCATACTCATTTATAGATTTTACTTTGTATGCTTGAACTTAATTTTTATTCCTTGATTATTCAATTTATATATTAAATTGAGTCATTATGTTATTTTTATTAGCCAGATGATGGTTTGGTGAATAGACCGTTGGAGTTACAATATATTTATCTCTTTTGGCTCTAGCAACCTCGGCTACTTTAATGTACTGTTCTACATGAGCTAATAAGTCACCAAAATTTAGTGTATTTTTATTCACTATATGATCCGAGAGTACCCTTGTAAAACTTTGTACCTGTATATAGTTACTACCACCATATCATGTCACTTAGGTAATTCATTATTGTTTTTCATAAACATCTCGGTGTATTCCTTCAGACTTCTATTGGAATTTTATTTACAGTGAATTATGTAGATATTATCACATTTTATCACTAAAAACCTATAACATGGTTTTGGAAGTAATATGAAGTATTTTATAGCTCTTAATGTATCATGTTGTGATACTATTAAACTGCTACATAGTTCTTCGCCTAAACATCATGGAGAATGCTCAAAACTTCGTTTTATCATCATTATCATATCGTATCATCTCTTTGTCAAACTGTGGAGTATGATGATTAGGTATCATCTGACGTAGTTGTTATCCATTTTGTGGTTGTTGAAATTTGGGGGTAGTATTCCATACAACATATTTGGAGATGTTGTAAATGTTTTGTTTAGCAGGTCATCATCATTATTGAATTTTTTTATATTGTTCACGAAGGCGTATGCTTGCTGATACCATGGTATTTGTCATTTTTTATTTAGGAATTTGCATTATTCTTGTTCAACATTGGTTGGTTGAAAAATCTTGAAAGTAGTGCTTTAGTTGTGATTGATATTTTCCTTGAAATATTAGTTGGTTTGCATTTACTATTTTGGGACCTTCATGTAGCCCTGGTTAAAATTTGGATATGCGTGAACGTAATTTTACGATCTTGGTGGTCCTTAGGCAACGTTTGCATGAAATCTCATTGCCGCTCCGTGGTTGTTTTGTGGGATCCGTTGTCGAGTCGTCGAACTTTGCTGCTAGTTAGGTCACATACTTTGTTAGGTCCTAGAAATTTATTTATTCCCCAAATATTGCACAAGGAACTGACAGCACTCTTGTTTTTTAACATGAGGTTGTGCATATCATTGTTTTCTAATTGGGAAACCCGCCTGTGAATAGGTGTATATAAGAGCTTGCTGAAATATTGGTTGAACATCATGATGTATTGGGGAAGTTTGTACTTTGTTTGGATTTTTTGGGGAAATATGACATGCCCTTATCTTTATGCACACTTAGACTTTAGTGCTTTACTTCTTCTTTTGTTCTTGTGCTGACATCATCATTTATTATTTTGGTTGGATAATCCATGGTCTAGATTTTTTTATGTGGGAAATGTTTTTAAAATGTATCCTTAACATATAGTTGTTGCATCATCTTTTTCCTCATCTTCTACATGTTGGATTATAGATTTGAGTTTATGAGTCTAGACAATCAACTGTTCCTACAACATTCAAAAGTTATTAGTTTATTTTCTCTTGGCAATTGAGCAAGTCCCTTAAAGTTAGTGACAGGGGTTGCAGGACCCGCTGGACCTAGATTTTGTTTGTTGAGATCCTCCATTTCATATTTTTCATCTACTAACGAATCAGTTCGCTCTTCAAAAATTTTCATTAGCCAATTTCAAGTTTTTCATACCTTTGTTTGATTGAGAAGAAATTTTTGATTACACATATGAAAATATTTAATGAGGCATATTCTTAGTAAGAAGTTTGATCTAAGTTTAGAGAAAGATTGTGAAATGAGCAAAATACCATAAGTAATAAATACCAAAAAAATAAGCGACCCATTCATCAATTATTTTTTGGCTCTATATATGGACTTTACAATTCAATAATTAATGAGGCATATATTATCTTTTACTAAGAAATTTTATTTGAATTAGGTATATCTCTCACTCAATGGACATTTAATCCAATTATATGGCTAACTAGCTATAGATTTTATGGACCGAACTATTTATGTCCTTGTCAAAAACATAAAATAAATATATATTTTCATATCTTAACATTCGAATGGGTACCTATGCATGGAAATAAATTTGTAACTCTAAAATAATATTATATAGAAATACATTTAAAAATAAAACTAAAATTCGGACCATGATTCTGAATACGGCGAATAATTATATCTGAAATTAAAAAATGAGATTGATGTGGTATTTATAGTTTCAACGTGAATTATAATCAGTAAAATTGACGAAATCAATTGTGGGACGTAGATGGATATTTGTGGTTGAATCGTTAAAGATAAGAAGAGTGTTTCAGAACATGAGATTCCTAGTTCGTCTTACAATTTTAAAAACAAAATTCTACTTTATTGAAAAAATTCTATTCACTACAATTTAAATTATATGACATCAAACCAAAAACATAAAATACTTGTTGCAAAACGACAAGCTCAATCATATTCATGAAAATGTTAATTATTATATTGATTCTATTGTTAAAAAAATGGATATGATTTCCTCAAAAGATTATTTTTTATCATAAAAATCAAATTAAATAGTTAAAATTTTAAATTATCTTATATATTTTTCGAAAGTTTAACTAATTGTTCTTATTGGTTTTAGAAAAAAATTAAATATAAATAAACTTATATGTTTTATTTATTACTGATATGGTGAGTCGCACTAAAATTAAAATCGTAACATGTCGTATAATTAAACATTGAATCTGAGTTTATAAAATTATTTGTATACAAATTTATAATTGAAATAATAAGTTTAGAATGGCGGAATACCATATTTAAAATTGATGGGTTGAAACAAATAATAAATTATAAAACTATTTGTATACAAATTATTTGTATACAAATTTAAAATTGAAATAATAAATTTAGAATGGTGGAATACCATATTTAAAATCGATGACTAGAAACGAATAGTCTGATACACAATCATCATGCCATCCACAATTATTCACTCTCCTAATAAAGTGGTTGCTCAATAGACCATCTATTTTGGTGTTTTAATAAATGACCAGCGTCATGAGGAAGCTTGTCTTAGAAACTCCGTGATTTTATTTAGAATTAAGATTCGGCATCTGTAGATGGTTTTTATAAAAATATTTATACTTAATGGAATTTAATTTGATTTAATATATATAAATAAACATGGGATTTTCATTTAATTTTTTTGACTTTTTAGTCTGGTCCAAACTGTCCATTTCATATTTTTATTTTATATGTCTTTTTTTAAAATATTGTTTTGAAAAAATTAGTCTATAAATAAAACATTTTCACTATTTTGTCATTGGATTTATTTAATTTGAATGTATACATTTCAAATATATTTTTAAGCGTGAGTTATTGATGATGAAAATACTGTTCATAAATTTATTATTTATTATAATTTAAAATTAAAATTTATAATATTATTATATATAAATCATCGAACCACTGTTTGAACTGACACATGTGATATGTAGCGCTAATATCGCGTACCTAAGAGTTTTTCCCATATTATGAACTCACAGATAATAAATCACTTGTACCACTTGGTTGTTGTAAAAATGGTTCGGAACCAAGTAGAACTGGATCCAGGTCTGATTATTTTACGTGTGAAAAAAGTAAATACTTGAAACGGTAGAGAGAGAAAGTAATATTAAATTTGTCCATTTTCCTAAAAAGTGGGTTGCCCTTGTATAGTAACAGTGGTGGGCCTCTATTTTGCACTAGTGATCCTTCAAATTAGATCTTTATATTTATTACCCTTTAGTCTTTTATATTTTCCTTATTTGTTAATTTAGGTTATATCCTCTGGTTATTTATCTTAAATTACAAAATTCTACCCTTGGTCAGGGCATACATTTACTTCTAGCCCAATAATGCGTCCCAATATTTTACTGCCATATCAGTAGCCCTCCAGTCTTTTTGAGTGTGGGAGTGACGACTGTTCATGTTTATGACTGATTGTTCTGTAGTTCGGTTAACGTCTGCAATTGTATCATACGCGAGTCTGCTCAGATTAGTTTGTCGCAATTCCTCTATAGTGATCAGTCTGGTCGGGTTTCGAACCAATGCCTTCTCCAGGTGCGTCCATACCAGTGAGGGTCAGGCTTTCAAGGTCATCTAATCGGATTTGCTTCTACTGTACTTGGCTTTCCCTGGGCTTTGTCCATAATGGGCCTTGTCCCTCAACCCAATTACCATCTGTTGCGCCACACGTTCAGATTTATCTAGCGCTTATAGCCTCTATGATGATCATAGCGTACTAGCACTGCGATAGCCGCTCAAAAATGACACGTGTCAAATTCATACGAGTGACACGTGTCAAATTCCTATGACTGACACGTGTCAAATTCCTACGAGTAACACGTGTCGACTTCCAGAGGCTCTTTTCGCTTGCACTTCTCTATACAAAAGGTCGTTATGATACAAAATCTCCTATAAATACCTCTCCTCAACCCATGATCTGGTATCAGAGCAAATCCTAGAGAAAGAGAGCAACTAAACCTTGAATTTTTCTAGAGAGAGACTCAATCTTCATTTATGAGAAAACTTGCCCCGAGGCGCAAACAAAAACCTAAAAAAGAAAAGAAACCTTGTTTTGGGGCTTATAGATTCCTTGAGCATTCCCGAAAGAGCAGATGAGTATCGAGCCGCGGGCTTGATATGGGATTCTCCATCGAATCCTCTTCTGACAACCCCAAATGTTCCGCATAACCCTGCGCGGTTATAACTTCTGATCAAAGAGAATTTTCCAGTTTCAGACCCTGTTTCAGACCCTGCGTGTTGTTATTTATTTTAGTGTAATTAGATCGACTAGTCGACCAATTTAATCATGATACATTATCAAACAAGCCGTAGAGTGCGGAGTGCACACTTGTTAGATTAGATCATGGTCAGTTTGGAAAATTTTTATTTTGGTTAAATCGGCTATTGTTGCAAGTCAACAGAATTTCGAAATCGAAAATTTGACCGTTTTATTCAAATTTTAAATTTCACCCGTTTTATTACAAAACCAGTTTAGAGACCTTAACTGCCCTAACTTCCAAACTGTTTCTGTTGAAAAAAGATATCATATTTTTTTCATCCTCTCTGTTCAAAATTATATCTCTGATTTTATCCAATTGAAATTTTAGGAGAACCCCAAAAATATTTCAATAAGAAATTGTTTACAAGACTTCAGAGATTATCCGAAAACGAAACACTGTTTTCTACACGTGCAACCCGATTCTTTATATCTTCTAGTGAAACGACTCTTTGCCCCACTTCTGTTCCTTCTCCCCCGGTAGCCTCTGGTCAGAAGATTCCCACTGGTGATATCGTCAGGCCTTCCAACACCGACTTTTTCCCTTCACACAAATGTAAGCCTAAATTCATCGTTATGGGGGACCCAATTGCATCTCCATCTCCCAAACTTGTGAAGCTAACTAAAAACATAGTTGGAATTCATACCAGAACCACTCCTAGAGAATTGCTCAACGCGACGCAGAATGTCAACATCGGGAAGAAATGATGTCGAAAAACTTGAAAAAGAAATGAGTCGGGTTGTATACGTGTTGGTAGTAGGGAGAGCTCTGCGAAGATGATTGGACCATGAAGACAGTCCGATTGAAAGCACAAATTTTTTCATCGAATTGTTTTCTCTCTCAAAACTACACTGCACCTAAAATTGTGACAACAGAAAGCACGAGACAAAAGAATAATATTTATACATAAACCAAAATCCTATGTATTACTATTGTTTGGCCTTAGACCATTTAATAATTGGACTCCCATATAAGAATATGCCAACAGTTACAACGTTGATAACTGATGAGATGATGTAGAATCTTCTTAAAAATTGATTGAAATGACGGTGATGTAAAAATATATGTAAGTAAAATAAAATATAGTAAGATATTTTTTAAAGATATATATACATGTAAACAAAGAAATATG
Organism: Limnanthes douglasii subsp. nivea; assembly: GCA_036936605.1. Classification (NCBI taxonomy): domain Eukaryota; kingdom Viridiplantae; phylum Streptophyta; class Magnoliopsida; order Brassicales; family Limnanthaceae; genus Limnanthes; species Limnanthes douglasii. Next base: position 213,391,596 of record JAUPFV010000001.1, on the reverse strand, counting down.
GAAGGTATGCTGAGCTAGTTAATAAATAGATAAATATATTTTAAAAGTTTTCTTATAAAGATTTTCAATATTTAAGATATTTTGTAAAAATTGAAAATTTATTTTCTTCTTATTTTTTTATAAAAAAAATTAAAAAGTTTATATATATAAAAAATATGATTTTTTTAAGAAGATATAACTCTGATAAGATGTATTTTTTTGCTCTAATACCAGATGATGTAGGCACGTAAGTGGTTTGGCTGTAGAAGTTGATAATTAGAGAACACTCACATGTGGGTAGCAGTGGTGGATGAAGTGTTGGTTTGACTCGTTGTTGTTAGCGTTTTTTAATGAGAATCGTTTTTTATTGATATATTTTAGAATGAACCTGTTTATTACAAAGACTCCAGGGTTTGTGCATACGGAATATGCCCCAAATCTACAAAGTCATTCTCAGACATATGCACTGAATTCTGACTCTTATCAATATCATATACTATCTGATCTTCCATATACACAATAACTCTACTCCTAATAAGCTTCTTATTAATGGGATCATGAAATCTATAGCCGAACTCATCAAGGCCAGAACCAATGAATACACAACGTCTTTTCTTCAAATTAAGTTTAGACCTCCCATCTTTTGGAATATGCACATAAGCTTTGCACCCACAGACACGCAAATGATCATATCAAACATCTTTACTTGTCCAAACTCTATTTGGGATATCTCCATCTAAAGGTATAGAAGGGCTAAGATTCAAGACATGTACCATTGTATTCAAAGCTTCACCGCAAATGTATTTAAGAAGTTGTGATTATGAAATAAGACATTTCACCCTTTCAATTAATGTTCGGTTTAGTCTGTCAGCTACGTCATTCAACTAAGGAGTTTTGGGAGGTGTTCTTTGATATCGAATACCTTGTTGTCTACAATAATAATAATAAAAAGGACCAATGTATTCTCCCCCATTATCACTTCTAACACACTTCAATTAATTTCCAGTATATCTTTTAACTGAAGCTTGAAACTGCTTAAAGATATCTAACACTTAATCTTTTGTTTTCAAAGTGTAAGCCTAAAATGTTATGGAATGATCATCAACAAAATTAACAAAGTACAGAAAACAACTAAGTGTTCTGGTTTTAAAAGGACCACAAATATCAGTATGTACCAAGTCAAGCAAACTTGGTTTTCATGAAGGAGTTGAGCTTTTGAAAGACACTCTATTCTACTTTCCAGCCAAACAATGTACACATTTCTTTAATTGAGCTTTATGTATCCCACAAATATATTGTGTTTTCCTCAAAATATCTAATCATTTTTCTCTAATGTGACTGAGTCTTTTATGCCAGAAATCAACCATTGCTTCATCATTAACAACATTTATTTTTTCAGTAAGAACCCTTGCAGACACGATGTAAATGGCATAAAATTTATGTCTTCTTGCAACAACCAACGAGCCCTTAGTAAGATTCCACTACCCATTAGCAAAAATACTGCAATAGCCTTCATCATCTAGCTTCCATGTAGAGATCAAATTCAATCGAAGATCGCGTATATGTTTAACATTCTTCAAAATAAATCTTACACTCATGCTTGTTTCTAGATAAACATCACTAATACCAACCACTTTAGATGAATCATTATTTCCAATCTTTGCAGAACAAAGTCACCAGAGGTGTAAGATGAGAAAAATTCTCTACGAGGAGTGGCATGAATTGTACCACCGCTATCAACTACCCAACCACTTTTATCAGACACAGAAGTTAACAACAGCATCATCAATAACAATAAAGTAACTTTCTGAAACCGCAACAACATTTTTCTCGTCATCATTTTCATCATAATTTTGCTTTTCTTCTTACCATTGTTGGATTTCCCAAAACTATTATTCTTTCCCAATTTAGGATAAAATTTCTTAGTGTGCCCGATCTCATAACAGTAGTAACACTCCAAATCTGTATATTTATTAGACTTTTTTTAGACTCTTGCTTCTAATTTTACCTATAGTTTTCCAACCGCAATTTTCATATCTACCACGTTTCTTAACGACTAGAGTTTCTGAATGTGAAGAAAAGCCAATCTTTTTCTTCTCATATCTTCATTCAGCACACTACTTTTAGGCAATGCCATTGAAATATTACTTTCAGGAGCTGAATTAGAAATAGACATTCTGAAAGTATCCCACGAGTCTGGCAACGAACCAAACAACCATAACGCCAAAACCTCATCATCAAATTTGATACCCATAGCAGCCAACTGACTAATCAAGCCTAGAAAGTTATTCAAGTGATCTGTAAGAGGTGATCTATCTTGATACCTCAAATACATCAAGTGTTTGACAAATATAACTTATTATTTCATGTCTTCCGAGCATATAACTCCTCAAGTTTACTTCACAAACTCCTTGCATCTGTTTCGTCAACAGTATGATTCAACACATTATCATCAACCCATTGCCGAATAAAGCCACAAACCTATCGATGAATAGTTATCCATTTACCATCAGAATTATCTTTAAGTTTTTCTTCATCGAACACTAATAAATGAAAACCTTTAACATAAAAAAGATCTTCAATCATCGATTTCCATATATGATAATTCGAACCGTTCATCATCACCATTTTGCTTGTATTCACCTCTATATTTGATACAAGACAAATACACAACCTGGCCCTGATACCACTTTGTTAGGAAATAAACGCACAAACGAAATCTTTCTTCTTGTATCCAATATGATTGGAGATAATGATACCAAACAAAATACCAAGTAAGAATAAAATCAACGCAAATAACACAAAACACTTTTTACGTGGAAAACCTTCCTAGTGTAGGAAGAAAAAACCACTGGACTGATTTTAGAGTCCAACAAAATATTCACTATGAGAAGATGGGTTACAAATCTATTCTCTGGATAAAACTAGAGCATACACCACGCAAAGTATAACAACTTCGTACACAAACCCAAACACAAGATAGTAAATCGAAATGAGAAAACTCACTGAAATATCCCCAAAAACACAGTTAATAAAAGTTGATCGAAAATATACTTAGAAGACTCCAAATCAAAATCCCCTTAGTTAGATTGGAGATGACAAATAGACGAGCTTGCTCACCAAAATTGAAGCCGATGGGACCACGAAAGACAGTCCAATTGAATGCACAAAGTTTTTCATCGAATTGTTTTTTCTCTCACAACTGCACTGCACATAGAACTGTGACAACAGAAGGCACGAGACAATATAATAATATTTAGGCTTAAATCGCTGTCTAGTCCTTCGACTATCACGTTTTCTGTCATTTAGTCCCTCGACTAAAAAATCACTGGTGAGGGTCCCTCGACTATCCTATTTTCTTTCATTTAGTCCTTCGACTTTAAAATCATCGGTGAGGGTCCCTAGACTCTGCAAAATCTATAAATTTAGTCCCTGAATCCAAGAAAAAAACCCAAAACCATGGACTAAATTTATAATTTTTTGCAAAGTCGAGGGACCCTCATCGGTGATTTTAAAGTCGAAGGACTAAATGAAAGAAAATGGGATAGTCGAGGGACCCTCACCAGTGATTTTTTAGTCGAGGGACTAAATGACAGAAAACGTGATAGTCGAGGGACTATTTCCTGATTTAAGCCTAATATTTATACAGAAACTAAAATCCTATGTGTTACCTTTATCTGGTCTTAACCCCTTTGGTAATTGAACTCCCACATAGGAAGAACCCAACAGTTACAACCTTGATAACCGATGAGATGATGTGGTATCTTCTTTAATTTTTTTTGGAATGATGGTCACGAAAACAAAATGTAAATAAAATAAAATATATCAAGAGTTAATATTTAAAGATATATATACATTTAAACAACGAAATATGAAAGGTATGATAAAATATTTAATAAATAGATAAATATATTTTAAAAACATTTTTGTCTCATTTATTGTTTTACGGATCTATTGAGGTTAAAAATATTATCTATGGATAGGTATGCTAAATATATATTTAGTAATTATCATAATATTAAATAATAAAAATAATAAGAATATTTATATTATATAATTAATTGTGTATTAACCGATAGGTGAAGAAAGTGTTAATGACTAATAAATATAACCAGATTGGAAGTAATAAATCAAGAAATCAATTGATAAATAATGAGCTTTTGTAACTTAGAATTCGTCAATTAGATAGTCACTCACTGCAAGCACAAACAGTCTCTTAAAATTTAAGAAGGAACTGTAGAATATCGAAGATTGTGTTAACGGTAACAAGAAAAATAGTAGGTGGCTATGAATTTATTATATAGTCGAATCTAATAGAGGGTAATTATTATCCGCTTGTAATTATTATCCGCTTGTAACTATTAACTATTATATATAGTCGAATCTAATAGGTGGCTATGAATTTATTATATATTGAAAAAAGTCTAAAAAATCATAAATATATTGGCATAGAATTGGACTTTCTTCTCTCCCAAGAAAGCTCCAAGAATGGTTTTAGTTTCTTGCTTGAAGAAACTTTCCTCTACTTGATTGAAGTAGTGTTTGTATTGTTAACTCATTGCTAAGGGAGGTGCTGCGTTCGTAGGGGCTGTTTTCGCTGGTTGAGTGGCTCGCCCAGAATGGATGATGCAGTTTTTCCTCCGCTGCTGGGTGCGGTGCGGTCGACTTCTATCAATAATGATGAATTTGCCAAAAGATCATATGCTGATGTGGTTTTAAAGAATGATAAGTTCACTGAATATAGACCGGATTGCGTTTCGATTAATAATGATCTCAATGTCATTAAGTTTTCTGCAAAGGTGAAGTCTGAACTCTGTGCAAAATCGAGGACTACGCTTGTAGTCAAGTTCAAGGATGGGATTCCGAAAAAACAGGTGTTTCAAGATTTTCTTGATTCATTTAAGTTCAAGGGTTCTTTTACTTATACTACTATGGATTCTAGACAAATTCTAGTTGAATTTGCTGTCTTGGAAGATGCAGGCAGATTGTGGATTAAACGCTTTTGGAAGGTTGAGGATCGTATGATGAGGGTAGTAAAGTGGTGCCCTCAAAGTTCGAGAAATTTTGAATGTCCTGAAGCTCTGTTGTGGGTGAGGTTCGAAAATGTACCAGAATTCATGTATAACAGCTCCGTTATACACGCTCTGGCTTCATCATTGGGACTTGTTCACCATGTAGTGATCCCTGAGATTAATCGAGCGAGTTGGAATGCTTGTTTCGCTCTAATTGAGATCAACGTATCAAGATTACTAAAACGGAAGTTAAAAGTTGAGTTTGGTGAAGAGCCTATTTACATTGCTGTTAGTTACAAGAACCCTCCTAATTACTGTAAGTCTTGCAATCACATAGGGCATGAGGCTGATGATTGTAACAAGACAAAGTCTAAGGATGCTAAGAAGATAATGGACACTAATGTTATTACTGAAAAAAAGGATATTAGTCAAGTATCATTACAAGAATCTGCAAACTGTGCAATTGCAACTAAGCCTACAAAGGCCCCTTCTTTTACTTATGTGTATAGGAGGAAGTTGAAATCAATAGTTACAAAGAAATACTTGCCTATTACAAGTGTGTCTTGTCCATCCACTAGTGTGGGAAGTCCAGTGAAGAAGTGTACTGCTTCAAAGAATGACCCTGACATTATCAGTGCCCTTCAAAATTTGGAGGAAGAAGAGAACTGCTTGAACAACTTGCAGGCTTCTCCTAGAGGAGGAATGGCTGGCAGTTGCAATGTTTCTCCAAGAATGGGTACAAATGAACCTGAAAATGAGTTTGAAACTGTTATTTCAAGAAGAATAAAATCGGCTAACAAGACTGGCAACTCAAACAGATTGTCAATAAACTCTCTAAACAAGAGAGAAAAAGGTCAAAAATCATTATCAGATAATGATTAAGTTTCTAAGCTGGAATGCAAGAGGAATTCATAACAACCCTACAATTGCTAGGCTAAAGTACATCATCAATAGTGAGAAGGTTAAGTTAATTGCGATACAAGAACCAATGGCTAGGGCTGATAAAGTGGAATTGGTGGCTAGAAGACTGGACTTTGTGAACTATTTGGTTAACTCATCAAATAAAGTCTGGTTGTTTTGGACAAATGACATTAGTTTAGTAGCAGTAAAGGATCATGACCAGTATATGCATGTTCAAATAAGCTTTGATAATACTACATGTTTTTTAACATCAGTATATGCCAAAAATCAGAGATTGCAAAGGAAAGCTCTTTGGTCTGAGTTGAGTGCAATTACCTGTGATAGCCCTTGGATACTGGCAGGGGATTTCAACACCTCTAGGTGTCCTGATGATCAACTTCATTGTGTAAATTATGATGCTGTGAGCGCAGATGATTTCAATCAATTCATATGTGATTGTAACCTTGATGTACCTGGTTTCACTAGATCTCGATACACCTGGAGCAATAACAACAACTGGAAGAGGTTAGATTGGGTTCTGGTTAACCAGAATATGCTTAACGAACTAAGCATGCAGGTTTGTCACATGGTCAGAACCTGCTCTGACCATGCTCCCCTGCTAATTTCTTTTTGTAAAGTCAATAATAATAATTTATTAAGGAAGAAAGGCTCTTTTAAGTTCATCAATGCTTGGGCCAATCATTCTGATTTCATGTCATCTGTGAATCAGAACTGGTCCAAACATTGTAATGGAGAGGATAGCAATATATTTTGGTTCAAACTTAAAAGATTGAAAAAACATTTGAAAAACTGGAATGTTTCTACATTTGGAAACATTTTCAACAAAGTTAAGGAGGCTTATGTTGAGGTGGAGAACTGTGAATTGCTTCATCAGTCTCTTAAGGATAATATCTCTAAAGCCAAGCTATCTAAGGCTAACAGTGTCCTCATCCTTGCTTTAAAGGATGAGGAATGTTACTGGAGGCAAAAGTGTTTCAATTCATGGTTGAATGAATGTGACGGAAACACGAAATTATATCATAGCTATGTATCTAAGAAAAGAAAGAAAAATTTAATACTGGGTATAAAAGAACATGGAAAATGGCTTACTGATCAAAATGAAATTGCTTCCTCTGCAGTGAACCACTTTAAAAATATACTTTCTTATGAACCTGATATTGATATTGTCATTAGTGAACAAGAATCTATACTAAACAATATACCTAAGATGGTGTTGGACAGGGAAAATTCTGAGATCACTATGCCTACTACTACTGAGGAAGTCTGGGCAACTATAAGTGGAATGAAGCAAGACAGTGCTCCAGGCACTGATGGCTTTAATACTTTCTTTTTAAAGAAATGTTGGAATATTATAAAATATGACTTATGCAAAGCTCTGAATGCTTACCTTGATGGCTGTCCTATTCCTAATGGTGTCTTTTCAACAGGAATTGTACTGGTTCCCAAAATGGCTAATCCTACAACATGGAGCAATTACAGACCGTTAAGCTTGTGTACAATTTTGAACAGACTGATAGCTGCTCTTATAAACAGAAGATTATCATCTATCCTTCCTAGAATTATTTCTAGAGGACAGGGTGCATTTGTGAAAGAAAGGCTAATACATGATAATATATTAATCATTAAGGAAATGCTTCATCATATAAGGAGAAAGCCTTCTAAAGGCAACATTATCATTCAACTAGACATGACAAAGGCGTTTGACAGGATGTCACACACCTTTGTCATTAATGCTTTAAAGTGTTTTGGTTTCTCTGAGCATATTACTTCTATAATAAATAGCATGATTTCAAAAGTGATGATTTCAGTACTAATCAATGGATCCAGTGCAGGTTATTTCCCTCAAAAGACAGGGTTAAGACAAGGAGACCCTTTGTCTCCTTGTCTTTTTATCCTAGCAGAAGAAGCATTGTTGAGAGGCTTAGAAAATCTATATGCTGCTAATCCTAATATGCAATTTTACACTAAGTCAGGCTTCATCTTACCTTGCATTGCTTTTGCAGATGACATAGTTATATTTACTAACAGTACTCCTACAGCAATTAAAGATCTGAGTAACCTGCTCAACAAATATCAAAAGGAGTCTGGTCAGATGATTAACATTGAAAAGACTAAAGTTATCACATCATCAAGGTGTTCTAGTGCTATGGAAGCAAGGATCAATGTCACTATGGGTTTTAGAACTGAATCTGCTCCATTCACATACTTAGGGACTACAATTGCTGCTAACAATAAGGGAGTGCATTTCTCTTCACTTTTAGCTAAACTTTATAATAAAATCAATGAGTGGGACATGAAGAACCTGTCTTTTAGTGGCAGACTATCACTAATTAGACATGTCCTTCACCCCATCATTTATTTCAGAATGCAAAACAGTATAATACCTAAAAATGTCCTAAACAAAATTGGTCTATGTTTCAACAAGTTCCTATGGAGGTCTAAAGTGAATGATTGTGCCATTCACTGGTCTGAATGGAGCAATATTTGCAGACCTTTTGTGGAGGGTGGATTAAACATAAAATTTTTACCAGACATTCAACTTGCATTTGCATATAAGTTATGGTACTATTTCAGAAGAGGAAAGTCTCTTTGGACTGATCTAATATACAAGTCTTATTGTGGGGATAGGAACCCTCTCAGTGCCAAATGTGGCACTGGAGACTCTATTGTATGGAAGGGGCTATGTTCAATTAGGGACAGGGCTGACCAGTTCATTCAATGGAGAGTGGGCTGTGGTAATATAGATTTTTGGAGGGACTCTTGGCACAGGATGCCACCTATAGTTACTGACTCAAATTCTTGGTATTTACCAGCAAAGTTAAAAACATTTTGGAAAAATGGATTATGGGATTCTTGCTCAATAGCCTTCCTTTCTCATGAAAGACAGCAACACATTCAAAGTGTTAAAATTTGTCATGATAAGGAAGACATGATTGAGTGGTGTCTTTCTAGTAACAAAAAATTTTGCACAAAAAAAACATGGGAAAGTATCAGAATTAAAAGTAACGTCTCATTTTTTTATAAAAAAATATGGCATAGTTTCATACCATCTAAAATCTCTTTTCTTTGCTGGAGACTACTAAAAAAATTTATACCTACTGATGACATCCTAACCAAGAGGCACTTTACAATAGTATCAAAGTGTCAATTTTGCTATTCTACTGAGGACCTAACACATTTATTTATCAACTGTACTTTCGCTTGGAAATTATGGAATTACTATGGGCTTATGTTTCAAATTCCAGTCAGGAGATTTATGACCTTAAGACACATGTTATTAGTATGGTTTAAGTCGAATTGCAGTAAGTTCCATGTTACCCAAATTGTTCCACAACTGATAGTTTGGACAATTTGGTATAACAGGAACAAATGCAAGTTCGACAAACCATTTGATAATTTTAACAGTGCTGTTAATAGAATAAATAGACATATACTGGGGATTGATTTTAAGCTAAAACCTAAGCACTGGCAAAATGTTGTGAATGCAGGTGTTCAGTTAGGAGCCCTATCTATAAGCAATAGTAAAGTTACTTACCGGTCTTGGAAGGCGCCAGCGATGGGTAGACTCAAAATCAACACAGATGGAGCATGTAGCTCCACCGGTGAGGCGTCTGGTGGTTATATCGTCCGTGACCACTTAGGCAACTGCATTCAATGGGCTAGCTTCTTGTTTGGCAAATTGAGCCCCCTGCAAGCTGAAAGAAGATCATTAGTTGAAGCACTATTAGAATGCAATAGAAAAGGTTGGAGAAACACTGACCTTGAATCAGATTGCATGGCACTAGTTCAAAGCATCTGCTCCTTTGAACTGTCTCACATTGCTGGAATAGACGTTTGTAAGGCATTAATTTTACCAACTATGAAGGTCCGCCACATTTCCAGATCGGAAAATGTGGCGGCTGATTGGGTCTCAAGGAGAGCTCTGGTAGAGAAAAAAAGCCAGGTTTATCAAGGTGGTGAAATGCCAAATCAATTACTAGCTATTGTGGTTCTGGATAGCATCGGAGTTGGTCATTTAGACACTGGCTAGGGTTCGAAAGCTTGGAGGCAGATGGATTAAAGGAGAGAAGAAAGGGGAATGAAAGAAATTAGAGTTTTCCTTTGTTTCGATTGTATTTAGGGTTTCTGCCCCTTTTGAGAGTTATTGTAGCCTTGGGCTGAGTTAGTTTGTCTAGATGGTAAGCCCAAACTTACTTGGACCTCAGTCTTGTTTGTTTGGGTCTTATATTCGGTCCAATATTAATAAAAGTATATTTTTTTGCCAAAAAAAAAAATAAAATAAAAAAATAAAACAAACATGCCTTTATCAAATAAAGGGCAAATGTGTCATAAGACCTCCTATGTTAGTATTTAATAAATGAAAATCACTTCTTGCCAAATACCCGGGTCATCATCAGTCCAGCTGTCGGAACTTTCGAAAAGTTTTGAAACTCGCCGTCATTTTCTTCAAGTGCTCTGGTCTGAGGTCTCAATCAAGTCAGTCACATACCCAAAACCAAAAGAAAAAACATGGAAGTATAGTAAGAACTAAGAACTCTATAGAGCGAGAGCGAGAGCGAGAGAGGATAGAGAGTCAAAAGATTTTCGAAACCCAGTTTTTGGTTATGATTTGCTATTGTTTACATGAATTTTTTTTAGGGTTTGTAGTGTTTTTTCTTGTGCTCTGTTTCTTTGGTTTCAGTTTTGAGTTGCTATGGACAAGAATGGTGATGCTGATCTCTGTCTGAAGCTTAATCTCAGCTACTGAAACTTCAACCAAGTACGTGCTCTGTTTTTTCCTTGGTTTCTGATTTTGCTGATTTCTTCTTCTTTTGTTAAACAGGACACGAAATCAGGCATTGCTTGGCCCCGTAACTTTGTCAACCAGAAGTTATGGCATCCTTTCTCTTACCCTAACCAACGCCGCAAGTGGATCCACGAGCAGACTCACGGCCGCTTTTTTATTGGTAAGTTTTTACTAATGATCTTTTGCTGCGGTATTCGACTTGTGTCGATTGACAATCAAATCTGTCGCTTAAGAGTGAGATCTGTCGCTTGACATTGAGATCTGTCGCTTAAGAGTGAGATCTGTCTCTTGATATTGAGATCTAGAGTTTAAGACTAGGTAATATATTCCATTTCTTGTAACAATGTTTCACTTTGTGTCGATTGACAATCAAATCTGTCGCTTGACGTTGAGATCTGTCGCTTAAGAGTGAGATCTGTCTCTTGATATTGAGATCTAGAGTTCAAGACTAGGTAATATATTCCATTTCTTGTAACAATGTTTCGCTTTGATAGTAGGCTTGTTTTGCTTTGAGTAAATCTGTGCTTAAAATCTGTCCCAAATTGATTACCTTCGTAGTAGGTTATTATACTCGAGGTTAAAATCTGCTTTGAGTAGATTCTGTGCTTGTGTTTTCTAGAGTCCCAGTTAACACTAGTAATGGTATAGTTAAGTGTTAGAATCGATATAATTAGTCTATTTTTTATCCGAAATGATCTTAAAATCTTATGTTATATTCAAATTATTTGATAATGAGTTTGAGATTTAAAACAGTGTGTGTCCATTTAGTCGGTGCAAGTCATATAAGGTAACCTACACGATGAGATCAGGAGCACAACAACAATGAAAAGAGAATATCCCATGGAAGGAGAAGGAGAGAAAGGGTTACGGCTAAGCAAGAGATTCTTGGACAAGGAAGGCAGTGAGGGCGATTACTGCTCAACAATGAAAAGAGAATATCCCATGGAAGGAGAAGGAGAGAAAGGGTTACGACTAAGCAAGAGATTCTTGGACAAGGAAGGCAGTGAGGGCGATTACAGCATTAAATCAGGCACGGTGTGGCGCCATGGCTTTATCAACCAGAAGCTATGGCATCCTATCTCTTACCCTAACCAACGCCGCAAGTGGATGGCCGAGCACACTCACTGTCGGTTTTTAAGTGGTAAGTTTTCTATAATGGTCTTTCGCTAGATCTTTTGCTGCGGTAGTCGACCTATGTTGATTGGAATTGAATTTTATCACTTCAGATTGAAATAAATTGATAATGTCATGCTTTCTAGAGTTTAAGACTAGGAAGCCATTTGGCATAAGGATGTTTCTAGGTAGTCAGACTTGTTTTGCTTGAGATTAGAATCTATCCCTAATTGCTTGAGAGTAAATTATGTTCTTTAGATTCTGAGCTAACAAGGTAGTATTTGGTAGTGGAAAATCAATCTTATTTTTGATTTTGTATAGTTGATTCATAGAATTGAATATGATTAGAACTGAAATGATCTTATAACCTTAAAATATATTGAGCTAGTTATCTAACCAAGGTTGTTAATACCCCTAAAAACGCGTGCAGTAGCGCATAGCGATGCGAGGCGCACCTTTTGCACCTCGCTGCGTGGCTCTGATTTCAAATAGCCCACACTAAGTGGGCTATAGCGCAGCGCAGATGCGGTGCGCTATAGTCAGTCCAATGTAATTATTTTGGCCTGACCCATAATTACTACGGTATATTGAATCTTTTTAGAACCTCTTTGGAACCCTAATTCAGTCTGAGAGAACCTTCATCCTCTTTTCCTTCTCTTTTTCTTTTCTGTTTTTTCTTGAGTCGATACCTATGTTTAATGAACTATAATTTAAAGATACTTTTTTCAAACTGTTTTCTAAATTACTGTAATCACAGTCGATACCTATGTTTAATGAACTATAATTTAAATATACTTTTTTCAAACTGTTTTCTAAATTACTGTAATCACAGTCGAATATTGGTTTGAAACTGTTTTAAAAGGTACTTTGAATACTGGTTTGAGACTTTTCTAATATATATTGTTTTAAAATCTATAAACACTGACAATAGCAATCATAAACTTATAGTCTGGTTTTGAAACAGTTGTAATCACAAATTTCTTGTTTTAAAATCTAACGGTAGTTACTTGTTTACACTATAATTACGAATATTGCTTCCGGGACATTTTGTTCTATGCTGTGCGAATGAGCTATTAACAAGTATGGATAGAACTATAATAATAAAACTTATTACATACATAATATTTTAAATATTTCATGGAACACAGTTGAGTAAATATTAATAGTAGAAGAACTGAAACAATAAGAACTATAATAATAAAACTTACCCTAAATTCCGTAAACTTAGGTAGTGGAAAATCAATCTTATTTTTGATTTTGTATAGTTGTTTCATAGAATTGAAAATGATTAGTCTAATATTGAACCGAAATGATTTTATGATCTTAAAATTTATTGAGCTACTTATCTAAACAACCTAGATAGAACCATAGTTGTTAATAGCCATAAAAACGCGCAAATAAGGCTCTGATTTCAAATAGCCCATGCTAAGTGGGCTATAGCGCAACGCAAAGGCGGTGTGCTATAGTCGTCCAATTAAAATATGTGGGCTTGACCCATAATTACTACAATATATTGAATTTTTTTAGAGCCCCTTGAACCCTAATTCAGTCTGAGAGAACCTTCATCTTCTATTCTTTTATCACTCCTTTATCACTGAGCCTCCTTGGAACCCTAATTCAGTCTGAGAGAACCTTCATTTTATATTCATTTATCACTCTTGGAACCCTAATTCAGTCTGAGAGAACCTTCATTTTATATTTATTTATCACTCATTGGAACCCTAATTCAGTCTGAGAGAACCTTCCATATTCTATTCATTTATCACTGTTTTCTCTTTTATCTTCTTCTTATAAGAGTGGCCCATAGTTATTAATAGCTCCAATAGCGCATAACGATGCGAGGCGCACCCTTTGCGCCTCGCAGCGCAATGAAGTGCTGACTTCAAATAGCCCACGCTAAGGGGGCTATTTGGGCTATAGCGCAGAGCAATGGTCGGTCCAGTTACAATATTTGGGCCTGGCCCATGATTACATTAAAAAATACAGAATATTTTTAATACAGAATAGTCATGAAACCCTAATCGAGAACCCTTATCCTTACCACAAGATTAGAGATAGAGAAAGAAAAATAAAATCGTTGAAATTGGTCTATTGTTTGATATTATGGATCCAAGAATTTTTAGACTTGTTTGATTTAAGAATGATTTGAGTTATCTTTTTAAGACATGTTTATTTTGAATGTTTATTTTTTAATATTAACATGTTGTTTATATTTATATTATTATATGTGCGTGAGCTACATTTACGAAGAGCGCGCTAATCGCGTCGCTATGCGCTATTGCTCCGGAGACCCTTTGCGCTACGCTGCGCAAAACGCTATTAAAAACTATGGAGTGACCAGAGTATCTCTTTTCCTTCTATTTTTCCTTTTTGTTTTTTTCTTGAGTGGATACCCATATTTAAATAAAGCCAATTCAGTTTTTTATTTTAAAATTCAAAAATTTAAATTTCAAAGATACTCTTTTCATACTGTTTTCTAAAATACTGTGATTACTGTTGAAAAGTACTGCAAATACTTGTTTGAAACTTTTTTAAAAGATACTATGAATACTTGTTTCTAAAATATATTCTGTTTTAAAATCTATACACATTGACGAATATCACGCTAATTGTATCGTTATGCGCTATTGTTTCAGGGACCCGTTGCGCTAAGCTGCGTAATGGGCTATTAACAAATATGGATAGAACTATAATAATAAAACTTATTGCATACATAATATTTTGAACATTTCATGAAACACAGTCAAGTGAATATTAATAGTAGGACAACTGAAACAATAAGAACTATAATGATAGAGCTAACCTTAAATTTCCAAGTTTGGTGTAAATGGAACACTAGTTGTTGGTAACCATAGATTTCCTTGGATAAAGTCGGCCACTGTAAGGCTACCAGCAACGGTGGAAGTATTTGTCAAATGGAATCCAGTCCATTTGACTCTTCTTCCGGGTTCCGGACCCACGTCCATTGTTTCGATATTCACCATAATACAATGTCTCGAGTGCAAACATATCGCATCACTTAGATAGGATTGCATAATTATGGTCTTTGAATATTCTTTCCATGGTCTACCCAGATACGTATTAGGTATATTTGTGATGGGTCTGTTTCAGCATCTATCTTGCAATGCTGAAGGCAAAAACACGATGAACCTTGAGCATCAGTACGCCCTTGTGCTGTAATTGCGTTCTGTTGACCAGGAATACCTCTTCTAGCTAGAATAGTGCAGTTTTGAAAAACTGCTGTAGCATCGCCAAATATGAAGTCTACTGTCCCTGCGATAGTGCACTCATGATCAAACTGTCTTCCCTTGCGAGCATATAGTGTGTCCTGATATCCTCTTATGTCACATAGGTAGAGGTAGAAAACACTGAAATTACCTTCCGACATAAGGGCTACCGCTTGATTATTTCTTGGCCCGGCTATATTTTTAAATGTTATATTGCAGGCCGTGAAGTTCGTGCAACTAACGACTGCAACAATATAAAAATATCTATAGTTAGAAAATATCTATAAAAATATCTACAGTTTGTGCTACTTTGTGCCACTAACGGCTGTAATCACAAATGTTAGAGACCTATATGCTTATAGCCTTTTTTTTTGTCCGCCACACAATTTCTTTCTTTTAGAGAGAACAAGCTAGAACTATTGCATTTACAATTATAAAAATATACAAAACTATGACTTATTAAAGAGACTAGTTCTATTTTCATTGTTAACTATCAAACATGTTTTTTATTAGGATATTGAAAATTTACTAAACGCTATACTGTAAAAAACCACAAACTCTTCTTTTATTTTGTAATTGACTTGTAGATAGTTATCAATTTTAGAGATAGTATTATGATAGCCCTTTCATGTACCAGCCCCAAAACAATTTTGCTAAACTCCAGCTTTGAAAACCAAATATGAGATTGTTTTAACTAGTATTTATGAAAGGTTCCTGATGCAAGAGTGCTCAGCCAGTTGTATTGCTCCGGTTCCAAGATATCACCGTATTGACCGCTTCATCTCTAACTAGTACGGTATTTCATTTGTATTGACCGATGTCAACATATTCTTCGTACCAGCCTCTTTTTACATAGTTTATGAATCGTTGTAGACTCTTATCCGGTACGGAAGTCACTGCTTGGGCTATACTAATGTTGTTTCTAGATTCATCTTGTGCGATAATAATAACCTATGTGATATAAGAGGATATGTTTGATTGGATGTCTAACTACACTAGTGTAGTTTCCGGATCCATCTTTCGCGAACTTGTCTGACTACACACGACAATAAAATAATGTCTAACAAAGAAAATAGTGTTAAAGTTAACCAATTGGCTATAGATGGGATATGTTTGATTGCGTGAAATTATGACATAAGATGGAACCAATTCTAGAAAGAAGCCTATTTTATATATTGTACTTCTTTATTACATGAAACAATCAAATCTTTAAAAAAAAAATTAACCCGATTCTAAAAACTCTTTTAAGCTTGCTATTTGCAATTTGATTTAATTATATAAATATAAAATTAAAATAATGATAATAATATAAAAAGTCCAAATGACAAAATAAATATAACAAAGTGTGGTTCACTTTTCTATTTTTGGAAATTTAGGTTCGGTTTGATTAAACAATTTTATTTTACTTGTTTATAGCTAGGTAACTCAATAATTAATTAAAACTTTAAATTTTATTCAAAAGATTATTGATTTATATACTTTTTTTACCTAGCTATAAACAAGTAAAATAAAATTGTTTAATCAAACCGAACCTAAATTTTTAAAATGAGAAAAGTGAGCCACACTTTGTTATATTTATTTTGTCATTTGGACTTCTTATATTATTATCATTATTTTAATTTTATATTTATATAATTAAAATACATATCAAATTGCAAATATCAAGTTTAATTTTTTTTTTAGAATTGAGTTAATTCTTTATTTAAAAGATCTGGTCTTTACATGTAATAACGAAGTGCAATGTTTAAAATGAGCTTCTTTCTAGAATTGGTTCCATCTTATGTCACAATTTCACGCAATCAAACATATCCAGTCTATAGCCAATTGGTTAACTTTAACATTATTTTCTTTGTTAGACATCCTTTTATTGTTGTGTGTAGTTAGACAATTTCACGCAAGATAGATATGGAAACTACACTAGTGTATTAGACATCCAATCAAACATATTCTCTTATGTTCCATAGGTTATTATTGTCGCACAAGATGGATCCGGAAACAACACTAGTATAGCCCTGTGTCTTCCGGTCAGGATAAAAGTCTACAACGATTCATTATCTATGTAAGAGGAGACCGGTACGAAGAATATGTTAACGTCGGCCAAGACAAATGAAATATCGTACTAATTGCAGATGGAGCGGTCAATACAGTGATATATGGGAACCGGAGCAATAGGACTTACTGTGATACTTTTGCATCAGAAACCTTTACTAGCTAAAACAATATCATATTTGGTTTTCAAAGCTAGAGTTTAGCAAAATTGTTTTGGAGATGGTACATGAAAGGGCTATCATGATAATACCATGTCTCTAAAATTGATAACTATCTACAGGTCAATTACAAAGTAAAAGAAGAGTTTGTGTTTTTTTTAGGGTTAAAAACACCACAGGTCCTCCATATTTGTCACTTGTAACACATCAGTCCTTATTCTTTGTCTCTGTAATAAACCAGTCCCCTCTGTTTTAAAAACGTAACAAACAGATCATTTTCTGAAAATTTGAGGGACTTGTTTATTACAAATTGAAAACACGAGGGACCTGTTTAATACAGACATAAAGGATCTATTTATTAAAAAAAGATCTGTTTGTTACATTTTTAAAACATAGGGGACCGATTTATTACAGAGACAAAGAATAAGGACTGAAGTGTTACAAATGAAAAATATGGAGGACCTGTGGCGTTTTTTACCTGTTTTTTTACAATATAACGTTTTAGCAAATTTTCAATGTCCTAATAAAAAAACATGTTTGATTGTTAACAATGAATATAGAACTAGTTTCTTTAATAACCCATAGTTTTGTATGTAATTGTAAATGCAATAGTTCTATAAGCCTATAGGTCTTTAGAATTTGTGATTACAGCCGTTAGTGGCACGAACCGTAGATATTTATATATTGTTGCAGTCGTTAATGGCACGAACTTCACAGCTTGCAACATAACATTTGAAAACACAACAGAGCCGGAAAATAAACAAGCCCTTATCTGGACACAGTAATTTCAATGTTTTATACCTATGTGACATAAGAGGATATCCGGACACACTGTATGCTCGCAAGGGAAGACAGTTCTATCGTGAGTGCACTATTACAAGGAGAATAGACTTCATATTTGATTCACATCGTATCAAACTCAAGAAAAGTAACTACACCACTAGTCAAAGAATTCTTCCATGACAAAGCTAATATATTATTTAAAACGATTCACTTTTTAGTTGCATAACATTTTAAAAAAAATGATCTCATATAGGTGTGTGTGACGCTTGAGTATCCAACTTTCATATCTCTAACTATCACTAAAGCAAACTATTGTGAAGTACCAACATCATATATTATGTTTTTTTTCCTTATATGTATTTTGGTGAAAAAAAAATGCATTACTAGTTTGGAGATCTATTGATGTATTCCCTTCTTCATAAACCTTTGAAAGATAAAAAATGGTATGTGTTCCTCACTATCTTAATATACCCTCCCCCTTGCCATAATTTGTTTTTCTAGACATGTATGTATATGTTTTCTTACAATAATTACACTTAGCATAATTTTCATCAAGATTCTCACTAATGCGTCCCCATGCCCACGATGTTTTCTTCCTACTCTTATTACAAATATTAGTATTACCAGATATATCAGCGCTAGCATGGGAATATTATGTTTCAAAGTGTTTGGTTTTTGCGGAATTTTGCATACCAAAACAAAAAAGTATCCCGGTTAGGATTACCTATAGGGAAAGGTTCCATGACCATGGTTAGTCGTGATATTTCTTTGATTCACTACCATTTAAAAGATATTTTTTAGTATGAAAAAAAGTAAAATGATTTAAAATATATTTTTAAAAAATATGTGAAAAAATTAGTAAAATGATTTTAAAAATATATTTTTTAAAAACATATGAAAAAATTAATCATTTAAACAAATTTAAAAAATAACGCAAATATTTAATAAGAAAGCGTATACTAAACATTAATACATCAATAATCTTCCTCCGCCAAGAAAACTTAATTGAGTTAATCGGTGATGAAAGTTGATCGAAGATTGAAGAATAAGACTATTTTAGAGTGATTTGAGATATTGTAGAGTGGTTTGAAAGACTTGGAAGAAGATTATTGTTTGAGAGATGATTTGAGAAATGAATGTGAATTGGATGAGTTTGTACTCTATTTATAAAGACAGAAAAAAATTATTTCTGATCAAAACGGATATCTGATTTGATAACAACTATTTAAAAAAATAGCAGTTAGCAAATCAAATATCCAAGTTGAAAACTGGATTTCCAATTTGCTGGCCAACCGTATAACGGATTGCCAATGACAAAAAATATATATAAATAAATTTTGAAAACTAATTTAAAATTTCTAAACTGGAAAGGTATTAAAAAATCCTAAACTGATGTTGGCACAACATCCGAATCTTTAAGAAAAATGAGGTCAGTATCGTAGAAGCATTCATCGAAGCATGAACAAGTATATGCTATTATTAAAATTATGAATAAAGGGGAAGTTCGCATTCACAACTATCTTACACCACAATGAACCAATATTTATGGTGACATGTATTTAGAATACGATGAACTTACGAGTGTAGCGGGTAAGAGATCGTTTTTAGATAATCTTAATGAAAGCGAGGATTTAGTTAGTTGTTTTTTGTAAAATTTAATTATCATTGATATGTGGAATTAGTACAACAATTTTATGAAACGAGATATCTAATTACGAATGATCACAAGGTTTGAGAATGAGCTGCACAATAAATGGTATAGAATATAGTTTTTTTATCTGACTTTGTAGATGAGTTTCGTTTGCCAAGATTTATATTGGTTGTTAATCTTTTACTGTCTCAAAGTTATCATAATATGAGATGACCTTAAGACTGGACTCTTACATTGGATAAAACATTAGATTTATTGTGTTTTAATCGAGAGCAATCAATCATTAACGGTAAATATAAATCTTGTAGAAATATTCTTGATGGCTACTCTAAATTAGTTTTAAACTTAGTTAATCATTGTAATCTTCCAAATAATAGCAATGATAGAAACTTTTTTGTTTCTTCAAACACATGTAATTGTTATTATAACGCAGCTGTATTAAATAAATTTACCTAGTTTGATAATTAGGCATATGAATTCGAAAGTTAATGGTACGAGGTTGCCTTATGAGATGATACTAAGTCGATTGCTTATGAGCAAGAGGATAAATGTTAGTGGGTATACTTCGCGTCCTGTTATGAAAAAGTCTGGTAAATAAAAGAACTCATTAAAAGCCCAAGATATATATTGTTGGAATGGAGAGCTAATGGCGTTACCGACCCAGCTGGTCCACCTACTAGTTTTCATATGTGGGACACGTACACTATGATGCAACCTCAGCCGACTACTTCCAATACGAGTAGTTCTTCTCACCAACAACAAAGGATGCCCGACCGACAATATATGGAATGGATGCATTCTGAGAATGTGGCAATGTATTCTAAAAATAAGCAGCGTTCGATTCAGAATGAGCAGTGAAATATCCACCATATCACAACCGTTTAAAACTCCAATAAACTATTAATTGAAATATCTAATAAAGTACAAAAATATTAAATACTAAATTGACGCATACAAATTAATTTTTCATAAACGTATGAAAAATATATCAACCATTAAACATGACATGGTAATAAACTGCCACGACATACTCGTTAAGTAAATATCCACTAATCTCATCTTTTTTCTTTCGTTATATATATTGCTCATCATATTTTATTAAATTCTCTTGCTCATTAAGTAGATATCCACTAGTTAAGAATAGATATGTATGGATACTTTTTATATTATTCTTATGCTACACACCATAATAAATCACATAGTTGATTGATGGTGATAATGTGATTATTTATCATTCATCAATGGATAATATAATACATTTATCACATTGGATTAAAGATGTCTTTGGTCATTTATCATTTATCAATGGATAATATAATACATGATATTAATTAAGTAAATGCATTTTTTGGGAGTATGTGATGATCCAAATGAGACATCATTGGAAATGTATAGATATTTATATGCTCAATGATGTATTTGGTTATTATAGATAAACAGTCAAATTGATAACTAAGTGTATAAATAATATAAATAGGAATAAAATCAATAGATGAAAATTATTTATAGAGGTAAATGTGTATGTAGTGTGTTCGAAGTTTGTGAAGGATTGAACATGAATGTTGGCATTTAAGTTTAGACATAAAACTTTTGGACTATCTATTTTTTTTCTTCGGAGGGAACCCACAGCCGCTACTCAGAGTGCAATGAGTGCGCACAGGGTAAACCCTCAGTCTGACGCGATAGTCTGCAAACCAACGCCAGAAGGTAAACCACACAAGGTGACAGACTCAGCCGAGAAAGCGTATGTAGAGGGACTCGAACTCATGACATTTGATCACAAGCATGTCATACTCAACCAACTCGGCTACCCCCTTGGGGACTTCTTTTGGACTATTTATGAATAAACAATTGGTGGTTATGGTGTGGGATTATAATAACAAGATTTATGAATATAAGTGAAATTGTGCTTAAGTTAAAACCTTTGATAGCACATCATATATAAAGATGACTATAAATATATTATTCCTTCAATCACTTAGATACATAATTCCGTTGTATTGTTCATTAGAAGTTCCAAAGCTCATATTTTTCTATTCTATCAAGAATATAAAATATGATACATCAATCAACTAAAAGAAAGCAAAAGAACAAAACTGCAATATGCTGTAAAAAATATGTTGTCTTTATTCTGTAAGTTTTTATTTTCCGTATTTAGTGGTTCAATCACTACTAATAGGGATTCTTATGTAAAAATTTGATTGGGGATCTATGCAAATTTAAACCTCTATAAATGTTTTCTTTTTTATATTCTTTTTTTGTTATCTTTATTGAATTTGCGAGTGAGCTAAATTGATTTAATCTATAACTTGAATTTTTTCATAAAAATAAATATTAAATAAATTTGCAAATACTAATATGAATTTTAATTTAACACTAGTTCAGTTTATGTTTTCATAAGTGTGTGAATGTTTTAATTTGGTTTCATTATTTAAAACAAATCAAATCATGGTCTGATCACTTAGTAATTTTCAAAAATTAAAACCGTTATATATTTTGTGTAAACTAAGTGAGAGGGTTGGTTAAACAAAATCATGATTTTCTTTATGACATAGATATCAAAGCACTACTCCTAGTAAATTTTATCATAAAATTTAGAATACATTTAAAATTTATATTGAAATAGGCCAGTTATGAGTGGTTTGCTCATCTTTCAAACTATTTTACTTTATTTGCTAGTCTGATATTTATTTATAGGATTACTTATTAATTAAACTATTATCGATTGTAGCCAATGAATCAATAAATATATGATGATACATTCTAATTTAGAAGTTTCAACAAGTTTATTCCATATACTGACACATTTTTATGAATTCGAAGTATGACAGCTAAAACATAAAAACATAAAAAAAAATTAATTTACCACACGAAAATCCTTTATAATGGTAATTGTGTTGATACCATGTAAAATTGGGATTATGTTAACGATGCAATATAAGTATTGACAATTAAGTCTAAACTGTAAGTGTATGAATTATTCTCTAAAAAAATAAATAGTTAAAAGTTATGGTCTCTCTTCACAACAACTTAACAAAATAAGAATTGTAATTAGAGTTATATTAAAATCTTAATTTCAATCACATATAAATATATACAAGTGTTTAGTTCCTTAAACACACAACTAAAAGGAAATCCCGGTTGTTGGCAGTTAGAATATTAAATCTTGAAGGTGAGATACGTACCTCCACTAAAGATAAAATAGGAGTTACTTTTTCAACTGAAGAGAGATATAATCTTTACACACATCACGAGAAGGAAGAAACGAGAAAAATTAAGTAATTTATTCTTGTAAATTTTCTTGTATTCCCTATTTAGGTAAGAACTCAAAGTGTTTAGGGGTTTATTTATGTTTAAATATAATGTAAATGGATCAAACCCGAACACGTGGTACCAATGAAACCTTTTAAATATTGAGAGTTAGGTTTTATGTTGTTAAATCTAGTAGGATAAACATTTGATTTTATTTGAAGTAAATAATATACATCAATTTTTGATTGATTTGGTAGAAGTGTGTGGATATAGGGTTTAAACCGCGTGATATTTTATTTGTTAGGGATTATATCATGTTTTATTATGATGTTTAAAAAACTAAGTATAAATTTTGGAAGAAATTTAGGGTTTATTAACAATTTGTGATCATTTTCCATAATAAATAAACTTATGTTGTGGCACCTATATTGTTTTTACGGTGAGAGCTTGATGTATCTCGACAACACTAGTGTTGTTGCACCAAAAATCCCACGATGCAGCTTACATGGCTTGCGCATATGTACGCGTCATATTTGTTTTAGATACACCATGTGTTAGCTTGGAATTTTGGGTATAATTTATAGTTTTTTATTTCATGTTTTATGTGTATTTCATGATTAATACCATGTTATATAGTTTTTTATTTATCTTTTATGTGTATTAATATTTTATATTTTTTTTATTTATGTTTTAGGTTTTTATGGGTTCATGATTGATGATATTACATGCATTACTAACTCTAATAAAGTTTAATATTTGCATAATTAATCGTGAATAAGAGACAATCAACTCTGAATTGGTCATTAACTATTTGGTTAAAATATTAAGTCGATTAGAATGGATCAATAGACTTTTCTCAAGCTCATACAAGTACATGTTTATATATTTTCTGTAAAGTATCTCATTAGAAGTATACAGTGTGTTTTACATGTTGAATACATATTTAAATAGTATTATATATGTTTATATGATATTTGTTGTGTGTGTGTCGTTAATCGAAAACAACCTTCCACCCATTAGATAATAAAACTCTCATTTTATGAGTAAATTTTTTCTAATGAAAAGAGGACATTGAATTTTATTTCAGTTGTCATGATTTTGACATGGCACTAAATACTAATTAGCCAACGCCCTTCACATAATGTAGTTATGTTGAATAGAATAAATAATTTGAGTCATGAGAAAATTTAAATATATGATGCTTGGTAATCTTAAAACAATGTATACGTTTGGCATTCTGTGGGTTTGTCCATACTGAGGTCACCCATACAATTGAGTTTCTCAAAGAAGTTGAGAAAGGTTTTACCAAGATTAATAAGGCAGATATTAACATGCATGTGATACAACTCTCCACCATGAGGTTTTATATAAAAAATACAACGAGGAAACATATTCTCGGATTCCAATGATCGTATCAAAAGTAAATGCACTTAAGATTAACCTTCTCAATTAAGTTGTGGTAGGGTTTGCATTTCAGTATTTTCCTCGACGTTAAAAATGAGAAGTTAGTGAACCAATTTCTTATGGTACTCATGAAGACGATATGTAATAACTTCTTGAGGTACATATGGTGAGTTCTTAACAAATAAAATCAAGTATGATAAGAAATTCTATAAGATTTTCGATTCGGGAGAAAAAAAATGTAACCAATCATCTACTGCATGTTAGTGTTTCTTTTGCAAGAGAACGAGACATTTAAAAAGATTATGGAAAATACTAACATTATATAAAATCTATAGGTAATCTCACAACCTTGGTCTATTCAAAACTCAATTTAGTTGCGAGAAACACACGGTAGGTCAATACAATTGCGATTACCCATGTTTGTATTTCTATGCAAGATATAATAAAGAGTTGAAGCCTCACTAATGGTGAAATAACCATCTATCAAGTAAAAGGAAGTTTATGCTTAGTTTCTATCATCTGTGCCTTTTCAGTTGTTGATTTATTATAGATATTTCTTGTATTTGAAATATGTTAAATGAAATTTTATATTTTTCATATATTAGACACATTTGTATATTTAGGTCTGTTTTGAAATACCCAAATGAATCTCTCTTCACACGATAATTTGGTAGGCACCATGTAGTTTATAATGAATTATTAGTTGTAAGTAATGAAAATACAAATATTTAATTAACTAAACTGTGAGAGGCTGAAAAATTTAGGAAATATTTCGCACGAACACTTAGACCATATCTCTAAGGCAAAAATAGATAGACTTGTTGCTAAAGTTCAATTATGTTCTTTTGATTATTCATAATTCAACACTTATATCGTATATACCACCGAAAAATAGACCGAAGTGCAAATGATGGGTGCATATAGAATGAAAGTAGTCTTAGAGTTCATACAAAACCGATCTATGTAGACCGATCCTAAAATCATCATCGAATGAAGAACTTTTATGTAACTTTTATTTTATTTTCCATTTTGGAAACAACTCAAACTTCTTAATGGGTTTATCAAATTTAAATGCGGTAGCATCGATTTTATAATATATTTTCTTAAATTCTAATAAAACAACATATTTAAAGTTTATACATGTTCTAACTTATTATTTTGAAGCTTCTAGCTCATCTAGTTTACGAAAAGAACCGAAAGAACATAGACGAAACAAATTACATACCTAAATAAACCAGTTATTAAAAATATAAAATTTGACTATTAGAAAAATATTATCCTAATAGATGATCTTGTGAAGAAAACTATTTTCTTTTAATATTAAGTTGTTTGTTTTGTTCATGATTTTTATTTTTACTTAATATTAATTTAGAAAATAATTTTTCTTATCACTAATAATACTAAACATGATACATGATATGAGTCGAAATAGATTCAGTTTTAAAAATAGTTCAAAATAATAGTTCAAAAAGTATTATACAAAACAAATATAAAAAGTCTCACGAATTTGTATCCATACTTATATGATTTATAAAGATATTACACAACTTTACTCTTCTTCAAGATATCACGATATCTTCATATGATTTGCTATTTTTTAGTTTATTAAACTCCATAAAAACAATCTTATTAGCATTTTACAATCTAAACATAGTGTTAGTTGGTATATGATGTTTTTAGACATATAAACCTTATAATTGGTTAGGATTTCATTAATTTTTACTCAATAAAGTATGCATATTGCATATTGAATTTTTTAATAATAGTTAAAGACGATTATATAAAAATAACTAAATTGAATTTTTCAAAATAGTGTAAATTAAATTTATGAAAAATACTTCAAACTAAATATACGAAAATAATAAAATAACAAAAAAATTAACTTTAAACTAGTTCTAATCGACTACAAGTGCACTAGTTTGTTAAAAATAACAACTTACAATAAATTTTCAAAAACATCAACATAAAATAATTAAAACAGATAGTAGTTTTAAAATAAATTAAAAGATAATTAAAAAAACTCAAACTAAATTATCAATAACCACAATTGAATCTCAAACTAGTTTAAATCAACCAGAGTTGTATATTAAACTCAAACTACTTTTATTTTATTTTTTAAGAAATGAGAGGCATTTGGAGCATCTCATAAAATTTTATTAATGAGGGGTTAAATCCCTAAAAATTAAAACAATTTCATGCGCCTAAGAGACGCGCTAAAATTAGTAATATCAAAAAGAAGATTGAATCTTTGAGTAATATTAGTTGAAAAATTTCAACTAAATTGGAGAGTCGGGACTCTTAAAAGATTGAGAAGATGTTGATCAAGCTCGTTGGATGATGAGGAACACTCTGCAAAAATAGAGCTCGATTTGGGATTCTTTAGCTCAATGATGATCTCGAAAAAAAAATGAGTTTACCAACGGTTATGAGTAGATGAGAAGAGAAGAGATCCTAAAATTTCTGCAACAACAATAAAATTTTGGTGAGTTTCTATCTTTTTGTTAAATACATGGACTGTATTTATTTTGTCAATTTGATGAGCAGAAGAATTATGGATAAACTATTTCTCTGATATAATTTGTTTGTAAGCTATCGAGCAAGATAATGATTTTGAGCTGATTAGGGATTTGATCTAAAGGAAGATCCATTTTGTATTTGCATTTGTTGGTCCATCGAGCAAGCAGTACGCAATATAGTTTTTCTTTCTATAAATATGTGTGAAGGTCATGTTTGGTGTAAGAATATTTCTGCAACATTTGTAGAATAGGGAGCAAAAACTAAAGGGTTTTGTTAGTTAGATCATAGTTAAGAGAACAAGTGAATCAGTCTCTAGAACAAAGATTTTCAATTGCATATGATAAACCATCAAACAAAGCGCGCGTCTCAGCAACTATAAGACTAAGCTTGGCAAATGTTCTTTCTGATTGCTTCATTTATCTCTCCCTTGTAGTTGCGAATAATAGCACTTCCTGAGGCTTCACCCGATTATAAACATAAGGCGTCTGTGTTGAGCTTTAGACTAGGTCCAGTAGGTGGGCACCAGAACTGTCTTTTGAGAAGTTTTGACATTCGAAATCATATGCTAAGTTTGAATTTACTCCAGAACTGTCTTTTGAGAAGTTTTGACATATGCTGGTTGTGGGTTATAACAACATTTGGAGAAGTTTCTTGTAGATCAATTTTTTGTTTGTTTCCGTGCTACCATAGAATCCACAAATGACTGAGAGAATAGAAGTTCTTATATGAACCTTATTAGAAGCAGACTATATCCAGAGTCTCACAATATGAGAGAGACATATGATTACCAATTATAATTTTGAATAGATTGCTGAAGTAAAGCCATGCAGACCAAGCTATGTTGCATTGAACAAAGTAATGCTGAATAGATTCAATGTTTCCACAGAGTTGACACTTTGAAACTAATGAGATGTTTCTTGACTGTAAGATAGTGTCAACCGATACCCAGTTATCGAGAAGTCTCTACAAAAATAAAGAACATTTGACAGGAACTACTATGTTCCAGATGCTTGAGTATAATAGTGATGAGGTTCCTTTTAGCGTTAGAGCACTCCATGTATATTTAAAATAAAATTCCCCAGATTCACTAGTTGTCCATATGATCTTGTCAGGAATGTGAGGCTTGATGGATATGCTAGTTATTCTATTGATTTCTATTGAGGTAACTTAAGCCAAAAGTCTATCTTGATTCCAATTGTTGTTTGCCTAATAGGAGTTGACTATAGATTGAATATACCATGAGGTATCAATGATGTTGGTGAGATAAATTAGTGGTTTATAGTGCACCAACGATCAAGCCAAAACTCACAGTTTTCTTGCCCAATTGACCAAAAAATGAACGATTATGCAATGTTTCTAATATCATGGATTCTCGTCCATGTTTGAGATCTTTTGAATGCTCATTGCACCTGCATAGGATGAGTTGTAGAACAGTAAATGTTATGCATAACTTTAGGCCATATGCTAGTATATTCTCTAAATGTTTTCCAAATTTTACAGGAGTAAATCAGTAGAGTATCTTCAATTTTTCTTATGTTTGATCCTCCTTCTTTGTAGGGAAGACACAGCTTGCTCCATTTATTCGAAGAGATTGCTCGATGGTTTTCTGAAATTCGACACAGAAATCTACTACAGATTTATTCAATTCTTTTGATGATAGTCCATGGTAGAAGAGATAGAGGTATGATTCCATTCTTGAACTTTCTGTCGTAGCTTTGTTATTAAACCTTCATAATGAATAGCAACAGTCATACTGAATACCATTAGTTCTATGGTAGATGATGGCTCCCAGGTAAATCATAGAACCATAAATTTGCTTGTAAACCATAATTAGATCAATGTAGTTAGCTCTGCTAGTTGGAGAAGAGTTAAGAAGAATGAAGATAGATTTCTCCTTATAAGTTATCCGGTCTGTTCTTGAAAATTGGTTGGGAATTTGTTAAGAACACAAACACTTGATTTAGATCCATTAGAAAAAAATTAGTGCATCACCAAAAGATGAACAAGAAAACTCGAACTACTATTAATTAGCTAACACTACATACTACATGTATATATAAAAACTAATTGAAAATAAATTCGTAAATATGATGAAACACCAAAAACGGAACTTTAAACTAGTCGCAACCCACTATGACGCAAAGAATTTATAAAATAGAATAAAAATATTTCACAAAATAAATAAATGAAAAGAACACAAATTAAAGATCTAATTATTTTCGAAAAGAAAATGTGTACTGGATAGAGTTTGTTACTAAATTTTTTGGTAGTTATATTGATAACGAGAGTTAGGTATAAAATAAATAATATATTAAATGAGCATTAGCTCTTACTTTCTAGAATAGAAGAACATATTTGATTTTAGACCTAAAGACGCGTGCTAATCTAGGTATTCTTTACTTAGAAAAAAATGAGCATGTAACGTGGGTTCCTGAATCACTTTAAACCAAATTGTTCCATAACCATATATATAGTGGTGAATTCATAATGAATAAAAAATTTAAAACTAATAAATTTTAAATTTTGTTTTATAAAAATTCGAAATTTCAATTTTTTTGTTTTAAAATTTAAAGTTAAATTTGAAAATTTTAAAAAATCAACTTTAAATCAATTGAAATTAACTCTTGGTTAATTTTGTTATATCCACGTACAAATGAATGGTAGTGAAAGAAAATATAATACTGAAACCATTTGATGTACCAATTTTAACCAAGATACCACATTGTTTTATATTGTTGGGGCACAACCCATCGCGAGGAACATAATAAACGAATTTTCTATCCAACATAAATTATCAGTATAATAGGAAATTTAAAATATTATACTAACTATTTTTCGAAATAGTAAAGATATAACGGTAAAATATTTTCGATGTATAGTTTAATATTTAATGATTTAATAAATTAAAATATATTTGAATTTTATATTTATAATTTATATAAATTTTAGTTTTTAAATAATTATCTACTAATACATAGTTTATAATGAAAAACTATTGTACAATAATCAATTTATAATGTCTAAGATATGCAATAAATAAGAAAAATGTGGAATAACATCAAACATATGAGATAGTTTTTTTTTTCGGACGGAACCTGCAGCCGCTACTCAGAGTGCAATGAGTGCGCACGGGGTAAACCCTCCGTCTGACGCGATAGTCTGCAAACCAACGCCAGAAGGTAAACCACACAAGGTGACAGGTTCAGCCGAGAAAGCGTATGTAGAGGGACTTGAACTCATGACCTTTGATCACAAGCATGTCATACTCAACCAACTCGGCTACCCCTTGGGGGCATAAGACAGTTTTAAAGTTATTTGGACCGTGAAGAATATGTACATCCAACTAGTAGGTTACAGAAAAACCAAAAGACTCAATCAATCTCTGTTACAAAGATGATGTGATTGACATAACACTCTATTCAGTGTTTATCTCTTACTTCACTTATCTCAAAAGACCTAAAGCTATTTCTCTCACTTAAGAAATATGTTACTCGTGTTAATCGTCTTTTCACACATTTGAATTGTGTATCTTCTTCTATTTATAGGTCTAAGGAAAACCCTAATTTTTTAGCACACACTTAGAACTAAATCCATTTAATCGGCGGATGTAATAAACTCATAATATTTTAATATAGGAAACCTCATAAATAGGAAGATTCAAATTAATAGGAAAACTAATTAATATAGAAGACTCAATTAATATAAAAAGACCAACATAAGAGACTCAATTATATACGAAACTTAGCAAGTAGAATAATCTGTTTTGGTCTAAATTTTATGCTCCGGTCCAACATATCGTGCACCAAATCGTTTAAGATCATACTGTTTTGGATCAGGTCGCTTCGGACAAGCATACTTCAGACCAGTTTGCTTTAGATCAGTACATATCGCCTTCAACTCAATGGTCACCAGTCTCGATAATTTGTCTCATCCATTAGGATCCAACAAGCATCTATGCATCTAAGTCACGACTCAAGCTTCACCCATATTGTTTCAACAATTCTTGCATATACATATAATCGATATATGTAACTATGTCCGTGTAGTCCTTCAGAAGTACCTCTATTGATGAGTTACTTCTAGTATACACATAAAAATTCCTCACCTATGTTTATAGTAACTCAAACGTCTATTGTACCCAACGTTATACTATTTAGATACCAAATCACATGCATCCTAGACTTGTACAAGCTTTATGTAGTTCATGGGCTTTGAAATCGACAATAATTTAGTAAGATAATCCAAAATATTTTATTCACCAGAAATATTAACCTCATTCACTTGCTCATTCTCCACCATGTTTTGGATGAAGTGCAGCTTGATATCTACATGTTTAGTTTGTTCATTGAACTTCATATGTTTCGTTAAATGAAATGCACTAATTTTCTCAGAGAATAAAGCCACTTAATGCTTCATTTCAGTGAGTTCACTCAATAATCCATTCATCCAAATAACTTCATTCATGTTTCATAACAGCCATATACTTAGTTTCCATAGACGGTATCGCAACAACCTTCTGTATACAAGACTTCCAGCTAACCACTCGTTCAAACATAATAAATAAATAACTCGAAGTAGACTTCTTTGTGTTGAGACAACCTGCATAATTAAATTCCACATACCCTCTCAGCAATGTATCACTTGTATTTTTTTTATTGTAACACAACCTTATAGCAGCCAAGCTCTTGAAGTATCTTGTGATCCACTTGAGCGTATGCCAATGCGACTTCTCGGGATTTGACATAAATCTTCTTAAAATACTTACAACACATGCACAATTAGGTCTTGTGCAAATCATAACATGTATAATGCTACCAATAAAATTGATATCTATTTTGGCTCTACCAACTTCGTCTAGTTAAATATAGTGTTCTACATGAGCTAGTAAATCACCAAATTTAGTGCATTTTTCTTAATTATACGATCCGAGAGTACAGTTTGTAAAAATATTTTCATTTATACGGCTACTGCCACTGTGACTGCCATCACTCTGGTTTGGATTGGTTTTTTGATGGAACCAGACCGGATCATTAAACTTATCCGATAAGATTTTGGCTCTGTAAAATAGATTTAATTCAAAACCAATAAGAATCAGTTCGGTTCTGTACGATTTAACGGACCAACAAAGCGCTACAAATGTTTTATATAAAAAATATTAAACTAATTAGGAAAGAAACCAAAAATATGTCTTATGCTACACACCATAATAAATCACATAGTTGATTGATGATGATAATGTGATTATTTTTGCGTCCATTTTCTCACATTGGATTTAAAATGTCTTTGGTCATTTATCATTCATCAATGGATAATATAATACATGATATTAATTAAGTAAATGCATCTTTTGGGAGCATGTGATGATCCAAATGAGACATTGTTGAAAATGTATAGATATTTATATGCTCAATGATGTATTTGGTTATTATAGATGAACAATCAAATTAATAACTAAATGGATAAATAAAATAAATAGGAATAAGATCAATAGATGAAAACTATTTATAGAGGTAAATGTGTATGTAGTGTGTTCGAGATTTGTAAAGGATTGAACATGAATGCTCGCATTTAAGTCTAGACATAAAATTTATGGAGTATTTATGAATAAACAATGGGTGGTTATGGTGTGAGATTATAATAACAAGATTTATGGATATAAGTGAAATCGTGCTTAAGTAAAAACCTTAATTGCACATCACATATAAAGATGACCATAAATGTATTATTCCTTCAATCGCTTAGATACATGATTCCGATGTATTATTCATTAGAAGACCTAAAACTCATATTGTTCTATTCCATCAAGAATATCAAATCGAGTGATACATCAATCAATTAAAGGAAAGCAAAAGAACAAAAGTGCAATATGCAGTAAAAAAATGTGTTGTCTTTATTCTGTGAGTTTTTATTTTCCGTATTTAGTGGTTCAATCACTACTAATAAGGATTCTTATGTAAAAATCAGATTAGGGATCTATGCAAAATAAACCTCTATGATTGTTTCCATTTTCTATATTTTTTTGTTATCTTTATTGAATTTACGAGTGAGCTAAATTGATTTAATCTATAACTTGAGTTTCTTCTTAAAAAAAAATATTTAATAAATTTGCAAATACTAATATAAATTTTAACTTTAACACTAGTTCAGTTTATGTTTTCATAAGTGTTTGAATGTTTTAATTTGGTTTCATTATTTAAAACAAATCATATTATGGTCTGACCACCTGGTAATTTTCAAAAATTGAAACCGTTATATATTTTGTGTAAACTAAGTGAGAGGGATTGGTCAAACAAAATCATGATTTTCTTTATGACATAGATATCAAAGCACTACTCAATATAATTAAGATTAAACTAGTGAATTTTATCATAAAATTGAGAATACACTTCAAATTTATATTGAAATAGGCTAGTTATGAGTGGTTTGTTCATCTTTCAAAGTATTTTTACTTTATCTATTAGTCTGATATTTATTTATAGGATTACGTATTAATTAAACTATTATCGATTATAGCCAATGAATCAATAATATATGATGATACATTCTAATTTAGAAGTTTCAACAAGTATATTCCATATACTGACACATTTTCATGAATTCGAAGTATGACAACTAAAACATAAAAAACATAATTTTTTTTTATTTTACCACATGAAAATCCTTTATAATTGTAATTGTGTTGATACCATGTCAAATTCAGATTATGTTAACGATTTAATATAAATATTGACAATTAAGTCTAAACTATAAGTTTATGAATTATTCTCTAAAAAATAAATAGTTAAAAGTTATGGTCTCTCTTCACAACAACTTAACAAAATGAGAATTGTAATTAGAGTTATATTAAAATCTTAATTTCAATCATATATACATATATGCAAGTATTTAGTTCCTTAAACAAACAGTTAAAAGGAAGTCTCAGTTGTTGGTAGTTAGAAGATTAGATCTTGAATGTGAGATACATACCTCCACTAAAGATAAAATAAGAGTCTTACTTTTCCAACTAAAGAGAGATATAATCTGTACATACATCACGAGAAGGAAGAAACGAGAAAAACCAATTAATTTATTATTGTAAATTTTCTTTTATTCCATATTTAAGTAAGAACTCAAAGTGTTTAGGAGTTTATTTATGTTTAAATATGATATAAATTGAGCAAACCCTAACAAGTGGTACCTAAGAAATCTTTTAAGTATTGAGAGTTAGGTTTTATGTTGTTAAATCTAGTAGGATAAACATGTGATTTTATTTGAAGTAAATAATATACATCAATTTTTGATTGATTTGGTAGAAATGTGCGGATATAGGGTTTAAACCGCATGATATTTTATTTTTTAGGGATTAAATCATGTTTTATTATGATGTTTAAGAAGCTAAGTATAAATTTTGGAAGAAATTTAGGGTATATAGACAATTTGGGATAATTTTTCCATGATAAGTAAATGTATGTTGTGGCACACATATAATTTTTACGGTGAGAGCTTGATGTATCTCAACAACGCTAGTGTTGTTGCACCAAAAATCCCTCGATGCAGCTTACATGGCTTGCGCATCTATACGTGTCATATATTTTTAGATACACCATATGTTAGCTTGGAATTTTGGGTATAATTTATAGTATTTTTTATTTCATGTTTTTGTGTATTTCATGATTAATACCATATTTTATAATTTTTTATGTGTATTAATATTTTATAGTTTTTTTATGTTTTAGGTTTTGATGGGTTCATGATTGATGATATTACATGAATTACTAACTCTAATAAAGTTTAAAATTTTGCATAATTAATCGTGAATAAGAGACAATCAACTCTGAATTGGTCATTAAATATTTGGTTAAAATATTAAGTCGATTAGATTGGATCAATAGACATTTCTCAAACTCATACAAGTACATGTTTATATATTTTCTCTAAAGTATCTCATTAGAAATATACAGTGTGTTTTATATGTTGAATACATATTAAAATAGTATTATAATTTATGCCAATGAATTATATGTTTATATGATATTTGTTGTGCGTGTATGTGTTGTTAATCGAAAACAACCTTCAACCCATTAGAGAATAAAACTCTCATTTTATGAGTAGCTTTTTTCTAATGAAAAGAGGACATTGCATTTTATTTCAATTGTCATGATTTTGACATGGCATTAAATACTAATTAGCCAACGCCCTTCACACAATGTAGTTATGTTGAATAGAAGAAATAATTTGAGCCATGGGAAAATTTAAATATATGATGCTTGGTAATCATGAAACAATGATTAATACCCATACAATTGAGTTTCACAAAGAAATTGAGAAAGGTTTTACCAAGATTAATAAAGCGGAGATTAACATGCATCTGATACAACTCTCCACCATGAGGTTTTATGTAAACAATACGACGAGGAAACATATTCTCGGATTTCAATGATCGCATCAAAATTAAATGCACTTAAGATTAACCTTCTCAATTAAGTTGTGGTAGGGTTTGCATTTCAGCATTTTCCTCAGCGTTAGAAATGAGAAGTTAGTGAACCAATTTCTTATGTTACTCATGAGGACGATATGTAATAATGTTTTGAGGTACATATGGTGAGTTCTCAACAAATAAAATCAAGTATGAGAAAGTATGATAAGACATTCTATAAGACTTTCGATTCATGAGAAAAAAATGTAACCAATCACCTACTATATGTTGATGTTTCTTTTGCAAGAGAACGAGACATCTAAAAAGATGATGGAAAATAATAACCTTATATGAAATCTAAAGCCAATCTCACAACCCTTGTCTATTCAGAAGTCAATTTAGTTGTGAGAAACACACGGTGGGTCGATACAATTACGATTACCCATGTTTGTATTTCTATGCAAGATATAATAAAGAGTTGAAGCCTCACTTGGTGAGGATAAAAGTAGCCTGAGGGTAGACTGGTAATTTCAAGTGGAGTTTTAGGGCGGCGTAAGGGTGTTTCACGGTGGTGTGGTGGTGTTTAACGGTGTTTCAAAGTGTTTCAGGGTATTTTAAGGGTGGAGAGAGAATTAAGCAGCCTGGCAGCAATTAATTTTTCTTACCCATAGTTAATGCTGGTGGTTGGATATTTATAGTGTGAAATTTGGGCCCTTATGGGCTTTCGGGTCAAGTTTAATGGACCCGGGTCATGTTAAAAGACCCACAAGTTTTAAGCAGATGTGCAGGTAGCTTAGTCAGATAGTGTTTAGGTTTTTTAGTACTTTAGTCATAGGTCGAACTGCCTTAGGTTTATAGTGTTCGAATTTATCTGTCAGGTGAAAAAGTCCTGTTCGAATTAATATGCTTAGAGTCTGTCCGAATTTTACGGGGAGTTTTACCTTGGACTGCCCTTCCGGGGAGCACTTCGAATTCGGACTCATCAGGAGCCCCCTTTTTAGATATTTGAACAAGTGTCCTTGTTAAAGAACTGAAAAACAGTCCGACTTAGGAAGTGGTCTTCTAATTCGAAGAGAGTTGAGGACAGGCCCGGACAGCCCAATCGTTACGAATTCTAAACGGTTCTTGTCAGAGTTAGTGGGACACGTGTCACTCTCTGGTTGGTTACTTCAGCCGTTTTTTCACCTTGAAAGTTGTACCACTATCTCGAATATGTTACCTCTTTAAATGCTTTTGATGACGTCAGCGCCGTTTTTTAATCATTGCCCAACTTTTCGGATTCTCCTAGGAATCAAACCCTTTTTTTTACATTTACTATAAATTCCATTTGTCTTTCACAGTCTCATTTTCACTTTCACTTTGCCATTTCACTCAAAACTTCATCTCTCTAAAACTTCAAACTTCCCTTAGTTGTTTTATGTTCACAGCAAGAACAGCTCTAATCAAGGGTGGCTGGCTTAATCTTTCAGAACTAGAGAAAGCCCAAAGGGTTGAAAAAGAAAAAAGGCTTGCAGCAGGACTTCCAGAGTCGCCTGTCGAGAAACCAGCCCCTTCAATCGAAGAGTCTGATAGAGGTTCGTCTTCTTCGAAAGGTTCGAAACCTAGGAAACTCTTTCAATCAACACTCTCCCCCATAGTATCTGGCTCATCAGTCCAAGAGTCAATCCCCATTGTCGAACCGGGGGTCGTTGTCACAAGTGTCAGGAAGAAATCTACTTTCATTGCTATGGGGTCCGACTCCGATCATTCTCCAGACAAACTAATCATGAAAAGACCAAGTAGATTGGTTAAGGATCTTTCTTCGAAAAATACCAGCGATTCAGGGTCTGGGGCAACTGTTAGGACTCTTAGGGAAAGGCCGATTGGTCCGGAGGCTAGCAGTCCATTACCTCCCAAGGAAACTTCGACCTCAGAAACTCAAACTGAGGTAAGAATTCAAAAACACACAAAAAGCCAACAGTCCGGAGGATCAGCTGTGCCAAGCTTCATCCCTCCCTGGGCTGTTTCTGCAGAAGCTCCCCCAACAATAATGGAAGAGAGGATGGAAGACTCTACTGAAGAGGTTAGGTTTGAGTCCGAGTCTTCCGGACAAGCTGAAACTGCCTTAGTTGTTGCCAAGAAGGGCAAAGAAGACTTGTATCTGAGGCGTCCGGATCTGCCGGAGAGCCTCGAAGGGAGAGTAGGGCCCTGCTTCCACAAGGTAGAGTTCAAGTATCTTTTATCTCTGTTAAAGACTAAGTATGCGTTTATTCATACTAAGGATTTGGGACGGTTTCGCACTAAGTGGGGGATCCCTGAGAATGTCAAAATTCGAATCCCCATCGATCCGGAGACCCCGATGGATTGCAAAAGAAACGAGATAGTCTTCTTTACGGAGCTATTCAACTGGGGACTTAGGTTCCCACTGGATCCAGAGATAGTGCGCTATTTCCACCTAGTGAAGCTATGCCCAACACAGTTAAGCCCCAACGGTTGGTACACCTTGATGTCATGCATTATGGCGTCTAGGCTGTCCGGAATCCCTCTTCCCATGGAAGAGTTTGCAGCTGTGGCTAATCTGTGCAAGCACCACCAGTTCCCTTTTTATCACTTTAACATGGGGAACGATCTGAAAGCTGTCGATGATCTCCTAGAATCGGAGAGTAAATGGAGGAGCCAGTTCTTGTTTGTAAGTGGCTCATGGGAGAATGGCAAGAAAATCAAGACCGGGGAGAATCCTAGCCTTCTTCGAAGTAGATGGAGGAGCGATCGTAAGTTTTACCTTAAGCTTCTGTTTGAATTTCTCTTTTTATTAAATTTAATCTAATCAGCTACTTTCTTGTTTTATCAAAACTGCCAAAGGAATTCGGAGACTACCTAAAAGCCGGACAGGTCACCTGTGGCAAGATAAACGCATGGGCCGCAGAGAACTGGGAGAACCGGTTTC
Organism: Limnanthes douglasii subsp. nivea; assembly: GCA_036936605.1. Classification (NCBI taxonomy): domain Eukaryota; kingdom Viridiplantae; phylum Streptophyta; class Magnoliopsida; order Brassicales; family Limnanthaceae; genus Limnanthes; species Limnanthes douglasii. Next base: position 213,353,423 of record JAUPFV010000001.1, on the reverse strand, counting down.
ACAAAGCTTTTACTCCTGGGAACTTAGCGAGATCCCATCTGTGAAACACCACAGGTCGGAGGGATCTATCCTGGGAGGAGTTCTCCACCCCACCTGATGAGGATGTAGTTTTGAGAAGGTCTCATGAGTTGGATGGGACTCTCTTCCTTCCTGCCCGGGCCAAAGCCCCAAGTAAAATGAAGGGCAAGAAGAAGAGCAGGAAAGCAGTAGAGGATGCTGAGAAAGAGGTCCCAACAGGCTCAGAGATGCCAGCTCAGGCTCAAGTCGATGCGAACCTTCTACAAGTGGTAGAACAGGAGAGCGAGAAACAAAGAGCGAAGTCCCCAAAACCCACAAGGGCTTCTAAACGGACTCGTAAGCAAGCAAGTGACAGTGCTGATAAGGAGGCCAAAAAGAAGAAGATTTCCCAAGGAGAGGAGCTTGCTCTCCGGGACCCGGAGCCCACTTTCCCAACTGATCCAACCTTAGCCGAAGAGATCCCAAGGAATCTTAATGAAGGGATTCCAATGGAATTTCACACTGATGAAGTTGATAGGGGAGAGATTAATATGGATGAAGTGGACGTCACCGGTCTGGGCCCCCTAGGTGATTACTTCCTTGGCCTATCAAGAGATGAGTTTGCAGGGCCATATGTTCCTCCCAGTAGTTCCAACACAGTAAACTTTAATGGTAAAACTTTCTTGGTCTCCAGCGAGAGGGATGTTATAGCTCATTCCCTCCTTAGCAACGTACAACCAGTACTCACCCTGGAAAGGCAAGTCCGGAGTCAGGCAGAAACCATCAAAGAGCTTAAGTCTGAGAAGGAGAAACTGTCCGATGACCTCAGGACTGCCACTACTAAGGTTGACTTGCTTAAGGAGTCGAACGAACAGCTGAAGGAGAATCAAGAGAAGAGCAACACAAAAGTTGCTTCTTTAGAAGAGACCGTAAAAGATCTCCGGGCTAAGCTATCTGGATTGGAGAAGGAATTGACAGCCTCAAGGGGAGAAACTGCAGCAAAGGAGAAGATTGTCACCAACCTGACCACTGACAAACTTGCTTTAGAGAATGCAGTGACTCAGGCTGTTGAGGAGAAAGCTGCTTTGGTGAAGGATCAAGAGGCCATGATCAAGGCCAAAATCAACGCTTATGCCAGGGAGATGATACGGAGTGAAGAATTAATGATTGAGAAAGTAAAGTCTGACATGGTCCTCCTGTTTCATGAGAAGTTCCCGAAGAGGAGACTAGGGGACTTATGGCGTTATGTGGATGACGATGACCTCCCCTACTGGACCATGGTTGATGAAGGGTACACTGATATATCCTCGTCTGGTGATGAAGAGGAAACTGGAGAGAGTCCGGGTGAGGAAGAGGTTGACCCCAAAGGCAAGAAGGTCATTGAGGAAAAAAGCGACATCAAGGGCAAGAAAACAAATGAGGGTGAGCCATCCTCAAAGGCTCCTCCTTAATTTATAATCTGTTTTGTTTATCTTTCACTTGAACCAAAGTCCTTGGAAGGCCAAGGCACCTTTTTTGTGATGCTGTCCGAATTATTCGGACAGATTTTTGTTCTGCACCCAAACTTACTTAAAAAGTCCTTGGAAGGCGAAGACAATTTTACGTTGTTGAATGGATGTTTTGTTTTGCTCATCCATTCTCTTCTTTTATAATCTGTTTAAATAGTTGGAGTTTAAGTAGTCTTGAGTTATTGTGTTGTGAGAGTGTTTAGTTTCTCTGGCTAGAATTTAAGTAGCCCTTAGATCTTTCAGTCCGGATAGTATGACAATCACCAGAATTTTGCAAAAACTTAGAAAATTGTTTAAAAAGACTCCAAGTTTTATTGAAAGCTCTCCGTGGCGCCGAAGAGAGGAAGTGGTATGCCCCCAAATATTTACATGGATGTTTAAACAAGTAAATATTTACATAAACTTTATTCCAAGTACATTCGAAGGTGCTCAATATTCCAAGGGTGAGTTAAAACCATGCCATCTTTGTCTTCCAACCAGTATGTCCCAGGCTTGATTCTTTCAACCACAGTATAGGGACCCTCCCAAGTTGGGGCCAGTTTTCCGAAGAGCTTTTCCTTGGTATGCAAGAACACTTTCCTCAACACCTTATCTCCTGGTTGAAAGTCCCTTCTTTTAATTTTAGAAGCAAACCTGCTTCTCATCAAGCCCTGATAGTGTGCCACTCTAAGATGAGCTTTTACTCGCCTTTCTTCAATTAAATCAAGTTGATTTCTAACTGCCATTTCATTAGCCTGTCCGGAGAAGTTGTGGACTCGAAAGGAGGGGAGTGTCTTCTCTATGGGGGCTACTGCATCCATCCCATAGACCAAGGCAAAAGGTGATTCTTGTGTTGCAGCCCCAGGTGTTGTCCGGTAGGCCCACAAGACTTCTTGTAAATAACTAGGCCACTTCCCGGCAGCCCCTTCCAAATTCTTCTTTAAACCAGACAGTATTGTTCTATTAGCCACCTCAACTTGCCCATTGGCCTGTGGGTGGAAAGGTGAAGAAAAGCAGTGCTGAATACCCCTTGAGGCACAGAAGCTCTCCATTTCTCTGTTGTCAAACTGTGGCCCATTGTCTGTTGTTATTCTCTAGGGGACACCAAATCTGCAACATATGTTGGATATAATGAATTTTATAACAGCCTTTGATGTTGTCCCTGCCAAGGGGGCTGCTTCTACCCACTTCGAAAAGTAGTCAATGGCTACGATTATGGTTTTACGCCCTCCGGACGCCATAGGGAGAGGCCCAACTAAGTCCAATCCCCATCGAGCAAAAGGGATGGGCTCAGAAATTGATTCCAAAGGAATGGCTGGTATATGAATTTCATTGCTGTACCTCTGGCATGGGCCACATCTTCTTACCAGCTCCTTGGCATCTTTCATTATTGATGGCCAATAATATCCGGAGAGAAGCACTCTTCTTGTCAATGCTCTAAATCCACAATGGGCTGATCCCTCACCATCATGCAATTCGGAGAGAACCATCTATGACTCATGATCTCCTAAACAGCGTAGGAGAGGTTTGCTATAGGATTTCTTGTACAAGACCTCTCTAATCATGACGAAACCACGAGACTTATGCTTTAATGTTCTGGCTTGAGATTTATCCAAAGGTACGATGCCATCGGACAGATATTGTATAAGAGAAGACCTCCAGTCTTGAGGCCGGTTTACTTGTATTTCAAAGACTTCCTCTTTCTCCCCTTCATCAAGTTGAATAGAAGGACTTTCAAGCACATGGATCCATGGATAGGACTCCGTGTATGCTATTGTTGCCAACGAGTCTGCTAACTCATTCTCTGTCCGGGGAATATGCTCATAGACAACAGCTTTAAACTTCATTGCCTCATTTTTCAAGAGAAGTAAATATTTGACCAATTGTTCCTTTCTAGCTTCTGATAAGCCTAAGGCATGGTGGATAAGTAATTGGGAGTCACTTAGCAGCTTGACCCTTTTTGCTCAACAGATGTAAGCCAATTTCAACCCAGCTATAGCTGCTTCGTATTCGGACTCATTATTGGACGCCCTGAAAGCAAAACAAATAGCTTGGAACATGTTGTCCCCATAGGGGGAAGTGAGACATATTCCTGCCCCAGAACCTATGGCACTGGATCCTCCGTCTGTTCGGACAATCCATACTTTTTTGTCTTTTGAATCAGCAAGTTGTTCTGAGTCCCTATCAGAATGGAATTCGACCAGAAAATCAGCCACAGCTTGAGCTTTTACTGTTGTTCGAGGAGCAAAGTCTATGTCGAAGTCCCCCAACTCTACTGACCACTTTGTCATTCTGCTTGAAATGTCTGCTTTTTGAAGGACATTCTTTAAAGGGAAAGATGTCCGGACAACGATAGGATGAGCCTGAAAATAAGGCCTCATCTTTCTTGCAGCTATCACCAAGGTCAATGCTAGTTTTTCAAGTTTCAAGTAACGGCGTTCAGCATCAATCAGGCTTTTGCTGATGTAGTATACTGGGTGAGGATACCCAGCAACCTCCCTTACTAGCACAGCACTGATGGCACAACTTGAAACAGCCAGATACACAAAAAGAGTCTCCCCATCGACTGGTTTGAACAAGGTCTTGGGGGAGGACAGATGCTTTTTGATTTCATTGAATGCCTCATCACACTGTGGTGTCCACTCAAACCCCTTTGCACCCTTCAAAGTTTGAAAGAAAGGAGTACATCTGTCCGAAGACCTTGAGATGAATCTGTTCAAAGCTGCTAACCTCCCCGTTAACCGCTGTACTTCTTTAATATTTAGTGGAGGCTCCATTTGGAACAAGGCATTGAGTTGGTCCGGGTCGGGCTGTATTCCATGCTCACTTATAATATACCCCAAGAACTTCCCGGACTGTACTCCGAACACACATTTTTCAAGATTTAACTTTAAATTCACCTTAGCCAGGTTGGCAAAAGTCTCCTGGAGGTCGGACAAGTGCAGCTGCTCATCCATACTTTTCACCATCATATCATCAATGTAGACCTCCATATTTCTTCCAATCTGATCAGCAAACACTTTATTGACTAACCTTTGATAAGTAGCCCCAGCATTTTTCAAGCCAAAGGGCATCACCTTATAGTAGTGTAGACCTCTATCAGTAACAAAAGTGGTATGCTCTTGGTCTTTTGGATCCACCTGGATTTGATTGTACCCGGAGAAGGCATCCATGAAGGAGAGTAATTTGTTTCCAGAAGTAGAATCTACTAACTGGTCTATCCGGGGAACCGGATACAGGTCTTTTGGGCAAGCTCGGTTGAGATCTGTGAAGTCAATGCACATTCGCCATTTACCGTTTTTCTTTTTTACCAAGACTGGATTGGCAGTCCACAAAGGGTACTGAGATTCTTTAATGTGCCCCATCTTTGTGAGTCTGTCAACCTCTTGTAAAATGACATCAGCCTTTTCTTTTGAGAAAGCTCTCCTCTTTTGCACCACAGGTGCCACATCTCTCCGGACAGATAGGTGATGGGAAATCACCTCTGATGGAACTCCAGTAACATCAGCGTTGCACCAAGCAAAAACATGCTGATGGTCTTTTAAGAATTTTAACATCTCTTCTTTCAATACTTGTGGCATTTTAGACCCTATCTTGACAATTTTTCCTTCTTCTAAGCAATGTGTTTCAACCTCCTCAATTGGGATCAACACTCCGGGGGTCTCTCTGGGGTCATCAATTTCACCCTCACCCCCAGAAAGGCCCTCAAACTGCTATTGGTTATTTATACGGACTGCCCCCAGCGTTCGTGGAGCCAAGGCAGTGGCATATCATTCTCTTGCAACTTTTTGACTGCTCCGGACAACCCCAACCTGCCCCTGAACAGCATATTTTAAACACTGATGGACTGTCGAAGCCACTGCATGCATCCTAGAGAGCCAAGATCTCCCTAGAATAGCATTGTAGCAAGTGGGACAATCCACCACAATGAAAAGTATTCTGACAGTTTTCTTGAAAGGGCCTCTGCCCAACAATACTTCTTCTTCGAACTCACCGATTACATCGGCTGAGCTGCCCGTGAAGCCTACGATCGATCTGTCTGATTTCTGAATCACAGCTGGATTCTTCATTTTCTTGTAAGTATCAAGGAAAAGGATATTGGCCGAGCTCCCAGTATCTACCAAGATTCGTCTTATCTCATTGCCCCCTATTGATGCTCCTATGACAACAGCATCTTCATGAGGGCCATCAATGTCTCTCAAATCATCCCCATCAAAGACAATGAATGGGAATAAACTTGACGATTGATAAGAGGTCATGCCCCCTTCTAGCTGGGTAGCCAAATTATGAACATGCCTCTTTCTTGATGAAGTGGTAGGAGCCGTTACAGTGTCCCCTTCGAAAATTGTCAAGGACTCAAAGAATTTAATGAGCCCGGAGACCGACCTGGAACGCTCCTCTATTGCACCCACTCTGTTCCTTGTTGGATCAGGATCCAAGTATTCAGATTCCACATCAAACCTTTCAACGATTACCATAGCCCCTTCTGGGGCAGCATTAACCGGACCAGCCCGGTGAGTGTTGTCAGGCCTGTTGCCTCCTCTCCTTTTAACGTATGCACCCAATTTCCCTCTTTCAATCAGGTTCTGAACCTCTTGCTTCAATGCTATGCAATCATCAGTAGTATGGCCAATATCATTGTGATATTGACAAAAAGAACTGTTTCGGTGTTCTCTGGGAGACTGCAAGGTTGCTGGTCTCCGGTAGTGTACTTCATCTTTAGTTTTATCGAAAATGGTTGCCACACTTTCTTTGAGTTCTGCAAACCACTCCGGTTGGACCCATGGTCCCCTTTTGTTTCTTGATTGTTGACTTTGAGCAGGAGCTGCTGGTTGAGACTGAGCTTTTGCCCTACCATGCCCCTGTCCGGTTTCTCTTGCTTTGTTCCCGGACTGGTTCTGATTTGGAGTTGGTGCCACCGGGGTGGATCTCACCTGTCTGTGCACCCTGGTCTTTTTTGTTTCATCAACATTTATTTGCTTGCAAACTTGATTTAGCAACCCACCCCAGGTCATAGCTTTCTTCCTTGTTACTGAATCGGCCAGGTTGCCCGGGTTCAAACCTTGTCTCAGGGATGCTATTGCCACTTGTTCAAAGCAATCAGCCAGCCCGTTTTTTGTGTTCACAAAACGACTTATGTACTCCTTTAACGATTCGTTTGGTTCTTGGGCACAATGGATTATAGTATCTCCATTACCCTTTAACTCCTTACTCCCCACAAATTGCCTTCGAAAGGCTACCCAAAAAGTATGAAAATCTCTGATACAACCCTGAGGAAGGCTGTTGTACCACTTCAGAGCACTCCCCGTGAAAGACTGGGAGAATGCCCTGCAGAGTAGTTTATCATCATCATCAAAGTTCATCATGAAGTTCTTGAATTGCTCCAGATGATTGTCTGGATCAGTACTGCCATCGCACTTCTCCATCTTGGTGCTATCAAACCTCTTGGGGAGGTTTCCGGACAGTATTTTGGAAGACAATGGCGATTGCCTCCAGTTCCTCCCACGACTGAACGCAGTATCCTCATTAGGTGTTGCAAAGATACCTGGCTCATCATGGAAGGCAAAAGGATCCACCAGCATCCGGTCTATATGCCTCCGGCTGTGAGATGATCCTTTCCCAATGTGCCTTTTCATTCTTCCATGGTGATCTCTTTTTCTGGAATATTTCTTAACTTGCTTCTATTTTTTCCTGGTTCGCCCCTCATCACTACTGGAGGACAAGGATTTTTCATTTCCCTCACTGTCCGAAGAGCTGTCCGAAGATTCTGAGCTTGAGTCAGAACTCTCCACAGGCTTGGACCGGTGAGACTTTTTAGAACTGGCATGTGTCTTTTTAGTGCTCACATGAGTTTTTGAAGCCTCATGCTCTCGAGGGTTATCAGAGCGATGAGCAACTGATGCTTTGGACTTTTCCTTCATGCCCATCTTGGCCTTCTCAGCCCTCAGAGCTTCTATTTCAACCCTCAACCTGTCACGCTCTTGGACAGTATATTCATCGTTCTCTTCCACCACTTCGAGCAAAGCTGGTGGAAGCTCTGGATTATCCGGATTCATTCGGACAGAATTTCCTTACTTGGTTTTGAATGCTTGATTCAGGCACCGTCGCCTCCCACTGTGGTCGCCAATTTGGTGAGGATAAAAGTAGCCTGAGGGTAGACTGGTAATTTCAAGTGGAGTTTTAGGGCGGCGTAAGGGTGTTTCACGGTGGTGTGGTGGTGTTTAACGGTGTTTCAAAGTGTTTCAGGGTATTTTAAGGGTGGAGAGAGAATTAAGCAGCCTGGCAGCAGTTAATTTTTCTTACCCATAGTTAATGCTGGTGGTTGGATATTTATAGTGTGAAATTTGGGCCCTTATGGGCTTTCGGGTCAAGTTTAATGGACCCGGGTCATGTTAAAAGACCCACAAGTTTTAAGCAGATGTGCAGGTAGCTTAGTCAGATAGTGTTTAGGTTTTTTAGTACTTTAGTCATAGGTCGAACTGCCTTAGGTTTATAGTGTTCGAATTTATCTGTCCGGTGAAAAAGTCCTGTTCGAATTAATATGCTTAGAGTCTGTCCGAATTTTACGGGGAGTTTTACCTTGGACTGCCCTTCCGGGGAGCACTTCGAATTCGGACTCATCATCACTAATGGTGAAATAACCATCTATCAAGTAAAATGAAGTTTATGCTTAGTTTCTATCATTTTTTCCTTTTCAGTTGTTGATTTATTATAGATATTTCTTGTATTTGAAATATGCTAGATGTAATTTTATATTTTTCATATATTAGACACCTTTGGATATTTAGGTATTTTTTGGAATACCCAAATGAATCTCTCTTCACATGATAATTTGGTAGGCACCGGATAGTTTATAATGAATTATTAGTTGTAAGTAATGAAAATACAAATATTTAATTAACTAAATTGTGAGGCGGAAAAATTTAGGAAATGTTTCGCACGAACACTTAGACCATATCTCTAAGGAAAAAATAAATAGACTTGTTGCTAAAGTTCAATTATGTTCTTTTGATTATTCATAATTTGACAATTCTATCGTATATACCACCGAAAAATAGATCAAAGTGCAAACGATAGGTGCATATAGAATGAAAGTAGTCTTAGAGTTGATACAAAACCGATATATATATATAGGTCGTTCCTAAAATCATCATAGAATGAAAAACTTTTATGTAACTTTTATTTTATTTTCCATTTTGGAAACAACTCAAACGTCTTAATGGGTTTATAAATTTAAATGCGACAGCATCAATTTTATAGTATATTTTCTTAAATTCTAATAAAACAACATATTCAAAATTTATACATGTTCTAACTAATTATTTTGAAGTTTCTAGTTCAAATGAATACTCTAATGTTCTTCCATCTAGTTTACAGAAAGAACCGGAAGAACATAAACGAAACAAATTACATACATAAATAAACCAGGTAATAAAAATATAAAATTTGACTATTTGAAAAATATTATCCTAATAGATGATCTTGTGAAGAATTTTTTTAATATTAAGTTGTTTGTTTTGTTCATGATTTTTATTTTTACCTAATATTAATTTAGAAAATAATTTCTTTTATCACTAATAATACTAAACATGATACATGATATGAGTCGCAATAGACTCAGTTTTAAAAGTAGTTTAAAATAATAGTTCAAATAGTATTATACAAATCAAATATAAAAAGTCTCACGAATTTGTATCCATGTTTATATGATTTATAAATATATTACACAATTTTACTCTTCTTCAAGATATCACGATATCTTCATATGATTTGTTGTTTTTTTAGTTCTAGTAAACTCCATAAAAACAATCTTATTAGCATTTTACAATCTACACATAGTTTTAGTTGGTATATGATGATTTTTTTAGACATATGAACCTTATAATTGGTTAGCATTTCATTAGTTTTTACTCGATAAAGTATGCATATTGCATATTTAATTTGTGAATAATAGTTAAAAGCGATTATATAAAAAATAGCTAAATTGAATTTTTCAAAATAGTGTAAATTAAATTTATGAAAAATACTTCAAACTAAATCTATAAAAATAATAAAATTAAAAAAACATTTAACTTTAAACTAGTTCTAATCGAATAAAATTGCACCCGTTTGTTAAAAATAACAATTCAAAATAAATGTTCAAAAATATTAACATAAAATAATTAAAACAAATAGTAATTTTAAAATAGATTAAAAGATAATTAAAAAAAACTCAAACTAAATTATCAATAACAACAATTGAATCTCAAACTAGTTTTAATCAACCAGAGTTGTATATTAAACTCAAATTATTTTTTTAAGAAATAAGAGGCATTTGGAGCATCTCATAAAATTTTATTAAAGAGGGGTTAAAGCCCTAAAAATTACAACAGTTTCATGCGCTAAAGAGACACACTAAAATTAGTAATATCAAAAAGAAGATTGAGCTTTGAGTAATATTAGTTGAAAAATTTCAACTAAATTGGGGAGTCAGGACTCTTAAAGGATTGAGAAGATGTTGATCAAGCTCGTTGGATGATGAGGAACACTCTGCGAAAATGGAGCTGGATTCGAGATTCTTTAGCTCAATGATGATCTGGAGAAAAAAAATGAGTTTACTACGGTTATAAGTAGATGAGAAGTGAAAAGATCCTAAGAATTCTGCAACAACAATAAAATTCCGGTGAGTTTCTATCTTTTTGTTAAGTACATGGACTATATTTATTTTGTCAATTTGATGAGCAGAAGAATTATAGATAAAATATTTCTCTGATATAGTTTGTCTGTAAGCTATCGAGCAAGATAATGACTTTGAGTTGATTAGGGATTTGATCCGGAGGAAGATTTATTTTGTATTTGCATTTGTTTATCTATCGAGCAAGCCAGTCCGCAACGTAGTTTTTATTTCTATAAATATGTGTGATGGTCATGTTTGGTGTAAGAATATTTTTGCAATATTTGTAGAATAGGGAGCAACAACTAAAGGGATTTGTTAGTTAAGATCATAGTTAAGAGAACAAGTGAATCAGTCTCAATCTCTAGAACAAAGGTTTTCAATTTGTTGCATAGAATAGACCATCAAACAGAGCGCGGGTATCAACAACTATAGGACTAAGCTTGCCATATGTTCTTTTTATTTCTTCCTTTATCTTTCCCTTGTAGTCGCGAATAATAGCACTTCCCGAGGCTTCACCAGCTTATAAACATGAGGCATCTATGTTGAGCTTTAGACTAGGTCCAGCATGTGGGTGTCAGTGTATATATTTCAATCTTCTTGGCTGATCTAAGTGTTGAAAACATTCGAAATCATATGCCAAGTTTGAATTTACTCCAGAACTGTCTTTTGAGAAGTTTTGACATATGCTTGATGTGGGTAATAACAGCATTTAGAGAAGTTTCTTGTAGATCGAACTTTTTTTTTTGTTTACGTGCTGCCATATAATCCATAAATGACTGAGGGAATAGTAGTTCTTATATGAAACTTATTAGAAGCAGACCATATCCAGAGTCTCACAATATGTGAGAGAGACATGATTACCAATTATAATTTTGAATATATTGCTGAAGTAAAGCCATACAGACCAAGTTAGGTTGCATTGAACAAAGTAGTGCTGAATAGATTGAATGTTTCCACAGAGTTGACAATTTGAAACTAATGAGATGTTTCTTGACTGTAAGATAGTGTCAACCGATACCTAGTTATCGAGAAGTCTCTACAAAAAGAAAGAACTATTAACATGAACTACTCTGTTCCAGATATTTGAGTATAATAGTGATGAGGTTCCTTTTAACCTTAGAGCATTCCATGTATCTTTGAAATAAAATTTCCCAGATTCACTAGCTGTCCATATGATCTTGTCAGGAATGTGAGGCTTGAATGATAGGCTACTTATTCTATTGATGTCTATTGGGTTAACTAAAACCAAAAGTCTGTCTAGATTCCAATTGTTGTTTGTCTAATAGAAGTTGACTCTAGATTGAATATACCATGAGGTATCAATCGTGTTGATGAGATCGATTAGTGGTTTAGAGTGCACCAATGATCAAGCCAAAACTCACAGTTTTCTTGCCCAATTGACCAAAAAATGAATGATTCTGCAGTGTTTCTAATATCATGGATTCTCATCCATGTTTGAGATCTTTTGAATGCTCATTGCACTTGATAGGATAAGTTGTAGAACAGTAAATGTTATGCATAACTTTAGGCCATAGGCTAGTATTTTCTCTAAATGTTTTCCAAATTTTGCAGCAGTAAATCAGTAAAGTATCTTTAATTTTTCTAATGTTTGATCCTCCTTCTTTGTAGGGAAGACAAAGCTTTCTACATTTAGCCGAGGAGATTGCTCGATGGTTGTCTAAAATTCGACACAGAAATGTACTACAAATTTCTTCAATTCTTTTGATGATAGTTCATGGTAGAAGAGTATGTTAGACTGATAGTTTGGAATGACAAACAGAATTGATTGGATAAGTGTGAGCCTTCCTCCAAAAGAGAGAGATGTATGATTCCATTCTTGAACTTGCTGCCTTAGCTTTGTTATTAAACCTTCATAATGAATAGCAGTAGTCATAATGAATACCAGTAGTTCTATGGTAGATGGTAGCTCCCATGTAAATCATAGAACCATAACTTTGCTTGTAAACCATAATTAGATGAATGTAGTTAGCTCTGCTAGTTGGAGAAGAGTTAGGAAAATGAAAATAGATTTGTCCTTATCAAAAGTTGTCTAGTCTGTTCTGGAAAGTTGGTTTATGAATTTGTTAAGAAACAAACACTTGATTTAAATCCATTAGAGAAAATTATAGTGTCATCACCAAAAGATAAACAAAAAAACTCGAACTACTTTTAATTAACTAACATTACATGTATATATAAAAACTAATTCAAAACGAATTCGTAAATACGATGAAACACACAAAATGGAACTTTAAACTAGTTGTAACCAACATCGGCATGACGAATTTATATAATATAAAAAATATATTTCACAAAAGAAATAAATGAAAAGAACAAAAATTAAAATCTAAAAAATAATATTAATAGACTATAAATCTAAAATTTATTAAATTCGACTCATACCATAGTTAAAAAAAACAATTTCTTTCAATACGTAATTCAGCGTACACATATTTTTAAAAAGTGAAATTATAAATATTCTTAATTTTACTTAATTGAATGAACAAAATGGTAAAAACCGGATCTATATATTTAAAAATTATAAAATAACTAAATTTTAGTTAATTGAAATTTTTGAATTTTAGATTTTAGATTTAAGATTAAGATTAAGATTAAGATTTGATTATTTAGTTTTAGTATAAAAATTAACACAAGAGTAAAAATAATTTTATATCTACTTTTAATACTTTGTTAGTGTGTCCAATTATCAATAAAATAAATTATCCGGGAACCGTAAAAATTAAGGATCTAATTATTTTCGAAAAGAAAATGTTTAGTAAATAGAGTTTGTTATCAAAAGAATTTGGTAGTTATATTAATAGAGAGAGTTAGGTATAAAATAAATAATATATTAAATGAGTATTCGCTCTTACTTTCTAGAATAGAAGAACCTATTTGATTCAATACCTAAGGCTAAAGACGTGTGCTAACCTAGGTATTCCTTACTTAGAAAAATATGAGCATGTCACGTGGGTTCCTGAGTCGATTTTAACCAAATTGTTCCATAAATATGAGTGATAAATTCATAATGAATAAAAATTTAAAACTAATAAATTTTAAGTTTTGTTTTATAAAAATTCGAAATTTCATTTTTTTTGTTTTAAAATTTAAAGTTAAATTTGAAATTTTAAAAATCAACTTTAAATCAATTGAAAATTTAACTCTTGGTTTATTGTGTTATATCTGCACGTGCAAATGAATGGTATATAAAGAAAAAAATAATACCATGAAAGTTTACTTTTTTTTATATATACTCTTGTTCATTATTCGTTATACATTTATTCTTTACCTGTTGTTAACAAATATTGGCCATATTTTCTAATAAATATATGAACACAGGTGTGAATAACATATGATATTATGACAGAAATTGTTTTTTGACAGGATTATATTTTGAAGGGTGATTAATTAAATATAAAAAGTTAATTTATAGAAAACAGTACTAATAAAATTAATATAAAAAACTGTTTCATAACCTTTGATATACCTGGAAAAATATATATTTGAACTCTTAGACATTCGATCCTTGACTTTTCTTAGCTCATATTTCCGTCACAAAAATAAAAAAACTACAGTAATTTTATTGCGTTATACATTCTGTCCATCCATACATTATCCTTTAGAGGATTCTTCTATTCAACTTTATGGAAAATTACAGAATTTTTGTCTTTAATATTTTACATATTAGACGGTACTCGATTAAATTGAAAATTATTATTTGACCTCTTCACTCAATTTCGGGTTCACGTCATCCATCTACTTTTTAAAAGAAGAGAAAAAAATCATTAAATATTTATCGATTGACTTTTTCAATAGACTGTCTATTTTGGGTGGCTTTTAATAAATGACCAGACATCACTTATTAAGCAATTTGGAAACTTCATACGAAAGCCTCTACAATTCAATTGAGTTCTTGGTTTATTAATTTTAATGGGTCATATTTGAAATTATATTTTTCAATCGGTTTATGTGATTATCCATTTTGTATTTTAAATTCATTTTGTGTTCATCTTTAAAATATATTTTATACAAAAATTGATTCCTAAATAATATGTTCTTACTTTTTGTTGGATTTATTTAATTTAAATGGATACATTTTAATTTTTAGCCATGTTTTTAACAGTATATATATAATTAAAATATCAAATATAATTATTTTAATTAATAATAAAAATATATTTTAATTTAATTCAAATAGATAGTATCTTATTAGATTCTATCTCTAAATATAAAATATCTAAAATCACTTATAATGCTACTTAATGTCTACTTTTATAATCTTTTTAATTATTTTAGTATATGTTTTTCGAATCTAAATGAGTTCATTTTTTCAACGTGTTGTCTGTTTTGTTTAAATAGTTGTGGTAGTTTTTTGTTTTTTGTTTTTTTTTTCAATTTTGATTTGATGGACTTCAATTGTTTTGGAGTTAATTCTTAATAATAGGTGTAATTTTAAAATTTAACAATTATAGACTATTCGGAGAATATGGGATCCAATAAACGTTCCAAAAACATCTCTTGAGAAAGTAGATTGATTATCTGTCCTAACATGTTTCTTTCGCCGTTTTGTTTTTTTTAGGCTTTGGATCCATGGAGAAAGACTAGTCTTCTCTAAATCTTCAGCTTGAACTTCTCTCGTCAGCCCCATCTCATCTCCCTTTTTAAGATGTTATCTGCCCTCTTAAAACCCCAGTCTCCATCAATCAAGATTTTCACCACAAGATCTACACCAACCAAAAATCAATCACAATTCAAACACTCTCCTCCTTGAAGTCTCTCGGGTGCCTCCAGGAGATTTTCCACCTCTCTTTAGATTGTCATCTACATTCACGAAGAAGATTTCCACTCTCCAAAAGATTCATTCTAATCCGGCGTACGAAGAGTCTCCAGGTAACAACCAGTCAGGGAAAATCAAGTCATTCGCAGACCTATTGAAGCCTCACAACAAAACTTTCAACCATTACACAGTCTCTTACCGGAGCAAAGAGGAGCACAAGGCATTAATCTTTAATATCAAATATAAGTCTTCTCTTAGTCTTACCTCTAAATTCACGCTCGCAGCTAAATTTTCTTTTGGAAAACCTAAAATCTTTGAATTTAAGTTTTTTTAAAGATCATTTCATTTCCTAGGAAAATTTAGCATATCAATTTTTAATTTCAGGCATTTGATTATTGAATTAGATAATATCAGTAACCTTAAATATATCTGGAAGAGAAATTTCTACACTGTAAGAACTTTCCCTTTCAGATTTTTAAAATGGAACCCTAACTTCAATGCCAAATTGGAATCTCATGGGACTCCAGTTTGGGGTTTTTAACCAAATATCCCCAGAATATTTGTATAACTATGACTCAATCAACCAAATTCTAAAGGCATTAGAAATTCTTTTACACATTTGGATCATCTCCTACAATCGAGCTAACTTTAACTGTGCTAAAAGCTTTCATCATGTTGGACATATTTAAACCTCTTCCCCAAAAGCTATGGGTTGGCTTTGGGGATTTAGATGGATTTTGGAAAATATATATATTATGGTTTTACGTCTCATTATTTAAAATTCTGTAATCACTTAGGCAACAATATAGATTCTTGTAACAAAAATCAGAAAAACCAAGAAAGGTCTGCGGATCTTGAAAACCAGCAAACCTTCCTAGCCACTTTTTTTTAATCATACTTCCCACAAGAAAGTATGGGTTCAGAAAGTCCCCAAACCTCTTGATAACCTTAACAATCTCCCTTTTGATCAAATCTCTCCAAACCCTCATCCTAAAGAGTCTGTAGTTGACCTTAGCAATCTCCCTCATGATGATGACAACATCATCATTCCTTCTGAACCTATCTTTCAACCCAACCCTGAAACCTTAATCCCCCGTCTCATCACTATTACTGATCTTCCTCCCATCAAGTAAGCTCTCCAAATCTTAGACCTAAGAAAAATTATAACCCCTCCCAACCTTAATCCTTTTGTATCCTCACCTTCTCATCCTTAATCATATACCTTTCCCTCTTATAGGTTCATCCCCAATAAAGAAAGTCTTACCTTTTAAACCTCACCTTCCAAAAAGCAAGATTGTTACCATATTTAAAGCATATGCTCATATGAGATCCAAATATTCTCAACCCAAAGGATCATTAAGATCCTCTTCTCAAACATTTAAATGATTTTTATCCTCTATTGGAATGCAAGAGGCTTAGAAAATAAAAACACCATTAGAAGACTTAGGTTCATCCTTAAATCTGAAAAATTGAGTTCATAGCTTTACTTGAGCCTATGATTTGCTGTGATAAAATTGATTCAATTAAAACTAAGCTTGAATTCACTAATGACTTTGTTAATAAATAATAATAATAATATATGAAAAGGCTTAAACACCATCTTAAAATCTGGAATAAAGAAGTATTCAACAATATTTTTGACAACATAATAAAGGCTGAAGAAAATGTTACTCATGCTAAAAAATGTCATCAAATCTTTAATAACACTTCATCTAAAGATACACTTGTTAAGATTAAGACCATCATCAAAATCTCATAGTTAGAGAAGAAAGTTTCTGGGAACAGAAGAGCTCCTTTAACTCGGCCAAATCAGGTGATAGAAATACCAAAACCTTACAAAGTTCTGTTTGAAAAAAACATAAAAAAATAGGATTAAAATCATCCAAGTTAATGGTCAATGGACTAATCAACAATCACCAAATTGCTTATTCAGCCATTGATTATTTTAAAAACTTATTAAACAACCAAGTTGGCCACCTTAATTTCACTGAAGTAAAAAAGCTTATCCCTTACATCTTAACTGAGGAGGATAATATTAATATATTAATTATTCCCTCTTATGAGGAAATTTTCAATGTTATCAATGATCTTAACAAGACTAGTGTCTCTAAAGTTGATGGATTCAACTCTATATTCTACCAATCTTGTTGTCCAATCATAAAAAATAATATTTCCAATGCTATCAGAGTTAATTTTAATGGTTTTACTGCTAAAGGAAATTTTGCCCCTTTTATCTGCCTTATACCTAAAAAACAAGCTCCTTCCAACCGGAAACACTATAACCTATTACTCTTTTTACAATTTTTAGTCAAATTATTTATAAAATCATAAATAATAGGATTTCTCACAACTTACCTAAAATTATCTCCTTAGAACAATGATGTTTTGTTGAAAATAGACAGATTAATGAAAATTCTCTTATTACTCAAGAAATGGCTCATGAAATTAATAAAAACATTAGAGGTAGAAATATCATGTTACAATTTGATATGGACACGGCCTTCGATAGAATAAACTTTGAATTCATCTTTCTTGTAATAGAGTGTTTTGGCTTCAACCATAATTCCATTGATTTAATAAAAAAATGCATTAACTCTGTTTAGTTTCTCCATCATCATTATAGCTTTTTTAATGGATTTTTTAAATCCATTAATGGTGTGAGGTAGGATGATCCTTTATCACCCAACATCTTCATCATTACTAAAGAATACTTCTTAAAAGGCATGGAAACCCTATTTCTTAAAAAACGATAAATGTATTTCTCCACTAGAAGTAATTTTAAAATCCCTGTTTGGCCTACACAAATGATGTTATTATCTTTATGAATCTTCTCTCCAGTGATCAACTTGCCTTTGATAACAAGCCATGTGATAGATGAATATCTTGGGATGTTAAATTTGTTCATACTAGAGCAGACCAGATCACCGGGACGAAAGGGGGGCAAATTGCTTTGTAGGTGGTACTGATGGTAAATTTTCCTTTGTTACGGTTGAAGGTCCATATGAATTCATCCTCACCATTGGAAGGTGAAATGCCTTGGATGATGATGTCTCTAATTTTGGCTAAATGTTGGAGATGTATTTTTCGGCCAAGTCGATTGATAGTTGGTCAACTTCATTCCCCGTTGCAAATAATATCTAAGTTGATATTTTACCATGGAGACGGGCATGGCGGATAAAAATTTAAAACTAATAAATTTTAAGTTTTGTTTTATAAAAATTCGAAATTTCAATTTTTTTTGTTTTAAAATTTAAAGTTAAATTTGAAATTTTAAACAATCAACTTTAAATCAATTGAAAATTTAACTCTTAGTTTATTTTGTTATATCCACGTACAAATGAATGGTACAGAAAGACTGAAACCATTTGATGTACCAATTTTAACGTAGATACCACATTGTTTTGTTTTGTTGGGGCACAACCCATCGCGAGGAACAAAATAAACGAATTTTCTATCCAACATAAATTATCAGTATAATAGGAAATCTAAAATATTATACTAATTATTTTTCGAAATAGTAAAGATTTAACGGTAAAATATTTTCGATGTATAGTTTAATATTTAATGATTTAATAAAATAAAATATATTTTAATTTTATATTTATAATTTATATAAATTTTAGTTTTTAAATAATTATCTACTAAATACATAGTTTGTATTGAAAAACTATTGAACAATAATCAATTTGTAATGTCTAAGATATGCAATAAATAAGAAAAATGTGGAATAACGTCAAACATATGTGACAGTTTTTTTTTCTCGGAGGGAACCCGCAGCCGCTACTCAGAGTGCAATGAGTGCGCACAGGGCAAACCCTCAGTCTGACGCGATAGCCTGCAAACCAACGCCAGAAGGTAAACCACACAAGGTGACAGGCTCAGCCGTGAAAGCGTGTGTAGAGGGACTCAAACTCATGACCTTTGATCACAAGCATGCCATACTCAACCAACTCGGCTACCCCTTGGGGGGGGGGCATAAGAAACTTTTAAATTTATTTGGACCGTGAAGAATATGTACATCCAACAAGTAGGTTACAGAAAAACCAAAAGACTCAATCACTCTATGTTACAAAGATGATGGGATTGACATAACACTCTACTCAGTGTTTATCTCTCACTTCACTTATCTCAAAAGACCTAAAGTCATTTCTCTCACTTAAGAAATATTTTACTCGTGTTAATCGTCTTGTCACACATTTGAATTGTGTAGCTTCTTCTATTTATAGGTCTAAGGACTAGCACACACTTAGAACTAAATCCATTTAATCAGCGGATGTAATAAACTCATAATATTTTAATATAGGAAACCTCATAAATAAGAAAATTCAAATTAATAGGAAAACTAATTCATATAGAAGACTCAATTAATATAAAAAGACCAACATAAGAGACTCAATTATATACGAAAATAGCAAGTAGAATAATCTCTTTTGGTCTAAATTTTATGCTCTGGTCCAACATGTTGTGCACCAAATCGTTTAAGATCATACTGTTTTGGATTAGGTCGCTTCGGACAAGCATACTTCAGACCAATTTGATTCAGATCAGTACATATCGTCTTCAACTCAATGGTCACCAGTCTCGATAATTTGTCTCATTCATTAGGATCCAACAGGCATCTATGCATCTAAGTCACGACCCAAGCTTCACCCATATTGTTTCAACAGTTCTTGCATATACATATAATCGACAAATCTAACTATGTCCGTGTAGTCCTTCGGAAGTACCTCTGTTGATGAGTTACTTCTAGTATACACATAAAAATTTCTCACCTATGTTTATAGTAACTCAAACGTCTATTGTACCCAACGTTATACTATTTAGATACCAAATCACATGCATCCTATACTTGTACCAGTTTTATGTAGTTCATGGGCTTTGAAATCGACAATAATTTAGTAAGATAATCCAAAATATTTTATTCACCAGAAATATTAACCTCATTCACTTGCTCATTCTCCACCATATTTTGGATGAAGTGCAGCTTGATATCTACATGTTTAGTTTATTTATTGAACTTCATATGTTTCATTAAATGAAATGCACTAATTTTCTTAGAGAATAAAGCCACTTAATGCTTCATTTCAGTGAGTTCACTCAATAAACCATTCATCCAAATAACTTCATTCATGTTTCATAACAACCATATACTCAGTTTCCATAGACGGTATCGCAACGACCTTCAGTATACAAGACTTCCAGCTAACCACTCGTTCAAACATAATAAATAAATAACTCGAAGTAGACTTCTTTGTGTTGAGACAACCTGCATAATTGAAGTCCACATACCCTCTCAGCACTGTATCATTTGTATTTTTTTATTGTAACACAACCTTATAGCAACCAAGCTCTTGAATTATCTCGTGATCCACTTGAGCGTATGCCAATGCGACTTCTCGGGATTTGACATGAATCTTCTTAAAATACTTACAACACATGCACAATTAGGTCTTGTGCAAATCATAACATGGATAATGCTACCAATAAAATTGATATCTATTTTGGCTCTACCAACTTCGTCTAGTTAAATATAGTGTTCTACATGAGCTAGTAAATCACCGAATTTAGTGCATTTTTCTTAATTATACGATCCGAGAGTGCAGTTTGTAAAACTATTTTCATTTATACGGCTATTGCCACTATGACTGCCATCACTCTGGTTTGGATTGGTTTTTTGATAGAACCAGACCAGACCGTTAAACTTATCCGATAAGATTTTGGCTCTATAAAATAGATTTAATCCAAAACCAATAAGAATAAGTTCGGTTCTGTACGATTTAACGGACCAACAAAGCTCTACAAATATTTTATATAAAAAATATTAAAATTAATTAGGGCAAAAATAAAAAAATATGTCTTTGTTTACCTTCTTAAATCACTGACTCACCTTTTTATTATATATTTAGCCTACCTCCTCTCTTTTATTTCTAACTTTCGATGTGGGATAGTTTCTATTTTGATAAAATACCTTCCCTTTTATATCTTCTATTTTTTGCATTTCCTTTTTTCTTTTTTGATGTGGGATTCTTTCCATTTTATATCGTTTTTTACTCTATGATTCTCTTTAGGTGAAATTATCACCAAAAATTTATCTATTCATAAATGAAGAAAAGTTGAGACTTTTTGCGATGAATTGTATATGTATAAGTAAATTGTATGAGATGTATTTGTATTCTCTCTGGTGAGATTATCACCCAAGCATGTCTATTCTATGGGATCTACTGACATAATCACAAAATAAATGTATGTTTTAGATGAATTGTATACTTGGAAATCATGTCGATCTCATGGACGTGTTTAATAAGTTGTTGGGGGCATTTAGTAAATGGTTATTTCATTTTCTCATACTTGGAAACTAGTAGAATTAATGGACAAATCTAGTTTTATTGTATGCTTGTATCCTATGGGAAAGAACTAGCTTGTCTAGTTTACTAACAAACATATAAATAAATTTATGAAACATGCTTTTCATTAATGTTAAGTTCATTTATTTTTTAAAATTTCAATTTATATGGAAACAACCACATAAATTTAATACTTATTAATTTTTCCTAACCAAAAGGCTAAAAGAATTTATTTTCTTAAAAAAACTAAGATTTTTATATATCGATAGTTTGTAGCAATTCTCTTTTCTTTTTTACAATGTAGGATAAGTAACATGTATGGCATATATTTACCAAATTTTTATCGGTTTATCGGTGCGGTTCCTAATCGTTTCCACCGGTTTATCAGTTTTACCAATTTTACCACTTCAATTCATTCTCGGTTTTGGTTTTAGAAATAGAATCGCAAACTAAACTGTTAAGGTTTGGTCTGGTTCTCGGTCCGGTCCTTACCGATTCAGTTCTTGATTCTCAGGAACCATTAACAGCCCTAACTGCCACTATATCATTGTCGTGTAATTCAATATTTGTATCTAGAAACATCTTGGTGTATTCTTTCATACTTTTATTAGAATTTTGTTTAAAATTAATTATGTAGTCCTTGACTCCTTTTATCATTTTAGAACCTACAAAATGGTTTTTGAAAGTTGTATGAAGTATCTTATAGCTCTTGATGCATCATATTGGAAGACGATTAAACCACTATATAATGTTTCCTCTAAACGTCATTAAGAATACTCTAAAATTCATTTAATTATCATCTCCATATACTAGTATCTCTTTGTTAAGCTGTCGAATGTGATACTCGTGTATCATTTGTCCTAATAGTTATATATTTTTTGGTTAATGCAATTCAGTGGCACAATTCCATACAAGATGTATGAAGTTAACAGAGTGTTTTAATCTAGTAGGTCATCATCATCTTTGAAATTGTTTGTATTTTTTGTGAAGGGGTATGCTTGCTAATACATGGGTCCTTATCATTTTTCAATTAAGGAATCCATATTATTCTTGTTCAGTATATTGGTTGAAAACCCTGAAAGTACTAGTTCTACTACGACTAATATTTCATTTTAAGGTTTGGTTGGTTTGAATTTTCTTCTTTTGGAGCATGCATGCTGCCATGATTGCAATTTGGATAGGTGGGTGCGTAATTTTACGGTGTCGGTGGTCCATGGAAAAAGGTTTCTTGGAATCTTATTGACGCTCCATGGTTGTTTTGTGGGATCGATTGTTGTACCGTCAAAATTTATTGCTGGTTAGGTGTGATCCTTTGTTGGGTCTTTGGAATTTGTTGATACCCTTACTCTTTCGCGGGGATCTGACAGTACTCTTGTTTTTTAACAAGTGTTTGTGCATACCTTTGTTTTATAATTAAGAATCCTGCCCATGTTCCAATATATGGAAGAGCCTGCTAAAAAGTTGGCTAAGCATCATGCTGTACTAGGGAGTTGGTACTTTATTTGGTTTTGTTAGGGGAATATAATGAACCTTATTTTGTTTCTATCATACAACATTTGGGGCTCCCGAATACGCTCTTTTTTGGGCATACTTTGATGTCGGTGTTTTACTTATTATTTTATTTTTGTGATGGTATTATCAATTCTTATTTTGGCTAGATGATCTATGGTATGATTTTTCCCCGTCTTCATTGTCGGCTGCACTAGATGAGATTTTTTTCATTTGGGTGATGTTTTTGAAACATACCCTTAAAATTGAGCTTATTGCATCATTTTTTCCTCATATTCTACACATTTGATTATGGATTTGACTTTATGAGCCTAAACAATCGATTATTCCTGCAACATTCCAGACTTGTTAGCTTTTTTGTCTTTCAGCAATTGCGCCAATCAATTCAAATTTGTGGTAGGGATTCCAAGAGCCATCTAGGCTAGATTTTCTTCACCAGGATCCTCCATTTCATAATTTTAATTTGTTGATGGATCCAGATCGTTCTTTAGAATTTTCCATTACCCAATTTCAAGTTTTTCTTGCACTTGCTTGATTGGGAAGAAAATTTTGATTTCCATATACAACTCTAATTGATGAGGCAAATTCTTAGTAAGAAGTTTGATTGAAAGTTTAGAGAAATGTTATGAATAGAGCAAAATACCAAAAATAATAAATGCTTGAAAATGATTTATTGATTATTTTTTGCCTCTATATATAAACTTTACAATCTCATTTATGGGAACATAGTAATATCTCATCAACATAAGATGAATATTTTAATCGATATTATCTTTTGCTAATAAATACTATTTGAATTAGATATCTTATGTGTGAATATCTTTAACTAAAACATTGAACATTTAATCCAATTGTATGTCTAATAGGAAATACATTCAATGGACTAGACTATTCATGCTCTCGTCAAATACATTATAATATTATATATATGATTATATTCTGATGTTCGGATTGGTGCCTACGTCTGGAAATAAATTGGCAATTCTTAAATAATATTATTTAAAAATAAATTTAAAAATAAAACTAAAAGCATATTATTATGCGAGGCATAACAAAAATTTAAATCATGGTTTGGAGCAGAACCAATTATTATATCCGAGCTTCAAGAAATGAGCTTTTATAGTTTCATCGATAATTATACTAATAAAATTGACGAAGTTAAACATGGGAGTTAAACTCACGTGGATGGGTGCTTGTGGTCGGATCATTTGAAAGTGTGTGTAAGAACATGAGGTGTGAGTTGTTGTTCATTCCTATTTGGTTGGGCTTGAAGGCAAACTCAAATTTTAAATTAAATATGAAAAACTAAAATATAAATTGTTCACTCAAAAAAACAGTTTTAATAAAAATAATAAAAAAATTGTTTCGTAACCTTTGATGTACCTGGAAAATTATATTTGGGTTTGAACCTTTAGACATTCGATCCTTAACTTTTTCTAACTATTACTTCCGTCACAAAAATAAAAATAAAAACTACAGTTATTTTATTGCTTTATACTTTCTGTCCATCCATACATTCACCACTCGTTATCATTTAGAGGATTCTATTCAACTTTTAATTACTTTCAATTAAATTTTATACAAAATTCGGTACTTTGTCTTTAATATTTTACATATCATACGGTACTCGGTTATATTGAAATTTATCATTCATCGAAATTAGAAAAGAACTGCTACTTTTGACTGAATCTCGGGTTCACGTCATCCATCTATTTGTTAAAAGAAAAGAAAAGAAAAAAGTCTAAATATTACCCTTTCATTTTTTTTCAATAGACTATCTATTTCGGGTCGCTTTTAATAACTGATCAGCATCATCTATTAGACCACTTGGAAACTTCGTACAAAAGACTCCATAATTCAATTTAGTTCAAGATTGGTTTTTATTGATGATTTTTATAAAGTAATTATACTAATAGAATTACTTTAATTTAATATTATAATAAATATCGTATTTTAATTTTAAAATTTAATTTTTTAGTATTAATTTGTTTTGATTTTGGTGATCGGTCTGAAATTTTTAAAGAAAAAGTTATTTGTATATAAAACAGTTACATAATTAAAATATAATCAATTATTTTGTAAACTAATATATATTTAATATATTAATAATTATGATTATAATTATAATATTTTAATGTTAAAATAAATATATTCGATATATTAATTTTGATGGGCCATATTTAAAATTATATTTCTCAAATTAGATTATATTAAATTCACAATTTTTTATTTTATCGGAATTGTCCATTTAATATTTTTGATTTATTTGGGATACCTCTTAAATATTTTTATAAAAAAATAAGTCATAAATAAAATGTTTCGCTCTTTATTCTTTGATTTATTCAATTTAAATGGATACGTTTTAATTTTTAATTATATTTTTAACCGTGTATCAAATATAATTATTTTAATTGATATACTTAATTTAACCCAAATAATAAACGATATTATTAACTAACTCTGATACCAACTGATAGGGGGCGGAAGATTAGAAGAAAGAAATAACATGACATAGAAATGTGTGCTTATCTTGAAAACCAACAAACCGTCCCAACCAATTTTTTGTAATCATACTTGCAACAAGAAAGTTTGGGTTCAGAAAGTCCCCAAACCTCTTGATAATCTTAACAATCTCCCTCCTTATCCAATCTTTTCAACCCCTTCATCCTAAAGAGTCTCTAGTTAACCTTAGTAATCTACCTCATGATGATGACAACATCATCATTCAGTCTGAACCTATCTTTCAACCCAATTTTGAATCCTTAATCCCCCCCTTCTATCACTGTCACTGATCTTCCTCTCATCAAGGAATCTATCCAAATCTTAGACCTAGGAAAAATCATAATCCCTCCTAACCTTAATCTTTATGCGTCCTCACATTTTCATGATCCTAATTCTATACCTGTCCCTTTATAAGTAGTATTCATTAATCCCCAATGAAGAAATTCTTACCTCTTAAAGCTGAACTTCCCAAAATCAAGATTGTTACCAGATCCAAAGCCTATACTTATATGAGCTCCAAAACTTCTCAACCCAAAGGATAATTAAGATCATCTTCTCAAACCTTTAAATGATTTCTATTCTCTGTTGGAATGCAAGAGGCGTATGAAATAAAGGCACCATTATAAGACTTAGGTCCATCATTCAATCTGAATTTTTTTAGTTCATAGCTTTACTTGAGCCTACGATCTCCTCTCATAAAATTGATTCAACTAAAACCAATCTTGGCTTCACCTTTTCAATAGACTATCTATTTTGGATCGCTTTTAATCACTGATCAGCATCATCTATTAAACCACTTGGAAACTTAGTACAAAAGACTCCATAATTCAATTTAGTTCAAGATTCGGTTTTTATTGATAATTTTTATAATGTAATTATACTAATAGAATTACTTTAATTTAATATTATACTAAATATCGTATTTTAATTTTAAAATTTAATCTTTCTAGTATTAGTTTGTTTTAATTTTGGTGATCGGTTTGAAAATTTTAAAGAAAAAGTTATTTGTATATAACAGTTAGATAATTAAAATATAATCAATTATTTTATAAACTAACATATATATATATTTAATATATTAACGATTATGATTATAATTATAATATTTAATTTTAAAATAAAATATATTCGATTTATTAATTTTGATTTTAAAATAAAATATATTCGATTTATTAATTTTGATGGGCCATATTTGAAATTAGATTTTTTAATCGATTTAGGTCGGTTTCCGATCAAATTAGATTATATTAAAATTCACAATTTTTTATTTAATCCAGATTGTCCATTTAATATTTTTGATTCATTTGGGTTAACTCTTAAATATTTTTTTATAAAAAACAAATAAGTCATAAATAAAATCTTTCACTCTTTGTTATTCTACTTATTTAATTTAAATGAATACATTTAAATTTTTAAATATATTTTTAACCGTAAATATATATCTATTTAAAATATCAAATATAATTATTTTAATTGATATATTTTATTTAACCTAACATTACATAAAAAGGTCTGCTTATCTTGAAAACCAGTAAACTTTCCCAACCAATTCTTTTTTTAATCATACTTTCAACAAGGAAGTATAGGTTCAGAAAGTCCCCAAACCTCTTAATAACTATATCAATCTCCCTCTTTATCCAATCTTTTCAACCCCTTCATCCTAAAGAGAGTTAACCTTAGTAATCTACCTCATGATGATAACATCATCATTCAGTCTGAACGTATCTTTCAACCCAATTTTGAATCCTTAATCCCCCTTCTATCACCGTCATTGATCTTCCTCTCATCAAGGAAACTCTCCAAATCTTAGACCTAGGAAAAATCATAACCCCTCCTAACCTTAATCTTTATGCGTCCTCACCTTTTCATGATCCTAATTTCTATACACGTCCCTTTTATAAGTAGTATTCATTCATCCCCAATGAAGAAAGTCTTACCTCTTAAAGTTGACCTTCCCAAAATCAAGATTGTTACCAGATCCAAAGCTTATACTTATATGCGCTCCAAACCTTCTTAACCCAAAGGATAATTAAGATCATCTTCTCAAACATTTAAATGATTTCTATTCTCTGTTAGAATGCAAGAGGCGTGTGAAATAAAGGCACCATTATAAGACTTAGGTCCATCATTCAATTTGAATTTTTTAGTTCATAACTTTACTTGAGCCTGTGATCTCCTCTCATAAAATTGATTCAATTAAAACCAAGTTTGGCTCCACTAATGGTTTTATTAATAACAATAATAAAATATGCATTTTTAATCATAAATATAAACATCTTTACCAATAATGACCAATTTATTAACATGAAGGTAAGCCATCATTCTTGTAACATGAAGGTGGCCAAATCAGGTGATAGAAATACCAAAACCTTCCATAGTTATGTTAAAAAAAGAAACAAAATAGGACTAACATCATCCAAGTTAATGGACATTGGACTGATTAATAATCACTAATTTTTTATTCAGCCATTGAATATTTTAAAAACTTATTAAACAACCAAGCTGGCCACATTAGTCTCACTGAAATAAAGAGCTTTATCCCTCATATCTTAACTGACTAGGACAATATTAATATGTTGATTATTCCCTCCGACGAGGAAATTTTCAATACTATCAATGATCTTAACAAGACCAATGTTTCCGTAGTTGATAGATTTAACTCTAGATTCTACCAATCTTGTTGTCCAATCGTACAAAGTGATATTTCCAATGCCATGAAAGATTATTTTAATGTTTATATTGATCCTTAATGATTTTGTTCCACTTCTGTCTACCTTATACCTAAAAAAGAAGCTCATTTCAAATGACAAGACTATAAACCTATTAGTCTTTGAAAAATCTTCAGTCCAATTATTTCTAAATTCATAAATAATAGGACTGATCATATCTTACCTCAAATTATCTCCTTAGAACAATAAGTTTTTGTTAAAAATAGACCAATCAGTGAAAATTCTCTTATTACTTAAGAATTGGCTCATAAAATTAATAAAAATATTTGAGGTGGAAATAACATGTTATAACTTGATATGGCCAAAGCCTTCGATAAAATCAACTTTGATATCATCTTTCTTGTAATGGAATGTTTTGGTTTTGGCCATAATTTTATTGATTTGATTAAATAGACATTAAATCTGTTAGTTTCTTCATCATTATTTAAATCTGGCAATGGTGTGAGGCAGGGTGGTCATTTATCACCTAGCCTCTTCATCATTGTTGAAGAATTCCCTTAAAATGCCTAAAAACCTATTTTTTAAAACCCAATCATTGTACTTCTCCACCAGAAATAATCTTAAAATCTCTTGTTTGGCCTATGGAGATGATATTATTATCTTTATGAATGACTCCACCTCTAATGTTAAAAAAGTTTGTCAGTTTCCGGATCAATACCAAAATCTACCTGGGAAATTAATATAAAGATAAAAATGTCTTCATCTATTCTAATAAAACGTGCAGAATCAAAATCATTAGTATCACCAATATTTCTAGTTTTAACCATAGTCTCATTTTTTCAAATATCTAGGAATAAACATCCATAAAACCATTAATATTAGATATTTTGATAACTTGGTGACTAAGATTATAAACAAAATTTTGATTTGGGAAAACTCTTGCCTTTTCTTTGGAGGCAGATTTAGATTAATTCAATTTATCATCTATGAAATCCTCTCCTTTCACATGCAATCTTGTTCTCTTCCTAAATCTGTCATCAAAAGGATCTCCATCCTTATGAATAGTTTCTTTGAGGTTCTAAAGACTCTCTCAATCCCACCATTTGGTCCAACTAGTCTTCATTATGCTCTTCATATGATAAAGTTGATCTTAATATAAAAAACATAATTGATATTCAACATACTTACTCGAACTACTTTTAATTATAGTGTCATCACCAAACACTTGATTTAAATCCATTAGAAAAAATTATGTTGGTTGGGAATTTGTTAAGAAACAAACACTTGATTTAAATCCATTAGAAAAAATTATAGTGTCATCACCAAAAGATAAACAAAAAAACTCGAACTACTTTTAATTAGCTAACATTACATGTATATATAAAAACTAATTCAAAACGAATTCGTAAATACGATGAAACACAAAAAATGGAACTTTAAACTAGTTGTAACCAACATCGGCATGACGAATTTATAAAATAGAAAAAATATATTTCACAAAAGAAATAAATAAAAAGAACACAAATTAAAATCTAAAAAGTAATTTTAATAGACTATAAATCTAAAATTTATTAAATTCGACTCATACCATAGTTAAAAAAAACAATTTCTTTCAATACGTAATTCAGCGTGCTCATATTTTTAAAAAGTGAAATTATAAATATTCTTAATTTTACTTAATTGAATGAACAAAATGGTAAAAACCGGATCTATATATTTAAAAATTATAAAATAACTAAATTTTAGTTAATTGAAATTTTTGAATTTTAGATTTTAGATTTAAGATAAAGATTAAGATTAAGATTTAATTATTTAGTTTTAGTATAAAAATTAACACAAGAGTAAAAATGAATTTTATATCTACTTTTAATACTTTGTTAGTGTGTCCAATTATCAATAAAATAAATTATCCGGGAACCGTAAAAATTAAGGATCTAATTATTTTCGAAAAGAAAATGTTTAGTAAATAGAGTTTGTTATCAAAAGAATTTGGTAGTTATATTAATAGAGAGAGTTAGGTATAAAATAAATAATATATTAAATGAGTATTCGCTCTTACTTTCTAGAATAGAAGAACCTATTTGATTCTATACCTAAGGCTAAAGACGTGTGCTAACCTAGGTATTCCTTACTTAGAAAAATATGAGCATGTCACGTGGGTTCCTGAGTCGATTTTAACCAAATTGTTCCATAAGTATGAGTGATAAATTCATAATGAATAAAAATTTAAAACTAATAAATTTTAAGTTTTGTTTTATAAAAATTCGAAATTTCATTTTTTTTGTTTTAAAATTTAAAGTTAAATTTGAAATTTTAAAAATCAACTTTAGATCAATTGAAAATTTAACTCTTGGTTTATTGTGTTATATCTGCACGTGCAAATGAATGGTATAGAAAGAAAAAAATAATACCATGAAAGTTTACTTTTTTTTATATATACTCTTGTTCATTATTCGTTATACATTTATTCTTTACCTGTTGTTAACAAATATTGGCCATATTTTCTAATAAATATATGAACACAGGTGTGAATAACATATGATATTATGACAGAAATTGTTTTTTGACAGGATTATATTTTGAAGGGTGATTAATTAAATATAAAAAGTTAATTTATAGAAAACAGTATTAATAAAATTAATATAAAAAACTGTTTCATAACCTTTGATATACCTGAAAAAATATATATTTGAACTCTTAGACATTCAATCCTTGACTTTTCTTAGCTCATATCTCCGTCACAAAAATAAAAAAACTACTGTAATTTTATTGCGTTATACATTCTGTCCATCCATACATTATCCTTTAGAGGATTCTTCTATTCAACTTTATGGAAAATTACCAAATTTTTGTCTTTAATATTTTACATATTAAACGGTACTCGATTAAATTGAAAATTATTATTTGACCTCTTCACTCAATTTTGGGTTCACGTCATCCATCTACATTTTAAAAGAAGAGAAAAAAATCAATAAATATTTATCGATTCACTTTTTCAATAGACTGTCTATTTTGGGTGGCTTTTAATAAATGATCAGACATCACTTATTAAGCAATTTGGAAACTTCATACGAAAGACTCTACAATTCAATTGAGTTCAAGATTGGTTTATTAATTTCGATGAGTCATATTTGAAATTATATTTTTCAATCGGTTTATGTGATTATTCATTTTGTATTTTAAATTCATTTTGTGTTCATCTTTAAAATATATTTTATACAAAAATTGATTCCTAAATAATATGTTCTTACTTTTTGTTGGATTTATTTAATTTAAATGGATACATTTTAATTTTTAGCCATGTTTTTAACAGTATATATATAATTAGCATATCAAATATAATTATTTTAATTAATAATAAAAATATATTTTAATTTAATTCAAATAATAAACTCACATGATAGTATCTTATTAGATTCTATCTCTAAATATAAAATATCTAAAATCACTTATAATGCTACTTAATGTCTACTTTTATAATCTTTTTAATTATTTTAGTATATGTTTTTCGAATTTAAATGAGTTCATTTTTTCAACGTGTTGTGTGTTTTGTTTAAATAGTTTTGGTAGTTTTTTGTATTTTGTTTTTTTTTCAATTTTGATTTGATGGACTTCAATTGTTTTGGAGTTAATTCTTAATAATAGGTGTAATTTTGAAATTTAACAATTATAGACTATTCGGAGAATATGGAATCCAATAAACGTTCCAAAAACGTCTCTTGAGAAAGTAGATTGATTATCTGTCCTAACATGTTTCTTTCGCCGTTTTGTTTTTTTAGCCTTTGGATCCATGGAGAAAGACTAGTCTTCTCTAAATCTTCAGCTTGAACTTCTCTCATCAGCCCCATCTCATCTCCCTTTTTAAGATGTTATCTGCCCTCTTAAAACCCCAGTCTCCATCAATCAAGATTTTCACCACAAGATCTACACCAACCAAAAATCAATCACAATTCAAACACTCTCCTCCTTGAAGTCTCTCGGGTGCCTCCAGGAGATTTTCCACCTCTCTTTAGATTGTCATCTACATTCACGAAGAAGATTTCCACTCTCCAAAAGATTCATTCTAATCCGGCGTACGAAGAGTCTCCAGGTAACAACCAGTCAGGGAAAATCAAGTCATTCGCAGACCTATTGAAGCCTCACAACAAAACTTCCAACCATTACAAAGTCTCTTACCGGAGCAAAGAGGAGCACAAGGCATTAATCTTTAATATCAAATATAAGTCTTCTCTTATTCTTACCTCTAAATTCACGCTCGCAGCTAAATTTTCTTTTGGAAAACCTAAAATCTTTGAATTTAAGTTTTTTTAAAGATCATTTCATTTCCTAGGAAAATTTAGCATATCAATTTTTAATTTCAGGCATTTGTTTATTGAATTAGATAATATCAGTAACCTTAAATATATCTGGAAGAGAAATTTTTACACTGTAAGAACTTTCCCTTTCAGATTTTTAAAATGGAACCCTAACTTCAATGCCAAACTGGAATCTCATGGGACTCCAGTTTGGGGTTTTTAGCCAAATATCCCCAGAATATTTGTATAACTATGACTCAATCAACCAAATTCTAAAGGCATTGGAAATTCTTTTACACATTTGGATCATCTCCTACAATCGAGCTAACTTTAACTGTGCTAAAAGCTTTCATCATGTTTGACATATTTAAACCTCTTCCCCAAAAGCTATGGGTTGGCTTTGGGGATTTAGATGGATTTTGGAAAAATATATATTATGGTTTTACGTCTCATTATTTAAAATTCTGTAATCACTTAGGCCACAATATAGATTCTTGTAACAAAAATCAGAAAAACCAAGAAAGGTCTGCGGATCTTGAAAACCAGCAAACCTTCCTAGCCACTTTTTTTTAATCATACTTCCCACAAGAAAGTATGGGTTCAGAAAGTCCCCAAACCTCTTGATAACCTTAACAACCTCCTTTTTGATCAAATCTCTCCAAACCCTCATCCTAAAGAGTCTGTAGTTGACCTTAGCAATCTCCCTCATGATGATGACAACATCATCATTCCTTCTGAACCTATCTTTCAACCCAACCCTGAAACCTTAATCCCCCGTCTCATCACTGTTAGTGATCTTCCTCCCATCAAGTAAGCTCTCCAAATCTTAGACCTAAGAAAAATTATAACCCCTCCCAACCTTAATCCTTTTGTATCCTCACCTTCTCATCCTTAAAAAATGAAGCACTTAAATTTAAAGCTGTTGTCTATGAACACATTCCCCGGGCAGAAAATGAGCTAGCAGACTCATTGGCAACCATAGCATATACAGAGTCATATCCATGGATCCATGTGCTCGAAAGCCCCTCTATTCAACTTAGTAAGGGTAAAGAAGAGGAAATTTTTGAAGTACAAGTGAAACAACCTCAAGACTGGAGGTTTCCTCTCCTGCAATATCTCTCCGATGGTGTCGTGCCTCCAGATAAGTCATTAGCCAGAACATTGAAACACAAGGCTCGTGGTTTCATCATATTGGGAGAGGTGTTGTACAAAAACTCCTACAGTAAACCTCTCATGCGTTGTTTAGGGAATGAAGAGTCACAAGTGGTCCTCTCCGAATTGCATGATGGTGAGGGATCAGCCCAATGTGGCTTTAGAGCTTTGACAAGAAGAGTTTTACTCTCCGGTTACTATTGGCCAGCAATCATGAAAGATGCTAAGGAATTGGTAAGAAGGTGTGGCCCATGCCAGAGGTACAGCAATGAAATTCATATACCAGCCATTCCCTTAGAGTCAATTTCTGAGCCCATTCCTTTCTCTCGATGGGGATTGGATTTAGTAGGGCCTCTCCCTGTGGCGTCCGGAGGGCGCAAAACTATAATTGTGGCCATAGACTACTTCTCAAAGTGGATAGAAGCAGCCCCTCTAGCAGGGACGACATCAAAGGCTGTTATAAAATTCATTTTATCCAACATATATTGCAGATTTGATGTCCCACAGAAAATAGCAACAGACAATGGGCCACAGTTCGACAATAGAGAAATGGAGAGCTTCTGTGCCTCAAGGGGAATACAGCATTGTTTTTCTTCACCTTTCCATCCACAAGCAAATGGGCAAGTTGAAGTGGCTAATAGAACTATACTGTCCGGTTTAAAGAATAATTTGGAAGGGGCTGCTGGGAAGTGGCCTAGTTATTTACAAGAGGTCTTGTGGGCCTACCGGACAACACCTGGGGCTGCAACACAAGAATCACCCTTTGCCTTGGTCTATGGGATGGATGCAGTAGCTCCCATAGAAGCAACTCTCCCCTCCTTTCGTGTTCACAACTTCTCCGAACATGCTAATGAGGTGGCAATCAGAGGTCAACTTGATTTGATAGAAGAAAGACGGGTTAAAGCTCACCTTAGAGTTGCACACTATCAGGGCTTGATGAGAAGCAGGTTTTCTTCCAAAGTTAAAAGAAGAGATTTCCAACCAGGAGACAAAGTATTAAGAAAGGTCTTCTTACACACTAAAGAAAAGCTCTTCGGAAAGCTGGCCCCAACTTGGGAGGGTCCGTATATGGTTGTTGAAAGAATTAAGCCTGGAACTTATTGGTTGGAAGACAAAGATGGCAGAGTTCTAACTCATTCTTGGAATATTGAGCATCTCTGGATGTACTTGGAATAACACTTATGTAAATATTTACTTGTTTAAACATCCATGTAAATATTTGGGGGAAGACTCTTTCCTCCGTGGTGGCACGGGGAGGTTTTAATGAGGTGTCCGGGTGGTTGAATGAAATTTGATGCCTTCTTAAAAAATTTCTAAGTGTTTTTGAAGTTTTGTCCCTAGTCATACTATCCGGATTGAAATAATTAAGGGCTATTTAAACTCTAGCCGGAGAACTTAAACACTCTCGTTATGAAACAACTAAAGGCTATTTAAACTCTGGCTATCAAAATTAGAACAAGCAATGAAAGAAGATGATAGTTGCACAAAACAGAGATATTCATTGAAATAAATAACTTAAACTTGCCTTGGCCTTCCAAGGACTTTTCAAGTAATCAAAGTAGAACGCAAAAACCTGTCTGGTCAGATACCGGACACCATTACAAAAAGAGTGCCTTGGCCTTCCAAGGACTTTAGTTTGGATAGAGAATAAACAAAGCAAATCATAAGTTAAGGTTGAGCCTTTGAAGATGGCTCACCTTCATTCACCTTCTTCCCTTTGGGATCGATTTGCTCTTCGTCTGGGCTCTCCCCCTTGTGTTCTTCGTCGTCAGATGTGGAAGCACTAGAGTAACCTTTTAAATCTCCATCAGCCATCGTATGATAAGGAAGGTCATCAGACTCAACATGAAGCCACAAGTCTCCTAGGTTCCTCTTCGGAAATTTTTCATGGAAGAGTAGAACCATGTCAGACCTCACCTTGGCTAGCAGTTCCTCTTCGCTTTTGATCATCTGCTCGGCGTAAGCATCAATCTTGGCCTGGATCTTAGCCTCTTGCTCCCTTAACAAAGTGGTTTTCTCCTCGGCAGCTTTGGACACTGCATTCTCAAGAGAAATCTTGTCAGTGGTCAAGTTGGTGATAATCTTGTCCTTTGCCTTGGTCTCTTCTTTTGAGGCAGTAAGGTCTTTCTCCACACCGGACAGCTTCTCCCGGAGGTCTCTAATGGTTTCCTCTAGAGTGACAACTTTTGTGGTGCTTTCCTCCTGATTCCTCTTCAGCTTCTCGTTTGCTTCCTTTAGCATGTCAGCATTGGCAGAAGCAGTGCGAAGGTCTTCGGACAGCTTTTCCTTCTCAGACTTAAGATCTTTGATAATGTCTGCTTGACCCCGAACTTGTCTCTCCAATGTAAGTACTGGCTGCACATTGCTTAGCAAGGAGTGAGCTATGGTGTCCTTTTCACTAGAGACAATGAAAGTCTTACTATTAAAGTTGACTGTGTTGGAGCTGCTCGGAGGAATGTTAGGCCCTGCAAATTCATCTCTGGGGAGGCTAAGGAAGTATTCACCAAGCTCACCAAGACTGGTGATGTCTACTCCATCAATGTTGAGATCTCCCCCCTCCACCTCATCGGTATGAAAGTCCCTTGGGATCTCTTCGGCCTGCGTTGGGTCAGAAGGGTCAGCTTGGAAAGAAGGCTCCGGATCCTGAAGAGCAAGCTCATCTCCCTTAGAAGTCTTTTTCTTCTTGGCCTCCCGGTCTGCGCCTTCGCTCCCCTGCTTGCGATTCCTCTTGGAAGCCCTGGGAGGTTTTGGGAGATCTGCTTCCTACTTTTCGGTCTCTTGCTCCACCACCTGCAAAAAAGCAGCATCAATTTGACTCTGGGCTGGCCCCTCCGGGTCTGTTGGAGCATCCTTCTCAGCATCAGCAGGATTAGCCTCACTCACCACCTTTTTGCCCTTCTTCTTCTTGCCTTTCATCTTGCTTGGGGCTTTGGCCCGGCCTGGCAAGAAGAGTGTCCCATCTGGCTCATGGCTTCTCTTAAGAAAAACACTTGGAGGAGGTTGGGTGGTGAGCTCCTCCCAGGACAAGTCTCTCCGACCTGTGGTGTTCCACAGGTGAGATCTTGCCAGATTTCCACTGGTGAAAGCGTCGTGGAATCGGTTTCCCCAGTTCTCAGCAGCCCAGGCATTAATTTTGCCACAAGTAACCTGTCCGGCCTTCAAGTAATCACCGAACTCCTTAGGCAGTTCTATTAAGACAAAAGAAAGACCAATTAATTTAAACCAACTTTAAGAAGGAAGAAGTAGACAAAGATTTAAAGTGGGAGACTTACGATCACTCCTCCACCTGCTTCTGAGGAGGCTTGGGTTCACTCCGGACTTGATCTTCTGTCCGTTTTCCCAAGCGCCACTGACGAACAAAAACCGGCTCCTCCATTTACTCTCAGACTCTAATAGATCATCAATAGCTTTGAAATTATCCCCCATATTGAAGTGGTAGAAGGGGAATTGGTGATGTTTGCAAAGATTTACCACTGCAGCAAACTCTTCCATAGGAAGAGGGATCCCGGACAGCCTTGATGCCATGATGCATGACATAAGGGTATACCAAGCATTGGGGCTCAGCTGGCTCGGACAGAGTTTGATCAGATGAAAATATCTGACAATCTCTGGGTCCAATGGGAATCTGAGTCCCCAATTAAATAGCTCCGTGAAGATGACTATTTCATTCAACTTGAAATCCATAGGAGTTTCAGGATCTATGGGAATCCTTATCTTTACGTTTTCTGGGATCCCCCATTTCGTGCGCATTCGACCCAGGTCAGCCGTATGGATGAATGCATACTTGGTCTTCTGTAAGGCCAAGAGGTATTTAAGTTCGACCTTGTGAAAACAAGGCCCCACCTTCCCTTCAAGACACTCCGGCAGCTCCGGATGCCTCAAGCACAGTTTTTCTTTGCCTTTATCTTTTTTGGCAGCAGCAGTATTACTAGTCTGGCCGGAGGGCTCAGACTCGAAAGGGACTTCTTCAGCAGAGTCTTCCATTCTTTCCTCCATGATCGTTGGAGGAATATCAGTGGCAGTGGCTCGGGGAGAATTCAAACTTGGCTCAGCCTGGCTTCCGGACTGCTGATCTTCAGTGTTTCCTTGACTTCTAGTCTCAGGCTGGAGCTCTGAGGAAGAGATCTCTCTTCGACCCAGAGCTGCTAGCCTCCGGACCAGGTAGTCTTTCCCGGGGAGCTCTGATAGGCACTCCAGACCCAGAGCTGCTATTTTTTGCCCCCGACTTCGAGGGAGTGTTCTTAGAGGCTTGCCCCTTAACCAGCCGACTCTTTCTTCGGTCGACTAACTTCTCCGGGGAGTGCTCCATGTCTGATCCTATCGCTATGAAGGGTGAGGGTTTTTTGAAGCTAGTGGCAGTTACTCCTGGTTCGACGATGGATTCTGATTCCTGAACCGAGGAACCAGAGATGATGGGGGAAAGGCTAGGTTGGAATAACTTTCTAGGCTTAGAGCCTTTGGAGGAAGAAGATCCTCGATCTGACTCTGCAGCAGAGGTGATTGGTCTGTCAACAGGCAAAGTAGGTAACCCTGCAGCGATTCGTCCTTCCTTCTCAACTTTTTGTGCCTTCTCCAACTCAGAAAGGTTGAGCCACCCGCCTTTGATCAAAGCAGTCCTTGCTGTAAACATAAACTATCAAGAAAATCTTTGCTTTAGAGAGAGAAAGCTCTAAGTAAATATGCAGAGTAAATATGAAAGAGATAGTAAAACAGTAGAAAGTGAGTTTGAATTTATAGTAAATCTCAAAAAGGAAGTTGATTCCTAGGAGAATTCGAAAAGTTTGGTAATGATTAAAAGACGACGCTGATGTCACCATCTGTAATTAAAGAGGTTGCTTTTCGAAGAAGGTGGGTTCGAAATTCAAGGTGAAAAAACAGCTAAAGCAACCAATCAGAGTGTGACACGTGTCCCACGAACTCTGGCAAAAACCGTTTTGAATTCGTGAAGCTTTATCTGTCCGGAAAAATCCTTAGACCTGTCCGGATTAGGACTACCCTTGGCGCCGGACTGTTTTTCAGGTCTTTGGCAAGAATATTTGCACAAACACCTACAAAAGGGGCTCCTGATGAGTCCGAGTTTTGCACTCTCCCCGGACACGGGCAGATCAGTCCAAGGCCTCTGGACCGGACAGATCACATGGACCGGATAGATCACTTTGAACACTTTGACCATAGGACTGTCCGAACTATGACAAAAGTACTAAAAACCTAAACACTTCTTGACTAAGCTACTTTCTCTCTTACTTAGAGCTCATGGGT
Source organism: Limnanthes douglasii subsp. nivea (assembly GCA_036936605.1). Classification (NCBI taxonomy): domain Eukaryota; kingdom Viridiplantae; phylum Streptophyta; class Magnoliopsida; order Brassicales; family Limnanthaceae; genus Limnanthes; species Limnanthes douglasii. The sequence goes on along the minus strand of JAUPFV010000001.1, from coordinate 213,314,776 downwards.
CTTTGAACATGACCCGGGTCCATTAAACATGACCCGAAATCCCATAAGGGCCCAAACATCAAGGTATAAATACCCAACCACCTGCATTAAGTGCAGGTAATGAGAATTAACTGCTACCAAGCTGCTTAATTATCTCTCTACTCTCTACTTTAAACACTTAACACCCACACATTACCTTGAAACACCAACTGAAATTACTAGCCTACCCTCAGGCGATTATTATCCACACCAACATCCATGTTGACAACATAAAGAAAAAGAAAAACATTTTGATGGCTTCTAAGTGCCAGCTCTATGAAAACGTTAAAACTATTCCTCATCTTATCATATCTTGTAGTTTTTCTTGGAACATATGGAAATATTATTCTGAGTTATTTAGTATCAACATTGGTAACCATATATCTTTTAACCACTTAATTTATTGTTAGTTCTCATCTACCAACAACCCTACCCATATTAGAACTATCCTCCCAACAATTATTTGCTGAAATATTTGGAATGTTATGAATAACATTAAACACAAAGGATTAACCTGCAATTCTCACTCTATCATTAGATAATATTGGAACCTTTTAACTGTGACCAGCTAATGCTGGAAACTTTACACTTGACCAACTAATATTCGATATTTACCCTGCGCTATTAGGATATGAAATAGTGTGTCTTCAGATATTTACATCATAAAACTAAAAGATATATAAGGTCTTTTTTCTTATAATCATTCCAGATAAAGTCTTAAGTATTCTATATTCCACAAGTGCCAAAGAGGGTTATATTCTCGATCTACCAGCCGATAAATTCCAAGCTTAACCCTTTCGATAACCTAATAAGGCCCCTCCAATTTGGTGCTATCATTTCCAACTTTTTATGTTTAGTGTGTAAGAAAAGGTTTTTCATAACTCTATACCCCACTTTGAACTATCTCCGTCGGACCCAAGATGCATACTGACTTCTCATCAATGTCTGATAATAGATATTAAATACCATTGTTCTTTTTTCCTCAATTAAATCCAACTCATCTCTTCGACCCATATCATTACCCTATTAGGAGTAGTTTACGATTCAGAAATATGGAACAGTAGACTCAACTGGTGTTACCGTATCTATCCCATAAACTAACACAAAATGAGACTCTTGAATTGTTGTTCATGGTGTTGTTCGGAAAGCCCATAATACTTCTTATAAATAATTTTGTCATTTTATGCTTGATACTTCTAATTTTTTTCTCAAACCATCAAGGATGGTCATTTTGGTTACTTATACTTACCCGTTAGCTTGATGATTGAATGGTGATGAAAACCAATGTTGAAATCCCCTAGAGAAACAAAATGCTTCCATGGTTTTCTTTTCAAATTGATGGCCATTATATGTTTAATGGTTCTTGGAATTCTGAATCTGAAACATATATTAAATAAGATAAACTTAATAATAGACTTTGACGTGGTTTCAGATAGATACTCTGCTTCCACCCATTTAGAAAAATAATAAAAAACCATTATAATGGTCTGGTGGCCTCTGGATGGCATATGTAAAGATCCAACCACATCCACTTCACATCTGTCAAAAGGAAATGCCTTGGTTTCAAATGGTAAAATTGATACATGTATTGTGTTTCCAAATAGCTGGTAGGGATCATATCACCATACTAATTCTTTGGCATTTGAAATAATAGTAAGCTAATGAAACCCAACCAGAAAAACCCTTCTTGTTGACATTTTATAAACAATGAGCAGATCTATCCCCATCGTGCAACTCGAATAACATCATTTATGAGTTTTCTAGTTATGAGGCACCGTAACAAAGTTCAGATTAATGACTTTTTATTGAGATATATCCCCGAGGACCGTGGACCCATGTGGTTTGAGCCTTTATCGTTTTATCAACATTTCATTAACTGACAGTTAAATATTTGTGCACTTCCAATTTTTATGTATGCTAGGTAAAATTTGGAATGCCTCTTCATGTTCCAACTTTTTATCATAGCTAGTTATTATCAAAAGGTGCCCTTGGACCAGTATCCATAGATATCCTTTACTATATGTGATAGTGGCTAAGGAATCAACCATCAAAGTTTTTGTCCGAGAAATTTGTTCGTACTCAATGTGTTTAAAGAAATATGTTATCTCTCTCAAGGGCTGTAAATATTTTAGCAAGTGATTTTTATTGCTTTGGATTGACATGATACGTGATTTATAAGAAGTTGTGAATCACTTATCAAACTTATATTTGTAGCACCACTGATTTGTGCAAGCCTTAGCCCTACTAAAGTTGCCTCGTTATTTAACGCTTTAAAACCCAAATGTATTGCTTGATGCATTAAATATTTGTAGGAGGACAACAAGTAAGCCCCTTCTCTACAACTTGGAACACTTGAGCCCTTATTATTTCGAGCTATCCACCCATTTAGAGGTTTATCAATATCTGGCCCAGCTTCTGTTTTCGCGCGTAATGTAGCATAACTAGAAAATCTGCAAAGTTTGTGTCTTAATTGAGCTCTGAGAAGCAAATTCGATGTTAAAATATCTTAATTTCATTGACCATTTAGTCATCCGACCCGATACTTCTGGTTTGTGCAATAAATTCTTAAGTGAAAAGGAAGCTGGAACAATAATGGAGTGGGCTTGGAAATATGGCCTCATTATTCGCATTACAACTACTAGAATAATAGTTAATTTTTCTAGCTTTAAATATAATTTTTAGCATCTAATAGGCTTTTGCTTATGTGATAAACAGAGCGCGGATAACCTTCAACTTCTCTGACTAAAACCACACTTATTGCATAATATTACACTACTATGTAGGTACACAATTTTTCTCCTATAACTGTTTGGATAAATTCTTTAGGGAGGATATGTGTTCCTTTATTTATATAAAGTCTTCGTCATACTGTAAATTTCAATTCAACCGGTTTGCGCTTATTAATATTTGGAAAAACAATGGACACTAATTCGTAGACTTTGATTTAAATCTATTTAAAGTTGTTAACCTTCCAGTTAAAATTTATACTTCTTTGATGGACCTTAAAAGATCCATAGCAATAAAAGCATTCAACTGTATCAGGTCCGTTTGAATGCTTTTTTCACTTACAATATAGCCCAAGCATTTTACAGACCACACTATTTATCAAAATATCATCAACACGGACTTTAACATTTCTTCCAATATGGCTAGCGAAGGCCTTATTTACAAAGCGTTGATAAGTAGCCACAATATTATGCAAACCAAATGACATTACTTTGTACCAATTAAAGCCCATATTTGTTATGAATGTGGTGTTATCTTGGTCTTCAGATCCATCTGTATCTGGTTGTACCCCGCAAAATTGTCTATAAATTATAAGAGTTTATTACTCAAATTCAAGTGTATCAATTGGTCAATTCTAGGGACATGGAATGAATTCTTCAGACAAGCCCGATTCAAATTTGTAAAGTCAACACACATGCATTATTTTTTATTTTTGTTTGTAACAAGTATCAGATTTTCTTTTCATAATGAGTATTGAGATTCTTATATATGTCCTACTTTTATTAATTGATTCACCTTTGCAATAATTGCTTCAAAAGTTTCAAAACAAACTTATTCATTTCTGAATAATGGGGCATACTATGGGCTGAATTGCCAAATTATGGTCAATAACACTTGCCAGGACCACTGTTGCATCCTCGATACATCATGTAAATATTCACAAATTCTCAATTAAAAAGACTATTAGTTGTTCTCTTATGACTGGTGGTAACCGATCCCAATGTTCACACTTTTTCCATTTTGAAAAGTATACACATCAATATCATTGTCAAGTATTACCAATTTGGGAGTCTTCCTCGGATCATCTACGATCTCTGACTCCAAAATGGACTCTAATTAATACTATTTTTTAGTTTCCACATTTTGGGGCGCCTTAGTAGTCAGAGCGGTAACATAACATTCTTTAGCTACCTTCTGGCTGTTACGGAGCACTCCAACCTGACTGTTAATGTTATATTTCAAACGCTGATGGACAGTTGAGGAAGCAACGTGCATTCTTGATAGCCACGATCTTCAAAATTAACATTACACGAAGTTGGGCCATCCACGACGATAAAATGTACTCTCACTGTTTTTTTAAAAGGTCATCATCCGAGGAGTGCATATTCTTCAAATTATTTAATTAAATCTACGATGATCCCTATAAGTTCCATTATAATCTTATTCGACTGAGATATGACCATAGGGGTTTTCACCTATTTGTACGTGGATATGAACAAGATATTTTTCGAACTATATGTATCAATAAATATTCTTCGGATTTTAGTTTTCTTAATTGTCGCTCCGATCACTATAGCATCCTAATGGGGTTCATCATCATCTCTCAAATTATCACTATCAAACATATAAACAACATTAGATTTTGGTAAAAATTGGTACACGTGTTTCCCTCTAAATGAGTTGACAAACTTACAACATGCCTCTTTAGTGAACAACCCAAAATCCCTGATACCATATCCCCACCGACGATAGTGATTTGAAAAATATACACAAATTCTTAACCATTTTTTTTTTATAAAATTCAGCAACCACCATAATGTTGGTTCGGTCAGAATCGGGGTCGAGATACTCGAAATATTCATCAAATTCATTATAAGGTCCGGTTATAACCATAATATTTTTGTTCTTGGGGGAAAATTCTATTGTTGTCCTTCAAACTATGGCTTGACTTGCAACTAGAGCTTGCGAACAACTCCCTATTATATTTTGAAAAATGTGGTCAACTTTTCATTTTCAATTAAGGTTTGGATACCTTGATTCAACGTAATCCATTCCCTTGTATCATGGCCCACATTATTGTGATACTTACAAAACCGCATATTTTGATTGTCCATTGGACTCGAGAATGGGAGTAGTTTTTTATTCAAAACATTCACACAAATTCGTAACCGTTCCTTTTTTATTAAGTTCATCAACCACCATAATATTGGTTTGGTCAGAATCGGCGTCAAGATACTCAAAATACTCATCAAATTCATTATAAGGTTCGGTTATAACAATAATATTTTCGTGTTTGGGGGAAAATTCTATTGTTTCCCTTCAGACTATGGCTTGAATTGCAACTTGAGCTTGCGAACGACCCCTTAATTTTGTTTTTAAAAAGTCGTCAACTTTCATTTTCATTTAAGGTTTGGATCTTTTGATTTAATAAAATACATTCCCTTGTATCATGGCCCACATTATTGTGATTCTTACAAAACCGCATATTTCGATTGTCCCTTGGACTCGAGATTGGGAGTAGTTTTTTATTAAAAAAATTCACACAAATTTGTAACCGTTGTTTTTTCATTAAGTTCATCAACCACCATAATATTGGTTTGGTCAGAATCGGGGCCAAGATACTCAAAATCCTCATCAAATTCATTATAAGGTCCGGTTATAGCCATAATATTTTTGTGTTTGGGGGAAAATTCTATTATTTCCCTTCAGACTATGGCTTGAATTGCAACTGGAGCTTGCAAACGACCCCTCAATTTTGTTTTGAAAAAAGTGGTCAACTTTCATTTTCAATTAAGGTTTGGATATTTTGATTTAATAAGATACATTCCCTTGTATTATGGCCCACATTATTGTGATATTTACAAAGCCATGTATTTCCAGTCTCCCTCGGACTCTCGATTATGAGTAGTTTTCTATATAAACAACATTCCTTGTCTTGTCAAAAATAGTAGCACTCTCTATTAGCTCTGCACTGAGATTGGTCGGAACCCATTGATTTTCCCTGGATCTGTAATGTTGGCCTTGTGGGTGTTGATTTACCACAAGCCAAGGTAAATTTTAATTTGTATCCTTCAAAAACAATTTGGTGATTGTCTGGTGCTAAACGTTTCTGACTTGCTGTTGTTGACGACTCAAGGTAGAAGATTGTGAAGCTTGTCTCTACAAATGGATCAATTTCAATTCTTCGAATTTTCCACCTTGATTTTTTTCTCAATCTGTACGAACAAACTTTCAAAAGACAAGGCTTTTTTCCTAATCATATTATCAACTAATTCTTGAGGGAAAATTCCTTGCCTAAAAGAAGCTATAGTCACTTGGTTATGGCAATCATCCAAACTATTCTTAGTTTATACGAAACATTTAGTGTAATCTTTCAAAGTTTTTCCAATCAACTAGTAACACTGAATTATCGTGTCAAAGTTTCCTCTTATAATTTTTCTTCCCATAAATACACTTAGTAAGCAGTCCAAAACATATGAAAATTCTTGATAAACCTACGTGGAAGCCGATTTTACCATTTTAAAGCGATATCTTTGAAAATTTGGAAAATGCGGCACAACAACTTATCATCATCATCGTAATTTATCATATAGTTCATGAACTTCTTTAGGTGGTTATCCAAATCGTTACTCCCATCAAAATTTTCCATCTTAGATATATCAAACCGATTTAGTAGATGTCGAGAAAAACTTTCTGTAGAAAAATGGATGACTACATCCAGTTATATCATTGACTATATTGGTGACCCTAATTAACTGCTACATAAATACCCTGCTTGGACCGAATCGCAAATTGATTATTCTCTTAGTAATCATAATTTTGGTTCCTTAAACCTTATTGTATCTTAATTTCCCGGATCGGTTGGTGTCGGTCGTCTCTTCCTTCAGTATATATTCTTTCTTTGCCCTTGTGAGTTTCTTACTTATCCGATGAGTTATGTTGTTTATTTTACCTTTCTCCCGCTCTCAGTTTTGATGTTGATAAGAATGTCTCTTTTAGTTTTATCATTATGATTTATTCTTCTTCTTTTTTAATGACGATCCGTATTCGGGGAAGACGAGGACTCCTCAGACTAAGACACAGAGTATTCACTAGACTTTGAAGGATTGTAGTAGTACCTAATCCTATGTTTTATTTATAAGGAATGCTGGTTTTTGTGTGATCAACCTCTGAATTATTTTTATTGATTATGGTGACCACATGAGTCTATAGCTTCTTCCTTATATCCCTCTTTTCGTTTAAGTTTTTGGAATTCCGAGCGGACGTTACTTGATGGGGTCCTTATTGCTTATTTTTGGGATCTTAGTGCCTTGATTTCCCTTCGCAATTGCCAATCTCTTTTTCCATGAGTAAGTGTTCCTATTTTTCATCAGTCACATGTGGTAATTGACCAATCCATTCTTTGGTATATTCAAATACAATCTTAAAAACAGCTAAGGTTTTGGATGTTGTTATCTGGGTTCCTATCTAGGCTCCAACTATGGTTGTCGTTGATGGTCTAAAAGATTTAGGAGGATATTTTTGTAATAAAGAAAAAAATCATTAAACTTTGGATAAGCTCTACATATATAACTGAGTGACTTGGTATAAGTACAAAAAAAGGAGTTCTGACATGGTGGCTATGCAGTGAAATGTTTCTCTTTTTCATTAATTCAAACAAGGGTATATATGAAAAATGGGTCTAGTGGGCTTCGATGATCCATGAGCTGATTTCTGTAACCAAACCCCAAATATAAATTAAGACCATATCTATAAAAAAAATCTCTAATATTACAACTTTATCATATTAGCACCATAAACTAAACCTTGGCTTAGTAACACATACGACTTGCCCTTCGGAGAATTTTGTCCTTATAAGTGTTGATTATCAGTAAATCAAATATAACCATGGGATTCACGTTAGAGGGTGAATGAATTGGTTATATTCTTCATAAAAACGATATTGTTATATGAATCATTTCTTCAAAATACATGACTTATCGTGAAGGCTCTAAATAGCCTATGAAATGACAGTTGAATATTTTATATTCTAGCTTTTGTTCGCTCGACTTATAAAGATTTTACTTCAGCTAGACATGGTTAAACATCCATGAATGAAAAATACACATGGTTAAACATTGTATCCACAAGTTTTTTAAGCCTTAGAAAAGCGAAATAATTTTTGAGCAAACACGATTAAGATTAGTAAAACCGATACACATCCTCTATTATCCATTTTTTCACCAACATCGAATTTGCTAACCAAGTAGGATATTTTGATTCTTGAATAATCTATCAACTTGCGTGACTATAGTCTCATAAGTTTCTACTTAAAACAGTCTTCTCTTTTGACTTAGCCTCTTATCATCAGCTAAAATATGACATATGATCGACCTACTCTTTCCTGTTACATCAGAAAGGCTTCATGTAAAAACATACATATTTCTTTTCAAATAATCTACCAACTCTTTCTTGAAATCTTCATCTAAACATCAACAAATTTTCACTATTTCACCTTCCTTTATAATCAAATCTACTACTTCATCCATTGACTATGTTTCATCTGAATCTGATCGTGAATCATCTATCTCATGTTCCTTAACCTTCATCAAGGGTTAACTGCTTTCAACCATCAGCACATCCATCAATTAATCATGTGATTGATATGTGATAATATTCTCATGATCTAATGACAAATAATAACAATCTCAAGATGTCCTTAGTGTTCCTCTGATAATTCCAGTTTACCCTCTGACAAATTACTTAACACACTAATGGTAAAACAACGCTCACATTGATATTTCATTATAAGAACTTAAAATCAACAATCATAAAATATGTAGTAACTGTGTTCTTTGTCCCCTCCCCCTTATCCAACAGATATTGTTAAATAAACTTCCCTAAAACAGTTGGTCGATCATCCAGTGAAACTTATAGAATTCATATCGGTCTTCTTAAATGGTGCAACACCAATCATTTGACCATAACCTCTCTTATATAATGTTTTGGTTAAAATCCCAGTATCAATCATCACTCTTCTTAAAATCAACACAACAATATCTAAAGTCACCCACAAAGCATCTCCATGTGTGTTACCGATCCTTTTAAATAATATTTATTGAAAGACAATGTCAAAACATAATTCTTATATAGATACATAGATGACGCGTCGATAAGATGAACTTCTAAATATTTGATGTATTTTTTTCTTGATGAATGCAATGTTCCAGATACAGTGTGTCCTTTAAAAATTATACAAATCTCATGTCACTTTTTTGGATTGTTTCTTTTAACTTTTGCATCTCTCCTCTCATATTGTCTTCCTTAAAAAACTCAACCAGCTCACCATTATCTATCGACCTATGAATCTTATCTTTTGACTGAAATAAATCTCTCTCTGAATGGCCATGGTCATTATGATAAGAACAATAATATTTTTTGTTTCTTTCATTAATTTTTGCGGATATTTCTCTTGATGTAGGATAGTTAGTGTATCACTAGTTCTATAATAAAGCATAAAATTTTGTACATTCACCAATGTGAACCTTTTATTTGAATTTTCATAATAAGAATAACGAGGTCGATTAATCGGTTCTCTAGAAACATCAAAAATCCACCTAACTTCATTTTTTTTCTTTTCTAAAACATCTAATCTTTTATTCAAAACCCAACCTCTTTTGTTTGCTTCTTCCACCTTAATAAATATCTTTGTCCATATCAAAAGATCTTTTCGCCCTCAGTTTGATACTTAATTAAGCCCTCCAACAATTTACATTCCAATAAAACCCCCCTCTTATAATATGCCAAACTTACTTCATCTTTAAGTCCTTCCAACATATTTATCTTATAAACAAACTGTTGAACGTAATCTTCCAATAACCCATCATTGTTCTAAAAAACACCATAATATGATCACTTTCATGGTTAATTACATTATTGTCAATGAATTGAATCTTGAATTACTTCCATAAAACTTAGGAACCGTCTATTAAACCCAACATGAGATTTTTAAACCAAGCTTAATCATTTCCTTTGAAATTCATGGAAAAAGCTCGAAAAAGAAAAGTATTGTCCAGATTGAACCCCAACATAAGGTTATAGAATTTCTCAAGATGATCCTTATGGATCCATCATATTTATTCATTATGTATGGATCCATTATATTTCTTCATTATGTATGGATTGAACTTCTGTGGTAATTTTCCATTAAGATTTTTTTTGAGTTAAAAGAGATTGCGCCAAAGTGTATTATGCTAACTTAGGTTTTTTTAACTACCTTCCAACTTTCGTTAACCATCTTAAATTTTCCTTTATCAATCCTCTATGTAAATGACGCTCCATTATATGATCGTTCAACATTGTTATCATCTTTTTGTTCTTTTGAAATAATTTTTTTGTGATAATTAACTCATATTTATGTAAATATTTTCGTTCATATTTAATTTTCTTCCCGAAGTAATTTTCTCAGTTGTCAATTGCAAAGTTATACTCATCATCTCAAAATGATTTTAACTCTAATTTTCTTGTTGGTTTTATAACATGTTTACTTATATTACTTTGACCTTAGCATATTCATTTGTATTTTTAAATAAAAAATTAAAAATTAAACATAAAGAATCTCACATCCACTGTTTCTTCCCATTGTGATAAATATGTAGCCGACTAACTGAAAATAGCATTAACTAGACCTCATTATGTAATATTATTTTCTTGACCAAGAGACACTACCCAAGATGTTCTTGATATTGTAGCTGGAATTCCTTTCACTTTGTTGTTCCTATAAGCTGGCAAAGCAACAATCATAATCCTTGAAATCAACGTACGAGATCCAAAAATGAGATACTTGGGCGACCCTCATATATCGATTCCTAACCTAGTCATTACCATTGGTTAACAAACAATCTCTTAAAGATTTTGTCACAGATGATACAAGAAATAATGAAAGAAAAACCTTCCTCAAGTAAATACCAATTAGATTAAGACTAAAAGTTAATAAGTTTATAGAATAATACGTATTTTGTATATTCAATCAATCAATCAACCTTTATTTGTGATCATTAGATTACTATTATAACAATCAGAGATCATAATGAATAGTGATGGAAGATACGTGTATATTATGACATGTGGTGGATATTCATTAGAATATTTATGTATTTACCCATTAATCTTTATTGAGAAACTAGCAAATTAAATTATGTGTCTTGAACATTCTACAACTTTATATTATTCTAATATATCTTAAGTTTTGTGTGTCGTATATCTTTTCTTTAAGACGCTCTTTATCTTAACTCTACTTTTAAGCTCTGCCATCGTATAACTCTTCTTGAAGACGTGCTTTACCTCAGATCTGCTTTATATATATACTACTTTTAATTCTTCTTGAAGACGATATTTTCTCATTATCTTTATCTAATTTTAATCTCATGTGTCATCTATAAACATATTTTAATGTTAATTATGGTCAATCATCTAAATAACAATATATATTTCATCATATAACTCCTTGTGAACTACAAGATATGCATCCTCCTAATAATTCATAATGATAGTATAGACAATGCAAACCAAAATGTCGACTATAACATATCAATATTTTTAGCAAGTATTTTGCATTTGCTCTCCTATTGGCCTATCATGAATTGTAATATTTCACAATATGGATAATCACATCTCAGCGGTATAGCCTTATAAAGTATGAACTCATATTTTGAGCAATATACCAAAACTGATTATTTATTAATAATTTATGAAATATAAATTTCATTAGCATTGTTCTTACGTCTTGTCCATTTTTTGAAAGCATCTTTAGTATATTTCCTTCATTCATCCGTAAATCTTATTTATCTTGCACTCACTATATTAAGGGGAGGACTTCTCTAAGGTCATCCCTTTTTCTATGATGACCCCTTCTTCTTCTTCTGATTGTTACGATTTAAGTGTGTTAAGGATTGTATATCATTTCTCAAAAGTCTTCTAGTTTATTTTTATAATTATTACTTATCTATTGATTATATATCCAAGACATTGGTAAATCATAGAAACTACGACGTGTATTTAACCCAGCCACGGTATTTCCAATATGATAATGTATGAGGAAAGTGCGTCTACCACAATGAAGAGACACTATAATTTATTTATGTACTCATATTTTCTAAGGATACCATCTAGGTTGAGTTCTCCTAATAATTTGAATTTACCTTAGTGAAGTCGGTCAATATGTGTTGGGTTGGGGTTAGCACCGTTGTTTCTCTCATTTTGTCATAACTGCCTATATATAGTATATTTGTTGAGCTTCCAGTCTCTATCATTACTCTCTTGACTTCAACTTCGACTAACTCCATTATTATTAGTAAAAAAACTACTATGTAATGCCACCATTTCTCTTAAGTCCTCATATGTGAATGTCAATTCATCAACGTAGATTTTCCTTGACTTTTTGGAGATTTCAAAATACGGGTATTCTCATGTAATTACTCATATTGATTGTCTGTTACGGTACGAGTCTAGATATATTTATGTTTATACTATTTTAATGTCGTTGTTGTTTAACGTTGTTTGCTCTTCAGGTGTTGTCAATTATTATTTTTGCTCTGCTTCATTTGAACATTGTCTTGGTTTATTTTTTAACAAACTTTGTGAGTTTTGCCTTCATGTACTAGACTTTAGTCTTAATCGTGCAAAGTTTAATAGTTTGTAGTAAGGTATCCAATATCATTGTATATTTTTTGTAGTTTTTCAGTTAGCTTTGTGAATAAACATTTCTACCTTTGTACTCATTTATGGATTTTACTTTGTATACTTGACCTTAATGTTTCATTAACCCAACCAAATTTGTCGCATTGTTGTTCCTTGATTATTCAATTTATGTATTAAATTGAGTCATTAAGTTATTTTTAGTAGCCAGATGATGGTTTGGTGAATAGACCGTTGGAGTTACAATATATTCATCTCTTTTGGATCTAGCAACCTCGTCTACTTTAATATACTGTTCTACATGAGCTAATAAGTCACCAAAATTTAGTGTATTTTTATTCATTATATAATCCGAGAGTGCCCTTGTCAAACTTTGTACCTGTATACAGTTACTACCGCCTTATTATGTCACTTATGTAATTCATTATTGATGTTCATAAACATCTTGGTGTATTCCTTCAGACTTTTATTGGAATTTTATTTACAGTGAATTATGTAGATATTGTCACCTTTTATCACTTAAAAACCTATAAAATGGTTTTGGAAGTAATATGAAGTATTTTATAGCTCTTAATATATCATGTTGCGATACTATTAAACTGATACATAGTTCTTCGCTTAAACATCATGGAGAAAGCTCAAAACTTTGTTTTATCATCATTATCATATCGTATCATCTCGTTGTCAAACTATGGAGTATGATGATTAGGTATGATTTGACGTAGTTGTTATCCATTTTGTGGTTGTTGAAATTTGGTGGTAGTATTCCATACAACATGTTTGGAGATGTTGTAAAAATTTTGTTTAAAAGCGGGTCATCATCATCATTGAAATTATTTATATTGTTCACGAACGCGTATGCTTGCTGATACCATGGTCTTTGTCATTTTTTTATTAAAGAATTTACATTATTCTTGTTCAAAATTGGTTGGTTGAAAAATCTTGAAAGTAGTGGTTCAATTGTGACTAATATTTTCCTTGAAATATTAGTTGGTTTGCATTTACTTTATTGGGACCTTCATGTAGCCCTGGTTAAAATTTGGATTTGCGGGAACATAGTTTTACGATATTGGTGGTCCTTAGGCAACGTTTGCATGAAATCTCATTGCCGCTCCGTGTTTGTTTTGTGGGATCCGTTGTCAAGTCGTCGGACTTTGCTTCTAGTTAGGTCACATACTTTGTTAGGTCATTGCACAAGGAACTGACAATACTCTTGTTTTTTTAACATGGGGTTGTGCATATCATTATTTTCTAATTGGGAAACCCGCATGTGAATAGGTGTATATAACAGCTTGCTGAAATATTGGTTGAACATCATAATGTGTTGGGGGAGTTTGTACTTTGTTTGGATTGTTTGGGGAAATATGATGACCTTTTTTCCATCGTAAAATGATTGAGGCTCCTGAATATTCTCTTATCTTTATGCACACTTAGACTTTAGTGCTTTACTTCTTCTTTTGTTCTTGTGCTGGCATCGTCATTTCTTATTTTGGTTGGATGATCCATGGTCTGCTTTTTTCCTGCCTTTATTGCTGGTGGTGTAGAATGGGAGTTTTTGCATATGGGAAATATTTTTGAAATATACCCTTAACATATAGTTGTTGCATCATCTCTTTCCTCATCTTCTACATGTTGGATTATAGAATTAGTTTATGAGTCTAGACAATCAATTGTTCCTACAACATTCAAAAGTTATTAGTTTATTTTCTCTTGGAAATTGAGCAAGTCCCTTAAAGTTAGTGGCATGGGTTGCAGGACCCGCTGGAGCTAGATTTTGTTTGTTGAGATCCTCCATTTCATATTTTTCATCTACCAACGGATCAGTTCCCTCTTCAAAAAAATTCATTAGTGAGTTTCAAGTTTTTCTTGCCTTTGCTTGATTGAGAAGAAATTTTTGATTTCACATATGAAAATAATTAATGAGGAATATTCTTAGTAAGAAGTTTGATCTAAGTTTAGAGAAAGATTGTGAAATTAGCAAAATACAAAAAGTAATAAATACTAAAAAAAATAAGTATTTTGAATTAGGTATATCTCTGACTCATTGGACATTTAATCAAATTATATGGCTAACGAGCTATAGATTTTATGGACCAAACTATTTATGCCCTTGTAAAAAACATAATAAAATATGTATTATCATATGTTAACATTCGAATTGCTGCCTATGCGTGGAAATAAATCGGTCACTCTAAAATAATATTATATAGAAATACATTTAAAAATAAAACTAAAATTCGGACCATGATTCTGAAAACGACGAATAATTATATCCGAACTTTAAAAATGAGATTGATGTAGTATTTATAGTTTCAACGGGAATTATATTAGTAAAATGGACGAAATCAATCGTGGAACGTAGATGAATATTTGTGACCGAATCGTTAAAAATATGTGTAAGAAGAGTATTTCAGAACCTGGTTTATTCCTAGTTCGTTTTACGGTTTCAAAAACAAAATTCAACTTAATTAGAAGAATTCTGTACGCCACAATTTAAATTATATGACACCAGGCCGAAAGCATAAAATACTTGTTGCAAAGCGACATGCTCATTCATATTCATGAAAATGTTAATTATTATATTGATTCGATTGTTAATAAAAAAGATGGATATGATTTCGTCAAAAGATTATATTTTATCATAAAAATCAAATTAAATAGTTAAAATTTTAAATTATCTTATATATTTTTCGAAAGTTTTATTAATTTTTCATATTGGTTTTAGAAAAAAAAACTTATATGTTTTATTTATTACTGATACGGTGAGCGGCACTAAAATTAAAATCGTAACGTGTCGTATAGTTAAACATTGAATCTGAGTTTATAAAATTATTTGTATACAAATTTAAAATTGAAATAATAAATTTAGAAGGGTGGAATACCATATTTAAAATCGATGACTAGAAACGAATAGTCTGGTACACTATCATCATGCCATCCACAATTATTCACTCTCGTAATAAAGTGGTTGCTCAATAGACCATCTATTTTAGTGTTTTAATAAATGACCAGCGTCATATCAGGGAGGAAGCTTCGTCTCAGAAACTCCGTGATTTTATTTATATTTAAGATTCGGCCTTTTTGGATGGTTTTTATAAAAATATTTATACTTTGATTTAATATATATAAATAAACATGGGATTTTCATTTAATTTTTTTGACTTTTTAGTCTGGTCCAAACTGTCTGTTTCATATTTTTATTTTATATGTCTTTTTTTAAAATATTGTTTTGAAAAAATTAGTCCATAAATAAAACATTTTCACTATTTTGTCATTGGATTTATTTAATTTGAATGTATACATTTCAAATATATTTTTAAGCGTGAGTTATTGATGATGAAAATACTGTTCATAAATTTATTATTTATTATAATTTAAAATTAAAATTTATAATATTATTATATATAAATCATTGAACCACTGTTTGAACTGACACATGTGATATGTAGCGCTAATATCAGGGAGGAAGCTTCGTCTTAGAAACTCCGTGATTTTATTTAGATTTAAGATTCGGCCTCTGTGGATGGTTTTTATAAAAATATTTATACTTAATGGAATTTAATTTGATTTAATATATATAAATAAACATGGGATTTTCATTTAATTTTTTTGATTTTTTAGTCTGGTCCAAACTGTCCGTTTAATATTTTTATTTTATATATATCATTTTTTAAAATATTGTTTTCAAAAAAATAGTCTATAAATAAAACATTTTCACTATTTGTCGTTGGATTTATTTAATTTGAATGTATACATTTCAAATATTTTTTTAAGCGTGAGCTATTGATGATGGAAATATGGTCTATAAATTTATTATTTATTAAAATTTAAAATTAAAATTTCTAATATTATTATATATAAAATCATTAAACAAATATAAATATTATGTTTTTTTAATTTAAAGTTTTAACAGTCCATATCATTGAAACGGTAACTCGGAAAAGAAATATATAAATATTATCCACCATCTAAAAATTTCAATTTTAGACTCGTCTTGCATCTACCACTGATTCAGGATCTATCAATGGTCTCGTATATATCTAAGTTTCGTTAGAGTGTCGCGCATCTATCACTAATCCCGCATCTATCATCCAAAAACTATTTTACATTGGTCTCGTATCTATCAAAGCTAGATGATAGATGTGAGACATTAGACACCACTGGTCTCATATCTAACATCGCTAAATGTGAGATGTGAGACATGTAATGTAAGACATATTTACTTTAAAAACATAAAAACACAGTAAAACTTACCTGAAAACACATAAATGATTTATTTCTTATAAATAATCCATAATCCTAAATCTAAAAATACATTCCAATTCGAACGTCAATTTCTACAATAAATGTTGATTGGATACGTTAATAAAAAACAAATTGTTAGGATTTACCATGCAATGTATCACCAATGCTCAAGCATTGAACAAAATAAAAGACATAAAATAAAAGAACACATGATTTAACATGGTTTGATAAATGTCTACGTCCACGGGCACCGCTAGTGAAAAATGTTTCACTACTATAAAAAAAGGTTACAAATTTTCAGATCACCTTTTGTCTAGTCCTAATAATCTATTTATAGAGAATAAATAGACTTACTGGATAATTTATATAATGGGCTCATATACACAAAGACTAGAAAGTATAATGCACACGATATACTTAAGCACAAAAGGTACACTACAAATTACACAATACTGTACAAACGAATATGGTACACTGCCAAGAAATTATTTGACTCATCCTTAACAAATATTCCCCTTGAGGGGAATATCATTTCTTCACTATCAACAAAGAAACTTCTCTTATTCTGACTCACCAAATGCATGTAAGGCCTTCATTTGATGTTACGAACACCAATCCAGTTTAGGCACTTCTAAAACATTTGAACTAATACTGCCTTGGTTATTATATCTGTGTATTATCGTGTGCATAAATTTTCTTCACATAAAAAATTCCATTATAAAATGATACCTAACATCTATGTGCTTTGTACGCTTGTGGTATATCTGATCCCTGTAAGGTGTAGGACGCTTTGACTATCATAAAACATTTTTAGTAGTCCTATCCAAGCCTAAATCTGCCACCAAACCTTGAAACCATATTGCCTTTTTAACTGCTTATATTACCGCCATGTACTATGTCTCTGTTGTAGACAAAACTATAGTAGCTTGTAGCTGTTCTTTCCAACTGATTGCACTCTCAGCCGAGGAAATACATATCTTATCAGAGATCTCATTTTATCCATATCACCTACAAAATCAGAATCAACAAAACCAACCACTGATCCTACAATATCATTTAGCGATCCACCAATATTAGTCTTGTTAAAAGTTAAGCCAATTCTCGCAGTATTATTAAGATACCAAAGTATCTATTTTACTTCATGCCAATGTTCTTTCTCATGACATCTCATGTACTTACTAACTACCTAACTACACTAATTGCACTTGAATATGGAACCATCAACATTTGTTCCAACTCAGTGTCGTCCTTTGTTGATCCTGTTGTAGACAACTTTAAATGAGTAGCAAACGGGATGCTAACTGCCTTAACATCAAACATGTTCAATCATTGTAGCACTTTCTCAATGTAGCTTCGTGGATACAAGTGTAATGATCTCACACTATTCTCCCTAATAATCATAATACCAATAATCTGCTTTGCTCTACCCAGATTCTTCATCTCAAACTTGGAACTAAGTTGCTTCTTTATATGCACAATATATGATATACTACAAGAAACAATAAGCATATCATCCACATACAACAACAAGTAAACATAATAATTATCTAATATCTTTTGATTATACACACAACTGTCATATGGATTCCTCGTGAACCATTTTAGGCACCATGAATGTATCAAAATGTTTGTATCATTGCCTAGGTGACTGTGTCAAACCATACAATGACTTTTCAGCAAACAACCCTTATCCTCCATATTAGGTTCGATAATTCCCTCTGGTGGTCTCATGTCGATTTTCTCCTCCTATTCACCATGTAGAAATACACTATTCACATCGAACTTCTCAAGTTCTAAATCTTCCAAAACTACCATGGCTAAAAAAACTCGAACCAAACTATGCATCACCACTGAAGATAACACTTCATTAAAGTCAATTTATTCCATTTGAGTCAAACCCTTAACGACCAGTCTTCCTTTGAATTGAGATGCCTCAACTCATGGATTACCTTATTTTTTCTAGAACATCCATTTTATGCCTACTACTAGTGAGGATTATTTCTAATGAAAGGGTAATTTAGGAAAGAGTTTTTAGAATTTAATGTTTAAGGTAAGATGTAGAAAGATAATTAAGGTGTGTATTAGCAGTAAATTATGACTACCCCCATTAATGAAAGTAGTTGGGGTATTTATACTTAATTAATAACCCATGGGCCTTTCGGGTCGGATTATGGGCTTGGGTTAAGTTTATGAACCCATTATCCCAAGAGATGAAATGATCAGCAACTGAGTGACGCTCCACTAATTTATTCTGCTCGATTGGACATGGTACTAGTTATGTCCGAACTTTCGTTCGGATATATGTAAGAGGAAGTGTCAAAATAATCTGACCTTATCAACTACCATCTATCTTTTAGGTAAATTAACAAGCTTTCATTTTTTATTCTTATGAAGAGATTCAATATTTTACCCCATAACACCAATCCACCGATCTGTCTCTGAACTCGCTATAGCTTCTCTATAGCTCCTAGGTTTAAACATCTCAACATTTTATGCAACTGAATTTGCATACCTTATTGGTAGTCTAATATATTTTCTTTATCTGCTCAATGTTATGTTATAATGTTTTTGTTCCGGTTTAGGCCCATCATTATCATTACCCTTCGATGATGGTTCTTCACCTCCTGATTCCTGATCCATCTTAGAAATACCCAAATTATAAGACTTGCTAGGAACTGAATATACTTCAAACTCCATCTGTTTACTCATAATATATCCTAATTCGACCATTTCTCCTACTTTATTTCGATTGTCTAGCAAAGAAAACTTGTTAAAAGTCACGTCCCTACTGATCTGAAAACCTAGAGACTTTGGAGAGATACACCATAACGTATATCCCTTCACTCTACTAGCATATGCACGTCTTTTCCTTCGGTTTAATCTTATAATCTCTTACATGAGCATATGCAGGATACCCGGTCACCCTCAATTGTTCCTAATCAACTGACGATCGAGACCAAATCTCAAAAAAATGTTTACAATCAATAGTCATTGATGGATACCGATTCACCAAGTAACACGTTGTATTGATAGCTTTAGCCTAAAAATCACTTCCCACACTGAAATGTGAGAGCATGTTTTATGCCTTTTCACAAATCTTCTGTTCATTCTTTCTGGGACCCCATTCTATTGTGGTGTTCTAAAATAAGTTTGATAGTACACTATTCTCTCAGCTTCACAGAGTTTGTTGAACTTCCGACTGCAAAATTCTAATCCATTATTTGTCCTAAAAAATTGATTTTTCTTCATATTTACTTCTCAATCATCGTCTTCCATTTGTCAAAGATTGAATATGCCTCATCTTTCATTTTTCGAAAGTGAACCCATACCATCCTTGAATGATTATCGATCAAACTCATGTAGTATATGGCTTCATTCTTTAATGTAATTGTGTTTGAACCATAAAATCTGAGTGAATGTATTCCATTATCCATTTACTCGTTCTTTTTAGATGATTTACTGAATTTGACTCTAGTTTGTTTACCAAACACAGTGCTCACAAAATCCAAATGATCTGCTTTATACAATTTGAGCAAATCTCTCTTTCCCAAAACAGCTAATCTTTGGTCACCCATGTGACCAAGACGCCAATGCCAATTTTGATCCTTCCTACTTTGGCTATCACTCCCTGATGATGCTATTGCATCATCTTCCATAACAATACTCCCATGGAGAATGTAAAACCCATTCTGTAAACTACATTTTATACACACCATTCAACCTTTTGTCACTTTGATTACACCGTATTCTGCATGGTACTTGTAACCCCGAGAGTCTAGTATCCTAAAAGATATTAGGTTTCTCTTTAACACAGGTATCTGCCAACACATCAGGATTCTAACAACCCCATCAAACATTCTTGATTTTGACATTACATATACCACTAGCAAGAAACGAATGATTGTTCCTTAAATAGACACTTCCCAGCATTGGCTTCTAAGTATCAAACCATTGTTTGAACTGACACATGTGATATGTAGCGCCAATATCTAGTACCTAAGAGTTATGCCCATAATATGAACTCACGAATTATACATCACTTGTACCACTTGATTTTTGTAAAAATGGTTCGGAATTGGGTAGAACTGGATCCGAGTCTGATTATTTTACATGTGAAAAGACGAAATACTTGAAACGGTAGAGAGAGAAAGTAATATTAAATTTGTCTCTTTCCAAAAAAGGTGGGTTTCCCTTGTATAGTAACAGTGGTGGGGCTCTATTTCGCACTAGTGGTCCTTCAAATTAGATCTTTGTATTTATTACACTTTAGTCCTTTATATTTTCCTTATTTGTTCATTTAGGTTATATTTTCCTCACGTTATTAATCTTAAATTACAAAATTCTACCCTTGGTCGGGTCATACATTTACTTCTAGCCCAATAATGCGGCCCAGTATTTTACTGCCATATCAGTAGCCCTCCAGTCTTCACGAGTGCGGGAGTAACGACTGTTCACGTTCAGGACTGATCGTTCTGTAGTTCGGTTAACGTCTGCAATCGTATCTGAAGCGAGTCTACTCTGATTATTTTGTTGTGATTCCTCTATAATGATCAGTCTGGTCGGGTTTCGAACCAATGCCTTCTCCAGGTGCCTCCATACCAGTGAGGGTCAGGCTTTCAAAGTCATCTAATCAGATATTCTTCCACTGGACTTGGCTTTCCCTGGGCTTTGTCCATAATGGGCATTGTCCCTTAACCCAATTACCATCTGTCGCGCCATGCGTTCAGATTTATCTAGCGCCTATAGCCTCCATAATGATCCTAGCCCCCTAGCATTGCGATAGACACTCAAAAATTACACGTGTCAAATTCCTACGAGTGACACGTGTCGACTTCCAAAGGCTCTTTTTGCTTGCACTTTTCCATACCAGAGGTCATTATGATACAAGATATCATATAAATACCTATCATCAACCTATTCTCTGCTATCAAAGCAAATCCTAGAGAGAGAGAGAAACTAAACCTTGAATTGTTCTAGAGAGAGGCTCAATCTTTGTTTATGAGAAAACCTGCCCCGAGACGCAAACGAAAACCTAAAAAAGAAAAGAAACCTGTTTTTGGGCTTATAGATTCCTTGAGAATTCCAAAAAGAGCAGATGAGTATCGATCTGCGAGCTTGATATGGTATTCTCAATCAACTCTTCTTCAGAAGACCATAAACGTTCATCATAACCCTGTGCGGTCACAACTTCTGATCAAAGAGAATTTTCCAGTTTCAGACCCTGTTTCAAACCCTGCGCGCAACCCGATCCTTATATATTTTAGTGAAAATACTCTTAGGTCCACTTATGTTCCTTGTCCCTCGGCAGCCTATGGTCAGAAGATTCTCGCTCGTGATATTGTCGGGCCCTCCAACACCGACTATTTTCCTTCACGCAAACGTAAGCCTCAATTCGTTGTTATGGGAGACCCGACTGCATCTTCATCTCCCGAACTTGTGAAGCTAACTAAAAACATAGTTAGAATTCGTACCAGCAATAACATCGCAACAACTCTTAGAGAATTGCTCAATGCGACAAAAAACGTCAACGTCGGGAAGAAATGATGTCAAAAAATTGAAAGGAAATGAGTCGGGTCGTATACGTGTTGGTAGTAGGGAGAGATTTGCAGATTTGACATCGATACCTAAGGAAGTAATCGCTTCTGCCAAACACCGTACCGACAACAAAGGTCGAGGAGAGAGTATCCCTGTTGCTATTGAGCAAAACACAATTGCCACAACTGCTCCTTCTCCGAAGACAAAAAGGGTCTCTGTTGTAGATAGAAACGAATATTGTTCCAAAGACGAATATGGAAACGAATATCTTTCCACTTAGTCGTTGTTGATAATGTTTAGGCTTCCCACGATGATGTTATGAATTAGGTTAATGGTGACGCCGGTAATTTGCAGCATCTGAGGGGTAAATAAATTATGGTCGAATGAGCGACTGTAGCTAAACCTTAGGCGGTTAGAGAGCCCTTTCCGCCTACAATCGACGCAGTTATAACCGGCTATCACAATGATCTGTCTAATGATAATATTATCACTTTATTTAGTGGTAAGTACTTATATTATATCCCTAAAGAGATGTCTGAACTATCGGTTATGTGGGGTATTCCAAAAAGTGTAAACTCCGATTTCCAGTACCCGGGGAGACTCCACTGTCTGTAGGTGAGAGAGATAATCGTTTTTACTGATCTTTTCAACTGGGGTCTTAAATTTCCGTTAGTTCCCGATATCGTGAGGTAATTTGAAATTCTTGGCATCTACCCGTCCCAACTTACTCCTAACGCTTGGTATACGCTCATATCATGCATAATGGTCTCTAGATTGTTTGAGGTACCGATGTCCATGGAGAAGTATGTTGCAATGACTGGTCTTTCAAAATCGTGTAAGCTACCCTTCTTTTACTCCTCTCTGGGGAACAATATAAAGATTGTGAACGATCTACTAGAGGGTGACAAGGCCTGGAAGCATCGATTTGTTTTCATCGGTGGGGTTTGGGAGAATGATCGACCTCGCTCGCCTGACAACCCGAGACGCTTAACTTGCAAATGGGTTGATGAAAGTTCGTAACTACTGCCTGTATTTTTTTTAAATGGCTTTGTTCAATATCGAAGGAGAAAATTCAAAATCTGAAGAAAGATCACTCCAAGTCTACCAAAGTGACTTTCTAGAAATTAAAAGAATTTACTCGGAAGAACTGGGATCAGGCGTTTCATCAGTGTTTTAAAAATACAAACCTGATAAACAACAACCTTCGGTGGTGCTCGACCGAGCCTCTGACCGTTGAACAATTACAAGAACCTCCGGATTTGGTCAACCTAGTGTTAAAGAACGATGCTCTAGACGCCCATCGGCTTATCCACACGCAAAACATGGAATCCCAGTCGCTGAAGTTGACGACCATGATCCCGTGCCCGCTGAGGTGGCCGAAAATTTTGTGGTCCTAAGCGAGCAGGCAGCCAGTGATGATAGGTCCCGTAGTAGCAAAGAAAAGATAGGAGACAAAAATGAGAAGAAAAGAAAGATCAACGTGACCGAGGAGGGTATTGTCAAAAAGTCAGAAGTAGTGAAGAGGAAATGAAACCAAATGGTCAGGGGTTTGAAGATTAGTCTGGCGGTTGTGGAAAAGGAGACTATCCCAACGTTGTTTGAACCATACGAAGAGGGTGTTAAACTGGCTGCCCCTTTCACAGTAATCGAGGAAAAACTTGAAACAACTCTCGATGGCCTTGTGGTAGATGCTGACGCTGCAACTCTTGTTCTGCATTCTAAGAGTGCAGATAAAGAAGAGGTCGGCGAATTCATCCCAGAACAACTGCGTCCCAGCTCTTCTAGGGGGCAACCATTATGGTAGACACATCATCAATTGGTGCACATCTGCCAATCCTCACTTTACCGAGGAGTACGAAATCTTTCCCTTTGATTAGCTCGAACGTTCTTGCCATTTTGTTGTATAACATGGTAGCACCTTTGGTCATGAAGGAAAGAAGATCAGGGCATCTGAACCATGAATTATCAGAAGCCCAAAAATGCATAGCTGATTTAGAGAAAGAAGCCAGTCCATTGGATGTCGCTGTCGTAAATCCTGAGCAACTCACTTTCGCAAATCAAAACAGATCGCAATCATAAAGTTCGTTCCTTTGTTTCTCAGAAAATTCAAAATCATTTCCTCCGCCATATGGTGACGAAAGAAAAAGCATATATCAACGAGCTTCAAGTAAGGAGCAAAGAAGAAAATAGTTGTTTCGCTGCCTCCTTTAAAATATTATGGAACAGGAGATAACCAATGCAAAAACTGCTTATGTTTTAGATTTGCATAGCCAATATCCCCGACTGCCTTTGGGAATGATGTTTTTTTTCCGAAGGGAACCCGTAGCCGATACTCAATGAGTGCGCACAGGGTAAACCCTCAGTCCGACGCAATAGTTTATAAACTAACGTCAGAAGGTAAACCACACAAGGTGACAAGCTCAACTAAAAAAGCATAGTATAAGGACTCGAACTCATGAATTTTGTTCACAAGCATGACTTAGTCAACCAAGTCGGCTACCCCTTTGGGGGCTCTCTAGGGAGCGATGATGCGTAACACCCAGAGGAAGAACGACAGCTCATCTGATGATACGGATCCTCACGACGCAACCCCTTAATTTGCTTAAGTATGCCATAATTTTGGAATGTGTTTTTTTTTGTTTATTGCTTCCGTAGATATATTTGTAATGTCTGGCTTGTTCTTTGTATTCAATGTGTCTTTTGTTAAAACAGTCATTTCTAATCGCCTTTCGTGTAGTGATGTTTATTATCTTAAACTGATAGATTCGTAATGTTTGGGATACATTATGCGGATTAATTATAAACTAAAAGACCCTTTATAATCATGATTGATAATGTGGATCAGTTCGGAACTGGAAAACCCTTAAGGTTTGGGATAAAATATTGTCAATCAGTTAAGAATTAAAAATATTGTAGATCAGTTAAGAACTAAAAAACCTTAAGGTTCGGGATAAAATATTGTGGATTAGTTATATGAACTGAAAAACCTTTATGGTTCGGGATAAAATATTGTAGATTAGTTATGAACTGAAAAACCCTTAAGGTTCGGGATAAAATATAATTTGTTGATCAACTAGAGTTGAAATTTGTTTATCAATACCTAAGATAGTATATGCCAACTCGCTAGTTGGGAAACTTTCTAGGTTCGAATTTTGACGAAATTTAATTTAAAAAGGCTAAGGAAAAATTTAAAAAGATTGGTTGCCATGGATACCTCGTTAAAACCTTCTCGCGCCACCGAGGTATTAAAGAGTGTGCCCTTAATCAAAAGTGTTTACAAAAATTCGAACAATACAATGATAAACTGGAAATTTTAATCTATATATAACTAGAGATGTTCGATGTTCCACAGGAGTTGCAAGAGTTTGTCATGCTTGTCTTTGATTTTGTAAGTACCAGTCTTTAATTTCTCAACTACCTGATATGGTCCTTCCTAATTTGGTGCCAATTTCCCGAGAGTCTTATATTTGGTGTGTAGGAAAACCCGTCGCAAGACCATGTCACCTACCTTAAATTCTTTTCGCCGAACCTTCGAAGCGTATCGACTTATCATCAACGTCTGGTAGTGCAGCAAATTTAGATGTGCTCGACTTTGCCTTTCTTCAATTAAATCTAGGGCTAAAGACCGATCTTCAAAATTTATATCTTTCGTATAGTTTCTGACCCTATAATAAGGGAAAATCGTCTCTGCCGGTGGTACCACGTTCATGCCATAAACAAGGGCGTAAGGTGATTCATGTGTTGCCGTTTGAGGAGTTCTTTGGTATACCCATAAAACCTCTTGAAGTTAGTTCCTCTATTTTCCAGCCTTTCCCTCCAAATTATTTTTAAGGTCATCTATGATCGTCTTGTTCGTAACTTCTACCCGTCTATTAGCTTGCGGGTGAAAAAGTGTTGAGAAACACTGTCGGATACCGTGAAACGAACAAAACTTCCTTATTTCACTGCTGGCAAATTGAGGGCTGTTATCCATAGTTAGTCGCTCCGGGATCCCAAATCGGCAACAAATTTTTTGACTAGATAAACTTGATCACGTATTTAGCCTTTGTTCCCGATAACGGTTCTTCCTCGACTCACTTGGAGAAGTAATCTAGAGCAACCACTATCATCTGTCTCCCACCGGACGCCGCTGAAAGCGGTCCAACCAGATCAATCCCCCATCTGTTGAATAGGAGCCCTTTTGAAATAGACTCCAGCGAAACGGCTGGAGTGTGAATTACGTTTGCGAATCTCTGGCAGGTATCACAAGTTTTGACCATGATCTTTGCGTCGTAAGCTATCATCGGCTAATAAAACAATGCAAGTAGAACTCTCCTGATTAATGCTTTGAATTTGCAATGTGCTACTCATTCTCCACCATGAAGCTCAGATAATATCATTTGTGATTCACTGGTTCCAAGGAACCTTAAGAGAGGTCTGCTAAAAGATTTCTGATACAGAAGCTCCCCAAAAAGAAAATATCATCCGGCCTTATTTCGTACTTTCTTCGCTAAGCATTTATCCTCGGGTAACACCTGCTTAGCGAAGAAATTCTGAATGTCTCTTCTTTAATCTGAGTTGGTTAGAATAAATACTTGACAAGCAATATCAAGCGGTTTTCTAACTCTGTTATTTTTATGATTGATGGGATTTCTTGTATTATGATCCATGAGTAGTTGTTTGCATATGATATGGTGGCTAAAGAGTCAACGATTACATTTTCGGTTCTAGGAACATGTTTATAAGCCACTCTTTTGAGTGATGCCGCCAGAACTCGTAAGACGGCTAGATAATGGACTAGGTGATCTTTTTTGCCTCTGAATGTGTTGACTCATGATTTACCAACAACTGAGAGTCGTTAACCAAGCGAACGCGTTCTGCTTCACAAAATTAAGCCAACCTTAAACCGGCCAACGCTACCTCGTATTCGGATTCATTTTTTGAGGATGAGAAACCGAAATGAATCGTCTGGTGCATCGTTATCCCCTTAGGGGTAGTGATTTGAACGCCCACCCCACATTCGCTACCACTTGACCCTTTATCAGTTCGGACAAGCCACTTCTCGGATTTAGCACTATCTTGTGTTTCCGTTTCGTCGGGTTCGTTTGAATGTAACTCTACCAATAAATTCACCAAGACTTGGCCTTTTATAGCATTTCGTGGTTCGAATTTGATGTCAAAGTTCCCTAATTCCACCAACCATTTAGACATGTGTCCCGAAATGTCCGGACGTTGCAAGATATTTTTTAAAGTAAAAGATGTCAGAACCACTATTGTGTGGGCTTGGAAATAAGGGTGTATTTTTCTTATTGCGGTTACTAGAGCGAGATCAAGCTTCTTAAGTTTCAGGTACCTATTTTCAGCATCCAATAAATGTTTTCTCACGTAGTATACTGCTTTCAGATTCTGACTCGGTCCGGACTCGCGGATCAATACCACAGTAACCGCATAGTCTGTCACTGTTACATACAAGAATAAAGTTTCTCATGTCAAAGGTTTAGTCAGCAAGGTTGGTGACGATATATAATGCTTAATCCTGACGAAGGCCTCAACACATGCAGGTGTTCCTGAGAAATTTTTAGCGTTCCTTAGGACCTGGAAAAAAGGCGCACATTTGTCAGAGGATCTGGATATAAATCGATTTAGGGCTGCCAAACGTCCCGTCACGATATGCATTTCTTTTATGCTCCTCGGGGGCGTCATGCTATTTAGGGATCTCAATTGCACCAGATCAGTTTAAATTTTCTTTTTCGCTGACCAAGAACACCAAAAACTTTCCATACCGAACACCGAATGAACACTTCTCTGGATTTAGCTTGAGGTTTATCTTTCTTTAATTATCGAAGGTTTTTGCTAGATCGGTTAGACCACTTTTCACGAGCATGTCGTCAATGTAGACTTTAACATTTCTCCTGATTTGGTTCTCGAAAGCTTTGTTTACCAAACTCTGATACACCGCGCCAATGTTCTTTAGACCGAAAGGAATTACCTTATGGTAGTACAAACCCTACCTTGTTATAAAGGTTGTGTTTTTTTTATCGTTGGGGTTTAACTTGATTTGCTTGTATCTGGCGTATGCATCCATAAAAGATAATAATTTATTTCCCTACGTTGAATCTACCAATTGGTCGATTCTTGGCATCAGAAAATGGTACTTATGGCATGCCCTATTCAGGTTGGTGAAGTCCACGCACATTCTCCATTTGCCATTTTTATTTTTCACCAGCACTAGGTTCGATGTCCATTGTTGGTATTGAGACTATCTAATGTGCCCGACCCCGATCACGTTTTCTACTTCTGAAAGTATTACTTCAACTTTTTCTGGAGAGAAAGCTCTGGCTTCTGTGTAACTGGTCTGACATTCTGGCTTACCACCAAACTGTGAGTAATCAAACTGTCTGAAAAACCTGTCATATCTTCTGAACACCATGCAAACAAGTGTAACCTTTCCTTCAAAAACAAAATTAACTTTTCACGGAAATCAAACAAAATATTTGTTCCAATCTTAAAAAACTTTCCTTTGGTAAATTCATAGTTCTCACAATCCTCGTCTATAGATAACAAGTTGGGGACCTCTCGGGGTCATCTATTGGTTGTGACCCCGATGCTGACCCCGCTAATTTTTAATCCCTTGCTTGTACCATATCTTGATCATTCTTAACTGCTAGATCGGCTCTGTACCATTCCCTTGCCACCTTCTGACTGTTTCGTACTACCCTCACATTATTCTCGACCACGTACTTCAAGCACTGGTGGATCGTGGATGTTACTGCATGCTTTCTTGATAGCCAAGACCAGCCAAAAATTACATTATGAGAAGCTGATGCATCGACAACCACAAACAAGACCATCACTTCTTTCTTGAAAGGGCCTCGTCCCAACTGAACCAAACCTTCGAACTCGCAAACTACTAGCGCAGTTGACCCCGTGAATCTGACGATAGATCTGTCCAACCTGGAAATAACTGGTGGTTTTTTAACTGAGCATAAGTGGTCTAGAAAATTATGTTGGTAGAATTCCTAGTGTCGAAAAGAATTCACCGCCCTTCCTCTCCCGCGATTGCGGCTCCAATAATGACCATATTCTTATGAGGGCCCACAATGTTCCACATGTCCTTGTTATCAAGACACAGTAGATGAGAAGGGAGTCCATGCAGATGAGGTGATGTTCTGGCTTCTAACTGAGTAGCTAAGTTCATAATGTGTCGTTTTCGAGAAGAATTGGTGATTCCTGCCATTGAATCACCCCCGAAGATCGTTAAAGACTAAAAAAACTGACATAAATCGCTAATATTTTTCCTTCCTTCCGGCACTTCTTCCTCTATTACTCGGATGATGTTCCGATCAATATCAGGATCTAAATACTCCATAGATACACTAAACATGCCACTCACCTCAATAATAGAATTGTCTCAGGTTTTGGTACCGCAACGATTTCCTTGGAAGCCGTATTTTGCTGCACTTGCTTTTTAATGTAATTAGTCAACTGTCAATTCTCTATCAACATCGGTATCTCATTTTTCAAGGCGATGCAATCCTTGGTGTCATGTCCCACATCTTCGTGATATCTGCAATACCGATTATTCCGATTTTCCCGATGAATCTGGATCAGGAAATGCTTTCGAAAGTGTACGCTCTTTTTTGCCTTGTAAAAAATGGTAGACACACTCTACGTGAGATCAGTAAAGTGAGTAGGTCGGATCCATTTATTAGAGATTGGTCCGGTGACTATTTGATTGGCTTTCTTGGCGCGCTGCGGCTGAGGCACCAAACCCTTATCCGAACCGAATGCTGCCACGGGTGGCAGAGCACTTATTGGGTGTGGCCGCGAGATCGAGTTGTACTTTAACAGCTGCTTGCGCGCTTTGTTGTACCTGTGTAGCCAACTACGAAGCCTCTATCTCCTCAATCAAGATATACTTCTCTACCTGGGCTAGAAGCGCGAAAAAGTAAACGCTTGTTTTTTAGTTATCGCTTGCTTCATAGGTCCTGAATGCAATCCCAACTTGTAGCTTGTCAAAGCTACACTTTCATCACAATGATCGAGGTCGATCTTTGGGTCCACGTACCGTCTAGTGTAATCTCTCAAAGTTTCACCGACCTTTTGGCGACAGTTCACTATAGTGTCGACGTTAGCCCATAAATTTTTACTTCTGACAAACTATTGTCGAAACATGATCCAGAACATGTTAAATTTTTTATACAACCTTGCAGTAATCGATTATACCACTTCAAAGACAGATCTTTGAAAGTCATTAAAAATTCCCGACAAAGAAACTTATCGTCACTGTCAAAGCTCAGCATAAATTTCTTGATTTGTCATCAACTTTCTCCTTCTCACTCGATTTTACTAGTAGAAACTTATAATTCAGAGAAAAAAAACCCCACCTCTGCCTGACCTGTATAATACAAGAAAAACCGTGACCTCACCCTTAATTTTCCCTCATCATCCTCCTTAAAACGTAGAACAGTGCCGCATATTGAAGCTCTACCCTCCTTCGAACTTCTTGCGAATCAAATCCCAACCTACAAGTCGCCTATCAAGTTAGGCCTGCAAATAAATCAAGGCAACGAATATCGTTTTATTGCCTTATGAAATGTAGTCTATAAAATCATTTCTAAAATTGTGGCCAACATAATTAAAGATTATTTCCCCTACTTGATCGATAAATCATAAGTGGTTTTCATAGTGGGAAAGAATATCTCTAATAATAATCTTATCTCCCAAGAATTACTTAAAGGGTACTATCTCAACTCCAAAGGAAAACTTGAGGAAAGCTTTTTACAATGTTAGATGACATCTTATCCTTGACATTCTTGTTTCCATGAACTTCTTTGATCAAATCATCACCTAGATTATCCAATGTATTGCTATCTTCTCCAATAGTATAAATGTTAATGTCGACCCAACTAATTTATGTCAGGGTAGGAAAGGACTTAGACAAGGGGATCCTCTCTCGCCTTTCATTTTTTGTCATGGTCATGCATGTTCTCTCTGACATCTTCAAGGAGAAAAACATCAACCATAATTTCAATTTCCATTGGAAATGTCATAAGTTGAAAATTGTTAATCTCTACTTTGCAAATGACCTTATGATCTTCTTTCATGATGACATCAAATTATTTCTTCTCAATAAAGACGGTCTTAACGAATTCTTCCTTCTCTACGGGCTGCAAATTAGCCCAGATAAGAGATAGATCTTCCTTTGTGGCATCAACCCCACCCTCAAGACTGGACTCATCAATCTTTATGGGTTTAAGGTTGGTTCTCTCCCAGGGAAATACTTAGGTGTTCCTTTTATCACTAGTCGTATTTCTCACTCTAGCTGTCGGCCCCTTCTCCATACAATTATGGTCAACATTGGCTCTTAGACTTCTAAATACCTCTTTTATGCAGGTTGTCTTCAGCTTATTAAATTTGTCCTATTTACTGGATAACTATATTTATCCTCTATTTTCATCATCACTTCTAGAGTTCTTATAGAAATCTCTCAAACCCTTCATCAATATCTCTAGTTTGGTCATGATTTGAAACTTTATGGTGCCAAAGTGGCATGTTATTCAGTTATTATACCCTTTCTTAAGGGTGGCTTTAGGATTTTAGACTTAAAAGTCTGGAATCATGCCTTCCGCCCTCAAACACCTTTGGTCTATAATTAAAAAAACCTCTAAATCTATCTGGAGCGATTTGATTAAATTAGAAACAACAAATTCTGGGAAATTCCCCCTGGATCCACCCCCTCTTGGACTTGGAGGAAAATTTTATCCCTTAAGCCTCTTGTAAGCAATATTTTTAGGATAACTATTAGCAACACCAAGAATACCTCATTCTGGTTTGATCCCTGACTTCTCTCTACTTTCCTTGCATCTTACTATGGTCATTCCATCATCTCTGATTCAAGGTTAGGTAAGCACACTACTGTCTATGATTTTATCTCCGATGGACAATAAATTTGGCCTCTCAACAGAAGATTTGTCACTATTTGGATTAGAAACAACCTTTTGGAGATTTGTAACGTTATTATATTCCTTCAACCGCCAAGCATCCACTTGGATGATACTCCTCTCTGGACAAAGAATAAATGAGCTCTCACTTTCACGATCAAAGACACTTGCACTGCCATTCGAAGTCTCATCTCCTGTGTTGGATGGGCGAGTTTAATTTAGAGTAAATTCAATATTCCATGTCATGCTTTGATTCTCTGGCTTGCTATTCATGGAAAAATTACTACTTGTAACAAGCTTTTGTCTTGGACGATTAATACTTCCCCAATTTGCATCATCTGCAACTACGCATGTGAAAGTATTAATCATATTCTCTATAATTGTAGCTTTTCGCTGAGCTTATGAGAGAAAAATCGTACTAAGATTGGTATTCCCTACCAAAATTACTCCAACTGGAACTCTTGGCTTATTGAAGCCTCCAAGTGGACTCCCTCAAATATTCGTCCAAGTACTTCAAAAAAAGGAATTTTTTAGTTTTTCTTTTCTTTTACCCTTTTATTTTTTTTATAAAAACAAAAAAAAACATAACTTATTTTAATTTTAGGTGAAGTTAGCTCTTGGAATATTAACACACAAATTCGACAAACAAACTTTCTATTTATATACTAAATTTAAGTTTTTTAACAAAATCTTTAAAACAATTATCGAAAAACATATTTTCCTAACAAAAACCATCTACCTTAGACCTTAACAAAAAAACCAAACAAATGGAGAGGTCGAAGTTTATTGATGAATTTGGAACTACAAATGATGTAATCTAATATTTTTATTTAAGTTAGAACTAGATTTAAGTTGAAACGATTGATGGAGTTTCTCGGGCTGGAATGTTTTTTGGTGCACAACACCAGCAATGTAGACCTTTGTTGTCGCCAATGTAGGTCTAGAAACTGGAACTGACTTCAGTTTGAGTTTAAAATTCTCTATAATGTCTATATTCACGGTCGATGTACACGTCACCTTCAGCTCAAACAACACCGACTATTTGAGGCGAGTATGCTGGCGTTGTGGGCAGATTATGCTAGCAGTGACTTTATTTTAAGCTTAATATTATATATAATGTATGAATTTGATGTCCTTCCACACTCCACTGTCACCGCAAACAACACTGAATATTTGAGGCAAGTATGCTGAAGGTGTCGGTAGATAGTGCTGACGGCATGGTATTCCAACAACTATTAGCTTTTTGTAAGTTATGTCTATTTTCATCGACTATTTCTTTAATGTTACACAAAGGTTTAATAGTTTTATAAATTTTATCGAACTCGAACTCATCACTTGGGTGCATCCTGACATACCCCGGGATGCGTGTTAGTCTTATCCAATAGGTGTCCTAAGTAGATTGGTTAAGACGATTACGCTATCCATAATTTACACGTCAAATTTTGGTATGCCTATTTAATTATGCTACCTACATTTTTCCAGCATAATGATTTTCATAAGATAATAAAATTCTTTATTTCTAAAATAACAAACATAACTATGTTAATCGAATAAATAAAAATAAATTCCTTCCAAAAGAAGTTAAAAACAAGACATCATTTGAAATTAGAATGCCTCCACGTGGTAAAGCCAACTCAAAACTAAATATGGACTCCATGACGCATGCAAACCCCTCAGCAGTATAAATGGTAACATCTCCATCATTGAGATTTTGGCTTCAGTATATACACTTCAAAGAAACACAAATATGAGTTGGGATTCTTGTATTAATCCACCAGGTGTCCTTTGACACTAATGCTAATCTAACTTCTGAAATGTAATTGAGTTTATCTTTCTTATCCATCTAAGCTTTCCAATCGCAGTTCTTCTTAATAATCTAGAATCTTGTAATGACAACATGTTCCAAAAACTATAAAATATAGGTTATCCAGCTATAACTGAAACCTTACCACACTTTAATTTGCCTTCACCTTTACCGGTTCTTATTATGCTAGTTTTTTTTTACCATGAACATGTTTTTATTCCTTATCTACAACATTCTCGATTAGAGCGTTAATGTCTCATTTTACATCTTGAAAGTCATAAGTTATTTTAAAAATACTGAATCGTTTAGAAGCAACATAAACATGTAATCCAGTAAAAAAAATTCTAGAAGCTTGACATTGAGTCTCTCCGGCTTCCTATGAATATTGGTCATTTTT
Organism: Limnanthes douglasii subsp. nivea; assembly: GCA_036936605.1. Classification (NCBI taxonomy): domain Eukaryota; kingdom Viridiplantae; phylum Streptophyta; class Magnoliopsida; order Brassicales; family Limnanthaceae; genus Limnanthes; species Limnanthes douglasii. The sequence goes on along the minus strand of JAUPFV010000001.1, from coordinate 213,280,452 downwards.
GTGATATGATATTTTACCCTTTAATACCTTTTGTACTTTATTGTTGATAGTTTCCTATCCGACTCTTGATTTTGATATGGGGTACTTCACAAAGTTATTTCTTATATAGAAAAGTACATCATTTACACACTCTATCTCGGTGGATTGAGAACTTAAATATACATGCGAGACTTCGTTATGTAGGACTTATTGAATCAGGAGGTTTGAGAGTTCCCACCTCTGCAAATACATCCTCTCACCATGAGTGCTTTGGTCTGTAAGAGGAGCATACTTCTCCTCTATAGTCTATTGTTCAATATTGTTTGAGTGGGAACATGATTTTACACTTCCACTCCTTGAAGTTACCCCCGCTCTCCCCCTTTCGAAAGAAGGATAAGTAAGATGGTGTTTTCTTTATCGTGTGTCAATAGTTGAAAAAATAGATAAGAAAGAAAACACTGCATTAATGAAACAATGTTAATCAAATCAAAATACATATTGAGATATAAACTAAATGTTATCAAGTTCTTTCTTTTAATACGCATTTATTTGAACTAAATCATCATAATCCTTAACGGAAACCTTTGTGCCAACATGTTATACATTACTTATTGGAAAAAAAACTCTTTAAGAGCAAAAATGTTGGTTCAAAAACTACATTTTTAAACATAACGCCTTCCTTTATGCTGATCATGACTATTTTATGGCATAATTAACCAAAACTATTCAATATTGAAGTCCAATTGTGTCATTGAAAATGAGCTTTCAAATTTATTTCTTGCATGATTCACTAGTAAAGTTTACTTTGGAGATGTATCTAGATTTTCATACATTTCCAGAGAATGAACTTTGTTGTGTTCAAATTAGAAATCATGGTTGAACATTAACCTTCTAAAATGAATAGATATATTAGTGTTATATCTCATTGAAATTTGAACATCTCAAACCATCTTCATGAGTTGAATTATTCCTTCAATAGCTTAGATATCTTAAAGTATATTAATGTTTGGTTAACTCCAAACCTGAAAAATGAAAACAAACAATCCATGTGCATGCAAGACATCACCTCATACATCATAGAGTCAAAGTGCTTAACGATAATGGGTAATCACTTCTCGTCCTGAAGGACATACATTCACAAGAGTAAATGCTTATTTAATGCGCACATAATAGGGCTACATTTATGTACATCCTCTAAACACTTAACATAAAACATATTAAACCAACCCTATCACATGAAAAATTAAATAAAAACAATTTACTAAATTGGTATATTTAAACTTTAAAAGTTTTTTTGCATGTCCGAAGAGGGTTTGAGACAACTAATACACATATAGTAAAATATTAAAAAAAAATTAAAGATAAGGCCACAACTTCTGGGCCAATTTTGTTACAATACCACATCAGGCTTTGAACAGTACATCGTCCCTCGACTATCGCGTTTGGTGGCAGATAGTCCCTTGACTTTCAAATGTCCGTTGACAGTTCCTGGACTATCACGTTTGGATAAAGTTAGTCCACCCGATCCTTTGATCCATGAGAGGCTGCCACCTGTCACCATAGTCCCCAGTTTTTTGTATCACCACTAGTCCTTTGAGTTTAGTTATCCATAATATTCTACATTTTGGGTTTGACCTAAACTCAAAGGACTAGTGGTGATATAAAAATCTGGGGACTATGGTGACAGGTGGCAGCCTCTCATGGATCAAAGGATCTGGTGGACTAACTTTATCCAAACGTGATAGTCCAGGGACTGTCAACGGACATTTGAAAGTCAATGGACTATCTGCCACCAAACGCGATAGTCGAGGGACGATGTACTGTTCAATCCCTACCACATCATGTCGCAACATGAGGGCCACAGTATGGATGCTGCATGGTTGCTACAGCAACACTGCAACCTATAATTGTACTGTAACAATGTCACCTCTATTTGTGCTTCGTCTACTCACATGTGTGAAGTGATGCCTCAAATTTTAGTTGTTGTTGAAGTTGAATTATTTCCTACCACAACAAACCAGTTTTCATAGCAACTCCTTGATTTTAAAAATCAAAAAACAAAACCTTATTTTTCTTTACCGAATTAGGAATGTTTTTTAATAACTCCCAAAAAAATAATCAAGGTTAAAATTAATTTAATATGCATCATGATACAATACAAACATAGATAAAAGAAATTTAATTCCCCAATTTAAACTTAAAGCATCCTAGAACGATGCTCAAAATGTTTTTAATCAATAGGGAGGCTCGTATTAAACTGTTCTATCTCAAGTAAGAATTCATTTATATAAAGATCCACACCAGTGAGGTCCCTACCAACAATGTTATGATTTTTGAAACCTTAGAAGTTTGAATTTTACTGGTTATTCGTATCCAAATGATCCCAGGAGAATTTGGTTTGGTCATGCAGTATATACCAAACAAAAATACATTTTTAATATATTAAATTCACGGCTTATGTTAAAGGTTATTTAGTAGGATTTTATTTCAAAGTTTAATCCATATAAAATAGACAACTGTGATGGTTCAAAAGACCCGACACACCATATTGAATAATTTAAAAATTGGATGTTACTTTATGATAGGACGATCCTTTGCTTTTGCATGTTTATTCAATGACTTAAAAAAATGTAATGTCCAAGTTTAGTCAATTATTGAAAGGACTATTTTATACTTTTAATGAGTTTTGGTAGCGTTTTAGGAATCAATTCATCAATGATAAGATAAAAGGGATATAGACTATATAAAATGTATAGTAAGAGAAAAGTGAAATCATATTTGATTAAACATGTTGCTTTATGGACACGAACGATTCGGAGGGTCACAATGCTGAATGGACGTCGTCTAGCATTTAGACAAAACTTGATACAATTTCATTTATCAAGAAAAGCTAATGAGGAATAAACATTTTGTTTTTAGCGATCGCATCCTACTGTATCTGTCCATTATAATCTGCTATTGACAAAAAGGGATCATAAATACCGTTGGAGTTAAAATCGCATAACTTAGAATTATAGGACCAAATACATATCAATTTTGAGCTATGATAATATGTCATACACAGAGTTTTAGACATAATATGACTAAGCTTTATGATAAGGCTAAGGAATTTGTCCATTTCTTCAAACCACTCCATATACTTAAAAGGAGGAATACACCAATAAAGTTTTAATTTACCATACAAGTATCATAGCGAGTATATTTAGGTATAATCGGGCTTTAAAGAAGTGGTTCAATTTGTTAACCCATCTATAATATGTTTGTTAATTATGCATGCATTATGTACTTTCATCATATTTTATTTACTTGTTTTTCATTTAAAGTTTTGTATTATTCAATTATTTGGGCAGTACACACTTTCATAAACCAGTGGCACATACACGCTTTTATGAGGTACAATTATACATCCCATTAATATAAATTTTGTTATTTTATTCTTTTGCAGATATAATAAATGATATATGATATATAGAGCACCAAATTCATAGTTATAATGAAAAATTAATCATTTATAGTTTAAACCATAACAAGGAGCACATCAAATGTTGGCAGACCGACTTCTTATAATTTAAAAAATTGACATGATATTTTTTACAAATTAAGTTTTGGGGCACCAACCCATTTTTGTGAAAATTATTACATAACTACTTTAACAATAAGCCAGGTGTAATAACTTAAAAGAAAAGGTTAAGAAGATCTATTAAAGCCTGAGTCGGTCTGTGAGATTCTATCATCATATATGTCGATTCGTTTGTTCCTGTAAACCCAACCCATGATAGATGGGCTATAATATCTTGTATAAAAATGATATTAATACAACCGCATAAAAATATAATATAAAATGGATGTAAACTATATTTGTATACTAAAAACAATTCCTTCGAACGTTTGCGGACTTCAATAAAAATGTAAAACAAGCACAACAAAATACTTACCTCCATGCATGAGAACTTTGAAAATATACAAGAAAAATAATTAGACTGGACAAGGGGTTGGGTTTTAAGACAACATCGTACCGAAGATTGGCATTATTAGAAAGGTCGATCAACGACTAAATGTCACTACAATCAAGAGACTTGTCACTCAAATTAGTACCATCATGAGCATAGGGAACTGCTGAACCTTGTTAGAAATTTTATCCTCTAGAACCCAATCTCATAACGCCCCCAGGTGCACGGTATCCTCCAAAGTATGGTAAAAGGTGAGGACCATGTGGGTTTGTATTGCATTGGCATACTTTTCTACCGACTTAATGACATATATATTTTGTTTTCTCATGGTCAGCATGTGTTTACTCATATTCTCTCTCCTTATTTAGGATGATGTCTCACTTGGCCTCCAGTAAAACAATCATATTTTACAATTTTTTATTTTAGTCTTGAGATTTCTGAGTGCCTATAGTGTTATGAGGTGCAAGCTCTGCACGATATCTCTATATTTGTTTTTTCGTGGGAGCTTCTTTTTCTATCCATATTATCGTTGCCTCGAATTTATCATCGGTTCGCTTTAGGCCATCCTCTATTTTCGCGTATCCAGTACAAGACTATGCTCCGTAAGTAGTAGAGGAGCAACATTTGGTAGGTCGATAGTGATATGGGTTATATTTATATGGAGCATGAACTTAATTATATACTAATTTTGACACGTAATATGTGTAAGAGCTAGTATCATAAAGGAGCTTGGATAAGCACCTTTGTATGTATTGTGATCGATTTTTTGGTTTATAAAGGTTTCGAGAATGACCTTGGGCTGCAAGCACTTATAACCGTCATTTAACGTATAAATGAATAGTCACCTATTTATGGAATAAATGTAATTTAGTTTAACAATTACAAATGTAACATAAGATATAAATAAAACTCCACACAAAGAACTCGTGATGCTTGCATGATTGTGGAATTTGATAATATTATTGCTTTAAGTACATTTTTGTCTACACTATTCATCTTCTCTATTTAACTCCATAACTTCGATACTATCATTTTTAAATAGAAACTAGCCTAAAACACTAGGCTAACAATATTTAACTAAGCGACCTACTTTGTAGCCCAAATAATACTTAACCAAGTGAAAATATTGGAAATTGTGTATCATCTCAAATGCGTTGTATATTGTCTACGTAAAATCAAGCGACTAAGGTTTTTTACAAAAATAAAGCTATAAATGGTAGACGTAACAACTATTTTTTACCTTAGTCCCTAGTTTGACCTGCCAAACAAAGGATCCTATGAGTGCTCGACCACCCGCCATTGGCTAACCAGAGCAGAGGGAGAAAAACCGAGCAACAAGACCCTGATTGTTTACAAGACAGACGGATGGAAAGACCTGGGTTAAACCGCCTTAGGACGAAAGAGTGGCTTGGCTATATGAGGACTTATTATATTTTAGATACCCAATTGACTCGCAGTCGGAAATTAGGTCGATTATAGGGTACGATCATTTGAGGTGAGTTTATTTTCTAACAATTGTTTCAAGATGCTCGGTGGACTCGAACGGCCATGTTTGAATATTTTTCTAATTTTCTTGGGAAAGCTATAACAATATTTAGCTTGAGCCTTTTTTCTTTTACTTTTAGTTTACACAGACAATTGAAGGTGAGACTTACTTAGGCGGTACCAGTTGCGCCGGTCAGAGGTACCTCTTCATCTTTTTTGATCTCCCAATTACCTTTTACAAATACAAACAAATGTGATCAACCCTTATCAGTGTCAGAAAGGTCGTCCACAATTTTAAAGAAAGAAAATACTCGGTAAAAAATAACTCTGTAAAAAAAGCCAAACTATCAAGTCAAGCCTGGCATTCATAACTATTAGAAAACGCCAATCGTTAGGGGAAAGTTGGCACAGACATATGCTCGTTTTTTGTAACTAATCCATAATTTGAAGATGGAGAGGAAAATATAAATTGTAGTCAAATGTGATTGTAAAGCATGCATTATCATTGGATTGAATATCAACATGTATTTTCGGACGCTTCGGAAGTTGAATGATGATGTTATAAGGGATGCCCTACTGAGTGCACAACTGAGCCAATTGCTTGGGCATATAATGGGTGTATCGTCATCGAACTATATTATCTAACATATCTCTTAAATCCATCTGAATTTAAGGTAGGTCAGCATGATTTTGAGAAACCACTGGCCAAGCATCAATTCAAGAAGCGGAAACTAGAACATCGTTTCGAGGAGCGGTGATCATTGTCACCACTATTGGTATGTATTGCCACAACTTTTTGTTTTTTCTGAAGCAATAGCTCTTTATATATAGAGAGAAATGTGTGTATTGTTTTTAATTAGAAAAAATGTTAATTTTTATTAACAAGTCTCGCATATGTGTGCCGCAATTCGAAGAGTCGGGGCACATACCTTCAGTGTTTTAGCATCCAGCTAATTATACAGGTTAATGTCACGTTCCAATGATTATTGACACATCATGCCTACCCAAATCCTTGTCTACCACATCAATCAATGGGTTTGACACCGTTGTTTTTGACGGACTGATTGATTTATCCACGACTACCTAACCACCCTCTTTGTAGGTAGCATGCAAGTCCAATGACCAACTTAAATTGTAATATCATATCATACCCTCAAACATCTGTCCCCGTCCAAGCATGAGTTGAGTCCAGCCAACCAAAGAAAATAGTCATATATCGATAAACTCACCAGTACTAGGGGGCTACCGATTTCTTAATTAAGGATTCTGTCGTATGTACTGCTAGACAATTAGTGAGAAAATACGATGTATGGCTGTTGCATGCATTACTATTTTACTACCATTGCACTTGGAAGGCTTCCCAACACTCAATGATTGGTTGTTGACCCCGACGGTCGCACAGTCGAGTTACAAGATTAAAAAGCGGGCATGCCGCCTAACATAAAAAGTGTTTAAGCATTCGTTTAGATCTTCCCCAATGTTCAGAGTATCTCTTGCGTGAGTTTTAGATGGTATGACCCAAATGGTCTTCAGATGAGATGCAAACCCATGTTATTTGCTTATGTCACTTTACCTCGTCATTCTCGACATGACTAGATGTTATTAATAACGGATATAGTAGTATGGGTTAGAATATTTGACTCGTATAAATATTTAACATAACAACTTATGGTGTATTGGCAGGTCGACAATTTTGCAACGATGCTTTTACACAAATTGGTTTTATCACATCATGAGGCACATCTCAATCATTATAAATAAATAAATATATGATCAAATCTCAATTTTGAGAGTCAATTATTATGTTCCACAGTTAGAAATCTTTTATCTTTTCTAATACTTATGAGCACAAAATTTTAATTCAACGTTCAAATATATTAAATCTAATTTTACTATACCAATATTGTAAATGTATAATATTGACCACATCTACTTTAAGCATGTCAGTGGAAATTAATATTATTATTATAAGTGGAGATTTCTTCTATAGTTAATATAGTTTTTTTGAACTGTTATATTTAAAAATAAAATCTATACCGTAATTTTTTTTATTGTTATACTTACGGTATACACCAAATATTGGCATTAAAATCCTAAGAGAATAATAAGATAAATAATTGGGACCAAGACTAGGCCAAGGAGCACCGATATACAAAATTCAAATAAAAACGATAAGCATTATAAAAATAGTCCAAAAAACCCCATGTAATTGATACAACAGTTACGATAATTATTAATATGCGAGTATATTTAACATGTCTAACTATCAATAGTAGAATCCACAAACATAAGGGAAAAGTGATTGTAAAACAATAATAATAAGTTAGAATTCATATAGAGAATACACTAACTAGACAAATTCGGTATAAAATAATTTGAATCGGAGGTCTGAAAGAATATGGTGTGATATTGGGCAGGCAAGGACATGAGGAGAACCAAATATTCTTGAATTCTGCTACTCCCAAATGTGGTATATTACCATGACAAAGCAAGAACACTAAAGATGAGGCTTACGAGATGAAGGTCATTTTGACACTTCTTTAATCCAGAAAGGTCAGTTAGATTCGATTAATGTGAACCTGGGTTTGGAACTAGATGTGATCCATATATGTTAGAATATTCAGTGTATTAAGTTTCCTTGTATAGGCCTCTAAGTTGTCTATATATTGAGAGCCTTACTATTGAGTTAACATCTCTAATGCATCAATAAAACAAAAAGGAACATTTTCTAATAAACACAAAACCCTAGCCGCTTCCTGCGGCTACATCTCTCTTTGTTTTTTAACATAGTATCAGAGCACATTTGATTCTGGGAATTCTGAACATCCTCAACAAAGATGGCTGACAATGAAGTCGTGATCATTCAAATCCCTGATGAATTAACAATGCAGATTACTGCCATTCTTAGAATTGGTCTCGCAACACAACAACAAACAACTAACCCCGAGAATTTATCCCTAGGGATTAAACTCGGTGGTGACAATTATGCCCTATTGGCAAACCTGATGAAGAAAGAAATTGGGGGAAGGGGGGAGGTTCTCACATTACAGGGGAGCCGACACCTCCATCCAAAACTGACAAAACATATACAAGGTGGGAACAAGATGATCAATGTGTTTTCACATGGATTATCCAGAATCTTGAATCCAACTTGGTGAATAAAGTCTCGCAATATCCCACTACAAAAGCCCTCTGGGATGGGTTAGCCACCACATACGGTTCTGGCACATGTTCGTTACAGGTGTTTGACCTTCATAAGAGGGCTAACTCATTAAGGCAAGGGTCTGATACACTAGAAGACTTGTGGAACAAACTACAGAACATCTGGATATCTATAGATTGGCGAGATCTGAACCCTATAAAAGACCCAGAAGACATTCAGATCTACAATAAGAAGACTCAAGAACAAACACTCTATCAATTGCTAATGGCGATTAATAACAAGGTGGAACCAGTCAAGAGAGATATCCTGAAAAAGGATCCTCTTCCTTCCGTGGAAACATCATATGCTACAATACGAAGGGAAGTGGCCAGACTTAATATACTAAAATCAATTTCTTATGATAGTAACTCGATTGAAATTGGAATGGGTTTGGCTGCTAAAGATTCTGCACAAAGGTTTAAATTCTGATCCAAAGAGAAAGAAGATAAATCCAAGTTGTATTGCACTCATTATGGGATGAAGAAACACACTAAAGAGACATGTTTCCAGCTGGTTGGCTATCCAGAATGGTGGGAGGACGGTCATAATGAGAAAAATAACCAGCATTTCAGATCTAATATCAAACGGGCTTCATCTACAAATGGCGGAAAAAATGGAAATTAAAAACTGCCTCTACATTCCTTCAATATCCTTAAAGTTATTATCTGTTAGTCAAGTGACAAAACAACTCAACTGTATGGCTCTTATGTATCCATTTTTTGCATTTTACAGGACATTCGTACGAAGGAGATCATTGGGCGTGGTACTGAACAAGAAGGTCTCTATTATGTTGATGAGCTAGTTCATAAAGGATATGTCATGCTTGCTCACGGAACAACCGAAAGGCAACTTTGGTTATGGCACCGACGACTTGGTCATCTTTCTTTTAGCTATCTTAAGAGTTTGTTTCCTAGTCTTTTTTTTAAATAATTCCATTCATGAGAAATGTGAAACCTGTATTCTTGCAAAAAATTGTAGGGTCTCGTTTAATCAAAGTAATACTAGAGTTGATTATGCTTTTTCGCTAATCTATTCTGATGTTTGGGGTCCAGCACCAAATTCCACTAACAATCAAATCAGATATTTTGTTTTATTTGTGGATGATTTCTCAAGAATGACTTGGATATACTTCATGAAACATAAATCGGAAGTACCAGAAATATTTGTTTATTTTTACAAAATGATTTTGACTCAATTTGAAAAACAAATACAGATTCTTCGTTCTGATAATGGAATAGAGTTTGTCAACCAAACAATGCATAATTTTTTCAAAATAAATGGTCTTATCCATCAAACCACTTGTCCAAACACACCTCAACAAAACGATACTTCAAAACGAAAAAATCGTGTTTTCCTTGAAAAAATTCGTGCTATTATGATTGAATCTAGAGTTCCTCATTATCTTTGGCCAGAAGATCTTGCTACAGCAACGTATCTTACAAATCGTCTACCAACCCGATGTCTAGGAAATAAAACTCCATTACAAGTGTTTGCAACCCAAGTTACAATTTCATCTGTTATGACCTTCCTACCTCGTGTCTTTGGTTGTTCGGTGTTTGTTCATATCCCTAAAACTAGTTGAAACAAACTTAATTTGTGTGCTGAAAAGTGTGTATTCGTTGGGTATGGTGTCCATCAAATGGGCTATCGGTGTTACAATCCGGTTACTCGTCGAATCCATGCCACCATGGACTGTGACTTCTTAGAATCCGATTATTGTTTTGACCACCAATCTCGTGCTCAGGGGGAGAAAGTAAGTGAATCACTCGACTGGTTGCTATATGAAAGTTACTTTGAGGATGTGCCGACAGAGTCGGTAGATGGCGCCACCGAACACGCCTCTTCCAACATAAAGGAGACTGAAGAGGCAGTTTTTACCACCAATGATTCTCCCAAAGACAATGTCCAACAAGAAATAAATGCCATGGATACTACCAGCGAATCAGCCGAAGAAAATGTCCATCAAGAGGTAAACAATTTACAATGTCATAATTCACAAAATGCTACTAACCATGACATTTCAAGAATTTCATTTGTTGAAACTCAAACTCTGGTTCTTCCCCCCAAGAAAAAATAGAGGAGTTCCTCCTGACCGGTATTCACCAGAACACGTTCCTCATGCTTCTACATATCCGATAAAAACGGATATGAAAGGAATGACGAAGATTGCAAAGGAGTTTTCAGCTACTATTCTCTCTGAACAAATCCCTAAAACAGCTCAAGAAGCTAAGAAGATGACTGAATGGCATGAGGCAATGTATACCGAAATGGAAGCTCTAAAAATGAATGGTACATGGGAGACCACAAGGGAAGAAAGCAGTCGGGTGTAGATGGGTGTTTAATATAAAATATAAATCTGATGGCACTATTGAGCGACACAAGGCAAGATTGGTTGCCAAACGATATACATAAACATACGGTATAGACTACTCTGAAACGTTCTCTCCGGTTGCAAATATTGACACTATCAGAGTTTTACTTTCAATAACCGCGAATAAAGATTGGCCTCTTCATCAATTTGATGTAAAGAATGCTTTATTACATGGAGAATTGGAATAAGAGGTATATATGGAACCCCCACCAGGGTTCTCTGATGGTTTTCAAGAAAATAAGGTATGTAAACTGAAAAAGGCATTATATAGCCTCAAATAGTCTCCTCGTGCTTAGTTTGGGAGATTTACAAGGGCAATGAAACAGTATAGCTACAAACAGAGTAATGGGGATCATACCTTGTTTTACAAAAAGAGAGAAGAATTAGTCATTTATCTTATAATATATGTCGACGATATGATTATAACGAAGAATGATGAAGAAGAAATTAGCTCTCTTAGGAAAAACCTCTTCGAGGAGTTCGAAATTAAAGACCTTGGGGATTGAAGTATTTCCTAGGAATCGAGGTTCCTAGGTCAAGAGGAAGGATTTATATCTCCCAACGGAAATATATATTGGATTTATTAGCTGAAGTTTGCATGGTGGATTGCAAACCAAATGACATTCATATGGCTGTGAATCATAAACTAAAGATAATTGAAGGGGCCAGACCAGCGAGTAAAGAAAGGTACCAAAGGTTGGTGGGAAAATTGATTTACCTGGCTCACACTCGACCCGACATTGCATACGCGGTGGGAGTAGTTAGCCAGTTCATGCATCATCCTCAGGAATACCATATGGAGGCAGCAATGAAGATTATTCGATATCTCAAAGGCACACCAGGAAGAGGCATAATTTTTAAGAAAAATGGACACATTGATGTTGAAGTATTCACATATGCTGATTGGGGAGGGAATCCTAACGAGAAGCGAACAACTGCTGGCTACTTTACTCTTCTTGGAGGTAACTTGGTGACTTGGAGGAGTAAGAAACAGAGAGTAGTATCACTGTCAAATGTTGAATCAGAATTTAGAGGAATCGTTAAGGGGATTACCGAGATACTTTGGTTAAAGAAGATAATGAAAGAAATCGGATCCCCTCTGAAGTGTCCAACTCAGTTAATGTGCGACAATAAAGCTGCAATTAAGATTTCAGAGAACCCGGTACATCACGATTGAACAAAACACGTTGAAATAGATAGGCACTTCATAAAATAAAATATTGAAGATGGGATAGTCGAACTTCCGTTTGTTAGATCTGAAGACGAACTGGCAGACATTCTGACAAAAGCGGTTGCTCCAAGAAAATTCGAATCAGTTTTATCCAAGTTGGGTATTGGTGATCCCACTACACAACTTGGGGGAGTTTTAGAATATTCATTGTATTAAGTTTCCTTGTATAGGCCTCTAAGTTCTCTATATATTGAGAGTCTTATTATTGAGTTAACATCTCTAATGCATCAATAAAACAAAAAAGAACATTTTCTAATAAACACAAAACCCTAGCCACTTCCTGCAGCTACTTCTCTCTTTGTTTTTTAACAATATACTATGAGTGAAGCTACAATCATAGAAGAATGATTGATAGATTCAGCATAGTAGTTACACAAGATACCATCTGAAGGGGGATTTAATCCCCAACTTATACGTTTTTCTCGGGTTGACAATTTACTTTAGATTGTAAACCATTGAATAAAGGAATGATGATGAATATTATAATTATTTTATACTAGCTTAACCCACCTGACTTAGGGGTTGGATGTTTGGATGACATTGTAAGTATTTTTAATTGTGAACTTTTCGTTTCCATTCTTGGTGTTCTAACAGTTGGCATCATTGTAGTTGATGCTTGAAGGATGAAGATAGAGAATCAAGTTGTTAATCTCCTGAAGGTTGCAATGATTCCTGGCACTTGCATATCTTAATTGGGATGGCCACTTCCAGAGACCTACTAAATAATGTGTGAAACCTTGAGGTTTCGTCAACATTGAGTCATGCATAATACCTTTCCCATAATGAGTTGTGAGGGAGGTGGGGAGAAACCATTGATCGTACTATAGTGGGATAGACTCCTCGTTACCGATCGATATCCTATACATTTCGCAAGCCAAATGCCTAAAACATAAAAAAAAATCCAAACTCATGAGAGAGAGAGAATTCAAGATTTAAAAAGTAATTTTTCTTAATTTTTTATATCTTTTCAACATTAATCCAGTCACACCATATTGAGTTGTCGATTTTACTAATTAAGGACTCGGGATGGCAAAATAAATCTTGTGTGACTTGTTCCAATCCGACTAGACTTTGTCCGATTCGAATATAAAGAAGTCGGTTACAAGTTCTAAAATAATGCCTACAAACTGGTCGGGACCGGTCCAAATTTTTAATATGTCATGTCTGGTCCCGACAAGTTTAAAGAAATCGGATATGAATTTAAAAATACTAGACCAAAAGCATACATACCAGCTTCGGATATAAACTGTATATGAATTTAAAAACACTAGACCATGAACATTAAGATAAGTCTCGAATACAAATACAAAATAAACAGATTCGAACGGCGTGATCGATCATTATCATTCCTAAAAAAATACAAATATATTAAAAAAAAAAATTTAAAACTTTTGTTTGATTCCAAATTTTTAAATCTAAAATCAAAAAAAATTCATAACATACAAATAGAAAATGCTAACTCTAACTTACAGCATTAACATTCCTTATATATATTAGGTCAAAAATTAAAAATTAAATAAACTTAGAATACACGAGCGATGAGGCGTGTGATTTTAGAGTCGAAGTTATGAGGTTAAAAGTTACTACACGTCTTTTCATATATATATATATATATCAATCGTGATTAATCAATTAATCATATTCATTATGTATTAAATTTATCTCCAGATATTCATAATATTACATTTTAATTTTTCCTGTCTAATTAAAAAATATTAAAAATATAATTTTGTTAAAATATAAAAAGTTAGTTGGTGATATTGAAAAAAAAAAACACTATACAATAATGTTTGGTGAACAAAGAAAACTAATATTCTAGATATGTAGTCCTTTTTTAACCAAATTACGACTTCAAAGTTTCAGTTTATACTTTATATACGGTGAGAGAACTGACGTATGGTTGTTATATTCATCCATCGGTATCTTTAAAAATTACTCGTATATATTCTCCTTCACGTTTATTTTCACATTGACATTTATGAGAATAATTGTCCAAGTAAACATACTAATTATATTTGGTAAGTACATGTTTGGGTTTAGTAGTTTAGTTGGATTATTTATTTTCCAATGATATTATATTATGTACTAATTTTTTCTTCTATATTTGATTCCGATATGTTTTAATATCTATGGACTTTAATTAGGATAGGCTGAATTTTTATACTTAAATATTTTTTATACTAATAGCACTTTACATTATGAACCCACTTATCAACCAAATGAATTGTTCGACTAAATTTCTTGAAGTACGATCATTTTTTTAAATTCAAATAATTTAGTAAATAATTCTTTTATTACACTTTATAATTTAAAAATAATAATAACAATAATATCTAAAAGAGTTAGTTCAAATTAACTATAAACCTAATTGAAAAACAAAATTAAAGGTTAATGTAATGTATCCGATTGTTTTATTTTCAAATATAAAAAATAAAGCATTTTAATCAATACCTATAAGCCTAAGGGTTAGGTATTGTTCAACTTCTAATAGGGAGGAAGGAAATTATAAAATGGGTTTCGTTTTATAGAAATTAGAATTATTTATTAAAAATAAATTGGTATTTTACTTTTATTTTTTAATCAAATAAAATTTTATTATTAGGAAATAGTTTGAAGATTACAAACAGTTTGGTCAAAATTGAAAAGATCAACAAATATTAGACCAAAACAAAAATTGAACCGAAAATTAAAAAGATGTGTCATTAAAGAATTTTCACGTCTTGCAAAACAGAGACAAAAAATAGAACTATGGAATGAATTGGCGAAGCAATCTTCTTTCGACTTCATTTTCCCAACTCAAAGCATAATCCTTTCGACTTCTTTTTTCTAGAACTCCAAAAGACTCGACTTTAAAGCAATTGAATCTGATTTCAACTCCTCCACACAAATACAAAACGTTCAAATTCTTGAACTCGACCATATGAATCAGACAATAATCTATCGCAAAAAGCAACTTTCTGATAACAAACTGAGGATTAATCAGCATTAATATAGCCCAATCCTAAGCTTTCCAGTAGAACAATAGACATTAGACCATTAGGAGCTGAGAGATGATTGAACTTCTGGTTTTGTTTGCAAGACAAAGTCCATTTCGCAAGCCAGCCTGAGGCTTGGTTTTGGACTCTGGAAATATGTCTTAAAGACATTTTTTATGAATAAACTTTCTGCAAATGGAAATAAAGGAGTCTAGATACCATACTGTATTTCCCTTAGCAAGAATATTGATAAGAATGAGGCTGTCTAACTCAATATCCACATCAGACCAGTTGTTTTGTTTACAAATAATCAAACGTTCTAAAAGTGCTCTTGTCTCAGCAAATAATGGATTTAGCTTGTCGAAAATGACACTCGATCCTATAATTATGTCCTCTTTCGAGTTTCTGAACAAGATCCCTCCATTTAACTCTCTAGTATGAGAGCAGAATCTATCGATATTCAGTTTAATTTTGTCTTTCGCCAGAGGAAATCAACTGAAGGTATTTTGGTTTCAGTCTTCTGTTTTCAATCGAGTTGCATCCTAGAGCTATGCATGCACTGAAAGAATTTGACCAATGTTTGCTGGTGAATTTGTTAGACATATCAATTCCTTTAATAATTCTAATCACCCTGTCCGTAGAGCAATTTACAGAATCCTGAATTCCTTTATTGTTTCGAATTATTTATGTTATTCCATATGACCTAACAGATTACTTGAGGTATTATATGGGTCACGTGAAACTTGTTTTTAGAAACCCATAACCACATTCTAATTGCATGAGTTAGGACCATATGTCGACCAATATTAATCTTGAATAAAGAACCAAAGTAGTTATAAATCTACTAGGCAAACCTACAACTAACAAAGAGATGGTTTTTCTCTTCGCAATTGTTGCAGAACTGGCATTTGGAAGTTATAGAGAGGTGCCTTTTCATTAAAATATCATCAATATGAATAAAATTATTGATAAGTTTCCAGTAAGGAAAAGAAAACTTCCTGGGAATGTTGTGACTCCAAATCTTCTTGAATAGGCTAGACTTATTGTGTTTGGTTTTGATATTGTCCCACATGAGATTGGTATTGAAGTTATTATTAGCAGATTGCATCCATATCATTTTGTCTTCAGCATCAAGACTAATCTTGAACTTCATGATATGATTAATTCTTTCACAAGGGAGAAATCTTTCAAGAGTGATTTTGTCCCAGTCATTGTTCTTCCAGAAAGAATTGACTTTAGCTTCAAGATACCAACTATTGAAATCAATGTTGGTGTGATTAGATAAAGGGGGAGTTATGCCAGAAATCCATAGTGCATTTCCCAAGAATCCATTTGATATTGCACTCTGCTTGATCCTTAATACCTATTAATCTCTTCCAAACCAGAGAACAAAGCTTGTTGCAGTTAGTTTTTAAAGGATGAGTATTGGTGCAGTATATGCTATGCAGTATTTTAGACCACAAGTTGTTATTTTTCCTGAAAGGAATCAGAGCTTTTTAGAGAAGGTGAGCTGAATTTCAATAAAAAAAATTGATGTTCAACCCCCTTTCCTTAAATGGCTTACAAATATAGTTCCAGTTTGTCCAATGAATAGATTTTTCATTATAATTGGACCTCCACGGAAATCTATTAAAGGTAGTTTTCAAACGTTTTAGAATAGTTTTTGGTAGCATGCTGTTTTGCATCCATTAGTATGTTATTGGAAGCAAAACAGAAGAGATAATGGTCATTCTGCCTCCATAGGACAAGCGATTTGAGTCTTATTCATTTACCTTGTCATTAACTTTATCTAAAATAGGTTTGAAGTTCTTTCCTTTGTTATTTCCACAAAGGGTGATCCCCGGGTAGCTTGAAGAAAGAGTGCCAATTGAGTAGCCAGTCAGAAGCTTCAGGCTATTGGATCCTGGATTGATGAGTTCTTGTTGAGGTAATCAACTTTGTCTTTTTCTTATTGATAACTTGCCCAAAAAATAGATTGATATTTGTCCAGGAACCTGCTTAACTTGTCTATAGATGAGTTCAAACTATTAGTAAAACAAGTATATCATCAACAAACGCAAGACATGGAGTAATGTGATCTGTTCTAGAAGCATGATGCATACTTTTTCAGCACTAAATAGATTATAGAGCCTTCTCATTACTACTTCCTCATCAAGAATGAAAAGGTTATGAGATAAAGGATCTTCTTTCCTTAATCTTTTCTTCTGATGGGAGTAACCAACAACATCCCCATTAATAAGAATAAAAGTGTTCACATCAGTAATCATCTTATTTATTAAGTTAATAAAAGCTTCAGAGAAACCAAATCTGGAAAGAACTTTAAGAATAAAAGTATGAGCCATTCTGTCGAAGGCTTTAAACATGTCAAACTGAATTATGATGTTTCCAGTTTTGGGTTTTCTATTAATGTCATGAATCAACTCCTTAGCAATCAGGATGTTTTCATGGATTAGTCTACCTTTGACAACGGCACCCTGAGTGTTGGAGATAATCTTAGGGAGAACATTGGCTAATGTAGAGTTAATAAGATTAGACAAAACTCTGTTAAACATAGAGCACAAGCTAATTGGTCTGTACTTTTGCCAGCTAGTTGGGTTAGCATTCTTTGGGACAAGGAAAATCCCAGTAGCAAAGACACCGTTAGGACTTCTATTACCTTGAAGATAAGAGTTTAAAGCATTACAAAGATCTTCATTGATAATTTTCCAACAGATTTTGAAAAAGAAGATGTTAATGTCGGCAGCGCTGTCATTACTCATGTTGTTTATGATGCTCCAAACTTCATCCCTGTTAGTAGGCTTAAGCAAAGCATCATTATCACAAGGAGTAACAAGCCTGGGAATATGCTTAAAGATAATATACTGCATCTGGATGTTCTCCTCTTCCCTGTTATTATAAGAATTAGATGCAAGAGAGTTTTTGAAGAATTTTTCAGCTGATTTACCAATTTATTCTGAGTTATGGATCCAATTACTGCCTTCTTTAATACCCTTAATCATATTATTTCTTATTTTCTTGGTAACTTAGGCATGATAAATCTTGGTGTTGCCATCTCAATCTTTTAGCCAACTGTTATAACACTTTTATCTCCAGTAGTCCTCCTCATTTCTAAAAGCTTTAATGTAGAGACTATTAGATTTAGATATAGCAGCTTTAGAGGTTTGGTTATTGGTCATGTAGTGAAGAATATCCAACTTCTTAACTTCATCAGCAGTTGATTTAACGTTGTTGAAAATGTTTCCAAAATGCTTGTTTTTCTAGTCCTTAAGACAGGCCTTAAGTCTTCTGAGCTTGTACCAAAATATTTGATTATTGTTGTCATTAATCTTAAGATTCTAATTCTTCTCTACAATACTTAAGAAACTGTTATCATTAGCCCAAATGTTTAGAAATTTAAAGCTTTTCTTATTGTGATTAAAGTGATTAAAAGAGTTATAAAGAGAAATGATCAAGTTCTGACCATGTGAAGAACCTGGATCACTTTGAAGTTGGTAAACCATCTGACATTAACCATAGCTCTGTCAAGTCTTTTCCAATGAGAGCTTCTGTTCCAACTATATTTGGATCCCACATACCCAACATCTTCAAGATTGTAGTTTCCAATAGCATGGTTGAAGTTGTCAGTACTGCTTTGATCATTAGAAGTACAACCAATTTGGTCCTCAGAAGTAGTAATAGCATTGTAATCACCAGCAGTGATCCACGCTTTTTCATTGGTAACAAGTATCTTCATTTTTTCCCAAAGATCAATCCTTTGAAGTCTCTGGATGTTTTCATAAACAGAAGTAAACAAAAAGCTATCCTCTAGACCAGGATAATGAACCTCCATATGAATGAATTGATCATGGTCTCTCACAATATCAGTAGTAACATCATCAAACCAGAACACCCAAATCTTGTTAGACCTATTGAGAATATAGTTCTTAAAGGCCATTTTATTAGCTATACTTTCAATCTTATCAGCATTGGCCATGGGTTCTTGAATAGCCAAAATTTTATCTTTTCAACATGAATCATTGATTGGAGCCTTCGTAAAGTAGGCTTGTTAGTAATACATCTAACATTCCAACTAATTATCCTTATCATCATTAGATAGGGATTTTTGTTGCTATTTGTCCCCTGTTCTTTAGGGAATTAGTGACCCGTTTATTGCTTTTCCTGCCTTTTTTACAGATTTCAGTTTTTTCCTGATGATGTGTTGAAGTCTGGGTCATACTGGGAGTTTCATTTTGTTGGAGAGACGTTTTTACTTCATATATTATCATAACATGAGTTTTGGAATTGACATCATCCTTAAGATTGCTTTGAACATAAACATGGTCCAGCTTTTGAAGAGCTTCAATGATTTTCAGGTTCTATTTTGCTGTAGAGTCTTTACTTGAGTCATTCAATTGGTTTTCAGTGAAGGTTTGGTTATAGTGGTTTTGACATTGATAGTTTTGATCTTGATAGGATTGGGGTTGGGTTTGACTGTCCTCCTTCTTACTATCTTGATCATTTTGAGTCACAATGGATTTAATCTTTCTTCTGTAAACTTTGCTGAAAGTTTGAGTCACATGGCTTGATGGTTTCATCCCTTCCTGCTGGTTAAGATGTTGATTGTTCAGAGTCATTTTTTGGTTATCAATGCTTTGATTTTCAATTATAGGATTAAAATCATCTTTCGAATCCTTCTTCTTCTTTTCTTTAATATCATTTTTTTTAGATTTCTTGCATTATGTCTCTCTGTGTCCTATATGAAAGCATAGATCACAATATACATGTATATTTTTTTTAACTTATTGTAATCCAGCAACCAACGTTCAAGCCGAATCCAATCCACATTATGTGCTTTAAATTTCTTGAAATGTTTATTTTGAGCATAATAAGCATTACTATATGCTCTGTTGATTTCTGGGACTATAACTTTGAATGGGGTTCATATGGTTGATGCAAAATCATTTATGACAGTGTAATTGTATAGAAACTCAAGGATTCTTTAAAAGCGAACCCAGATCAGCGACAAAGGATTTTCATATTTTCTATTAAAGTCAGGGCTCCATCTTAGCAGTCTCATAGTCGATCAAACTATATTCCATACGTTCCTAGACTAGAGATATCCGATGTCTTCATTCAAGATGAATTGCAGTGAAATGTGATGAGCATCCATGATTTCAAAACTGAATGATCCTTTGAACTTTAATAAATTCAATAAGCCATTCATGACCGGTCTTTTAGGGATTTCGTTGCTGAATTTCCACACAAGAATAACTTTCTATTGTTGGATCAAAAAATCTTTAGCTTCTTCAATATATTGAACTGAATAGTGGTCATATGATTCTTTAGAGCACTCAGGTTTGAGGTGTACATTCAAGGCTCTGGTTCTTGGCTTAACAGCTTCAACAGAGGTTTTCTTGATTAGAGATTGCTGGGAAGATTTTTCGATTAAGTTTCTTGTGTAAAGAGCTGCGTATTCTTCCTCTTCACAGTCGTTATTGGAGTGAGAATCCATGATAAGCAATTAAGAGAACAAAGAAAGAGCTCAGAGATTGAGTTTGAATCCTAAAAACAGAAGAAGAAGACTATATAGAGTTCTTGGAGCATTCTTCTCATTTCAAAGTAGAAAATGTCTATCTTGTTTCTTCATCTCACGTCATATGATTAGCAATGAGAATATTCCAAAATTTGTATTCTATTAATAGTAGTAATTGTAAGAAGTAGGGCAAAAACATTCCTGGCTTCACTTTTCACCAAATGGGCATGGTTACATATATAAATTTTTAGCCTAACTATAATTGAGGCCTCAACTTATCCTTGGATTTCCATATAAATCTCGAGAACTCAAAATGCATTCATACCCTACTTAAAAGTTCTTAAAACTATAAAACAAATAAATAAATTCCAAACTATATATATTTATGGAGAAAAATATTTGTACGATTTTTAATATTTTGAAGTTTTTTTAATGATTTTTGTGTGTTGTTTTTTCTAAATAAAATTTGTTAAAAATATTTCACACACACAAAACAAATAAGAAATATATATTATCTGAATTTAAACTTAAATCCAAGATTTAAACTATATCTTAAATAAAAACCAATATATGTTAAGCGGCTATTTTTAAAAACCATAACCTTAGACTTATTTTGTTCGCACAAAATAATTTCAAAATTTCCCGTTTTGCTTAAGTTAATTATTTATGACTCTAATTCTTCATAATATTCGTAATAAACCTCGTATCTACACAATTACTTGAATGATATATGTTTTATTTTATTATTCCATCACTTTATATACGATTAGTTTTATTGGATTGATACCAACAATAGTCAAATATATCGATATAAACATATGATGGTCTATCATATGGCATAAATTTTAATAATCTCTCACTTAGATCATCATATACTACTACATGATGCATCCACCAAATGAAAATTCTTAATTTCTATTATCATGTAGATAAATTTAACAATCCCGTACATGATCATTAAGACATAGGACTAAAAACATTTTTAGTGCATTAAAAGCCGCATAAAGATACATCAATAATCACAATATCTCAACAATCAACTACATAGATCAATCATGGTGCATATTATATGAATAATATGGAATAATATATATATATATATATATATATATATATATATATATATATATATATATAATTGGTCATACTTAAATGGAAATCTACTTATAATAGAGTTCGAGTAGTCAAAATAAATGCACACTATATATATATATATATATATATATATATATATATATATATATATATATATATATATATATATACAACATATCTTATAACTTTATACAAACTTTCACTAAAACTAATAATCTTATACATACAAAACACCCATATTAATGGTGTTTTAAATACAATCCTTAAAACCAATGCCTTAGTTAGAAGATCTACCAACATTGAGTTTGCCCCGATGTGCTTTACACTGATTTCACGAACCTGAACTATCACTTTAATAGGTAGGAACTCAATAAAATTTATTTAAATTTAGTATTCAATATTTTTGAATTTGGAATTATGTTTTATAAGTCTTCATTTCATATAAAAACTATATTTAAAATGAGATGTGTATTTTTTATTAATCATTGTAAATACTAATTTCGCACACTTTCCAATGTTTTCCAAGTAATTTTCTCTATGGCATGATTATGCCACCAAATTCACCATATGATTTTTTTGTTTATAAGTTATTTTATTTGATTATCAAAATTAAAGAAGTTTTTTATGCCACAACTTCTTATCTAATGCGGTTGTTAGTATTTCTAATACGTGTGATTGGTCTGGAATATATGTAAGCAATAGAATTACGTGAAAATTGTGTGATCTTGACGATGCATCTTGGTGTGGATAAAAAATAGCCTGAGGGTAGGCTAGTAATTTTAAACGGAGTTTCAGGGTGGTGTAAGGGTGTTTCAAGGTGGTGTAAGGGTGTTTCAAGGTAGTGTAAGGGTGTTTCAAGGTGGTGTAAGGGTGTTTCAAGATGGTGTAAGGGTGTTTCAAGATGGTGTAAGGGTGTTTCAAGGTGGAGAGAGAATTAAGCAGCTTGGCAGCAATTAATTTTCATTACCAGAAGTTAATGCTGGTGGTTGAGTATTTATAGTATGATTTTTGGGCCCTTATGGGCTTCCGGGTCATGTTTAATGGACCCGGGTCATGTTTAAAGACCCATGAGTTTTAAGCAGGAGGGCAGGTTACTTAGTCAAAAAGTGTTTAGGTTTTTTAGTACTTTAGTCATAGTTCGAACAGCCTTAGGTTCATAGTGTTTTGAAGTGATCTGTCCGGTCCGAATGGTCTGTCCGTTTTATGCTCTTTGTGTCTGTCCGGTATTCGGAGAGAATTTATATTGTCCTGCCCTTCCGGGGAGATATCCTGAATTCGGACTCATCACATCTGATACGTTTAACCGATACATTACCATACTTACACATTCCACTATCGCATATGATCCAATATACATAGGTACAAATTTCCCTATTTTACCAAATCCTAAAATCCTTTCCATAATGATATTTAAAAAAACAAAAAATATCTTAATCTTAGTTCTAATAGATATAACCTGGATAATGATGATGGCGACGACGGTGCACTTTACTGCGATAAGGAACTTGTTGGTTATGGTAAGTCTATAGTAGAAGAAACATATATGGTCCATTAATGGCTTTCAATACGACCAGAGTGTTGGTCATTGCGAACACGATGGAGTTTGTCGTGGTAAAAGTATGGATGATCACGATGGTGACAAGAATGCCAAAATAGAAAGTCTTAGTAAATTACTTATCGCGTCCAAGGAATTTGTGGTCGCGATAAAGTTCATTGATACAGTACAGAACCCTTAAATTTCAAATATGCACCTCAAATTCCCTAGCTAGGCTGGAAGAAGTAAAACACTGATAATTAATTATCCAAATTACCTAAGATGTTTTATAGTCTCGAGATCAATACGCATTTTGCTGATTTGCTAGAGAAAATGCCTAAATATTTCAAGTTCAAATACTTCAAAAGAAAAACATTTACACATGAGTGCAATATGTGAATTCAAAACAAATTACCACCAAAACTACAAGAGCTAGGAAGTTTTACAATTCCTTGCCAAATTAGTGATTTAAAATTTGAAAATATCCACTGATTTAGGTGTTAGCATAAATTTAACGCATCTTTATATTTATATGAAATTACGAATTGGTGGAATAAAAGCTACATTTTTTTCTCTGCAGTTAGTTGATATATCTTATGCATATCCCAAGGGGATAATAAAATATTTTTTAATAGAGGTTGACATATTTATCATCTTAATATACTTTATAATTTTAGGCATGAAAGAAGATAGTTGTGTACCTTTAATCCTATAAATACATTTTATAGTTATTGATATTACAATTATAAATGTGGATGTTGGAAAAACTGAAAGTTCGATTAAGTGATGAACACATAGAATTCAACATACTCGAAGCATTAAAATTTCTAAAGATGATGATTTATGTTTGTCCATTGACGTGGCAAATAAACCAAGTGATAAAATGCATATATGAAATATGTTCTCATCATATTTTAGAAAATTCATTTGTACATGATATACTAGATGAAAAGAGGATTAAAAATAAAAAGCTTATAAATTGTATGAAAATGTGTAAAATCTACCAATTCAACCTAAGAATGTTCAGACTTTGAAGTTAAATTAAAATTATTTAAAACTAAAACATCTAAGCTATAAACCTTCATCCTTACTTTCAATGAATTCCTATTTGAATGAACCTAAAAATTATCCTCCTATTAATAATGTATTTTTTAGTGATTAAGATAAATATGTATAATCGAAGGTGATAAGACAACTCAAAGAAGTCATAACGTTTTCTTAGTTATTAATCACTTAAAATCAAATTTTATAATATTTTTTTACTATTTTCGCATAACTACTACTTTTAAAGTTATTGAAAATTCAAATTAACTTTAAAATATTGAAATTTTATGTTACGATAAAACTTAATTTTGAAATTTTAATTAAATCAAAAGTTTTATTATTAATATTTAATGTTACCAATAAGATATTTTTTTTATTTTTTTATCACTTTTTCTACTACTTTTAAAGTTATTGAAAAGTCAAATTAACTTCGAAATATTGAAATTTTATGTTACCATAAAACTTAATTTTGAAATTTTAATTAATAGAAAATATTAAAAATATATTTTATCACAATAATTGCTAACATAAAATATTAATAATAAAACTTTTGATTTTATTTTTAAATATAAAAAATATATTATAAAAATTGATTTTAATGATTAATAATATAATATAAAATCTATTAATATATTTTAATTTAAATTATAACCCATTGCTTAACTTTGAAATTTTAAATGACTTTAAACATATTAAAATAGGACAAGGCTATATCTAGACCCCATTTGGCTATAATGAGACCTTAAATCAAACTTTTTATTTTACTTTATATAAAATGACCATTTTACCCATCATATAAAACTTGTGGAACTTTCCGACTTTTCATTAGCGTAAAAATAATGAATCACACTTTTCTTCCTCTTCTACAAACCACACTTTTCATTAGCGTAAAAATAATGAATCACACTTTTCTTCCTCTTCTCCAACCACACTTGTCTCTAAAACTAATCTAATACCCAAAGAATCAATTACATTAAAATCTAACTATTTTCTTCTTCTTCTTTAAGAAAACTTCTCTCGCCTTGTGGAACTTTCCGACTTTTCATTAGCGTAAAAATAA
Source organism: Limnanthes douglasii subsp. nivea (assembly GCA_036936605.1). Classification (NCBI taxonomy): domain Eukaryota; kingdom Viridiplantae; phylum Streptophyta; class Magnoliopsida; order Brassicales; family Limnanthaceae; genus Limnanthes; species Limnanthes douglasii. Next base: position 213,255,014 of record JAUPFV010000001.1, on the reverse strand, counting down.
TGAATCATATTCTTTTACAGAATTATATTACAATGAAGTAATCTCTCGACCCAGTAATTTGTATAATTTTTTATTAAGAAATAAACTAGTAACTGTGAAATATTTTCCAACTTGATGGTAATAATTTATAAGTTTGAATTAAATTTACAACCAGAAACCCTAAATCCCTAAATTCCATAACCTAAGAACTTGTAAACTTTGTTACAGCCTTCGTTCCTTCAAATACAACATGTTTAGCCAATTCACCAGACAACACGCAGTCTTGATTTCCTTAAAGTGATAGTCGGTTTCTTGTTGTACCTCGCAAGCTTCGCAAACTCACCATCCAATTTCTAGAAGATATTGTTGATGAAACTGTTCATGATTCCCATAGCTTTGCTGGAAATACCGATATCGGGATGAACCTGTTTTAAGATCTTGAAGATGTAGATCTTATAGGTCTCAGCGCTTTTCTTGGATCATTTCTTCTTTTTATCAGCTCCGACGTCAGCTTCTTTTGGTAACTTCTTTCTGGCATTTGGTTTCTTCTCAGCTGCTACGGCGGCAATGGATATTTCTCGGCGACCTTCTTCTCAGTCGGCTTCTTTTATGCTTGTGGTGTTATTGTTGATTTTGATTAGGAAATCATTTCTCTAGAAAGAGAGATTAATTGGAGAAGAGAAATAATTTTCTGATTTTGATTGCTGAGATGCGACTTGACTTTCATAAAAAAGAAACAAAAGGGAAAAGAGAGAAGAGATAAGAAAGAAGAGAAATAGTCGGCTGAAAAAGGTTTATATATTAAGGGTATTTTAGTAAAATTTTAGGTCTCATTATAACTGAAGAATGTCTCATTATATTATAATGGGGTCTCATTATAACCAAAACGGATATCTATTTAGCGTTGCCGACTAAAATATCTAATACATACAGAAAAGGTAAACCATATAATATAAAATTTAAGTTTAAAATTTTAATTAATTTTTAACAATTAAGTTAATAAATATATACAAAGAATTATTATATGTTAAAATTATTGGATATTTATTAAAATTAATAAATATTCTCGTTTTTTTCTTTAAACTCAATTTCTTCTGTTTTAAAATAATTATGTTTCCATTTTTTATATATTTATTATCAATTAGATTTTAACTTTTTTTTAATTAAAATCGGCTTTGTCGCATGCGACAAGTACCCATCCTAGTCGCAATTTCATGCGACCAAAACAAATCTGGTAGCACGATCTCGTGCGACGAACACCTCCACACAACCAAACCGTAGATCTATCTAAGCACCACCATTTCCAACAAAATCGAAGCCAAATCGACGAGTCCGCGTGTAACAAACAACTCTACAACATTAATTTATGAAAAAAAAGCCTAAAATCATGCGAGAATCATATTTTTAAAAACAAAATCGATTTTGTGGATTTGGGTTGTGAAATATTTGTTTTAGGGTATTAAATAGTTAGGGTTTAGGGTTATTTTTGGGTTTTAGATTCTAGACAATTTTAGAGAATAAATGACATGACCCTAATTAGTTAGGGTGGAAATGATAAATTAGGAAATTCAAAGTTTAAGTTTTTTTTAAAAAAAAATGTAAGATGAGAGAGCTATCAAAATGTGGTTTTATTCTAGCATGATCCTTTCATATATTCCGAAAAAATAATAATAGTTAGGGGAAAAGCCGCACTCGTCCAAATATTTCAAACGCGATACCGATCGTTCGGGCCAGACCGATCGGATGTGTTGGACCGGACCGGATCACTGTGTTGTATCAACTAAATGTAGCAAAACTTCTTAAGGGATCCGAAACCTAGAAACAAAATCATCCTATTGAGAGCTTCCAGAACAATGGTTCAAGATTCAGAGAAGAGGTTTCATCAGATTATGGACAAACTCTTCCACTCTCCTACATCCACACCTTCCTCCTCCAGGTTCGAGTTCGATTTACTCTTTTTCGCCTCCTCTTCTTGGTGTTTGGCTGTTAATTTTTTTTAAAGCAAACAGCTGATCATCGAGCTATTAGGTGAAGACTTCTCTTTTTCGCTATATGGAAGAATTAGATACTGAAGTCAGCTTCGTATAGTCATGACTCGCTTATTTAGGTTTTAGCGGAAGTTATTTCTTCCTATTTGTTAGCTCTGCTCGAATTAGATTGACCATTGTTTTTATTTTTGGTTATTTGTTTTGTTCCAATTTGTACTTATCGTTCTGATTCCATTGCTTGTTTACATTTCTATCCTGTATCTGGATTTCATGGATTTCATGTTAGTTGTTTGATTCGTTTACCGGATTATGTATCATCTGCTCCTGTTTACGAAACCCATGTTTTTAATTTGACTTAATAGTGATCAATCTTAGCTAATTAAGCTCTGTTTTGGTTATTCATATTTTGTTTGTCGAACAAGGCAGACTGATTAGGTGTTTAACTTTTAGATCAACTAAATGTGGGTTTTCTGTTTCCTTAATGGTGTACTTGCCTCACTCGTTTTTAGCAGTTCGGCTAAAGGAAAACTATCAAGAGGACAAAAGCGTTCGTTTCCTTCATCTCCATTAGCGCTAGTCGAACCAAAGACACGATTTGATGTTTCTGATAAGTCAAGACTTTCATCGCGATCAGCTCAGCCATCACAGGGTCCACTTTGTAGACCATGGGATAGAGGAGATCTCATGAAGAGGCTGTCCACTTTCAAGTCCATGACATGGTTTGCCAAGCCCCAGGTTATTAGCGCAACATCTGATTTAGTGCCTTTCATTGATCTACTGTTTAGCATGCTTTTTCTTTTGATTGATCTACTGTTTAGCATGCTTTTTGGATTCAACCAATCTTTCTGTGAAATAATTACTACTACTACTGCATAGAATATTAGAAGCAGCAGTATAATGAACTCTTCTTATTCTCTTGCTATATAGCTAATTGCTTCTCCTGCACACTGCTAGGGTGGGAATCTTATTTTATCTTAAAAATGTTACAGGTGTTATAAAAACTTTAATTTGTATCGCTGAAAAGGGATATGTATTTCTAAATTCCATGCAGAACAATTACTAGTATCACTATTACTAATCATGAAATGTTTATTCTAAAAAAAGTAAAAACTTTTGAGCAAAGAGGATTACATTTGCATGATAGAATGATAATGGAAAAACACGGTAGGTTTTAGAGGTTTTGAGTACGTCACTTAATTTTTTGAGTTTTTGGAGTACCTGAGATAGGCCCTACATTAGTTGTTTTTTCGTCTCGTAACGATATCTATTTGGTGATGTTTTTGTTTACGCTCTGTCGAGTTGCTCTCGTAGTAGCTTGTTCTGCATTTTAAATTGCGGAAGACGACGGAGAGAACAAAAAATTGTTAACCATGTCCAAAATATGAGGCAATTGGAATTGCCTCTCATTTAAATTCTGAAGAGTGAAGCGACTATACACTTAGGGCCACAATATATTTTTATGTTCCATTAAATACTTAAAGTATTCATGCATACCAATCTCATTTACAAAGGTGTTGTAGGTTATAAGCGCTGTTAATTGTGCGAAGAGGGGGTGGGTAAATGTCGAGATGGATATAATAGCTTGTGAAGCATGTGGAGCTCGTCTCCTCTTTTCTACTCCATCGTCTTGGACACATCAACAAGGTATGTCACATTCTCTTCCTTTAGACTCACCATTGTCCAGAAGTTTTTCTAGAATGTTCGAAACTGAAATTGAAGTTCTTATGCTCGAATAGTTGAGAAGGCCGCATCTGTGTTCAGCTTGAAGTTGGACAGTGGACACAAGTTACTTTGCCCATGGGTAGACAATTCTTGTGATGAAACACTGGCTGAGTTTCCACCTACAACACCTCAAGACTTGGTTGATAAATTTGGAGAACGTTCATCTGCACTCTTCCAACTATCCGCTTTGCCAGTGATTTCTACTTCAGCTATTGATCATATGATGAGCCCTGAGCTAGAAGAATTTCTGAAGCAACCTCTAATTCCAGAATATGGCAATGGGGGTAGTGACTGCTCTCAACTTGAATCCCTCAGTAACCCATATGAAGCCACTTCAGCTAGGCAATATTTCCAGGTTTGACATTTATCTTGTTGAGGTTGTAGGAATGGATTTTAAAGGAAAAATTATTTATCTTTTGCCCATTGCAACTATCCACAATCTGCATTAAGCTGTTCTATTTGTCACGTTCTAACTTATTGCATGGCGTGAGGTGGTAGAGTAGGCAAGATTACTAGCAGTATATATCTACAACTCTAAACTGTAGAGAAGTTCCATGGTGCACTTTAGTAAAATTATTTGTGCGATTCAGTCATGTTGGTAGTCACCATGGTGTGAGTTTGGGAAGGTTATTTCTTGTCTTTTGATTTTCCCCATTCTACTCTTAAGCTTTAGTTCATGACTCCGGCAAGGATTCTAACTCACCCAAATGAGTTACCCATTGCTGCTTCTACCCTTCTTTGTGTACTACTATTCAGACATTTACTGCCATGCCTTCTAGTTTCCACTCAAGTTCAGTCTGTTCGCTCTGTTGTTCCTTAGCTTTTGGTTTCATTGTATATTACTGTAAGTTGCAATTCATGAATCCCGTAGCAATTTTGACATAACCTTAATAACTTGCTTATTGTTTTGTCTAGCTGTATTTATATACTTGTGCTCATTTTTTAAGCTCCCAGTTTCTGCTACTCTTTAATTATTTGAAACCTGCTACTTCTACGCACGCTTTTCAATCTACATTTTAGTATTTTTGTTCTATTATTAACAACTAATTATTTACAATTGTAGGCTCAGAAGCTTTTAAGTCTATGTGGCTGGGAACCGCGCTCACTTCCTTATGTGGTAGATTGCAAAGACATATCAAGTCAGTCTGCTAAAGATAGCAGCACCTTCTGCTTATCTCAAGAAGGAGCTTGTGGGAAGAATACGAGCATCAGTGTGTACTCAGCTGATACCCATAGAACTTCAGATGTGAATGAGAGTTTTGGGTCTCATAATGGAGTACAGTCTGATACCAATTCAGTTGTTTTAGATTGCAAGCTTTGTGGGGCTAGTGCTGGACTGTGGGTATTCTCTACAGTTCCACGACCATTAGAGATGTTTAGGGTAGTTGGAGATATAGAAGTCAATAATGCAGAGAAGTCTGGAGATGGGGCTGGTGTTGGAGATACCATCTCAGGTCGCAAAGCGCAACCCCTGAAATTGAATTTGACAATAGCAGGGGGACCTCTAGCAACGCAACAGAATTTCAAGGCCACAGTTTCTTTTCCACTTGTTGGGAGGAATTTAAGGGACAGGTTAGCATATGATTCCGACTTTACAGATCGTACATATAGTACACCTGAGCAGTCTAAACTGAAGGATAGACTTATAAGTAATGGTGGACAAGTTACTCAATCAGAGGACTTGTATCTACTAGAGAATGGTAACGATGATCGGATGCATGATACTTCTGCTGCAGAGCATCAAATCCCTTGTCTTGAAACTGAAACTGCTCGAGACGGGGATAATGCAGAGGATAATAACAGTCAGACACCGCTGGCTTTAAAGTATGTTGCTGAGCAGGGACCTTTAGACAGTGAGAAAAATGAGTATACCGTAGACAATCCTACAGATATCCGTCATAGTGCAGAACAAGGTTTCATTGATGGCGATAAGTTTCTTGGGATTGCAGAAATTAGCGGGTTGGTCAATCCAGCAACGAAGGATCTTGGCAGTTTACAAGATGGAGATGCCTCTAAATCATCGCAAGATATTGTAGGAACAGATATAGTATGTGTTGATGCATCGATTATCCACTCAAGGGAAGGGGGAGCTGCTGTACAAGAAAATATTACTACATGGTCTACCAACCAGGAAGGTGTTATGGTGAGATTCGAGACTCGTGGAAACAATGGCAAGGGCTCTAATGCAGGTAAATTTTGACATTTTCAGTATGATCGAGTGCAATATGTCATCATATCTTTTTGAGAATGCCTTCCGAAAGCAAATCGAAGATATATAGCATGCTCATTATTCTTGTTTTCTATTCTACAAAACTTTAATTAATGGTTCTAAGTTCCTTTTATCTGCTGTTGACTTCTTGAAATGTATGTTTCTGTCCCTTTACCAAGGAGTGACTCCTATCACAGTAAATATTTTATTGAATACTTGCTTCAGTCTTGAGATGATGAGCATGCAAGTTGTAGACTATCTAATATATACTTTATATGTGACATTTTAGATACAGCAACATATGATGAAAATTGCTTTCTCGAAGGAATACATTGATGTCAATTCCTTTCCTTTAGTATTCCATTGAAGTTATCTCTGTCAGTTGTGAATGGTTCCAGGCTTGTATCTTAGATTAAATTTTCTTTTGTCTTGCTTTATCTATTCATTGCTGCTTTTGGGTTCTTCCTTTTTTCCAATTATGTAACTGAAAGTGTTTTTGTCAACTGTGCTACCTATCTTCCAGATAAGAATCTGGCAGAATCACCATTAGAAAAGGCAACCGAGTTCGATCTGTTAAGGCAACATAGACATTTCTGTCCTTGGACTGCATCAACAGGTTGCAGGGTGCCTGGTTGGCGACAAACACTATTTGCCTTACAACGTGAAAAGAATTCTTCTCCATCATCTACTATAAAGTCTCCATCATCTGCCTCTAGTATTCAGGTGAATAATTTTCAGAACCATGGTTCTATTACTATTTCTATTTTTATTCTTTTTGGTTCTATTATTTTGGTCAAGTTTAGAATGATGATTTTCTCCTTTTTGCTAGCATAGAATCAAACATGAAATAATAATAAAACATTAAGTTGGGTTTTTCTTATCACTTCATGCTAGACATATTTCACTTTCCTAAGCCCTAACCATACTCAGGTTGAGCACTCAACTGAAAAACAATCTGAATCAGCATTCATTTTTTAATTTCTCATTATAAGAAAAACGCAAGGGGCAAGGGGATAGGAAAAGTCCGAGGAAAACCAAAAAACATTAAAGAACAATTTTTACCTAACACTATGGAGAGAGTAAAAAAAGGTAAAATTTAGAAACTATTTTGTTTTTTTGATATTTCCTCAGGTAATCCGAGATCCAAGCAAATGTTAGGGTTTTGAGATAAAACACAAGTTTAGAAGTAACATCTTCAGTTGCAAAGTGGAAGTAGCTAGTGTCCGGCCCTAAATATAGTATTAGGTCTGAGTATATTATGCCGCTAAAGACTAGTGGGTTTATTTGGTCTCCAGCTTATAAGCCAAAGGGATAGCTTCAGATAAGTAGGTAAAAAAGGACTTGTTTTTATATAGAAAATAAGTCTCTAAAAATATCAAGAGAAAGAAGTCCAAAATTAAAAAAGCCGAAAAAATCTAGTTTGGTTTTAGCTTTTTGCTTATTTGGTTTATTTTCTCTTATTTTAAGCCAATACAACAAAAACTTAGCTTACTTTATTCTTAATTCTGGACCAACCTGGTAGCACCAAACCCATTTAATATATGGAAGTGTTACGTGTCGCATTTTAAGTTATTTAATTTAATCAAGAATGACACGATATTTTTCTGATTGCCATTTTTAGGTGGATGATCCAATCACTTGTATTCGAAATCTTTTCATGACTCCGTCTGCAAAAAGACATAAGCCAAGTCCGAGCTGGGGATCAAGCTAAAGCATGTAGTACTGCTGGGTTCCAGTCATGCATAGATGGAGGTCAAACCTGCAGAAGCGTTGTGCCATTATAATTCTTTCCCATGGATAAACCAAGGGTTAGCTGAAATATCAAATTAGCCCAACATGTTTCATTGGAGCATGTAAGCTCAGACATCTAGAGAAAGTAATCTTTCTTTGTCGATGCGAAACTGTATTTTACTCGAGTGAGAAAACATGAGATGTATATCCTTTGGTGTCTGAGATCACCACATTTGAGTAAGGAGCAAATTTGATGAGAGTGTTGTTTAAATGAGAAAAATGTGAAGGTGACTTTTAGCTCAAGGTTTATATGTTGAGATTACACGTGAGAAGGTGGCATCTCCATTTGAAAAGATGTTCAATATAAGCCAGCTATAACGTCTGGAGACTGATTTGAGTTAATTGTAGTTGAAAAATTAGTTATAAAAACGTATTATTTGTTATGGTTTCATGCTAAAAGACTACCAAGGCAGACAGAAGAAAGGTTATTTGGTTCGTCTAAAATAGATTACGTTTAGAAAGCACTATAGATTTTAAATATATTGTTAGAACAGAACATTTTGATGAAACAAAACCAAAGGTCTTATAGCATTGTGTGATTTGGCTTCCCTTTTCTTTTTTTATGAATAAAGAAAAAGTCTAATAGCACTTAGAACATTGGTAAATTGGCTTTTCTTTTATGCTGTGAATAAAAGAAAAGGTCTAATTGCGTAATTGGTTTTTTCTTTTGTTACAAAGGTGAAAAAAGAGAGTCTAATAGCACTTCAAATCTTGTGTAATTGGTTTTTTCTTTTGTTATGAATGTGAAACGGGTCATTAGTGTGAAATGTACTACAAAGTTTCACATAAATAACAATTTTTTATTTGGAGGCTATCACGTCATACCATATCCTAGTTTAATTTTGAATAGACTTTTGAGACATTAATTACCGAAACAATTTTCGGAATCAATTATCAAGCATGAAGTCCCACCGAAGCTACACCTAACTTCAGTTACTCAAAAGTCATATGTTTATTAATGGTTGGTTATGGCTAATTAATGATTGATTATGGCTAAATCCGATCCTATTTCGACAACTAATCCTATTTTTAAGTTACCTATTTTAAATATCCCAACATTATATCTAAAATATTTTTGTCTGTTTTAGTAAGCTATAATTTTAAACTCTAACCATTCCCAAAACTAAAATAGTCCGACTCTAATCAAAACCTCAATTCACAAAATCAAAATTTTTTACTAATGGAAAATTGTTCTTCAACAACTTTAGAAGATTCTAATCGAACAAACAACAACAATGGGTAACGGAAAAGAGGGAGAATCTCTTTTAATTACTCGTTTTTAATATTTTTAGGTTTTCAAGATTTATGGTATTTAGGTGTTAGAATAGATAAATGCATGTTTATTTAAGTTTTTAAAGTTCTATATTGATATTAAGAGGCTAGATTTATGGTTGAATAACTGTTTTTTGGTTGGATTGGAGCTGGTTTCGAGGTATTTTCATGGCAGTTCGCGACTGTGTTCTTGAACCCCGTCGGGTGAGAACCGTCCAACCGGCGGGGTAGTTTTTTTTTTCCAGATTGTTCTTGAACCCCGTCGGATGAGGCTGGGTAGCCCGAGCGGGGAGGATATTTTTTATTTGCAGGGAATTTATGGTCCCGGCCGGATAAACCCAACCTCACCCGGCGGGGACTTAGTCGATTTCAAGGTTGAGTTTAGTTTTTAAATTTAATTTCTTTTCGCAGGTACGAGGTACCTAGACCCGAGCAGGAGAGAGAAAGAAAATGGTAAGGCATAAACAGGTAGAAGTTTGCCCGCCCAAAAAATGTGATGGTAGTAGTCGGCCAAAGGGCGATCAGGCCGATTGGGCCGAACGTGGTGATCATCCGGTGCATACGGAACGCTCCGTTAGGCATAAAAAATACGATGCCATACGGGAGCGCGTAGTGCAACCATCTTTTCCATGATTGGTCGTTAGGCAACGCCGTGCGCTTATAGAATATGAGGAGGATGAGGAGACAGATGTCCCCGAATCATCACCTCCACAAGAGGTCCATATCCAAAGCCGTCCAACTGATCCGGAGGGAGGGAGAGACCTTTTTTAAAGCAGAACAATATACTTATGTTCCCGGACTATACGTATGATGAGGCCTACTTCATGTTTATGGACGACGTAAGTTTTTGAACTCTTCATACGTAATTATTTATGTTATTACCTAAACTATTTTTTTTACGGTATATCCATGTTTATTTGTTTGTTTCAGTCATGATCTGGCATCACGGTCCAATCGAAGTACGGGCTACTTGGTCAATGAGACCTTAACAAACAGCTATGGGTCAATGATATATTGGAAGAGACTCAATTTTGGCCAGTTATACGTCATCTGCCAAAGTTCAACTCGCACCCACCATTGGACGAGGTTTTCATTGAGAGGTGGAACCAACAGACCAACACCTTTCAGTTCTCGTTCAGCGAGATGCCCATCAAGCTGGACGACGTGCATGTGATTATCGGCCTCCCGGTCGAGGGGAGAATTATCAACGCCTTTAGGACGAATTCGATAGATCAGACATATACACGCTATGTGTATTTGTTGGCAGTTTCCACGGAAGCCGTGCAGGAGGATATAAAGGCGCATGACAGGAGTGGGTTTGGCCTACGATGGTTAAGGATGACGTTTTCTAAGGATGGATATTTGGATTCCAATGCCTCGCTCACTATGAAGATGAAGAAACAAACCGCTCGGGCATATATCATGTTCTTCCTCGGATGTGCGATCTTCACGAACACAAGCCAGAAGAACATCCAATGCGATTTTCTCCACCATCTCGAGAACTTGGACAAACTTAATGAGTACATATGGGGTGCTGCCGTATTAGTATGGTTGTACAAGAGTTTGGGAGGCATTTTGAAGCGTTCCTTGAAGAGCTTGGTTGACTTTTCGACACTGTTAGAGTGTTGGGTATATGACCACTTCCCGGCTTTCAGTGCAGCATTGAACGTTGGTTATAGCCTGACCAATCTGAAGATGTTAGCTTGGACGCCGAGAAAGCTGACCGGAGCCCTGATTCGTGGGAATCTATACTACCGTGATATCCTAACGGCGCAAGCAAAGAAAGATGTAAGTTTGCTTCTTCGCGTTGATTTACATGTGCGTTTATTTATTTCATGTTTACATATGTAATTGTTTATTACCAGGTAATTTTTCGACCTTACGAGGATGTTCGTGCAATGTTCCCGGAGCAAGCAATAGGGTTGTATCGCAACCCTATCCTCCTAATGTTTGTAAGCGAGGCTTACCACCCGGACCGAGTGATGCGACAGTTCGGTTGTATCTAAGAGAAGTCGCTGCCTCCATTTTCTCCTGAAACCAGTCTATTAAGAAGAGACAATCTTCGGTACGTGCTAGAGGGTAGGCACTATGCATTTGAGTTCGTTAAAGGCACGATGCGAGAGGAGACTCCCGGATTTGTCGATGCTATTTTATACTGAATGTTCTTTAACACTGCAGGGATGCATCGTGTCCTGGATGTATAATTCTCTGACCATGAGGACGCGAAGAAGTGGCCGATAGGTTAGCTTATCTAAATATCGTGGCAATACCGGTTGAGTCACTTCCTTACCAATTCTAAAGCGAAACCCGCAATATATTCAGTATGGAATTTCAAGGTACGATTGCGCAAGAGATTGTTAAACATGCGATGCATCAAATGCAAGAGAGAGCGGACGCGATAAAGACCGACGTTAGAATTAACCCAACTCTTGAAGGAAGCAACAAGGATGAGGACTATATTTTCGAGAAACGCTTCGAGTACGGATGGAACTATCCATCCCCATGAAACTGAGTCTGCTATGTCAACTCGGGGCTACTATCTATCTATTTATCTCCCTAGTTTGTATTTTTAATTATGTAATGTGTTCAATTAAAGTGTAATATTTTCAATTAAAGTGTAATGTCTTAACTTAATGCGAAACACAACTTTAAGAAGAGAAAGTCTTTATATTTTAAGATAAGCGTCATCATAAAGTACAATGACATTGTAATGATACAATGACATTATAAAGTAAAAAGCATACAACTTTAAAAATGCTCAAATCGTAGTAATGTTACAATGATATTCTAACGATCTAGTCATCAAACAAAAGCGGATAAATCGGTTACTTTGGGGCTACAATTTCTATGCTCTCCGTATCTCTTGCAACAAGAGATAATCGGTAAAGCCCAATCTTCCACTTCCGGTGACCGCAACTTCATGTAACAAGGATGTATCCTCGCACATGGGGCCTCCACCGTAATCCTAAGCTACAAAATATAAACGTGATTAAACAGATGTCCTAATATTTAAATTTACTGTCAATGTAATTAAATAGTTACGTTCACGAAGTGGTTGGGGTTCACCCAACCCAATCCGATTTCCATGCGGTTTGGTATCTAAGGGGGTGCACCTATTAACAGAAGAAAAGTGAACCCAACATCCATATTTTGGTATTGTCCTATAAAATGAAGGATGCAGTTAAACGCAAAAGTGATTGTGAATCTCATCTCGGGCATGAACATCCAATGGTCTTTAGTACCCATGTTACTAGAGCACTTCACATGCTCTGCAACATCAATCAAATCCTTCATTCTTGTAAATATCTTAAGATACACAGATGCGTAATCCATAAACTCATTGTAAAGGGCATGCCCAATCAACCTCTACCCATCTTGTTGCCTATTCAAGGAAAACACTATCGAGCGGTACCCACAATGGCCATCAGATTTAACATCGGTGATAGACGGTACACATGGTCTAACATATATGGGAAATTGGTTTAAAAATTCTTTTGGGATCAACTGTGCTTGCCTTAGCCGGTATCATAGAGTTGGCCTACAGCCGACCATTCAAATCGAAAGAATCATCTGACTTTCTTGCGTTATAATAACGCTGCCTTTCTTCGGAGCGAGGGCGTTTTCCCAACCAGGTTTTAGGCCCGACATTCCTTTCCCTTTACTTGAGGTTGCGGGCTGAGGTTTGAAGTTTTATCAATCTCGGGTGAACTAACCTTTTCAGAACCTAGCATATGCTTCTGCATAGACTTGTCGCATTTAGTGTATGATTTATATGCGGTAATAGACAACTTAAGTTCTTTAGGTGGACGACCGTGCATTTTTTGCTTCACCAATGGCTCCAATAGGGAAGTTTTTTTGGGATGCACGATGACAAACCATTTCTTATAAATGTGCTCTATGCATGCTTCGTCATTCGACTCCATGAGATCGCATACTAGTTTCGAAATTTTGGCATTCAAGTGCTCGATCCTCGTGACATTAGTACAAACTAGAATGTCTAACCTCTTCTAATGTTTTTGAAATAACTCTATAGGAACCTCTAACCCTTTGGTAACAAATTCGTAACGTGTGCGCAAGGTATATTGTGCGTAGTTCATATGACACAACCGCAAGGCATGGCAGTCGCAATTATCATGTTCCGGGCACAATCTACTTTTTTGGAAAAAAGTTCCAAAACATAGTGGGAGACGTTGCTTTTTAGTTTACCGTACATAATGTTTGCGAATTTATATATTTTCAAATGATCCATTGATCTCCCCGTGTTGTAATTCTATCAAATTATGCAACTTCAACAAAAAAGATTTAAAGTTACATTTGCTCGTACCGATGAAACGCTTGACGCTCGAATGAGCGCTCTCCACGCGGTTTGTGGTTTGGTTACCAAAATGCATCCACTTATTAGTTCTCCACGTGACAAACTTATCACTTTAAGGCCCTAACGAACTTTCGGTATACTCAGTTTCTTTTGGATACTCTGTGAAGTCATGGTGCAATATCAGCCAATATTTGTTGAAGGCTACTTTCGTTTCCGCCAACATCATTTTATTCTACATTTTCAAGAAGGCGTTGGACATTTTCTTCTTTTTTATGATTTTTTTTGTCTAGGACATGCATGTTGATGTGTCATCGATACAACATGTGTGTTGCATTGGGGAACACTTCATTAACCGCCTTCACAAGCGTTAAGTCTCTATCCGTCAAAACAATGAAGGGTGGTTCAATGGAGTAAGTTACCATCAACGAGTGTAAGCACTCTAAAACCCATTTATAAATCTCAAATGTTTCTCATAGACATAAATGCGAATCCAATGTATAAAATTTTCCTGGTACAAGTGGCTCCGACGACCTCGTACAACGACATTCCGTATATGATTACCTTGTACGTCTTATCCATTTCAATGACGTTTGAAAATGTCTGTAATAAATCCAAACTAACCTGGTGCGTGAAGAAAATCTCACTTATGTTATTGCTTCCGTCTTCAGACTTTCTATAGAATTTGTAGTAGTTTAACCTCTTTAGTTGACCCAACAAGTATTAAAATTGCGACCGACTTCCTTTCTCGATCTTGCGGTGTTTTAGTTAAGCGTTGTACACGGTGTGCATTGAAGACAAATTCTTAGAGTTCAATTTTTTCACTCCACCGAGAATGTCACGAGGACGGGATCCCATTTCGTAGAACTAACTACAAAATCCATATTTTATTTGGTGAATCCACCCAAGTACGAATGATCTTCTTTGTAGGATGTAGTATCGTGATTATGAACGCCGCATTCGACCTTTAATCCCCACAAATCATCATCCACCTTATTTCCTTTAAGGCTAAAAAGGCATCCGCATTTTTTCGTACTGGTAGATTTCCTCTTTAGATGCTTCGAATCTACCAATTTTGTGTAAATTACAAATATTTCACACACAAATATTATTCCCGGAATTTTCCGAGCAAGTCTATCGCAGTGACGTAATATAACCACAAATTCGTTGTCTAATGCGGTTTGCTTAACTCAATCAATCAACTCTACTTGAGTGTAGTGAGATTTTGTGTCGAACAAGTGGCTATAATCGACGAAGAAAGGCTCCAGCATTACCTCATCCTTTACCATGCACGAATCATATAAGTCATCCTTTAACTCTTCTTCGTCCTCATACATTAAACAAACGTAAATTATGTCAATCAAAAGAAAAAAAGAACGTGCAACGCGACCCGATGGTTGGGAAATATTCCACACCCGGGGACGTTTTTGACCGCCGGTTGACAATAGGCTAACCGGTGGTTGATAATAGTATCCCCGGTGGGGGAGCCCAACCTAAACTTCTTAACTTGGAAGGCTCAAATAAGGAACCACAACCGTGAGGTTGAATATTAAACCTTGTCGGTGACGTTTCTCAACCGTTGGGTGGATAATATACGGTACGACGGTCGATAATACACACCTCGATTGTATATGACTCTCTCCCTGCTGGGGACCTAGTACCCAATACAAAATTCTACCTAACAAACTACCCTGGTAAAAAACCGTCGGATTTGGTATCTTAAGTCGGCGGTTTGGAACAACCATCCTCGACGGTTTGATATGGCCTAAGCCGGCGGTGGGGACTGGACTACCACAGAGGGGTTAGTTCATCATGACATGAGTATTTATCATCACCCCCTCTGGTTGAAAGGGATTCTACCAGCGGGGGAGCTCGGGTTCAACTTTTTAAATATAGAAGATCTACCAAAAAAGAAAATTTTTCTAAAAAACATTGGTTAGAGAGATTACCTTGTTTGAAGTTTCATTGTCCTCAACAAGCTTATCATTTCCTAAATCCATTATCCAATAAATTGGGTTTTTTTTTGAAGAAATTGGTGTTTTAGAGTGTTTTGAAAGGTTTTGGAGTTGTTTTGAGTTTTTTGAAAATTTTGAGTTTTTTGAAATTTTGTTTAGTGTTGAGTATAAGACGGATATTGGGAGGAGTGACTTTGTGTTTTTAAAATTTTGGTTAACTATACCCAAAATCCACTAAATTTCAAAAAAAAAAGGTTTTTGGTCAAAAGGTAAATGTGTAAAAGACTATTAAATAGAAAAGATTCAAAAATAGGGCTGGTTAACAAAATTTGGGCCCGGATTAGCCGAAGCCTTTATCAATATGGTTGTTGGGTTATCTGCTCTATCAATTTTCTCAAGTCTCAACTGATCATCTTCCATTAAAGAATCGAATGAAATGGTATTTAACATCCACGTGCTTGGTTGTGGAATGGTATCCCAAATTCTTCATTAAGAAAATAACACTTTGACTATCATTATACAAAACTCAATTTTTTTTCCGTACCTAGTTCATTCAAGACATGTTTATTTTTCGCCTCACTAGTAGTAACATACTCAAACTCAGTAGTAGAAAAAGTTACTA
Source organism: Limnanthes douglasii subsp. nivea (assembly GCA_036936605.1). Classification (NCBI taxonomy): domain Eukaryota; kingdom Viridiplantae; phylum Streptophyta; class Magnoliopsida; order Brassicales; family Limnanthaceae; genus Limnanthes; species Limnanthes douglasii. The sequence goes on along the minus strand of JAUPFV010000001.1, from coordinate 213,239,164 downwards.
TATGCTGCAAATTAGAACTCAACTCACAACATTACCACCTAAATTATACACTTACCAAGTAGTCTTATTTCTCTTATCAATCTCTCCAATCAAGTCAACATCAACATAACCTTGCAACTTCATAACGTAACTTGTGAAGCAAAATGATGTTACTCATGTACTTAATAACAATGTTATATTATGCCTTACCAGAGTACTAGAGTTTGTGGAAGTAGACTATCTTGCTATATCTTGAACACTTCATTTTCATGGTTATGGACAACCTTATCCTACACATTAAATTTAGGAATATCACCCAAATCAACATAATATTTTACTTTTGAGACCTCTGGTTCTTCAGTTATATTCCTACTATATATATCATTTTTCTGCATCCTAAAATCTATAACAAAAACAATCATCTTCATGGCCAATAAATAAACATTTATTGGATTTAGGATCAATCGTTTCTAGCATTGGAACTAACATGTAAATATGATAAACAACCAAATAATTTCAAGTAATAAAGATTTAACTCCTTACCATTCTATATTTTTTTCTGAAAATTTAAAATTCAACGAAACTGATGCTCTTCTATTGATTAGATAAGTTGTATGGTTGCTTGCATCAATTTAATTTTTGTATAGACCGTCATGCAACCTCATGCTTCTATCAAGTTTATTTAAGTTCAGTTCATTTGCTGAACTACATTATTTTCTTACAGTGTCCCTGGATTTATACTTTGTATTCTTATTTCATTCGTAGCGCACAACTTTAAAAGCCCGCCATCAACATATTCACTGACATTATCTGATCTTGGATATTTAAGTTTTAGACCTGTCTTATTCTCAACCAAGGATTTCTATTTCTTAAATAAATCAAATATATTACTTTATTTTTTAGGAAATAAACTCATACCTTTCTAGTTGAGTCATCAATAAATATGTTATAATATAGTGAGCCATCAAGTGATGAAACTAGATATGGTCCCCATAAATCGATACCAACACCATTTTTTTTGGTTTTGAAGCTCTACCGTATTTGATGAAGCTAGCTTTATTTTGCTTTCTAGTGATGCAACTCTCACGCATATAAATATCAATGGTCTTCAATTTTGGTAGTTTTTTGTTCGACTTAAGTATTTACATGTCATTCTCACTCATATGCCCGAACCTTTGGTGACATAGAGTATGACCAGAGTCAATAACTACAACTGTATATATTACACATGTGTCTGTTGTTGCCATACCAATAATAGACACATCTCTTAGAATAAAATACATATAAACAATACATATCTTATAACTATGAGACACTACCATAGCTCTATTAATCACTATTTATCTACCACCTCAAAATAAATACTATATCCTTTATCAAGATGCCCAATAAAATCAAATATTTCTTTAACTGTGAAACATATCTAATCTTTTGAATTCTTAAAAATGATCAATTGTCTTGCTTAAGCTAGATATCTCCAATATCTATTATACAAAGTGATATATTATCAGTTAATTAACAGTTCTGGAATTACATGCAGTATAGTTGACAAAAATCTCTTGATTTGAAGTAGTACGGAAATGAAATCTTTCGTCAAGAATCAAAGATTCTATGAGACTTTCAACAGTGAGCAACAAAACATCTTAAACAGTTTATATAATAAAATTTACACTTTCATTAACGTTATTTGTAAAACCTTTGCAATACATTTGTATGTGTCCCATATACATGCATTTTCAAGATTTAGGCGGACCCCATGGACCTTTAGATCGACTCTTGCTTCGTCATCTTCTTCATTTAGATTTTTATATATTCTGATTTTCGTAAGATGGTCTACTTTTTGATTTGACGTTACGGGTAATATCATTATTGAAATATTCACCTAATTTGTTTTTCAAACTTATTCATTGAGAAACAGATCACATATGTTATTATACTTTAGCTTCTTATTACCAAATACCAACATAATTATTTACGAAAGTTCTCATAACTTCTCAAATGTTAAATAGAGAAGACAAACGGATTATGAAAAAATTCATTACCAAATTCGATCGCGACATATAATAGATCATTCATGATTTCACTAAACTCATTGAATTGCTTCATAACGAAAGTGTGTATGACCATGTTCAATTTGAACAGTTTTTTCATCGGATGCACCTTGTTGTTTGTCGGAGTCTTTTTTTACATAATCACCAAGGTTGCTATAAAACCAACAATTATCTTTTCATTGAGATAAGTGTGTACATTTGAATTTTCTAGGTTCAATTGAACAATCTATATAACCTTATGATTCAAAAGTTTTCATTCCATCTCGGACATCTCATATGGATTTGTTGAATCTAGGAAAAACTACGACAAGTTTCTCTCATAAAGATAATCTTTAATTTGTATCCTCCAACATGCAAAGTTTGACCCGTCAAACTTTTCAATTGTAACACCTCCATATCTGATTGCAACATCTTTAGATCCAACTGTAAACCCATATGATGCTGCCTCATTTTTCTCTAATATTATGTCGTCTCTTTCTTTTTACCACTGATTCTTCTTAAATTCTTCGCAGATTTTGCTCTGATGCTAGTTGTTATGAATTGATAATAGAATAAATAAAACAGAAAAAACATAAACAAAACTATTTTTACTTGGTTCACCTAAAAATTTACTACGTCCAATGAGTAATGCAGCTTGTTACTATATCGATAAAAAATAATGTTACAATTGATGAGGGCGGAATTCGCCGATCCAAGGAATAGGGGTAACAATGTAATAGATAATAGTTAATATAGTTATTTGAGTATACAAAGTTCTTTAGGGACTAATATGCAAAAATAAAAGTAGCAAAAGAGGGCCCATCGACATGTGATGATGGCCCATAGAGCTTAAGCGGGCCCTCCCTATTTTACTATAAAAGGAGGACCCTTTTTGCCTAAAATGGTATGGAATATTTTCTTGACAAAAAGACTACTTTATCTCTCTATACTTTCTCTCTCTAGAACTCCTCAGACGCTATATCCGAAATAAATTCCTTTTTCAGCTATTTACTCATCATTGGCGCCGTCTGTGGGAACAGTGATACCGAAAAGGAATCTTCTGTCCTTTGAAAATCACATTTTACGGGATGAATAGCGAAGCGGCGACAGAGAGGGATGGTAGGGAGGTCATCCGGGCCGCTGCTGGGTCGGAGGACGCGGGAGCTCCTGGTCGGGAGTGGAACGGCGGTCGTGATAAGCGTTCGACCCTGATTATGACCCGAAAGCAGCTGCTCGAAGATATTGCCCGGTTAGAAGAGGAGCGAGAGCGGGCGCTGGACGAGAAAAGGATTCGTGAAGGGAAGGGCAAAGAGCCCGCCCTGGACGATCGGGGAGCGGTTGGTCACGCCCAAGCATCGAGGATGGAGGCCCGACCTGTCAGGTATTACCGAGATTCACCTCCCGATGATGTAGAGGCTGTCAAGATTCGTCGGAACTCGGGCGTCCATCATACCATGACGTCGGACTATCCCTCAGGCGACTCGTCCGACGAGGAGTACCGACGTCGGGAGAGAGCCCAGCGGACACGAAAGACTCGGTCCCAGCGCGTTCGAGGGTCCAGGGCAGACCCTTCGCGGTACAAAAAGGGAGGCACCGATAAACCGACCCCTGTATCCTTTGAAAAAGAAGGAACGCACGTCGCCAGCCGCGGAGAGCGAGAAATGTTGCCACCAATTCCGTGGCAGCCAACGAACAGCCAAAACCTTGGATACCGAACGAGCAGCCAGTTCGTCGGCCCAAGAGCCGAGGGGCTCTATGAAATCAGGACCGAGGGCCTTGGGGGAGGAGCTTTTGAGCTCGGAGTTAACTGGAGAGCCTCCCCGTTATCTGATGAGATATTAGCGGGACCGCTCCCGAGGCGTTTTGACATTTCTAAACTGGAGAAATACGACGGGAAGACGGATCCGGACAACCATTTGGAGGCCTTTAAGAACTTTATGCTGAGTTTCGATAACGACGATAAGCTCTTATGTAGGGCTTTTTCTATGACATTCAAAGATAGGGCTTCAAAATGGTACAACCGGTTACCGCAGGGGTGCATCAGAAACTTCGGGACTTTTTGGGCTATGTTTAGGCAACACTTCGTGGGAAGTAAGAGTTTCCGTGCCAATGGAGATACTATAATGAACTGTCGACAGAAGCTAGGGGAGAGCCTAAAAAACTATACCAGGCGTTTCATCGATGCGAAGACCGATTTGGACCATTGTGAAGAGAACGTGGCCCTAACGGCGTTTCGGTTAGGCCTGCTCCCGGGGCCGATGAAGCAGGCGGTCACGAAGAAGCAGGCGTTCACTTTTTCCGCGTTGTTGGCACAAATAGAAAAACAGATACTGATTGAAGAAACGGAGGCTTCTGAAGTGGCGGCGCAGATCCAGCAGAGCGCCCAGGCATCGGTCGTAATAAAGCGGGGTTCCCGACTCGACCAGGTTAGAACGGCCCAGCCGATTAGCACAATACCCCCGAGCTCGCAAGCGGTAACTAAACCTTCCGCCCCGACCGGCTTTAGGCCGAAACAAAACGGACCGGCAACGTCCCGGCCCATGTCCAACAAATGGATACGACCGGCCTACTTCGCGGATCTCACGGAGTGCGTATCCTCAATCTACGAAAAAACCAAGAGAAGCGGGATGTACCGAAAGCCTTTTCCTATCCCGACGCCTCGGGAACAAAGGAATAACCGCTATTGTCGTTACCACGAGGACGTCGGCCATGACACGAAGGACTGCATAGCTTTAAAGAAGGAAATACAGATGCTCATTGAGCACGGTAACCTGTTAGAGTATGTCAAGAAGGCCCAACATGCCGCGCCCTCGAAAGAGGTGGTCATAATTCCGAAGCCGGAAACCACCATGGCGATTTCGGAAGTTACGGATCAGTTCGACGTATCGGTTGAGTACCTTGATCCCGAGGTCGGTCGGAATATCATCGGGGTCATCGAGGAAGAGGCGGAAGTTAGCGTGCGTGGCCTTTGTCAACTGTTTGATTCATCAACAGACCTCGGAGAAGGATCTGCGACGGGAACCAGAACTGGCTTCCAAACCAGAACTTGCTTCCAAACCTGGCGCACCTTTTCCCCAACTCTGTACCCCGACGATATCAGAGTTGTTGATGAAAAAATTGGCGACCGTGGCGATATCAGAGTTGTTGATGAAAAAATTGGCGACCGTGGCGATATCAGAGTTGTTGATGAAAAAATTGGCGACCGTGGCGATATCAGAGCTGTTGATGAAAAAATTGGCGACCGCGGCGGTATCAGAGTTGTTGATGAAAAAATTGACGGGCTCGTCGGTAAGGTACAAGGCCTGCGCGATCTATTCGAATCCATGACCATCTTCGGAGGGGATTCGATGGCAGGAATAACGCATTCCTCCAGAAAGAGACACATCGTTAACTTAGCTACCCAGATGGAAGCCAGAGCTTGCTTCCAAACCCGAAGCACCCCTTCCCCAATTTTGCACTTTGACGATGACGATATGAGAGACTTAGCCGGGCCTCATGAGGATGCCGTCGTGATCGGGGCAGCGATCGCGGGAGAAGAGGTTCGGCGTATTTTGATAGATACCGGAAGCTCAGCTAATATCATCTTTGCTTCAACTTTCGCCAAATTCCGAACACGGCCGGTACTCGAACGATCCGACCGTGCCATCGTTGGGTTTACGGGAACAGCAGCGGACGTCGTTGGAGAGTTCGAAGGCGTGGTACAATTAGGCCGCGGCCCGTTTAAAAAAGAGGTCACCGTGCTGTTCATAGTGGTCGACGCGCCGGCGTCGCACAATGCAATTCTGGGACGATCTTGGATATCGCGCATGCATGCAGTGACTTCAACTATTCATCAGTGTGTAAAGTATGTGGTTGGCAATAACATCGGGGTCGTACGAAGCAGCCAGAAGACGGCCCGAGAATGTTACCGAGCTGCATTGGCACCAAAGACAGACCAGGAGATGTTCCCGTCCCATGCATAGCAATTAAAGGGGAGCTCCCCCGGATCGCAGCCGGTGGACGACCCTCGGGAGACCCCAAGCCTTTTGACAACCAACGAAGAATGTGAGCTGCATCATTTTGCAGATGGAAAAGGGTTGCGGGTCGGGCTGAATATTTTACCGACTTTAAGAGAACAGATGTTAGCTTTGCTCCGGGAGAATCTTGATCTATTCGCGTGGTGTGCTGGGGACGTCACGGGAGTACCCGAATCATTTGCGGTTCACAAGTTGACCATAAACAGGAATGTTAGACCAGTAATTCAGAAACGACGAGCTTTCTCTCCCGAGAAAGCAGAGGTAATTTTACAGGAAGTCGAAAGGATGACTGGGGTCGGACATATCATAGAAGCGCGATACCCTTTGTGGATATCCAACCCCGTTCTGGTAAAAAAGAAAAGCGGGAAATGGAGGATGTGCGTGGACTTTACCGATCTCAATCGGGCATGCCCGAAGGACCCTTTCCCGATGCCGCGGATCGATCAACTGGTAGATTCCACATCTGGCAATAAGCTACTATCTTTTATGGACGCCTATGCCGGTTACAATCAAATTAAACTACACCCCGCGGATCAGGAGAATACCACATTCATCACGGGCCGAGGGCTATACTGTTACAAAGTAATGCCCTTCGGACTAAAGAACGCGGGAGCAACATACCAAAGACTGGTTAACCGAACTTTTGAAGACCAGATCGGGAGAAACATGGAGGTGTACATCGATGACATGTTGGTCAAAAGTGGGACCGACGTGGATCACCTTACCGACCTCAGAGAGGCATTTGATAATTTGCGAAGAGTGAACCTAAAGCTAAACCCAGAGAAGTGTTCTTTTGGTGTACGGTCAGGGAAATTTTTGGGATTCCTTGTCAGCGAAAAGGGCATTGAAGCCGACCCTGTTCAACTCCGAGCTCTAGCAGACATGACTCCTCCTCGGAGCGTAAAAGAAGTCCAGATTCTGACCGGGCGACTAGCCGCATTGAATCGCTTCATCTCTCGATCATCTGACAAATGTGCCCCGTTTTTTTTTCAGGTCCTTCGACAGGTAAAAAATTTTGTTTGGACTGACGAATGTGACAAGGCATTTTCGGGGATCAAAGAGTATCTATCGTCCCCAAACCGACTGACCAAGCCCACGGCGTACGAAACTTTGTTCCTCTACGTGGCAGTTACCGATTATGCGGTCAGTGCGGCACTGATCAGCGAGTCCGGGCCAGTTCCGACAGCTGTTTACTATATAAGCAAAAGTCTGCTTGACGCCGAAACTCGATATTTAAAGCTCGAAAAAGTGGCTCTGGCTCTGGTAACGGCAGCAAGGAAGATGCGCCCTTACTTCCAGGCGCACCACATTGTCGTCCGCACCTCGTTCCCACTAAAATACGTTTTCCAACGACCAGATATGTCCGGAAGGATAGCCAAGTGGTCGGTCGAGCTAGGGGATTTCGACATTGAGTTCGAGCCCCGAACCGCGATTAAGGGACAAGCCTTGGCAGATTTTTTGGTCGAATTCCATTCCGAGCGACCCGAACAAGAAACACCCCTACAAGAAGTTGCGGGGGGCGAATGGACTATCCGCACTGATGGAGGTGCCAACATTAGTGGTTGTGGGGCGGGAGTTCAGATCATTACCCCTTCGGGTTTGAGCATGTTTCAGGCTATCCGTTTTGGTTTTCACACGTCGAACAACGAAGCAGAATATGAAGCGGCTTTGGCTGGATTGCGATTGGCACAAGTCTGTGGGGCGAGGCAAGTGCGCCTGGTAAGCGACTCCCAACTTTTGATAAATCAGGCCTCGGGGAATGCAGAGGCACGGAAAGAACACCTGGTGCAGTATTTAGCGGCTTTAAGAATTCTGGCCGCATCCTTTGACAAAGTCAGGTACGAACATGTCCCCCGAAGTGAGAATATGACGGCAGATTCTTTGGCAACAATTTCATGCTCGACCAGTTATCCTTGGGTGATAGAACAAGAGAATCCGTCCATTTTTAAACGACATGAGCTCAATAACCGACCCGAAATCGCGTGTCAGATCTCTTCAGTTGCGAATTCTGATTGGCGGCGGAATATAATCGCGTTTTTAGCTGGAGGGCAGCTCCCCGACGATGCGGCCTCGGCTCGCAAATTACGTAACAAAGCAAGGGGATACGTCCTTTTGGGGGATGTGCTGTACAAAAAGTCCTTTAGCCGACCTCTGCTTCGATGTTTAGGTTTTAATGAGTCCCAAGTAATTTTGTCCGAGCTACACGACGGGGAGGGCGCGGCTCACTGCGGATACAAGTCTTTGATTAGAAGAGTGTTTCTCGCCGGTTTCTATTGGCCGACCATAACAACAGACGCCAAACTCATGGTGAAAACTTGTGATACGTGTCAACGATTTGGGAATGCGATCAACATTCCTGCAACGCATCTAGAATCTATATCCGAGGGGTTACCCTTTGACCGATGGGGAATCGACCTGGTCGGACCGTTGCCCATGGCATCGGGGGGACGACAAACGATCGTCGTCGCGGTCGACTACTTTTCAAAATGGATCGAGGCCGAGCCCTTATCTGCTACAAAAACCAAGGACATTGTCAAATTTATCTGGGCAAACATTTGTTGTAGGTTCGGGGTGCCGCAACGGCTAACCATGGACAACGGACCACAGTTTGATAGCGCGGAAATGAAAGCGTTCTGCACCACGCATAATATCCGACAGTGTTTCTCTGCTCCATTTCACCCGCAGGCGAACGGCCAGGTCGAAGTCACGAATCGAACCATTCTTGATGGCCTTAGGAAGAATCTCGAGGGAAAGGCCGGCAAGTGGCCCGACTATTTGCAGGAAGTATTATGGGCCTACCGAACAACACCTCGCACGGCGACCCAGGAGTCACCCTTTGCCTTGGTGTATGGTATGGACGCGGTCACCCCCGCGGAATCTATCTTTCCCTCTTTCAGGATCGGCACTTATCAGCCGGAGACGAATGACGACACCCGACGGCTAGAGCTTGATCTCATTGACGAAAAACGTCACCGCGCCCATTTAAACGCTTTGCACTACCAGACTTTAATGAGAAGTCGGTACTCCACTAAGGTTCGTCGTCGGGAGTTTAAGGTCGGGGACAAGGTCCTGCGACGGGTTTTTCTACACACCAAAGACAAGAGCCTCGGGAAACTCGCTCCGAACTGGGAGGGACCTTACGAGATAGTCGACAGAATCAGGAGCGGGACGTACCGCCTGCAGAATCGGCACGGGCAACTCCTTAGGTTACCGTGGAATATTGAGCATCTGAAATTATATCTTGAATAGTTTGTAATTTTTTGTGAGTTTTGTATTTCTTGACGTTTTGGTCAAATTTGTAATGATCGGGGGTGTACTCTTTTTCCTACCTTGGTGGCGCAAGGAGGTTTTAACGAGGCACAGGTCAAAACCCGAACCACGTTATTGATTATGAAAATTCCTTGCCTTTTAAAAAATCGATTCATTATGACGGTGGGCGGCTGACGAGCTGGGCACCGTAATCTAAATTTAAAATCAATCTGCAGAACTCTCAAAGAGTTTTTCGGTTTTACCGATCCACATTTTGGCTTTCCAGACCCTCTGGATTGACCTTCGATAATAACTCGATCTACAGAACTCTCAAAGAGTTTTTCGGTTTTACCGATCTACATTTTGGTCTTCCAGATCCTCTGGATTGACCTTCGATAATAACTCGATCTACAGAACTCTCAAAGAGTTTTTCGGTTTTACCGATCTACATTTTGGTCTTCCAGATCCTCTGGATTGGCCTTCGATAATAAATCGATCTACAGAACTCTCAAAAGAGTTTTTCGGTTTTACCGATCTACATTTTGGTCTTTCAGACCCTCTAGGTGGGCTTGCGATGATAAGACAATTTACTTTTTACAGATCAATTTCCTCTTCGAAAAGTTTTTTGGGTTTCCCGATCTACCTTTTGGCCTCCCAGACCTACTGACGCGACTATCACTAATAAAACAGTCAATCCACAACACAGTACTTAGGAAAATATATCATCCTCATACAGGGGGCCCCATGGCCCCCAAAATAAAATAGGTATCCAATAGGTGTTGAACCCAAGACCTCAAATATACTACTTGAAAACTTAACCACTATACTAAACTTAACCCCAAGACCTCATACAGGGGGCCCCATGGCCCCCAAAATAAAATAGGTACAGTACAGAATAGGGGGGGGGCCGCGGCCCCCAAAGGTCTACAACACATTGTCAAAAAAAAAAAACCCAGAACAAAAAAAAAAGAAAAGGGAAAACTGATTCACTGATCCCCACCTTCTTCATCTCCCTCCTCACTTTCCTCTTCATCATCCGCCCCATCGGACTCCTCCACTACAATCCCCTCGGGACGATCCTTTTCCGGCACATCGAGCCATAACGAGCCAAGGTGAAGCTCCGGGTATCGGTTGTGGAGTGACAGAACATATGCGGCCTTGGTGGCTGCAGCATCTTGGTCCGACCACAGTCGGCACCGTTCGAGATAGGCCTTGTTAGAGGATTTCAGCTTGTGAACCTCCGACGCTAGGGCTGAGGCACGGTCTTCCGCGGTTTTTCTCGCCGACTCAGCCAACTCCTTCGCCTGATTTGCTGCTTCCGCGGCAGCCTTAGCTTCACTGGCTAGCCTCTCAGCCTCAGCAATCTGACCTTTCGCCACGGCCAGAGCCTCTTCAGCGGTCTTCGCCTGCGTGCGGAGACGAGAAATTTTCGCCTCTGCCGCGGATAACTTCTTGCCAAGCCCCCTAGCCTGGCGCTCTTTCATAGAAATCGGTACCAGCAAGCTGTACAACGACATTGCCAGCCCATCTGAGCTCCGAAGCGGGTAAGGGTGCGGACTGCCCATCGTCGTTAACACCGGGAATTTGGGACCGCTCGACGACGAGGCATCAGGGCCAACAGCCTCAGAAGGCTCAGCATCATCCGGGATAGAAACCACATCGACCGGAGCAGGATCCCCACCTTCAACATGGTCCAAAAGCGCAGGTCGTGAAGCGATTGCCTCAGCGCTGACTGCCACCCGATCCTTTGCCACAACCTTGGGTTTCTTTAGCTTGGACCCCTCCATCTCCGCACGACTCTTCCTCTTCGGCGCTACAACCAGGGTCTGACCCTCCTCTGCTGGATCCGCTACCGGTGCGGCCGACCCGATCGGGTTGCTCTCAGCGTCGGGTCCGACTTCAGGCTCCCTACCGTCCTCCTCCGACTTGGGACGCTTGCTGGGCGCCTTATTCCGCTTAGGCAAATACAGTATGTACCCAGGGCGGCCGGTTCGGGAGAATACCTCGTCGAGGTTCGGAGGTTCCCGCAGCTGTTCGATGGTCAGCACCTCGGGTGAGCACCGCCAAAGGTTGCTCATGAACAGATTCTTGTCCATGAAGGTGCGGTGCATGCCCCGACCCCAGTTCGTCCGGGCATAGTTTTTCAGCACCTCAAAGGTGTCTTCCGCAGCTTTGGCATGATCCTTCTTTACCCCCTGCAGCCAGTCCTTCGACACTACGCAGCGGATCAGAACGTTTAAAAAAAAAAAAAAAAAAAAAAAAAAAAAAAAAAAAAAAAAAAATATATATATATATATATATGTGGTAGTGAGTAAAAGGGCAGTACCATCATGGACCCAAGTCCGCAGGATCCGCCTCGGATTTTCCTTTGTATAGGGAAGCCCGTGCTCCCAACACCCGCTCAAAAAAACGAACCGATGCTTCCACCCCTTGTCCCCCTCTAAAAAGTCATTGACAATTTTCCATTTATTGCCAAGAGAGGAATAGAAGAAGGGCGACTTCGGGGATTTCGACAGACCCGACATGGCGATATACTCCTCCATCGGCATGGCTCGACCAGAGAGGCGGGAAGCCATGATGCAGGACATCAGGGTATACCACGCATTAGGCGTCAGCTGTGAGGGGCAGATTTTAAGAGTGCGGAAGTAGAGCGCAATCTCGGGGTCCAGGGGAAATCGCAGACCCCAGTTGAATAATTCGGTGAACACCACGATTTCTCTGGGTCGGGCGTGAATGGGTGTCTCCCCCGGGGTCGGGAATCGAACAGTAACGCATTCAGGGATGCCCCAGCGAATCAGCATCTCCTCGTGATCGGACTCAGGGAAGTAGACGTACTTCCCCTCGAAAAGAGAAACTACGTCCCTGGTCAAAAGCCAGTCAAAATACTTGGTCGAAACGGCAGTTTTGATCTCCTCGGGCCAGGGATCACCCTGATTGTTAGCAGCGTGGCAAGCTGCAGCAACACACTCCCCCGCGGGAGCAATATCTACCTCGGGCTCTCCAGCTTCATGGGTCGGAACTGAGTCAGAGCAGCGGGCAGCAGCAGCGTTTGTATCAGACGGTCGAACCTGGGAGGAAGAAGCATCGGGAATACCGCGGGCCATGGCTTTATGAGCCTCCTCAACTTGCTTAGGTGTCAGCTGCATTTTCGGCAGACCTAAAAAAGTGACCGCAGTGTTAATACCGGTCCGAAATCCTCTAATCGAGGGTGTAAGCTGAACCATTTCGGGACTATTACCTCCTTCCGTGTATTGCAGTAGCTCGTCGTCCCCCATGGTCAGAAAGGTAGATTTACGAGCACGTCGGGGAGTATGCAAGTTTGTGGAAGATCGGGTCGGATTTTCCGGGCGAACCGGTGGACTGTCGCTGGAGGAAAGGGCAATGGGCTCTGGAGATCGACCGGCTTCGGGAGTCGTAGAAATGGAGAGATCGGAAGCGAGGAAAACCTCTGCGGGAACCGGGGTAGCTAGAACGGGATCGTGAGGAGGTGGAGCGGGAACGAAAGGTTTGGAGTTGGAACCCCAGATCAGGCCAGCACGTCGGTATTCCTCTGCTCTATCGCCAATACTAGACCACTGTTCGAAGCTCCACTCAGATCCTTTTTTCTTGGTGGGTTTTTTCTGCGACCGTCCGGGTTTCATACAACAAGAGCCAAAACGAAGAAGGGTCGGGCGAATTCACTTTCTCTCTCTAGAAATGCTCTGGCAGCGTTTTTCTCTCTCTAAAAAGCTTCTGAGAGACACAGAAGGCTTTGGGGTATTTATAGGGAAGCATGGAAGAGCGGGGGATATCAATCGACAGAAACACAGCGGGAAGGCGAAGAGTCTCCTAGGACTCAAGTCTGTCAGAGGGATGGGCTATTAACCTTTGACACGTGTCGATCCGGGTCTGATGAGCCTTGACGTAAGCACCCGTCCCAAGTGCCGTGTGGGAGTGGGCCGCCGCTACCGGGTCTGGTAATATGGTTTGGCCCATTGGGATAGGCCTAAAGTTAAAAGCCCACAAAACCAGAAGATGAAACGCGTGAAGAAATCCGAAGTAGTTACCCCGCGCGTCGGGGAGATGAAACCGACGGGATCGGGATCCCATAATGAAGGCAGGTGACCGGCGAAAGTACTTCTGGAAAGTCTCCGCTCCTGATAGTTCCCGAAGACTGGGGGGCTACTGATGAGGGCGGAATTCGCCGATCCAAGGAATAGGGGTAACAATGTAATAGATAATAGTTAATATAGTTATTTGAGTATACAAAGTTCTTTAGGGACTAATATGCAAAAATAAAAGTAGCAAAAGAGGGCCCATCGACATGTGATGATGGCCCATAGAGCTTAAGCGGGCCCTCCCTATTTTACTATAAAAGGAGGACCCTTTTTGCCTAAAATGGTATGGAATATTTTCTTGACAAAAAGACTACTTTATCTCTCTATACTTTCTCTCTCTAGAACTCCTCAGACGCTATATCCGAAATAAATTCCTTTTTCAGCTATTTACTCATCAACAATGATACAAAAGCCTAAAATAATGGGTAGAGTAGATAAATATATACTAAACATAAAACATATTAAGAGAAAAAAAACCGTAATACGACAAAAGTCCTAATAATACAAATACTTTAATAACACCTAGAATATTATACAACTTGGGCTTCATTTTCTAATATGATGTTTTACAAGTATAAGGTGGACCATATACTACGAGAATCAATGCCATCATAACAATATTTTATGAGGCTTGATTATTCCTCTCTTATAATTTTATTATTATTATTATTATTACCAATGTCTAACTTTTTTTAATTTTTAAGTAAAGAATTCAGAATACTCATACTCTCAATATATTGCAGATATTTTCCCCCAAATAATTCATCCTAGAAAATCTAACTAAAATATTGTCTTACTTTAATTTACCATTTTCTTTTATAAAAACTCATCTTTAAAGTCGTATTCTTTATTTAATTCATAAGCCAAGTAATTTTTTAAAAAACTATATCTTAATTTTTATATATTTTAAAATTTCATGCATACATGATACACGCTCTAACATATGATGTTGAATCTGTACATTTGAGTAATGTGAAATTTTGATGAGATTGTTGTTTAAATTAGAAAAATGCTAGATGATCAAATAAAAATATAGTTTTTAATAAATAATAAAGTGAATTTAGCTCAAGTTTTATGTATTAAGATTACACATGAGAATGTGACATCTCCATTTGAAAATATGTTTAATCTAAACCAACTATAATGTCTGAAGACTGATTTAAAGTTGATTATAGTTAGAAATTCGTTATAAAAACTTAATGTTTGTTATGGATTGATACTAAAAAAAAATACTAAAACAAAATATAAACAAATTATTTGGTTCATTTAAAAATAAATTACGTCTAAGGAGTATTGTTGTTTTTCAATATATTAGAATATATAATGATACATTAGAACAAAATATTTTGATAAAATAATAGCCCTAATAACACTTATAATATTGTGTAAATTGGATTTCCTTTTCGATATTGCACAAGTGTGAAGTCAGTCATTTACTACGAGGCTTCACACAAACATAAAAATATCCCATTTAGATATTATCCCATCACAACAAACCCTAACCTAATTCTGAATAAAATTCTAACACACCAAACATTGCAACAACTCTCCTAACCAATTATCAAGCTCGAAGATCCGTTGAACTCAAGAGAATCCAAATGTTCATATTTATATTTCAAAAGTGTAAAGTAATTGAGAATGTAATTAATTTTAAGGTAAGTTACTCATAACCATCAAGTAAAACTTAAATTAACTATTTGATTTTTGAAGTTTATTAAAAATCACATGCAATATAAATTTTTCCAACAATATCCTTCAAATCCACAAACACGCACGCACTTAATAATTAGTTATTTTTAACATTTAAACTCTATATCTTCCAAACCCTAACTAAAAAAATCAAAACACACACATATTTTTATTTTTAAAGACAAATAACACGAAATCAACGATTATATTTTTGGAGAATTTTTGTTTTATTTTTATCATATTATACTTAATTCCATAACTCAAACATGTTTATTTTTAGCAACCAAATCACACATAATTTCTCAACTAGAACACATTTATTTATTCCAATATATTTATATTTATGAGAAAAATTCAACACAAAATGCACATATTTTCATAATTACAAAAATGTTAGTTGTTTCACACTCAATAAACACTTATTTTAAAAATAAATAAATTGTGTCTTATTCTTTCATACAATGAGACTTATTTAGCAACCAAAGTCTTATTTCCACACATATTTTTTGTTTTCTTATTTACGCAATATATTTGCACGTAAGTTCGCCACTATAACATAATTATACGTAATTCTACAACCGGAAATACAAGACCCTTCGAAAGCTTGGTCAAGATAATGAAATCTTAGATACACAGAGGAATTTGGGCAAGTCTGGAAGCCATGATAATCGATAGAAGGGTGAACCATTGGTTGGGAGTAGCTTGAGTCGAACATAGGTCGAGGAGTTCAAAATATTATACAATCATTAGGTCTAACGGAAACCGAAGACCCCAGTTGATAATCTCTGGGTACATCACTAGCTCATCCTTTCAACATTGAAGTGGAGTATCTCATTCTTTTGGAAGCCGAAGCACAATGTTATATGGTATTCCCCATTGCTTTTTTAAGGACGCAGCCTGAAACTCTAGATAATAAATATATGGCACATCGTTTAGTGCCAATATATATTCTGGGTTGAGTGGTCTCAAGTTCTCACCAATTGAAGCGGCCAGATCTCCGGAGAGCTCAACATGAGCTTTCTTTTTCCTTCTCGTTGGTGCTTTTATTTTGAAAACACCCTTCACTGTCTCGCTGTCTATTTCCTTTGAACCATCGTCTTTTATATCAGCTTTGAAATTTGATTTTGTAGCTTTAGAGTCAACTTCCTCTTTGGATGCTTTATCAACAAGTTGATGTGGGTTAGGATTCGAGGTTGGTTCTCTGTTATAGTTTCTTGAGGGATTTTTTGAGACTTGGTAGCTGTCTCAACAACTTCCCTCAGGGGAGGAGAAAATGATGTAAGATTCGAAGTGTGGTCAGCATCATCCCCCATAGCTATGAAAGTTTTTATTTCAAGGGTTTGAGGAAGCTGAGTTTTTGAATAAAGTGGAAGGGTTTGCTTGCGCAATGGAAAAAGGGACTCATAATTTACTCGGGAATGAGTTTATTCTGATCTCATTGAAGAATATTTGGTTTGGGTTACTTTGCAATTAATTCAAGGTGATGATCTAACTAGAGATGGTGAAATTTGAGACGTTTTCGATGTTTGAGTTTTGGATGATTGACTTTCTTCTGGAAGAGAAGAATTTGAAAAGGGAGGAGGAGTTTGATTTGGATCAAAGTTATCGTAATGTATTGTCTTTGTAGATAACCCCTGAGGAGCGTTGCTTATCAGTCCAGCTGCTCTATATTCATATGTTCTTTCACTTATGTAGAAGTAGTCGTATGATCCGAAGTGAGATGTTTGTTTATCCGGTGAGGATGAATTTCTGGGTTTTTTGGCTTTTGGCTTTTTAACTTCCGGATGCTTTCTCATAAACAGATTTGAAAGACATTAGGTGAATTTTAGTTTTCCGGCGAATATAGGTTAAAAGTTGAAAACTCAGATAAAGGTAGCTAAGAAATCTTAAGAACAAGTAAATTATTTCTCTCTAAAATGTGTTGTAAAGAAAAATAAGGTTCAAAGAGGTATTTATAGGAAAATCTAAGGTAGAGGGAAGTGGAAGAGGTAGAGAAGATAATTGGGTAGAATTTCAAACGGTTACGTACATGAGAATTTGACACCTGTTATGTGATAGGCCTAGTAGTAGACCTAGTGCCTAGGGAATCATCACCTATTCTATTTCCACTTCGAACATTTATGACCGTTAGAATAAAATATCTCCATTAAAAATGTCTCAAGCATCGACAAAAAATTGCATCAATTCAAGGACAAGATTTTGCCAAAAATATGGGGACAGTAAACTTGAGGCAGTTCGAGTTTTGACTGAATGGATTTTTCTTCACTACCAATCATTTCTGATGATAGCTAGTTCTTATTCACAGACTTTCATAAGAACTAAGAGGGCTACCCAAAGCATTGGCAAAAATTTGCATCAATTCGAGGACAAGATTTTACAAAAAAATACGGGGACAACAAACTTGAGGTAGTTCTAGTTCTGACTAAAGGGATTTTTCTTCACTACCAATTATAACAATTAATTCTTATTCACAAACTTTCATAAGAACTAAGGGGGCTACTTATAAGGAAATATAATATTGAGGCTCAAATGTAATAAATAAGACTTTGTATAATAAGTTATATAGTTATAGGGGAGATTTAGACTTATGAAAAAAAATAAAGGGTTAGAATGCAATAAAACCTATTATGTAACAAACTATATTAAACTTAAGTCTTTGTGCCTATAAAAGCTGATATGAAAGGGTTCTGACTTTTTATCAAACTACTTTTCACTTATTGACTTTATCTCTCTAAAAGTTACTTTCTACTACTTCTCTCTGCAAAACAGATTAATTCCACATCATACATAAGACTTTTAATTGTCGATGCATAAGAAACCTTCTATAGGTAAGCCTCGTTGTCTGCTATCTTGAGTAAAGGTTTGTTGGTTAGCTTAAAGTGGCTACCCAGAAGTGTTCCTAGTGGTTTGGAATTATCTATGATAAAAAAAATTCAGAATTTTATGTACATATCTTGACTGAGATTACTTCAAGGTACCATGACTGTTATCTATCGTGATCCTTATACCAAAAATTTGCTTTGTAGCTGCCAAATCCTTCATTTTGAATTCCTTTGAATTATTTTTCAGATCATTTAGTTTGTCACTGTTAGGTCGTGCAATAAGCATATAATCAATATATAACAACAAAATAATAAATGTATTTTAGATTTTTTATGTAGCAACAATGATCTGATTCACATATAGTGAAACTATTTGTATCCATAGAATTATCAAACTTCATATACTAGTGTCTAAGATCTTGTTTCAAATCATTTTTCATCAATTTACAAACCAAATTATCCTTTCATTTTCTTATGAAACCCATTCGTTACAGCTAAATTTATTCTTTTATAGTACCATAACTGCTCAAAATGTAAATTTTGTGCAACAAAAATTCTTGAAACCAATCTAATTGTATTAAGCTTTACATTAGAGAGAAAATACCAGCCTAGTCTACACATTAGTTTTGTTGAATACCCTTCACAACAAGCCTATCATTGTAGAGTGTACTCCCATCATACTATTCTTTTACTATGTATGTCCATTTGTTGTGCAAAGCATTCTTCTTTTCTGGTAGCTCTGTTAGCTGCCAAGTTTGATTCTTGAGAAAATAGTTCATCTCATATTTCATAGCTAACTCTCACTTATTGAATTCTTAACTTGAAAAAATTCAACATAATTTTCAGGCTCACCTTCATCTAACAATAAGGTGTGATGAATTGATAACGAATGAAAATTCATTGCCTTACCAAAGTACTAGAGTTTGAAGAAGCTAGACTATCTTGTTATATCTCAGACACTTCATTTTCCTGGTTATGGACAACCTTATCCTACACATTGGCTTTAGGAATATCACCCAAATCAACATAATATTTTACTTTTGGGGCCTATAATTCTTCAGCTACATTTGGGATTCTCCTTGTGCATAATTTTCTCATTAAATATGATATTCCTACTTTTTATAATATATATATATATATATATCAATTTTATGCATCCTAAAATCTATAGCCAAAACAATCATCTTCAGGACCAATAACTAAAAATTTATTAGATTTAGGGTCAAGGTCGTTTCTAGCATTGGAATCAACATGTAAATATGACAAACAACCAAAACAATTCAAGTAATAAATATTTACCTTCTTACCACTCTATATTTTTTCTGAAAATTTGAAATTCAATGGAATTGATGGTCCTCTCTTGATTAGATAAGTTGTAGGGTTCCTTGCATCAACTTAATTTTTTTTACAAACCGTCATTCAACCTCATGTTTCTAGCAAGTTCATTTAAGTTTAGTTCATGTCCTCAACTACATTATTTAATTACGGCGTCCCTGGATTTATCTTTTCTATTATGACTTCATTCGTAGCACGCAATTTTAAGAGCCCGTTATGAACATATTTACCTATATTATCTGATATTGGATACTTAAGTTGTAGACATGTCTTATTCTCAACCAAGAATTTCTATTTCTTAAATAAATCAAATATATCACTTTTTTTAAGAAAATAAACTCATACATTTCTAATTGAGTCATCAATAAATACGTTATAATATACTGAGCCATCAAGTGATGGAAATAGAGATGGTCCCCATAAATCAGTACTAACTATACTTTTTTTAGGCTCTACCGTATTTGATGAAGCTAACTTTATTTTTCTTTATAATAATGAAACTCTCACATATACAAATATCAATGATCTTCAATTCTTCTAGTTTTTTGTTCGACTTAGGTAGTTTCATGTTATTCTCACTCATATGCGCAAACATTTGGTGACATAAAGTATGACTAGAGTCAATAACTACAATTTTATTTGTTGCACATGTCCATTGTTGTCATACCAATAATAGACATGTCTCTTTGAATAGAATACATATACATAATATATGTCTTATAACCATGGAACATAACCATAACTCTCTTAATAACTATTCATCTACCACCTCAAAATAAATACTATATCATTTATCAAGATGCCTAATAAAAAACAAATTTCTCTTTAACTATGAAACATATTTAACCTTGTGGATTCTTCAAAATGATCAATTGTATTTCTCAAGCTAGATATCTCCAATACCTATTATACGAAGTGGTATATTATCATATAATTAACAGTTCCGAAATTACATGAAGTATAGTTGACAAAAAGATCTTGGTTTGAAGTAGTACAGAAATGAAATCTTCCGTCAAGAATAAAAGATTCTAAGAGACTTTCAACAGTGAGCAACAAACTATCTTAAACGGTTTCTATAACAAAATTTACACTTTAATTACCGTTATTTTAAGTCTTTTGCAATACATTTGTATGCGTTCCTTATACATGCAGTTTCAACATTTAGGTGGACCCCATAGACCTTTAGATTGAATCTTGCTTTGTCATCTTCTTCATTTAGATTTCCATACGTTCTGATTTTTATGAGATGATCAACTTTTTGATTTGATGTTAAGGGTAACATCATTATTCAAATACTCACCTAAATTCTTTTTTCGAACTTCTTCATTGAGAAATATATTGCATATGTTATTATACTTTAGTTTCTCATTACTAACATAATTATTTATGAAAGTTCTCTTAACTTCTCAAATGTTTGGGTAGAGAAGAACAAAAGGATTATGAAACAAATTTCATTATCAAATTCAATCGCGCCATATGATAGATCATTCATGATTTCACTAAAATTATTGAAGTTTTTCATAACGGAAGTGCCTACGACCGTGTTCAATTCGAACAATTTTTTTGTGAGATGAACCTTGTTGTTTGTCGAAGGCTTTTTCTACATAACAACCAAGGTTTCTATAAAACCAAAATTGTGTTTTCATTCAGATAGTTGTGTGCATTTGAATTTTCTAGGGTCAATTGAACAACCTCTAGAACTTTATGATCCAAAAGTTTTCATTGTGCCTCAGACATCTCATTTGGATTTATTGAATCTAGGAAAAGTTACTACAAGTTTCTCTCATAAAGATAATCTTTAATCTGTATCCTCCAGTATGCGAAGTTTGACACGTCAAACTTTTCAATTGTAACGCCTCCATATCCGATTGCAACATCTCTAGATCCGACTATAAACCCAAATGATGTCGCCTCTTTTTTCTCTAATATTATGTCGTATTTTTATTTTTACCATTGATTCTTTTTAAATTCTTCACACATTTTCCTTTGATGCTTGTTGTTATGAATCAATAATAAAATAAATAAAACTAGAAAAAACCTATTTTTACTTGGTTCACCTAAAAATATACTACGTCCAATGAGTACTACAGTTTGTCACTACATCATAAAAGAGTGTTACAATGATACAAAACCATAAAATAATTGCTAAAATAGATAAATACATATTAACATAAAACATATTACGACAAAAAACCCTAATACGAAAAAAATCCTAGTAATACAAAAACTCTAATAACATTTAGAATACTATGCAACTTGGCCTTCATTTTCTAATATGATGTTTCACAAGTATAAGGTGGACCATGTATTACGAGGATCGAGTAATCATAACAATATTTTATGAGGCTCGTTTATTCCTCTCTTATAATTTTTTATTATTATTATTACTGATGTCTAATTTTTTTAATTTTTAAGTAAATAATTTAGATACTCACAATCCTAATATATTGCACACAATTTTTCCTAAGCAATTCATCCTAGAAAATATAACTAAAATATTGTACTACTTACCATTTTTCTTTAAGAAAAACTCATCTTTAAATCGTATTGTTTATTTTTTAATAAGTCAAGTAAAAGTTTTAAAAACTATATCTTAATTTTTATATATTTTAAAATTTCATGCATACATGATACGCGCTAGAACATATGATAAGAACTTGCTATGTATGAATCTGTACATTTGAGTACTTCAGATTGCTGTTTAAATGGGAAAATGCTAGATAAGAAAATAAAAATATAGTTTTTAATAGATAATAAAGTGAATTTAGCTCAAGTTTTATGTCTTTACGTTACATGTGAGAATGTGACATCTCCATTTGAAAATATGTTTAATCTAAGCCAATTTTAATGTATGAAGACTTATTTAAAGTTGATTGTAGTTAGAAATTAGTTATAAAAATTTAGTGTTAGGTATAGATTGATACTAAACTATAATAAAACAAAATATAAAGAAAATATTTGGTTCATCTAAAAATAGATTACGTCTAAGGAGTATTGTAGTTTTTCAATATATTAGAATACATAATGATACATTATAACAAAGTATTTTGATAAAATAATAGCCCTAATAACAAACTTGGATTTCCTTTTCTATTATGATATTGCACAAGTGTGAAGTGAGTCATTTACTACCAAGCTCCACACAAACATAAAAATATCCCATTTAGATACTGTCAAATCACAACACACCCTAACTGAATTCTGAATAAAATTCTAACACACCAAACATTGCAGGAACTCTCATAACTAATTATCAAGCTCGAAGATCCATTGAAGTTATATACAACTTTAGTTTCTCAAGGGTCACATGTTTTATCAATATGGATGTTAGATTCTTTGCTCCATCAATATTTTCAAGTGTTAGCTAAAACATCAAATTACAACCCAAAATTTTTCATTGGAGCATGTAAGCTCAAATCGCTAGAAAAAGTAATTTTTTTTGTCGATGCGCAACTGCATATTACTTGAGTAAAGAACATAAAACGTATATCCTTTGGTGTACGAGAACACCACATTTGAGTAAGGAGAAAATTTGACGAGAGTGTTGTCTCTATGAGAATAATGTTAGATGAGTAAAAAAAATATAGTTTGTAAGAAACTAAAGTGATTTTAACTCAAGTTTTATATGCTGAGATTGTACGTGAAGTGTGGAATCTTCATTTGAAAATATGTTTTATCTAAGACAATTATAACGTATCAATACCAATTTTAAGTTAATTTTAGTTGGAAAATTAATCATCCAAACTAAGGATTTGTTATGGGTTGATATGAAAAAACATTAAAATGTAAGAATTTTATTAGTTGGTTCTCTCTAATATAGGCTACATTTCAAGAGAACAATAAATTTTTAATATATAAAAAGAATTAGTGTTTAAAATGACATAAAATATTAATAGAATAGGTGAAATAAATAATGACACATTATAACAAAAAACTTTAAAATAAAATCCATAATAAGACAAAATTTCAAATAGCACTTAAAACATTATGTAACTTGGCTTTCATTTTCTATTATAATGTTTGACAAGTGTGAAGCCATACCATATACTACCAGACTCCACACAAATATAACAATCTCCCACTTGAAGACTACCACATTAAAACACACCCTAATTCAACTATGAACAAACATTTGATACATCAATCATTGTAGCAACTCTCTTAACCAATCACCAAGCTCGAATATCCACTGAAGCCAAAAACAACTTCATTTTTTCAAGAATCCCAAGTTTTATCAATATGGTAGCTGGACTATTTGGTCCATAAATCTTTTTAAGTCTCAACCGACCATTTTTAATCAAAGATTGAATGAAATGATATTTACTATCCACGTACTTGGTTCTGGAATGACATATATATTCTTTACTAATATAATAGTATTTTGACTGTTAGTGCGTAAAACTCAAATATATTTATTCATACCCAATTTACAAAAGAAATATTGTAACCATATCATTTTCTTGCTCGCCTTAATAGTAGCAAAATATTCAGACTAAGTAGTAGAGAAAACTAATATCTTCTGCAAATTAGAACTCAACTCATATCAATACCACCTAAATTATACACATACCCAGTAGTACTCTTTCTACTATCAATATCTTCAGCTAAGTGAGCATAAACATAACCTTAAAACTTGATACTAGAACATGTGAAACAAAATGGTGTATATGTAGTACATATCAAATACTAAAGTAACCATTTGTCTGTATCTCAATTAGGGGTGGCAATTTTAGTTATGTCCGGCCCGAATGGGTTCTGTCCGGCCCGAACTAGTAATAGGCTGGGTTCGAGTTTTTAAAATCATGTCCGTAGACGGGTCGGGACGGGTTCGAGTATTAACATTTGTCCGGCCCGACCCGACCCATAAAATAAAACAAATATAAATTTATTTAATAATTATATATAAACAATAATTATATAATTAAATAATATTATTAATATTATTGATATATAATTTTAATAAAGTAATACACTGAAAAGAGAGATCTGTCTGCATAGATTCAAACAAGGTAAAATACATAATATAAGAAGGAACCCATGACCAAACTTTTGGACACGATCCATTAGTTAATTCACTCAAACAAAAAATTTGTCACCACTCACCACTCATGTACCAAATAAAAGGCCCAAAATTAATACATCAGAAGCTACGTGGTTTTGAACTGCAACAATTGCTGAGATTTAAAATTTTAAACAGACGAAACCCTAAAAACTTGATTCTTTTCTTTCCACTATTTCTTTCTCCTTTTACAAGTTACAGTCATTCGACTTCAAGAGAGTAGACTAGTGCTGCAGTGAACACTAATTATTTTTGGGCAAAAACCATCGACACCAGCAAAATCGACTCTTTCGTTTAGCAAATCTTGGATCAAATACAAAAACGTCTAGCTCAAGTTGAGTGATTGAGAAAAACTTCCAGGTACCGTGCTTTGATTCTTGGATAAATTATGAGGTTTAGGAGCTGTTTACTGAAATTCGTAGTTTTTCCAGTTAAATTCGTAGCCTTTTCCAGTTAGTTTCTCTGTTTACCGTGGTTGAGTGTTGGTAGGTTGGGTGCAAACTATTTTGTCCTATCTTATACAAGTTCCGGGGTCAAAGGTTAAAATAAATTCATGAAAATAGATCTAGATCTAGATGCATATCGTATAGTAAGATGCAAAAGAAAATAGATCTATATCTAGATGCATATCGTATAGGAATGAATGTTACCGTACCTGCACAAAACAGTCATGAACATGAAGCCTAAGCAAACCAGCAGCAATTGTAGGGTCTTGTTTGAAGTGTGATTCAACAGTGGACCTGACTATACTCTCTGCTTTTGAGCATGATGATCTGTAATACCCATTTTTCAATTTCCCATTTACTGGTAAAACAACCACTATAACCATTATTATAACACAAACTAAGTACTTCCAAAATGTTTCTTCTCCCATTTTACAAAATTTGAAACAAAACTAGTAGTAGTTATGTTTTTGTCTACTCTGGACTTTACTATGAAGTTTTTGCTTATAAATTATAATGCAAGTGTGTGTATATATAATACAAAATGGAAGGATCATTTGTGATATTTAACTTAAGGAGAGAAGTAGTGGTGAATTATTTTTTAAATTTATATATGTGCTGTTACATAGAATAGAAGTGTTTGGTGATGATAATGGAAGATTACTCCACTTCGCAAAACTACATTTTTATTGTTTAGCGGATATAAATTTTGATTTATAAAGATTATCTCCGTCCATAAAAGGTGACCGACGATTAATTAACACTATTTTCACTGCAGATTTCACCATGACATCTCAAGACTCCTAAGTAAATCGAAACATAACTTCCGCTTCTTTACATAATTTGGACGAGCACCAACCCAAATCTTTCGAGCCACTAGTTGAGGAAGATGCAACTCATACACTAACACCGACAAATGATCCTTCAATTCCAGTTTCCGGTAGTGAAGACATGGAATTGGATACTACGCATTTGAAATCAACCGTATGGACGCATTATAAAAGAAAAAGAGAAATCGGGGCTATAAAGGCTTATTGCAAATATTGTTCGAAATCGTTTGCTGCAGCTTCAAAACTAGGAACAAATCATCTACATATACATGCTAATAATTGTGCAAAACACACAAATATCGACATCCGACAACAAGTTCTGATTTCACAACAAAGCAAAGTAGATGGAAAACAGCCTTAAATACTCACAGCTTTGATCAAGACTTATTAAGAAAGCATCTTGCAAGGATGATTGTGATACACGAGTACCCACTTTCCATGGTGGATCATTTAGGATTTCGGATATTTGTCTCACATGCCCAACCGTTATTTAAAATGGTATCAAGAAACACGATAAAAAGTGACATACTAAAGATGTACGCTCTTGAGAAGCAAAAACTAATGAGAATGGTAGAAAAGAATCGGGGTAGAATTGTTCTAACAACCGATATGTGGTCTACACCAAACCAAACTAGAGGCTTCATGGTGATAACCACGCATTACGTCGACGATTCTTGGAATTTACAAAGCCACATTATCAGGTACTACTGGTAATTCTAGGTTACACTTTTATGATTTAATAATATATCGACTCTAAGTTATAAACTTTAGAATGTTAATATTGTTATATTATAATGTTTATGATAGTAACATTATAGTTATATAATTATACTGTTATCTTATAAGGGTTTTTTAGAGTGTTAATCTTATAAGGGTTCTTATAAGGGTTTTTAAAGGTGTTAACCTTATAAGGATTCTTTTGGTTTCACTTGTAAGAGAGATAGATTCTCAGGCATAGGAAGTTATTTTCTGTTTGGTTTGGTATTCATGTTCAATTCTTTGACAGTGACATCTTAGTTTAATATTATTAATATTTCTTTACTTTTCTTTGAAATGAACAAATTAGTTGGCCTAATGGTATCGGTCTATTTTCCATTTAGAGGATTCAGGCCAATGGTATCAGTCTATTTTCCACTTAGAGGATTCAAACCTGAGACGTTTTATATTTGACAGTGATGGCAAAATATAATATTCATGCATATAATTATTTTGTAACTTTATATTTATTAGTGGCTCGAAAGTTAACTGTGTATACAAATCCCATATTCATGTAAATAATGCATACAAATCCCATAATCTCTCTAATACAAATCAATTAAACAATTAGTACGTGCATGATAACACGAAAGTGGCTAATTTGTTAATTAAATTTCAAATCATTTACTAATTATTTGGTCAAATAATGATGACTTGGTCGTCTTATATAAAGGTCAACACTATAAACAACGTCTGGACGAGTATTTCAAAAGTATGCATTTATTTACTCTTGTTGAAAAGTGTGAACATTGAAAAATCGTATTCATTTTGTAATAGTTTTTCTCTTGTCCTTGAATTTAGGTTGTGATATCAGATTAAAAATAATTAAGAAATACCATTTATATTTATTAAAAGTCATCGTTTTTTCGGATGTACTTTTGGAGTGTTGTTTAGAATGGAACATTGATAGAAAGATAACCACGTTGACGTTGGATAATTGTGCTACAAACGATGCCATGGTAAGACGACTTGTAAGTAAACTTCAACATAATAAACTTATGTTATGTGGAGATCTATTCCATATGCGTTGTGCAACCCATATATTAAATTTGATTGTACAAGAGGTTTGCTTGTCATCAAAGAAGGCATTGAACACATTCGGGCTAGTGTAATATTTTGGACAACATCAACGAAAAGGAGGCAGAAATTTGAAGATACGGCATGCCAATTGGAGATTAAGTGTAGAAAAGAGTTGGCTTTTGATTGTAAAACATGTTGGAATTCTACATATTATATGTTAGCTACAGCTTTGGAATACAAAGATGTTTTTTTTTTCAGATTAAAACAACGAGATTCTACATACGATTGTAATCCAAGTGATAGAGAATGGGAAGAAGCTCAAGATATATGTGAAAAGTTGGAGTTGTTTCACAATGTTACGGAGTTGTTTTCAGGTACTCGATATCCAACTGCTAATATTTATTTCAATAAAGTCTGTGAGATACGAATAGCATTAGGAGAATGATATATAACTACAAGTTTTCAATGATTAAAACAATGGCGTATCGTATGTTTGAAAAATCTAGCAATTATTGGAAAATAATTAATGGAATAATAGGTGTTGATGCTGTTTTGGATCCTAGATATAAGATGGTTGTTGTGTTGTTTATTTCAATTCGATTTATGGTTCTGAGGCAGATCAAGAGATACACAAAGTAAGAGATATGTGTTATTAGTTGGTTAAAGAATATGACAATGATAGTATTGGTCATGAATCTAGTGCTTCGAATACGTTGTCGGTCACTCAGAGTTCAATGAAGAAACATTCTTCAAAGTTTGATGAGTTTGTTAGTAGTAGGAAAAAGGATGTTGTTGGAAGCGCAAAGTTGGAATTAGACTTTTATTTGGAGAATGATGTCTTACCCACATCCGATGATTTTGATGTTTTATATTGTTGGAAAGTGAATGGTCTGAAATACCCTACTTTACAAAAAATTGCAAGAGATGTTCTAGCGATTCCGGTATCAACGGTTGCTTCAGAATCTGCTTTTAGTACAAGCGGTCAGCTACTAAGTCCACATCGTAGCAAACTTGCTTCTAAAACCTTGGAAGCATTAATGTGTACCCAAAATTGGATTTGGAATGAGATCAAAGGTATTTATTTATTTACTTAAATTCTATTTTTTGTTAATTATTTTTGTAAGTTTATTAATAGTTATTCTAATATGATGTTATGTGTTAGGTTCTTCACCAAAAGCTATGACGCATTTGGAAGCCATATTTCAAAGCTTTCTTGATGATTTTGATGATAGAGATGAAGATGAAAGCATTGTCATAAGTGTGAAGATGATGACACCATTGGAAACTAAAACAAATTCAAGAATGTTTTGTTTTATTTTAATGTTTCATTTCACTAAATGTTAGATATTTCAAGCGGATTGTTTTGTAACTTTGTTAAAGACTGCTTTATGCTTATTTTGGTATGTTTGTTGTTTTAAAATTTATATTTTTTATATTATTATTATTTTTAAAAAAATTAAAAGTATTAGAAGCGGGTCAGACCGGGTCCGGCCGGGTCCGGACAGGCCGGACAGTTTGCGGACACATGCGGGTCCGGACGGGCCGGACAGTCTGCAGACGTAAACGGGTCAGGCCGGAAAAATCTACAATCGGGTTCGGGCCGAGTTCAGGTTCAAAAAACCTAACCCGAAAGCGGGTCGGGTTTGGGTTGATATAAAAAAATCTGGGCTCAAGCGGGCCGACCCATTATCATCTCTAATCTAAATACTCATGTATTTACTAACAACTCTCATTGCATGTACAATATCTGGTATGGTACAAACCATAACATTCATAAGAATCTAATTCGTTGATGCGTAATGAGTCTTCTTCATATAAGCCTCGTCGTTTGTTGTCATAAGTGATTAGTCTTTGGTTAGCTTAAAGTGGACACCCAAAGGTGTTCCTACTGGTTTGACATTCTCCATGCTAAACCTCTTCAAAATCTTATTCACATATTACTTCAAGGTACCATGATTTCTATCTCTCGTGACTCTCACAACAATAATTCTTTTTGCAACTTCTAAATTCTTCATTGTGAGTTCCTTTGATAGTTTCTTTTTAGATCATTTATTTCCAACTGTTAGGTTCTGCAATAAACATATCATCAACATATAACAGCACAATAATAAATGTGTTTTCGGATTTCATTATGCTCATACAATGATATGATTCACATCTAGTGAAACCGCCGGTAACCATAAAGTTATCGAATTTCATGTACTAGTATAGTGGATTTTGTTTCAAATCACACAAGATTTTCTTAAATTTGCAAACTAAATTCTTTTTTAACTTTCTTACAAAAGCATGTGGTTACACCATATTAATGTCTTCATTCAAATCACCATGAAGGATACAATATTGACATCTAACTGCTCAAGATATAAATTTGTGCAACCACACTTCCCAAAACAAATCTAATTGTATTTATCTTCACAAGTGAAGATAAATATCAGTGTAGTATACATTTGTGTTTTACTAAAAAATCCTTCACAACAAGCTTAACATTATAATGTATACTCTCATTGCGCTCTTCTTTTACTATATACACCCATTTGTTATAAAAAAAACCTTATTATCTTCTAATAGGTCGGTTAGCTTCCAAGTATGATTCTTGAGAAAAGAGTTTATTTCATCTTTCATAATTAACTTTCACTTGCTAAATCTATCAAATTTCAAAGTTTCAATATAATTTCCAGGTTCAAAATCATCTAAAAACAAGATGAAATGAACAAATGGTGAGTAATGATACATCTCTTTGGGTATCATCCCGCTTCTCCAAATAGTGAGAACTAGAGTACCGGAGTGTGGATAATCTATAGTATTCAGCTCTATCATATGCACTTAATTTTATTGGTAATAGGTAACCTTGTCATGCACATTGATTTAAGGATAACCCAAATCAACATAATAGTTTACCTTTGACGCCTCTAGTTCTTGAGTTACATTTAGTTTGTTCTTGTACATAACCTTCTCATTAAAGATGACATTCATGCTTCTAATAATTTTTTATTTATTTTATGCATCCCAAAATCTATAGCCAAAAACATCATCTTCATAATCAATAAAGAAACATTTATTGAATTTGGGATCAAGTTTGTTTTTAACACTATAATCAACATGTATACATGACAAACAACCATAAAATTTTAAGAAATAAAGATTTTCCTCTTCACCACTCCATACTTTCTTTGGAAATTTGAAATTCAACAAAACTGATGGTCCTTTATTGATCAAATAAGTTGTATTAAAAATATTTTGGAAAATGAACATGTAACCTCATGCTTCTAGCATGTTCATTTAAAGTTCGGTTCATATGCTAAACTACATCATTTTATCGTGATGTCATTGAAATTATGCTTTATATTTTGATTCCATTTATGTCACAATACTCTTTGAACCCACTATCAACATATTCACCCCCATTATCTTATCTTAGAAAATTAAATTTCAGACTTGCCTCATTCCCTATCAAGGCTTTCTATTTCTTAAATATACCAAATGCACCAATTTTATTTTTTAGAAAGTAAAACCCATACCTTTTAGTCGATTGAGATTAATAAATGTAATGTAGTACAATGAGCCATCAAGTGATGGAAATAGAGATGGTCCCCATAAGTCAGTATACACTAACTTTATCTTTGCTAGTTTTAAATCTCTATCATACTTGATGAAGATGAGTTTCGTTTGCTTTCCAAAGATGTAACTCTCATATATACCAATATCAATGATATTCTCAAGCCTTTGGTGCCATATAATATTAGTAGAGTCAAGAATTAAAATTGTATCTATATAATATATGTCCATTGCTATCATACCAACAATAAACATGTCTCTTATATTGGAATATAAATAAAAAGTATATGTCTTATAACACGATACACTACCATAAATTCTTTGATTACCTTTCATTTACCACCCCTAGATAAAACTACATCCTTCATCATCAAGATGCTCAATAAAAATCAAATATCTTTTTTTATAGTGAAACATGTGTAAACTTATGAATTCTCAATTTGATCAATTCTTATGCTTAAGCTTGATATCTCAAAATTCTACTATCTAATGTGGTATATTATGAGCTAATTAATAATTTCATAATTACATGCAATATAGTTGACAAAGAGCTCTCGGTTTGAAGTGGTATGGAAAGAAGCTTATGAGTCGAGAACCTAATAGTCTATGAGACTTTCAGTGGTAAGTATCAAGGCATCTTGCACGGTTTCCATAATAAAATTTTCAATTCTATTACGTTCTTCTTACGCTCTTTACAATACTTGTGCATGTGTCATATCTGGTTGTGGTTCCATCATCCAAAATAAAAAAAGTCTATATAATGATTGTATCTTTTACTTTTAAAATGAATTTGAAACGTATACAATATCTACCATTTAATGTTTTTATTATATATAATTTCTAGTAATCGCAAATGGTCATAATTGAATAAGTAATCCAAATGATCATATTTATTCAAAAATGTGAAGTAGTTAATGATCTAATTAATTTTAAGGTAAGTTACTCAAAACCAATCATCTGATAATTAAATTACCGATAACCATTTGGGTTTTGAAGTTTACTAGAAATCACATGTAATATAATTTTTTCCAACGATATCCCTCAAATACACGAACACGTACACATTTAATAATTAGTTATTTTTAACATTTAAAACTGTACATCTTTCAAATCCGAACTAAAAAATATTAATCAAAACACACACATATTTTTATTTTTGAAGACGAACAGAACGTAATCCAGGATCATATTTTTAGAGAATTCTTGTTTTCTTATTTTCGCAATTATATTATATGTAATTCCGCGATTCGAACATATTTATTTTTTAGCAACCAAATTACATATAATTTGTAACTTAAACACATTTATATGTTCAAACTAATTTCTCAACAAAACTGCACGTATTTCCGCAACTAGAACACAATCTAATTTTTTTATATTTTTTTTCAACACAAAAGTATAATTATTTTCGCAACTAAAAAAAGTTGTTTTACCTTCAATTAACACTTATCTACAAAGCAAGTTTGTATCTTACTTTTTTTCAGACAATAAGACTTATTTAGCAACTAAAGTCATATTTCTGTAACTATTTTTATAAATTATTTACACATCACATTTGCACGTAATTCTGCAGTTGAAACTCATTTGCCTTTTAACAACAAAAAAAACATGTATTTATATAATTGAAACACAATCCAATCAACACAAAAATGCACATATTTTCACAATTACAAAAATGTTAGTTGTTTCACACTCAATAAACACTTACTTTTTCAGAAAACTAAATTGTGTCTTATTCTTTCACACAATAAGACTTATTTAGCAATAAAAATATTATTTCCGCACTTATTTTTTTTTTACGCAACACATTTGCACGTAAGTTCGCCACTATAACATATATTTTTTTTCAGCAACCAAATTATACGTAATTCTACGACCGGAATACATTTGTTTTTGCCAAACATATTTCGTAGTCTAATTACACGTAATTACACCGTTGAAAATGATTTGAAAGATATATTTTATAAATCTATTTTTTTTTCATTTATAAAAACAAAACTAATAATTTTTTTAAATTTTTTTTAATATTATATTTTAAAAATTACGAAGTTAAAAAAAGCTGAGAGATATTTGAAAATATTCCGTATTATCTACAAATATTTATTGGGATTATTAATAAATAAATTTGATGTTATATGGTATAGTTATGGTTTGATTAACCTTAAATTTATAATTTACTAAACAAGTAGTTATACTAACTCAATAAAAAACTAGCGGATAAATGGAATTGTACTTTCTGACAAAAGTCTTGCGAGTTCCGACTCTTACTCCACTCGAAACTTAAAGTTAGCTAGGGTTTAAGCCCCAAAGCCCTAACATCGCACATTATTTTACCACTGGAAAAGCGTCTACTTCCCCATTACAATTCACCTTTCTCAAGGTTAATGGCAAAATCAATGGCTACTCTCTCAAGAACACTCTATCGTTCTCTTCTCTTGATTCCTAAACCGAGTCAAACTTCCAAGCCATTTTGCACCAACAACTTCTCCTCGAAAGAAGACACTGATATAGACGAGCCCCTCCTCGACGTAGATACCGAGTCATCTTCTCCACATTCATCATCTCAAGGTTCCGGTGAACGAGTTATATACGATCGTCCCCTTGAGAACGGCCTCGACGTAGGAATCTACAAGGTAAGAGATTCTCTTTCGCATTTTTTGTTTTTCTCGGCTTAGTCATTATGTCGATTTCGGTAAAATCCCTTCCAAAGAGTATGTATATTGATCTAATTTTGTAGGAGTTTTTTATTGTTTCAGGCGATATTAGTGGGTCAGGTCGGTCAAAGTCCATTGCAGAAACGGCTGAAGAGTGGGAGAACGGTGACACTGTTATCGTTGGGTACTGGTGGGATAAGAAATAATCGTAGACCCTTGGATAATGAAGATCCTAGAGAGTATGCCAATCGTTGTGCCGTTCAGTGGCACCGTGTTTCTATTTATCCTGAGCGCTTGGGTGAGATTGTCTTCAAAAATGTTCTTCCTGGGTGAGTTCTTCCATTGTTAAATGTTCTATTCATTTTCCCTTCGTATCAGTGGGAACTAAATTTAGAACAGATGATTAGAATTGAAAATGGTGGTGATGGTGCAAAATAATTTGCATTGTGCGTGGTGTACCCCTTGCAATTTGTCAATATTTTGAGGGGCATTCTGTGTCGGCAGAGATTTGCAAGAGCCCAAATGCAAGTGCTGAATGTTAGACTAAATGATAAGCTGATGTTGGTTAGATCCATAGAATGCTACCCTTTCATATATGATAGTCATTAGAAGTCTTAGTACTCCATCACCGTTTTTTGGTTCAATGAAATCTTTAATTCTAATCCATGGTTTTTAGGTATGTAGTTATTTTCTCTTAAAGAGTCAGCTTCTTGTAATAAGGCTGTATAAAATTTGCTAGATTCTTTGAGAAAATTGCTATGCTTAGTGTGTGACTTGGTGGTTTAGGATTCGGAGTAAAAAAGAAACCTGACCCATAATAGGAACTAAAAACTCTAGCACTATTAACCATATGACATGCATAATTAGAAAGGTCACAACTATGTATTCGGGAGCTATATATTCACATGACGCATGTTCTTGGTTGTATTTCCATGTTATTGGTAATGATACCGGCTCATAATTATTAGTGTA
This sequence comes from Limnanthes douglasii subsp. nivea, assembly GCA_036936605.1. Taxonomy (NCBI): domain Eukaryota; kingdom Viridiplantae; phylum Streptophyta; class Magnoliopsida; order Brassicales; family Limnanthaceae; genus Limnanthes; species Limnanthes douglasii. The sequence continues at coordinate 213,204,658 of JAUPFV010000001.1, read as the reverse complement.
TATAAACACGACTCCAACACCAAGCTAACTGTGTTAAATGTGATATATAAAAAAATGATAAGAATGAAAAAACCGAGAGGATTGGCTGTAGTTTAATATGGTTTGGCGTCTAATTATATTGCGTGTTATTCTGCATTTGCTAAAAATCAAAATGGTTCACTCAATGTATGTAGTCTTTTGATGGATCGGTTCAGTCTGAAACTTTATACAGCAACTGTCTTGGAATTAAGTAGTTATATGCTTGAACAGCTTATCTTTCGGTACCATTGCTAGCTTCATTTCCACAGGAAAGAAAATTTATAGATGAGCTGAAGTCGAACAAATTTATTAGTGTAATGATGTTGGTTTGAGTTTGTTCGCTGAACTTATGACTTATAATGTCCTATGTTTTTGTTTGATGTAGCTCAATTTTATACCTGGAGGGCAATCTGGAGACAAAAGTTTTCACTGATCCTATTACCGGTCTTGTTCGACGTATAAGAGAGGTTGCCATTCGACGAAATGGTAAATGCACATTTTAGTTCAAGACCCAATTTATATGTTACAAGCTTAGCAGTAGTATTTGACAAAAAGTTCGTGGATGTTTTGTAGGAAGAGTTGTATCCCTTGGAAATGGTGGTAGCGGACCGCAACAGGCAACACCAGCTGAATTGAGAGGTGTTGGCTACTACTAGAACTGCAGGAGCAAGTGAAAGATCTTAATAGAACCATTTTTTTTTATATTACAAGATACATAAAGGAATGCCCTTAAAGACAAAGATGTAAAAAAAAAAAAACATCATTCTGTTGTAATTTATATTAATTTCAATTAATTACTATTTAATCAAATTTCTAATTTGAATTTGTGTTGCATCATTTCTTAGCTAACTTAAATGTATGAAACTCGTGTGCTATGATTTAAAAAATTGGAAACTGTAATTTCTAGTCAGTTTAAAATAACATGATTTTTTTTTAAAACAAGATCAGGCTATAATGACTCTTTTTTGTTATAATTTTTCTTAAATGTTGACAGTAATGTCACTCATATAAAAATCTCTTATTTACGCATCTAGCCTTTTTTTTCCTCCAAACCTAACTTTTCTAATTTTGATTTTCAAAACTTTGATTTATCAAATTCAAGCAAACAATCATTATGTTTTGTCTGTATTTGGTGTAATTTGTTTTGAATTTACATCGGTAGTTGTAGAGATTTTTATAGTTTTTAGCTTATGTTCGTTGTTGTTGTTATTTTGAGCTCTGGTTAGATGTATGTGGTAAGTTATGTGGTTAGCTTCGTTTTGGAAGTCAAGATTTTGATTTTGTAGCTAGATTTGTTATTCGATATAATTCGACGCGCTGGAATACTGAAGGCATCATTTGCCTTAGTAGTTTTCTCGTGCTTGCCATCGTACTTTGCTTTGTTCAAGTCTTTCAGAGGTTTCTTAATTGCTTTCAATTTTTGCGCAAAATAAACTCCTACATGCTTTCAATATTCATGTTCTATTTTTTCAAAAACACGCTCTTAAACCTTAGATGATCGAACCGCATGTTATAGAATTTAAATGGTCTAAACCCTTGCCGATAACATTTCACCACCGAGGCAATGACTGGGCAATCATATGAAACTGGCTCTATAAGGAAGAATGAGTCGTTGCCATTTGTCCAAGTGAAAAAACTTCATATGGACGGTGCATCAACAAAACCGTGAAAGACTCAAAGGTTATTTAAATCAACCAATTCACCATTTTTAAACAGGATTTCCCCAATGCGATCTCCTGGTTAGCAGTAGGTATTAAAGTCACCTATTATCATCTTGTATAAGCTGATGAAGGCTCTCACAGATGTCAAGTGTTTCTAGTGGTCTTCTTTACACACACGATTGCGTAAAAATTTGCAAAATTTAGGGATGTTCATACGTGGATTTGTCTGCTTTCATGCTTTTGTGTAATAATGCATTACTACTTCACGATTGTGGACTTGCATATTTCCATAGTTTGTCAATTATTTTATCTAAAATTTATTATTTATCGACTCTGGTCGTCGATACATCTAAAGTTTTTTTTATCAATTTTTTTAATAGTGGATTATAATTGTTTTTCAATTTTTTTAATTCATTCCTATTTATTTTTTAACTATTTATGTACTCAAAATTTATTTAATGTAACTTTTTTTAATGAATTATAATGGTTAACTTTAATATTTATTTAATCGGTAAGTTATAATGAATTTAAAATTTGAATTTTATTTTCTTAAAAAGTCTCATAAAAATTGAATAAACACACACTAAATGATTGTATCAATTATAAAAAAAAAATTAAATTTAAAATTTAAAATGTAAGACTTTAACAATAAACCTCATTAAAATTGAATAAATATAATATAAAATAAATAATTATATTTATATTTAAATTTATAAAAATATTAATCTCAATTAATTTTTTTGTCTAAATTTTAATATACACAATATAGGTTAGTAAAAAAAATTAAAATTTAATTAATAAAAACTTACAATATTTCTATAAATACTTATAAATAAATAAATGTTGGAGAGTAAATTAAATTTACATTTGAACCATAGTATATAAATTTTCCTATTCAAAATAATGAAAAATTTATTTATTATAATATTTATTATATTATAATAACTTTATCAATAATTATTGATACATTCAATCAACTTAATTATTTATTAAGTGTATTAATCATACTTTCAACTTTAATTTGCTATTTTTCACAATCTATCCTGATTAAATCAATCTTAATTTCAATGAAAATTACATAAATTGTTGTAAACATAAACAAATCTCATACTTATTGAATTAAATAATCTATTTTTTTTATTATTCATAAAAATTAAATATATTTATATATTAAAATAAACTATTTTATTTGAAAAAAGAGTTAATCAATTTTTTTTCAAAAATATAGAAGTTTAAAGTGTGATTTTAAAATATACATTAAATATAAATATTTAGATTTAAATAAATATTTCAAAGTTTAAATTCCATGAATATATTATATTCAATATAATGTATTTGACAATATGTACATGTATTGATACTTTCTAAAAATAAAAATATAACATTTAATTTAAAGATGTGCATTAAATAACATTTAAATTGCAAAATAAATGCATTCTTATTCAGTTTGGGCAAAATCACATATCATGTTCGTTTTTTTTTTTTTTTTTTTTTTTGGATGTTCGTTTCTTTTTATTTAAATTAACGCTTGTTTTTGCGTGATTTTGTACATTGGTACGAATTTAAGGCTATAAGTTGAAAAAAACTGTTTCCATCTGATCGGTTCGTATCTTTTTTTAATCTTTACAAAAGATCGTCATTTATGTTGGTTAAATCTTGAATGTATATGGTGGAGGAGATTCAATAGGTTTTATGTTGATTTGAGAATATTTGAGAGGTGCAGTAGACCGATGCAAATTAAAAAGGAGTATCATGAATAAAATTGGAGTTCTTATGTGATGGCACATTTTGACCTTTTCATTAGAAATAGATGTTTTAAGCCTAAGCTGAACTAAAATTGACAAACAAGAAGTAGTACAGTAGTAAAATCCAGCTCGAGCCACTCGCTAGAGTTGATTCAATCTAGCCCGAGCCAATCGCTGGAGTTAATTCAATCCACCCACCAGCCGAGCCTTCTCTCTCTCTCTCTCTCTCTCTCTTTCTCTACTAGTAATATTTAGTAGATTTAGATCCACACGATACTGGAAAAGCTGAAGCCGTTGAAACTCGAAAAAAACTGGGTTTTATGGCGTCGCTCACGGCTTCTCGAATCAAAAGCTCAGATCTCATCTTCGCTTAGCTCGGCTTAGATCCAGCGCCGATCTTTCTTCTTCTTTCCCTCCATCTCTCTTCTACTCCGAATTTTGCCTCTTCATTAATTTTTTCGATCCGTCGTCGTTTCAGACCAGCTCTGCTCTCTTCCTCATCGGGATACGATATCCATGGTCAGTCTCAAACTCGAGCTTTTTTCAATTGAATGTTGTTATGCTGTTTCTCGATTTTCTCTAACACTATTTTTTTTATTTACTAACATTGAATTTTAGTCTTACTGTGTTTTTTTTTTCTCTCCTCAAGGTTTGATTCCGTGGAGTTTGAACGAAAGGGAAGAAGAAACAAACTTGTAAACTTAGCTGTTTTGCAGTAGTAGGTGAGTATGCTCTTCTGTTGTATGTTCTTGTAGAATGATTATACGCATTGATTTTCAGTGTTTATGGTGAATATTACTGTCTTGTTGCGATTAGTACTGAGATTGTGAAATTGTGATCAATTAAGCTTCATATTGTTTTATAGATAAGATCATATAGATATCCTATTCTTTAAAGGAGTTTAGTTTACTATCATCTTGACGAACCTACGCATGATTGACTTTTCGAAGATGAGTCTGGCATTTGCCATGGTTAGTTCTTGATTTTTTATATTTTATTTTGGGTTTACAGGAGTAACAGGCAGTGGAGAAAGTCTGAATCAAATGGAATGGAGTGTAAATAATACGTTTAAGACTTACAAAGGTAGACAAAATTGAATTACTATCACGACAATGTGGTTTTCCAATGAAAGAGGCTTTAACATTTTTGAATTTCGGAGATGTTAAATAGTTATTCTCATATAAAGAGACTTTAAGAGTTTCGTGTAGCGATCTTTTAACTATAATGTTCTTAATTTGAATTCTAAACTTTTATTTTGTGGCTGCTTCTTGGAATAGATGTAGAACCAAAATCCATGATGGAAATGGTACTCAGTTCAAATATTGATCCTATAGAGATCGGCCTCGGTTCTTCTGAGAAGGGAAATGCAGTTCCTACTCCAAAAGTAAGAAAGAAAACGATGACATCAATTTTTCTCAAGTTTTTCGAGACAGCTCTTGATGGGAAAACTCGTCGGTGCAAGTTTTGTGGGCAAAGCTATTCTATAGCAACTGCCACAGGTAAATCTTGCCCTCTCCTCTTCTTGTCTTCCAGTTGCACCATGGAATGTGAGAGTATTGTATATATGGCCTTCGCCTAGCTATACAATATTAATATATATAGTGGAAATAGAAGTGCTAAAATCATGAACTTTGGTTTAAATTGCACTTTGCTTCATCTACTTATGACAATTATTTGTTAGTTTGATCATAAAACATGTTAAGTTTGAACTTTGAAGCCAATCTTCTTGGAAAATTTAATGTGTCTTTTCCCATATAAAACCTGAATTTGCTATGCTACTCTATTCTATGCCTGTTGACTGTTCTTTTTCAATGTTTTTGTGAAGGCAATTTGGGAAGGCACCTTAGCAACCGTCATCCGGGATACGACAAAACAGGAGATATCATCAGTAGCTCAGCCCCAAAGCCCTCTACTATCGTAAAAAAACCACTGGCTCAAGGAAAACTACATGTGGACTATGATCATCTAAACTGGTTGCTCATTAAGTGGCTCATTTTAGCTTCTCTACCTCCTTCAACCCTGGAAGAAAAATGGTTAGCAAACTGCTTTAAGTTTCTGAATCCATCAATACAGCTCTGGCCAGGTGAGAAATACAATGCAGTTGTCAATGAAGTGTTTAGGAGCATGCAAGAAGATGTAAAAACATCTTTGGAGCAGGTCTCATCGAAGGTGTCAGTGAAACTCAACTTTTGGACTTCCTATGAAGATGTTTTTTATATGAGTGTTACAGGTAATTGGATTGATGATAACTGGTCTTTCCATAGAGTACTTCTTGACATATGTCGCATACCTTACCCTTGCGGGGGCTCAGAGATCCATAGGTCCTTGGTGAAGGTTTTTAAGACTTATAATGTCGAGAATAGGATTCTATCTTGTACCCATGATAACAGCCAAAATGCCATCCATGCTTGTCATACCTTCAAAGAGAACTTAGATAGCCAGAAACTTGGACCATTTTTCTATATGCCATGTGCTGCCCGCACATTGAGCTTGATCATAGATGATGCACTGCGAACGATGAAACCTGTAATCGCAAAGGTCAGAGAGTTTGTACAAGAGTTGAATGTATCCAAAGAGATTTCAGATGATTTTGTTCAGTTAACGGCAGCATATCAAGAAGGCAGTTGGAAACTTCCTCTTGATTCTTCAACTCGATGGAGTGGTAATTATCAGATGCTTAATATTGTTTGCAAGGTACATTCTTTATCTCTTCAAAATACTATTATCATGTATTGATCTGTCTCTCTCTTACCCTTTTCATAATTAACAATCGGAATGAGACAGGCCTGTAAATCTATGGATGCTGTTATTCGGAAGTACGAGGAGACACTAGGCACTAAGATATTGTTGAGTGCTGCAGAAAAGAATGCAGTCAGTATTATGCGAACTTACTTGGATTTGGACTCTTTCCATAAGACGACAAGCGACATGTGCACAAACAGAGATCTTACAGTTGGTCTAGGTCTACTCTTCATGGATAACATTTCCGAAACAATTGTCATGTCCCAAAAATCGTGTCATAACCCTGACTGGCTAAGGACGGCTGCTGAGGACATGGCCAAGAAGGCTAGAAGTTACAACAACCAAGTTTGCGACATATATACTTACATAACAGCCATTCTGGATCCTCGAATAAAAACCGAGTACATTCCGGAGAGTATAAATTTGAAAAATTATTTAGAGGAAGCTAGGACTGTTTTCTTGAGAAACTATTCTTCTAGTCATTTTTCATCAATGGCAAGTGGATACAGATCCCAAGAGATCGAAGACGGTGGAAATGTTTCTTTCGCAGAGGAAATTGCTCGTAGGAAACGAAGGGCAACCATTAATAATACTACTGATGAGCTAACTCAATACTTGTCTGAATCTATAGTTCCGATGCAAACAGAGGTTGTGGAGTGGTGGAAAGCCAATAGCTCACGATACCCTCGACTCTCTGTGATGGCTTGTGATTTCTTATCCGTGCAGGCAACTTCAGTTCCCCCCGAGGAATTATTCTGCACAAAAGGTGACGAGATTGATAAACAACGTTTTTGTATGCCTCGTGATAGCACACAAGCTATCCTTTGTATTAAGTCGTGGACACAGGGGGGCATCAAATTGAAGTTCAAGTCAACCGAGATTGACTATGAGAGTTTGATGGAGTTAGCCAGTGCTGCTGCAGTGGACACCATTCCTTTGAATCTAGACAAAAAACAAAAGTGAATTATACTTGTTGGATTACTCTGATTCAGATTTTGTGTGCACCAAAATCGTTGTATGTATGGAATCATATACTATGCATTGGTGTGTAGATACAATTGTAAGGAAGGCTAACTGGGACAGGCAGACTTGTGGGCTTACAGAAGTCTCATGGTTTTAGCTGCAATCGATGTTTATACCGTGTATATAGATTGATACACATTGTACTTGTTTAATATGTACTTAAGTTGATTTTTTTCTTCTTTGAAACATATTAATGTATGCATCTCAATTAATTTAATGCAATGTAACAGCAAATGATGTATTTGGTTTCATTGAATTAAGACCATTTTGTTCCCAAGACAAAATGTATGTGAAGATTCAAAATGTTATACTGTTATTATTCCATCATTGGTAATTCCATGACAAATCAATGTATAAGTAAAACTGCAACAACAGGATCTCTTTTCCATACATCACATTGTTCAAACTAATAAGCTTCATAGTCAAGCTAACACAATTGTTGTATATATTGCTATAATCGTAAATAATGATAATTTACGGTTTCTGTTGGCTCCTTTGTAGACACGATCTATATTGTATGTTAGAGCCTTGCTCCCCGTATTCTCAGATTACATTATCTGAATTAATAATTTCTACACCAATAAAAGCTCCCTTCGATACTCGCGTACAATGACAGGCACACTTGTAGTTGGGATCTATAATTGGCAAAATATAATCATTAGAAAACACCTCAGGATTGTGGAGAAAAAAAACTCCAGTATAGTGTGGAAGACATACCATTCCGTAATCCGTGACAATTAGCGAGACATATTCTGAAGGAGTAAGATCATACCTGTGACAGTATCAGGTCAAGACAAAGATTGACAATAATACTTTCAGAAAAAGAATCAACTGTTTACAATACAGTCTATCATGGTAAACGATATGCCTAACTTACATTAAATCCAACAGTTGAAGATTTTCCTCGTCAGTCCAATTTTCCAGATAATTGACATCAGGTCTTCCAGAGACTCTTGCGATAGTGTCAGGATCACCTGCAACCTTCCCACCATTACATATTGTCTTAAAGCAAAATGAGTATAAGAAATAATGAAAATTCTCAACAAACCTAATTCATTGGAGCAAATTGAATCCAACTGAACTCTTTCATGGAATTTATATGCTTCGCAACAGATTATAACTGGAACACGGAATTCTTGAGCAACCATAGCAACAGATGCAGTCCCAACCCTTGAATAGACTGTCCCGTTCGCCAAGACTGAGGAAGCCCCTAGTAATACTCTTGTGACTTCATGCATAATATAAGAAACAGCATTAACATGTGTATAGGTACAATTTAAACCCTTCGTCACCAGCCTGCGTAGTAGTTTTTGCCCTTCAAGCTTTGGACGAGAGTCCACAATCACGACTCGAAATTTTCTACCAAGCTCATGGGCATATAGCAAAATCATCTCAACAACACATGAAGATCCATATGTAAGAAGCACATCCCCGTCCCGAACCTTGGTCACAGCATGTCTAACAATCACCTTATCTGCGAGAATTATCTTCTCTTGAATGAAATGAGTAATATCTGAACAAATTGCAGCTTTTGCTTCTGATTCAGAAAGATTTATAGGCAAATTGGTAATCCGACTCTTCAGAAATCGAATCGCATTTCCCATGCTCATGGAAAGGGGACGGCACTGAATAAAAAAGGAAACATAGCTGCCAATTTTGGCAGTCAAATCTCTAGTCAAAGTCTTCTCAGGCGGCGTAGAATAGTCTCTTATGGCTGCCTGAAATGCCAGAAGCATTGCAATACAACGAGCATTTCCCCCGGATATATCTCCTGCCAGAAACTGCAAGCCTACCTGAACGGACGCCACGTTGATTGCCTTAGAAGTTTTGACACATTACACAAATAGGTTGACAGATAAATATGATATAACTACTTCCTAAAGTGCCTACAAAAATATATCTCAAAACAGTATACTATTTCGCAGCCAGCACAACCAAGAAAAATGTACAAGCATCATATATTGCCTACACTGAAGCTATCAACACAAGCAATCGGATAAGTTTTAAACTCCTGTGTTTATAGAATCTTTTGTTTCACTTTGTATCTATATCTGAGTATGCAAAAACATGAACAAACATCCGCATCATAAAGGTTTGTGAGTGGCCCATTGTAATTAAAATTTACGGAAAACTTGGAAAATATGAAGTATGACCCAATCTAGAAAATAAACGCCTTACACATGAAAATTGGAAACTTAAGTGTTCAATCTATTGGTAGTAATATAATTGATTAGCCTCATTCCTATAACCTAGTATTGAACACATCTTTATTATTTCTTGGTATGCTACGAGATGCTATCTCACAGGTGCAATTGATAAACAGCCTAACTACATTCTGAAATATTACCTTGCATATATCAGGATGTAAATCAAGTTCAAAATATTTGGATTGCAGATCAGGAAGCTGAGTCCCACGCTCATACTGAGGCAAGTGACGAAACAATTCAACTCTATTCTTAGCCTCAGTTTGACTAACCACAGCACGCTTTTTAGCTTTGTCCACCCGACTTTTATCATCAAATTGCATGCGAGGGGCAGGTACATCTTTCTTTCTCTCTTTTTCCAGTGGCCGCTCAAAAACTTTCTTATCAGAAACCCCTGCTGTAGGTGTTACAGGAGTGTCTTTCTTTTGTGAGGGTTGCTTTGTACTTTTTCCCGGAGCACCCCCAGAAGTACCAGTTTTGTTTGCTCCAGCAGCTATAATAGTACAACAAAACAAGAACCCCATAATATTAGACAGATTTACCCTGCTGCGACGTAATCTCATAGCGTGAAACAAAGTAAAGCATGATAAACAAAACTACACCATTAGCCAAATCTAAAGAGAGATTAAATACAAATGACTTTCAGAATAGTAATCTATACAAACATAGATAGTCTATCAGAATCTAAGACAGAACCCTACATGTTATTATTGGTAAGGATTCCCCTTTCCACTATAAGAGAGAACATATTGGATAAAGCAATATAAGCATTATACTTGTTTGATATTATAATTATAGGAGGAAACTTACTAGAACCTTTTAAAGCAGCTTTTGCAGCACGTTCAGCCTCTTGCAAAGCACGCCTTTCAGCTCTCGTGGTCTTTGCTTTTAGTGGTTGGGAAGTTGATGGCTGTTCTTTTTGAGACTCCATCACACCCCCTCCATTTTTTTCTGCAAGATTTTTCTTTCAGTAAGATGTATTGCCGCATAACTCTGGTATAAACCGTTATGATAGTACTATATACAAGTATGGGGATGAGGGGATCAAATTAAGACAAAGCAACGGCACCTATAATATCAGAAAGGGATGATAGTGTTTTTGTACTCATGATTTTCACAAAAGTAGCCGCTGCCAGCTTCAAGAACTGAAATGTAACCAGCATATTTGGAGATTAACAGCACATATATTCATAACACCCTCCTTCCTCAACCAAACACATCCTGTTTGCGATTGTCAATTCTTTGATTTTTATGCATAGTAAGCATTGACAAGACGCTATCTTAACTATTACTATGCATATCTACAGAAAAGCATATAGCAACAACAAAGATATAATTAACTTACTATTAACTGATACTACAACAGTCTTCTTCTCATCAGTAACCGCCGGAGCCTCACTGGGCGGAACCTCACTGCTGGTAGCAGCAGCACTTTCAACAGCCTTCCCTTTACCTTTACCTTTCGCCGGAGTCAAATCGAAACCACCACCAGGAAAACTCGACGCGAACTTAGCCGAGTTACTCCTTCGAAACCCAAACAACGAATTAGAATCATCCGAGAACTCTGTCTCCCCACCACCAAGGCTACTCGACTGTGGAGACGCCCCCAACAGCGTCTCAGACGGGTTGTAGCTTCCCACCGGCATCGAGTGCTCGCGCGACGTCTGACGGAACACGTGGTTTGGGACAGGGAGAGGCGCGGCAGCGCGTGATGCGAGGTTATCGGAGTGGTGACGAGCTGGCGGAATCATAACAGGGGATAGCGTGTTGCTGGCCGGAGAACCAGCTAGTGGCGGCGGGCCAGATTGAGAGCGGCTCGGTTGCTGTTGTGGCGGGGCGTTGGGAGTGAAGAAGCCGACTTGCCGGACCCTGGGGACCGTGAGCGATCCACGACGTGCGTCCATAGAAAGCAGAGTAGATGAATGGATTTACTTTTGTATAACCAACCAATGGGGAAATAAGAGAGAATCTGTGCGAAAGTTGAAGATACGAAATCGAATATGGAAAGTCAAATGAAAAAGAAACCGATGAGCGATGAGTGGATAATTAGGGTTTATGACAAACCAGCACGAAACAGTAACCGGAAGAAAAAGATGGAGATTCCGATTGGCTCGTAAAGTTTTGTTTAATTGATAAAGTGTAACCAAAGTTATCATTGTCTCTTTGGTCAATAAGTTGAGTTGACCTTATGGATCCATTAAATAAAGTGAAAGTTTATGTAATTTCAATTTGAAATAAAAAGAAATTGGTTATGTTCTCTGGATGGCTTCTCTCCCAAGAAAGCTCCAAGAAATGAGTGGGTTTCTTAATTTCTAAGAAACCTTCTCTCCTTTTTCTTCCTTCAGATTTGATCTCTCCTAGCTTCGTTGTTTCTTCGTTTCGTCATTGCTATACTTTGTTGCTTGGGCTGGTGTTGGAATTTTAATCGGGAGGCAGGGCCTTCGCAGGCTGTGCCTGTGGTTGGGCTGCGTAACGGCTGTGAATTCTCTAAGCGCTGGGGAGTTTCCACCTTTGAATAACAAGTCTGAGGCGAGTCTTCCTCTTCAAGGCTCGAATGTGGCTTCGTCTGATAGGATGCTATACACCGATGTCTTGAAAAATAGGAATGAGAACGCTGGGTTTCGTTCGGAAAGGGTTATGTCTTATGAAGATCACAATGTGATCCAGTTCACAACGCAAACGAAGGCTGATCTTTTGACTTAATCGAGGACTACACTTATAGCCAAATTCAGTGATGGCATCCCCAAGCGGTCGGCTTTTCAAGCCTTTCTTGATTCTTTCAAGTTTAAGGGGATGTTTACGTATGTAACAATTGATTCGAGGCAAATTCTTGTTGAGTTCTCTGTTATGGAAGACGACGATAAATTATGGTTGAAACGATTTTGGAAGGTGGAAGGTAAGGTTATGAGGGTTATCAAGTGGTGTCCCCAAAGCAACAGAAACTATGAATGCCCGGTTGCTTTACTCTGGGTAAGGTTTGAGAAGTTACCTGAGTTTCTGTATAACAGATCTGTTATACAAGAATTGGCTTCTTCTCTTGGTTTTGTTCATCAGGTGGTGGTGCCAGATATTAATAGAGCTAAAGTAAATGCTTGCTTTGCATTGGTTGAAATTGATGTTTCAAGGCTGTTGAAAAGGGAATCGTGGGTTGGATTTGGTGATTGTGATGGGTGCTGGTTAGGTGTGAGTTACAAGAATGCTCCCTGCTATTGCAAGACTTGTCATCATTTGGGGCATGATTATGAGAAATGCAAAAAGAATTTAGAAATGGATTCTAAGAATGTGCAGCAAAGTTCTGATATTATTGCTAAAGATGTTGTTCAACCTGTTTTGTTACATGATAAAGTTACATTTGATCAAGCTCCTAAATCTACAAAGGTTCAAACTTTCACTCAAGTTTACAGAAGGAAACTTAAATATATTATAACAGCCAATGACATGCCTTCTGCTTCTTGCCCCTCAACAAGTCTTGCAAGCCCGGTTAAAGAGAAGACAGCCTCCAACAATGACCCTGATCTCATTAGTGCTCTTCAGAATCTTGAGGAGGAAGATAATTCTTTACGCAATGATAATCTGCAGGCTTCCCCTCGTGGTGGAAATATCGGTAGTTATAACCCTTCTCCAAGGGCTAGCTCCAATGATCCTGATAATGATTTCGAATCTGTTATCTCCAGTAAGATCAAATCTGCAAACAAGAATAGCAATTCAAAAAGGTTATCTATAAACTCTCTGAGAAAGAGAGAAAAGGTTCAAAATAGGTCTGTTTCTGATAATGTTTAAGTTTATCAGTTGGAATGCTCGTGGAATTCACAATAATCCTACTATTTCTAGGCTAAAATTTATTATTAATAATGAGAATGTTAAGATATATACAATTCAAGAACCTATGGCTAGATATGACAAGATTGAATTGATTGCTAGGAGGATTGGTTTTGATAACTATATGGCTAATATATCTAATAAAGTTTGGTTTTTTCGCCTAATGATATTAGTGTTTCTGTCATTTTTAATCATGATCAGTTTTTACATCTTGAAATCAATTATGCTACTTTCAATTGTTTTTTTACTTCTGTCTATGCTAAGAATCAGATAGTGCAGAGAAAGTTACTTTGGAGTCAGCTTGGTAATCTTACCTGTGATGTGAAGCCGTGGATCATTGTTGGGGACTTCAACACCACCAGAAGCCCTGATGATCAGCTCAATTGTATGAGCTATGATGGTATTAGTGCTGATGATTTTAATGAGTTTATAAGACACTGTAAGCTGGATGTTCATGGGAACAGTGGCTCTCGTTATACCTGGAGCAATAACAATGCTTGGAAGAGGTTAGACTGGGTTCTAATCAATCAAAAGATGCTTAATGAATTGAGTATTCAGGTTTGTCACATGGTCAGAACATGTTCTGACCATGCCCCGCTCTTAATTTCAATTAACAAAATCTCAAACACCAATACTCATTCTAAGAAAAGTTCTTTCAAATTTATTAATGCTTGGACTAATCATCTTGATTTCATGAATTGTGTAAATCAGAATTGGTCCAAGCATTGTAATGGTGATGATAATACCATCTTTTGGTATAAGCTTAAAAGGTTGAAGAAGTATTTAAAAAATTGGAACTATATAACATTTGGTAACATTTTTAATAAAGTTAAAGAAGCTATTATTGAAGTAGACAATTGTGAGCTCATTCATCATAATACTAATAATAACACTTCTAAATCTAACCTTTCTAAAGCCAATAGCATTCTCATTCTAGCTTTAAAAGATGAACAATGCTATTGGAAGCAGAAGTGTTTCAATTCTTTTCTAAATGATTGTGATGGGAATACAAAACTTTATCACAATTATGTAGCCAAGAAAAGAAAGAAAAACTACATTGCTGGTATTAAAGATAAAGGAAATTGGCTTACTGATCAAAGTGAAATAGTTTCTTCTGTTGTTTCTCACTTCAAAATGATCCTTTCCAATGATCCTAATGACAGTAACATTGTTAATACTCATGATTCTATTCTAAACAACATTCCTAAGATTGTTTTGGACAGGGATAATGAGAAGATTATTAAGCCTACGTCAAGGGAAGAAGTCAGAGCTATTATTAATGATATGAAGAAAGACAGTGCACCTGGCACTGATGGTTTCAATGCTTTCTTTCTTAAACATTGTTGGAATATAATTAGTTATTATCTATGTAATGCTTTAAATGCTTACCTTGCTGGTAGATCTATCCCAAATAGAGTGTTTGCCACTGGGATTGTGCTTGTCCCAAAAATTGCTAACCCTATAACGTGGAACAATTACAGACCTTTAAGCATGTGCACTATTATGAACAGATTAATCTCTACCCTTATTAATAGGAGAATCTCCTTTATTCTCCCCAGAATCATCTCCAGAGGCCACAATGCTTTTTTTAAGGAGAGGTTCATTCATGATAATATTTTGATTATTAAAGAGATGCTCTATAACATTAGAAGAAAGCCTTCAAAAGGCAATATCATCTTGCAGTTAGATATGCCAAAGGCGTTTGACAGAATGTCTCACACCTTTGTTATTAAAACTTTAAAATGTTTTGGTTTTTCAGATGATATTGCCTCCCTAATTCATAGGCTGATCTCCAAAGTTATGATTTCTGTTTTAATCAATAGATCAAGTACAGGTTACTTCCCTCAGGAGACTGGATTAAGACAATGAGATCCTTTATCTCTTTGCCTTTTTATCCTTGCTGAGGATGCTCTTTTAAGGGGATTAGCCAATCTTTATGATTCTAATAATAATATGCAATGCTACTTAAAATCTGGCTACATCTTACCATGCTTAGCCTTTGCAGATGATATAATTATCTCTCCAACAGTGCTCCTTCTTCCATCAAAAGTCTGAGCCATCTGCTTGACAAATATCAGCAAGAATCTGGTCAACTGATTAATAGAGATAAGACAAAGGTCATTACCTCTTCTAGATGTTCGAGTGTCAATACTGCTAGAATCAACTCCACCGTGGGATTTCAGACTGAGCATGCTCCATTTAGCTACCTGGGAATCACAATTGCTGCAAACAACAAAGGGAAGCATTACATTCCTCTTATAGCTAAAATATATAACAAAATTAATGATTGGGATCTGAAGAATCCGTCTTATAGTGGCAGACTGTCCCTTATAAGACATGTTCTTCACCCTATCATTTATTTCTGGATGCAAAATAGCTTAATTCCCAAGAATATTCTGAACAAAATTGAGCTCTGCTTCAATAAATTTCTCTGGAGACCTAAATTTAATGAAAGTGCTATTCATTGGTCTGGTTGGAGAAACCTTTGTAAGCCCTTCGAAAAATGTGGATTGAATATCAAAATTCTGTCTGATATTCAACTCACCTTTTCTTATAAGCTTTGGTACTTATTCAGAAAGGGAAAGTCTCTTTGGTCTGACCTTATCACCAAAACTTACTGCCAGAATAAGCATCCTCTAACTGCTAAGTGTAGTGTTAATGACTCTATTGTTTGGAAGAGACTTCATACTGTTAAGAATAAGGCTGACCAGTTTATTCATTGGAATGTTGGTCGTGGGGATATTGATTTTTGGAGAGACTCCTGGCATAAAATGTCTCCCATTATTTCTGAGCAAAATACTTGGTACCTTCCAGCTAAAGTAAATTCTTTTTGGAAAGATGGTAAATGAGACTCTAATCTTATTTCTTTCCCTTCTCATGATAGATATCAACACATAAGCTGTGTCAATATCAATCATGATCAGGAAGATACCATAGAATGGAGCCTCTCTAAAGATAAAAAATTTAATACCAAAATGACTATGGATATCATCAGAACAAAAAGCAATAAATCATTCTTTTTCAAAAAAAATTGGCATCATTTTATCCCTACAAAATTTTCTTCTCTCAGCTGGAAGATACTAAACAATTTTGCTCCTATTGACAGTGTTCTCTCCAATAAGCACTTCTATTTAGTTTCTAAGTGCCAGTTTTGCTGCAACTGTGAAGATACAACACATCTCTTCATCAATTGCAGCTATGCCTGGCCCTTATGGAACTATTTCGGTTTCATGTTCAAGGTTCCTGTTAAGCGATTCATGAATCTGCATCACATGTTCTTTACTTGGTTCAGCTTCACTTGCAGTAATTTCCATGTAACCCACATTGTTCCACAACTCATAGTGTGGACAATCTGGTTTAACAGAAATCACTGCAAGTTTGATAAGCCTATTGATAGTCTCTATAATGCTATTAACAGAATTAATCTTATCATTCTAGGAATAGACTCTAATCTTAAATCTAAGCATTGGGCTGGTGTTGTTGATGCAGGAGCTAAAATTGGTGCTCTGTCCATTAGTAAGAGAAAAGCAAAATACCTGAAGTGGAAGGTGCCTGATCCTGGTAGAATTAAAATCAATACTGACGGAGCTTGTAGCTACACTAGCGAGGCCTCTGGTGGTCTCATTGTTCGTGATGATCAGGGGAACATCATTGTGGGTTCTGGTTTCTTATTTGGCAAGATAAGTCCCCTTCAAGCTGAAAGAAGAGCTTTTATGGAGGCTCTTATTCTTTGTCACAAGAAAGGTTGGAAAGATGTTGATCTCGAGTCGGAATGTTTGACTCTTATCAACAGCTTGTCTACTGATTGTGCATTGTATAACACCAGGGATGATGTCTGTAGATCCTTGCTTCTCTCTTCTATGCGCATTCGTCACATTTCCAGATCGGAAAATATGGCGGCCGACTGGATCTCGAAGTGGATTCTGGCTGAGAAGATTAACCGTTCCTTCACTAACCATGATACTCCTAACCCTCTCCTTACAATCATCGTTCTTGAGAGTTTAGGAGTTGGGTATATTGACCCTGGGTAGGTGTAATTTCTTCTTCTGTTGGTCGATTAAGCATTTTGGGAGGAAGTTTCGTGAAGTTAGGCTTGATTGGCTGGTTGGTTGATGTTGTTTCGAAGGTCGTTTGTCTTGAATTCAGATCTGGCACTTGGTTTGCTTTGTGTTCTAAGGATGGAGTTTGGTTCGATGTGGATGGATCGGTTGGAGTTCAAGCTGTTGGTGTTCAAGTTTTTTGTTTTTCGATTCAAAGATTTTTGCGTTTTGGTGCTGGGTGTTTGTGAGTGAGGGAGGCTGTTTCGAAGGAAGAAGACGTATTGTTTCAATTTAGGGTTTCATTTTCGAATTAGGGCTGACTATAGGGTATTTGTCTTTGAGCCCTGGTATTTGTGTTTGTTTTGCTATTGGGCCTCTTGTGTTGTAAAAATCTCATTTAGGTAATATATTGTTTTTTGCTTAAAAAAAGTGAAAGTTTATTTTGAGAATTTTTTTTAAGGTTATAATGAAATTTTGTAGATTTTTTTTGTTATAATGAGATTCCAAAAATGAACGATTTATCTTTGATATAAAAGCTTTATTTCAGTCAAAAATTTCTTTTTTTCTGTTCTCCACACAAAAAGCTTTCAAAATCGATTAAAAGAAAAACTCAAGATTTCTCAAATCCGAAAATCCGAAACATGTTAAGGTACGAATCCTATACTTATTGATGTAATTTTTATGCAATTTCGGTAGGTATTTTTAGTGATATTTAGATTTATAGGTTCTGCCAAAAAAGTTGAATTTTCATCTAAATGTTGTTGTTTTGGAAAGTAAGTTCTAGATATGTATTAGTCTAGTGATTGTCGACATTTTGGTATGTTGTTTGTTGATTTTAGGTCGGTTTGCAGCGATTAGGGTTCTTAAGTTTGAAGGTTGGGGAAGAGACTGTCTGGGCGCGATTCGCGAACGCCCAACACCCGATTTTGGACAAATCGCGAGTACCCAACTCACGATTTGCCCAAAATCGGGCGTTCGCGTTCACGAATCGCGTCCAGACAAAATTGTGAACGCCCAACACCAACTATGATACAAAACTGTCTTCCACATTGTAACTAAAGACGTGTTTGGTTCAGTTTGGTTAGGTAGAAATGGGATCATCAGAAACTATTGGCGTCGGTGTCGACGAAGTGTTTCGCCCTCTTCCAGCTCTCTATTTTACTTTCTTATCAATCTGGTTTTTCTCTGCTTGTTTTTGGACTATTAGCGCTATCAACAACACCCATTATCTGGTATTTCTATAATTTTAATTATTATTTTTCATTTCGTTGGGTTTAAGAACAGATTCGAAACTATTAATCGTGAATTAGGTGATTTTGTGTTAACAATAAACAAATAAATTATAGTGGACTCTTATATGTGTTCCCTTTATTAAAGCTTTGCAATTGATTCTATCTTTTCTCTTTTCGTAAGCATTTTCTTTCTTCATACCTAATAATAGCTTCTTCTTCTTTTTTGCTCTTTTTGTTTGGTTTCTGGATTGTTAAAATCAATTAAATAATAACAATGTAGAATTCCTAAGGGCTTGTTTGGTTTATGTACCTTATTTCACGCTTTAGGAAAAAGAAGAAAAACTTGGTTTTTTTGTTAGAACTTTGGTTTTATATGTGAAGGCTAAAATGGTCAATTCACATAAACAGTTTATTTATTTATTTTGGGGTCTCATTATAGCCAAAAGGGGTCCCAATATAGCCTTCCCAAGTTTGATTTAAGGTCTCATTATAGCCAAATAGGGTCTAGATATAGCCTTGCCCTTTAAGATTTGGTACTCTAAACAAAACACAATTAATTTTTATTTTTGTCAGTAATTCTATAATTTTTAAATTTTAATCAATATATATATATTTTGCTTAATATAATATAATTATAAAATTTAAAATTTATTTATTAAATTTATAACACTTATCTTTTTAAAAACATTTATTTTGAAATAGAATGAAACCCCTAATTTGTAAAAATACGTTATTATTACTTATTAAACATATATCTCATAGTGGTATTTGAAGAAAAAATTAAGTTTGTTAGGATGCTCTGTTTTTCTTTAATAAACAAAGCCTGGTCTTGATTCTCACCGGAACCATTCGTTCCTCCTAAGCATATATGGAAGAAAGTGAATGCGCATCTCAATTATCATCAAAATTTGTTCCATCTTTAGATCAAGAAAGAAATCATATGAACTTTAACTTCCCTCATTTTGAATCAGTAAACTCTGGTGGATTGTTTTAACAAAAAACAAACAATCAAAACCTAATGATTCCTTATGACATAGCCAATGTCAGAATCAACCAAGCTTACGAGATCTTAACAAATGATTCTAAGAAGAGCATTGCAAATGGTTTTTTCAATCACAAATCATTTGCTAAATTATTTAAATAAGATGTTATATCAAACATGAAAAGTACTCAATAATCAAGAAAGATGATCAACAATGGATTAAATTTGATGGGAAAGATAAAGAAAAGTTGAATCTAATGTGGGAAGCTTTAACTTTTTCAAGTGAATTCAATCTCACTGTGTGAGACTATAGACATGTGTTCATTGAGTTCACTTTCCCATAAGACTTACAAAGATCTAGAAGCGCAATGTTTGGCCTGTTGGATCTAAAACCATGAGACTCTTAAAGTTTACACGATTTTTTAATCCTAATGTTGAAAGTCCCATAACCCTTATTTGGATCTCTCTACCTCATCTTCCTGATTACATGTTTAACAAAGATACAATTAAAGTCGATATGCAAGGCTTTGGTATCTTCTTTATATATATGGGTTCCACCTAGAAACATAGCTATATTCAACTGCTACAAAATTTGACTTGAAATGGATTTATCTAAAGAACTAAAGGAGAAAATCTGGGTCTCCTTTAATAATGAAGAAGGATTTAGAGAAAAAAAATTCTATAATTCTAAACCATACTACTTCCTCAAATATCATCATCCTGGGAATAAGTTAAATGAATGCAAACAATCTATTCAACAAGAAAATCATATGTCCATAGAAAAGGCATATGTTGATTCATCTGCTAGTATGAATCTTATTCAAGAAAATAAACTTGGCATAATCAAATATGTTGTTATAAAACCTCCCCCTGAACAAATTATTCTAGCAAAATATCAACAAAAAAATATTACTGATTCAGTCCTGGAAAGAAGTGAAAAGAAAATCCAACATTTTATACAATTTGATAAAAATGGAATAAAAAAAAGCAAAAAATCTCACTCTGATAACAATTCTATAATTTATCCAATCAAAGCCAATGATCACGATACTGAAATCATTGAACCAATAAAAGCTAATGATCCTGAAATAATTGTTGCTTTACAACTCATTGAAAAAGAAGAACTTTTCTTTTCCATCAGAGAAATCGACACATCCATTAATGGAATTCATTCTTGAACTAGAGAAAACATAGGAAGCTTGAAGTGCTCTCATAAATCTGGAAATTCAGAAAAGGGTAGGCATTTTAAAAAAGTGGAAATTAAGAAAATAAAAAGACCTAAAGGCCATATAACATCCAATTTTCTTGAAAATGAAAGGTGTAAAACCTTTCGACGACTCATCTAAATGACTATTTCCATCATTAATTGGAATGTGAGAGGTTTGGGTAATAAAGAGACACTGACAAGGCTAAAATCTCTTAAAAGATCAGAAAAACAAGTTTTATGGCTTTACAAGAGCCTATGATTTCTCAATCTCATCTGGACTCAACTGTAAAGAAACTGGGTTACTATTGGTCTACTGGAAATATCAGTAACAAAATTTATAATGTGTAATTCTGACGTCATTGTCAACACAGTAGAAAATGAAGATCAAATTTTACATTTGAATGTTAAACATAATGATTTTGACAATAATTTTAGAGTTACAATCGTTTACGAGAAATGTAAAAGAGATCAAAAGAACTTGATTTGGGACTCGATTAGAATTGTTGATGACCCTTCTAATGAATGGATGATGCTTGGTGACTTGAACACAATTTTGAATCCTGATGAGCAGTTTTCCTGTGCTACCACTTGTATTAGAAGCATGTACAAATTTTTAGCAACATGTAATTGACTTCCATCTGAGTGATGCAGGCTAATATAGATATAAATTTACGTAGACCAATGTCAGAAAATGGAAGAGGCTGGATCGGGTCTTATATAACACTGCTTGGCTGAACTACTTTAACAATACAACTATCAAGCATTTGACAAAAACATGTTCATACCACTCTCCGATAAGCATAGCAATATATATATATATATATATATATATATATATATATATATATCAATATAGGTCAAATCAAATCCCCCTTTAAATTTCTTAATATGTGGGCAAGACATGATGAATTTCTTAAGTTGGTAGAAAAGATATGGAAAAAATAATTTCATGGAAATTCTATTAATTATTTCTGGTCTAAGATGAAAAACTTGAAAACTTGGCTACAAATTTGGAACAAAAACACTTTGGAATATCTTTGATGGCTTTAAGCAGATTGAAGATGGAGTTAACTTCCATGCTTCTAATGACAAATTTCTAATGGAAAAAGCTAAATAAGATAATCTGAAACCACTGGCTAGAGAAAAGACCTACTAGGATAAAAAAGAAAATTCTAAATGGCTAAGGGATAATGACAGAAATACAGAAGCTTTTCAAAATTTTATAAAAAAGAAGCATTAAAAGGAATAAAATTACTAGAATCGGGGATTTAGTGAATTGGCTTACTGACCAAACTCCTATTGGAGATTTGGCTCAAAACTACTTCAAAGCCTTATTGACAAATCCTCCTGATAAAAAAGAGAGTGAAGATCTCTTCAACATTGTCCTTAATCTGATTACAACTGATGATAATAAGATGTTAATGCCCATTCTTGAAGAAGTTGAGATCCTAATGTCAATAAAATCTCTAAACACTAATAGATTTAATGGCTACTTCTTTCAAATCTGCTAGGAAATTATTTTAAAAAACCTATGTGAAGCAGTTAGAGAAATTTTCAGAGGAAGCCCTATGCCTTTAGATTTTCATACTACTTCTATATGTCTAATTTCAAAATTGGACTCTCCAAAGGCATGGAAAGATTTCAGACCTATTAGTCTGACTACTATGTTTAACATAATTACATCTAAATTCATCAATAATAGGCTAGCAACTCTACTACCTAAAATCATATCTGAAGACAGGGGGATTTTGTGAAAAACAGATGCATTCACGAAAATATCTTGATTACCTAGGAACTCTGCTTTGATCTGAATTACAAGACTATGGGAAGCAAAATTTTCAATTGAAGCTAGACATTTCAAAAGCCTTTGACAAACTTTCTCATAAGTTCCTCCTAAATATTTTGTCTGCTTTTAGGTTCAATTTTCAGTTTCAAGACCTAATTCTCAAGAATATTAAAAGTGTTCATTCATTCATTATAATCAATGGTGAATTGAAAGAGAATTTAAAATCTACTAAAGGATTAAGACAGGGAGATCCTTTTTCTCCAAGCTTGTTTATAATTGTTGAAGAGTACTTGGTAAGAGGTCTCAAACAAATGGTTGCTCTGGATTCTTCATTAAAATTCAAAAACAAAGGAAATAGTTGTGTATCTTGTCAGGATTTCGAGGATGGATTTATAGTCTTCTACAATGAGAATTCCTCTTCTATTAATGAAATTATAAATTCATGATTCATTATCAATAAAAATTAGGTCAAACTATAAATAAAGAAAAATCAAAGGTCAGTTTGCCTACAAAAATGATCTGTTCTAGAATTCATAATCTGGAACAAATTCTGGGTTTTAGTCACAAGTATCTCCGTATGGCTTATCTGGCAACAATAATAAAGTTGGAAACTTTGAAAAAAAAATCAGTAAAATCAAATAAAGTAATCTAGACTGGGACAATATTCATTTAACGTATGGACGTAGACTTACTCTTGTTCAAACTATCCTAAATACAATCCCTACCTATACTCTTCAACATTTTATCCTCCCTAAAAGTACAATTTAGCGTATCAATACACTTTGCAATAGATTCATGTGGGGTTCTACAAAAAGCAAGCAAAACATATCATGGGCTTTTAGGTCTAAACTCTGTAGACCTTATGAAGAAGGATGAATTAATTTAAGAGATGTTGAAGACATTCAAGAATCTTACTTTTACAAGATGCGGTTAATCTTCAGGATCCTTATGGGCAAGACTTATGATCTCAATCTACCGTAACTCATATCATTTAATCACAGCTCCTATTCAAAACAGATACTCTAAAGTTTGAAAGAGATTATTTAACATCAGAGATAAGGCTGAATCCTATTTTTACTGAGATGTTGGGGATGTATTAATAGATTTCTGGATTGATCGTTGGTGCACCCTAATCCCACTCATTCTTTTCAAATCTATTGATGACATGACATTGTTCTACCATACTCAAGTCAAAGAATTATGGGTTGACGGACAATGGTCAATGGCTAGACTACAAGGTATTTTATCCACTACAAGAATTTATTAAAATAAAAATAAAATCTCTTTTAATTCATCCAAAGATTCAACCAAATGAACTCTATCTTCTACTGGAAACTTTAGCACTAAAGATACATGGAAATTTATTATGCAGAAGTCCAATAACTCCAACATTTTCAAAAAAAATTGGAACACTATTACACATGGAAACTATTTCTTATTGGTTTAGAGAACTATCTACAATTATCTTTCTATTGATTTTATATTATAGAGAAACAAATTTCAATTGGCATCAAAATGCCAACATTGTGAAAATGCTAAAACTGTCAACCACACGTTTATTCAATGCTCCAAAGCCTCAGATGTATGGTTTTATTTCACATCAATGTCTAACATTATAAACCGAAGAAACATAACTTACCATCACATGCTCAGAAATTGGTTTTTGGTCTTCAGCAAAAGATACCCACATTGGATCAATCCTCTATATTGTTACCTCTTGGATTATCTAGTCATCTAGAAACAAGGAGAAGCATATGGGTCAAGCTACATCAGTTAATTTCATGATTGATCAAGTTATTCATATAATTTCTGGTATGGACCAAACAAATATGTTTAAAAGAAAATATTGGGGAAAAGACTTAGGGATTGCTCATCATTTAGGCTGCTTAAATCACCTCAAAAAATCTAAACTAACTCTATCGCTGAAATGGAATCTCCCTAAAGAAAATAGAAATAAGCTAAACTCTGACGGAGCTACCTGCTATACATGGGAAACAAGTGATAGGGGTTTGATTCAGGATCAGCAAGGAAATCTAGTGGCTGGTTATGGAAGGCTTAACATTAAAGAATCGTCAATTGTGGCAGAATGCAGAGCTCTGTTAGATGGACTTTTACTCTGTCAATCAAAAGGAATAACTCTCATGGATATAGATACATACTCGAAACTTCTTATTGAATGATTCTAAGGGGAAATTCTCCTTAGTATCTGGAACCTATCATCAAATGTTGTAGATATTTAATAGCTCTGTCAATGAACATCACTCATAACTATCGAAAACAAAATGTTGCAGTTGATTGGATCGCTAAAATCACTCTCAACAAAAGTTCCAATCTAGATTTCGATAAAAATCTTATTCCTAATAGACTCCGGGAGATCATTTCTCTCGAAAGCCTAGGAAATGGATATATTAGAATCGAATATTCAGATTAACTCACCTGGAGATTTTCCTGGAAATCCCATCTTCATACAACAATCCGTCTTGGTAATTTTTAGGATTCAAATACTCTTCTTTTCCTTGACAGGTTGGGAAGACTCCGTCAACATCTCGAAGAACTTCTAGGTAGGTTGAGATTCAATCTCGATAAAGCTTGCATCTTTTTTAGTTTAAAGCGGCACACCTTATTTAGGCGGTTGTGTCTCTTGTCTCAAATTTACTTTTAATTCAAAGTGTTCATTTCAATGTAATGGTCTATTAAATGAGCCTTTCGACTGTAATCCAAATTCGTAATACTAAGACAAGTTTTGATAAAAAAATATATATATCATAATAGTTGCCAAATAAATTTATAAGCGTATTATTAAAAATAATTAGAAAAATTATCTACGGCTAATAACAAGAACCTTGAATCATAACTAAAAATAAAAATAGATATTAGTATAAAAAAGTTATATCACTCTTTTTTTTTTTAAAGGACTCATAAATTTAAACGCATATATTTTTTTTAAAGAATTCATCACACCTGGATCATTTCCGTCCAATTTCCGCTCCTCAATCTTCCTCCATCTTTATTTTTTTTTAATCATAATTCTTTCTTCATTCACTGTAAAAAAAATATTAATCAAAAGTCAAACAAAACCTAAAATTAAATTAAAATTCAATTAAAAAAAAGAAAAAAAAGATAAAACCCAAAATTTATAGTTAACAAATAAAAAATAGGAGATGAATAATATTTAAAAATAAAACGTTCCAAAAGAACCCCATGTTAAATAAATAACACATAATTTTGACAACCCCCAAGGGGTAGCCGAGTTGGTTGAGTATGGCATTCTTATGACCAAAAGGTCACGAGTTCGAGTCCCTCTACATACGCTTTCTCGGCTGAGCCTGTCACCTTGTGTGGTTTACCTTCTGGCGTTGGTTTGCAGGCTATCGCGTCAGACTGAGGGTTTACCCTGTGCGCACTCATTGCACTCTGAGTAGCGGCTGCGGGTTCCCTCCAAAAAAAAAAAAAACACATAATTTTGACACGTACCAAAAACAGATTATATAAAATCAAACATACTATTCTAAAATAGATATTCTAAAATAGATATAATGTTTGTAAAGAAATGCTCATAATGTTTGTAACAAACTATCTTCATTAATTATAGTTTTTTTATATAAAAAATTATTAACAGAAATTAATAATTTACGAGTCAAACATCATCTCCTATCTTAAATTTACATGGACACATACTAAAACAAAACTAATAATAGATTATTCTTAGAGGAGTTTTACAAGTTTAATCTAAAAGATATAAAATTATAATCTATTAATTAGTATATATATACAGTTATTATTACAAAATTAATATTAAAATTTTATACATTTGTTTTATATTTTGGATGTAAATTTTATGTAAATCTAGTTATAGGAATTATTTTCATTTTTTCTAAGTGATTATAAAAAGTGAGTCTTTTAGTAGAAACATTATAAATAAAATTTTAAAATTATAAAATTTTAAAATTTTAAAACAAAAAGATAAATATTCAGATTTTTATTGAGTAAAATTAAATTTAAATAATAGTAAAAGTAAAAGTAAAATACTTAATTTGATGTAATAAATTAAATTTATTATGAAAAGTTTTATTT
Source organism: Limnanthes douglasii subsp. nivea (assembly GCA_036936605.1). NCBI lineage: Eukaryota > Viridiplantae > Streptophyta > Magnoliopsida > Brassicales > Limnanthaceae > Limnanthes > Limnanthes douglasii. The sequence goes on along the minus strand of JAUPFV010000001.1, from coordinate 213,178,125 downwards.
AATCATACCTAAAGTGATAAATATTTTGTTGAGTCTAATATAGAAATTCTTAATACTAAGTATTAAGTATCTTTTTTGACGCTGTAAATGATTTTGTTTTTATCAATACTAATCATCTTACGGATGCTGGCTATCAAAGATCTAAATTCACCTGGTCTAACAACTCCAAATGGAAGCGGTTGGATATAGATATTTATAATTCTACTTACTCTAACTTATTTAATGAAACCAAGGTTCTTCACATGGCCAAAACTTGTTATGATCATGCTCCTCTTCGTGTCTCTATTTCTAAAAACAGCTTAAAAACTAAGAAAATATTCAAATTTTATAATATTTGGACATTGGATAATGATTTTCTTACTTTTGTTGAAAACATTTAGAATCAAAGATTTAATGGTTATCCTCTTTATATTTTCTGGCATAAGCTTACAAGAATCAAGGAAAGTCTCGAAGCTTGGAATACTAACCACTTTGGTAATATTTTTGATAAAGTGCAAGTCACTAAAGATGTTGTCAAGAAGCTGTAAATCAAGAATAATACCTCCTACAATTCTGTTATCAAATTTAAGCTTGCCAAAAGCTAATGCTCTTTACCTCCAAGCTCTCAGAATGGAAGAGTCTTTCTGGCAGCAGAAATGCTCCTGCAATTGGCTTAAAGACAATGGCGGAAATACTAAAATCTTCCATGCATATTATCACGACCATACTTTCCCAATGGAAAATATAGCATCTACCTCTTCATGCAGATCATAATATGCTCTTACGACCTGCTGATACTAACGAACGTCTTCATATGTAGGTACTTATACTCGATCCCTTATATCCAACATTTATACTGCTTGTGCTCTACATGGGAAAGGCTGGCTTTTGCTGTAAGGCGTGCTCAACATAGGCACCTCACGGGCGAAATAGCTAAGCCTATGATAAGTAATTTAATATCCGGAATCTGTCTCTAAGAGAGAGCTACGCTGGAGCTAACCGTAACGATCCAATGATTGAGCCCAACACTGTAAGGTCGACTCCCATGTAAGATCCAAGAGAGGCATGTATGGAGCAACGGGGTATTCAAAGATGAATCATTATTGTGGGGCCTAACAATATAGTGAGTGCGTGCAGAGATGGCTACTACCTTATAAGGCCCAAGACAGACATGTAAAGTAAGCATGGAGTGCGCAAGGTGACTCATTTTAGGTTGTGAGGGCAAGATGTAAGGCTATGAGCGGATGATCACTAGAAAAACAAGCGTGGTGCAAGCAGATTGGATGGAGGAGAAGTGCGCCAACGTAAGAGCTTCCCAAGTAGGTCAGGTGGGGACTAGAAATCAGAGAAGTCTCGTTGCAAGTTACATGAGGAGATACAAAACTTGGTCGTGGCCATCTAGATTCAGTCGAGACGATAATGGTGAGGACGCTTACAAATTGGGTGTGGTAGAGTGTCACGACCCGACTTTTCCAATGGACAAGCTATCATCTACCTCTCCATACAGATCATACTCGATCCCTCATATCCAACCTTTATATTTCTTGTGTGCCACATGGGAAAGACTAACATATGTCGTAAGGCGTGCTTGGCATAGGCACCTCACGGGCGGAATAGCTAAGCTCGTGACACTATGTATCTAAAAGAAGAAGGAAAACTATTAAAAGCATAAAAGTTGGCGAGGAATGGCTACTAGATTCTAACTTTATGGGAACATCTATTGAAGTCTATTTTAAAGATATTCTCACTAATCATCCTCTCGCTAATTCTGTTGATGAATCTAATAGAATGGAGGACAAAATTTTCAATAACATTCCTAAGTTGATAACTAACAAGGATAATACCTTACTTCTTATGCCTCCATCTGAAAGGGAAATTTTAGAGATCATCAACGACATGAATCCATCTAGTGCTGCTAGAGTAGATGGCTTCAACGTTTGCTTCTTCAAAACCTGCTGGAACATCGTTAAAAAATATTTATACCAAGCCATGTATTCTTTCATCCTTGGCCATAACATTCCTAAAGGAATCATGGCCACATGTTTGTGCTTAATCCCTGAAACTTGTAATCCTACAAACTGGAAAATTTCAGACCTATTAGTTTATGTACTTTGCTTAATAGAATAATGTCTAAGATCATCAATAATAGACTTATTAACATTCTGCCTAAAATTATCTCTAAAGCTTAAAGTGGTTATGTAAAAAACAAACTTATTATTGATAACATTCTTATAGCTAAAGAGATGGTGCATGACCTTAATAAGAAAACTAAGGCTGACAATATTATGATTCAGCTAGATATGACCAAAGCATTTGACAAAATGGCTCACCCATTCATCATTAAAGTTATGTTATCTTTTAGATTCTTTTAATTTTTGTCAATCTCATCCGGAAGCTCATAAGATCTGTTAATATCTCTATTTTAATAAATGGAAATGTTATTGGTTATTTCAATACTAAGAGAGGTCTAAGATATAAAGATCCTCTCTCTCACAGTCTGTTCATTATTGGTGAAGAGGTAAGGGGGTTGTATAACTTATTCATGACTAAAAAATCAATGATCTCTGCTTCAAGGACTGATTTCATCATTCCTTGTTTAGCATTTGCTGAAGATATTCTTATTTTTACTAATAGTCATCAATCTACAATTGACAATCTTAGTAGGTTCCTTCAAAACTACCAATAATTTTATGGTTAAATCATCAACAAGAATAAGACTAAGATTATTGTTTCCAACAGATTTCATCATACCAAGCTATCTACTCTTATTGATCAAACAGGTTTCAGCACTGGCCACCTTCCAACTGACTACATAGGCATCACTCTGAGTACAAACAACAAGTCTAGCAACTATATTTCTCTTCTTAACAAGATTAATAGCAAGATTTATGATTGGGGGCATAAATATCTATCCTATGGTGGCAGGTTTGTTAGGTTCAATTTATATTTCTAGAGAGGGAGAAAGAATGTAAAGTATTTTGTAGAGAGAGAAAAATCTAAAATCCAAAAGTCTATTTCAGAGAGTAAAATTTCGTCCCTTCATTCATCGTCTCACACTCTATTTATAGGCGTGTAAGACTCCATCAACTGAATCAGTTACAATATATGGTAAATTGCATTGCAGTCCATTATATTTACAAATAACATGAATTTATTCTCATAACTTTACAATTTATCTTAAACAACCTTAATATTATTATATTAAGTCCCTAATAATTTATATCCTTATCAGTAGCCCCCCTAGTTCTTATAAAGAATAATCGAGTAAGAACTAGAAATATTCGAAGTCATAGCAAGTGAAGACTACTAACTGCAAAGTTTAAAATCACTTCAAATTTAAACTTCCCATCGTCTTATCAAAATGATTTGCTTCAACATGTAACATATTGGAATGAGACCATGTCCAAATTCTCCTCAAATACAAACCATTCATTATCGCTTCAAAACTGTTAAGTTATTCACTTACCATCTTTTAACAAAAATATATTTAGATTGCTTCGAATTATAACAAGTTAATATTAACAAAAACATATTCAGATTGCTTTGAATTAAAACCATTCAATATGATATGTAAGGTCCCATCGAATCCTCACTCAATTCTTTTGAATATACTCTGAATTCTCACACGCATAGCCTTTTAGCCATCTCTCCACAACAGCTAGAAATGTTTGGAATACTCTAGTACGCATTCTTAGTGCCACTAGGTCTGACATAGTACAAGTGTGACTCTACTTAATAGGTTACCGTTTGGAGGTTCTTTGACAGATGTCTAACAAACCCTTAATCTTCTCTGTCCATTCCCCCCCTCCCCTCCCAATAACCATCAGCAACCCTTCACATTCGTCTGACGGTTTCCTCTCTTATCTTTTCACCGTTCTTTTATAAATACTTCATCATCAGTTATTTTCATTCCTTATTCAAAATTTTAAAGAGAGAAAGAAAACATCCTGAAAACCCCCTTTCTTTTTTTTACTTTCGTCGGAAAATCTTACTTTCCTGATTCATCTTCCTCATTTCACAAACTAATTTGAAGCTTTTTGTTAATGAAAAATTTACGAACTACTAAAAAACCTATTTTTTGGCCTATATAATTACTTGTATATCAGCAAAAGGGATGCTGAGTATCGTGTGGTAGGGGTGATAGATTATTCTCCATAATTTTCAACTCAAACCACGGTATACGATAACTTGAAAACTGGCCAGAATTCTTATGGATTCCAAAGTTCATCCATACCAGTTCTTGATTCCTGCTCATCAAAACCTTCCTCACTAACATCACCTCTAAATCCTTCTCCAAGACTTTATGATTCTACAACAGTTCATCCTCGAAATAATAATAAAGTAACTCAAAGCGTATATTTTCTTAGAGAATCAGAAAAATATCCATCTCTTATCAACACTGCATCACCTCAAATTTTTCATAAAGAAACACCTCAAATTTGATCAGAGTTTCAACCTTCCCAAAAATTTCTTCCTAAAAATAAAACATTTGTCGTTATGGGAGATTTTGAAGATAAAAATACTCCACAAAAAAACAAAAAGAATCATACACCATATTCTCCTCCCTGAAGGAGATTGTTGAGAACAACCCAGAGTCACAACAAAATCTTTTGATTACTCAACACCAAAACCGAGCGACAAACTCTAATCCTCCTCAACTACAAGTTGAAGCTTATGAGGAAGAAAAATAATCAGAAGAGAGGACATAAATGGATTCCAATGTCAAAGCTACATAAAGTGACGCTGCTTCCGAAACCAAGGCTGATGCCTCAAATAAAGTGGCAGCAAAGAACAAAGAAAATAAAAAGAAAGTGCCAATTGAACTTCCCGAAGATGTTGCTTTCACTATAAGTATAAATTTAAAAGAAGTCCTCCTCGAATATAACATGGCGCTGAATAATATGTTATATGATTATTATAATCAAGCTCTTTCTTGACGTCTAAGGAAATAATGAGGACTACCAGATAATGTATTGCTTCAACTACCAGAGTCAGGAAAGACTCTCATTTCCCGTGAAAGCAAATGAATTAGTGGTCTACCCCGAGCTCATCAACTGGGGACTTTGGTTTCCACTGGACCCCGTGATTGTGGAGTACTTCGAACTGCTAAACATATGCCCAACCCAGGCAAGCACAAATTTGTGGTTCACCATTCTGTATGTCATCATGGCTTTGATTCTAGGTAAGATTCCTCTTTCCATAAAAGATTTCATTACAATGACAGGTTTGTCAAAGAATCCAGTCCTACCTTTCTACCATCTCACCTTCAGAGATGACATTAAGATAATTGATGGTCTCCTCGAATATGATAAGTTCTGGAAACAAAGATTTTTTTTTATTTCTAGAGCTTGGAAGAATGGGAGAGAAACTTCCAAGGATAATCTCTCAAAACTTAACCTTTCTTGGACAAGAAGAAGTAAGTTAATCAAATTTTTTACTTTTATATTTTGTATTTGAACTTGTTTTTTTACATAATATTTATTACATATAGAAATTTCGAGAACGTACAAAGCCCGTAAGAAGACTACCAAAGATATTTTCACCCGACTCTTTATCTGGGCAGAAAAAGCATGGGACAATGAATTCCACAATGCCTTATGCCCGTTAATTTCGTTAATAACTACTTATAGAATATCTCCCCGGAAGTTGTCCTTTTCGATAAAGAACTGATTGACCCACCGAACCCAAATGATGTTGTGAAAATATTATTAACACCTTATGCGAAAGTCATAAGCCCATTTCGTAACCGATCTCCAAGCCACTTACCTATAAATAAAAATGGTAAAAATAAAAAAAAAGGTGCCAGCCATTCAAAAAAATCCAAAACCACATAGAAGACCGAGGCAACCACACCTATTTTTCCAGGTTCACCATCAACAGCTCTTAGGCCTTATAAAAATCCTCCGAGACCTCATACTCCTCTTACTATTCCTATGGAAGATTATTATGAAGAGGTATAAGATATTCTTCAACCATTATCGAATCTTGAGGAAGCAACAAAAACCTTGGGCACAGAAATTACATTTATTCGAAATAAACTTGAGGCTATGGTTAAAGACATGATTCAGTAAAAAAAGATGATGCAGGAGAGAAACAGATAAGGAAAATTTTTACTCGAAAATACTTGATCAATTTCGAAGTTTCCAAGTTGATAGGTCAAAATTCATAATCGAAGCAATTCACATCAAGCATCATTTGAGATTTGTCCACGAACAAGAAACAACCGCTCTTCAGACTTCTCATCAGGATGAACTAACTGAGCTTAAGGAAAAATATGCAATAGAAGTATATGAGGAGCAAAAGAAGTACTTCTCTCTTCAAGAGTCTCTTACCAAAAGCAAGAAGGAAAAGAAGAGATTAGCCGAAGAATTTTCATCACTTAAGACGACATTTGAGGAGCAGAAAAAACTTGTTGTAGGAACCGCCAAAACTAAGAAGTGAATCTCGGGCAGCATTTCCAAAAGAGAATTTGTCACGCTTTAATTCCCTTAAAAATATTCATAGTGAAGCTTTCGTACCGATACCATTGATTCCCCGAAGAGACCGACTCAAAAGAAGATGAGAACGTCACTGATCAAGAATGAAGTTCTTCTGAAGAAATCTCAGACCATTCTCATACTGAAGACTAAGTAGATTGAGAAGATAGCTTTGGCATTTGTTGTTTTTAGTTTTGTGTTACTAAGCCAATTGTTGTTGATGTCCCTTTTTGTGAATGCTTAACCACTTAGAATTTAAACTCATACTTTGTAAGACCAAGAAAATATGCTTTGATGAACAAACATCTTCCAGTTTTTATTTCAAGTTATTAACTCTTCGAATCCTAATATTACTTAAAAATAGTAACACCTCAAGTTTAATTTTTATTTCAATTAGTTCTTAATAAATAAACGTATAATACCTCGAATAAAAATAATGCTTTTAAAGAGCGTTAGCACCTCAAATAGAAATAGTGCATTTGAAGAATGTTAACACTTCGAATAAGAATGGCGCATTTAAAGAACGTTAGCACATCGAATAAAAATGGTACGTTTAAAGAACGTTATCACCTTGAATATTGTTTTTTTTTCGAACAGTCCTTTTGATACACGTACAACACTTCGTATATGAATAGTTACTCTTGATCAACCACCTCAAAGATGATCAGTATTTGACTCGTTACCAGAATACTTTAAATATTTGTATTTAAAATAACCAGTAGACAAAAAAGAATTTATTTAATGTCCTCGAATGTACACGTGACACCTCATTAAAATCTTCATGGGTCAACAGGATCGAAAAGAGTATGCCACTTAGCCAAAAAAATTCAAAAGTAATAAAATCACTCCCAATATAGTTTCAAGTGTTCTATATTCTAAGGGTGTTGAAGTAATCTTCCCTGTTCATCATAAAGGCGATATGTACCCGGCTTTATTTGTTCCACTACCACATAAGGACCCTCCCAATTCGGGGATATTTTTCTAAGTCGATTATCCTTTATATAAAGAAACAATTTCCTCAAAACTTTATCACCTATATTAAAACCCCTCCATCTTGCCTTCGAATTATAGAGACTCCTCATCAAAGTTTGATAATGAGTCAAACTCAAATGTGTTTTAACTCTTTCGATCAACTTTAGGTCTAGTCTTCTTGTCTCTTCATTTAGCTCTTCAAAAAATGAAGAACTTTATAAGATGGTAAAGTAGATTTTGCAGGGCTTATAACATCCATACCATACACTAAAGCAAAAGACGTTTCTTAAGTAGCCTTTATATGAGTCGTATGATAAGCCCACAACACCTCTTGCAAACAGTTAGGACATTTCCCTGCAGCACCTATTAAATCTTTATTTAAACCCTCTAAAATAGACCTATTAGTTACTTTCACTTGACCGTTTGCTTGATGATGAAAAAGTGGAGAAAAATACTGCATAATATCCCTCGAACCACAAAAAGAAGCCATTTCTCTGGTGTTAAATTGAGGACCATTATGTGTGGTAATTTTCTGAGGAACTCTAAAGCGACCACAAATATTATTCACAATGAATTGAATAACATCATTGGCTTTCATATGGGATAATGGTTCAGCTTCAACCTACTTTGAAAAATAATCCACCGCCACAATAATCATCTTGCACCCTCCAGAACCCATAAGCAATGGCCCTACTAAATATATTCCCTATTTATCAAAATGAATGGATTCAGATATGGAAATAAGCGGTACTACTGGTTTTTAATATGAATTGGCAAAACATTGACAAGTATCATAGCCTCGTACTAAAACTTTAGCATCATTCATAATCGAGGGCCACTAATAGCCTGCCAACAAAACCTTCCGTGTCAAAGACTTAAACCTACAATGACCTGAACTTTCACCATCATGTAACTCCGATAGAATTTCTTTTGATTCATGTCTACCCAAACATAACCATGAGACTTTAGGATATTTTTGTATAATACTCAATCTAGCACAACATAACCATGGGCCTTGTATCGTAATCTTCGAGTTAGCTTTAAATCTTGAGGCAATATACCTCTTAGTAAAACAATTAGGATCTCAGACCTCCAATCTTCTTGAATAACGTATCAGTTAACAAATACTTCCTCAACATATTTACACGGTTACGACCGTGTCAAAATTGAAAGGATTTATTGTAATAATATCCATGGATACTCTTCCGTGTAAGCAATTGTTGCTAAAGAATCAGCAACTGTATTTTCTCTTTGGTTAATATGCTCAACAATGACTTTATCAATCAAAAGAGTTAAGTTTTGAAGCTCACGTAGATATAAAATTAAATGATATTTCTTAGCCTCAGATATGTCTGCCATATGATCTGCCACTAGTTGCGAATATGTCTTCAAACGGACTGTTGTCGCTCCACAAATACTTGCAAGCCTTAAACCAGCTAACGCAGCTTCGTATTTAACCTCGTTATTTGACGTGTGAAAACTAAATCGAATAGCTTGGTACGCAAGAACCACCATCAGTTTGAACTACCCATGTTAAAACTTTAGGAATCAATTCTTCCTCTGTCATTTCAACTGATCAGCTTGAATAAAATTCGACCAGAAAATCAGCTAAAGCTTGAGCTTTAATCGTTGTTCAAGGAGAAAAAATGATATCAAAATCTCCCAATTCTATTGACTATTTGGTCATTCTACCAGAAATGTTTGGTCGTTATAACACATTATTTAGTGAAAAAAAAGTTCGAACCACAATAGTGTGAGCCTGCTTCTTCTTGATAACAAGCTTGGTCCTCGTATTTATAGCTAAGCTGTGACATATTACTTTAGGTGGAATCCCCACTACTTCCTCTGTTTTCTAAGAAAAAACATCCAAGTTATTTATCAATAATTGTAACAATTGATAACGCAAAGTTGATTACAGTAACGTTCTATTTGCAGAGTCTTCCCACTAGAAAAAATATATTTCCTTCTTATCTTGAGGTTAACCCCCTGGTTTCTATTCAGCCATCTGATCTCCACACTTAGAACCTTGAATAAAAAGAGTTGTTGCATAATATTTTATGGATTTATTTTGGTCACTTCGAACCACCCCAACACGATCTCCAATAACATACTTCAAGCATTAATGAACAATATAAACAATAGCATACATTATTGAAACCAAGATCTCCCAAAAGTAGCATTACAACTGGTTGGGAATTCAACTTCTATGAACAAGACTTGGACCTTCTTTTTAAAAGGACATTTTCCCACACACACTTCACCTTCGAATTTAACAATCACTTGAGTTGTCACCCCTATAAACCCAATTGTAGGACAATCAAATCGACAAATTCGAGGTGGATTACGCATCCTATCATACGTAAACTTGAATAATACATTTGCAGAACTCCCTGTATCTATTAAAACACGTCGAATTTCAGTTCCGGATATATCTTCCCTTATAACTACCGCGTTTTCATGAGGTCCTTATATACCACTCAAATCATCCTCATCGAACAAAATAAAATGAGTGTCATTTTTTCCCATATAAGTGAGTAGACATTCTCCATTCTATTTGAGTGGATAAACTTATACGTGTCTTTTCCTGGAACTGTTAGTATTGCTAGTCCTAGAATCTCACCAAAAAATTGCTAAAGATTCAAAATACTCACATAAAGTTCAAACTTGTTCCTGCTCTAATGGGTCATCCACAACTAGCAAAATTAACCGATCGGGATCTGTATCCAAATACTTCAGGACTGCATCAAACTCATCACATTTAGAATCCGGAATCATCAATGCACTTTCTTGCTTCGAATTCAAATTAATAATATGATGTGTTAGTGTACTCGATTTTTTTGATTCACTACTTTGTCATTAAACAAAGCTGTTAATTTTCCATTTTCTATTCAAAATCGAATCTCATTATTTAACGTTATATAATATGCATTGGCGTGCCCAATATCATTATGATACTTGCATATTCTATTGTTGCGCTTTTCTCTTGATCTGTTTATAGGAGCCGATTTTGTAAAGCTTGTATGACCTTTAGACTTCTCAAACATAGAAACTATATTCTCAGTTAAGTCTGCGTAATACTCTGGCCTTATCCATTGATTTGGTCTTGGTCTATAATGTTGATTGTTTGTTGTTACCTGAGAATAAGTCCCTCATGTTTGATGAGGTAGATTTTTGTTTGTCCTCAAACGAGGAGGTGCCTGACAGCCATGATTAGCAGTTCTATGTCCCAAAGTTTTCTTTACATAATCAGATCCACCTCGAACTCTCGTGGACTTCTCTACTTTAATCTTCTCTTCTACCTGAGCCATTAGGGCTCTAAAAGTTAAAGCTCTTCTTTTTGTTGTTTCCTTTGTCATATACCTGGTAATAATCCTTGTTTAAAACTGGCCACGACAAATAGTTCTTCACAATCATCCAATCCTTCATTTGTTAACACAAAACACCTCGTATAATCTTTCAAATTTTCACCCACAACCTACTTACACTATATTATCGTATCGTCATTAGCTCAGATCTCTTTGCTTCCCACGAACTGTCTTTGAAAGGATGTATAAAAGTCTCTAAAGTTGGTAATAAATCTCCTGGGAATTTTAGTGTCCTTAAAAGTATGAGAGAATACTCTACACACTAGCTTGTCATCATCTTCGAAGTTCATCATATAGTTTTTGAATTGTTCGATGTGGTCATCAGGGTTTTGCATCCCATCAAACTTTTCAACCTTGGATATATCAAAACGTTTCAGAAGGGCAATGGACCTAATCTTAGCAGATAAATGAGAATTTCTCCAATCCACTCCTTGCATATACTGGTCAACTTCTTTATTTCCCATAACAACATACACGTTCTGATCTGCTACACCTGTGTATTGGTTAGATGTATTACCTTCATACCATACGGTATCCATCATATGAAGAGGTTTATTACCTTTCTTTGATTTATATTCTTTGCGTAATTTCAGATGCCTACTTATCCTTTCGAGTAATCTCGGTATTTTTTTGGCTTAAACAATTCTCCTTCAAATTCTGAGCTATCCATTCATCATCACTAGATGTGATGTATCTATATTTATCTTTCTTTTCTTTTCGCGAAGTACGGTGTTCTTTATCAGACTCAAAATACGATTCATTTCAATCGCTTCGAATCAGATGAGCCGTGTACGGTTGGTCAAATTCATTTTCCAACTCATTTTTCTCCTCAACCTGTTGCACTTTAGATCTCAGCTTACCTGATTGAATCTGTTGTTCTCTTTGAACGTATTTATCATTCAACGCAATTATCTTGTCCAACAACAGATTCATCCGATTTTCAATATCAGAATGATCTCGTTGTGCCACAATTTGACCGTTTTCCCTACTCCTTCCCCCTTGTAAATCTGATTTCAATATTTCAATAGCCTTACGAATTGTTGGATCAATTTCATACTCTGGTTCCATATTGATCAAGATCAGTATCACTAACTAACAACTCGATAATATTTCGGTTTTTTATGTGTAATCAAGGTACCAGTCGAATACCTCCCACTGTGGTCACCAATTTGTTAGGTTCAATTTATATATCTAAAGAGAAAGAAAGAATGTAAAGTTATTTGTAAATAAAGAGAAAGCTAAAATCCAAAAGTCTATTTCAGAGTGTAAAAAATTGTCCATTCATTCACCATCTCATGCTCTATTTATAGGCGTGTAAGGCTTCATCAACTGAATCAGTTACAATATAAGGTAAATTACACTACAGTCCCTTTTATTTACAAATAACATAAATCTCTTCTCATAACTTTACAATTTATCTTAAACAACCTTAATATTATTATATAATGTCCATAATAGTTCATATCCTTATCAAGGTTAACTTATTAATTATGTCATAATGTCAATCCCTTTATATTGGATTAAGAGTTGTTGTATTTCTAAAATAATCATCAACAAAATTGAAAAGTATTTTAATAAGTTTCTCTGGGGTTCCAAGACCAATGATCACAGAATGCATTGGTCTAAGTGGTCTTATATGTGCAAAACTTTTGCTGAAGGTGGTCTGGATATTAAAAAACTTTCAGATATCTAGGACACCTTCTCGTGTAAAATTTGGTTTAATTTTAGGGAAAATAGAAGTTACTGGGAAAACCTGATCCACAATATCTATTGTAGAAACTCCCACCCTCTTAAAGCTAAATACAACAAATGTGGATCTCTAACATGAAAGAGGCTTACTAACATTAAAGTCTTAGTTGAGCCTAAAATCAGATAAAATCTGGGTAAATCAGATATGGACTTCTGGCTTGATAATTGGCAACATTATTCCACTTTTATTATTTTGGATGACAAAGAAGATAATAGCTGGTTTCAAACTATTAAAGTTAGTTCCTTTGGGTTGAACAACTCTTTGGATCTTACAATATTATATGGCTTCTTATCTACAGCTAGAATCAAAATCATTAACACTACAATAATCAATAATAATAAAGAATATACCATGATTTGGAAGCTCTCTAAAGACATAAAATTCAACAGCAATGACACTTGGAACAACATTAGACAGCACCACTATCAGTTTAATATGTTCAACAAAATATGGAAGACCATAACACCCAGGAAGTATACTTTTCTTTTCATGGAATTTTTTCCCAAATTTTATTCCAACTGACTCTATCTTACAAAAGCGACATTTTCGTATAGAATCCAATTTTTAATTTTGTAACTCTCGATAAAAAACTAATAATCTATTCATTTCTTATAGCTATGCTTGGAAAATTTGGATTTACTTTGCTGACTTGTTTAAATTCACCATTCACAGGTTCATGATTGTAGCCCATATGACCAGAAATTGGTTTTCGTCCACTGAGAAAAGAATCAATGCCATACATGTTATACATACTATTATCTTCTAGGTCATTTGGAAGAATAGAAACAACTCTATGTTCAAAGGAAAATTATTTCCTTCTATGTATTCTATAAACCATATTAAATATATGATATGTGGTCTTGATTATGCTAACATTTTTAAACCTAAGCAATGGAGTAAAGATACTAAAACGGCTATTGAAATAGGTTGCTTATCCTTTATTAACTTGAAAAGGAAACCAACATACCTAATATGGTCTGCTCCTAATCCAAGCAGACTAAAAATGAATACTGATTGTTCTAGTTTTCAAAATAGAGACTCTAGTGGTGTAGTTATTACTAAAGACAACTTAGGAGACTGATACAGAGTAGAACGTAAAAGAAGCTAGATAGAGGGATAAACCCTAATTTTATTTAATAAAAAATTCTCTCAAACAATGTAAAGAAGATATGTTTATATAAGGTTTCAATTGAAACCCTAAAACTAAAATAAGAAAATTACTAAAATATCCTAAATTATTAAAAACTCAAAATAAGCTGATAGATGAGCCCAAATGCCCATCTTCAGGTGAAAATCAGACATCGGAGCTCCAAACTGTCAATTCACCGCATTCTTTAGGTGATCGCCAGTCTTCATAAATTCCAGCGCTAAACTGTCTGCATCAGAGACATAGTCCATAAAGCCAACAATTTATATCGAAAGCTTTCTCTAATCATAGATGAATCCATAGCCTTGTTTGACGACCTCATTATCTGCAAAAATAATAGTTGGACAATGTAGATATTGAATCAGACTCTTTAATTATACTAGCTAATGGTAACTTTCCTTGGCCTTTAGCTCCTATCCTGAACTGTTGTAGAAATTTAATATATTCTGCCATGGTAATATCCCATATTTTCAGAGTTCAAAACATGGCAGCCAATTGGCTTTCCAAATGGACTCCGAAAAGCAAAATGAAGCTCGATTTCACTAAATTTTAAGATCCTGCTCATATGAGTGCTATCACTCTTTTAAAGAGCATGGGTCTTGGCTACATTAGTAGCAATTCTTAAAATATGTTTCTGAGATTATTTCGGGTTTATTATTCTAACTAAGGCTTAGCCTTTTTAATCTTTTTGAATTAGCACAAATTTCTTGACTAGTTTTTCTAGATTGTAGAAATATGATTATAAATCGACTTTATTCTAATATCATGGGATCCTCCTTACTCTTCGAATCTTTGTTCTGAAGAAGGTTTGCTCATTTAGCAGTGTTTTTTCCGAATTGGAAGATAAGTCTTTTCTTCTAAGTTATTCTGCCCGTATTTTCACCTTTAGATATTTCTTGTGCTTCATCTGTTTCCCCTCTTGTTGACCTAGCTTTCATCCACCTATCCTTAATCAAATCAGCTGATCCGAGCTTGATGTCTCTCTCAAATAAAAGGTTCACTTTTGATTAAAAAAGGTATGGGTTGAATCTCATTATATTATACTTAAAATATTATTATTTTTAAAATTATTATGTGAATTGGTAAAAAATAGTCGAATTACAATGAGAAATTGTTATTTTTTGATATTTTTACCTTCGATCTAAAAAGCTCATATAAATATAATCACCTTGTGAAGTTACCATTATTATTTTTGGAAAGTTTTCTTCTTCTTCCTTCTCTCCCTTCTCTCTACTTTTTCTCTTTAAACATAATCTTACTTCACCTAAAATTAAAAGAATTAAACTAAAACTAAAAAAGTTAACACTAACACTATTAATTAACATGTTAATCCTTGCTTTTAAATATACTCAATAATATATCCTAAACACTTTATAACCTATTTGCAAATAAAATAAAATTTACATCTAGTTATTAAAAAGGTTTCTTAAATCACAATTGATGTTTTGTTTTAGTGTAAATTGATATTAATTTTAGTTAATATTTTTTTAGTAAGTGATAACTTACTAAAAAAAATTACAAAAAAATAAGATAAAATTAAAAGATAAATGCTAATAAGTTAAAAAAAATCAATATTGGTCAATCCGCCAATGTCGTGGCGGACACGATGGCGTTGGAGCTATGTTTTGGTGGACACAACAACCTGAGCACCAGACTATTGGCGCTTAGGTAGTCGTGGCAAGCATGACATGACGTCAAGGTCATTGTGTCCATCATTTACCTGACGGAAAATGTTATATTTTTCGTCAAGATGATGGCGATGAACACCACATGGACGCTATCATCAGGCCGAATCGAGCGTTTTTTAAATTTTTTTAAAATCACTTCTTCGAAAAAGAAAGAAAGATATAATAGTGTATACCTCTTCCATGTCCATCAGGTTTTGTTACCACTTCGGTCATAATTTTTAAATTTTCCAAAATTGAAAAAAAAAATTGGTTAGTTTGGGGTTTGAGTTTTTATGATTTTAATGGGTTTTAGGAAGTAACTTTTTATTTCGAGTATATTTTCTATTTTGCAACTTCATAGAGTACACAATGACATAAACCATAATTAGATAGATTTCTAAGATTTTTGAAATTTTTTTATGAGTGACAATTTTATAAATACTGGAAAAAATAAAAATAGAACTTTGTGGAGTAGTTTTGACCATTTTTAACAATTCCGATATTATTTATTGATATTATTTATTAAAACTTTTAACCGACACAAGTGTAAAATCTTATAAAACTAATTGTAAGTAAAAAACTGATTTTATTATGGTAGTATATATTTTCTCACCAAAATATTTTATATAATTTAGATATATTTTGAATTTTTTAAAGTTATAATTAACTAATTTAGATATATTTAAAAAAAATTAAATATAGTTATTAATTTATTGATATTATTAAATAATTAAATTATAATATAATTGTGTGAGATTAAAAGTGAAGTAGATTGAATATAAGAAAATGAATCGAATAAAAAAGATATAGTTAGTGAATTATTATATATTTGTCTATAAATTAATATTGTTATTAGTTTAATTTAAATCCCATCTCTCATTATGGCTGCAGGAATGAGATAGTGAGTGGGGTAAATCGATTAAGTGGTTGGGTAATTGAAGAAGTTAGGGTAAAAAGTTAAAGTAAATAAGGTAAAGTAATTTAGGGTAAAACGATTTTAGGTTAAAAATGTATAGTAAAAAGTTAAAGTAAATAAGGTAAAATAGTAAAGAGGGGTGTTTTTGGAAAGAAAAAATGAGTGACCGTATATGGAACAAACTTGGGTATATTGGGCTGCCACGTGTCAATTTCATGTTAATTTGCACGCGCTAGTGGCAAAAATGCAACGATTTGAAACACCAGTGACTCGTTTTGAGGACGAATGAAGCTGAGTGGCACGAATGTAACATGTCTCAAACACCGGTGACTAACCAGGCTTTTTAGCCTTTGAATGTTGAACATTCTATTTGTTTTGGATAAGGTTGTCAAAAGATTTGACATGTTACGGAATAACTAACGGAAGCTTAGTGAAAGAGTAAAAATAATAATGTAGTAGTAGAGTAAATACAGTAACGCGGCTAAGGATTAGGAAGAAGTGGTAATAAAACTAGAGAGATAATAGTTAAAAGACACGAATATACACCGAAGATTTTGGTTCATTTATACGTGGAACTTTAGGCCATGGGTTGTTTTGTACTTTAGATATTGACATTATGGTACATAGTTTGAAGTTTTTGATCGTCTGTGATTTTTTTTCTTTTCGTAACATATTTATTTTAAAAAATTTATCTTATTCTTTTTTAAAGCTTTTTCATTTAAATCTGTATATCTTTTTTTTAAACACAGAAATTGTAAGGACATTGAGCTCACATCTTCGTAATACTAACAATGAGGGTTTTAATAGCAAAAAAACATAATATTAACGACTATAATGGAGAATTATTTACAAATTCTTGTAAAAATGATTATTCTAATGGAAAAGTGGCAAAACATTACGGGACCACCACAATATGTGTTCAATCTTTAGCGGCATTGTCTTTGTTCTAACCATTTAGATTATACTGTTTAGGCACTTTTATCTTGATTTGTTTTGTTTAATTGGCGTTGGGCTACTAATACTTGCAAACATATGATTTTCCTCCAATCCCCAAAAGGTAAATATTAAAGGGTTTGGGAAGCCTAAAAAATCTTATGTTGGCGATATAAAGATAGTTTTAGGCTTCAATGTGTTGAACATTGTAAGTAACCAATAATATGTCTACATAAATCCTAAATACATGGCATAACATCTTGTCCAATGAGAAATTTTAGTCGGATTAAAATTTTAGTTGCCAAAGGAAAGGGAAATGCATGTTGATGTTAAGTTCGATGAGTAAGCTGTCTTCACTTTATTTGAAACACGGGTTTGATTTCCACAACGCTCCTCATTGTTTTGTCATTTTTCATGATACTTTGCATGTGCCCTAACCAGTTGGTGCCAAATGAGGTGGAGGCTTCTAATGTCGTCGATAATTGCCTTCAGGTTACTGGTAGGAGATTTTAACATGCAAAAATTTATGTCATTGATAACTATCAGAGTAAAATCCTTTATTTATAATTAGTGTTGCACATAGATCACAAAGTTTTCTTTAATCTCTCTAATTCTAATAACACATGAAAAATAGAGTTTATGTATATTAGTGGTTACCACAAACCGAAAATCACAAATCAAAGTCAAGAGAACATGAAATAGATATCCTCACTTTTATTTCATTCTTAAATTTGAATGAGTTGTGTATGGTTTATGGAACTTGATGTTAGCTAGAATTTGTGTGGGGAGCCCATGCTTCTTGTCGAATATTCATTAAAACTATTTTGAGAGTATTTTCCTAAGGCGAGGGTCAACTATGTCAAGTTTGTCGATTATGCCAACAAGGATTGGTTCAATCAATATCACCAAAAGTTAACTCCGAATGATTTAATGGACAATGTATTTTGGTCAAACTCTACCCAATCTAGAGTTATAAATGCTTCAATACCACAACCAAACCAATGGATGAGACACACAGATCATTGACCAAAATTGTAGATCCTAACACAAATTTAATTTATTTTGCGTTTTTCCAAATATTCACATTCAAAATATAAAGATCCGAAGAATAAGATTTCCCATATTGGAAATCAGAAAAGGTCACCCGTATCGGGCATTCTTCTTCAAATAATACGGGGTATTAATTTGAAAGGAAATATTTTCGAGTTTAAAGATAAGGTTGACGTATTGGCTAATCGGGTATAAACAAGCGCCAGAAGTTGTGGTTGAAACCACAAAAAATAATCATTTATTATATCTACCCACTATTATTGATGAAGTGTTGATGATGTTCTTCTTAAGAACATGATTGGTCTCTCGGCAATACCCAAAAGATAAAAATCTCGTAAACCCAACAAGAGTGGTTGGTGTTAAGAAGATCGTTGAAGATCATGTGTTGGAATCCACATGTTTTGTAGTGAAAGGGCTTTTGCTCATGGAATAAGTGAAATATGTTTTTAGTCATTTAGTAATTCCGATTATTTTAGAAGGTTTCCTACTCACCTTTCTTGTTTTTATTTAATAAAAGGAAGACGAAACTCGGGATCGACATAAGTATTTCTATCTTGAATTTTATTCTTTTATATTGTTTGTCTTGAATCTTTAGTTAAATTTATTGTAGTTTTTTAAATGTGTCTAAATTTATTTGTATTGTCTCATCGGACGTGTAAGGGACATGCTTCCATGGTTCTAGACATATAATATTTGCATAAAACGATGGTTGAACCGCTTGAGATCAGCCGAGATATGAAGGCAGTATCCACTGAAAGTAGTGAATGGATGAACATTGAGATTAAAGAAAAGGCATGTGTTATATAAGAGATTTAGTTTGTCCAAAAAACTCTTGCTGAGACGCAGAAGAGCTTGGAATTGTCCCAAAGGCTTGTAAGACGCCTGAAGCATTCTTAGGATACTAAGTTTGAGAGAGTTTGATATCTTGAATCATGAGAACGAGTTTTTAGATATGAAAGTTGATGGGTACAATATCATTCAAAACTAAATTCCTTGAGGCCGAATTGATGTTTAAGTTTCATGAAAAGTTCAGAGACTTGGTAATAGATTATTTCTCGAATTTTTCCTTTCTGATGACATGCCTTAAAGCATTGTATTGATTCGTGTAATCGAGTCGAGTGGTGCCAAAGTGTAAGTTTATGAAGGAAAGTAATAGAATGATTCCCTACCTCAACTAAAATCAAACTTCTTATTGATCTTTCTCATTAAAATGGTGTTAAGGCTTTTGCCAATCATCCTCATGTCGTTGATGATTATAATTTGTCTTCTCCATCTAAGAATCTGATCCTCTAGAGAAATTGTTGTATACTTTTTAGTTTTGTCTTGTCTAAAGTAAGGATTTTTGTGCACCGAATTCCCCTGATGGTCATGACATCTTTATCTAAGAGTGTTTTTTTATCTTCCTCTACTTCGTTGATTTGATTGGTTTTTAAAGAAGTCTCTACTTTCTACCTGAGATTTTGTTTAAAAATCTAGTAAGTGTAAGCTTCATGTTACATTATTATATATTTTCTTTTCTTGATTTAATTTGAAATTCAAACCTTGAAGCTTAGAACATTTAGCAAATAATCTCAGAATTGGGATGAATATCGGTTGATTCATGCAAGTATTAGTTGTTTAAGAGCCAAATGATCCTCGAAGAGGAAGATTGGAAATATACTACCGATACAAATGAAGACTTATTGGGTCACGAGAGTTCTTAGTGCTTTAATGACTCAGACAATCTTTAGTGGTGAGGATATCTAATGCACTATCGGTAGCTTCAATTGAAGACTTATTAAGTCGTAAAAGTTCTTTTTACATTTAGGACTCATTAAACTATCAATGATGAGGATGTCCAAAGTATTCACGACTCTATTAATACAAGTAGAATGAAAAATTCTAAAATCATATTTTTTTTGTACTTAGACTCCTTAATGTGTAGGACTACATTTAGAATCATCATGACACTAGATTGTTTGGAGGATTACGTAGACTCATTAGCGTATGGGACTACGTATTGAACCATCTTGATATTTAGATTATTTGAAGGGGTATGAATACCCCATTGAGTGTTTAAGACTACAATTATAATCATTCGAACACTTAGATTGTTAAGGCTACGAGAATTCCATATAGTGCTTAGACCCGTATCTAGAATTACCCATACTTAATAAAAATAACAAAATCTTTTATTTGTATCAGATTCCTTACAAAACCCATCACGCACTACCAAGGTAAAAAAATGTACCCGAGAAAAAGAAACATAAAATATGGAAACTTACAAGTAATATATGAAGTTATATGATATTATATTAAATATAGAGTTATAAATACTATATGTTCTAAAGATGACAAATAGGTTTTCATTCTTTATCCAATAGTTTATATGGCTCAGACTTGACCTTAGTTGATATCGTGTATAGTCCCTCCAAGTTTGGTCGAGCTTGGCGAGCACTTTATCCTTGGTATCGATGAATACATGTCTGAGGATTTTATCCCCAACTTGGAAGATTCATAAGCAAAATTTAAAATTATTTATATTCCAAATTAGAGTTTTATTGTGGTCTGCTCGTA
Organism: Limnanthes douglasii subsp. nivea; assembly: GCA_036936605.1. Lineage (NCBI taxonomy): Eukaryota > Viridiplantae > Streptophyta > Magnoliopsida > Brassicales > Limnanthaceae > Limnanthes > Limnanthes douglasii. The sequence goes on along the minus strand of JAUPFV010000001.1, from coordinate 213,157,314 downwards.
AATAAACTATCATCTGATACTCAAGTCCACCTCATATCTTATGCCTTGGGCATTTGTTTATTTTTCGTTATTAGATATTCAGAAATGAGGCATATATGGTCTTGGTAGGACTACAGATTATATTCCACATACTAGAGTGAAGGGCATCTTGATAGTTGTAGTTCTTAAAATGGTCTTGTAAGTCTATAGAACTTCCTGGATAAAGTCTTCATATATCATTGTTGCACCTTCTAGAATTATTTTGATGAATTCCACGATCATTTTCTTTATAAAATCAATTAGATTATTTTTCTATGGATGGAAGCAAGAAAATAACTTTTACATTATACATTTGGTTTGATAGAAGAATGTCAGTCGATCGCTATGGAACTTAAGATCATTGTCAGTTGCGATGACCATTTGCACTTCATATCTACAATAGATGTTAATCTTTATGATGTTAATAACTTCTTTTGCCTTGAATTTTGCTAAAGTTTTTGCCTCCATCAATTCTAAGAAATATTATACTTCTCCTTCGAGATAACGCCTTCCTTTTAAGGCCTTCGATACGAACCCTATAATTTTTAGCCCTCGCATATCAAATAGAATTACCTCTGGCATGTATCCAGAAGAGCAATTAGATCTGAATGGAATTAGCAAAGCGCTGAAAAGTGTCATAGAGTCTGTCTTTCATACCTGCGAAGATAGTTAGTCAATAATATCATGATATGAGGAATCAATTCTGAAACACCATGTAGCCGCAGTACGCATTACCTTCTCCATTATGAAGCTCTTATAATATGAAAGCATAATATTTTGGTATGACAAAGCAAGAAAAAAGGTATGGTAAGACCTTGCTTGTATAGTGTATCATACAATCAGTCATATCTGGCCGCTCTTATTTTGATGTACCTAACCTTAGTATCGACTTATGGTAAATTGCTTTATATAAAGTATGCTTTAATACTTGAACTCTAGTCATCTTCATTTTCAATAATCATCATTTCAGATGCTAAGGTACAAACTAATATTATGTTTTGAATAGAAATTAAATGTTTCTCCTAATGAATGAAACTTAGGTCTAAATCTGCGCAAGTCGAAGGTGCAAGGGAGTCTGGTGGTTTATTTTTTACCCTTCGAACCTGCTCGAATGTGACTTATTCAAATGAAGTCGTTTACTGGATAAAATCCCTAGTGGACTAAATCCAATTAACATTCTTGACTTATATTTGGCCTATGGCCTGATTGACTACCAGTTGAGAATTTATGAGGAGCTTTACCTTTCATATCTTGTAAATGTGGACTGATACAATCATGTTATCACGATATCATAGTAGACCTCATTATTGGAGGCAATAAATCCAAACTTGATGGCATGGTTCAAAGTTTCTGTCAAAATGGATTACAGTTACACTTCTACGCCAGAATTTAAGTTGTTTTTCCTTCATTAGTTCGAATATGCCATGTTGATTTGGGATGCTTTACCAAAGACTGCGACATCTCTGATCAGAATTTAATTTGTGTAATATATTCCTAAGTTGAAATAATATTCTGACCACTATGGTATGCGCCTAAAAATAGACCACCATCTTTCTAGTCGTTACAACCAAATCTACAACAAGTTTTTCTTATTGTAGCTACCATGGCTCAAAATCTAACATATAATTACTAACATAATAATATCTTAGAGATGTATTTACTTATTTCCTACCTAGTATTGCGCAAACTGCGTGATAAAAAACATCTAAGTATATAAACAATAACTAAACCCACTTTGGTTTTGTTAGTACCTTAAGAGAGGCTAATATTTCATGATCTTGTCAAAAGCTTCATTGCATGTACAAAATTCTAAGTGAAGGGACCAACTCTTTTAAGTATCTCGAAGAAAGATTGGTCGTTTTATAAAACACGGTAGATAAATCAGTTTAAAGAAGCTAGTATTCCTACAAGAATTTAGATTTTATTAATATTACATGGTAGTTCCATCATATTGAGTTTTGTTATTTGTTTAGGATCTTCTTATATTTATTTATCACTCATAAAGTACCTTAAAAAAATTCCAAATCGAAAAGTAAACTTCTCGGTATACACCTTCAACTTGACCTTCTAAAATTTAGTGAAACTCTCGGCAAGGTTAGCGAGATGATCTGCATCCTGGTTTCTTGTGACCAATATATCATTAACATAGGTCTGCAAATTAAGCTAGAACTAGGTTTAAAAAAAATCAATTGACCGACATATGGTATTTAGCTCATTAAAGAGCATAACATTGTAACAATACAATCCTCTTTCCATAATGAATATATTGTGCTCCTCATCTTCCTCATGAATCAAGATCAGATTGTAAATCGAGCTTGCTTCTTTGAAATATAGCATCCGATTTTAGTAGGTTGTATATCGAGATTTCAGTAAACTATAGGGACAACTAATTAGTTTATGACATTCAAAAGCCCTAAATATAAATATTTTCTAAAGCCCTAATTTCATTACGATGTTATTATATTATTGAGAACTAAATATCACATATGTTCTCTTGATCTCCATCTCTTTTCATATCTAGTCTCAGAGTTCTAAACCATTATCTTCCATTTAGTTATGAGATCTTCATTTAAAGACAACAAATATAACAAATTGAAAACTGCATGAAAATCTGTGACCTACTCTTCTTCAAAAGCTGAAATTAAAAAACTTTCACTATAGAGGAGAGAAAATAAAGTTTGAAGATATGCAAACTGGTGAGTTCATTTTCATCTTCATTATATTTGTCTATTAAATCAAGGTATTAGCCATTTGACGTTTTAACATCCTAAACCTAATCTAAACTTTATTTAACATTTGGTATCAAAACCTACTAGTTCCTCCATGATTTGGAGTCGAGTATACATCTCAATACAGTCCATGAAAACCAATTTTATGAACTGGTTCAAGTTGGGATAAAACATTCAATTTTTCATATGATTATAAGACCTTCAATCATGTTATGGGTTAGAGAATGTAGTGTCCATGATTAGATCATTATTGGTGCAACCAAGAGCAAATAAGTGGTTAATTATAATGCATGATAAAAGTACTACATTTGCAAATAAAATATTCGGTCAAAATCCAAATTTGGATCAAATTAAGGTTCTAATTTTCGATCTCTAAAGTTTGGTGCAACGAATTGGGTTGTTGTCTTGGCGAACCACCTTTGTAAGCCCAGTTCACAATGACATGTATGTAGTGCCATCTTTGCAACAAATCGAAATAATGGGCTATTTCATCCCGATAACCATTATTATCATTACTTCGAATCGACCATGTTCACATGATGGTTTTTTATTTTACTTGTATTTGAGTTTACTAAAAAGAACTCATTAAAACCTGCAATAAACCAATTATGCTCTTAAGTAATTTTTAGTTTGAATATATGTTTCTCAATTTAGTATGTTAAGAATCTTGATAACAAACATATATATGAAGGTATGTTTAGATGTACTGCCATGTTTGGATAAAGTATTAAGTGTTAAGAGTTACATATTTATGTAGTCTATCTATTTGTACGTTGAGAAAGATCTAGTGATTGAGAATGTATGGTCTTCGTGATATGATATGATTACCCATTATCGTTTCTTTTGGACTATTGGATGTACGAGGTGATGTTCTACACGCCGAGAGAGTTTTAGAGTTTGAAAGATATTCTTATCTTTTCATATATATAAGCCTTTAACGTGATATTTTACATCCTAAACATTGCTTCGGATGTTCACAACGTAATGAAATACAACAAATAAGGTTTATTCAGATGATTATACACTTCAATCATGTTTGTATGACTCCCACTTACATGGGTTAGGTCAATGCGAGACATAGAGAAAAGAGGTTTGGGGGTCATAACTAAGGATCAATTGTTATGAGTGTAGGCTAACATCTATAGATGACTATCTCACATTTGTCTCAATGGTGAGCCACCCAGTTCTTAATATAGTTTTTGCATTTACATGCACCATACTCATGTAGAACTGGTTTTAGCTGTTAAATGGTATGTTTAGCATACCATAAAATAGTCAAGTATGACCCTTATGGAAGGCTTGGTTATATTCATATATGGCCTTGAACCATCATTGTATTTCTTAAATTGTTGTATCCAAAAGTTATGTATAGTTCGTTGACACACATCGTCTTTGTTAAGGATCACAATGATTCAGTTCATATGAATAACTTTCAAAACTTACAACTTATTAAATTTCATATTATGCACTATACTCTGTTTGGAATTCTTTGAGGAAGTGTTTCACTAATTTATGTTTTCTTATTTGATTGTTCAGTTACTGACTCTCAGTTGAAAAACACCATTCTGGTTCCTTTATTGACCGAGGGGGATTTAAGGAGTGAAACAATGATACTTTACTCATTTTGAGATTGAATGACATAGACCAGTGACTCAGAGAGGACAAACCTTCCCCTCTTACAAATAAAATCACTCATGATGACAAGATGTGTTTAAAGAGGTGGGAGTGTTCTAATTTCCTAAGTCACTATATCATACATATTGGAGTCCCATAGGTATTCTTAAGTTCCCAGACTACTAATATGATGAATGCTAATGATATATTTTCCCATATTGAAAAGAGATTTCTTAAGTCACAACAAGTTCAAATTAGAAGCCTAATTGGTAAACTATCAATGATTAAATACAAGTATGAAGGAAAAATTGAAGAACATGTTTTTATATAGCTATCATTCATGAGAATTTGAATGCACTAAATGTTGAGCTTCCAAGGATTGTTGTAGTGTCTTGAGTTTTTCTTTTCGCTTCTCTCGCGATTCAGTAGCCTAAATACAACCTTTGGTTGCCTTCCTTTAGGAGAAACTTACTTTCATTTTTATATTGGACAAAGTTGGTTATATTTGTTCGTTTGGTAATAAAGGATTTTTTATTTTATTTAAAAATAGATTAGTTGATAGATTTGTGGTTAATTTTTTTGATAATTTATATAAATTGAGTAATGTAATTAATAAACAAATGTTCGTGAATGTATCACATAAGTTGCTTCTGAAAATTCAGCATCTCTATGGCACATGTGTTTATGTTAGATCTCTAAAATGAAGATTGGCAAGCTTATTGCTGAAGATCTATTAGGTTTCCTTGATGACACTAACTTAAATATATATGTTGGATGCATCAAAAGGAAACATGCTACACATAAAAGATTTGAAGCCTCTTGTGCTAAAGATGTCCTAAAATTAAGCCATACATACACTAGCGGTCCATTCCATAGAACATCATGAAATTGCCAAATATACTTGATTTTACTCATACATAACTTTTCACGATATGAATATCTATGTTTGATTTATTAGAAATCTGAAGTAAATGACATGTTCAAGTTAATTAAGAGTGTAGTTGAACTAAATTTAATAATGGATTAAAATTTTCAGATACGACTATAGTGGTGAAAGTATAAAATATATGATGGTTTCAAGGAATAATACTCTGCCTCATTTGTTCTTTACCTTCAGGAGTGTGGGATTTCCGTCAATACACTATACCGGGTTCACCCGCTATGAATGGTGTATTTGAACTACAAAATCTCACATTACAAGAAATGGTTAGGAACATGATTACTCATACATCATGACCAAATTTTGTATGGGGGAAACTCTTAAGTATGCATCACGCATCCTTAAAAGGGTGCCTACTACAATAGTACCTAATATACTATATGAACTTTTCAGAATGAGAAACCCCAACTTTAGACACTTTCATGTATGGGGATGTCCAGCTAAAGTAAAGACTTATATGTGGAGTGAATAAAAGCTCAAATTTAAAACAGTTACTTGTTATTTTATAGGTTACCCAAACCATTCAAGGGTTTACAAATTTTACTCTCCCATTAAGCATTGAATTTTTTAGACGAGAACTAACATATTTCTTAAGATGCAGATTTTGTAGGAAATGATTCAGATAACAACATTATTTTTAAAGAAGAATGAGAACCAATTTATTTAGTCTCTAACATTAATGTTTCGGTTACATTTAGTCTATCGGTCATATACAATGTGTATAGAATTCATTACCTCATATAGATATTGCATTTCCACCTCAAGAAGAGAATGTTGATTTTGTTCATGATAAGCAAATTCAGTTCCTTAAAGAAATTTAGCAATACATAGAGCCTACATTGCATAGATCTACTAGAGAAAGAAGAAGTATCATATCTTCATATTATGTGCCATTCTTTAATGAACATAAAGAGACTTAAAACATCTTATAAGAGGATCCAATCACTTTTCAAGATGTTATGAAGATGACAGCTCTAAATTATAGATTAAATTTATGAATATATAGTACATATTGGTGCAATATAGTCTAATATTTGATATTTCCACCTTACACGAAGAGAAGAAAGCTATTGGTTACAAATGATTGTTTAAAACCAAACATGATACTTCATATAAAATAGCAAGATATAAATCACGTCTTGTAACAAAAGGGTAAAACCCACGTGAATAGATTGACTATTCTAAGACCCTTTTCTCAAGTTTCAATTAATGATCATTTAGAAAATAATGTCATTTGTTGCTCATTTTGATTTAGGGTTTCATCGATGTTAAGACAATGTTTCTTAATCGATACATTGAGTAAACAAATTATATGAATCAAACCTGAAAACTTTGTTTATGGAGACTCCAATTCGATGGTGTGTAAACTAAATAAATTCATCTATAGACTTATGCAAGTATCTTGTCGATGGTATCATAAATGTTTGGATACAATCACCTCATTGAGTTTTGAGGTGAAGTTCATGGAAGATTGTTTATATAACAAATTTAGTTAATGTAAAGTGATATATTTAGATATATTACACAATACCAAGAATTTTATATTAGTGAAATTTTATGTGAAGGACCTTGGTGAAGCGTCTTATGTTTCATGAACCAAATAGTAAAAATCGCATGTGTGGCATGTTGGGTCTCTCACAGAATGCATACATTGAAAGAATTATACGTCATTATTTTTTTTAAACAGTAAACCCATGGATACTGATATATTCAAATATGATAAGTTCTCACTCTATTAGTGCCCTAAAATAGAGTCATAAATTCAAATCATGAATACACACCCATATGCTTTAGTTGTTGGAAGTCTTACATATGCTCCAGTGTGCACCATATCAGACTTATCATTTATAGTTGGAATGATGATGAGGTACTTGAGTGATCCAAGAGTTTCCCATCGACACATTGTAAAAAAAATGTTATGATACATGAATAATATCACGAATTATGAATTGGCATACAATAGACTGAATAACTTGAAGATTGTAGGCTATTCTAATGTAGGATTTGTTGGGTGCATAGACACTAGAAAGTATACTAACGATTATGTATTCATTTTAGTAGGAGGCGTCATATCATGGAAGAGTGTAATACAAAATCTTGTTACATGGAGACCTGGTATGTGACATGTTATGAAACATCAAAACATGCACTTTGGTAAAGAAATTTTGGGATGAGATTTTGTAAAGTAGAGGAAATTTTTAAAAAAATCTCTCCTATTTTATTGTGACAACAATTCAGCCTCATGTTCTCAAACGAAAACAAAAGCATCATCAAATCTAAACATTTATATATTAAGTTTCCATCGATGAAGAAACAAATGTAGAATAGTCATATCAAGATTGACCACACTAACTCACAGTTTATGGTTGCATATCGTTCCACTAAGACGTTACCACTCTCAGTCTTTCACGAGGACACACGTTCCATGTGTATCATTAGTTTGGAGGATATCTAGATTCAGTGAGAATATCATTTTGATTTCATTCAACTTTTCAAATTTATTGTTCAATTTTCATACTGCATTATTATTTTAAATTGTATGTCTATATTCATATTGAATAATATAATGATTAATTTTGCTATAATTCTTTGACTTTAAGTGATCTCAATTAAGTACAATAAAAATAATTGGAAATTGGCACGTATTTATTATATGACCGTGCCACTTTCATGTTACACTCCATGAGAAGTTTAGGGTTATTAAGGTGGTAGTTGATAATGAAGTTATTATTGGATCAGTAGCGTATTGATAAGTCATGACATACCATCTTTAGTTCACTTGAAGCTATCATCTGACACGATAAGTAAAGTTTGAGTAATCTGTAAACAATAATGTTACATAGTGTACAATTTGGTGAATAAACTTTAATACATGTGATGATACAAGTGGGAGATTGTAAGAATATATTGAATTTAAAATGTCTGATCATATGTAGATACAGAGTATCCAAACATGTTGTTACATGTCTAATTTAATAAATCTAATCAATCTGCTATATATTGGAACTACATATAATAATATAATAATTATAACAAAATTTTATAACTTGGATATGAGTTGGATCGATGTGGATTTAGAGAAGGCCCATCAAACATACACTTTAACTATTGGGCTATATTATCGTATCTTATGCACTACCAAGTACATCAAGACTCTAACAATTTAAAATTAATTAATAAGTTCATTTTAAAAATGAGATCTAATAGATTGTATATACAATATTTAGTAAACTACATAAATTACTAATAAAATTAGGATATTCACAATCCCTAAATATAAATAGTTGTCAAAATCCATAATTTATTTTGATGTTATCAATAATTTAAATATCAAAACCGTTTTCTAATTTTTTTTCCTCTCTATTTTATTAAACATAATCTATAATTTTAAATCTTTTTATATCATTAAGTGTTGTTGTATTTATATTTAAAGACAACAATTATAATAATTTACAAACCGTAAGAAGTTACGTAATTTATTTTTTCATAAACTAAAATAAAACAACTTTTATAGTAAAAAAATAAAACTTCAAATATAAAATATAATAATTTTATCTTCATTTTCATTATATTTGTTTTTAAAATTAAAATATTACTATTTTGACATTTTAAACGATCCAACTTCTATATTACTATCCAAATTTTAATGTGTATTCCAAGGACGAATATCGTGATCTAGGGAATGATTATGTTATATCAAGATCTAGGTTTGTTGGATCCATAATCCATTCAATGTTTTCTCCCAAAGACTTAACTTGTCTAAAATACTTCTAACTTACAACAACATTAATTGCACCTAACTATCCAAAATCAAACATGCCTATCATCACTATAACTAAACAATACTAACCTAATATAAAAATCTACTTAAATCCATACAATCATCTTGTGAGTTACAGATTTAAGTGATTTAAACGACGATTTTAGTTGTAACATGGAAAATTTTATTTCAAAGGAGGATGCACCATTAACGAATCATCTAGAGACAGCCTTCGAGCTACATTTCGATTTTACATTAGTGTCAGTGTGTATTTTACACGATATGTACACGATTTTATAGAAACCCGTGCACCCAAGGCACGTGATTTGTATAAAATCTTTCACGTGACCCGCACGATTTAACAAAATCATGCGCTTTGTTTGTGTAGGATTATGCTACAAGATTTTATGTGTGATTTTATTACAAGATTGGCAACTTTGTGCGCGATTTACCACATTCTGTGCAATTTTGCATCATTTTAAGCATGATCATGCATGTTGATTTAACGAGTGTAAATATTCATGTATCTTACACTCATATTTTTACGACCCAATGCTATTACACTAAATGAAATTTGGACGCATGATTTGAATCTAAAAGAAAAAATTTAGGATTTACCACTAATAATATTAACGACGATGACAATAGTAAAAATGGAAAAACTCAAAGGATGTATTATAAATACAAGATGCATGGCGTTTATAAACCTAGGCCCAAGTCGGGGTTTATGAAGAACCAATAAAAATGTTCATAAAACAAATATAATTTCCCTTTCATGTTAAGGGGAAATCCAGTGGAAGGATTACCGGGTTATTGGAGATTGATGATGTTAAACATGAAACACTACCACGAACTAGTTTACACTTGAATGACCATTCTCGAGCTGCTAAACTAAAAACGGACGAAGATGAATTAGTTTTTAAATTAACGATAATCGATTCTGATCCAATAGAGATATACTAAGGTTTAACAATTCAAAACCTGCAAAATGCATCTAATATGCGTATGATTTACAACATTCCGTAAAAACACCATTTGGTCGGAAAAACGGAAAAAAACCCAAATGCAATACTTATTTTGTAAACTAAAGGAACACGAGTAGTTCGTGTGGGAACGAACAAATATAAATAACGAGATCCTCGAATATTGTTTCCTACATCCTACAAGTATCAAACTTTTACAAACATTTCCTTGAGTTATTGTAATTGATAGCACGTATAAGACTACAAGGTGCAAAATATCTTTGCTCAAAATTATTGATGTAACATCAACCAACAAGATATTTTGTATTACTTTCATTTTTTTAGCTCCGAAAAATAAGCAAACTATACGTGAGATTTAAGTATTCTAAGGACCGTGATCATAGATAATATTTGGGTATTTCCGCATATTATTGTTACCGATAGGAAGTTGACATTGATAAATGTTATTGAGGATGTATTTCCGGATTCCAACCATATTCTATGAAAATGACACATAAACAAGAATATTTATGCATACGCTAAAAACGTGTTGTCTAATATAGATATAGTAGACGGGTTTTGCTTAATTTATGATGTTGTTGCCTAATTGACCACGAATGGAGAGTATAACAAAAATATTTGTGTTAAACCATGTGTTCCCCTTTTCCTGATCGTTATAAATTATTTCATAAATAAATGGGTAGCGATATACGAGAAATGTTTTCTTAATATTCACACGAGCGAACATAAATATTTATTCCACTAAACTAACAATCAATAATATTTTCATTTATAAACTTTAGTTTTGGGTGATTTAATATTATAATCGTAATTTATTTATTCATACGTTATAAGGGGACGAGTGCTCACTCGAGTTTAAAACGCACACTCGGTACAAGTCTATGAACTTTTGAACAATTTTGGGAAAGTGTTCATGCCTTGCTTCATGCTTAACACTCGACAATTTTTGAAACATTCGAGAGAATTAAGTATCGTCGAAAAATAATATCTAGACTTCCTATCTATGATACTTTAAAAGCTAAAATATCTTGTGCGACTTTAGATATTGTCGATAAAAGTCTAAAAAAAACCCAATGAATAGGCGTATATCAAGTGTTTGTGGTTGTATTATTAGAAAAACACATGGGTTACCATGTGTCTGCGATGTAGTTATGGTCGAGTGAGAAGTTAGGCCAATTCTTCTTAAAGAACGTGATGTTCATTGGGGTAATTTAAAGATCGTTCCTAGAGATATAATTGGTATGAAAGATGACTAACGCAAAAAATTGGCATAATAGATAGTTCCATCTGTGCTTAAGGTCAAATATTCAAGATCACATTATAAATAGGATGATGCAAATCCTAGATCCCGCAACAACTCATGTATTGGAGCCCAAAGAGCCGGTTATCACTAGAAGTACGAAAAAAGCCGGTCCGAACAAATAACAAGACCCATCTTTATTCGAATATACCGGAAGTCAAGGTAATAGCGCTAGCATAGCCAGTATGATAACTAGCATGGATGCCTTATTACCTAAAGCATTCCTAGTTCCCAAAGCTAAAGCTCCTCCTAATATAGAGAAAGTTACTCGAGCAAAAACATCTAATAAGACCAAAGCATTTTATGGTTACGAGAGTTGGTTTCTAAACTATTTACATGATTATAAAACTAGTATCGTAGATGGTGTGGTTAATTTTTGTCTAAGGGTAATTTGGTAATTTGTTTTAGAGTTTGTGAAGGTTGGTATGTGTTTAATGTTTTGAGTAGAGAGTAGAGGGAGAATTAAGCAGCCTCATGGTTGCAGTTAATTTTCATTACCCATATTTAATGCAGGTAGTTGGGTATTTATACCCTTTCATTTGGGCTTAATGGGTTTTCGGGTCATGTTTACTGGACCCGGGTCATGTTCAAAGACCCATGAGATCTAAGTAGGAGAGCAAGCAGCTTAGTCAAGAAGTGTTTAGGTTTTTAAGTACTTTAGTCATAGTTCGTACAGTTCAATGAGCCAAGTGTTCGAACTGCCCTGTCCGGTTCATTGATCTTAGTCCGAACTGTCCTCGTCTGGAGTGGTAGCAATATTCGGACTCATCAGGATCCCCTTTTTTAGGTGTTTTCTCAAATACCTTTTCCAAAAACATGAAAAACAGTCCGATGCCAGGGGCAGTTTTAATCCGGACAGATCTTTCGACTTGTGCTATGGTTTTATCCGGATTGATAAAGCTTTGTGAATCCAAACGGTTTTTTGCCAGAGTTTATGGGACACGTGTCACTTTTTGGTTGGTTTCTTCAGCCGTTTTTTCACCTTGAATCTCGCACCCACCTTCTTCGAAAAGCAACCTCTTCATTTAAAGAGGGTGACATCAACGCCGTCTTTTAATCATTACCAATCTTTTTAAATTCTCCTAGAAATCAAACTCCTTTTTTAGATTTACTATAAATTGAAACACTTTCTACTATTTCACCATCACTCTCGTTTTTACTCTGCAAAACCTTAAAGCTTTCTCTCTCAAAATCAAACTCTTGCTCAGGTCGTTTATGTTCACAGCGAGGAACACTTTGATCAAAGGGGGGTGGCTCAATCTCTCTGAATTAGAAAAGGCGCAAAAGGTCGAAAGGGAAAGGCGCATTGCAGCAGGCTTACCCGCTTCGCCCATCGACAAACCAGCAACTTCACCCACAGAATCAGACCAAGGTTCTTCCTCCATAAAGGGCATCAAACCGAAGAAGTTATTTCAATCCAATCTTTCACCTATTATCTCAGGCTCCTCGGTTCAAGAGTCGGAACCCATCGTTGAACCAGGTTTAACAGTTACAAGCTTTAAAAAACCCTCCCCTTTCTTAGCTATGGGGTCAGACGCTGAAACCTCTCCTCAGAAATTAGTTGACCGAAGAAAAGGCCGGCTGGTCAAGCTTCTAAGGGCACCCCTTCAAAATTGGGTGCCAAAGACAGTAGTGTGGGGTCAGAAGTGCCCATTAGAGCTCCCAAGGACAGGCTGTCCGGTCCAGAGGGCGCTAGCTCAAGTCCCCGTAAGGAAACATCTGCACCAGAGCCCTAACCGGAGGCTAGGAACCAGGAAAACACTGAAACTCAGCAGTCTGGAAGCCAGGCTGAGCCAAATCTAAACCTTCCCCTTACCACTGCTACTGAAAACCCCTCATCAATCATGGAGGAAGTAATGGAGGACTCTATCGAAGAGGCTCCATTCGAGTCTGAGCCTTCCGGACAGACTAGTAGTACTGTTGCTGCTCAAAAAGATAAAGGCAAGGAAAAGTTGTGCTTGAGGCATCCGGATCTGCCGGAGTGTCTTGAAGGAAGGGTGGGGCCTTGTTTTCACAAGGTCAATGTCAAGTACCTCCTTGCCCTGCAAAAGATCAACTATGCATTCATCCACACAGCTGAGCTGGGTCGGATGCGTACAAAGTGGGGAATTCCGGAGAATGTGAAGATAAGAATCCCTATAAACCCCGGAACCCCCATGGACTGCAAATTGAGCGAGATAGTCATCTTCACGGAGCTGTTTAATTGGGGGCTCAGATTCCCCTTGGACCTAGAAATTGTCAGATACTTTCATCTGATAAAGCTCTGTCCGAGCCAGCTGAGCCTCAATGCTTGGTACACCCTCATGGCCTGCATTATGGCTTCTAGGCTCTCCGGGATTCCTCTACCAATGGAGGAGTTTGCTGCTGTGGCCAGTCTCTGCAGAAACCACCACATCCCCTTCTACCATTTCAATATGGGGGATAACTTCAAAGCTGTGGATGACTTGCTAGAGTCGGAGAGGAATTAGAGGACCCAATTCCTGTTTGTAAGTGGTGCTTGGGAGAATGGGAAGAAAATCAAGTCCGGAGTCAACCCAAGTCTTCTCACAAGCAGATGGAGGAGTGGCCGTAAGTCTCCTACTTTTCATTCTTGTCTTTTTTTTAATCAAGTTTGTTTAAACTAATTGGCCTTATCTTTGCCTTAGCAGAACTGCCCAAGGACTTCAGTGACCAAGTTGAAAACCAGGCAGACCACTTGCACCAAGATCAACGCTTGGACTGCTGAGAAGTGGGGGAACCAGTTCCATGATGCTTTCACAGGGGGAAACTTAGCAAGGTCTCATCTTTGGAACACCACAGGTCGGAGAGACTTAACTTGGGAAGAGCTCACCACCCAGCCTCCTCCGGATGTAGTGCTCAAAAGGACGCATGAACCGGATGAGACACTTTACTTGTCAGGCCGGGCCAAGGCCCCGAGTAAGATGAAAGGCAAAAAGAAGGGCAAGAAAGTGGTGGGTGGAGCTAACCCTGCTGAGGTGGAGGAGGATGTTCCAACGCATCCGGAGGGGCCAGCCCCCAGCCGAATTGATGCTGCTCTCTTGGAAGCGGTAGAGCAGGAGAGTGTTAGGCAAGAGGTTCACTCCCCAAATCCTCCAAGGGCTTCCAAAAGAGACCGGTAAATGGGGAGCTGAAAGCAAAGACAGGGAGGCCAAGAAGAAAAAGACCTCTAAGGGTGACGAACTTTCTCTCCGACCTCCGGAGCCTCTCCCCCAAGCTGACCCCACTGACCCAACACAAGCAGAGGAGATACCTGGTGACTTCCAAACCGATGAGGTCGAAGGGGGAGGTCTTAGCATTGATGGGGTAGACATCACTGGTCTTGGTGGGCTTGGTGAGTACTTTATCAATCTCCCCAGAGTTGATTTTGCTGGGCCTTATCTCCCTCCGAGCACTTCAAACACAGTCACTTTTAATGGTAAGACCTTTATTATTTCAAGTGAAAGAGATGTTATAGCTCACTCTTTATTAAGCAATGTTCAGCCAGTGCTTGTGTTGGAAAAGCAAGTTCGAAATCAGGCAAACATTATCAAAGACCTCAAGTCTGACAAAGAGAGGCTGTCCGATGACCTTCTTACTGCCACTTCAAACGCTGCCATTCTAAAGGGAGAAAACGAAGAGCTGAAGAAAATCCAAGAGGTAAGTACCACAAAAGTTGCCACTCTAGAAGACACTATCAGGGAGCTCCGGGAGAAGTTGTCCGGACTGGAGAAAGACCTCAACTCTTCAAAAGAGGAGACCAATGCCAAATATCAAGTTATCCACAGCTTGACCAGTGACAAGATTGCTCTTGAAAACGCAGTGTCCCAAGCTGCAGGGGGAAAAACTGATCTGCTAAGGGAGCAAGAGGCCAAGATCGATGCTTATGCCAACAACGTGATAGACACTCAAGTGCAAATGTATGCCAAGGTGAGATCGGACATGGTCCTACTCTTTCATGAGAATTCCCGAAGAGGAACCTGGGGGATTTATGGCTTCACGTAGAGCCTGAAGACCTCCCATATCACACAATGGCCGAAGGCGACATGTATGGCTTCTCCAGTGCATCCTCATCTGATGACGAAGAGAACACCGGGGAGAGCCCAAACGAAGAGAAAGATAATCCCAAGGGGAAGAAGAAGATAGATGAAGCTGAGCCATCTTCAAAGGCTCAGCCTTAAATTATGAATTACTTTTTACTTTTCATGTTATCTAAACTAAAGTCCTTGGAAGGCCAAGACACTTAAGTTATTTCAATGAATATCCTTGTTTTGCACAATTCTCACATTCTTTCATAGTCTGTTTCAATTTTGGTGGCTAGTGTTTAAATAGCCCTTAGTTATTTCATAGTGAGAGTGTTTAAATGCTCCGATGACGAATGTTTAAGTGGTCATCACTCTTTTATTTCAATCTGGATGGTGTGACAAAAGACAAAGTAAGAACACTTCAGAATTTTTTTGATCAAATTTCATTTAAAACCCGGACACCTCATTAAAACCTCCCTGCGCCACCAGGGTAGGAAAGAGTATGCCCCCAAATATTTACATGGATGTTTAAACAAGTAAATATTTACACAAATGCTACTCCAAGTACATCCGGAGATGTTCGATATTCCAAGGGTGGGTCAGAACTCTTCCATCCTTGTCTTCTAGCCAATATGTTCCAGGTTTAAGCCTTTCAACAACCATATAAGGTCCTTCCCAAGTTGGGGCCAATTTGCCGAGCAACTTCTATTTAGTGTGTAAGAAGACTTTCCTCAATACCTTGTCCCCCGGCTGGAAATCTCTTCTTTTAACTCTAGAAGCAAATCTGCTTCTCATCAAACCCTGATAGTGTGCAACTCTAAGGTGAGCTTTAACTCGTCTTTCTTCTACTAGGTCGAGCCGACTTCTTATTGCCACTTCGTTAGCGCATTCGGAGAAGTTGTGAACACGAAATGATGGGAGAGTTGCTTCTATGTGAGCTATTGCATCCATCCCATAGACCAAAGCAAAGGGTGACTCCTGTGTTGCAGCCCCATGTGTTGTCCGGTAGGCCCACAAAACTTCTTGTAAATAGCTAGGCCACTTCCCAGCAGCCCCTTCCAAATTCTTCTTTAAACCGGACAGTATAGTTCTGTTAGCCACTTCAACCTGACCATTTGCTTGTGGGTGGAAAGGTAAAGAGAAACAATGTTGTATACCCCTTGAGGTACAGAAACTCTCTATTTCCCTATTGTCAAACTGAGGCCCATTATCTGTCGTTATCTTTTGTGGAACACCAAATCTGTAACAAATATTGGATATAATGAATTTTATAACGGCTTTTGATGTTGTTCCTGCCAGATGGGCTGCTTCAATCCACTTCGAAAAGTAATCGATTGCAACAATTATAGTTTCGCGCCTTCCGGACGCCATAGGGAGAGGCCCCACTAAATCCAACCCCCATCGAGCAAAAGGTATAGGCTCAGAGATTGACTCTAAAGGAATGGCTGGGAAATGAATTTCGTTGCTGTATCTCTGGCATGGGTCACACCTTCTCACCAGCTCTTTAGCATCCTGCATGATAGATGACCAATAGTAGCCAGCCAGTAAAACTCTCCTTGTTAGAGCCCTGAATCCACAATGAGCTGATCCCTCGCCATCATGCAACTCGGAGAGGACTACTTGAGATTCATCATCCCCCAAACAACGCATAAGAGGTTTACTGTAAGACTTTTTATACAGAATGTCTCTCAGTATGATAAAACCACGAGCCTTATGTTTCAGTTTTCTTGCCAGTGATTTATCCGGAGGCACGATGCCATCGGAGAGGTATTGCAGGAGAGGAAATCTTCAATCCTGAAGTTGTTTCACCTGTACTTCAAAAATTTCTTCTTCTTTTCCCATATTAAGTTGAATGGAGGGGCTCTCCAGCACATGGATCCATGGATACGACTCGGTGTACGCTATGGTTGCCAATGAATCTGCCAACTCATTTTCTGTCCGGGGTATATGTTCATAAATAATGCTTTTAAACTTGAGTGCTTCATTTTTAAGAAGAAGTAAATACTTCACTAGTTGCTCCTTTTTAACCTCAGATTGACCTTGGCCATGGTGGATAAGAAGCTGAGAGTCACTCAATAGCTTGACCCTCTTAGCCCCACAAATAAAAGCTAACTTCAAACCAGCTATAGCTGCCTCGTACTCGGACTCATTATTGGAAGCCCTGAAAGCAAAGCATATAGCCTGGTACATTTTGTCACCATATGGAGAAGTCAAGCACACCCCTGCACCACATCCCATAGTGCTGGATCCACCATCCGTCCAGATGACCCAGACCTTTTTGTCTTTCACCTCAGTAGTCTGCTCTAAATCTCTATCATAGTGGAATTCAACTAAAAAATCAGCCTCAGCTTGGGCTTTGACTGTTGTTCGAGGAGCAAAATCTACATCAAAATCCCCCAAATCTACTGACCACTTAGTCATCCTACTTGAAATGTCTGCCTTTTGGAGAACATTCTTCAAAGGAAAAGACGTTCGGACGATAATAGGATGAGCCTGGAAATAAGGCATCATCTTTCTTGTAGCTATCACCAGGGCCAATGCTAATTTTTCGAGTTTCAAATAACGCATTTCTGCATCTATCAAGATTTTGCTGATGTAGTACACTGGATGGGGGTAATTATCTACTTCTCTCACTAACACAACACTAATGGCACAACTTGAAACTGCCAAATATACAAAGAGTGTCTCTCCATCAACTGGTTTAAATAAGGTTTTGGGAGAGGACAGATGCTTCTTGATTTCATTGAAAGCCTCATCACACTGTGAGGTCCAGTCAAATCCCTTCGCACCCTTCAAGGTTTGAAAAAACGGGGCGCATCTGTCCGAAGACCTTGAGATAAATCTGTTTAAAGCAGCTAACCTCCCCGTTAATCGTTGTACTTCTTTAATATTCCGAGGAGGCTCCATTTGAAATAGAGCATTAAGCTGGTCCGGATCGGGCTGTATCCCTTGCTCACTTCTTATATAACCTAGGAACTTCCCGGATTGCACTCCGAACACACATTTTTCTGGATTTAACTTCAAATCCACCTTTACCAAGTTGGTAAAAGTTTCTTGGAGGTCTGCCAAGTGCAATTGCTCATCCACACTTTTCACCATCATGTCATCGATGTATACTTCCATATTCCTTCCAATCTATCAGCAAAGGCTTTGTTCACCAATCTCTGATAAGTAGCCCCAGCATTTTTCAACCCAAACGGCATTACTTTGTAGCAATGAAGACCCCTGTCAGTGGCAAATGTGGTATGCTCTTGATCCTTCGGATCTACCTGGATCTGATTGTATCCGGAGAAAGCATCCATAAAGGATAGCAGTTTATTCCCAGAGGTGGAGTCTACTAGCTGGTCAATCTGGGGAACTGGATACAAATATTTTGGGCAAGACCTATTGAGGTCTGTGAAGTCAATGCACATGCGCCACTTGCCATTTTTCTTTTTCACCAAGACCGAATTGGCAGTCCACAAAGGATATTGAGATTCCTTGATATGTCCCATCTTTGTGAGCCTGTCAACTTCTTGTACAATAACATCAGCCTTTTCCTTGGAAAAAGCCCTTCTCTTTTAAACCACTGGTGTTATGTCTTTCCGGACAGATAGGTGATGTGATATCACCTCTGCTGGAACTCCGGTAACGTCAGCATTGCACCAGGCAAAAACATGCTGATGGCTTTTCAAAAACTTTAGCATCTCTCTTTTCAGATCGGGTGGCATTCTGGACCCTATCTTGACACTCTTCCCTTCTTCTAAATAATGTGTTTCTACCTCTTTGACTGATATTAATACTCCAGGGGTCTCTCTAGGGTCATGAATTTCACCCTCACCCCCAGAAAGCCCCTCAAATTGCTATTGCTCGTTGATACGAACTGCCCCCAACGTCCGGGGCGCCAGGGCTGTAGCATAACATTCCCTTGCAACCTTTTGACTGCTTCGGACAACTCCCACCTGTCCTTGAACAACATATTTCAAACATTGGTGGACTGTTGAAGCCAGTGCATGCATCCTAGAGAGCCAAGACCTCCCTAGAATAGCATTATAGCAAGTGGGACAATCTACCACAATAAAAAGTATCCTGACCATCTTCTTGAAAGGGCCCTTGCCCAACAGAACATCCTCTTTGAACTCCCTGATCACATCTGCTGAGCTGCCAGTAAAGCCCACAATTGATCTGTCCGAACTTTGAATTACGGCTGGATTTTTCATTCTCTGGTAAGTGGTTAAGAAAATGATATTGGCTGAACTTCTAGTATCCACCAAGATTCGTCTTATGTCATTGCCCCCAATAGATGCTCCTATGACAACAGCATCTTCATGAGGGCCAGCTATATCTCTTAAGTCATCTTCATTAAAAACAATGAAGGGGAACGGAATTCGCAATTGATAGGAGGTCATGCCTCCTTCTAGCTGGGTGGCTAAAGTATGAACGTGCCTTTTCCTCGAATAAGCAGTAGGAGCTGTCATAGTATCTCCTCCGAAAATTGTAAGTGACTCAAAAAACTTGATGAGCCCGGAGACCGTTCTAGAACATTCCTCAATTGCACCCACTCTATTTCGAGTTGGGTCAGGATCCAAGTATTCAGATTCCACATCAAACCTTTCGATTATAACCATGGCTCCCTCCGGAGCAGCATTACTTGGACCAACCCGATGAGTATTGTCAGGCCTGTTACCTCCTCTTCTTTTGCCATAAGCCCCCAGCTTTCCCCTTTCAATCAAGTTATGAACTTCTTGTTTCAAAGCTATACAATCATCGGTGGTATGGCCAATATCATTGTGATATTGGCAGAAAGAGTTATTGCGATGTTCTCTATGAGATTGTAGTGTGGCCGTCCTTCTATAGTGCACCTCTTCCTTTGTTTTATCATAAATGGTGGCCACACTTTCTTTCAATTCTGCGAACCACTCCGGTTGAACCCAAGGCCCTCTCTTATTTCTGGATTGCTGACTCTGAGCAGGTGCAGCTGGCTGAGATTGAGCTTTAGCCCTGCCATGCCCCTATCCGGTCTCCTTTGCCTTGTTCCCGGACTGATTCTGATTGGGGTTTGGTGCCACCGGGGTAGATCTCACCTGTCTGTGTACCCTAGTTTTCTTTGTTTCGTCAATGTTAATCTGCTTTCCAACCTGATTCAGCAACCCTCCCCAAGTCATGGCCTTCTTTCTGGTCACCGAATCAGCCAAATTGCCAGGGTTCAAGCCCTGTCTCAAAGATGCTATTGCAACTTGCTCGAAGCAATCAGCCAACCCATTATTGGTGTTCACAAAACGACTTATGTATTCTTTCAATGATTCGTTCGGTTCTTGGGCACAATGGATTATTGTATCTCCATTGCCCTTTAATTCTTTACTCCCAACGAACTGCCTTCGAAAGGCCACCCAAAAAGTATCGAAATTCTTGATACAGCCTTGTGGTAGGCTGTTATACCATTTTAGAGCACTCCCCATAAACGATTGGGAGAATGTTCTACAAAGTAGCTTGTCATCATCATCAAAGTTCATAAATTTCTCCAAATGATTATCCGGATCAGTACTGCCATCGTACTTGTCCATTTTGGTGCTATCAAACCTCTTAGGGAGGTTCCCGGACAGAATTTTGGAAGACAATGGAGATTGCCTCCAATTTCGGCCACGACTGAACACCGTATCTTCATTGGGAGTTGCAAAGATACCTGGTTCATCGTGGAAAGTGAAAGGATCCATCAGCATCCGGTCTACATGCCTCCGGCTGTGAGATGACCCTTTGTCGATATTCTTCTTCAACTTTCCATGTCTATCCATTTTCCTTGAGTATTTTTTTATCTGCTTTTGCTTCTTTTTAGTTCGACCCTCATCGCTGCTAGAGGATAAGGATTCTTCAACTCCCTCATCATCCGAAGAGCTATCAGAAGACTCTGAGCCTGAGTCAGAACTCTCCACTGGCTTAGACCGGTGAGACTTTTTGGAGCTGGCATGAGTCTTTTTGGTACTCACATGAGTCACTGAAGGCTCATGCTCTCTGGGGTTATCGGTGTGATGAGAAACTAACGCTTTCGATTTTTCTTTCATGCCCATCTTAGCCTTTTCTGCCCTCAGAGCTTCTATCTCGCCTTTTAGCCTATCACGCTCCTTGATAGTATATTCATCGTTTTCACCCACCACTTCGAGCAAAGCTGGTGGCACTTCTGGGGCGTCCGGATTCATTCGGACCGACTTTTGTTGTTGGTTTTGAATGCTCGATTCAGGCACCTTCGTGCTCCCACTCTGGTCGCCAATTTGGTGTGGTTAATTTTTGTCTAAGGGTAATTTGGTAATTTGTTTTAGAGTTTGTGAAGGTTGGTATGTGTTTAATATTTTGAGTAGAGAGTAGAGGGAGAATTAAGCAGCCTAGTTGCAGTTAATTTTCATTACCCATATTTAATGCAGGTGGTTAGGTATTTATACCCTTTCATTTGGGCTTTATTGGTTTTCGGGTTATGTTTAATGGAACCGGGTCATGTTCAAAGACCCATGAGCTCTTAGTAGAAGAGCAAGCAGCTTAGTCAAGAAGTGTTTAGGTTTTTAAGTACTTTAGTCATAGTTCGAACAGTTAAATGAGCGAAGTGTTCGAACTGCCCTGTCCGGTTCATTAATCTTAGTCCGAACTGTCCTCGTCCGGAGTGGTAGCAATATTCGGACTCATCAGTAGACATCTCTAAGACGATCACTGCGGTTATCACACCGTAGCTTTATTAATATATAGTCAATCCAATTCATGGAAATTGGTAAGTAAATCAAAATAATAAATTTATAGTATTTTATGTTACGTTACGTAAATTTATATAAATTTAAATTTTACAAGTTGTTTTGGATGGACCATTGTTGGAAATATATTTGAGTTGGTTCGCAGTTCACACCAGTAATGACTTAATTGTGTGGGAAATTTCGCTTGATAAATGATTCAAAAAATATAACCAAATCAGGTATGTCCAAATACCTTCGGCGTATGATAAATGAGCACATTTCTACGATTTGACCAGAGACCCTTGATTATTTTCACGTGTTACTTGTTTAAGCTTCGTTTCGACGACTACTTACGAATTATTTACTTATCATTTAGATATTTAAGTCTTTTTTAAGACTCAAGTATTTCTTGACTTTTTTATTTTAATCCCTCCATTATTTATGTTTTTTTAAAATACTCTGTATAACATGCTCAAAATAAGTAGATTTTAAGTTTTTTTGGTTACAGTTTTGCACCACCAATGTGCTAATTGTTTACATATCTGTGCATGAAAACCATGTGTTTATGTTAAATATCGTGTGCCTTGAGTGCACATTTTTGTACGAACAAATGATGCAAAAATAAACTATTAAAAGGAAATACTAAAATTTAACTTAAAACATGTACGACATCAATTTAGGAACTGTGAAACTCAAACAACTAATTTGGACTAAAGATAATGAAATAACGACAATTGAAGACTTGAGATAATGAAACAAAGATAATTCCCCCCCATCACTTATCTGTCAAGCCAGTTTCGTTTATCAGCTTCCTTTCTTCTTTCACAATCTTGTAGTCCGTCGCAGCCTTATGCTCGGCTTCCTATCTCTTGGTTAGAGTTTGGGTATAGAAAAAATCAATATGTTCATCCGTTATATTGTTGGTGACCAAGCAATGAAACAACTAAAACACATTATGTTGTTCCTCGCCATTGAGGTTGAAACCAAGTGTACATATAGTTTTAACCTTATTCACCTAGTTTTGACCTTGTCCAAACATCTTCAAATTTTAGGAGGCTTAACGTGATCTCTACCATGTAGATAGTAAAATTGGCATAACCTTGCCTCACAATAAGGTTTACCCCATTCTTTACAATAGGTTTTCCTCATATCTACAACGGATTTCTTCAAAAAAATATCTTCGACGGGAGTCCACCCAAACATTTTTGTATTTTATGGTGTGAGCTTTATAGGTTGAGTTCTTACAAGAGTAACGTGTCTATTTATTGAGCTTTTAGTCAAGGATAGCGTAATTTAAATAAACTTATGAATATTGAACACATATAAGTTGTTGATAGCGCAATTTCTTAAAACAATCTACTTAAGACACCTATTGGATAAGACTAACGTATCCCTAGGGGTCAAACTCGAACAAATAGATGTCGAGATATAGCATTATCCTAAATTTTACTTGATAAAGAAATCAGAATAACCCAATCAAGATCCTGAAACTTGTAAATTATGGATACATGTATTCAAGAAGTAATCTAAATATACTACTATATTCTATATAAATAATAATAGATAATGAGATTGAGTTCGATAAAATGCATTAGAATATTGAACTCGTACATAACATAATAGTCGATACAAAATAGTAGTGATATGAAAACAATTTAAGTAAAACTTGTAATACCAAATTGGCCATGATATAAAATACTTGTAAATATCAATAAAATACATATAAAAAGAGTCCATAACATAACAAAAGAAAACATAACATAAAATCAATCTCACTCTCGATATTGGTGCTCTTGTTAGAAACACTCCTTTGAAGGCTCACGAAGATTCTCCAAACTCATATTATAAGACCTTGACTCTACCTCAATAAGCCAATATGACAAGTCAAATAACCTCGCCTAATAGTTGGTCGCAAATGGGTTAACTCCAACATGTCTATTTATTGAGCTTTTAGCCAAGGATAGTGTAATTAAAATAGACTTATGAATATTGAACACATGTAAGTTGTTAATAGCATAATTTCTTAAAACAATCTACTTAAGACACCTATTGGATAAGACTAACGTATCCCTATGGGTAAAACTCGAACAAATAGAGGTCGACATTTTAGCATTGTCCTAAATTTTACTTGATAAAGCAATCAGATTAACCCAATCAAGATCTGAAACTTGTAAATTATGGATACATGTATTCACGAAGTAATCTACATATACTACTATATTCTATATAAATAATAATAGATAATGAGATTGAGTTCGATAAAATACATTAGAATATTAAACTCGTACATAACATACTAGTCGATACAAAATAGTCGTGATATGAATTATTTTTAAGTAAAACTTGTAAATACCAAATTGGTCATGCTATAAAATAGTTGTAAATATCAATAAGATACATATAAAAAGAGTCAATAACATAACCAAAGAAAACATAACATAAAATCAATCTCGCTCTCGATATTGGTGCTCGAGTCTGAAACACTCTTCTGAAGGCTCACGAAGATTCTCCAAACTCATATTATGAGACCTTGACTCTACCTCAATAAGCCAATATGACAAGTCAAATAACCTCACCTAATAGGTGGTAAATGAGTTAACTCCAACATATACATCTGGTGGAGGAGAATTTAGATCAATAAATACATACCATAAGCTGGTCTCAACCCATACACGGTATAATGAGACTGTACCAGGTTGGTCGAACCATTATGAAACATCTCGCACCATAGGGTCAACAGTATCTGATTGCCATACAGTCCAAATAAAATTATCCCATAAATATCGCATGTTCAGTACGTCTATCTCTACCGTCAATCTCCAAAACAAGTCGTAGTGGACCAGGTATATCTTGAACATGCCCCAGTTATCAAGCGATGCAGATGGGATAATAAGCTTCCATGATTTCCTAAGGCTTCCGTGTAGTATCTATCCAAGTTATCTTGCATAAATTTCTAATATTGCGTAAATGTATGTATGGTATAAACCAAGCATACAATATAAAAATTAATTGATGTATAAATCAAACACGTATTGAAATCAAGAGATATATATAAAAATATATACACGATAAATAAAACTTATATCATGCTCTCTAAACATAGATATAGTATGATGAATATTGTCTCGAGTCTCTTGCTTCGAACGGAAAGGAAGAGATGCGTATCTACACATGGTTGGCTGAGTGATAACATACAAACTAAAATGTTTAGTCGCAATCACGAGAAAATGATCGTATATCCATGTCTCTAACAATACAAGGATACTAGTAAAACCCGATTTTGTGTGCAAACAGTCCCTACCAAGCTAGTAATATAACTGAGCTAATATAAGATGACCCAAGTTATACCTACTCGTGGTGCTATAGTTCTCAATGAATTGTAGATAGTCGAGATATATACTATTACTCGTCTTGTTAGTAAGAATGAAAACATATGGAGCAAATACCCTCTCATCACAAGAGTAAACATCGCATCCGTAATCACATCATAGTAATACTTGACCGTCGAATAAACATCGCGCAAATAGTTCAGACGTACGTGTTTCCTACTACCATTACGGTTATGATCAAACTCATCACTAAGGTTATCGTTATGTACACTCGATAATCGAGCGAACGCACCTACTAGTTGACCTCTACCAGGAAAAGTAACTAGATCGAAACCTTGATCCGTAACCAGAAGCCATATGATGATATTCACGTCGTCAAGCGTGACCGTCATCTCATCGAAACAAAAATGAAAGGTATTCGTCTCTGGATGCCACAGCTCCAAAAAATGCATCTAGTAAATAAATGTTGGTAGACCAACGCAAATGAGACTCGAAGAGCAAACCGTTACATGTCCCCATCACTGATCTCTAATCTTACTATATCGAGTGAGATCCTAATGGTGATGGGTAAAGTACATCGCATAACATCGTAACGGATATCTCACCTACAAGATACAAAAACAAATTCACAATAAGCTACACCATAATTTGTTATACGATAAAACACCAAAACAAGTTATAAGCACAAAACTAATATTAAGAAATTTCTTTTACAAACTTAGATCATTGTTGAAGACGGTATACGCCTTGTGTTGCTTGTAGTCGCTCATGTTTGAGTACAAGTTCAGAACATGACCATTGAATCTCTAAATTTTTTGATCGGAGTAATGTATTGGTGTTGAACAACAAACATGTGGTTTCTTCGTTCAACCTTAACTGAATGAAAACTCGGTCTACGCTCACTATGTTCGTTGTCACTGGTCTAACGGTCTGAACCGGACGAAGATCAATGAGGCATGCTGATATTACAATAACGATCTTATTTAATATAAACATCGTAATATTTATAAAACGAAAGACGGACACAATAACAAGTAGTAGTATAAAACAAACATTTGAAGGTATAATTGCAAAAAATAAAAACTAATAACAATCCTTTTCGAACACGCTTTGTTTATAATTGTGTTCAAAATCTCACATGCAATACGAAGTCGCAATACGCAAGATTTCGCACATACGATGTGCAAATTGATGCGTCCGTCGTGCAAACGAATAACCGATTTCGTGTATTTTATATGCGCGAATCTGGTTGAACAAACGGTCACAATTTCTCGCAACTCTAAAACCCTAGCTCCAACAAATAAATAGATTACTAAAACGAATATCTAAGTTTAATATAAATTATAGAACTAAATATAAATCAAACAAACTGCAAGTAATATCCGATTTTTATAAACATAATTTTCAAACTCAAACCAAAATATAGATCAAAAGTTAGATGTGCGCCATTAGAGGTGTCTAATGGTTCTGGAACCACGGTTTAAAGCTGACAACCTGCTTAAGAACTGACGGTTTACCTGCGAAACTGGCCCATTAGGACTGCAACCTGACAGGACCGCAACCCGCTAGGACCGCATAAGGAGCAACCCGGCAGGACTGCAACCCGACATGACTGCGAAACCACGGTTTATTTGTAAAAAACCGCGGTTTATTGGTAAATATTATGCTGATTTTATTTATTTTATAACCAAAATGTTATATTTAAAAAATATTGAGATTAAAATATTTTAAGTGTTGGTTATTAATATTTTAAGTGTTGTAATTATTATATAGTCCAAAATTTTAAATATTACTTATGTTATTATCACATTTTGAATATTATTATTATGTTTTTAGATTTAATATTAGTAGTGTTGATTTTAATATTACAAACCAAAACTATATCTTATCATGTTAAAATATTACAAAATTTATGGTTATAATTTTAATATTACATTTTGAATTTTATTCCTATGATTTGTTTTTAAATATTACAAGTGTTATTTATTATTTTTAAGTTATATTGTTGTAATTTTAATATTACATTTTGAATTTTATTATTGCGATTAGGTTTTAAATATTACAAGTGTTATTTATTATTTTTAAGTTATATTGTTATAATTTTAATATTACATTTTGAATTTTATTATTGTGATTTGGTTTTAAATATAACAAGTGTTATTTATTATTTTTAAGTTATATTGTTATAATTTTAATATTACATTTTGAATTTATATTATTGTGATTTGGTTTTAAATATTACGTGTTATTTATTATTTTTAAGTTATATTGTTCTAATTTTAATATTACATTTTGAATTTTATTATTGTGATTAGGTTTTAAATATTACAAGTGTTATTTATTATTTTTAAGTTATATTGTTATAATTTTAATATTACATTTTGAATTTTATTATTGTGATTTGGTTTTAAATATAACAAGTGTTATTTATTATTTTTAAGTCATATTGTTATAATTTTAATATTACATTTTGAATTTTATTATTGTGATTTGGTTTTAAATATAACAAGTGTTATTTATTATTTTTTAAACCAAAATCATATTTTATCATGCTAAAATATTACAAGTTATATTAAAATATTTAATATTACAAATGCTAAAATATTACAAGTCATATTAAAATATTTAATATTACAAAAGCTAAAATATTACAAGTCATATTAAAATATTTAATATTACAAATGCTAAAATATTACAAGTTATATTAAAATATTTAATATTACAAATGCTAAAATATTACAAGTCATATTAAAATATTTAATATTACAAATGCTAAAATATTACAAGTTATATTAAAATATTTAATATTACAATTGCTAAAATACATTTTTTAGTCTCTTGTCGCTAACCACTTTTTTAAGTCGCAAAACTTTCTCAACAGTAGCTGCAATTTGTAATGGATCTCCCAAAACTTGTCCTCGAGTCTCACGATTAACCTTACTTAACGCAGCAGCAATCAAATCGACCATCTTCGTCTTCGTACTAAGACTTTGTTTAGGAAAAACAGTCTTACTCTTAGTCTTGGTTATAGTTGGGTGTTTGACACTTCGTGTCACCTTGTCGACCATTTTAGAACTAAAATTTGGTTTGGCGGTCTTACTAAAAGTCGTACGTGCAGTACTAACAAGTTTGACGTTTCGCCTCTCCTTATCAGAAATTTTCAAACTAAAATTTTGTTTGAGAGTCTTACTCATATTCGTAGGTTCAGTGGCACATTTGATCCGTCGTGTGATCGGATCCCTCTCGGGTGGAGGAGACATCATAAAAGAAGAAAATTCCAAAAAATCAGTTTTCGGAGTTGCTTGTCCTGACCTGTTGTTGAAGCCACAAGACGGCATTGGAAATAGGAAATAAGCACAAATAATAACTAATACAAACTAATAACAATTTTTTTTCGAAAAAAAATCTAACTATTTCGAAAACAGAAGTACGATATATAAAATACAAAAGTTAAGCTTAATAACAAAATCTAGAACAAGTTGAGAGATTTAGAGAGTTTATAGTAGATTTAGAGAGTCTGTGAGGTTGGAGTTGGGGTTTCCTCTATTTATAGGGGAGACCCAATTTTTTTTTTGAAAAATCCGATTTTTTTTTTTCGTCCGGGGCATCCGGACATTTCGTCCGGATGCCCCGGATTCAAAAGCAACGGCTAGTTTCTAAAACTAGCCGTTGCATTTGAATCGTGCGGACCATCCGCACGTCTGACCGGATGGTCCGCACGGTGACGTCACGGATGACGTCACTTGCTGACGTCATCCGTGACTGATTTTTTTTTAAAATATTTTTTATATAAAAAAATTAATTTTTTTTAAAAGTTATGCACTTTAAAGTATTTAAAAAAAATCAAAACTCTATATATAGGATTCCGCACTAATATTTTAAAAAAAATTAAAAAAAATTATATAAATAGGAAATTTGAACTATTATTTAAAATAAAATAAAAATCTATAAATAGATTTTTCGAACTATTAGTTTTTTAATAATTTTAGTACTTTTATGAAAAAAATATATATTAAATTCTCTAGATTAATGAAAGAAATTTTATATTATAAACCCTTCCTTTTTTTCTAGTTTATTGAAAGAAATTTTATATTATTAACAAGTTATTTTGGAACATAATAGATAGTTTATATTGTTGATGATGTTAATCTCCTAAATAAATATATTTAATTAATTATATTTAATTATGCCATCATAATATAATTCCTTTTTAGGAACCAAATTACAGATAGTTAATTGAAACACATTTGGTATTTTTGAATTTATTTCACAACCAAATTACATGTGTTTATGCAATTGGAACATAATCCAAATTTATACAATTTTTAAAACTTTAAATTTATACTTCAAAAATTGAATACTTCAAATGTTGTAAATTTGTAATCGAAATACAAGTAGATGTACTTATTTTATTTAATATCTACATAATATTAAATAAAATATCTTAAATACATAAATATAAATAGAAAAGAAAACGTATCAAAATCAAATTACAATTATTTTTTAGAATGTAATTGATGATTATAAAATTTCGATTAAAATGATAACATATTTAAATTAAAATACATGAAATAGAATAATTAACTCGTCTATATGGTACATATCTCAATTATTGAAATTAGATTCAATTAACACTTACAAATTAATTTTAAATAACATTATAAAATATTTTGATAAACGGTTCTTAAATGGTTTGGGTCATGGTTTGAACTGATAAACGGTTCTTAAATGGTTCGTCCGGTGGTTTGAACTGGCGGTTTAACTGTGAAACTGGCCCATTAGGACTGCAACCTGGCAGGACCGTCAGACCGTCAGGACCGCATAAGAACAACCCAGCAGGACCGCAACCCGACAGGACTGCAACCCGTGGTTTTGATTTAAACGGTGCGGGTTGGTGCTGGTTCAACCCGTTTGACACCCTTATGCGCCATTGCGAGTTCAGCTTTGTTCTTGGTTTGTAATTCAGTGACACCTACAAAGTTGAATCATAGTAGAGGTGCATTTTCTTATAGTCCTCTGCCCAAAATTGTGTGTGCGTCATTTAAGGATTAAACTTTAGTGGTGAAACATAAACCAAAGTAGCATATGTATCGAAATTATTCAAAGAAGATTCTATCCCAGTCTCCTTGATTTCTGTAGTAAAAAAAGAGAGAACCATAAATATCAAATAACCCAAAAAGGGAAAGAAAAAGTCAGTGAAGTACTAATAACCATGCATGTCTTATGTCTATTGTCTACAATAAAAACACCAAATTATTCTCTCTATACTCCACGTGCTCTCTTATGTGTCCACAACACAGCTCTCTCTTCTCACACCTGTCTCTCTCCACCTCTTTTAACTCACACACACCACCTCCTTTTTCTCTCTCTACCTCTATCTCTCTCCAAACAATGTCCGACCACCGTCACCATACCCTCGTCCCTCTCCAACACCATCGTCGACCACCACACCTCCGACCAGGCTCCACCATCATTTCATTAATTCAAAAACTCCAAGGCCATGCGCCAAACTCCTCTCAGCTCGTCGGTTTACTAACCCTAATCATTACGGGATCAGTCCTCCTCGTTTTCACCGGCATCACCGTCACCGCCTCGATTGTGGGTATGATTTTCTTGGCACCGTTTGTTATCATCACTAGTCCGGTTTGGGTTCCGATAAGCGCGTTCTTGTTTATCGCCGTTGTCGGGTTGTTGTCTGTTGTCGGGTCTGTTGGTGCGACTGTTGCCGGAGTGGCGTGGTTGTACCGATATTTTCAAGGAATGAACCCGCCCGGTTCGGGTGGGGTGGATTATGCTCGGAGCCGGATTTATGATACGGCGAGTAATGTTAAGGATTACGCTAGGGAGTACGGTGGGTATTTGCAGAGCAAGGTGAAAGACGCTGCTCCAGGTGCTTGAGTTTCACTTTATCGGTTTGGTTTGGTTTGGTTTCTATTTATGATCATATCTCGGTTAGGTGTTTTATTTTAAAATTTGAAATGTATGTAAAGAGGAATGCATTTGCACGCCAAGAAATTATCTGCTTATCCTCAATGTTTTCTTATATATAAATCATAATATAAATAAATAAATATATATGAATTAGTGTATAAAGGATTGATTATGATTAGTTTTTGTGCTCTCGAAGTAAATGTTTAATTCCTAACTCTAAAGTGATTTGTTAAGAGATTTGCAATTCAAATATGTTCAAGACTCACCAACACAACCTCTTCTTGGTCTCGTCTCGGCCAAGGTGATGTTCGCTAAATCGAACCCATTAGATCGGACCAAAACCGTCTCAAGGTTAGTCAGGTTGTTTAGTTTGCACATTTAAGAAAACGTATTGACTTTAAGGGTGAATATTTTAATCGTTGTATTGATAACTTAGTTTAACTTGTTTTAAGTTTTGTTTGAAATATTAATAAAGTGTAATATTGTTTGAAGTATTGATTTTGATTGAATAAAGGGATTGATCCGGAAAAAGAGAGGTTTGGATTTAAAATAGAGGTGGTCTAAGTGTGGAGTAGATCCGAATTAGTTTAGAGGAGGATTGGTTTAAGAGTGGGAGTTGATAGAGCGATTCTTTTTAACAACAATCCAATGAAAATAAGCTAAAAAAATCGAGAAAAAAAAAAATCAGGTTAGTATTTCCATGGGATTCCTTTTTATATTACTCCTTATTCTAGTTTTAGAAACGTATACGTGGTATTCATCTATTATATTATTATCTTTTTGTTTTAGTTGGTATTCAACTATTATATAAATTTTACTTTTTGGTTTTAAGCATGAATTAGTTTTTCGGTAACAAATAGTCTTTTGGTTGAAATGGAATTTCAGATTTAATTTTTAACTATCAGATTTATAAAATTGGTCATTTGATTTTATATTTTCTTTAAAGAATTAATTTTATCCAAATAGATAATCAGATAACTAAATCTGTTATTTTAAATAGATAGTCATATAACTAAATCCGTCATTTTTTATCACGATATTTACTCCAAAATTGAAGAGTTAATATTTTTTAGTCGATGGATTATTTATTATTTATTACGAAAATGGATAGTAAAAAAAGTAATTAATCAAACACTTTTCCGGTTTATTTATTAATAAAGGATTATATCTAGTACTCTCCGACTATTACTATAACTAGTTGGACTTTTTCTTTTTAATAATAATGGAAATGATTTGAATATTGTTTTTGTTTTTGTCAAATAAGTGTTCGAATCTCTTTACTAATATTAGTAGCGATTTGAATGTGGTTTTTTGTTCAATATATATTTTAAGTATAATTAGCGGTTTTTTTTATTTGTAACTATTTTTGGCGTTTTGTAATTTGTTAATTTTTGTATTGGGTTGTTTTGTAAGTTTTTATTGTAAGTGTTTTATTATACGTTAACCTCTTTATTGAGTTGTTATATGATTATGAATACAATCTTGTAATTCTTTTTTCCGGTCATCCTTTTTTTTTTATAGAAGATTCGTTTTGTATTTTTTGTTATTTTATAATATTTTGGTTTAGATCGTTTTTTTTTTTAATTTTGTCCTTTTTGTTATATGATTGTCTCACTTTGTCTCTACCCATAATACGAAATGGAACCGATTTTGTCTGATCTTTATCCCTTAGATAAGAAGATAAGATCTCAAAAAGAAAGAATACGAGGTTATCCATCGATGATTTTAGATAAAGAAGATAAAATCTTTAAAAAAATTAATCGATGAGGTTCGATGATTTTAGATAAATAAGATAAAATTCTTAAAAGAATATAACTTTACTAATTGATGAGGTTCGATGATTTTAGATAAATAAGATAAAATTCTTAAAAGAATATAACTTTACTAATTGATGAGGTTCGTTCGATTATGTCCGGTTTAATAAGTAGAATGTCCACTCAATAAAAGTAAATATAAAAGAGTGTAAATAATATATTTATTAATATTCGTTTGGAATTTTTGAACATTTAGGGTCTATGAATATAAAAAGTTACGTTAGACATTTTTTTACAAAACTTATAAATATGGTTTGATTCGGTTGAAAATCTTACAAAACTTATAAATATGGTTTGATTTGGTTGAAAATCGGACAACGGTCTGTCAAATAATTTAACTATTAAAGGAAATAATTGGATCAGCCATCTATTCAAGGTTTAGATCTTTATCGTTTATTAGATCGCCAACTTGTTTTATGTTCAGACTAGCATTTTGAATTATTTTCATCTTTTGCTAAAAATTATATACATAAATTTTTAGAGGTACTTTATATATGTTTTTAATTCTTTTTTAATATTTTTTAATAAAATTTATTATTTTTTTCCAAATTTATTACAACTTTATATTCTTTAATAGAAAATTTATGTTATCTGTGAATATTTAAACTTTGAACACCCGACTATTTCCTCATTTGATTTGATTTATTTATAGTTTTCTTCATTTGATTTATTTATAGTTTTCTTGTTTTAAAAAATCAAATTGAAAATAAGAAGACAAATATATCGAGTTGAAAGTCTAAAAAAGATTATAAAAAATTTAAAAAATCTAACAAAGCTGAAAAAAAAATTAAGTTGTTCATGCTAAAATTCTTAAAATTTAAATATTAAAACTTTAAAAAAATATGAACAAAATTGACGAGATAAAAAATGAAGTTGACAAGCTCGCCAAAACGATAACCAATTAGCTAACGTAGCATTAAATAATGTCAGAGAAAAGATGATACTTGGTATTTGGAGAAGTAATCCTGGAATTAGACTGGGTATTTTTGAAATTTCTGAGGAAGAGTACCCACGTACGAATAATAAGGATAACTGTTTCATATATAGATGACTTAGAAAAAGATATCGACCTTCCACGTATTAAAAAAAACACTCAAACTTCCATGGAAATTTTCTTTGTTAACAAATATGGAAACTTAATTCCAGAGAATAATACTGCTAATGATCATACCGGCACTATCACTCATAGGGGAGAATAAGTTTTTTCTTTACCATTTTTGAAAAGTTATCTCAAACTATTCACGAACTATACTTATTTTTTTTAAACGATAATAGATTTTTTTCGGGTAACGTTCATTGATTTTTTTCTCCAAAGAAATTATATGATTAAAAATCAATGAATATACATACTTTTAAAGGAATTGCAAAAATATAAATTAAAGCATAATTAAATTTTGAAAAGTATTCAGAATTTCCGCTATTATCTTTGCTATCACCATTGGTGAAAATTTGAATTTCATTATTCCTTACCTTTGTTTTAACCAATATTAAGTTGTTTTTTGTTTCACCTAATAACCTTATGACCTTATCATCTTATTCTAATAAGTTTTTCCATTTTCTCACTAAAACAATACCCAAATTTTATCAAATCTTTGTTAACCCTTTTATTCTAGTATTAGCCATAGTCTTCTTATTGAGAAGCTTCATCCAAAACCAGCACTTCATCTTCACTATGTACTGTCTCACAATTTAAAAATCTACTAATTTTCTCAATAAGGTTTTTTTTTTTAAGTTTTTCACTTGTAACTTCTGATGAAATTTTATCTTTTTACTCACTCAATCTCTTTACAATGCTATGTATGGCTGTATCTGTAATTTTTTCATGTCGATTAAAGCTTTTCTTTCATGGTATATTTTAATGTGCTTTGCAACTTCTTTTATCATATTTTGAATTTCGGTATCTGAAAATCCACTGAGCAAGCTAATCGTTATCTGATGTTCTTTTCTTGTTGGTTTGTCATGATGATTCCATTGGTTGCAGTAAAAAATTACTTTGATTTGAGGTAATCCTTTTGGTTATGGAGGGGATTTCTCGAACTCATTTAATAAATTATTAATTAAATCCATTTCACGATCTCCTTGAAGAAATTTAACTCTCAGATAAGTCTGGTTGTCAGATGTTGAAGAGAAAGCTTGACTTCTTATTTGTCTTTGAAGATGAACATCAGACATCGATTTTCTTTTAACAAATTTGAATTATTACAGGTTTTTGATTTTTTTTATAAGAAATAAATAACAAATTTCATATGCTTAAAGTCTTATTCATATGAAATCATATTATATCCACCATTCTTAATTTTTATTCTCTTTACTTTTCAAAATCTGAAGGAAAAACAAATATTTTCAGTTTATCTAACTCTTATGAACCTTCATTTTAATATGTTTCGATTTTTTTCTCAAGTATAAAGAAGTTGTCTAAGAAATGAATGAAAGATTTTGTATTACAATCATATCACTTCTTAAAATCGATTCTTCCTCTACCAAATCTTTATTAATCTTTTTTCTAAGTTTCTGAGTTTCTGTTTATTAGTTTAGCTTGTAACAGGTGATGATTTTTTGCAGTATATAGATGTTATGTACTTTGGCCATAGAGATTTATTTTTCTTAAATTTAAATCATAGCTTCCAAGAGAACACATCATGTATTTCATTTAGCTTTATTATATTTAGACCTCATTTATTATATGGCTTACACAAGGTATTCCCGCTGGTCCAATTCATTACTTATTTATCAGTTGTAGAACCTCAAAGGAATTTATTGCACATTTTTTCAATCCTTGTAATTACAACTTTAGAAAGATCACAACTTCATAGATGATAGTTATGGATAGCCATTAGAACAGATTGTATCAATATGAGCCTTCCTCCAAAAGATAATAGTTTCCCATCCCAATCTTGATTTTTTGTATCTTAATTTAGCCACAAGTTCATCAAAACTTTCAACTCTATTACTTGTATGTGTTGGAATGCCTAAATATTTGAATGGATATATTCCATGTTCAAATCCAGTTATATTTTCAATAACAAATATTCTGGATGACTGCATTTTTGAAGGAGAAACAAACTGAGTTTTCTCTTTGTTGACTATCTGACCACAACAATCTTCATAGTGAATCAAGAAGTCACTAATTGTTTTAAGGCTTAAGGAAGAACCGTTTGCAAAAATTATAAAATCATCAGCAAAAGCTAAAGAAAGTATGACTATATTCCATCCTGATTTATACCTTACCTCTTTATTATCTTCAAACAACCTTTTTAGAGCTTTAATAAGATATTCTTCAACACGTATAAATAAGCTAGGAGCCAAAAGATATCCTTGACTAACACCCATAGAGGATTTAAAAGATCTATGTAACTTTTCATTCACTGCGATAGAGAAGTAGTTTGAATTAATGTAATTCATCATCCAATCCATATTTTATCAAAACCAAACGCTTTCATTATACTTATGAAACATGAGAATAATAATTTATCAAAAGCTTACGACATATCTATTTTCATCATCACATTACCACCTCTAATGTTTCTATTCGGATCATGTGATAACTTTTGCATTAATATGATATTTTCGTGAATGTTATCACCCTTAACAAAACTAATTTATTCTTTATAAATGAGTTTTGGTAGAATTTTTTTATAATCTTTCATTTAGAATTTTGGAAATAATTATATTAGAAACTGTGAAAATACTGATGGGCCTACAACCATTCCATATTTTAGGTGATTCCACTTTTGGCATAAGACAAACGCAATAGTAAAGACACTTTGAGGGGTATGTTGGTTTTGGAAGACGACTTTTATAGCAACAAAAATATCTTCATAGATAATTGGCCAACAATATTTGAAGAATTTTGCATTTAAAACCAATAATTCCAGCTGTACTATTTGATCGAAAGGATTTTACATATTTTTATATTTCTTTGTTTGAAGGTAATGCAAGTAGTCTTTCATTTTCCTGTTCTGTCACCAGTTTAGGGATAATTTGTGAATCTTTTCAAGCTCTTTTATTTGGCATTATGGTTAAGAGACTTTTGAAGTGATTAATATAAGTTTTACCAAAATTTGATTGTTTTAATTCATAATTCTCTATCTAATATCCCATAAATTATATTTCATTTTCTTATTCATTTGACATAGTTGTGAAAGGTTTTCGTATTCTTTTCACCATCATTTATATAGTCTACCACACTTTTCTGTTTCCATTAGGCTTCGTCTCTAGACAAATGAATTAAATGGTTTGATTTAGCTTTAGATAGCTTAATTTTACCTTATGAAATTTAGCTAGTTTCATAGAATATTTCCAAACGTGTTACTCCCTCATCAGCATGAGCTAGAGCATAAAAATTGTTTCCAAAAGTCTCCCAATTCCAAGCTTTCAAACAAAGCCATAATCTTTTTAGTTTATTTTAGAAAATAACTATTGGATTACCACTCATCTATTTTCTCCAACTAAGTTCTACAACCTTTAAAAATTATGGGTGCAAAGTCCACATGTTTTGAAACTTGAAAGAAGATTTAATACAATTTATGTCCACTAATATGTTTATAAATAAATGTGAATGATTAGATCTTTTTCTAGAGCTGAGTTGTATAGAGCCATATCTAGCCTCTATAATTTACGAATATTATACCAAGTTAATTTAGAACCTGAAAACATGCATCTTCTAAGTAGAAATATTGAATGGTATTATTAAAATCATCTATGCTCCTCAAATACACAGTAGAGTAATCAAGTTGTTTTTGGGAATTAAAAATTGCATGAAATCTCCTATTACGATCCAAGTAGTAGATTGATCATTTGTTTCTCTAAGGCCATCCCACAGAGTGAGCCTTTGATCTTTATAACATTCTACACATACCACAATAATTAAAAATACATTTTTATAGATGAATTACTGACTTTTATGTAAAGAAATTTCTCATGATTGATTACAACTTTTACTTTTCTTCCAAAAAATCCAGATTTTATTGCTTATATTTGTTGCACTTAACTGAAAACCAAGCTTCTTTGTATATTTTGCTAAGTTAATTAAAAAAATCGTAGATTTTTAGACACCAATAAAGCCTACATGTTCTTTTTTTTATTGATTTGATCCTTCTTATAGATTTCTTGTTCCCCACTTCTCTCACGTTCTAATTAAAGATTGTGAGTGTCATTCAGATAATTTTAAAAAAGACATAAGAGATCATGTAGATATCAATGCCTTGCTTGAACCTAGTACTTTAATTTTGGATACTCGTCTTTATTTTTCTTATTCTTAGTTTGTCGATATTTTTTTTATCTAAAATCTTCTTATTTTTATTTGATTTTTTATTATTATATAACATTCTCTTTTAATTTATTTTTGTTAAATTGACATTTGATTTGTACTATATTACTGGTTTTATCGTTATTTTTATTATTTTTAACAAAAAAAATCATATTTGGATCGTCAAAGTACTTTATAATAATCATTGTAATTTATCCTTTGTTTTTTTATGTCATAAAATTATACTTTTTATTAGAATAATTATAAAGGAAATAACATACCAATAACAACTCATATGAAATATTAGTAATTGTTGATATAGTAATCCTATAACTATATAGGAGATTATGTAGTACATGGGGTTTTGCTTACAACCATGCTTATGGTTGAACATAGTAGTCATGTCACAATATGAGAAATTGTGTAGCCTATGGAGTTTAGTTTATTGTTATATTCGTGTTTGACATAGTAGTTAGGCCATAATATGCGCAGTTGCTTATCATTTAGAGCATGTCTTATAGTCATGTTTGTTAAACATAATATTCATGCGACAATATATGTAATTGAGTGGTCTTGTGGACTTTGCTTATAGTCATGTTCATATTTTGACATCGTTGTTTGAATTTAAAGTATATTTTTTAATATCTTTATAAGAATATAAATATTTGTTGATTTTCGAACATTGTCATTTCATAAGAAACACTATTTTTGACAAACTAACCTTAGTTTTTATTTACATTTAATGCATAAATTTACACTTTTATAACAATAATAATAAAAACTGGGAGACGATCGTATATTTCGTCATCTATTGGCAAAATATTTTTATTAAAAATGGTCCTTATGGTGTTTCATTCAGAAACATACTAGTGGCACAAGTGGGAAAAAGTACATTAACCTCATTTACCATGAAAAATTATACATTTTCAAGTGTTGAACATTCCAAGGATATTTTAAAACATTTCCCTCTAGATCAGTTAACCTATATGCCATGTCACATCCTTTCAAAATTACTTTAAATAAAGCATATTTGGTGCTAAAATTCCATGATCATTATTTTTTGTTCCATGGAAACCATTTCTTAATATCAAATCACCTTCTTAAAATATTGTTATTTTTTATATTTTAATTATACCCACACTAAATTAACCCGCAATATTGTTAAGCTCTTACTTGAGTGTGATCTACGTGTCTTTCAATTAAGTTAATAACTAATTTCTTCTCCTCGTCATTTTTCTTCAAATAATAATATTGAATTTTATGACTTGGTAATAAAGATCTTAGCCAGAACCACAACTTATATCCCAAATACCATAGAAAAAGATGTATCATTTGTAGTCGCTCTTGAGGTCGTCCTATAAGCCCATAACACGTATTGTAAGAATTCATATCATTTTCTATTAACTAACTCAAGTTTCTTTTTTTATTCCACTCAAAGTAGTTTCGTTAGTTACTTATACTTTCCTATTTGCTCGTGGATAGAAGGTTTTTGCTCAATCCCATATTTCCTATAAAAAATGCAACTAACTCTTTATGAAAGTATGGAGCATAATTGATCATCAACAATATGGGAATCTCAAAGTTACTCAATATATTTCCTTGCCATAAATCACATACTTTCTTAGAACAATTTATCATCAAAGGCTCTGGATCTATCCATTTTGTAAAATAATCCACATCCATAATAAAAAAATCATTTGTCATGTTTTCATTGGTAATGATCCTACCAAATCTATTCCTTATCTATCAAATGAACATAAAGAATGATTTGACCTCATATTTTTGCTTGAAGTGTGGCTCGTATTAGCAAAACTTTGGCATGTATCACAACTTTTAACAAAAAAATTCATAATCAACCTTTTTTATCCACTATGTGCCTCAACTACTCCTTCACATAAGTCTGTCAAAATCAACACAATATCTTATTTGTTTAACCACCTTAGAAGTGGTCCTGTTAGACTCTTCCTGTATAATATCATGTCAAGTAGTACATATTATGTTTCTTTTATCTTTAAAGTATTTGCCTTAGCTTTATCATGAGGCAACACATGGTCATTGAGAAATAATATTTTTTTACGCCAATAATTAAAAGTATCAACATACATCACTTCTATCCCATATTCTTAACCTTGATTGACGAATTGTCCTTGAGTATCACTATAAAAGGTTTCTTTAAGAAAAGCAAACTTTGCAAGAAATTCTACAGTAGCAGTTTTCAAGCGAAGCATATGCTCAAACGTTACCCTCTCAAAGATTTATTTCAACTATATAACCAAATTCAAATATTCTTTCATATTATCTCGTTTTGCCTTATATGTCCTTTGGACTTGACTTACTACTAACTATAAATCTAACATTATTCGAACCATAATTACTCCACAAATGAGAGATAACTTCATTCCTGCTAAATTCACTTTGTATTGTGCTTCATTTTTAGTGGTTTCAAAACCAAACCTAACAGTTTATTTTATTTCATCCGCACACGGGATCACTAATACACTGCATGCACCACTACCATTTAAAATTGAAGCTTTACCAGTTCATATTTTATATCATACTCACCAAAATATTTATTCTAACTATTTAACCATCTCGTCAAACTTCTTAAGATATTAGTTTTTGTAAAAAAAATGAAAGGAAAAAAATGGTCGAACAATTATGATATAACCTTGAAAGTATGCGCCTATCTTCCGTGCAGGTACCACCAATCCAAGAGTCAAATTTTACAAATCCAAATATCTTGTTTTAGCATCTACCAAACTGTTACTCTTATAATAAATTATTCTTTGAATCACATTATCTTCGCTCATAAAAACTAAACTTACTGCCTCATTAGATATAAACAAATATAAGAACAAAATCTCATTTTTAATAGGTATCGATAAATTTCATTAGATATCAAATTTTCCCTTAGATCATCAAAAGCCTTTCTAAATTCATCATTTTATTTAAAAATATTTCCCTTTTTAAAACCTTAAACAATGCATGACTAAGAAGCTCTGGATATGAAGTTAGATAAAGTTGCAAGACGACGTATCAATTTTTGGACTTTTGATTTTGGTGGAGTTATAGTCAATACTACTTTCAATTGTGATGCGTCAGTTTCAATATCCTTCTTGCTAATTGTAACCCAAAAACATATCATATCTTACCCCAAAAGTATATTCTAATGGGTTCAACTTTATAAGTTTCCTAATATTATTAAACATTTCAAATAAATTCATTAAATAACCCTAAGTTGATCCAATATTTTTTAATCAGAACGACATTACTTTGTGACAAAAAATAATCCATGTTATGCCATAAATGTCATACTCTCTTCATCATTTGGATATATTTTTATTTGATTATAACCTTAGTAGACAACCATGAAGTATAATATTTCATGCCATGCCATTATATCTACTAGCCGACTGATATGGGGGAAAGGAAAATGGTATTTTGGACGTGCTCTGTTTAGATAAGTGTAATCAATACAATCTCTCCTATGTCTATTTTTATTTGTAACCAACACTATATTTTCTATCAAGGTTTGGATATTTTAATTCTCTAATGTGACTAGCCTCTAATAATTTGTCCACCTCCTTATTTATTGCCGCAATTGTTTTTGTTATATTTTTCCTTGTTTTTTGCTAAATTGTCATCATTCCATTATCAACAACTAGCTCATGACAAATAATCGATGTTCTTACTCTATTAACATCATGTGTGCTCCATTAAAATTTGCATCTAATTTCAAGTATTCAAACAACTTGTTCTTAAAAAAACTTATTTCAAATATTTTCCAACCATTACAACCTTCATATTACCAATCTCTACATTAGTTGTTTCATCCAAAGGTTCAATTAAATACACTGCTTCTATTGGATTATGAATATCTTCTTCAAAAACCTCAATTAAAGATCTTAAGGGTTTTATTAGTTCATCATCCTTTAATAGGTTATGTAATCGATATGCAACATTATTAGTCGAAGATAGAGAAATTGAATAACATTCCCTTGACACTCATTGGCTCCTTCCAGTTACTCCGACATGCCTTCCCATAAATTATTTTAAACGTTGATGATAGGACGAAGCCCTTGCATCCGTCTTATGCAACCAAGAATATCTAAAATAACATTGTACGAAACAGGTTCGTCAACTACCATGTACAAGTTTTTTACCATTTTTATTGTTACTTCGTGTCTGATATTTAGTGGAAACTCAATTTCACCTACACAATGAGTTTGACATGCATCAAAGCTAACCAAATTTCAATCTATCTTTTTGTGTGATGTTACCCAATCATCTTATCATAACCACTTCAAAACAAAGCAGCAGTCGAACTACCCGTATCAATATTAACTCTTTCAATGATTATTCCAACAAATTCAATTGTAACTAACAAAGTGTCTTCTTGAAGGTGTAACCAATCCTTTTAGGTCATCATCAATAAAATTCAAAGACGGATATGAAAACCTATTAAAATGCACTGCAGATTCATCTAGAATATGTACTTCTAGATATTTCCTACGCTCTTTTCTTAAATTATAATATGTACATACTAAAATGTCTCTTCGAGAAATAGTA
Source organism: Limnanthes douglasii subsp. nivea (assembly GCA_036936605.1). NCBI lineage: Eukaryota > Viridiplantae > Streptophyta > Magnoliopsida > Brassicales > Limnanthaceae > Limnanthes > Limnanthes douglasii. Next base: position 213,114,386 of record JAUPFV010000001.1, on the reverse strand, counting down.
CACCGAATTTGTTTATCTTCCTCTGGCTTTCTTGTACTACTGTTTCCTTTAAATACATCTCTAACTTTTGTATCTCATCTTTCAAATGGAAACTGATGACTCCAAAAATATATGAGGGGTAAATACGTATAAAATATCTCGAGTTAAGTCACACTTAAAGAGAGAAGATGACACTGAATTCTAGAAAGAGAAGATGCTAAAAGTTTAATAAGAATAATAATTATTCACTCTTTCTGAGAAAATATACATCGCCTTATATATTAATGATGTTGGTCTTTGAGCATACATGATTAGTCCATATTTGGTTATTCCATCCCATTAATTCTCTAATATTAAACATATTTATTCTTTATTACACTAAGTACTCTCAATTTTATTAATTTGTTGTGTTCATATTACAAGATAAATATCGGTCTAAAATATAGTATGTTCAATATGTGGGTTAGATAATTCATGTCCTTATCAATAGGCCCCCTAGTCCTGACGAAGATGATTCGAGAGATTTAACTTTGGCATTGCTTCAGATTTCTTTCGTTTCCCTTCTCCAGACTGCAACCGACCATGTGGTCTGAAATAGCTTAGGGTCAGATAACATTGTCTTTAATCATTAGTACTGTGTAAATCACTGGTCTCGTGAACTGTACATCATGCGTGACTTACTCTTGTACATGTCATGAAATTATTCAGCTTATACAATAGACCCTTAATGATGTAGCATGAAAAGGTGGTGGTGAAAATACCTTTCCATTCCTAAATATAAGTATTTGTTAAGGCGTGAAAAGTTAGCTAAGAGACATTCAACGTAGGTGTCTGTTAGGCCTTCGATAAGTGTTTGTTAGGATTTCAAAATCCCCTCTATAAATATACCATTCCATCTGTTATTATTCTCGTTTCATACCGATTCGAGAGATATAACGAGAAACTATTGTGCTCATGCCACCATAAAACCTAATTTCCGATATAATCGTTGCCGCATAATAATTTTTTGACACAAATCTTTGTTTTATCTTATTCCTTGTTGCCACATAATTTCTTCAGGGTTATTCGTACACCTTTTTCCATGCAACTTCCTTGTTGTCAAGTTTTATTTATTTATTTTCTCCGACAACGCCCTAGTTTGCTTGTCAATTTCTGAACAAGCCGAGAAGATGAAAGTTATCGAGATTGTAGAAAAATGTCATATCCATATTATTCAAGTATTTGAGAACGAAATTGACACATCAGAAATAAATTAAATCAAACCAGTTGGCCCCTCATTTTCTTTAAACCCTTCTACTCGCCATTCGAAAAAAATATTTATCCTCCCAAACAAACTGTACTTAGGGAGATGAACAGTGATCGTAATTTATCCAGATGGGTCAATCTGAAACCGAAAATACATCTCTCCTCAAAAATCCCTCAATGCTTTTGGAGAAAATAATACACATTCCTCATCAACAAGAAAAAAAACTCAAGAAGCTCGGGATAAATCATCTAGATCATGATATTTCCATAGAGGAATCAGTTGGGTTTGGATGAATGGTGTCTACTAGATCCCAAAGGATTCTTTCGAGTCAAGCTACTAACCTGGATGAGTCTACTAGGCCCCACAATAGAACTCTGGTGGCATAAGAATAGATGTGTTCGTGTGATGAGGCTGGCAACAAAGTTGACGGCCAAAATAACTTTGGAACGAATGTTGGTAGTTCAAACAAAAAAATGAGATGATGTTGAGGGTCACCGAGGTCGAGAAGATAAGGTTTAGATCCCATGAATAAATAAAAATAAAACTTTGAAGCCAAATAACAAGGAGAAAGAAATTAACATCAACGTGACTCATGAGATATTTGAGGTTCTAAAGAAAAACCTTTGAAAAGTATACAAATAATACCTTATCGCTTTGCATATCATTAAGTACAACTAATTCCCGAATATAGATGAGTCAAAACTCTGAAATCAATGAGGAATTCTATATTCAGTTGATATCCACTTCCCAGAGTAAGAGAGACACTGGCATCTGCCAAGAAGCGTGAACTTGTTGTCTATCCAGATCTCTTAAACTGAGGACTTTAGTTCCTTTTAGACCTTGCGATCGTGCGGTACTTCAAACTGGTGCATCTTTTCCCCAATCAAGCTAGTCTGAATATTTGGTTCACTCTTATATTGTGCATCATTGCATCTAGGCTGGTTGGGGTCAAATTTCCTATGGAAGAGTTTGTAGCTCTTAGTAACTTTTTTAGGAACCATCTTATACCCTACTACTTCATCACCCTGGAGAATGAGTATAAAGTGTTGGATGACCTCCTCGAAATAGAGTAAACTTGGAAGGAATCATTTTTTATTTATGAGCAACTGTTGGGAGAATGGAAAAAATCTCAAAGAAGAAAAACCCTAATTGATTTCTGAAGAGGTGGTAGAGTTACAGGTTAGCCCGCATTCGGTCGAACCAATCTTAAATTATCATACACCTTTTAGGTTTTTTACTACTCATATAATGTTCTTTTATAGGAATCTCCCGGTTCCAACAACAACACTTAAAATATGCTAAGAAACTTTTACTAAGCTGAGCAAGGGAGCCACAGAGAACTGGTAAGGCGAATTTCATAATTTCTTTACTCTGGTCTACCTAGTCCAAAGCCAAATTTGGAGTATGAGAATATAAACTACCATTTTTCCGGAACAGTTGCAAACTCCTCTTAATCCAAATAAAATTGTAAGATGATTGCTTGGTTCTGATCTTGAGGGTTTCATTCCAGTCCGGAAAGGGGATCCCAACCATAAAGTAAAAAAGAGAGCCTTTGTCGCTCCGGACAAGAAGAAAGCCAAAAAAAGTGACGAAGAGGAGAAGAAAGATATCCCGGATTGTCTGGAAGGCAATGAGAAACTGAATGATGTTTTTGGTCCATCGACATCTGAAAGAAAGGAAAAATCCCCCACCTTGAAAAAAAAATCAATATAAAAATCCAAAAATAGGAAGGGGGAGAATAATAATTTGTTGGTTAAAAAGAGTTTTGATGGTGTAAAGGATATTGTCTCCTCCTTAGATCAACTCGTGCATATTGCAGTGGCTTACCATTTTATTTTCGAAACTTTTAAAACCAGTCACCAACCCTTTTGGAAAAAAACCCACAACTGTTAGATATATCTGAGAGAAACCAACACGGGTTGGAGACTCAATCTTGAAAAGATCAATCCCCAGCTCCTTCAGTGGTAACCCAGCTAGGGCCGGATTCTCCCAACTCCAGGTCATTCGAACATCTTAAAATGAAATGTTTTTCCTTAACTCTTCATGAGCTTATCGTGCCTATTAAAAACATTTAAGAGAAGCATCACAAAAAGGTGGAGTTAAAGAATGCTAAGGCCACAATTGGGCGCCTTGAGAAAACCAATTCGACCCTTGAAGAAATTTTTGCATTTTTTCATGATAGGTTCCATAGGTTGCAAACAAAGGTTTTGCACCTATAAAGAAAGACCATTCAGAATAAGCAATGGGCTTACTTTTTTGAATGATAGCTCACAAAGCAAACCTCCACTTTCCAGAATGAGCTGACTGAGTTAACGAATACAAGGCGGAAAATGCAGTTGGATCATAAGAATATTTACAAAGACAAATACTTGCACTATGATATTCCTATGGATAAATACAAATATCAGGTAAAGGCTACCCGAGAGTCTAAATAAGAGAATAAAAAGGTTATCAAATATATTACTTCTTTTAAAAGTCAAGCAAAAAAAGATGTAGTAGCTGGGAATTTTTCTTCTACCTATGAATTCATAGGAGCCCTAACTCAGCATCAGACTAGATTAAAATATGCAATGGTTCTTGGTTTTCTAGAACCTATCCATATTTAGACTTAGGCTTTTACTAGAATATGGTTTCGGATGAGGATAGCCTTGCGTATTTTTATAAAGAAGATACCCCTCAAGATGTATCTGAGGTCTCCATACATTCGGAAGGTGAAGATAATGGTGTTGAATATGAGAGTAGGGAGGTTGAGGAAGCAACCTCTCAAGACAGTCGGTCTGGAGGAGACTCTGAGGACAACTCTGAATAATTTTGTTTTTGTATTCTCAATGTTGTAACTTTTTTTTGTTCTTTTTTGCACTGCAAGTCCCTATACGACTAAGGGATTTTGTGTTGTTATTCAGATTTTATAAATACCAATCTCTTTATTCATATTTTCTTTCCATATTATAAACTATACATATAGATTCAAGCCTTCAGGCTTTACCCAATGGAGGATGATCAATCCCTAATCGGTTATCAAAGAGCTTTATAGTTTCCGAAATATTTATTTTCTAGTGTTGACCAACTAATATTGGAAGCTTTTAAGTCATGGCCAACTAATGTTGGAACCCTCTAAAACTTATCATGTATTGGAACCTTTTAAACATGATCAACTAGTGTTGGAACTTTTAAACATAACCAACTAGTGTTGGAACTTTTGAAACATGACCAACTAATGTTGGAACCTTTTAAGTAATATTTTCGGTCAAAATTTTATGAACCTATCAAAAATAAAGTCGGAAAATATAAACGGAAAATGACCGATATTCACCAACCGACTATATAGGCACCTCGTTAAAACCTTCATGCGTCATTAAGGTAGGAAAGAGCATGACACCGGTCATTACATAGTTAATTGAAAAAATAAATCTTTTAAATTTTTTACATACTCATTCCAAATACAATCTCAAATATTTGATGTTCCGGGGGTGCCGAGGCAATTTTCCTTCTTTGTTTTCCAACCAATTTGGCCCCAATTTTTCAAGCCTTTTATAGTGTGCAAGAAAAAAATTCTTAGGACTTTATCCCAAATTTAAACTCTCTCCGACGAAATCTAGATGCACACCGACTTCGCATCATATTCTGATAATGACTGTCTCGAAGATGTGCCTTTGTTCTTTTCTCTTTGATCACGTCAAGTTTGGACCTTTAGCCATCATCATTTCTAGCCTCATAGTAATTTGTACCTCTAAAGGATGCGAGTGTGGCTTTGGAAGGACTTACTGTGTCGATCCCATAAACTAAATCAAAAGAAAATTCTACAGGTTGTTGTCCATGGGGGGAGTTGTTCAATAGGCCCATAACACCTACTCAAGATAATTTGGCAATTTTCTTGCAGTCCCGAATAAGTTCTTCATTAAGACATCGATAATAGTTCTATTCGTAACCTCCACTTGCTTATTGGACTAAGGGTGGAATGAAGCGAAAAAACAACGACGAATGCCTCTAAAAGAGAAAAAAGCTTACATCTCATTATTCTCAAATTAAGGGCCATTACACGTGGTTATTTTTTGTGGGGCTACAAACCTATAACATATGTTGGATAAGATAAATTTGATAATATCATTTAATTTAGTTCCAGACAGTGGATGTGCCTCCACCTACTTATAAAAGTAATCAACGACCACAATGATAGTTTGACGTGCTCTGAAGGCCATATGCAATAGCCCGACTAAATCAAATCTTCATCTATCAAATGGAAATGATTTAAAAATCAATTCAAGTAGTATTGTTGGTACATGTGTGGTGTTGGAAAATCACTAGCAGATATCACACCTTCTGACTAACTCTTTGGCATCATCCATGATGGATGGTTAATAATATCCATTCAATAAAACCCGTATTGTCATCGTTATAAATCCACAATGATCTGATCCTTCTCCATAATGCAGTTTGGATGGTACCCTATGTGACTCATTCACTTTGAGATATCGCAAAAGTGATGGGATTGAAGATTTTTTATAGAGTTCATATCTGAAGACCCAAAACTATACGCTTTAGATTTCAATTTTTATTTAACCTTTATCAACTGGAAAAGTCCCTCTAATTAGAAATTCCTTGCGATCATACCTCCAATTTTTCTCCAGACTTGTTGAGATCTGCAACTCTTCTTATATGTCAAGTTTTTATTCGAAAGTTTTTGTTATCGAAGGATAATCTTGTTCGAGTATCTGCAGATACCCTTCAGAGTATGTTATAGTTCTCACATAATCAATAATAGAATGTTATACTTGGTGAACGCGTGCATACTAAATGTTTCCGAACAAATTTATTAGTTCTTTCAAAGCCTTAAGATACTTAAATGGATGGTATTTTCTTGCATCGGTCTGTCTCGAGTCGTGGTTGATAAGGAGTTGCAAATCACTTATCAAACAAACTCTTTTGGCTTCACAAATCTATACGATTCGCAATCCTATCAACGTTGTTTCATACTCCACTTCAGTATTAGATGTCTTGAAGCCAAACTTATTGCTTGATATGTTTCTTCTCTAGTATGAGCTACCAATTGAACCTCCGTTACACAATGTGAGAAACTCGAGCCCTTATCAGTTTGAATTACACATTTATCCTAAAGTACACCAATGTCTACTTCAATTTCTGGTCATTTGCGATGGAATTAAACTAAAAAATCTGCAAAGTCCCCCAGCTTCACTGACCATTTAGTCATTCATGTCATATTTTTGCAGTACATTTTTAGTATAAATGAGATATAAACCACAATCGAACCGTCTTGGAAATACGACCTTATATTTTAGGTTGCCACAACAAATGTTAGGGCTAACTTTTCCAACTTCAAGTATCTTTTTCAGTATTTAACAAACTCTTGCTTATGTAATATATCAGACGAGGATAATTTTCAACTACTCTAACTAACATTGCGCGACGTAGTCCGATACTGAGACGTAGACGAATAGCTTTTCTTCCACAACTGGCTTAGTTAAAATTTCCAAAAAGGATATGTGCTATTTTATCTCGACAGAGGCTTCACCACACACTACTTTCTATTTAAAACGATTCATTTTTCTCAGAACTTGGAAAAATAGAGCACATTTGTGAGATGATTGTGATATAAACCTATTTATGGCAGTTATATCCTTGATGGACTTGATGGATTCATAGCCGTTAAAGCATTTAAATTTACTCAATTTCCTTCTATAAATCCTCAGAATTTTCCAGATCGCACCCATAAGGTGTACTTTTCTGAAATCAACTTCAGATTTATGTCTTTTAGTTACGAATTTTTTTCTCTAGATCCGGAAAATGATCCTTAAATTTAGTGATTTTTACCAACATGTCATCAATATAAGTCTCAATATTTCTTCCAATTTTGCTAGAGAAATGTATGTTCACTAATCGTTCATAAGTTGTCCCAACTATTCTCGACCCCAAAGCATTACCTTGTAGCAATGTAAACCACAACCAGTTATGAAGGGTTGTTGTCTTGGTCTTTTAAATCAATGTGTATCTGATTATACTCGGCAAATACATCCATAGAAGATAAGAGTTTGTTACCCAAAGACGAGTCTACCATTTGATAAATTCTTGGTATTGGAAATGAGTCATTTAGACAAAATCTGTTCAGATAGGTAAAATCAACACACATTTTTCATTTCTCATTCTTCTTTTCCGCAAGTACTGAATTTGTTGTCCATAAAAGATTTTGGGATTCTTTGATGTAACCTAATTTTGATAACCGATCTACTCTATCATGATCGCTTCAGATTTTTCAATAAACAATGCTTTTATTTTCTGAATTATTGGACGTACATTAGGTTGTATAACGATTTTGTGACAAATAATACTAGTAGGTAGTCCTGTTACATATTTGGTACACCAATCTAATATGTGCAAATTCCTTGACAAAAAAAATATATCAGTTGTTCTCTTACAATAACCCAATTTTCAAATTTCTAACGTTTGGGAATATGTAAATTTCAACATTTTCATCGGGGTACTATTATACTATGGGTCTTTCTCGGATCATCTATAGTATTTGACTCCGAAGTGGACCCCTATAATTCTTATCTTTGCTTTATTACAACACCCTTGATTTGTTTGGGAGCTAATGGAGTAGTATAACAGTCTTTTGTCATTTTATGGTTGTTCCAAACGACTCCTACTTGACTTCCGACACCATACTTCATGAATTAAAAAAAACTTTAGAAGCAATATAGTGCATTCTTGATGGCTAAGACCTGCTGAAAATCGCATTATACGATGTCAGACCATCAATTACTATCAGCACTTTGACTATTTTCTTGAAGGGACCTCGACCCAGTAATACCTCTCATTCGAACTCCCCAATAACATTGGCAGTTACCCTAATAAATCTCACTAATGCCCTTATGATTAGAGAATTACAAGAAGATCTTTCATTTATTTATAGATGGACCTATAAAGGATATTAGTCAAACTGCCCATATCGATTAGAATTCTACGTGATAAGGAAAGATATTCCTCAGGGACATAAGTACAATTAATAAGGACTAAAGTGATAAGTTCTGTAATTATAGGATTAAATTAGGCTTTAGGAGAAACCGAAGGGTTAAATTGTAAATATACAAATATGTAACCGTTTCTCTAACTAACTCACCTTGCCTATTTAAAGAGGCTGAAGGAGTTATTTTGACCTATGATATATTCAGAAGTACTTTTCACTACTTGAAATTCTCTTTGTAGACTTTCTGTTCTTAATTCATTCACTACAACTTTAATTCACACCAAATTGGCGCTAGAAAGAGGGGATCGAGGATACCTTGATCAACAGATCAGAAATCGACGTTCGAGTTTTCGTTTTTCAAAGTTTTTCGTTCGAATTTTCATATTTTGTTTGATTTTTCGCTGATTGAAGATGAATCCAGAGGAAGGTGACAATCCATCCGTTCGCAAGGCGATGGAAATGCTGAAATCCGATCTGCAAGAGGCAGGTAAATCGTTTCCTGTTCAATCAATCCAATTTGATTTTGAAGGAAAAATGAATGAGATGATAAAGAAGGTGGCGGAGCTTGACGAATTGGTAAAAAAGAAAGGAGATAATAACGGTGCTAGACTTAGGTCTAAAATAGCAGGAGGCGATCGTAATGATCAGTCGGATCAGTCGATGGATGATGGCGATGATCACTATGAGCAGCGTAAAGCACGTTCTGAGCAAAAAAAAGAATATAGCGGGATAAAGAGGAAAGAAAAGTTACAAAGGCGACTGTATGAAAACTCTAGTGATGAGGAGGATTTTGAAGATTCTGAATCTGATGAAACACCGAGGTACGAACGCTCTCGAGGCCGTTCAAGAGGAACAGAGCGTGAGCTCCGGCCAGCTAAGGCGTATAAGGAAGGAAGGAAAAAGAAAGAGAGGCGAGTATACTCACCTCGGAAATATTCGCCTCGGAGGTGTTCGCCTCGGAAATATGAAGGTGAGTCCAGCTTATACGCAACTGTGGGGATGAGAAATGAGGACCAGTATGTTCAGGGGGTTGATTGGAGGGACTCACCACTGGTCAGAGAGATCAGATCTGTGCCGCTACCGAGGCGGTTTGATATTTCTAAAGTTGATAAGTTTGATGGGACTCAAGATCCCGATGACCACATAGAACAATTTAAAAACTACATGACTAATTTCGAAGATGACGATAAATTGGTGTGTAGAGCTTTTTCTCAAACGTTTAAGGGAACTGCGCTGAAATGGTTCAATAAGATTCCTAAGGAGTCAATTGCAAACTTTAGAGGTTTTTACACCGCTTTCCGAAGACAGTTTGTGGGAAGCAAGGAAATGAGAGCCAATGAAGACACAATAATACAATGCAAGCAGGCTGTGGGAGAGAAGTTGAAGGATTATACCAAGAGGTTTGTGTCAACAAAGGCTGAATTGGATGACTGTGAAGAAAGTGTGGTTATGGCGGCGTTCAGGCAAGGGCTGTTGCCTGGGGATTTAGCCGATGAGACTACGAGGCGCAGGGCGTTAACATTTGGAGCTCTTATGGCTCAGGTTGAGGACCAGATTAAGGTCGAAGAATCGACGAGGGTTCGAGGAGGTGCTAGTACTGTTCAGAAGGGGAGTGGACAATCTAACATCTCGAACAACAATCCCTCGCGTCCGAAGAACAATCAAAACGTTTCTAACCGAGGGACCTCGAACTCGTATCAAGGGGGATATAATCAGCATAATTCTAACAATCAGCAGCAGTTTAGGTCCAGGTCGAATGTGTGGGTAAGGCCAGATTACTATGCAGATTTAACTGAGAGTGTGGCTTCAATATATGAAAAAACAAGGGGAACAATCAATTTTAGAAAGCCACCAGCTATCAACAGGCCAAGAGAGGAGCGCAATAATAAATTCTGTAGGTATCATGAAGACATCGGCCATGATACAAATGATTGCATTGCTCTGAAGAAAGAGATGCAAATTCTCATCGAAAATGGAAAGTTGTTGGAATATGTCAGGAAGAATGCCAAGGCAACAGCTCCTAAAGGTGGTAATCCTAATTCTAAGCAGGAAACTGCGTTAATGATTTTAGATGCTGCAGGTGAGGGGGATGGTTTTGATGTAGCCTCGGAATATGTCGAACCAGACCCCAGTCGACTTTTGTTAATGTCAATAGATGAGCCGATGCGTCAGGGACGTGTTCGAGATTTGTGTGCCTTTTTCGAATCACTAACAATCTTTGGAGGGGATTCGATGACCAACAACACTAATAATTCGAGGAAGAGGCATATAGTAAACTTAACACGACAAATTGAGGGAGGCGCATCGGCACACCTAAGCAGCAGAAAGGATGTGCCCTTTATAATTTTCGACGGGGATGATTTGAGGGGGATTACTGGGCCACATGAAGATGCAGTGGTCATTGGAGCAGAAGTATGCGGGGTGGAGATTCGATGAGTGCTGATTGATACAGGAAGCTCTGCTAATGTGCTTTTCAAGTCAACGTATGAGAGATTGACTGCTCCGCCTCGAATAGAAAGATCAGAAAGGACTATCATAGGGTTTACTGGCGCAACAGCAAATGTGATAGGAGAGTTCGAGGGTGAAGTTTCTTTGGGAAAGGGGCCTTTCAAGAAGAAAGTACAAGTACTTTTTGTGGTGGTAGATTGTCCATCAAGTTACAATGATATTTTTGGGAGGTCGTGGTTGGCGAAGATGTATGCTGTAGTTTCCACAGTTCATCAGTGTTTGAAGTATGTAATTGAGGACCGGGTCGGTGTAGTTCGAAGTGATCAAAAGGTAGCAAGAGAATGTTATGCTGCTGCATTTAGACTACGGGGCAAAAGTTCTGATGATCTGATGGAGAATTAGCAGTTTGGGGGGTTGTCTTCTGATGGAACAGATGAGGGAATTGATGATCCGAGGTCAACCCCGAGTTCTGTGGTGGTCAATGAAGAAATAGAGGAATATATTTTCAATAATGGCAGGGTACTTCGAATTGGCACTCTGTTATCTTTGTCGATGCGAGAAAAGTTGTTGACTTTTTTGTCTGAGAATTTGGATGTGTTTGCATGGAGATCCGAAGACGTAGTGGGGGTCCCAAGTAACATCATATGTCATAGCCTAGCGGTTGATCCGAAGGTCAAACCGATTATCCAAAAAAGAAGGGCTTTTTCGTTGGAGAAATCCGAGGCCATAGTTGCCGAAGTGGATCGGCTATACAAGATGGGGCACATTAGGGAGGCCAATTATCCGAGGTGGACGGCTAATCCGGTGGTAGTAAAAAAGAAGAACGGAAAATGGCGGATGTGTGTAGACTTCACAGATTTGAATAGAGCCTGTCCAAAAGATCCTTTTCCGGTGCCTCGAATAGATCAGTTAGTGGATTCCACTTCGGGAAATAAAATTTTGACTTTCATGGATGCATTTTCGGGGTATAATCAAATTCGAATGAATCCAGATGATGAAGAAAGCACGACTTTTATTACTGACAGAGGTTTGCATTGCTATAAAGTAATGCCTTTTGGATTGAAAAATGCTGGGTCAACATATCAGAGGCTGATGAATAAGGCGTTTGCTTCACAGATTGGGAGAAATATTAAAGTGTACATCGATGACATGCTTGTTAAAAGCAAAAGTGATGATGAACATATTGATGATTTAGAAGAGACGTTTTTGAATCTTAGAGCCATTCAATTGAAGTTGAACCCAGAAAAATGCACATTTGGAGTCCGATCTGGCAAATTTTTGGGGTATATGATTAGTGAAAGAGGAATCGAGGTGGATCCAGAACAGTTGAAGGCTCTGATATCGATGTCTTCACCTCGGAATATTAAAGAAGTGCAAATGCTAACGGGCAGGTTAGCAGCTCTGAACAGATTCATTTCTCGTTTTTCAGATAAGTGCTTGCCTTTTTTCCAGGTGCTGCGTAAACCCAATAATTTCGAGTGGACTTCGGATTGTGAAGAAGCCTTTTTGAAGATAAAAAATCTTTTGTCCTCTCCTGAAATATTATCAAAGCCTCGGAAAGGTGAGCAGTTATTTTTGTATATAGCAGTGTCAGATTATGCAGTGAGCGCAGTTTTGATCAGTGAGGACACAAAAATTTCGAAGCCTGTTTACTATGTCAGCAAAAGTTTGGTTGATGCTGAGAAACGCTACTTGAAGCTCGAAAAATTGGCACTGTGTATAGTAGTGGCAGCAAGAAAAATGCGCCCTTACTTCCAGGCACATACGATTGTAGTTCGAACTTCATATCCATTAAAAAATGTTTTGCAAAAACCAGACATTTCAGGAAGAATGACCAAGTGGTCTGTGGAATTGGGAGATTTCGATGTGCTATTTTCGCCTCGAACAGCTATCAAAGCTCAAGCTTTAGCAGATTTTTTGGTGGAATTTCACTCAAGTAGATCCGAAGAGAAAGATGCTGAAAAGGTGAATGAGAACTCGACGTGGACAAGACGAACTGATGGGGGATCCAGTAGTAAAGGGTCAAGTGCAGGAGTTGAGTTGGTGGCACCAACAGGGGAATTTATGTTTCAAGCTATAAAATTTGGCTTTCATGCTTCAAATAACGAAGCTGAATATGAGGCTGTGCTAGCAGGGTTGCGGTTGGCGAAGATTTGTGGAGCAATGTTTGTACGCTTGGAAACAGATTCACAGTTGGTAGTTAACCACGTTAAAGGGGTGTCAGAAGCTAAAAAAGAGCGTTTGGTTTTGTACCTACAAGAGCTTCGGGGGATGATGGCGCAATTTGAAAATGTCGAAGTGGAGCATATTCGAAGAGGAAACAACACTATGGCTGATTCTTTGGCAACAATGGCTTACTCAGAAGAATACCCATGGATTGTAACACAACCATCGCCTTCGATCATACCGAATTCTGAGCAATGTGAAGTTGTTGATGAGGTGGTAAATAATCCGATGTGCGCTCGAGGAGATTGGAGGTTTGACTTGTTAAAATTTATTTCAAATGGAATATTACCTATGGATAAACACTTGCTCAAGAAAATAAAGTACAAATCCCTCGGCTATGTGGTACTGGATGGAGTATTGTACAAAAGGTCTGCTTCGAAACCTTTACTACGATGTTTAAGCAAGCATGAGTCTCAGAACGTTCTGTCCAAACTGCATGATGGGGATGGTTCAGCTCATTGTGGGTTTAGAGCTTTAACGCGTAGGGTATTGTTGGCAGGATATTATTGGCCTACCATTTTGCAAGATGCCAAGACGTTAGTTCGAAGTTGTGACACTTGCCAAAGGTATGCAAATTTAATACACAAACCAGCGGTACCCCTAATGACGATTTCAGAGGCGGTTCCTTTCGATAGGTGGGGAATTGATTTAGTGGGACCATTACCTATGGCTTCTGGTGGAAGACAAATGATTATTGTTGCGGTTGATTATTTTTCGAAGTGGGCAGAAGCAGAACCCTTAGCTGGGACAAAAGCTAATGATGTAATCAAGTTTATTCAAAGTAACATTTGCTACCGTTTTGGAGTACCTCGGAAAATAACAACTGATAATGGTCCTCAATTTAATAACAAGGAAATGGACTCTTTTTGCTCTTCAAAAGGGATACAGCAATGTTTTTCCACTCCTTTTCACCCTCAGGCAAATGGACAGGTAGAAGTTACAAATAGATCTATTTTGGATGGCTTGAAGAAAAATTTGGCAGGAGCAGCAGGGAAATGGCCAAATTTTCTTCAAGAAGTATTATGGGCATATAGAACAACTCCTAGAGAGGCTACAAAGGAGACCCCTTTTTCTTTAGTATATGGGATGGACGTTGTGTGCCCTGCTGAATCTACATTGCCCTCTTATAGACTACTACAATATTCCGATGCAGATAACGATGAGGCTAGAAGGGTGGAACTTGATTTGTTGGAAGAAAAAAGGGTCAAGGCACATTTGAATGTGATCCATTATCAAACATTAATGAGAAGCAGGTACGATGCTAAAGTTAAGAGAAGGGAATTCAAAATTGGCGATCTAGTGTTACGAAAAGTATTTCTTCACACCAAGGATAAACACCTCGGAAAATTGGCCCCGAATTGGGAAGGTCCTTACGAAGTTAAAATGAGGGTCAAACCAGGTTCCTACAGGTTATCAGATCGAGAAGGAAGGATGCTCAAGCACCCTTGGAACATAGAGCACTTGAAATTGTACTGTGAGTAAAACTGAACTTCGAATTTTTGTAAAACAGACATACTCTTTCCTTATCTGTTGGCCCAGAAAGGTTTTAACGAGGTGTCTGATTAATATTGAATTTTTTAATAAAATTTCTTTTGGCCATTGGTTGTTTGTTATGATGTGTGATTTATTATTTTGGTAATTTGGCAAAGACTGATCATCTTTGAAAGTTGACCAAGAATAATTTTCCGAAGCGATAGCTTTGAAGAAACAACCAAATTTTCGAGGTGCCACGTCTTATGAGTGCATCTATTTTTCGAGGTGCCACGTCTTATGAGTGCATCTATTTTTCGAGGTGCCACGTCTTATGAGTGCATCTATTTTTCGAGGTGCCACGTCTTATGAGTGCATCTATTTTTCGAGGTGCTATGACTTATGAGTACATTTATGTTTAGGAATAACCAGTTCAAACAAGTATAACAGAAGTTTAAGATATAAAAAAAGATAAGTGGTTTCCTCGTGGGATAAAATACGAAGTTTACAAAAAAAAAGGGGGGGGGGAAGTACTTAATCACATACACAAAAAACAAAAACAAACTGCCTAGCCTATTAGGCATCATTTTCTTCTCCTTCTGATGATTCCTCTTCGGAACTATTTCCTTCTTCTGAGGAGGAGCTTGGTGGCGCTTCGAAAGCTTCCTTGGGGCGTTGTTCTTCTGGAACTCGTTTCCAAAGGTCTGATAAGTCTAGTCTTGGACAAGCAGCATGAACTTCTCGAAGAAGCTGAATAGATGTATCAATTTGAGTTTTCTTCATGCCTTCGAGCATCACAGAACTAACTTTGGTTTCAGCCTTTTTGACTGCAGCTTTCTTTTCTTCTTCGAATCCTGTTCGAAGTGTTGTAATCTCACTCTGGCTTTTTTCCAGTTTCTCTTTCGTTTCCTTAATAAGTGCCGTAGCGTCGGAAATAGCAGTAGAATGTTCAGCCTTTAGATCTTCAAGAGCCTGCAGATGAGTAGTTTTAAGAGCTTCGACTTCTTCCTTGTGTTCTTTAAGAAGCTGTTCTTTCTCAGCTTCGAATTTCTGGAGTGCTTCGTTTTTCGAAGTCTTTTCAGAGACTGTTTCTTTTCTGCTCCTAGCTAACTCTTGGGCGAGGCGCTCCAATTGGGTTTGAGATTTGCTCACCTCTTCGTATAATTTTGTGACTGCAGCAATTAAATTTGGAAAAGGTTGGAGAATTGAAGTTACCTCATCGGATTTCTCTGAGTGAGGAAAGACTAATGGCTGATGAGCAGGAGCGATGGTGTGAGATGTCGAAGCTGTACCAGCCCTAGTAAAAATTGGTGGAACAACATTGGTAGTCTGAGAGCCAGAAAACACAAAATCTCCACTTGAGTTAAAGTCTTCGAAGTTCAGATAATCATCTATTTGTTTATCTCCAAGTGTTATTTCTCCTTCAGGGTTTTCCTCAACAAAAGTTTTACCCTGCGCCTCGGAAGCTAGAACAGCCTCTAGCATATCAGCTTCGTTCTTTTCATTTGGCTTGCTAGACTTATTCTTTTTCTTTTTTGGAGAAGTGTCTTTTTTCTTTTTCAGGGCAGGTTGATCTTCTTCGGATATAGTGGGAAGTGAAGGTGCAGATGTTTTTCTTTTCCCTGCACTCTTCGAAGTCTTTGAAGGCTTAGCCCTGCTTGTGCTGGCTTTCTTCTGGGTCAATTTTCTTTTCTTCTTCAAAGGAAGATGGCTGTCACTTCGATTCCGAAGCGGAAGATAGCATTTCCCATCAGGTGCAAGTATCCTCTCAACTGCTAGGAGGGGATCTGGTGGCGTCATCGGATCCTGAGGGAAGTCGGCCCCTAAAGATATACGGCAGAGATGGCTATTAACAAAGTTAATGGGCTCGAATGCTGAATGAAAGCCATTTCCCCAAGACTTTTCAGCCCACTCAGCCATCTTTTGGAAGATAAGCTTGGCTTCTTTTCGACGACCCTTAAACCGCCTCGGAATTTCTAAAGAGAGATAAATAGTTAGCTAAATAAATTGATTCAAAAACAACTAGATAAATAAAGGAAGGTATCACTTACTACTGTCTCTCCAAGTAAGGGTGAGTCTGGAAGGATTGGCATTGGAAATTTCTTTGCCATTTTCCCAGGCACCTGACAGAAAGACGAACCTTTGTTTCCAGAACTTATCGGCTTCGAGGAGGTCGTCGATAATTTTCAAATCATCTTCAAGGGTTAAGTAATAAAACGGTAGAACATGGCCATTTGAGACTTTGGTTACTGAGATGAAGTCCTCGATTTCGAGGGGAATGCCTCCAAGCCTCGATACCATAATTGCTGAGAACAAAGTGAAGAGCAAGTTGGGGGTGACTTGTGTTGGGCACAGTCTGTGGATTTCAAAGAACTTTACTATAATCGGATCAAGGGGAAACCGAAGTCCCCAGTTGAAGAGCTCAGGGTACACTACTAGCTCATCTTTTTGACAGTTTAAGGGTGTCTCTCCTTCAACTGGCAATCGAAGAGTCATATTGTCAGTTAACCCCCATAGCCTTCTGAGGTGCTCTTTCTCTGATTCGAGGTAGTAGCTGTAAGATACATTCTTTAAGGCAAGAATGTACCAAGCAGAAAGAGGCTTGAGATTTTCTTGAACTAAGGAGGCAACGTTCTCAGGCAGTGTAATAAGAGCTTTTTTCCCTCGAGTCTTCTTTGGAGGAGCTACACCATCATCCTCGGATTCCTCTTCGGCATCAGACTCAGTAGCTTCTGAATCGTCTTTTTTGTGACCTTCATCGGAGTGACTTCGGATTTGAGTCTCCTGTTGAGTCACAGGAATTGGCTGACTACACTCTGGTGTAGTGTCATCCACTTCTTGTGGGGGAGGAGGAGAGTGTTGAGGAGGAGAAGAGTTTTTTGCTTCTTCACCCATTACTAAGAAAGGTGATTTTTTGGCACGTTTAGCTCTGATAGCCTCGAATTGAGGAGGGAGTGTGTTGGATTGAAGGTTTTTTGTCTCTTCGACTTGAAGGACAAGTGATTTGGGTTGTGATTTGTTATCAGTTGGTGGCTTGTCTAAAGTAACTACTTTAGATTTCCGATGAGGTCTTAGCAATGAAGATTTGGCTGGATTTTGAAGAGGAAAGGCTGTTGAGCTATTTTCTGGGTTAGAAACTAAAGGTGAAGACGAAGTGGCAAGGTTAGGATTGAAGTTGCCATATTTAAAAGTGGTGCAGGAAGAGTGAGGACCGTTGTAGATTAACCCAGCAGCTTTGTATTCTTTGGCTCTTCGAGAAATGCAAAGATAATCGTAGGCCCCGAATACTTGGTTACTGGAACCAGGAAAAAGATTTTTCTTTGATCTTACTGGTCTTCTGGGTTTAAATCTATTGTATCTAGGGTATCTTCTCATACAATGGGTATTGGTATGAGAAATTGCTTGGGTAGACAAGAAAAGATGAAGAGGTTGAAGATGAAGAACAGGTTGAAGATGAAGAGGTTGAAGATGAAGAACAGATTGAAGATGGTTCAAAAGGCGAATTCTCTAAAAAGTTCTTAATGAATGAATAGCTGGGTATTTATAGGGTAAAAGAATGACGTCGAGAATGTGAAAGTGTGGAACAAGTAAGTTGTTTTCATTGGGTGGAATATGAAACGAAAAGGAAACTAGTGATGTCACAGGTCTACCACTAGAGGTCTAATCAATTCATCAGGTAGGGTTCAGAGATTTTGAAGTGTTATTAAACTATGTTTGAAGTAATAATGTTCGAAGAAAAGGCAAAGCTATACCACAAGAAGTCAAATTTGAAGAGGAGTTAAATTCGAGGCAATTGAGAAATCCGTTTGCACTTATTCACAAATTCGAAGAAAGTCCTAGACCATTGAGTTCAATCATAATAAAGACGTAAAATGATGCTGATCCGAGGAAGAATTCGAAGAACTAATAGTTCTTATACATTAATGTATAAGAACTAGGGGGGCTACTGATAAGGAAAGATATTCCTCAGGGACATAAGTACAATTAATAAGGACTAAAGTGATAAGTTCTGTAATTATAGGATTAAATTAGGCTTTAGGAGAAACCGAAGGGTTAAATTGTAAATATACAAATATGTAACCGTTTCTCTAACTAACTCACCTTGCCTATTTAAAGAGGCTGAAGGAGTTATTTTGACCTATGATATATTCAGAAGTACTTTTCACTACTTGAAATTCTCTTTGTAGACTTTCTGTTCTTAATTCATTCACTACAACTTTAATTCACACCACTACGGATCCCGCTTCTCTCAATAGCTAGACCAATTACCACAACAACCTCATGATGTCCAACTACCTACCTTAAATAATAATTATTGAAAAGTATAAAGGGCACCTGATATTTGTAAAGATGGACCGATATTCCTCATTCTAGCTGTGTAGCTAAACTCATAATATGTATTTTCTGAGAAACTTTGGTAGTTCATAATCCACACAAAAAATAGTCAACGATTCAAAAACCTTGCATATACCTCTCGGTTTTGGGCTCATCAACCACCATAACATTCCTTTGGTTGGGGTCTCGATCTAAATACTTTGCAGACATATCAAATTCATCGATAGGCTCCATTATGACCATCATATTTTTATGTTTCGGGGTGACCTTAACAACTCCTCTTTCTGCTACTGCTCGGTTGCCTATATGTGCCGACTGTTGGGCTCCTGTGTGTTTCTTAATGAAAGTCGTTAACTTACCATTATCAAACAGAGCTTGAATATTTTGATTTATGGTGATACACTCAATCCTCTGTATCATCATTGGTATAATCGTTATATTTGGAAAATAAGTTATTCTTTTACTCGATATGCCATTAAATAGAAATAGTCTATTAGAACTTGACAAAGTTATGAGTTTTATCAAAAATAGTAAGAACACTTTATGTTATCTCCGCGAAATTATCTAGTTGAACCCACTAGTTCTCTCTGGGTTTTTGTTGTTGAGCTTGAAGTGGCTAATTTACCCTTCCCCTTGGCAGTATTCGGCTCAAAAATCTTGGTCGAAAAGGAATAGAAGTTTGAGTTTGAAAACCTTTAACCTATTGTTTTTGGTAAACAGGAGCGGGTAATTTTTGAATTCTCCATTGGTGGGGTATGTGAGCAAGTCTTAATTTCATAGACTCCTTCCATTTAATTTGTTTATTAACCTAAACCAATAGAAAATCAAAGATCAAAGTTTTTTTAGTAACTCCATCATCCATATCTACGAAGATGTCCTTGTCTATAAACAGCACAAGTAAATTGCCCATAACAATCCTCTAAACTGATTTTTAGGCAAACAAGATGCTTAGTATAATCTTTCAGGCTTTCTACAACCGCATGTCTGCATTGAATAATCCTATTATTGTTCCCCCTAGACTCTTTACTCCCCATAAATTATTGCTTAAAGGCTTTCCTAAACATGTCAAAAGTTTTGATGGAACTTTGTGGAAGCCGGTTGTCCCATTTCAACAAACCGTCTTTTAGAGTTTGAGAAAAAGCATGGCATGGAAACTTTTCATCGTCATCCTAATTTATCATAAAATTCTTTAATTATTCAATGTGATTATTTGGATCCTTGTTTTCATCAAACTTGTCCATATTTGATATGTTAAATCTATTTGGTAAGTGTATGTATAAAATTTATGTTGATACGGAAGATTACCTCTAATTATGCCCTTGACTGTACAGTAATTGAAACTTTGGTTACCTAAAACCCTCTAGTTTATTGTTAACTGACCATAAACGTTATAGATAATTGAACTTGAATTGCAGTTTGTTGGTTCCCTACCTTACCTTTGGTCACCAACTTATCCTTAAATTCATAAATAGGTGTTTTCTTATCCAGAGTCAGTTTGTTTCTTCAAATATTTCTTTTTTTAGAGCTTCAATAAAATAGAGAATTTTCTCGATTAATGCTTACGATTAGATGTTTTCTTCCTATGGTGACGACTCCTCTCTCGAGAAGAATACTTTTTTTCTAAATCAAATGCAAAATAGTCATTGGATTATGAAAGGACGTACGGATACCTAGCTGTGCGCTCCTTACTCAAGGATTGGTGGCTATGATATCTTATATACCTCGCTGATAATAGACTCGCCATTATCGCCTTTGAAATGATGCTTTTTACCATCTCTTTGAATGTCTGATTGGACCTTGTTTGAGTGTACTACCTTTTTTTCCAGCGTTCAATGCATCAATATCTTCTAGCAATTGATTTTGCTGCTCCTCCAAGGCTAATATAGCATGTTGTTCTTTGTATTGTTACTGCTCCTCCGATTATCATGTTTTATGTGATTACGACAGGTTTTGCTTGAATTTCAGTATTTATCTCTCACAATAATCCGAAATTGAGCTTTGAAAACAAGTGTTTTTAGATGTTGTATCCGGGTACCAGTCTAAGCTCCCAGTTTGGTGGCCACTGATGACTCTAAAAATATTTGAAGGACAAATAAGTCCATAATATCTCGAGTAGAGTCACAAAGAAGTTCAAGAGAGAAGATGACAAGGAATTTTAAAGAGAGAATATACTTAAGAGTATGATAAGAAACATAGTTGTTCACCCTTTCCAAGAAAATATATATTTCTTTATTTCGTAATGATGGTGGGTCTTTGGATCTACATCATTAGTTCATATTTGGCTATTACACCATATTAATTCTCTAATATTAAACATATTTTCTATTTATTACACGAATTACTCTTAATGCATATCTGATAAATCATGACTTTGTAAAAAATAATCCCATGTTACAAGCCCATGATCGCGGTGGTAAGCACAAAAAATATTAGTTACCATTGAGACAATCGTTTTAGCTATTGCAGTTCGGAACACAATACAATCATTGCCAACCCTTCTTATAATAAATTTTAAATAAATATTTTAAATAAATAATCGATGACTATTTATACTATTAATATATGAACGAACAACTTTTTTAATTATCTCAAACTTTACCATATATGACAATATCACGTCATGTTGAAAAATTAACCAAAACCAAATAATATGTGACATTTTAATGCATACCACAATCGGATCACCAATCACCAACAAATTCATAATGTATAAAAAAAAGAATTGTATTAACTCAAATTCACCCAATACGTCCATTTGTTTTTTTAATCCCTCTAATATTACATATGATTGTTTTATAACAGTACACAACATGCAAAAAATAAGATATTTTTTGAAATTTTTAATAGTTTTTTAGACCGTGAACGCGCTAAATCAGCCATCCGCATGCATCCAGTGTGGGCAGATTTGTACATAAGCGCGCAGAGTTAGCGCGAGCTGATGTACACAATCTCGTACGGTGGGTACGTGCATTTGTACTATGCCATGTAGATAAAGTTTGAAAAAAACTACTGGAAATTTTAAAAATTCAATTTCAACTATCTTTTACAATGTAATTAAAAAAAAGTTATCCTTAAGTTAAGTCGTTACAAACCCATGATGCGAAAATCAACAAATAAAACAAAAAGCTTAAATTTGAGTAGAAACATGTGCAACAATAATTTAGGAATTATGAAACTAAAACAACGACAACTTAGGACTTAAGATAATGAAACAACTACAACTTAGTACTTAAGAAAATGAAACAACGATAACTTAACAAAAATTTCATCCATTGCTTATCTGTCAGGCCAACTCTATTTCTTGAGCTTCTTTTGTTTCTTTGCAATCCTATAGTCCGACCGAGCCTTCATCTCAGCTTCCTCTCCCTTGGTTAGCATTTGGGAATGCACAGAATCCAGATAGTCCTCCGTTAAACTTTTTGTGACCAAGAAGTTAAGCAATTGAAACACAGTATAACCTTCATCACTCTTGAGGTTGAAAACCAAGTGGACCTGTTGTTTCATTATATACGTCCAACTAGCTTTCACTTTGTCCAAACGTCTTGAAATTTTAGATGGCTCGACGTGATCCCTATCATATATAAGGTAAACTTTGCATAACACTGCCTCTCATTAGGGTTTACCCCATTCATCGTTATAGGTTTTCACCATCTCTACGGAGGCTTTCTCCAAATATTCATCTACCATAGTAATCCACAAAGACATTTTTTGTATTTTATGGTGTGAGTAATCTAACTTAGTTTCTTACAAGCGTAAACCGTCTATTTATTGTATTTTTAGCCGAGGATAGCATAATCCAAATAGACCTAACAATACTTGACATGTATTAGCGTAATCCCCTAAACCAATCAGCTTGGGAAACCTATTGGATAAAACTAATGTATATCCCTAGATCTGTCAAGATAAACCAGCGTGATGCATTAAATTTGTATTTGGAGGCGGATTTCTAGCAAATAAGGGTCAAGATATAATATCATCCTAAATTTGATTGGAAACTACCAATCACTATCTGACTCTTATATATTATGGATACTTGTATTCATAAACTAATTAAAATATACTATTATGGATACTTGTATTCATAAACTAATTAAAATATATTATTATATTCCACATAGATCATAATATATAATGAGATCGAGTTTGATAAAATTCATTAAACTACTAAATCTGTACATAACAAAGTAGTCAGTACAAAAGCGTCGTGATAAAATAAAATGTAAACATCAAACATAAGAAAAATAGTCGTAACATATTAGTTCCGAAACATGGAAACGTAAACATAACAAAATACAAGTAAAATCAATCATAATATCAGCGTGCGAGTCTATAACACTCATGTAAAGGCCTACAAAGGTCTTCCATAGTCAAGTCACGAGACCTATCTTTCATCGCCTCCATCTCGAGTATTCGACCCGTCAAGTCATGTAACCTCATCTGATAAATGGTCGCGGAGGGGTTTACCCCAACATATACATCGACGGGACACGACTCAGGATCGGTAAATATATACCATAGGTTGGTCTCTATCCATAAATGGTACATCAATGTTGTACCATATTCTTGAGCGAAGCGTTATTCAACACCTCACAACATGGGATCAATAGTATGGACTCCTATGCATTCTAAATAAATGTGTCCTAATTATAAAGTGTGTTTGCATGTCGGACTCTACTAGTACCTGTCAAAATACTTCTAAATGGACCATTTACCTATTAAAAATCCCCCAACCGTAGAGCGATGCGCAAGGAATAGTAAGCTTCAACGATGTCAAAAGACTTCAATGTAGCCATATCCAAGCTACCTCACAGAACTATCTAACGTCGTATAAATGTGTATATGGCAAGAACCCGATCTGCAAAAAAGTAAAAAATTTGTGAAATGTAGCTACCGAATGTAAGCTCTAAAATAAATATGAAAAATAAAAACAAACACAAATATATTAAAATAGATAAAATAAAGTTAGAAATATAAACGATAAATAAAACTTACATTTTGGTCAGTGAACATAGCTATAACATCAAGATTATTATCTCGATTCCTCTCTAAAAATGCCTCGCGTAAATAAACATTGGTAGTCCAACGACCGAAAACACGTCCCCATCACTTCATCTCTGATACACCTTTGATCCTTTAGATCCCACATGCGATATGTTTGGTACATATCATAGCATCGTATATGTACTCTAGACAACCCTATCGAAGATATACAACTAACCTAAACAATGAAAATAACTTGAAATCAAGCGAACAACTACAAATACATAAAAATCTGATTTTTTCGAATAATTTTTGATAAACCAAAATATCTTTAAAACTATATATCGAAATTGGAAAAAAAACTATACCAATAGCAAAGCAATGCATACCTTTAGAATGCTATATAATCAAATTTTGAACATCTTTAAATTTTTAAATAGATATTTAAAAAAGAATTAAAATTAAAATAAAAGATTTGATGAATTTTTATACATAAAATTAAAAAAATATATATCAAACATAAAATTATAGAAGAAAGAGGTTTTAATATAAAAAAACTGGTCATAATCCAAAGTCCAAACTAGAGCTGTCAACGGTTATTAGGAATCGAGAATCGGATCCGAACCGATAAGAACCGGACCGAACCTTAACGGTCTGGTTCGTAATTCCATGTTAAAAACCGAAACCGATAAGGAACTGAAACAATAAAATCGGTTCGGAACCGAACCGATAACACCGGTAGAACCGAATAGAAAAAATCAGTAAACCGATGAAACTGATAAGGAACCAAACCTATAAAATCGATAAACCGGTAGAGCCACTATAAAACCCATAAAACCAATTATTTTATTTTTATTATTTATTATACGTATATTCTTAAAATTAATATTTAATTACTAATTTGTTAATAAAAATCAAAGATTCACTTTAATTTTTATGTGGTTTATTTAAGTTAAATAATTAAAATTTAAAATTTAATTAATTGTTTTTAATGGATTGGATCGAACCAAAATTGGACCGAATCAAATTCAGACCGAACCAAATTAGACTAACCAAACCGAAACCGAAAATTTAACAGTTTGGTCCAATCCAAACCGATATGTTTAGTGGTCCAGTTTGATTCTGACAGAACACTGACTAAACCGGACCGATAACACGCTAGTCCAAACCTACCCTATTTTTTTAGGGTGGAGTATTTCCTTCATAAGATTTATTATTTACTCTATTTCAACTTTTAAAAAAAATATTAAACACTTGCTTTTACTTTTTGCCCTTAATTTACTTTCTAATTTATATTTTGATGTCACTATACAAATATTCAACCCTTATTCGAACAAACACATTATTAAGTCAAATTACATCCAACATATATCATTTGACTTCTAAAATTAAACCTTAATAAACAAAAAAACTCAAATTTCTTTAAAAAAAATCATAGAAAAGTAAAATAGGAAAACACATAAACCAAAGATTCAACACTTCACAACATCATCCAATCAACCAACAAGATAACTTAATCTTGTAAAAATGGAAACAAACAAAAATAAGAAAGTTAGAATAAAAAACAAGTTAAAGTTGTTTTAAAAAACAAATCTATTTCCAAAGTTTTATAAAATTAATTCGATACTAAATAAACCAGAAATCTTTTCATGGAATTCAATATTTTTACCTTTGATAGATTGCTTCAATCGAAAGTGGTGGCTATGTTTTTTTAGGTTTTTTTCTCGATTTTAAAAACTTATGATGTGTATTTATATTGATAGGATTAGAGTTTATGGATAGAAGTAAATAGGGTGGATAGAAGGTTACTAAAAAAAATTAAGGTAGACATGATATTTGAGTGATTATTTGAAAATAAGGTAAATATAAATTTTTAGAATAAAATTTTCAAAAAAGATAAATTAATAATTTCCTTTATGGATGAAATAACAAAGGGGTCAAGCTATATATACCCAATTCAGGTTTAAGTATACCCAATTTTGAGTATACCCAAAGTTGATCTAAGTATACCCATTTTTTTCCAAAAATACCATTTTCTAGGTATATAAGCCAATTTTTTTTACTAACTTCCATCCACAACATTTTTCCCAACACTTTCTCTCACTTCCCTCACTTCTCTCACTTCTCTCTAACTCTGAAACTCTCTTTTCTCAAACACTCTCACTTCTCTCTCAATTTAGGTTAGATTTAGGGTAGAACTTAGGGTTTAGTATTGAATTAGGGTTTCAATTAGGCAAAAAATTAGGGTTTAGTGGCCATTTTCCAGCCAAGTTGTCGGCTGGAAAATGGCCGGCAGCCGGCACCGATAGTGCGCCTGGGGCAAAAACATCGGTGCGCCTTTGTATCGAGCGGCACAGCTGCTGTGTACCGAGCGGCACATGCACCTGTACCGCTCGGTACAAGGTACCCGTGCCGACGATGGGTGCTTCTCCGGCGACGGTGACGACTTCTCCGACGACTCCAACTCTTTTTCCGGCAACATTTCATCATCCTTTTTTTTCCGGCGACATCAACTCCTTCACAGTGATCCCTAGTTCTGCTTCAATCATGATCGATTTTGTGTTTTAGGTTGAATGTTCTTGATTTTGTTATGAAGTTTGAACTTGGTTTCAAAACTTTTAAGAAAACTATACTATTTGGATTAAAATTCAGTAAAGAAGAATGTTTGTTTGGGTATAGATAGTGAAATAGGTTATTTGGTGAATTGGGTATACTCAGGATACACTTAGTAGTTTTTTTCACTTAATGACAGTTTCGATATTAATTTTCTTGTCGAGGGTAAAAAGGTTAAAAAAAGTCAAACGAAATTCAAAGGAAGATTTTGGATATACTTAAACCTGAATTGGGTATATATAGCCATACCCATAACAAAGTTGAGTCTTTTCTTAAATATGAAAAAAATAAAAAATGTTACAAAAAAAAAAACTTGACCCTTTTCTTTATTATCATCTAAAAATTTGGATGATCAAAATTTTTTCTTGAGTTTGTGATGTTTGAGTAATTACTATTACTATAAAAACTAAAGTAAAGTAGTGGTTCGCTGTGCTTATGAACAGTGAACCACTAAAGGTTTTGTTTTCGATGCATATGTAATATAGATTGGGCCTATTGAATTATCTTTTAATTTGGGCTTTTGTATATTTTAGGTAGGTTAACTCATTTATATTTTATAATTTAGTTATATAATTTTGGTGTTGTTATAATTTATGTGTATTCATGACGTGTTTTGAGTGGTTTCTTCTTGTTTTGACGTGTGTTTTCGCCATCGCCAATCTAATAAATCCAGTTGGTGTTTTCTTTCTTCGTCTCCAGTTGGTGTTTTCTTTCTTCGTCTGTCTTCTCTCTACCAACTCTCTGCCTCTATAAATCAATTTTTTTCCACCAAATCTTTCGGTATTCGTTTCTTTTTCGACGGGATTCACACAGCTTCTTAAGCTTTCGTCTCAATTTCAGGTTTATATTATTTTCTTCTTTTAAAAATGATTTATGGGAGACTTTGTTTTTATTATCAAGTTTTTTGTGTGTTTTTTTAGAATAGAGATTTGTTAACATTGACGGAGTTAACGCCACTTCTCAAGCAACCTCAATTTTTTAGGTTTAGAATTGTCTTCTTCCGTTTCAGGTGAGACTTTGTTTTTATTATAATTTTTTTTTTGTCTTCGTTTAGAATAGAAATTTGTTAATTTGAAGATTCTCAAACAAATAGACAAGAAAGTGTGAACATTTTTAAACAAATAAAATGAAAGAACAAAATAAATTTAAGATTTAATATTTTTCTATAGATTTTCTAAATCAGAATTTATTAGAAAATAATGATGTTATACAATTAATATTTATGTATTTATTATTATTTTTAATTAGAAGAAAACCTCGTATTTAAAAAGTAATAGAAAGAATCAATTTTAAAAAACCATAAAAGATTAAATAGAAAAAAAATATAAACATTAAAAAAGGAAAAATAAATTTAGAATCATGTTCCTCTTTTATTTACTAAATTATAATATAATTTAATAAAAATATTAATATAATATTAAGGGGTACTATTATTTTAAAATCTTTCACCCAAGGAAAAAGAAAAAAACATATATTCTGATGGCAAGAACATACTTAATAAAGATTTTAATAAATTAAAAAATGAAAAAAATAATAAATACAAAAGTTGAAAAAGAAAAATATTTCGCGGTAAAGATCTTGGTACGCATATGACAATGGAGGGGCCTGATCAAATTGTCACCAGTCTTGAAATATAGGACATAATTCTGAATTTGACTTTTGTGTTATTAACCAGGTGAGAATTTCTACCAAGGAGTAAGAAGAACTTCCTAAGCTTTCCTTTCATTTTCAGCTTTTGAATTATTTTCTTCTTTTAAAATGATTAACGTGAGACTCTAAATCAGGTGTTATTAGAAAATAATAATGTCATAGATTTAATATTTATATATTTATTATTTTATCTAATTATGAGAATATGAGTTTTGTTGATGTCCCAAATTGTAGGATGTATGAAGAAAATTAAAAATGATACCATGAATAAATTGTGAGATTTAAAATAATGCAAAACATATATTCAGTAAACGAAAAATTAGATATTTTAAGAATTTTTTATTATTATTGTAGAAATTTCTCTCATCTAAAGGAAAAATTGGACAGTAAGTGGGTCTTTACCTATATTAAAAATTTATTTTCTAGATTTGAAAGTAATATATTAAAATTTAGACTAGATGATAAATGATATTAAATATTTTTCCATAAATTACTTTGGAAAATATAAAGAATTCTTAGTATAAGTGCTAAGAGTATATTTGCATTTGTATTTCCTAGAATAATAGATGGTCCCTTTAAGTTTCTAAATCATTTTTTTGAACTATTAGTTGTTTAAATGTTATAAATTGAAATCAAATAAACCAAATATATTATACTATTCATTAGGAAAAGGGTCTACACCTGTATTAAGAATTTATTTTCTAGATTTAGTGATAATAATTTGTTACAAATTAAATACTTTTTAATCTCAATTTCCTAGAATAGTAGATTTCCCCATAAGTTTGTAAATCGTTATTTTGGAACTATTGATTATAAAATGAAACTAAATAAGACATTTTACGTTTGAAAGTTCAAAATGGAACTTATTGTTAAAGATTTATACAGATCGGACATCTTTAATGTTTATTGGTAAGGCGGTTGATAAATTTTTAGGATTTTCTTGCCATAAATTAGTTTATGAATATGGATATGATGATCCGAAAAATCTTCCACCAAGTTTAGCTTCTTTTGAAGGCCGCCCGTATATTTTTAAAATCCGCTTTGGTAATGTTAGAAATGACTTCGTTATTATGCACATGTTTGAGGACGACGTTGTCATCGCACTGAATGTATGACCACCTCCTCTAGGAGAAAGAGCGATCACCCTTCATAAGAAGAAGCGACCACTTGAAGCATCAAAGGAAAACGAACCCAATAAGAAAATTAAAAAAACCCGTTAGTTCAGACATGTTTATGTATGTTTGTAAAAAAAACTCTTTTTTGTACTATCTTTCTAAAATAGTTAGTTCACACATGTTTATACATGTTTGTAAAATAACTTTTTTTTGTACTACCTATGTTATAGTTTGTAAAATGGCCAAAGCTATTTCCTCCATGTTATTTTTTATTTCCTCCATCTTTCAAACTTTTAAAAACACTAGTGACTTGCTTTTACCAAATTACCCTTATTTTTATTTTAAATTTATCACTAGATGTCATTTATCTAATAGATACTCTTATATGAAAAAACACAATATTAACCTAACTTTAATCCAAGATATATGATTCTACCTCTAAAATTAACCCTAAAACAAAGAACTTCAATTTTATTGAAGATTAATCATGGAAAATGAAGAAACCCAAACAAAGCCAAGATATACGATTCTACCTCTAAAACTAACTCTAAAACAAAGAACTTCAATTTTATTGAAGATTAATCATGGAAAATGAAGAAACTCAAACAAAGCCGGAGAACAACACTCAATCGACAAACAAGATAATTTAAACTTGTTTTTACGTTTTACAACTTCGTAGCTTGAAAATACCTATTTCGAAACTTATTTTTTTCAGCTAAACCCGATTTTTACAGTTCTGAAAAAAAACAACTATTTCCGAGCCGGGCATTAGGAATCAGGTGTAATTTTAAAAAAAATGTGCATCTGATTCCGAGAGGGCCACTCGGAATCAGATGTCTTAACTGTTCCGTTAAAAACATCATCCGATAAACATGCTCGATGCATTTAAAAAATTGCAGAAAACTTTTCCAAACCAAACCCTAATCGAAAATAAAAAAGCCAAGAAAAATGAAGAAATCATACATTTTCCAAACCTTCTATCTTCTCTCTTCCAATGGTTTTGTGAACAATGAGTTTTCATCACCAAGCTTCTCTCTCTTTTGTGAAGAATGGATTTTCTTCTCCAAACTTTTTCTCTCTCTTCAATTTGTAAGGTACTGGTTTTGTTGTTTTATGAAGAATGGGTTTAGTTGTAGTAAATGGGTAATAGTTTTTAAAGAAAAAATAGGGATAAGAGTTTTTTTTCAAATTATGGGGGAAATAATAATTTTGATAGGGAAATAGCTTTGGCCTTGTAAAATAATTTTATGTTTACTTATGTTTTAGATTGTTTGTAACCTTTTGTTTTTAATTTTATAAAATGAATGTTTATAAATAGTTATATAACTACCATTTTAGTTTTTTTATATATATACACGAATTGGTATGATTAACCCGCGGCATTGCGCGGGATATTTTCGTACTAACAACTGAAGCATAATCGAGATGACATATGTATCGAGATGACATATGTATAATTATGATCAGAAATATTTACAACCCTTTTTGAGTTATGAGTATACGATAGTAAAAGGAGTATCAGTGATTTCTAAAACTCAAGAGTCAGGCATATTCAAATGTCTAAACGCGGGAAGTAGCAGAAGGATTAAGATAGCGAAAATGGAGGATTCGGGAACGATCCTCTGCCAAATCTCTATGCTTAAGGACATGCTTGATCAGGTACGCTTCTCTATCTCCTATGATTTCTTCAACTTTATCTCTTCTCTCTCTTTGCATGCCTAATGCTCCATTTTCGAAAAAATTAGGTCAATGAGGAAATCGAGTTCAACATTCAGATTACGAGAGAGACTGAATCGGATATTGTCAAGTGTACAGAGATGGAGACTGTTTTAGCTGCTAGGGAATCGGACTTAACCAAGTCGCTCTTCACATCTCACTTCGAGATTGATTGTCTACTCTCCGTTGCGGGTGATTCTACGTTTAAACCCTAAGACTATGCCGACTTAATCGGTTTCTATTGCTAATAATTTGATAATTTCTGTTGGATTGATGAGATTTTTGATAATTCCGTGTACTGAAGTAGGTCTTATTTTAGTTAATTTAGAATTATTAGTTGCAGGTTAGAATGTAAGTGATCTATTAGTGGAATGTCTCATGCTATATCGGTTAGATCTTGGTGTGATCTTAAGAAATCATTTGAAACTTAGGCTACTGATGGTTCAAATTTCTCTATCCTCTATTTTTTCCAGAATCCCTCTGATGTATATTATATTTTCTTCGCATACATATAGCTGATTCTAGGAATTCGGTAAAATTGCTAGAGGAGGAGTTATTGCATTTGACAGTGAAGCAAGCTGAGGTGCAAAAGAGGAGGAGCAAAAAGCGGTATTGAAAATGATCATAACAATTTACGGATATATGTGCTAGTTTGATCAGTGATGCTTTTAGTGAATCAAAATTTCAAACATGGTAGCTTGGCGTACTTTTCTTTCACGTCTTGGAATTGTAGCATAATTTACTCTGGTTAAGAGTATGACGATTGTCACATAAAGGAAGTACTTAATAATCGACTTTTGCTGATTGCTATGTTAGTTTATGTTCAGTGAAGACTTTTGCAAGCTGTGCTTAGAATTTCAGAGGGATATTGGCAGTCAAGAAAGCGATGAACTTGCATGTTTGCTATCGGAGAAGGAGCTTCTGCAAAATGAAATAACTCTCTTGGAGAAGAAGAATAATGCGCTGAAAAATTCAATGTTAGCTTTCGTAGAAGAACTCCTTGAAGATGTTCATAATTCTACTTATGGTAATTCTCTAAATCCCATTTCTTTCACTGTCGAGAAGTTCTTACATATTCATCAATTCTATGGTCTCTTGGTCCTCAAAATTTACCTTTAATTATTTAATTTCTGGTATGGACATGTTGTTTCCATGTACACGCTGGGTTATGATTTTTTCTAATACATTTACCACTTTTAAAGCCATGTAGATAATAATACTGTATTTAAATAGGATCAGGTATTTAAACTAAAGATGTGATGACTTTACATTATCAGAGTAAAGTCTACCATATACACTTGGTTGGTATTTGGAAGTCACCACATGATGAAAATGAAGGATTTTGAACCTACGTATTATATGAAATGTAGAAATAAGGGAGCATATGGAGACTTTCACTAATGGTGCTTAAGAACTAGTATCAGCATAGAGTTAGATACTGAAGAGGTTACTCTTAAACTTAAAATAATTAAAAGGATTTAAGTAATCATGTGTACGATGTTTCTAAACATAAACAAGGGGAACTGTACAAATCGAATAGTGCAGTTGATTCTGTAGTTTTGGGATTAGAAATGAATCAAGAATCTTTGAATATGCTTAAAACCTTGAAAAGTCAGTATCACTTGTCTAGAAGTGGAGTTTCTGACTGTTGGAACTGTCCACCAAGATTTTTGCCACTTGCCTGAATTTTTGGATTTTAGTTGTTGGTCGTGTGATTATCAGTTTGATACCAAATGAACTATGTCCCATGTGAACTTTCTATGTCTGTTTTTGTAGTCGCTTTATTTCTATTTTTACCCATATCAGTAACTAAGGTTTCTGTTCTCTTGAATACAATTAAGAATTAGGCTATATACCCTGCGGAGTCAACATTTATTACTCTTACTTCTACTGTGGGTTCTTTGTAACCTTTGATTAGCATTTTAAACAAACTTGTTTTATTAGTTTTATACTGGAGTTCACTTCTAAAATCCTTCAGCTTTTCTCGTGTTGTTTGGATTGTAAATATAAAGCTCAACATCTTAAATGTCCTTGAGATGCTAATATACGGAGATAGCTCGCCATGAATTTAAAGTGTTGGTGGTTTTGGCCTGGAAAACATATCTAAATATGTGTTATGTTTCATCTTGTTGCTAAATGCAGCTTTAAATGCTGAGATACAGAGTCGGAATCAGGAGAACGAGAAGTTACTGAAGGAAATTAATGATCTGAAGAGTAAATTTCTTTCAATGTAACTCACAGTGATCACCAGTAAGCCTTTTGTCTTGGTTTGAAGGGTTTTGTCATCCTCAAGATCTATAAACTTCTCCATCATATGACTAGACATTCAAACTTTCCATCGAAAGGGGCCATGAAGTGACTCTTCTTTCAGAAATTCAACTTACCATGTGCTGCTCAAGTGGTCTAGCCTTGTTGCATCTCCTGGTTCGCTAAAAAGATGTTGGTGGACCTCCTATATACTAAATGCATTATGGTACACTTATCTTCTACTATACGATAGACCTTATATGGTCGTAAATAATCATCACGCATCATTTCTTCGTCCACTTTTATTGACCAATGACATCATATACCATGTAAAA
This sequence comes from Limnanthes douglasii subsp. nivea, assembly GCA_036936605.1. NCBI lineage: Eukaryota > Viridiplantae > Streptophyta > Magnoliopsida > Brassicales > Limnanthaceae > Limnanthes > Limnanthes douglasii. The sequence goes on along the minus strand of JAUPFV010000001.1, from coordinate 213,081,044 downwards.
CGCATCTTATCGAGTGTTTGAGAACATTTTGTTTTGTTAGCACAGCTAGTAACAGTACGGATAGCATAGCTGGAAGGTAATTAACCAATATAGAGCTTCAAGACAATGCACAAGTTTGTTTGACTCATGATATTACTTTGAGCTCAAGCACAAAGCTTAGATGAGCCAACCCAAGCTGGATTAATTCCTTGTTTCTCCTAAAAGGATAAAAGCAGAACTTTAGTACACATTTCCTCGTCTTAGAATGAAAAGTCAAAGCAGCTTGAAAATTAACCAACACTTATATTGGACTCTTTAAATAAATGAGTTTAAGTGGTTGAACCTCACTCTAGCTAATTTCAAGTCCTAGTTACTACTTGTACTGTGTCAACTTTATATTTCTTGTTGCTTTCTCCTCAACAAAAAAAAGTTATAGCTTCCTGGTCTGGTAATTTACTATTGACCAGTACCCAAAAATTGTTGACACTGGTTGTAAACTTTCTTCTGTTTCCACTCTCCTGGCCACACCATAGTAGCTACCAAAGCTATCAAGCAAAACCTGATCTGTCATTCAAGAAGATGGAGCTACAGTGTAAGTCAACTCAAAATTCACAACTTTTGACTGCCAGGGAATGAATTTGAACCGGGCGCTTCTATTTACAAATCGAACGCAGGTTTTTCTGTAGTCATTCTTGAAGCTAAAGTTAGCACATCCATATTCACCTAAGTTGCTGTTGTAAATAGTAGTAGTAACTTAGTAAGTACTTGGACGGTGCCCCCGTGCCTGACCGTCATGAAAACGTTTCTCTAGTACATTATTGGTTACTTATTGTTGTCCGTTCTAAGGTAGGGGTCCTGCTTCGATTAGCTTTGGTAAGTTGTTGCGGCAGCAGCAGGGACCCAGTCAAGATTTTTTTTTTTTTAATTCGTAGAAGAAAAGACTTTGGATCGACAAATATGGAAATATAGAGGAAGCTGGTATGTATATATTATAGTAGAAGAAAATAAAAAGAATTGGTAGTAGTTGTTGTGGTCACAAATAAATAGAAAGTGTGTCTTCTGGATGAGAGACAGATACCGTGTTAATATCACGTGTGGACCTGTGAGCATTGCCGTACCATCACTTCACAGCCCTAGCCTGGCTATGAATGTCTTTTTGCTTATTTAAGACTTTATTTATTACCTTAGCAGTAGCACTGTAAAATATTTGAGTTCTTGTCTGTGTGTGACTGAGTATTAGTACTCAGTCCAAAGATTCGTTTCTATGGGGGTTTGGCGATTTCTTTTGCGTATCTGGGCCTCCTCCTACAGATCCATTGCCATGCATGTCCATTTTAGCCGCTCCCTATAATTTGAGGAGATGCGACTATGATCTCCCTTAAATTATGGGTTGAGTTACAATGTACATCATGGTTATTGTTAAATCTTTTATAAGAAAGCTTTGAAATTCTAATTTTTTCACATGTGGCATTCCTCTAATATATTAAATTTATGGGTTTGGCTAAACTTTTTACTTCAAAAAGCTTTACGTTGTTAAAAAAAAGGTATGTTATAGTTTTTTTTGTTTTTTATTTGTTTACCCATTTGACCAAAAAAAAATATTGATTTGTTTTACTTTGATGAAATCAGCTCTTTAATTTTTCGAACATAAAACCAACAAACATATTTTGAATTTACTATTTTTAACAAAATTTTTAAAAATTTGTTAAAAAAAAAATTATATTATCCTAACAAAAACCAAACAAATGGAGAAGTCGAAGTTTTATTGATGAAGTTGGAACTATAAATGTGTTTTGGATCATGTGGTGCAACAACTTAAAGATAAAACGGATGCGGAAGATAATTGCGGCCAAAACTCTTACCGAAACTCTGATGGAACTAGTGAAAATGAGGAATATTCGTTCGAAAAAAGGTTCAACATAAATGGAATTATCTGTCACTGTAAATGCGCATTTAACCGTGACAATTTCAATTATCTACCTATTTTGCTTGCTTACCCATTGTATTTCGATAAGGATTATGTCATCTTTTAAATTGTGTCAACTAATTTATATCTAATATTATCGTAATTTTCATATATTATTTTTGTGTACATACACATTATACACGTCGGTGATAAAGTTAAAATCTAATAACAATTACTACAATGAAATGTATATTCTACCGAACAAATGTAATCTCTGCACCACATGTGGAAAATACTACGTTGTCGGTGAACGAATTACACAACGATGGTGTAAACCCCACAAAACTACAAACATTTATAAAAAAAAAATTAAAGTTACCTCGACGGTGAGAGATTTTAACGTTGACAACATTAGTTTTACTACGGTGGTGCGTCAATTAAGCAACACCAACATTTTATTACACCGACAGTGCCAATGTTATACACTATCAGCTACGTAGAGTGTTGACGGTGCCTAGTTTTTGCAACGCAAGTGTGGATATGTTTACACCGGCGGTGTGAGACTACAAATTGTAAAAAAAAAACATACTACTCATCCAACTTAAACCAACATTTATTGATAATCGCTGACAAAAATTAAACAAAATCATATAAGATATAACAAACATGTATTTAATTAACTTAAAACCAAAATCAAATTCGGTAAAACATCCATCCGATATCATCCAAATCAAAGCCAACATCATATAAAGGTTTTAGTATAAAAACCACAACTATGGAGTGCAACAACTACATTATGCAAAAAAGGTACAAGATGAATAATATTAGGAGGACTCAGGGGTTGACGATCATACAGACTCGTTCTTGAAGTGGACCAGTTCCTCGTGGCTATCTTTAATAGGAATTATACGGTTTATGAAGTTTTGCACCTCTATTATGCTCCCTTCCTCCAGAACACGCAAAGTGACATGAAAAGTGATAAGGGAAGGAAAATATAGGTTTTTAACATGTAATTTAGGCCACAAATAAGGTCAAGATCCACGTATTTGGTGACTAAGGACTAAGGTAAAGCACACATAAGAAATAAGGGACTTAAATAATACTCCCCAAGAACTTGTTTGTAAATAGTCAAATAGTAGGGTAAGAAATCCACTCTTACGGTGGTAAACATGTAATTTTACCCTTTACCTCATTTACTATATAAAGGACATTCCCTTTTGGGAAAAAAGGCCAATGATTGATCAATAATTGTAACATTTATTCCTTTTGTCTCTTCCATTTCTAGTAATTTACTGTTCACTGTCACGTCATACGAATATTCCCTAGCCCGACCCCTTCACACGAACTTCTTCGCTCATGAGTCTCACTAAAGATTCTCTGAGCTCATCAATGGCGCCGTCTGTGGGAACCGTTTGGTACCCAGAATTAATTTTCTAAAACCTTGAAAACTAAAAGCAAAAAAATTATGGATACAGAAACTCGTGGAGAGATCGAGACTAATCCGACCAGAGATTTAGTTGGTATCGAATCTAGAGACCATCTGATGGAAGAATAGGTCACAAACGAAGGCAATGCTCTGAATCGGTATGTGGAAGAACTTTTAGAGGAGTCAGTTTTGGTCGCCAGATGAAAAGAGTTTCTAGAAGACATCAAAAGGTTAAATGCTGAAAGGGATGCTATGGTAGCGAGCACTAAAAGGGTCAGATCCGAGGTTCAACAAGAAAAGGTCGAGGCCGACCACATCCAAGATGTTGTTATACCCAAAGAGAGCCGACGCAGGAAAAGCCATCGGCATTCTAAAAGACAAGCTACATCCGAGCAAAAGTATGAGCCGTCCGAGTCTAGTGAATATACCTCGTTGAGCTCCAATAAGTCTTCCTCTTTGGAGACTGATTCGAGGTATAAGGTGGATCGAAGGCACAAATATCTGAGGAAGGATAAACATACTCATCGGACTAGTAAGAGAAGGAATGATTTAAGGAAGCAAGATGATGCTGGTAAAATAAAAATGCACTCCGAGGACCATGTTACTACTCGAAAGCAAACTCAATCCGATAGCTATCACCAAGATTATAAAGTTAGTAACCACTTTACTTCTCCAACCGATGAAAAATTGTACAATGCCACCAATGACGGTCCGGGGGAAGTACGTACAAGGTCGGACATAATTGGAGATCGTCATCCCTCTCTCCGGAAATCCTCTCTGGGCACCTTCCTAAATGGTTTGATATTTCCAAACTAGAGAAGTTTGATAGGACTCAGGATCCTGAAAACCATATTGAGAAGTTCAAGAACTTCATGATTAACTACGATAATGACGACAAGTTGCTGTTTAGAGCTTTCTCTCAGACGTTCAAGAACACCACTTCTAAGTGGTACAACCAACTACCTCAATGGTGTATAAAGAATTTTGATATGTTGTGGAGTATATTCCGACAGCACTTCGTCGGAAGTAAGAAATTTCGTGCCAACGGAGATACCATCATTTATTATCGACAAAAGATCGGAGAGAGTTTGAAAGAGTATACAAGGCGATTCATCCAAGTCAAGACGAACATGGAGTATTGCGAGGACAAAGTTGCATTGGCTGCCTTCCGGATGGGTCTTCTTCCAAGGGTAATGAAGGATAATGCTGCAGAAACACAAGCGCTGACGTTTGGAGCTTTATTGGATCAGATAGAAAAAAGAATCTTAGTTGAGGAAGCCAGGGCCTCAGAGATAGAATCCATGTCTCAATTCTATCAGGATGCGAACTTAGCCAGAACAAGTACGACAACGGTAGAACTGGGCAAGGGACCATTCAAGAAAATAATGGTGGTACTGTTCATCGTGGTAGATGCACCCACATCGTAAAACGGCATCTTTGGAAGGTCATGGTTGTCTAAGATGCATGATGTTCCGTCCACAGTCCACCAATGTTTGAAGTACGTAGTGGGAAGTAATATCGGAACTGTAAGATCAAGTCAGAAAATGGCTAGAGAATGTTACAAAGCGACGCTGCCCCCAAACAGTGAAGGGGGTTGGATCCAAACAAGAATAGCAATGAGAGAGGCCTCATTCGGATTCCGATCCTGTTGATGATTCGAGGGAGTCCCATGGGTTCATGGTCCCTGATGAAGGCTTCGAGGATCATGCGTTTGTCTCTGGAAAAATTCTCGAGATAGGAACAAGGTTATCGCCTCAGGTAAAAGAAAGCTTAATCAAATTTCTTCCATCCAAATTACATATGTTTGCGTGGTGTACATAGGACGTTACAGGAGTACCAGAAGAAGTCATCTGTTACAGATTGGCTATACAAAACAATGTTCGACCGATCATTCAGAAGCGAAGATCATTTTCCCAAGAGAAAAATGAAGCGATAATGGCAGAAGTAGACTGTTTAACGAAAGTGGGCCACATCCGTGAATCGCAATATCTGTTATGAACCGCCAACCCGGTATTAGTAAAGAAGAAGAACGAAAAATGGTGGATGTGTGTAGACTTCACTTATTTGAATAGGGCTTGCCCTAAAGATCATTTCCCGGTCCCAAGAATAGATTAACTGGTGGATTCGACATCCGGAAATCCTTTACTTTCCTTTATGGATGCGTATGCTGGATACAATCAAATCCGGATAGACCCGAGGGACCAGGAGAGCACGAATTTCATCACTGGAAGGGGTGTACACTGCTACCGAGTCATGCCATTCAGACTAAAGAATGCGGGGGCAACATACTAGCATTTAGTGAACAAGGCGTTTGAAAGTCAGATTGGCAGAAATGTGGAAGTTTATATTGATGACATGTTAGTTAAAAGCCTAAGAGATGAAGATCATTTAGTTGACCTAGAAGAAACTTTTGCCAATCTGGCTAAAATAAATGTCAAATTGAACCCGGAAAAGTGCACATTTGGAGTAATATCTGAAAAGTTCTTAGGTTACATAGTCAGTGAGCAGGGCATCGAAGCAGATCCAGTGTAGTTAAATGCATTATGTACTATGGATCCGCCTAGAACGATCACGGGGGTGAAAATTTTAACCGGAAGGTTGGGTGCTTTAAACAGATTCATATCCAGGTCATCGGATAAGTGTGCCCCTTTCTTCCAGCTGCTAAGGAAAGCGAAACGATTCGACTAGACTCAAGAATGTTCTGATGCTTTCAATCAAATCAAACAACATCTTACATCCCCGGACATACTGACAAAGCCAAATATGGGGGAGAAGTTGTTCCTATACTTAGCGGTGTCCAACTTCGCAGTCAGCTCGGTTTTAGTCAGAAAAGAATCAAGCCTTCGAAGACCAGTTTATTACGTAAGCACAAGCCCTTTAGATGCAGAGATACCTTAAGTTATAAAAGCTAGCACTTTCTCTAGTAACATCAACTCGAAAGATGAGGCCATACTTCCAAGCTCATACGGTGGTGGTACAAACATCTTTCCTTTTGAAAAATATGTTACAGAGACCCGATGTGTCCGGAAGGATGACTAAGTGGTCCGTAGAACTCGGGGATTTCGATATCGAGTTTGAACCATGAACTGCGATCAAAGCACAGGAGCTGGCTGGTTTCTTAGTGGAATTTCATTCTGACAGGGACGTTGTGGACATGGAAGAAAAAAAATCCGACTCTGAATGGAAAATCCGAACCGATGGGGGTTCCAGCTCATCCGGATGCGGAGCAGGTGTGCAACTAACCTCCCCGGATGGCATTGCAATGTATCAAGCAATCCGACTCGGATTTCAAGCATCAAACAACGAGGCAGAGTACGAGGCGGCCCTAGCCGGGTTACAACTTGCAAATATTTGTGGGACTAAATGGGTCAAGCTGATCAGCGATTCTCAACTTCTGGTGAACCATGCTCTCGGGCGCTTAGAAGCAAGAAAAGATCACATGGTGAAGTATCTGGGAATTTTGAAAGCTCTAACCATGGAGTTCAAATACGTCCGATTCGAACAAGTTCACAAGGCTAGGAAACTCAGTGGCTGATTCCTTGGCCAAGGCATCTTATTCAGAAGAATACCCGTGGATAGTGACTCAAGAAAATCCGTCCATAACCAAGGGATCCGAAGCAGGGGAAGGTAGAATCAAAGCTTTCCAGATAACCACAGCCTTAATAAAAGATTGGAGAAGCAAAATACACGATTTTTTAGTCCATGACACACTGCCCGTTGACAAAGTAAGAGCCAAGAGAATACGCTTCAAGGCTTACGGGTACGTGGTCCTCGGAGATTACTGTACAAATGATCTTTTACTCGTCCCTTACTTCGCTGTTTAGGGAAGGATGAATCACAGCTAATACTCTTCGAACTGTACGATGGGGAAGACTCTGCGCATTGTGGATAGAAAACACTAATACAAAAAGTTATTTTGGCAGGATATTATTGGTCGACTATCTCGGCGGACGCCAAAGAGTTAGTACAAAAATGTGACACCTGTCATCGGTTTGCTAATTCGATCCACTTACCCGGAGTACCTCTAAAGTCAATATCAGAATCTCTTCCTTTCGATAGATGGGGAATAGATCTGGTCAGACCACTTTCGATGGCTTCAGGGGCGTCAAACAATCATCGTTGTTGTGGACTATTTTTCCAAGTGGGTAGAGGCAGAACCATTAGGAGGAACAAGGGCGAAAGATGTGATCAAATTCATCATCTCTAATATCTGTTCATTTCACCGTTGTCAAATTCATCATCTCTAATATCTGTTGCCGCTTTGGTGTACCCAGGAATATTTCGATGGATAACGGCCCCCAGTTTGACAACAGTGAAATGAGAACTTTCTGCGCTTCCAAGGGGATACAACAATGTTTCTCGACACTGTTCCACCCCCAAGCGAACGGTCAGGTCGAAGTAACCAATCAAACAGTCTTGGACAGTCTAAGAAATAATTTGGAGGGTAAAGCAGGGAAGTGGCCGGACTACTTACAAGAAGTGCTATGGGCTTACAGGATTACTCATCGGACAGCAACACACGAGTCACCTTTCGCGCTTGTGTACGGAATGGACGCAGTGGTGCCATCGGAAACAATGTTCCCATCTTTCCGACTGAGTGAGTATTCCGAGGAGGGGAATGGCAAAGGAAAACGCACAGAGCTTGATCTGATAGAAGAAAAGAGAAGAAGGGCACAACTTAATTCCTTACACTATCAAACTTTAATGAGAAGTCGTTACTCGTCAAAGGTTAGAAGAAGAGAATTTGAGGTGGGAGAAAGGGTCCTAAGAAAAGTCTTCCTGCACACAAAAGATAAGAGACTGAGAAAACTCGCCCCAAACTGGGAAGGTCCATACACAATCACAAGGAAGTTAAAACCGGGGATATACCGGTTGAAAGCTAAAGAAGGAAGAGATCTTCCCCATCTGTGGAATATTGAGCACCTAAAATCTTATCTAGTTTGATTGAGTGATATGTAATTATTTTCCTTTGACAGACTATGTAAGTTCTGGCGGCATACTCTTTCCTACCCTGGTGGTGCAGGAAGGTTTTAATGAGGTACCTAAAAAGCCGGCTTATATATCAAATCTTATTGCCTTCTTTGAAAACTAGACTAAGTTCATCTTTTTTAACTCAAAACATACTCCAAAGAAGTTTGGACTAGAAAGTTAATCTTTTTTTACTCAAACACACTCCAAAGAAGTTTGGACCAGAAAGTTCATCTTTTTGAACTCAAAATATGAACCAAAAAATGTTTTAACTCAACATTAAATCACAGTAAGAAAAATATGAGGTAGAAAAGATTGAGCAAAACATCACACTAAGAATGTATCACTAAAAGTCCTAATAACAAGGAAAATATTACACTAAAAGTTTCTTGTTGCAGGAATCAGAAAACAAAAGGTTAACAAAATAAGAACTACCCAATACATGCTAGTCGGATGCAGAATTTCCTTTACTACTAGCAGGAGAATCCGATTCCGAAAAAGAGCTCTCTAAGTCTTCACTGGATTCAGGATCCTCCACGGATACTCTAGGGGAGCGATGCTGCTCAATGACCCGAGTCCAACGACTACCAAGGTGCAAGTCTGGAAATCTCTCATGCATCTCCATTACCATTGCTGATCTCAATTTAGCATCCCTCTCCTCAAGACGAACAACGATCTTAGCGGCATACTCATCAAGACTTTCCTTGTTCTTAGCTTCAAAGTTTCTCTTCAAGATTTCATGTTCTGCTGATAGCTTCTCGATGTCTTGAACATCATTGTCAAAATATACCTTTATTTTGCAATAGCCTTCAAGAAGACCATCAACCGTTGTGTCACGCTCGGCATCCTTGGCAATGGACTTCTCCATTTCATCATCAAATTTGATCTTTTCCTCGGACAGTTCAGCCTCAAGGGAAGTGATGGTAGTCAAACGCTCCTCGGAGGTCTTTTTCTCCTTAGCCAATTCATCAGTCAGCTCTTTGACCCTCTCCTTTAGCTCTTTGGACTCGGAAGACAGAGTTTGTACCGTGGCGGTCACTTCCGATGTCTTGGCTAACTCATCCTTTATCTCCTTCACCTCCTTTTTCAGATTATCGGACTCAATGACTTAGCCTTCCACTTTGGAGGATATCTCAGTTTGCTCGGCTACCTGATCGGTCAAGTCCCTCACCTTGTCCTTCAACTCGGAGACGTCTGACATTAGGGCCTTCACCGCTGCCTCCTCTTAGTAACCTCTTCTTTATAGCGATCATTCCGATTCACTTTACGTTCGATTAGAGCAGAAACATACAGTAATTTGTTCAACTCGTTCGCCACGTAATCGTTGCCATAAATGTCAAAATAAGGAGATTCCGGGGAAATATACTTGTCATCATCAAAGCCACCTTCTTGACCTTCCCCTCGAGTGGAGACAAATTATCCACCAGAATCCAAATCAACAATAACAAATTTTCGGGATAGTGGCAGACTCCGACGATTAGTGTTGTTACTCCCCCCCCGCTCTCAACAACCCTTTTTTTTCTTCTCCTCAACAGTGAACTTCTACGGCCTTGTGGCACCGGCACGACCTTGAGGCCTAACCTCAACTAGGTGATCAACATCACTTGGCATGTTTTCAGGATGAGAGGTTGGAGAGAATGTGTGAGGATCGAGGGGGCTGCCTATGGATGATCTGATGGCCTCACGTCCGGATGCAAGCTTACTTGGGTATCGTCATGATCACCCGGAGCCCCTGTCGGAGGACTGAGTTGTACCCTCTCTTGGGAATCACCTTGAGCCTCGGGAGCATCGTCATCAGACCCAACATCTTCCCTCAGTATCTTTTTCCTCACCTCTATCGGGTTTTCCTGCATCTTGATGACTCAAAGCTCGGGCCCAAGTAGGGAGGTAGAATGCATTATCCAAGCGCTCTAAACGTTTAAGGACATCATCACTCGGAGGGGGCACAATAAGTTCTGAGGCGGCCTACTTTTCACTAAGATCGTATCGCCAAAAAATACTCTTAGCAAAATTCATCGGCATAAAGCTTTGGTGGAACTTATGGTCCCAATGCTCACCAGCCCAAATGCTCAGTTTCTCAAAGATAGCTTTACCAGACTTAGCATGACGCTTGAAGGACTTAGCAATTCCCTTCATAGCTGAAAAAGACACACGGTCAGAATTTACCGAACGTGGCGACTCAGAAAACATTTAGGTGAGAGTACTTACCTTGTCCGGTCCATTTCAATGTCAGCCGATGAGGAGGGTCCTCGGGGTCTTCGAATCTGGTCTCTCACAACCTGGAAATTAACAGGATTTTTTGCTTCCATTTCTTGTCGGCCTCTAGAAAATCCTTTATCACTTTAAGGTTCCTAGAAAAACCAAGTGAGTAGAAAAGAAAAGTGAGAATTCTTAACCACTCAAGAAATAGCAATAAGTTGTTCCATGATGAAAGCGTTCCTGGAGAGCCTCGACGTCATAATGCAGGCCATAAGGGTATACCACATATTAGCCCCGGCCTGAGAAGGACAAAGTTTGACCAAGTGGAAGTAGTCGGCTAGAAAAGGATCGAGGGGCAATCGAAGACCCCAATTCATCAGCTCTGTATAAAGCACCAAATCGTTGTTCCGAACTGATAGAGGCGTCTCCCCAACAGTAGGGAATCAGATGATGATGTTAGTAGTAATACCCCATCGGTCCCTTAACTTGATCTCCTCGGTCGGGTGAAAATACTTGTACTTTACCTTGTACAGATCTAAGAGATGTTTGGCTTCAATATCGCGAAGGTGGTCGCTCAGGATATCTTCTACATTTGAGGGCAGACCCGTCAGACGTTTCTTCTTCTTTTTCTTCTTCTTACTCTTTACCAAGGAAGTCTCACTTTGGTGAAGGGGAAGATCAGTTGTAGGTTCCAAGGGAGGAGCCAGAGCACCACCATCTGGGGAGGAAGCATCAGTAAGAACGACTCGAATAGGCTCTGCCTCAATCACCACAACGTCAGGATCTCTCTTATCGTCTTCAGGGTCATCGGATAAAGTTTTCTCCTGAACCTCTGGAGTGGAAGTGAGGGATGGTTCCGGCCGAGTCCCTCTGGGGAATATTTTTCGAGGGCTGAAGTCTGGCGTTGTTTGAGGAGAGCCTTGGGGGGTTGTCGGGGGATTTGGTACCGAGGAAGGGATCCTCATCCGGACTGATTTGGTGGCTCGATCATGTGATCTTTTCCGTTTAGGCCGGTCTCGATATTCTTTAATCGGTGGTCTTTCTCTCTCATCACCCATTACGATGAAGGGGAAGGCCAAGAAGGAAAAGTCGAGGGAGTTAGAGAAGCAGAAAGATCAACCCCACCACTTGAAGGGTGTGCTTGACTGGGGGAGGATGCAGCAAGACGGATAGAGCGATCGCGGATCGGAGCCCAGTTGTCTCGAAAGTTAGATTCCCAAATATCTGTAGGGGAAGGATGTTCTCTTGCACCGACAGAGCTACGAGCGCCGATCCGATTAGAGATGTTGAACCACCTCCAAAGTTTATACTTTTCAAGATTGATAAACTCGTCAGGAATGAAAATACAAAGTAAATTTTTTTGTTTAGGCACAGTTTCTCTCTCTAGAGCGAATTCTGTTCAAAGAAAATCAGAAACCTTTATTCAGGGAAAGAGTTGAGTATTTATAGGAAAATGGATCAGAAGGTGAACAAGCGAAGAGTAACGACACCTTGAAACATATCCATGATAGCTGCGCCACCTAAAAAACGTTTGACTCGATAACATCGAAACCAAGCACGCGTACTTGACATTAAATAATTATTTCGGTGACATCAGTCTGACCAAAGGGTGACGTCAGCAAGTTGGAATCTGATCCAAGTCAAAGGCTCACCAGGGAATACGAGATCCGACAACGATCAAATTTGATCCCAATAAAGTTCGCTCAAAAAGCAAAGTACCCGAGCAGGGTAGTGCATGATCCGATCCGAACGACGTAAAATTACAATTCAAGTCCACGTCAAGAGAACTGCACATGGACTGGGGGGCTACTGATGAGGGAAGGAAAATAGAGGTGTTCAACATGTAATTTAGCCCATAGATAAGGTCAAGGTCCATGTATTTAGTGACTAAGGACTGAGGTAAATCCCACATAAGAAATGAGGGACTTAAATGATAGTCCCCAAGAACTTCTTTGTAAATAGTCAAATAGTGGGGTAAGAAATCCAATCTTACGGTGGTAAACATGTAATTTTACCCTCTACCTCATTTACTATATAAAAGACATTCCCTTTTGGGAAAAGGGGCCAATGATTGATCAATAATTGTAACATTTATTCCTTTTGTCTCTTCCATTTCTAGTAATTCAGTGTTCACTGTCACATCATACGAATATTCCCTAGTTCGACCCCTTCACACGAACTTCTTCACTCCTAAGTCTCACTAAAGATTCTCTGAACTCATCGGAAACAACCATACTTCATCACGTACGCTTCATACTGAGCCATAAACATCCTATAATTTGGCACAAAGGGCTGAGTGTACATATCACCACAAAAAACATGAGTTTTCCAATCATCCCAATGCAACCTGTTACACAGGTAACACAAATGGTCACCTTTTTTCAGATCTGTACAAGTGTAAAAAATATTGAGGGGCTTCTCATACATCAATAGAATCGCCGCATCACTCGATCTGCCATATACGTTTTGGTAACATACATAAGCAGGATATGCTTGCAATATAACCTCACCGGTTGTACTGGAAAACTATCCTTCATATCCTCATACGGCTAAAAGATCACATGCGGACAGACACATATAAACTAAGAAAATATTCGGAATATTTATGAAAGTAAAAAAGCTAAAAAAGCAATATTTACGTCTGTTTCCCCGAGACTGATAAAGAGCTCGCGATAGTATTATAACCGTTGGTAACCTGAGACCGCAAACATGGGAAATAATTGTATACCCAGTAATCTAACAAGGCTTCATAGCTGGTCTGACTCTTCAACGACATCTAAGAAGCTTCTCACAATATCTTGTATAACAACGTCAATGCGCAAGTACACACACTATACTACCTAGTTGATTATATGCTCCAACGAACTGCAAAAATCAGCTTGTACGTTCTTCTAGCTGGTGCGACAATCCTTGAGGGCATGTTGACTAAGCAGTGAGCTAGTTTGGCATGCTAGACTCAGAATAAAAGTCATAGTGACTAAACAGTGAGCTAGCTTGGCATGCTGAATAAGTTGCGTGCTAACTTGGCATGCTGAGTAAGCTGCGTGCTAACTAGGTATTTAATTATAAATAGTTTGTAAGCTTGAAGGCTGGTGGGTTGGATCCACCATTATGACCCGAGCCGATTGGCCAAGGGGTTTAAAATATTTCTATAAATATTGAAAAACAACATTTATGAGGGTTGGAATATTTTTCTAGACATTAAATATAAGCACCTCAATTATCTATCTACCTTTCACCCTGAATTTAATATAACACATAAACATTTACCTAAATCTACCCTCTGATCTGTTTTTATCATCACCAGATTGATGGCCATGGTAGGAGCGGAAGGTACCCGAATATGAGTATCCAAAACCTAACTTTCTAATTAGCCCTCGGATTTCTTTAAGACATGGAACTCGATATGCAGATAAATCCTCCTCTTGAAAATCAGGGGATCATAGGAAATGAGAAGCCTGTGAAATACATCCCATTTGAATCAGGATGTTGATGAAATACTCTTCATGCAGAGGAGCGTGATCAACTCAGGGAAGAAATTGAGGCATTAAAAGCCCAAAGGCAGACTGACAAGGATTTGGGTAAAAAATATCCATCAGATATCCCAAACTTGATGAGCCATATAGCAATCCAAATAAACATTCAAATGACTAGTCCCCTAAATCCCACCAAGAGCCTAAAACGGAACATCGGGATAAACAGTGTTCAAGCACGTTGGATTCAGTTGAGGGCTCTACAACATAATTAGATCCATCAGTTTTTTCTTCCTCTTCGATTAGTGACCATGGATGCAAAAAGAAGAATAAAAAACAGCAAAAAAGCAATTTAAAAATCATCAAAGGTCAAGTAAACATGATTCATCGGGGAAGAAAATGGACCAGAATGGTAATGGGAAAAAGAAAGATTATCAAGGAAAGATGAAAAGGTCAATAGAGCATAGCATATATCATTTGTTGAGTGATCAGTTCGTTGTGCAATCCGAACTTGTAATCTTTCCTCACTCCCAATAAGGATCATATCTTCAGCCAATGACATAATTGGAGACAATCACCGTTTTCTTAAAAATTTCTTTCCGGACATCTGCCCATATGTTTTGACATTTCGAAGATGGAAAAATATGATGGGATCCTGGATCCTGATAATCATCTCGAGTAATTTTAAAAAAAATTATGATAAATTTTATGATGATAAGCTATTATGTAAGGTTTTTTTCTCAAACGTTCAAGGGAAGTGCCTTGAAATGGTATAACAAATTTCTACAAGGATCAATCAAGAATTTCGACATGTTTTGGTTGGCTTTCAGAAGGTAGTTTGTGAGAAGTAAGGAACTCAAAGAGAATTGTGATACAGAAATTCATTATGGGCAATATCTGAATGAGTCGTTAAATGATTACATCAGTCGTTTTGTGAACGGTGAAAATGGAATGGCAGATTATTTCGAACAAACGGCTATTGCATCATCATGACAAGGTTTATTGGCCGGTGAATTGGCTGATTCGGTAACTCAAAAGAAATGGATGATTTGGGGGATTTGTTGAACCAAGTCGGAAAACAAATCATTGTGGAGGAAACCAAAAGATTAAGACAACCTCATTAGTATAAGCATGCCCCCACAACCTATGTCCATTAAGCTAGTAATCAGTCACAAGCTACATTAAGCAATCGTCCAAAGAACTCAGGGAAAGGTTCTCATTGGCCCAGATAGAGTTTGTCAAATCAGGGTCAACAATCTAAGCCAAGAGGGAATCGATGGGTCCATCCTTATTATTATGCATAACTAATTGAAACGTAGCTACCATCTATGATAAGGCCAAGAATTTTGTACAATTCTGAAGGCCAACACATATCCGAAATCCGAGGGAAAATCAAAACACACTGTTCTACATATATCACCATGTTTGAGACATGAAACTCAGGATTGTATTTCTCTAAAACAAGAGATACAAACATTTATCGAAAATAGGAAACTGAACACTTTTGTTAAGTCACAAACGGCTAATATGAAAGTAAGCATTAGGGCACAACCTAGTACAAGTGGGGCTCAAGTTGCATCTCTCAATGTCCGAAGGAAAAATACTGAAGTTTCCATAAACAAGAAAGTAAGATGGTAATTATTGAACATTTCGTTGTGGATTTAGAGTATATGAATCTCGATCGGGGTCGATTCAATGTGGTAGCTAAAAAAACTAGAAATGTCTCCAAAACGGTATCGCTTCTTCGAATTGTTAACCATTTTCGAGGAAGATACAGTAACAACACCATTTAGTTGTTCCAGAAAAAAGGCATGTGGTCAGACTGACCACGCAATTGGAAGGGAAATGTTTACACACCTCTATCAAAACCCCACTACTTTCATAGTGTTTGATAAAGATGACTTTAGAAATTTTATAGGCCCACATGAGGATGCATTAGTGATAGGTTCATCTATTGAGGCACATAAATCCAAATAATTTTGATAGATACATGTAGCTTAGCCAATATCTTGTTTATATCTACTTATCAACAACTAAAGAATCCAGCGGTCATAATTAAATTAAGCCTACTATAGTCGGGATTATGGGAAACTGTACATATGTTATTGAGGAGTTCGAAGGAGAAACGATGTTAGGCAAATGACCGTTTAAGAAAATAGTGAGGGTTTTGTTTGTGGTAGTGAATTTTTCGACCCCGTACAATACAATTTTTTACAGATCTTCGTTGTCAAGGATACATACGGTAGCCTCAATAATTTACCAATGTTTGAAATGCGCAGTTAGAGGTCAAGTAGAGATGGTTCGGAGTAACCAAAAACTTGCTAGGGAATGTTATATCATTGCTCTTTCTCCAAAGTACCTGGAAACCGTGATAACAAAAGAGAAATGACAATTACTAAAGTTATCTTTGGATCTGAGCAAGATAGATGATCCAAGGAAGACTCCTAGTTTTATTATCCTCATAGAAGAGATCCAAGTGCACAATTTAACAGATGGGAAAAATATTAGAATTAGGGTTAAAGAATGCTGGGCCACTTACAAGCGATTGGTCAATAAGGAATTTTCTAATTAGATCAGAAGAAATGTGGAAGTTTATATTGATGATATGATGGTAAAAAGACCAAGGGAGGAGGATCATTTACTTGACCTCCAACAAAATTTCTCTAACTTAGAGACCATCAATTTAAAATTTAATCCTGAAAACTGTACATTTGGTGTACGATCTGGTAAATTCTTGGGCTATATTATCAGTGAGAAAAGGATCCAAGCCGACCCAGATCAATTGGATGCAGTATTAAGTGTGGATCGTTCCCGGACCACCAAAGAAGTTCAAGTGTTAACGGGGAGGTTGGGACCCTTGAATAGGTTTATTTCAGTATCATCGGAAAAATGTGCACAATTCTTCCAAGTGTTAAGAAATTCCAAAGACTTCAATTGGTCCCCAAATTGTGATAAGGTGTTATTGGAAATCAAGCGACATTTTTTTTCACCTAATACTTTGTTCAAACCAGTCATTAGAGAGAGACTCTATATGTATCTGGCAGTATCGAATTATGATGTAAGCGCAGTGTTGGTTCATGAGGTTGATAACTATCTTATCCATGTTTAATACATTAGTAAGAGTTTGTTAGATGTTGAGAAAAGATACCTCAAGTTGAAAAAGCTAGCTTTAGCCTTGGTAATAGCGGTTAAGAAATGAGGCCTTATTTTTAATAGCATTCCATCACAGTTCTAACATCTTTTCCACTTTAAAATTTATTATAAAAGTTGAATATATCAGGTCGAATGACTAAGTGGTATATGGAGTTATGGGATTATGCTATTGACTTTTCTCCTCGAATGATAATTAAAACACAAGATGTAGCTTATTTCTTGGTTGAGTTCCACTTATAGAAACCCTATGAGGATTATTCAGTTCTCAAACCTAAAAAAGAATATGTAATTTGAACAAACGATGGTTCCAGTATGATGGGATGTGGGGTTGGAATTGGCTTGATCTCCCCCTTCGGGGATTCAATGTGTCAAGCTACACATTTTGGTTTTTAAGACATCAAACAATGAAACAGAGTAAAAATTAGGTATAACAGGTTTGAGGGTGGCTCAAATATGTGGTGCCAAAAGAATCTGATTGCTGAATGACTCGCAACTAATCATACATCAAGCACAAGGTAAATCTGAAGCCAACAAGGATCAATTGGTGAAGTACTTACGGGTATTAAAAGAACTTTCTTCTTGTTTTAAATATGTTAAATACAAACATGTCCCAAGAGAAGAAAATTCGATGGCTGATTCTTTGGCCAATATTGTATATCCGGAGATATACCCTTGGATCCTTGTACATGAATGGCCTTTTATAGCAACAACTCTTGAAATGGGAGTTTACACTGAATGAAGCTTCCAAATATCAACCACAACTATCCAAGATTAGAGATATGGTATCCAAAAGTTTATTACTAATGTAATTTTACTTGAAGACAAAAGCTTAGCCATGAAGTTAAAATTCAAAGCACGCGATTTTCTGGTTTTAAAAGAGATCCTCTATAAAATATCTTTCAGTAAGCCTACGCTGCGTCCGATCCAATGAGTCCCAAACTATTTTATCTGAGTTACATGATGGGGAAGGATCTGAGTTATAAGACCTTAATAAAATTATTTATAGAAAGCATAAATTAAGATAAAAAAAACTGTCTACACATATGCCGTCTAAATACAAAGTTAGAATAAAATACAAGATTCGTGGGACATACCACTGTATAGTAGTACAAAGATAAACAACAAACACTGATTTATAATAGGTGAGGAAAGTACAGGTAAAAGAACCAATATAATGAGTGTAGTAGAGTAGCAGATTCCATCCGCAACGAAACGAAACCGTAAAACCAATAAAACAAAATTAGTAGCGCTTAACTCAGCCAAAAGATTTTTGAGTCATGTACTTGCTTATGAAATCGTCTACTACAGTGTCTCACATCTATCACCTTATATATAGTTATTATGAATTAGTGCAAAGATGACCAAAATCGGTAGACCTTGATATTTTATCAAGTCCCTCATCTTACCCATATAATATTATTAACATATCTCACCTATTGATATTTTAACCTCATTTTCAATCTTAAATTATCCCAAAAAAAACAAGACATAAACTTTAAACAAATTCAAAATAGAGAAAAAAGTAAACTCCAACCATTTAAATTATTTAAAAAACAAAATCTAAGTTATAATATTCTTTTTCTAAGATAAATATAAAAATATTAGTTTTTATTTTCACAAAACAAAAAAAATTAATTTTTTGTGTCTTATTCGTGTATTTTTTTTATAAACTTATTCTTGTTTTACTAAAATAAAGATATAATTATATTTGGTAAAGATGAGAGTTGTTCAATCCAGTTATTCAGTCGGTTCAAAAAATTAAATTTATTGGACTATAGTTTAGAATCTAAGAAAGAAGAGGTTTATTTTGGCATTAATGATAAATAATTCATAAGTTCAATTTAGGTCTTGCGCGATCTCTTGACATATCATGTTACTATAAATATGAGAAGCTTCTATATACAAATGATACTTTCGAATAACAAGAATACAACCCCATACTTTCAATTTAATTTATTATCTTATTATTCACATAAACATTATATAATTCAGATTCATCTAACCAAATATTTTCATGCCAATTGACGTTGTATGTGGTAAGCGATTGCTATGTAGATTTTCTTCCCAAAAATCTCAAGAAAAAAAACATAAATATATGAAAGCAGTTGATAGCGAATTCAAATTCAAATATTGATCTGGCGGTTAATGAACATGCAAAATTGGAGGTTTCCACCATTCCACCACCAGCTTCGGCAGCTTCAATACTTGACTTACAACTACGGGAGCAAGACATGTGCAAGGAGAACACTAACAGTTTTAAAATTTTGCTGATAATGTTTTTTCCTAAGGCTTGACGAGTGTGTGATCGGTGATTCAACATCTAAAAGATTACAAGAAAGACGAAAACGATGACAATACGAGCTCTTTGATTTGAAAGCACCACAAAACATCTACAAACAAGCGTAAACTCCTTTCATCAAGGGTTAGAGCTGACAACAACAAGGATAAATCAGGTCGAAGATCCTCTGACATAGTAGAAAACACCAGCGGAAGAAGTGAGCAAGCGACAGTGGAGAACCCTGCTTCCAAACCCGATGACGAGGAAATAGAAGAGCATGCTCGAGAACAAGTGTCCTCCAGTAATGGACTTGATCAAAGGCATGTTAGAATACTACAAGGTATTCACCTCCAGCTAATTGGGCATCATTTTCCACTAGTACCACCGCGAATATAGTTGTATCTCAATTATGATGCTCAGGTGTTCCAGCCGAATCCCCAGTAGGCTCATCGGGTGTTCCAACCGATCCTCTAACAAACTTACCAGGTGTACTAGCAATGAGGCAAACATGTTCCTCATTTTTATAGACTGTAGTCAGACTTCTAGCAAGTTTCTACAAGGCTTCACCCTAGAATTTAGCGGGGCCTTTAAATCTCTAGAGTGCGGCTGAGCCTCCACCAACTTCACCTGAGATCCTTATATGATATTAGCACGCTTCAACATCATCGCTAGTAGTTCAAAAAAATTAGCACCACACACATACACCTCTGCATCACCATCAATATAGCTATGCACTAGTATACATCAACATGAACCAATGATACACACAGGGCCTGATAGCCATAGAAGAAAACCAACAAAATATTTCATCCCAAACCTACAAGGTTCACCCCAAACCATCAGATAGAAATCCTCAAACTTAGTCGAACCCCTAATATGCTCAATACCTCCAAGACTATCTACCGACATTTTAAAATATTAATGGTTCAACACATTCGATAGAGCAGCGGAAAGGGCCAGGACACCAGTAGCTTATATGTTCCTCTCATTAAAAAACAACAGTCATGCTAACATTATCGTAGATGACGATAAGTATTTGTATGGATATTTACCATCAAATTTCCTTCACAGCAAGATGGAAAAATGCATTGAATGGAAGATCTAGAGCACCAAATCGATCAGTTTAAAGCGAGATGATATGGTATGAAGGGTAAGACAAGATAAAGGGCAGGGTTTTTTCAATCACGTTCTGAGATAGCTCTGTGACGTCTTTAACAAGAAGCGACCAAGAGAGACTTTATGAGCATATACTTAAAGGTGCGTTGATAACAAAAACAAGATGCAATACTGTCATGGAATAGTGGCGGTTGCGGCATACAAACAAAGAATTATATTAGATCATATTTGAGATTTCATCATCGATATAAAGCACTCAACTTTAAGAACTTGCATAAGAAGATGGAACGCCACATCAAGGTTGTTGAGATATTTAGACCATAGATCGATGAAGACACGACTCTAATTAAAGATCATTCATACCATCTAATGACACAAAACAATCAACGATTGATGGCGGCTCAAATAAACTTTCAACCACATAAAGAGGCCTCCGAGAACAATGCTGATCATTCGACTAGACCAAGAAATAATCAAAACAATAGAGGGAGGCCCATGAACAACTACAACAATAGCAACAATACCTGACGATAAGAAAGTCCTATTAGAGTACCATCCAGTGAGCTAACTAAGAATCTTGGAGTTATCTATGGATGAACCAAAGACATAATCACATAATAAAGACCAAAGAATTTATAAACCATCAATGATCATAGAGACAACACAAATTATGTAAGCTCTATAATAATATTACAAAGTATACTTAAGATTGTTGGGCATTACAGAATCATGTTCATAATATGAATTACAAAATAAAACTCGCACTGCTCGTTAAGAAGAATAACATAAATGAACCAAGACACTCATCGCCTGATTAAGACTCTATCATGGCATAAGAGGTAATATATTATAATACATAATGAGTCAAGAGCCTTCAACACCAACGTAATCATGTAATTAGGAGATGAGAAGTAGGACCTGGACCCTAATTGAAAAACCATCAGATTCATTGTCAGAGGGGATCCTTTCTCTAGAATCACACAAAACTTAAAAACGTGACATGTGGATGATCTAGAAGTCCAACGGCAAGGCCACACTTCTCCAAAACTTTACCATAACTCTGCACCCCTCTCCGTAATGACTTCCAGAACGATAATTAAATTTATCATCTCCAATATTTTTTTGTAGCTTTAGAATTCCTAGATGCATTACTACAGACAACGACCCTCAATTTGACAAAGAGAATATGAAGATGTTATGTGAATCAATAGGAATTCACCATTTTCCCCTCACATTTTCATCCCCAAGCTAATGGAAAAATATAGGTGGTAAATATAACTAATTTGATGGGTCTTAAAAAGAACTTAGAATAAACGATCGGTAAATGGCCTAATTACCTGCAAGAAGTGTTATGGGCTCATCGAACCACTCTGCATACCGCTGCACAAGAATATCCTTTTGTTATGGTCTATGGAATGAATGCAATCGCACCAATATAAGATACTCTTTCTTTTTTCAAGGTTAAAATTATTCTGAAGAGGAAAATGAAGCTGCAATAAGAATTAAGTTAGATTTGATTGAAAAAATAGAATAAAAATCCATTTAGGACCCGTACATTACCAGGGTTTAATGAGGA
This sequence comes from Limnanthes douglasii subsp. nivea, assembly GCA_036936605.1. NCBI lineage: Eukaryota > Viridiplantae > Streptophyta > Magnoliopsida > Brassicales > Limnanthaceae > Limnanthes > Limnanthes douglasii. The sequence continues at coordinate 213,058,970 of JAUPFV010000001.1, read as the reverse complement.
GTAGGTATGCGTCTAGCGTGCGAAGAGTAGACTTCTAAGTGGGCAATTTTGAGGGAAGTATTCATGCACACCAAACTGGGAAGGGTCATACATTGTATGTGAGAAGATTAAGCAATGAACATATGGGTTAGCTGACCAAGAAAGTAATCCTTTGAGACACTCGTGAAATGTCGAACACCTACGGTTATATCTTGAGAAACTTATATTGTAAATATTTACTTTTTTTTCGTTCAATGTAAGTATTTTGGGGCATACTCTGGTGACGCGGGGAGGTTTTAATGAGGTGTCTGAATCAATATTAATCTACCGTCTTTTCCTTTAAAAATGTGTTTGTAAATGTATCAAATTTTTATATCCTTCGAATGGATTACCTTCGAATGGCTCATGTGTATCAAGTTTTTATTACCTTTGAATATATTACCTTTAAATGGCTCATGTGTGGTAAGTTTTTATTGCCTTCAAAAGGATTAACATCGAATGGCTCGTGTGTATTAAGTTTTTATTGACTTCAAATAGATTACGTTCAAATGGTTCATGCGTATTAACTTTTTATTACCTTCGAATGGTTCAGGTGTATCAAGTTTTTATTTCCTTCAAACGACCCAGGTGTATCAAGTTTTGGTTGCCTTCGAATGGATTACCTTCGAATAGATCAGGCGTATCAAGCTTTTATTTCTTTCGAATGGATTACCTTCGAATGGCTTATATGTTCCAAGTTTTAATTAACCATGAATGAACCATGTGTTAAGAATAATTTATTTGGATAAACTAATATCTAAGAAATAGAGATAAGAATATATATAGAGGTAAATCAAGTTGACAAAATAAAATATAATATAAAGTGCCTTGGGTGACCCAATGACTTAATGAAATGTGAAGAGAATATTACAAAATTCCTTGGCCATGTTAAGGACTTGCAAAAAAATACCCAATTGAAATGACAAATTGCCTTGTACACATTAAGGCTTGCATAGAAAGAATTAATGGCCTTAGGACTCGTTCCATTAATATTCATTTTTTCTTTCTCTTTTGAACTCTCACCACCAGATCCCTCGTTACTTCTATTATTAGAACCATCATCGGATGAATTATTATAGAAACCAAGTTGGTCGACTAAAGGTATGTCATGAGGCAATAAATCCACTGCTACATGTCCCTACAATGGCCCGAGAGATAACTTATGGAATTTCTTATAAAATAACAACACCATATCCGATTTGACTGAGTCATCCCTCCATTTTCCAAAAAGTCTATCACCGTTCTGGCATATGCGTTTATAGCCGCGACTATCTCTTGGAACTGGATGAATTCGGGCTTTTGTAATCAGCTTGTAACTTGTCATGATTGGATTTTACCTGGACTAGTTCATCTTTAACATATTTCACCTCTACGGTTAGAATTTCAACCTTGCTCTTTTCCTCCTCAACTGAATTCTTCAAATTCTGATTTTCATCCCGAAAATAGGTGATGTCTTCAATTTTAGACCTTACTTGTCTCTCTCGTTCTACTATTGGCCTCATATAACCCGTGATTGAATAACCTAACACACTGTTCCCCTTTGATAATTCAAAGGGAACCACATCAAATACTACATTAATTGCGGTGCTTGTAGACTCAAGGAAGTTGGTCTCAAAGTATTCAAAGTTGAAATCCTCTATATATTCCATTGGATGGCCATCCCTACAAAATTTCCTTTCAGATGAGGCAAGTAATGGAGAAGGGGGATTGGAAACCATGGTGGTAGGAGGAACCACAACGTGGATAGTTGGAGGGGGAATTTTTGAATAAATTATAATCTTAGAGTCTATCGAAGTCTTCGTCTTTTTCTTATCTCTCTTATCGATATCTTGTTTGCCCCTCTTTTGTCCTTTTTTTATCTTGGGCACATGAGATTCTGAAGGCACCTTACTTTTCTCAACAATGATAGCCATATGATCTAACAAGGTCAAGTCGATTTCATCTGACTTTATTTCTTTTCTTGTTTCAGCAACAAACTGCGACGAGCATTTTTTGTTCTTATTGTTCTTATTCTGATGGGTGGGGGCTCTCTTCCTGGTTGGTAGAAGTATTTTTCCATCGATTGTCTCAATTCTCTTTAGAATTTCACTGGCTCAGGGAAGAGTGATGAACTACTCCCACGTCAGTTCTTGAATGGGGTTGGTCCTCCAGAGATAGGATTTGACAAAATTTCATGGAGTGAAGCAATTATGGAACTTTATGGACCATTTTTTTCTACCCATTAATTCAGCTTCGTGAAGGTCATTTTTGCATCTTCCAAATGTTGTAGGTAGAGATTTGAAATAGATGATACATAAGAAGTTAGGTATAAATGATAAATGTTACAAAAAGTAATAGAAATATAAAAACAAATCTAAAGAGACTTAAGTGTATTCTTCCAGTGTCTGGTGAGATGGCTCGGATTGCCATGGACCTAAAATTAATCTATATATACTCAAAAGTGCAGCCTTTAAGAGGGTTGAAAGATTCTCTTTCTACACATTAAATACAAGCACCTCGATTATCTCTCTACTTTCTACCAAGAATTCAATATACCACCTAAATACTAACATAAAATACCTTCCGATCAGGTTTTATCTTCATCAATAATAATCATCTTTAGGTATAATATAAATTGCCTAGAATTTGAGAATATTTAGTGTTTATTGTAGAAACTTTCTCTCCTCAATTCATAGATTGCTCGATTTCTTACATATCATCTAATACCTCATTTTCCCTTTTAGTCATCTATGATTTCCATGATGTTGTTGATCGTTCCCCCTTCTAGAATGATCTATTGTTCATCTCCTCCTATCTCAATAACACATTTTGGGTTGTGTTTGGCGACGCCAGTGTCATTCGTAAGCTAGAGGAACGAACCGAATATTTAAACCTTTGAACTTTGTCCATCAATGACTTTAATAATTGTTGTTATACTAGTGATCTTAATTATCTTAGAGCCTCATGCTTTCATTTCTTTTGGTCAAACAAGCAGCCTAAAAACCTTATCTTCTCTAGATTTGATAGAGCTCGTGTCAACAACAATGGGATGATCTTTTTCTTAATTTATTTTCTCAACATGGTTACCCTTATACCTCTTATCATACCCAAATTTCTTTTTTCGTCAGTACACCTAGTTATATTGCAAAAAAAACCGTTTTATTTTATAAACATGTGTCAAACTCATCATGAATACAATTTCATCATCGTTTCATAATTGGAACCTCCCGATGGATGGTTCTACTATGTCAGTTATTCTTTCCAAAATCAATCGTCTCCAATTTTTTCATTTTTTCTCTCAAATAGGGAGAATTAAGTAAGATTAGTAAAACAGATTTTTGTGCTCAAAACCATCTTCTTAAAGCCCAACACAGCCTAGCAAGTGATTTTTTCAACCTTATGCTCATAGGACCCAAAATCAATGCCTAAAAACTTTATCTTCTTCATCCATAGAGAAGAATATTTCTTTAAGCAGAAGTCTTGTAAAACGTGGTTTAAGCTGGGCGACCATAATTTAAAATTCTTCTAAAATAGTTTGAAAATGCATAGTTCTCAAAACAAAAGAATATCCATATAAAACCCTCTTGAGAAAACTTGTACCTCCCCTCAAGGATTTGCCAAATATTTTTTTGCAATCACTTCACTAACCTACTCGATGTAAAAAACCCCTCCAGCTACCCAGAGCTCAATTTTATTATTAGTGTTATCACCTCTAAACTAAATGCTTCTAATAAAATTCTCACAATTTATCCTATCACCGATGATAAGATCAAAAAATTTGTTTTTAGTATTGACAGTAGTAAGGCATAGTTTTAGTTTCTTTAAATTCTCGTGTTCTATCATGGGTACTCATATTTATAAAGTGGTTCATCATTTTTCCTCCAAAATCACATGGACCCAAGTTGGAACAAAACCCTTATCGCCTTAATCCCGAAGTGTGGCAAGTCGTCCGTCTCCTCTGACTTCAGACCCATTGTGTGTTGCAATGTTATTTATAAGGTTATTTTCAAAATATTTACTAAAATGATTAAAAAAATTCTACATTCACCGGTTAACCCATCTCAATCTGTCTTTATCTATGGTCGTAGCAATTCCAAGAAATTCCTTCTTTCTCGAGAACTTCTACACTGGTGTAATGTTAATAGGAAATGACCTCGTGCGACCCTTAAGATTGACCTTATGAAAGCATTCTAATATATATGTTGGTGTCTCATCTTTGATGTTCTCTACGTCATGAGATTCCCTATATAAATGATTGGTTAGATCATTCACTGTATATCCACTCATTTATCCTCAGTCAACATCAATGACAACTCTTTTAGTTTATTTAAATATAATAGAGGCCCCTGGCAAGCGAACCTCGTCTCCTCTTCCTCCTTGTCCTTATTATGCAAGTCCCTTCAATTTTTCTCAAAGAGAAAAGTCTTAATCCCCCTTTTAATTTCCATTGTAAATATCAAAAGCTCAAAGTTATTAATATGTGATTCATATGCGATCAGATGATTTTATGTTATGCCAACATCAACTCCATTTATCTTATTTAATATTTCCTTGATGAATTTGACACCCTCTCGGGTCTTTATTTCAAACTTAGAAAGAGTCAAATATTTATTTTTGGTGTCTCTGACTCGATCCATCTTTCCATCATTGCCACCATAGGCTTTGAGGAAGGTTCTCTTCCAGTTGCGATACATAGGTGTTCTCCTCATCACTTTTTTCCTTTCCTAGAATGATTGTATGCCCTTATTCAATAAGTTCAGTAGTCGTATTAACTAGGACATCCAAACACCTATCTTATATCGGGACACTCTACCTAATTAAGGTCATCTATTTTATTAGACACGTTTATTGCTCATCAATGTTCATCCTCCATCTTTGTATCCTCAAGGATCTTTCCCAGCTGATTCGTAGATTCCTTTTATCAAGTCCTAAGATAAAAATATCTGAATCTAAAGTAGGTTGTTCCAAATTTACTTTGTCCTCAAAGGAGGGAGTCCTTGGAATTATAAACCTCGGGGTCTGGAATTAGGCGGTCACCCTCAAACACTTTTGGTCTATTTTGAGTGGCAAAATGTCCTTAGTTTAACGTGACTGGGTACTAATCAAGAAGGTTAATGATAAAAACCTCCCTAAAATTTCCTAACCTATATAGGGTGATAGAAAATGATCAACTTAAAATTATCAGCTGCTAAGCTCGATAAATTAGAAATTGGTAATATCCTTTCCCTTTCCATAGATGGCCCATAGATTTTTTTCTAACTCTTAAGTTGACCGCTATTGTCCCAGTATTATATGTTCTGTTATAATGTGTAGTAATAAAAAAAAGATTAAGACATCATCACCAACAGCTCCTAGAACTATCCCACTCAAATCCAATATGACAGAAGATATCATCAAGCCTACCTGCAAAAAAATCGATAATGCGACCAGTTTACTTACTACCCTTCAAGAAGGGAGGATGTTAAAATTTGTGTCTATCATTACATTCAACCCTCTGCCTCTCCGACCCCTTAGACCACTCTTGTTTGAAACATGCTTAATATTTTCAGATATTCTTTTGTTTTCAGGCTTGCCATCTAAGGAAAACTCTTCACCAGAGATAAATTTCTCTCTTTGGGTTATATCGTAATCTCATACTATGTATAGTGCAATAGTTTCCCCGAGACTACTAATTATATCCTGGTAGAATGCTTTTCTCCCGGCTTATTTGGGTAGTAGACTAAGGTTCCCTTCTATAACATTGGATTAGTCATCTTGGCTACACATTGACAACTCATGGACACCTTCTTCTTCCCGTCTTGGTCATCTTTGGTGCAACATCTTATGTGCTGTGGTCTACCATATTTGGCATGATATAAATGCTAGGATTATTAATGAATCCAATTCCTTTGTTTCGTAAATCTTGCATTCTCTCAGAATTTTGTTATAAATTTTAGGGCCGAATTTTTTTTTTCTGAATTATGCACTACTAAATTTGTTATTTATTTGCATATCTTGTTTTTTTAATGCTTGTAGTCTCTTTAACTTGATGTCCATTTTTGTAATCACTCATCATGGATATGTTAACCGATAATGTAAACAATCTTTTACCATATAAAAATTTATTACTAAAAAACGATTTAAACATTAAAATATATGTTTATAATATTTGAATCATGTGACTAGATAAACACCAAGATATTATTCTATGTTATCAATATTATTATTTTGAAGTGTTATTTTGTTTCTATATATATTATTATGTCAAAATAAAATAGTTAAAATATGAATTATAATAGTGGTGTAATTTGATATGTATTTTACATGATTCTGATTTGTATTCTAAGTATATTCTTGGTTTTAATTGAAAACATTTTTATTTTGTTAAAAAATATCATTTGAAAATTTGTAAATAGAAAATTATGTTGTATATGATAATTATTAATTTGTTTAAATTTAAAAATATGTCACTCAATCTATCAAATTCATCATTTAACACAAATATTTGTTGAACACATTTTTTTTAGTTAATAAACTTGTATTAAAAATGAAAATAAATTACAGAAGGACCCTACCTTTAAGAAGAGTTTTTGGAAAAAGTTTGGAATTAAACTATAAATAAAATAACAAATGAAAATTAAAAACTGGCGCTAGATATCCTTTTGTTCCACCTCCACTTTAACAGAGATAAGCTAGATGATATTGATGTTGTATCAGCTACTATTTAGAGATTCTGACTTCCCAACTTGAAGATGAATTAAGATATAGATCGAATTTTACCATTTTTTCAGAATTAGGTTGAATGGGGTTTTTTTTTCTGATTTTGAGAAATAATTGGGTAAGTACTATTAATCCATTTCTTATCTCTTCCAAGCTAGACTTTCGATTTCTTGATCTTCAATCTTGTGCCTTTTGTTGAACTTTGATTCAAAGGATGTTTCCTGAGTTCGATCGACAACCATTCAGATTGTGTGCCACCAATAAATTGTAAGAGGGAGAGTTGAAAAAGATATGGAGCTTCTTCAAAAACTAGAATGGACTATCAATGATTTTTCAGAAGAATTCAAGCATCCTTAACTATCAGAGATGGAGACATGGAGAATTCTTACAAAAAGAAGAAAAATTGGAAGAAACATGAGAACAGGATAAGGCTATGAATACCTAAATCAAACTCAATAAAATACTAAAATAAGAATCACTAAGCTAAGAGTTATTTAACCAAAAAACTATATATATATATATATATATATATATATATATATATATATATATATATATATATATAATTTCATCATAAAGACCTGAACTTGGGAAAAAGACTTGAATATTGAAGGAGACACAAAGCTCTTTTGAACGAGAACATCAGCAAGCCCAGGCAGGTAAATATAGAGAATTAGTAGATAAAACTGAAGATTAGACCTGCAACTCCTTAAAGAGTTAAAAGAAACTAGAATATATATATATAAAATGAATTAAAGAATCTAATGTATCCAACGTTAGCTCTTTCAAGATAAAAAAATAGCTTTGAGCTAATGAGGAGATTGATGTTTATTAAATTCCAATTTCATCTTATATTTAAGGGTCCATTTAGCGAGTCAGTCGGCTGCTTTGTTTTGGACCCTGTTAATGGAAGAAATGATCATTGAAGGAGGGATTAATCGCTTGCAACAACTTAGAGTTAGCTCAAAAGACTTAGGGTAATTTCCAGTAGATAAGAAGTTAACAAGTAATTCATAGTCAGTTTCAATATTGACATTTGATAGATTTTTTTTCTTACAAATATGAAGACCTTCAAGGAGTGTTCTTGCTTCTGCCATTAAGGGGGGGGGGGGGGGGGGGGGGTAAGTTTCCCGTAAATATTTCTATAACAATTTATAATCTCTCATTTACTATCTCTAATGATAGTGTCTCCGCTTGCTTGTCCATTAGTTTGAGAGAAACCATCGCTGTTAAGTTTAATACTTGTTAGGGAGAGGAGGAATCCAGGTTAAGTAGGTAGGCTATCTTTTAGCTTTAAAATGGTGATATCACCCAAGCTTATTAGCTGCATTCATAAAGGGAGATCAATGTTTAACTCATAGTAGATTACCCTGATCTAATTTAGAAAAGATGAATTGGATATAATTAATAGCAATAGTAGAATCAAGAAGATGACTTTTAATTTTAGATTTTTTTCAATATTTCCAAATCACCCAACACATTATAGGAGGCAATATATTGCAAACATGAACCTCCTTATTAGAAGTCCGGAACCAAGACCTTAACATATGAGTAATTGTCATGAATATTCTTATTTTTGGTGTGGATAAAAGTAGCCCGAGGGTAGGCTGGTAATTTCAAGTGGAGTTTCAAAACGGAGTAAGGGTGTTTCAGGATGGTGTGAAGGTATTTCAAGGTGTTTCAGGATGGTGTGAAGGTATTTCAAGGTGTTTCAAGGTGTTTCAAGGTGGAGAGAGAATTGAGCAGCTTGGCAGCAGTCAATTTTGTTACCCATAGTTAATGCTGGTGGTTGGGTATTTATAGTGTGATATTTGGGCCCTTATGGGCTTTCGGGTCATGTTTAATGGACCCGGGTCATGTTTAAAGACCCATGAGTTTTAAGAAGATGGGCAGGTAGCTTAGTCAGATAGTGTTTAGGTTTTTTAGTACTTTAGTCATAGTTCGAACTGCCTTAGGCTTGCAGTGTTCGAAGTCATCTACCCGGTTCAAAAGTCCTGTCCAAATTAAGTTCTTGGAGTCTGTCCGGTTTACGGAGAGATTTACTTTGGGCTGCCCTTCCGGGGAGCACTTCGAATTCGGACTCATCAGGAGCCCCTTTTTTAGGTATTTGAACAAGTGTCCTTGTCAAAGAACTGAAAAACAGTCTGAGTTAGGAAGTGGTTTTTCAATTCGAAGAGAGTTGAGGACGGACCCGGACAGACCAATCGTTACGAATTCCAAACGGTTCTTGTCAGAGTTAGTGGGACACGTGTCACTCTCTGGTTGGTCACTTTAGCCGTTTTTTCACCTTGAAAGTTGCACCACTTTCTCGAACAAGTTACCTCTTTTAAATGCCATAAATGACATCAGCGCCGTCTTTTAATCATTGCCCAATTTTTCGGATTCTCCTAGGAATCAACCCCTTTTTTAACATTTACTATAAATTCTATTCACCTTTCACAGCCTCACTATCTCTTTCACTCTGCCATTTTACCCAAAGCTTTATCTCTCTAAAACTTCAAAATTTCCTTAGCTGTTTATGTTCACAGCAAGAACAGCACTGATCAAGGGCGGTTGGCTTAACCTCTCAGAATTGGAGAAAGCTCAAAGAGTTGAAAAAGAAAAAAGACTTGCAGCAGGGCTTCCAGCGTCGCCTGTCGAGAAACCAGCCCCTTCAATCGAAGAATGTGACAGAGGTTCATCTTCTTCTAAAGGTACAAAACCTAGAAAACTCTTTCAATCAACACTCTCCCCCATAGTATCTGGCTCTTCAGTTCAAGAGTCGATCCCTATTGTTGAACCGGGGGTCACTGCCACAAGTGTTAGGAAAAAATCCTCTTTCATTGCTATGGGGTCTGACTCCGACCATTCCCCGGATAAACTAATCATGAAAAGGCCAAGTAGGTTGGTTAAAGGGCTTTCTTCGAAAAATACTAGCGAATCAGGGTCCGGGGCAACTATTAGGACTCTCCGGGAAAGGCCGGCCGGTCCGGGGGCTAGCAGTCCTCTACCTCCCAAAGAAACTTCAACCTCAGAAACTCAAACTGAGGTGATAAGTCGAAAACATTCAGAGGGTCAACAGTCCGGAGGATCAGTTATGCCAAGCTTCAACCCTCCCCGGGCGGTTTCTACAGAAGCTCCCCCAACAATAATGGAGGAGAGGATGGAGGACTCCACCGCGGAGGTTAGATTTGAGTCCGAGTCCTCCGGACAAGCTGAAACTGTTAGAGTTGCTGCCAAGAAAGGCAAAGAAGACTTATATCTGAGGCATCCGGACCTGCCGGAGAGCCTCGAAGGGAGAGTAGGGCCATGTTTTCATAAGGTCGAGCTCAAATATCTTTCATCTCTGTTAAAGACCAAGTATGCGTTCATCCATACTAAAGATCTGGGACGACTGCGTACTAAGTGGGGGATCCCTGAGAATGTAAAGATTCGAATTCCCATCGATCCAGAGACCCCGATGGATTGCAAAAGAAATGAGATAGTCTTCTTTACGGAGCTATTCAATTGGGGATTTAGGTTCCCACTGGACCCGGAGATAGTGCGCTATTTTCACTTGGTCAAGCTATGTCCAACACAGCTAAGCCCTAACGGTTGGTACACCTTGATGTCATGTATTATGGCGTCTAGGCTATCTGGAATTCCTCTTCCTATGGAAGAGTTTGCAGCTGTGGCTAGTTTGTGCAAACATCATCAGTTCCCTTTCTATCATTTCAACATGGGGAACGATCTTAAAGCTGTTGATGATCTCCTGGAATCGGAGAGTAAATGGAGGAGCCAGTTCTTGTTTGTCAGTGGCTCATGGGAAAATGGCAAGAAAATCAAACCCGGGGAGAATCCTAGCCTACTTCGAAGTAGATGGAGGAGCGATCGTAAGTTTTTACTTTAAGTTTCTGTTCGAATCTATCTTTCCTTTAAGTTTATACTAATCAGTTTTTCTTTTGTTTTATCAGAGCTGCCAAAGGAGTTCGGGGACTATCTGAAGGTCGGACAGGTCACCTGTGGCAAAATCAACGCTTGGGCCGCAGAGAACTGGGAGAACCGGTTTCATAAAGCCTTCACTCCTGGGAACCTAGCGAGGTCTCACCTGTGGAACACCACAGGTCGTAGAGACTTAACCTGGAAGGAGTTCTCCACCCCACCTGATGAAGACATCGTGCTGAGAAGGTCTCATGAACTGGATGGGACCCTCTTTCTTCCTGCCCGGGCCAAAGCCCCAAGTAAAATGAAGGGCAAGAAGAAGAAAGGCAGGAAAGCGGTAGAGGATACTGAGAAAGAGGCCCCAACAGACTCAGAGGTGCCAGCCCAGGCTCAAGTTGATCAAACCTTCTACAAGTGGTAGAACAGGAGAGCGAGAAACAAGGAGTGAATCCCCCAAAACCTTCAAGGGCTTCCAAATGGGCTCGTAAGCAAGCAAGTGACAGTGCTGACAGGGAAGTCAAAAAGAAAAAGACTTCCCAAGGAGAAGAGCTCGCTCTCCGGGATCCGGAGCCCACTTTCCCAACCGATCCGACGTTAGCCGAAGAGATCCCTGGGAATCTTAATGAAGGGATTCCAATGGAATTCCATACTGATGAGATTGAAAGGGGAGAGATTAACATGGATGAAGTGAACGTCACCGGTCTAGGTGCTCTAGGTGATTATTTCCTTGGCCTGTCCAGAGATGAGTTCGCAGGGCCATATGTTCCCCCAAGTAGTTCCAACACAGTGAATTTCAATGGTAGGACTTTTATGGTTTCCAGTGAGAGGGACGTTATAGCCCATTCTCTCCTTAGCAACGTGCAGCCAGTACTTACTTTGGAAAGGCAAGTCCGAAGTCAGGCAACCACCATCAAAGACCTCAAGTCTGAGAAGGAGAAGCTGCCCGATGACCTCAGGACTGCTGCTACTAAGGTTGATTTGCTTAAGGAGTCGAACGAACAGCTAAAGAAGAATCAAAATGAAAGCAACACAAAAGTTGCTTCTTTAGAAGAGACCGTAAAAGATCTCCGGGCTAAGCTGTCCGGACTGGAGAAGGACTTGACAGCCTCAAGAGGAGAAACTGCAGCAAAGGAGAAGCTTGTCACCAACCTGACCACTGACAAACTTGCTTTAGAGAATGCAGTGACTCAGGCTGTTGAAGAGAAATCTGCTTTGGTGAAGGATCAAGAGGCCATGATCAAGGCCAAAATCAACGCTTATGCCAGGGAGATGATACGGAGTGAAGAATTAATGATTGAAAAAGTGAAGTCTGACATGGTCCTCCTGTTTCACGAGAAATTCCCGAAGAGGAGACTAGGGGACTTATGGCGTTATGTGGATGACGATGATCTCCCATACTGGACCATGGTTGATGAGGGGTACTCCGGTGAGTCCTCGTCTGGTGATGAAGAGGAAACCGGAGAGAGCCCAGGTGAGGAAGAGATCGATCCCAAGGGTAAGAAGATAGTCGAGGAGAAGAGCGACATCAAGGGCAAGAAAAAGGATGAGGGTGAGCCATCTTCAAAGGCTCAACCTTAATTTATAATTTGTTCTGTTTATCTTTTGTTTGAACTAAAGTCCTTGGAAGGCCAAGGCACCTTTTTTTGTGATGGCGTCCGTATTATCCGGACAGATTTTTGTACTGTGCCCAAACTTGTTAAAAAAGTCCTTGGAAGGCCAAGGCAACTTTAAGTTGTTGAATGAATGCTTTTATTTTACTCAACCATCTTCTTCTTTTATTATTTGTCTTACTTTAGACAGCTAGAATTTAAGTAGCTTTGAGTTATTGTATTGTGAGAGTGTTTAGTTTCTCTGGCTAGAATTTAAGTAGCCCTTAGACCTTTCAGTCCGGGTAGTACGACAAGTAACAGAATTTTGCAAAAACTTAGAAAATTATTGAAGAAGGCATCAAGTTTTATTGAAAGCTCTCTGTGGCGCCGAAGAGAGGAAGTGGTATGCCCCCAAATATTTACATGGATGTTTAAAAAAGTAAATATTTACATAAGCTTTATTCCAAGTACATTCGAAGGTGTTCAATATTCCAAGGGTGAGTTAAAACCCTGCCATCTTTGTCTTCCAACCAGTATGTCCCAGGCTTGATTCTTTCAACCACAGTATATGGACCCTCCCAAGTTGGGGCCAGCTTTCCGAAGAGCTTTTCCTTAGTATGCAAGAAAACTTTTCTTAATACTTTATCTCCTGGTTGAAAATCCCTTCTTTTAACTTTAGAAGCAAACCTGCTTCTCATCAAGCCCTGATAGTGTGCCATTCTAAGATGAGCTTTTACCCGCCTTTCTTCAATTAAATCAAGTTGATTTCTAATTGTCATCTCATTAGCCTGTCCGGAGAAGTTATGAACACGAAAGGAGGGGAGTGTCTTCTCTATGGGAGCTACTGCATCCATCCTATAGACCAAGGCAAAGGGGGATTCTTGTGTTGCAGCCCCAGGTGTTGTCCGGTAGGCCCACAGGACTTCTTGTAGATAACTAGGCCACTTCCCAGCAGCCCCTTCTAAGTTTTTCTTTAAACCGGACAGTATCATTCTATTAACCACTTCAACTTGCCCGTTGGATTGAGGGTGGAAAGGTGAAGAAAAGCAGTGCTGAATACCTCTTGAGGCACAAAAGCTCTCCATCTCTCTATTATCAAACTGTGGCCCATTGTCTGTTGTTATTTTCTGGGGGACACCAAATCTGAAACATATGTTGGACAGAATGAATTTTATGACAGCTTTCGAGGTTGTCCCTGCCAAGGGAGCTGCTTCTACCCACTTTGAGAAGTAGTCAATGGCTACAATTATGGTCTTACGCCCTCCGGACGCCACAGGGAGAGGCCCAACTAAGTCCAATCCCCATCGAGCAAAAGGGATGGGCTCAGAAATTGATTCCAAAGGAATGGCTGGTACATGAATTTCATTGCTGTACCTCTGGCATGGGTCACACCTCCTTACCAGCTCCTTAGCATCTTTCATTATTGATGGCCAATAATATCTGGAGAGAAGCACTCTTCTTGTTAAAGCTCTAAATCCACAATGGGCTGATCCCTCACCATCATGCAATTCGGAGAGAATCATTTGTGACTCATGATCCCCTAAACAGCGTAGGAGAGGTTTGCTATAGGACTTTTTGTACAAGATTTCTCTAATCATAATGAAACCACGAGCCCTGTGTTTCAACGTTCTGGCTTGTGATTTATCCAAGGGCACGATGCCATCAGACAGATATTGCATAAGAGGAGACCTCCAGTCTTGAGGCCGGTTTACTTGTATTTCAAAGACTTCCTCTTTTTCACCTTCATCAAGTTGAATAGAAGGGATTTCAAGCACATGGATCCATGGGTAGGACTCCGTATATGCTATCGTTGCCAATGAGTCTGCTAACTCATTCTCTGCCCGGGGGATGTGCTCATAGACAACAACTTTAAATTTCAACGCCTCATTTTTCAGGAGGAGTAAATACTTGACCAATTGTTCTTTTCTAGCTTCTGATAGGCCCAAGGCATGGTGGACTAGCAACTGGGAATCACTTAATAGCTTGACCCTTTTAGCTCCACAAATGTAGGCCAATTTTAACCCAGCTATAGTTGCCTCGTATTCGGACTCATTATTGGATGCCCTGAAAGCAAAACAAATAGCTTGGAACATGTTTGTTAGGTGCGACCAAAGTCCCACATCCCACATCGGTTAAACATGGGAAGAAAGATCAGTATATAAGTTAAGAATACATCTCCATTAGTGTGAGGCCTTTTGGAAGTGGACCAAAAGCAAAGCCGTGCGGGCCAGTGGGCCCAAAGCGGACAATATCACACTATTGTGGAGATCGGAGTATTTGTACTTATATACAAAGACGGAATATACTGACCCAACATTTCCCTTAGAACTGGTATCAGAGCCAGGGTGGTAGCGATCCAAAGGAAATCAGATTTGAGTGGGAGCAATGGCTACAGACGAAGGAAAGGTGAGACTCGAAAAATTCGATGGTGTAGATTTTGGGTTCTGGAAGATGCAGATTGAAGATTATCTGTACCAGAAAAAACTTTATCAACCCCTTTCAGAAAAGAAACCAGAAGGTATGAAAGATGAAGATTGGACCCTTCTTGATAGACAAGCTCTTGGAGTCATCCGATTGACGCTATCCCGCAACGTTGCCTTTAACATCATAAAGGAAACAACCACGGCGGGTCTTATGAAGGCTCTCTCCAGTATGTATGAGAAGCCATCAGCGTCTAACAAAGTTCACTTGATGAGGCGTTTATTCAATTTGCGAATGATGGAAGTCGCTTCGGTAGCTCAACACCTCAATGAACTTAATACAATCACAAGCCAGTTGAGTTCAGTTGAAATTGATTTTGATGAAGAAATACGAGCATTGATACTGTTGTCTTCACTACCAGATAGTTGGAATGCTACTGTCACTGCGGTGAGTAGCTCATCAGGAAGCAATAAGTTGAAATTTGATGATGTTCGTGACCTAGTTCTCAGTGAAGAGATTCGAAGGAGAGAATCAGGTGAGTCATCAGTCTCCTCAGTCTTACAGACAGAATCAAGAGGAAGAAATTCAACCAGAGTATATGGACGTGGTAAATCGAACTACCGAGGCAAATCAAGAGACTGGAGGTCCAAGTCTAGGAATCCTAAAAATTCCCAGGGGTTGAGAAACATGGAGTGTTGGAATTATGGGAAGACCGGGCACCTTAAATTTCAGTGCAAGAGAGAACCAAAGGAACAAGAGAAGAAGACAGAGGCAAATATCACTTTAGAAGGAGACGATGCGTTAATATGCTCCTTAGAAAGCAGGGAAGAGTCTTGGGTATTAGACTCCGGAGCATCGTTTCACGCGACTTCGAAGAAAGAATTCTTCGAGAGGTATGTACCTGGTAACCTTGGAAAAGTATATCTTGGTGATGATCAACCTTGTGATATTATTGGTAAAGGTACTGTGAAGATTAAGTTGAATGGGTCTGTATGGGAACTGAAAGATGTCAGACATATCCCCAGTCTGAGAAAGAACTTAATCTCAGTAGGGCAGTTGGCTAGCGAAGGCTATAGTACGATCTTCTATGGTGACAATTGGAAAATTTCAAAGGGAGCAATGACGATTGCTCGCGGAAAGAAGAGTGGTACTCTTTACAAGACAGCAGAGACGAGCTGTTCAATTACAATAGCAGCAGGAAACGAAAATCCAAATGTTTGGCACCAGAGGCTTGGCCATATGAGTGTGAAGGGTATGAAAATTATGTACTCAAATGGGAAGCTTCCAGGTCTGAAGTCAGTCGATATAGACATGTGTGAAGATTGCATACTTGGAAAACAAAAAAGGGTCAGTTTTCAGACGAGTGGTAGAACCCCAAAGAAAGAAAAGCTGGAGCTTGTTCACTCTGACGTTTGGGGGCCAACAACTGTTTCATCTATAGGAGGGAAACACTATTTTGTGACATTTATCGATGATCATTCTCAAAAGGTATGGGTTTATTTTCTGAAGCATAAATCTGAAGTGTTTGATGTTTTTAGGAGATGGAAATCTATGGTTGAGAATGAGACAGGTCTGAAGATTAAAAAGCTGAGAACTGATAATGGTGGTGAATATGAGGACACCAAATTCAAGAACTTTTGCTATGAGCATGGTATCAGGATGGAGAGAACTGTTCCAGGTACGCCTCAACACAATGGTATCAGAGCACCAGGCCCAGACGGAACGCGATGTGGTGGATTGTGATGTGGGTGAAATTCTGCGAACATCATACCAGAAGTCGAGAGCCATACTCAAGGTGAATGATCTGCTGGATAGATGGAGCGCCACGGCTCATCAAGCAGGTGGCTTGATAAAGGAGCGGCGCAAATTCATCTAAAGATGGAGCGCCACGGCTCATCAAGCAGGTGGCTTGATCATAGAGCGGCGCAGATTCATCTAAAGAGGGAGTGCCAGATGGCTCATCAAGCAGGTGGCTTGATCAAGGAGCGGCACAGAGCAGATAGATCCTCCCTAAAGCTCTAGAGTTCAGGTTTCTCTTCACCTGACTAGAGTAGGCGGATGGAAGTCAATTGAGAGGAGGCTAGAGTTGTACTTTGTTCGAGAGGAGGATTGTTAGGTGCGACCAAAGTCCCACATCCCACATCGGTTAAACATGGGAAGAAAGATCAGTATATAAGTTAAGAATACATCTCCATTAGTGTGAGGCTTTTTGGAAGTGGACCAAAAGCAAAGCCGTGCAGGCCAGTGGGCCCAAAGCGGACAATATCACACTATTGTGGAGATCGGAGTATTTGTACTTATATACAAAGACGGAATATACTGACCCAATATTCCCTACAATGTTGTCCCCGTAGGGGGAAGTGAGACATATTCCTGCCCCAGATCCCATGGTACTGGATCCTCCGTCTGTTCGGACAATCCACACTTTTTTGTCTTTTGAATCAGCAGGTTGTTCTGAATCCCTATCAGAATGGAATTCGACCAGAAAATCAGCCACAACTTGAGCTTTTACTGTTGTCCGAGGAGCAAAGTCTATGTCGAAGTCCCCCAACTCTACTGACCACTTTGTCATTCTGCTTGAAATGTCTGCTTTTTGAAGGACATTCTTTAAAGGGAAAGACGTCCGGACAACGATAGGATGAGCCTGAAAGTAAGGCCTCATTTTTCTTGCAGCTATCACCAAGGCCAATGCTAGTTTTTCAAGTTTCAAGTAACGCCTCTCAGCATCAATCAAGCTTTTGCTGATGTAGTACACTGGGTGAGGATACCCATCAACCTCCCTTACTAACACAGCACTGATGGCACAACTTGAAACAGCCAGATATACAAAGAGAGTCTCCCCATCGATTGGTTTGAACAAAGTCTTGGGAGAGGACAGATGCTTCTTGATTTCATTGAATGCCTCATCACACTGTGGTGTCCATTCAAACCCCTTTGCACCCTTTAGGGTTTGAAAGAATGGAGCACATCTGTCCGAAGACCTGGAGATGAATCTGTTCAAGGCTGCCAACCTCCCCGTTAATCGTTGTACTTCTTTAATGTTTCGAGGAGGCTCCATTTGGAACAAAGCATTGAGTTGGTCCGGGTCGGGCTGTATTCCATGCTCACTTATGATATACCCTAAGAACTTCCCGGACTGCACTCCGAACACACACTTTTCAGGGTTTAATTTTAAATTCACTTTGGCCAAGTTGGCAAAAGTCTCTTGGAGGTCGGACAAGTGCAACTGCTCATCCACGCTTTTCACCATCATATCGTCAATGTAAACCTCCATATTTCTTCCAATTTGATCAGCAAATGCCTTATTGACTAACCTTTGATAAGTAGCCCCAGCATTTTTCAAACCAAAGGGCATCACCTTGTAGCAGTGCAAACCCCTATCAGTGACAAAAGTGGTATGCTCTTGATCTTTTGGATCCACTTGGATCTGATTGTACCCGGAGAATGCATCCATGAAGGAGAGTAGCTTGTTCCCAGAAGTAGAGTCTACTAACTGATCTATCCGGGGAACCGGATAAAAGTCTTTTGGGCAAGCTCGATTGAGGTCTGTGAAGTCAATGCACATGCGCCATTTACCATTCTTCTTTTTTACCAAGACAGGATTGGCAGTCCACAAATGGTACTGAGATTCTTTAATGTGCCTCATCTTTGTGAGTCTGTCAACCTCTTGTATAATGATATCAGCCTTTTATTTTGAGAAAGCTCTCCTCTTTTGTACCACTGGTGCCACGTCTCTCCGGACAGATAGGTGATGAGAAATCACCTCTGATGGAACTCCAGTAACATCAGCGTTGCACCAAGCAAAAACATGCCGATGGTCTTTTAAGAATTTCAACATCTCTTCTTTCAACATTGGTGGCATTCTGGACCCTATCTTGACATTCTTTCCCTCTTCCAAGCAGTGTGTTTCAACCTCCTCAATTGGAATCAACACTCCGGGGGTCTCTCTGGGGTCATCAATTTCACCCTCACCCCCAGAAAAGCCCTCAAACTGCTATTGGTCATTTATACGGACTGCCCCTAGCGTTCATGGAGCCAAGGCAGTGGCATAGCATTCTCTTGCAACTTTTTGGCTGCTCCGGACAACCCCAACCTGCCCCTGAATAGCATATTTTAGACACTGATGGACTGTCGAAGCCACTGCATGCATCCTAGAGAGCCAAGATCTCCCTAGAATAGCATTGTAGCAAGTGGGACAATCCACCACAATGAAGAGTATTCTGACCGTTTTCTTGAAAGGGCCCCTGCCCAACAACACTTCTTCTTCAAACTCTCCGATTACATCGGCTGAGCTGCCTGTGAAGCCCACGATCGACCTGTCTGACTTTTGAATCACAGCTGGATTTTTCATTTTCTTGTAAGTGTCTAGGAAAAGGATATTGGCAGAGCTCCCATTATCTACCAGAATTCGCCTTATCTCATTGCCCCCTATAGATGCTCCTATAACAACAGCATCCTCATGAGGGCCAGCAATGTCTCTCAAATCATCCCCATCAAAGACAATGAATGGGAATAAACTTGACGATTGATAAGAGGTCATGCCCCCTTCTAGCTGGGAAGCCAAATTATGAGCATGCCTTTTTCTTGATGAAGTGGTAGGAGCCGTTACAGTGTCCCCTCCGAAAATTGTCAGTGACTCAAAGAATGTAATGAGCCCGGAGACCGATCTAGAACGCTCCTCTATAGCTCCCACTCTGTTCCTTCTTGGATCAGGATCCAAGTATTCAGATTCCACATCAAACCTTTCAATTATTACCATAGCCCCCTCCGGGGCAGCATTAACCGGACCAGCCCGGTGAGTGTTGTCAGGCCTGTTGCCTCCTCTCCTTTTAACGTATGCACCCAATTTTCCCCTTTCGATCAAGTTTTGAACCTCTTGTTTCAATGCTATGCAATCATCAGTAGTATGGCCAATATCATTGTGGTATTGGCAAAAAGAATTTTTTCGATGTTCTCTGGGAGACTGCAGGGTTGCTGGTCTCCGGTAGTGTACTTCATCTTTTGTTTTATCGAAAATGGTTGCCACACTTTCTTTGACTTCTGCAAACCACTCCGGTTGGACCCATGGCCCTCTTTTGTTTCTAGACTGTTGGATTTGTGCAGGAGCAGCTGGTTGAGACTGAGCTTTTCCCCTTCCATGCCCCTGTCCGGTTTCTCTTGCTTTGTTTCCGGACTGGTTTTGATTTGGAGTTGGTGCCACCGGGGTGGATCTCACATGTCTGTGCACCCTGGTCTTTTTTGTTTCATCAACATTTATTTGTTTGCCAACTTGGTTTAGCAATCCTCCCCAGGTCATGGCCTTCTTCCTGGTCACCGAATCGGCCAGGTTGCCTGGGTTCAAACCTTGTCTCAGAGATGCTATTGCCACCTGTTCAAAGCAATCAGCCAACCCGTTTTTTGTGTTTACAAAGCGACTTATGTACTCCTTTAATGATTCGTTTGGTTCCTGGGCACAATGGATTATGGTATCTCCATTACCCTTTAGCTCCTTACTCCCCACAAATTACCTTCGAAAGGTCACCCAAAAAGTATCAAAGTCTCTGATACAACCCTGAGGCAGGCTGTTGTACCACTTCAGAGCACTCCCCGTGAAGGATTGGGAGAATGCCCTACAGAGTAGTTTATCATCATCATCAAAGTTCATCATGAAGTTCTTGAATTGCTCCAGATGATTGTCCGGATCAGTACTGCCATCATACTTCTCCATCTTAGTACTGTCAAACCTCTTGGGGAGGTTCCCGGACAGGATTTTAGAAGACAGTGGAGACTGCCTCCAATTCCTTCCACGACTGAATACGGTATCCTCATTAGGAGTTCCAAAGATACCTGGCTCATCATGGAAGGCAAAAGGATCCATCAGCATCCGGTCTACATGCCTCCGGTTGTGAGATGACCCTTTTCCAATATGCCTCTTCATTCTTCCATGGTGATCTCTTTTTCTGGAATACTTTTTAACTTGCTTTTGTTTCTTCTTGGTTCGTCCCTCATCACTGCTAGAGGACAAGGACTTTTTATTTCCCTCACTGTCCGAAGAGCTGTCCGAAGACTCTGAACTCGAGTCAGAACTCTCCACAGGCTTGGACCGGTGAGACTTTTTAGAGCTGGCATGCGTCTTCTTAGTGCTCACACGAGTTTTGGAAACCTCATGCTCTCTTGGGTTATCGGTGTGGTGAGCAGCTGATGCTTTGGATTTCTCTTTCACGCCCATCTTGGCCTTTTCAGCCCTCAGAGCTTCTATCTCAAGTTTTAACCTGTCGCGCTCTTGGACAGTATACTCATCGTTCTCTTCCACCACTTCGAGCAAAGCTGGTGGTAGCTCTGGATTATCCGGATTCATTCGGACAGAATTTCTTTACTTGGTTTTGAATACTTGATTCAGGCACCTTCGTGCTCCCACTGTGGTCGCCAATTTGGTGTGGATAAAAGTAGCCTGAGGGTAGGCTGGTAATTTCAAGTGGAGTTTCAAAACGGAGTAAGGGTGTTTCAGGATGGTGTGAAGGTATTTCAAGGTGTTTCAGGATGGTGTGAAGGTATTTCAAGGTGTTTCAATGTGTTTCAAGGTGTTTCAAGGTGGAGAGAGAATTGAGCAGCTTGGCAGCAGTCAATTTTGTTACCCATAGTTAATGCTGGTGGTTGGGTATTTATAGTGTGATATTTGGGCCCTTATGGGCTTTCGGGTCATGTTTAATGGACCCGGGTCATGTTTAAAGACCCATGAGTTTTAAGCAGATGGGCAGGTAGCTTAGTCAGATAGTGTTTAGGTTTTTTAGTACTTTAGTCATAGTTCGAACTGCCTTAGGCTTGCAGTTTTCGAAGTCATCTGCCCGGTTCAAAAGTCCTGTCCGAATTAAGTTCTTGGAGCCTGTCCGGTTTACGGAGAGATTTACTTTGGGCTGCCCTTCCGGGGAGCACTTCGAATTCGGACTCATCAATTTTAATTTTAAAAAAATCAAAAAATAGCACAAGATTCTCCAAGAGAAGAACATTTAACGAAGAGATGATTGGAGGGATCCACATTATCACACAAAACTAACTATTGTAGACAAGAGTGAGTTGCCTAATTTGCAAAGATGAATCAGTAGGAAGCCAATTATGAATAAGCCTCCATATTAAATAGGAATATTTTCTTGGAGTGGTATTATTCCACAGCTTCCCAAATAGGTTGGACTCGTTGTGATGAGTCCTGATATACCTGATGTAGTTCCAAGTGCTTTTGATGTTGAAAATCTCATCTTTAAAAGCAAGCCATTATATGGTATCATCAATATTTTATTTGATAGAGACCTTACCAAAATTTATCATATCAATTAGAGATAAGAAACCATTGATTTTATCACTGATCCAATCCAGATGTTCAAATGTCAATAATTGGAGACTCGATTATGAACATACCAAGTATTATTAGTATAATCATTAAACTTGATAAGAGGAGAGCTCCTAAACCAGTTGTCAATCCAAAATGCGGTATCGCATCTTCCAATTAACCGCTTAACACAAAAATATATTTCATCTAACAAATATATTTTTGAACTTATTTTTAACCAAAAATAAAAATTCAAAACCTATTTTTCTTCTAATAGAATGATTTGAAAAATAAAAAAAATCCGATTAATCTATACAAAACCACACAACATATAATCAAAATATGAACGACATCTAAAATATGATTTTAAAGTTATTTCAGTAAAAATATATTAAAAAAATCTAAACACCAAAACATATATGACAGGTATGGATTTTGATTGAAAAGATCGAAGTTAGATGTATGATTCAAAACATTTTTTTAAAAAAGCACATAATCTCGAGCATGTAATCTGAATTATGTGTATTTTAAAAAATCACTTGATTTTGACTTTTTGTACTGGAATTAGTTGGATTATAACAATCCCAAATTATCTAGTTATTGTTTTCATCCCCAAAAAAAATTGTATTATAATAATTTCTAATTCAATCCAAATTCAAAAAATTAAACTATATAACATTAGATTAATTATTAAATTTAATTTAAAACGAATTAAATCAACTCAAAATAAAAATAATATTAAAAGTTAAAAAAAAAGAATCGAATTTATAAACTTAAACGAAAAAAGTTTTAAAAAAAAAAGTACATATAATATAATCTAACGAATGATTTTTTACTTTGATTTGATAAAAAAAAAACAGATTTATTTTTGAAGTTATTGAGGTTTTGAGTTTGATTTTAAAATAAAATTAAAAATAAGTTGTTAAAAATAAGTTCTTATTTTGTTAAAGTGTTTGTACCAATTTAGCAATGTCTAAAATGATAATCATTCACAGTTTAAGATATGGTTGTGGATTTTGGACCCTACTCAAAACTTATCGATAGAGTCGTCATGAAATTGTTCATTAATACTATACTATCGTTTGAATATATACTCGAAACAGTTCAGACATACAATCTTAAGCTTACTTCAACCATAGATAGGCATGGTAATGCTATAGATTATGGCTATAAATTTATCAATAGGAAATGATCATTGTCAACTTATTTTATTTTAAAAAGTTGTAATAATTTTAATTTTTAAACTTTAGGACTAAGAATAGATTCATCGTATCATCTCACTTTATGCGAGACGGCAGTCTTATCTAAATCTTTTTCAATATTTAATACTCATTTTAGATTTTATTTGATGACTTTAAAATTCGAAGGCCCCTCATTGTACTGTTTCATTTATTAGGTTGAAAATTTTCGTTCAACAAAATTATTGATGGATAAAAGTGATATTTTATATATATTTATATAAGAGGTTTGACTTAACTATTGCTCTTAAAAGTTGAAGTCGTTTAATATAAAAAGAGTTCGCAAGAGGTTAGTTTTATCATTTTTATTAAATATTTCATTTATATGTTCAATTCAAGTTTGTTAATAAAATTTTAAATTTTTTGTTAAATTGTTTTTTATATTTCTTTAAAAATCTTTTTTTATAGCCTAAAAAAAATCAAACAAATCAAAATTTTAAAATTTATAGATGAAGTTAAAACTTTAAATAAGGTAATGTATTGTTAGAAATGTAACTAGATTGATATATATATATATATATATATATATATATGGAGTTTTTCGATTCTAGAAATTTATAGTGTATATTAGACCGCCGGCGGTGTGGCTCAATTTTGCTGTTTCGTAATCGCTGGTTGTCTAACTTCTCCATGTTGGCTGCGTACCATTGACACACCATCAACGAATTTGATTTAGACTAGAAATTGTATTTTTTTTAGTCGTTGGCGATGTGAAGTTCTCGCGTTGGCGGTGTGACTTCTTTAAGTGGACGGTGACATTAGTTGTATCCGAATTTAGTGTAAGATCTTTTTGTCTTCAGCGGTGTAAATTACATCGGCAGTGTAAATTACACTAGATGTACGTTATTTATACGATTTCGTTATCGTTTCACGCTGGCAATTGGTAGTTTTTACACCAGTAGCGGGGAATTCTATCGGTAGTGTATGCATATACACGACGGGGGCGCTATTTATACACCGCCGATGTGGTTTTAATGTGGCGGTTTATAATTTTTACACCGACAGCGTGGAATTGCACCGGTTGTGTAAGCATGTACAAGCCACTAGTTCCCTCTAAATTTATTTTCTCATTTGAACTGTTTTGATTTCTAATAATTTGTGATTGTACAAGGTCAATGATCTCGGATTTGCAAGAGTAGATTCTAGTGTTAAGGATACCGGTTTAGCGGGAGAGGATCTTGATATTAAGGATACCGACGGAATATTTGAGGTTGTACTTGTCGATTAAAGTGATGTGTTTACCACTAAAGCCAGTTATACGTAACAATGGTTGATTGATTGGGTTATGGAACCTGCTAAACAAAACGGGCTAGTAGTTATAGTACGACGTCGCGATAATGCAAGAATCTTGAAAAAACTTCTAAGCTATTATTCGAATGGCATAGACTGACCGCAGATGGGAGTGGTATCATAAATGAACTTTTCTTCGGAAAACCCGGTTAGTTTAGATTTACTATGAAAATTTAAAAATATGTTAATAATGGATAAAAAATACCTGAAAACCAAGTACCGGATGTCGTTTTATGAGGTCACTAGAGCCAGTTGTATCGATAAGACTTTCTACATCGAATTTGCATTTATGTCCGGGGAGAAACTTGACAACTACAAATATGTATTAGAATGTTTACAATTATTTATGGTAACTCACTATATCGAACAACTGTCCATTATTTTAATGGATTGAGACTTAGCGTTGGTTAAATGTTCCCCGCAACAACCCACTTGTTATGTCGATGACACATTGACACGAACATCCTAGGTAAAATTAAAATCAAATTATCAATGATAGAAAAAGCTCGGATGCATTTATGAAGGTGTGAAATAACATGATGTTGTCGGGCATAGAACTCTAGTTTAATAGATATCGGGCCAAAATAATCTGCGAGTTCAAAGACTACCTGAAAGCAATCAAATGCAGAGAAAGTTGGTTAGAGATAATGCTCATTACACCCTTAAGTGGACCATAAGGTGTACGAAGACTTAAGAGGTAATGTGTCTCATGAAGCTTTAGAATTGTCTCTATATAGGTATAATGCTCCCAAAATATTGTAGTTAATGATGGATCAAATTTCTCGTGTCATATATGAACTACGCACGATATATATAGTTCGCACGACATCTTCAATTTTGTAAGTAAAAGCATAAACGGTACCTTTACCCTATTTCCATGATCATTGGAAGAGGTTAGATATAACTGTACGCACTAATCTAATGACGAAAGAGTTATTGAAAGATAAATTTGATAAATTACTTAATGTTTTCATGCAAAACAAAGACGAAGCATGCATAAAGCATGTATCCAAAAACATCTTTTATTTTGGAGCTTGTATATAAACTAAAAGCATGTGGTCGTTCCTCAACAAAAGATAAAATTTCTATTTGTGCATCTAATTCATCCACTAAATGAGATAAATTATATCACGAACATCTAGATGCGGAAAATCGAGTGAACCATCGTTACATTAAAATCTCAATAATCCATCAGCTATTATGCGAGTAAGCGGAACTATGTCAATAAAAATACAAAAAGTGATAAAAGTTCTTACACAATCAAATGGTCATATTGCTTCTCCCGACAAACCGTTCAAAATTTTATTGTTATTTGGAACTTGTACGATGCATTGACGTGTGAAGTGCGACAGTGGTATCGGTACTTTTGAGTATTTGATGACAATGCGCGAGATATAAATCGTGATTGCATCGAAGTTTAACTGCATCCCCCACTTTGTAGTGCAGTCGGGAAAGAATAATATTAGTTACCCTTATTTACCTTGGGTTGGGTGAATGGAAAACGCTTTTTCAATGTAACTAAAACATCCAGTTGTCGTTACAACACTTTTTAAATATTTACAACATAATTTTTTATATGTAGCTTACCATTGCAAGTGATGGTTCGTGTAACAAGTTACATCCTTCTTATATGAAATTGGAGAAAAATATGACAAAGCTTGGGCTTGGGAATTACCAATTATTCCCCGTTGTAAGAGATATGTACAAATTCAACAACTCATTTTAAAAGTAATTGATCTATCCATTTTCGTTTAATTTACGTGTACTATTTTCTTCAAACTATCTATCATTTTAATATATGTATTTTTTCCACGATAAAAACTTGAATGTTATGTGTGAGTTTAGTAGTTTTATGAATTTTATAAAATTCAATCTTAATAAAGGCTATGATCCATATGTAATATAATAGTATATTTTAATATACTTATCAAGTAAAATTTAGAAAAATGCTTCAACTGGAACTCATCACGTGGGTTTACCCTGATATACCTTAGGATGTATGTTAGTCTTATTTGATATGTGTCTCAAACAGATTAGTTAAGGGGATTACGCTATCCACAACTTACACATGTGCAAATTTTATATGCCTATTTGGATTACATTATCCTTCACTCTTGTAAGCACCTAACCTTGAAAACTCACAAACATGGATTATGGGAATCGAAATATCACAAAGATATGCATCTGCTGAAAGCAATTAATTGCGTGAAACAGATGATATTGAAAGCAACCTCTAGTTTTATCGACGTAGTCTTATGCATAATATACTTCGTGCATGATAGGAAAAAAACTTGTTCTGGTTGTATGATGCCCCGAGTACACGGATGTGAAGAAATTACCGCCATATTATATTATTTGAAAATAGCTACCTAGTATACCCATTGCATCAATCTCCTATTAGATCAAACGTGACACCTACGATGTTTTTTCAGTATGACATTTCAAACATTTATTATGAAAGATATGTTGGAGCATGTTGTGTAAGAAATTAAAGAGAAAGCGGATATGGAAGCTAATTGTATCGAAGCCACTTACTCGTATTCAAATAGAGCTAATGAATATAAGGAATATCCGTTTAGAAAACAATTTGATCATTGATGGAATAATCTTTTACAATAAATGTGCTTTTAACGTGGATAATTTCTACTATCTATCTATTTTTCTTGCTTCATTTGTATATCGATTAAGTTTTACGTACCAATACTCCGTAACTATTTTAACTAATTTATGTCTCACGTTATCATTTCACATTTATCGTCATCATAATCTTCATATATTATGGTTTTTGCGTTTGTACACCAGCAATGCATAATTTGCACATCGGCAGCGAGACAACAATGATGTACATGATACGTTGTCATTGTAAACCTAAAAATAAAATATAAATCACTATATTTAAAATTAAGTGTCCACTCGCATTACGCGATTGATGTACCGCCGGTGGGAATATCTACCATGTCGGTGTGCAATTTTCAAATCGGCAACGAAGAATTAAACCGAAAATGTTAAATAGCTCATGTTTTCGGTGTTAAAAACACAAAACCACCTCCATTCACATACCTTTCTTATAGTTCCAGCAGCAGTGCATAATTTATACTTCGTCGACATTAGTACTACGCTGTCGGTGTGTAATGTTTGCACCAGGAACGTGATAATACACTGCCAGTGTAACCACTACGCTCATGATTTTCAAATTTTATGTCGTGTAGTGGTTTATTACACCACATAGCATGCTGGAAATGCGTAGTTTATACACCGACGGTTGAAAATTCCATCGACGATGTATACATATTAACATCGGGGGTACAGAACAACAATTTAAAAAAAACAGAATACTCATCCAACTTAAACTAAAATCTATTGACAATATCTAACAAAACTTAAACAAACTCTCATCAGATTTAAACAAATATACTTTCAACAAACTTAAACCAAATTCAAATTCGGTAAAAAAATGTCATTTGATTACATATGATTGTTCAAAACATCATTCAACGGAAAAAACCATCATAAAAATTCATAGTCTAAAATAACATGTATATCGTGCATACAAGGTACAAAATGAATAATATTATGAAGAGCCAAGGGCTGGAAATTGTAATGACTCGGTTCCTAAAGTTGAGAAGTTCCTCGTGCCTATCATCAATATGCACAATATGGTTTATGGTTTGAAATGGCCCTAATATATTCAGTTCACCTAGAACATGATGAGTTAGATGGAACTAACCAAACTTTTCCACGTATGCTTTATACTGAGCCGTAAGCGTCATACGGTTTGGAATAAGGGGATGAGTGTACTTGTCAGCGGAAAACTATGAGCTTGAAAATTATCCCAGTGCGATATGTTAATCGGGTACCGCCAGTGGTCACCCTTCTATAGATGCGTTCGAGCTGAAAAAATATTGAGGGGCTTCTCATGGACCCAACCGAACTGTTGCATCACTCGATCCAGTATATACGCTTCGGTCACGTGCATAATCCTAACAAGATTTTGATATAATCCTACCAGCTATCCCGGAAAATTATCCATCATGTTTGCATACGGCTACAAGATCACCTCCGAACGAATATATATAAAATAAGAAATAATCAGAACTTTGGTGAAAGTAAAAAAACAAAACAAAAAGGCAATACTTACGTCTTTCTCTTCGAGAACGGAAAGAAAGTCAAGGGAGTATGTTTTCGGCCTAATATTTTCCCTTTTTTTTTGCAACTAACTAAAAAACTTGGGCATAAATTAACTAGATTCGCTTGTAACCTGAGAGCGCAAACATGAGAAATGATCGTATATCCAACAATATAACATGGCTTCAAATATGGTCAATATATTCATCGATGACTTCGATGCTCCTCTCAATACCTTTTATAGTCAGGCCAACGCGAAAGTACCTCACGCTATACCACCTAGCCGATCCATATGCTTCAACAAAGCAAGGAAATCAAATCTTACTTTCTTATGACTGGTGTTTGTGAAAATGGTGTAGCCAAACATATACATGACGTACGCACGTGTGGCGTGTAAGACCATATGATCAGTACACTCCAAATTTGTATCATAATATCGGGGCGTTGAAAAATTATTCATCAGCAATTTCAGATAAAAAACAACCACATCATGCTTCTCTAACTCATCTTAGATCTCAGCCTCCGTAACTACCAACAACGCAACATAATACGTGTATTTTTCATTAAAAGTATCGTTATTCTCGATTTCAATTATGAACCCACCAATCGGAGGCCAGTAATGACAAACATGTCATCTAAAGTGATGATTATCTCTCTGAATGAGAACTCAAAACTGTTAGGCTTTAGATGTCAAATTTTGTGGAAATCCTCACTCAAGTGAGGATTTAAGCTAAACTTTCTCAAATGTTTGATAAGAGGCCAAAATAGAGTCCCTCGAACGATAGTATACACAGCCACATAATATCTACTAAGGTCTCACT
This sequence comes from Limnanthes douglasii subsp. nivea, assembly GCA_036936605.1. Lineage (NCBI taxonomy): Eukaryota > Viridiplantae > Streptophyta > Magnoliopsida > Brassicales > Limnanthaceae > Limnanthes > Limnanthes douglasii. Next base: position 213,029,587 of record JAUPFV010000001.1, on the reverse strand, counting down.
GACCTAACAATTTGTACTTGTCATAACTGTTAATAATTTCCCGCAATTGAAATCACCTAAACAAAACAGATTGTTTTAATCTCATTATAGGAAAGTAGAAACCAAATTATGTAAATAATTAGTACTATATTATATTGAAACTCATACTTCTGATAAAAGTGTTGTATGAATCGTGCAGCATGTCGTCCGAAAACAGTACAATACTGTTCTTTAAGAAACAATTCTTGAGACGCACAGAACGATCGAGATATGATAGTTCTCTATTTGATGCTTCGGTAGGAACATGAGGCGCTTTAGCCCAAATCGGAGACGCTCATAAATTTTATCCGACGAATATGAACCCTTAGCAGTAGGTTCTTCGACAACATCGGGAGCCGATTGACCTCTAACAGTTCTATATTTATGGTAATGCGTGGAATGTGACGTGTGCTTTGAACTCAGTGGTGCGGCCAAAAGGAAACCGATTTTTATTTCATCGTTACGACTCTTTTTTGGAAGTCTTTTTCCTGCTTTATTCCGCTTAGAATTCTCATGTCGGACCTTCGACTGTACCTCTATCTTGTTGGTTTTTTTCCTTTAACCAAAATCCATTTAAGAAATATCTAAAACAAAAAAAGATAATACATATATCAAATAACTTGTCACGTTGCCAATATTATGCAGTTACATTGGTAGCATAACTGCATTACACCACCAGCTCCTAATGCTGGCAGTGAACGTTTGTGTTGTCACTGTTGTATGCGCTGGAAATGACTAGCATAAGTGATTTTTAACCAACGCTAGTCGTTTCCAGCGTACACAATAGTAGTAGCGCAAAATTTTGCTACCAAGGTTTAACGTGACAGTGTAATACATTTACGTTGTCGGTATAGATGCATTAACCCGGCATCTTTAAAAAGCATGAGCGAACCCAGAGTCATGCTCTTCGAAAAAACCATTGTAAAACCTTAAATAAAAAAACCTATATTGTAACATAAATCGAGCATAAGAATACTAATATATCATACCAAACTCGATAAAAACACTACAACTAACTAATTTCAACTAACCTACAACAAACAATAATCAACAAAAAAAACTAAAAAACAAAATTAAACCATTAAACGCGAGAAAACTTACTATTTCTCATTTCCCATTGATTAATTAAGATATAAGTTGTTGTTTGGAGAAAACAATGATAGATTTTGGGTGAAATTAAAAGTTTTAGCCATCTTGTGAAATTTGTGTATTCTTGAAACTAATGAAGATAATATTTTGTTTGAGAGTTAAGAAATTAAGTTTAAATTTTGGATGACTTAAAACTGTTTTTTGGGTAAACTTAAGGTTTTTAATGAGGGTTTTTTTAGAATAATTTGGTTAACTTATAAGGTTTTTTTTGTGAATTTAGGAATTACTTATAGTTTTCAGGGGCGTGGTTTAGCCAAACCTTTATATCAAAAATATAAAATAAAATACCCAAACAAAAATTTATAAAAATCAAAGATAAATTCCTAAGTATTTATATATGCTTTTAAAATCAATATTTTGATTGTTATATTGCTTTTTTATCTAATAAATTATGTTTTTAAGATATAACAAGCTTGATTAATTTTCAATATAAATAATTTCAAATTTCAAATAAAATTTTAAAAATATTGATAATTAGAGATTTCTATTTTTCATGAAATTATGAGACTTGAACCTTCTATTTATGTATAAGGATCATTCTAAGTGCTATAAAACATTGTAACTTCGCACAAAATCTTTAGGAATAATCATATATGATTAATATTTTGGAAGTGATATAGAGAGCATTTCAAATTTCTTTATAAGTGTGGTTCAACCTATTAAAAACGTAATGATGAATACACTAAGTGCTTGCTTCATCTTATCTTGGGCCTCCAACCCCATCTAATTGACCTGAATATGTGAACCGAGCCAGTTAGCCCATGGAATTTCTAAATCGTATAAATAAGGTCAAGCATAGCATTTAGTGGGTTGGTTGAGTTCCCTCTCTTTAAAATATTTAATATAGCATCTTTATCTCGCTCTACGCTCCATCCATAAATATAATACATTCCATATATATCCTTTAACCAGTTTTAACCTGCATCAGATTGGCGACCATAGTGGGAGCGTGACGTCCCTGAATAGCTTTATTCAAAACCATAGTTGCGGATCATACTTTGGTGGTGGATTTCATTTCAGAATTTTGTTATTCAAGAAGTTCCTCATCTTGAAAATGAGGGGAGAAGAGGTGAAAATTAGCATGCTCCTATATCACATATCAATATAATACAAAGGATATACAGATCATGTAAGACGACCGTGATCTGTTAAGGGCTGCAATTGAAGATTTGAGGGCCCAAAGTCAAGCTGAAATATAATTAAGAAGGAAGTTTACTACAGGATATGTAGTTACAGACGAACTTGACAAAAATCACAAAAAATATGAAAGTGAACAATATCTGAAAGCTCGCATGGGTTCAAAGAAGGAACATCGGGCAAAGCAGATGATGAACACATCGGAATATGTTGAAAAATCTTTCACAGAATATGGTTCAAATATTTCTACTTCTTCATCAAGTAGTGACCATGGTCGTCAGAGAAAGAAAAAAAGGTTAACCAAGCAACATTCTAAGAAAATGGATAGGAAAGGCAATGGAAAAAATAATAAATATCAAGAGAAAGTCAAGGGATCGGTAGATCACGATATTGATCATCTGTGAAGTGATCAATTTGTTATCCAGCCCGAACCGGGTATCTTTTCCACTCCTGATGAAGACCATATGTGTAGCCGCAACCACAACTGGAGAAAATCACCTTTGTCTTCAAAGATTCTCTCTAGACATCTGCCAATGCGGCTTAACAGCTGTAAATGGAGAAATACGATGGAAGAAAAGCCTCAAAATCACCTTGAACAATTCAAAATTTTAATGATTAATTTTGATGATAATTATAAACTTCTATGTCGGGCCTTCTTGCATACCTTTAAGGGGAGCGCACTAAAATTGTATAATGTCTTACCACATGGATCTATTAAAAAATTTATATATTTTGGATGGCCTTCCTTAGGAAATATGTGAGAAGTAAAGAACTTAAAGGTGATAGGGTCAAATATTGTTGGAAGGCCATTAGGACAAAATTTGAAGGGGTAATTCAGACATATTTTGTATTAAACTTTCGATGAATAGTAGACCTAAGTGGAGTATGATTCAACTGTGTACTAAACCGTTTTGTTTTTGGGCTTTGAAAACCTTGAAATGGATATGAGTCCAAGGTCTGACCCGAACGGCCCATGGGTCAGCAAATAAGAGTATAAATACGTGTACCAACCACATTTAATGGGTTGGACTTTTCTTAATCACTAACACACACCTCTTTTATCTCTCTATCCTCTAATTTAAAATTTAATACTTCATTAAACAAAGGACCAAAAATATCCTTTGACAAGAAATAATCCACACCAAAATGGCGACCATAGTGGGAGACGATGGTGCCTGAATAGCAAATTCAAAACCAGTTAGTAGAAAGGGTAATTCTATTATCATTAAGGCATGGATCTTAACATGCAGGATGTTCCACTTCCAGGCGTTGATCCATTACTTCCAGGAGTTGAGGGTATTACCCATGACAATATCATTGTCACAATTCAGATAAAAGACAGTTCATACAAGATGAACGTGATCAGTTGAGGGCTGAAATTCAAGCTTTAAAGGATCATAAGCAAGTTAAAAAATGAGTGAAAAAAAGTCTGATGCGTCCAGAATCCACCCTACAGATGAGCCTGCTGACAATGAGTTGTCCCAAAGACTCATATTAGCTCTAAAAGAACACATCGGTCTAAACGAATTGTGAGTACAACCTCAGAGTCTTCTGGTAGTTTCTCAAATGACTCAAAGTTTGAAGAGCCACTTTTATCCAGTAGTGATGAGGGCCGCCTAAAGAAGAAATTAAGGCTAACTAAGAAACATTCAAGAAAAAAGGACATAAATGGCATAATAAAAAAACAAGTATCATGGAAAAGTAAAAGGTTCGGCTGATCATCATATTGATCATCTGCTGCTTGATCCTTTTTCTATTTAATCCAAACCATGTATATTTTATACTCTTGATGAAGATAATGTATTTAACCGTAGACACAATTGGATACAATCATCATTGTCCTAAAAAATTCTCTCTAAACATCTTCCCAAGCGATTTGATAGCTCCAAGATGGAAAAATACAATGGAAGTAAAGATCCAGACAACCATCTCGAGCAATTCGAAATTTTTATGATGAACTTTGACGATGATAACAAGTTGTTATGTCGGGCTTTCTCACAAAATTTTAAGAGAAGTGCCCTCAAATGGTACAATAGTCTCCCCTAGGGGTCTATAAAAAACTTTGACATGTTCTAGGTGGCGTTCCGGAGACGATTTGTAGGAAGCAATTAGCTTAAAGGAAATGGTGATACTATTATTCATTGTTCCCAGGATCCAAACGAATCTTTAAATGAGTATATTAGTAGGTTTCTGAACACCAAAAATAGGTTCACTGGTTGTTTTGAACATGTGGCAATTACCTCTTTAAGACAATGTTTGAACCCGGACAATTTAGCTGATTCAATAACCCGGAAGAAAGCAATAACTTTTGGAGGGCTATTAAATCAAGTTGGAAAACAGATCACAGTTGAAGAAACTAAAGAGGCTAGAGTGCCTCGTCATAACAGATTTGTTGCTATAACATCAATTCCACAAGCGACAACTTAATCCCAGCCTATTTTCAATAACAACTCAAAATAATACAGACATGGATCACATCGGTCCAGATAAAATCAGTCCAATCAAAACCAGCAGGTTAGAAGCAAGAAAGGCCATTGGGTTCAGCCTAAATTGTTTGTTGAGCTAGGAGAAAGTGTAGCAACAATGTATGATAAAACTAAGAATGATGTGCATTTTAGAAGGACAACTCTGATGAGTAAATAGCTGAAAAAGGAATTTATTTCGGATATAGCGTCTGAGGAGTTCTAGAGAGAGAAAGTATAGAGAGATAAAGTAGTCTTTTTGTCAAGAAAATATTCCATACCATTTTAGGCAAAAAGGGTCCTCCTTTTATAGTAAAATAGGGAGGGCCCGCTTAAGCTCTATGGGCCATCATCACATGTCGATGGGCCCTCTTTGCTACTTTTATTTTTGCATATTAGTCCCTAAAGAACTTTGTATACTCAAATAACTATATTAACTATTATCTATTACATTGTTACCCCTATTCCTTGGATCGGCGAATTCCGCCCTCATCAGTAGCCCCCCAGTCTTCGGGAACTATCAGGAGCGGAGACTTTCCAGAAGTACTTTCGCCGGTCACCTGCCTTCATTATGGGATCCCGATCCCGTCGGTTTCATCTCCCCGACGCGCGGGGTAACTACTTCGGATTTCTTCACGCGTTTCATCTTCTGGTTTTGTGGGCTCTTAACTTTAGGCCTATCCCAATGGGCCAAACCATATTACCAGACCCGGTAGCGGCGGCCCACTCCCACACGGCACTTGGGACGGGTGCTTACGTCAAGGCTCATCAGACCCGGATCGACACGTGTCAAAGGTTAATAGCCCATCCCTCTGACAGACTTGAGTCCTAGGAGACTCTTCGCCTTCCCGCTGTGTTTCTGTCGATTGATATCCCCCGCTCTTCCATGCTTCCCTATAAATACCCCAAAGCCTTCTGTGTCTCTCAGAAGCTTTTTAGAGAGAGAAAAACGCTGCCAGAGCATTTCTAGAGAGAGAAAGTGAATTCGCCCGACCCTTCTTCGTTTTGGCTCTTGTTGTATGAAACCCGGACGGTCGCAGAAAAAACCCACCAAGAAAAAAGGATCTGAGTGGAGCTTCGAACAGTGGTCTAGTATTGGCGATAGAGCAGAGGAATACCGACGTGCTGGCCTGATCTGGGGTTCCAACTCCAAACCTTTCGTTCCCGCTCCACCTCCTCACGATCCCGTTCTAGCTACCCCGGTTCCCGCAGAGGTTTTCCTCGCTTCCGATCTCTCCATTTCTACGACTCCCGAAGCCGGTCGATCTCCAGAGCCCATTGCCCTTTCCTCCAGCGACAGTCCACCGGTTCGCTCGGAAAATCCGACCCGATCTTCCACAAACTTGCATACTCCCCGACGTGCTCGTAAATCTACCTTTCTGACCATGGGGGACGACGAGCTACTGCAATACACGGAAGGAGGTAATAGTCCCGAAATGGTTCAGCTTACACCCTCGATTAGAGGATTTCGGACCGGTATTAACACTGCGGTCACTTTTTTAGGTCTGCCGAAAATGCAGCTGACACCTAAGCAAGTTGAGGAGGCTCATAAAGCCATGGCCCGCGGTATTCCCGATGCTTCTTCCTCCCAGGTTCGACCGTCTGATACAAACGCTGCTGCTGCCCGCTGCTCTGACTCAGTTCCGACCCATGAAGCTGGAGAGCCCGAGGTAGATATTGCTCCCGCGGGGGAGTGTGTTGCTGCAGCTTGCCACGCTGCTAACAATCAGGGTGATCCCTGGCCCGAGGAGATCAAAACTGCCGTTTCGACCAAGTATTTTGACTGGCTTTTGACCAGGGACGTAGTTTCTCTTTTCGAGGGGAAGTACGTCTACTTCCCTGAGTCCGATCACGAGGAGATGCTGATTCGCTGGGGCATCCCTGAATGCGTTACTGTTCGATTCCCGACCCCGGGGGAGACACCCATTCACGCCCGACCCAGAGAAATCGTGGTGTTCACCGAATTATTCAACTGGGGTCTGCGATTTCCCCTGGACCCCGAGATTGCGCTCTACTTCCGCACTCTTAAAATCTGCCCCTCACAGCTGACGCCTAATGCGTGGTATACCCTGATGTCCTGCATCATGGCTTCCCGCCTCTCTGGTCGAGCCATGCCGATGGAGGAGTATATCGCCATGTCGGGTCTGTCGAAATCCCCGAAGTCGCCCTTCTTCTATTCCTCTCTTGGCAATAAATGGAAAATTGTCAATGACTTTTTAGAGGGGGACAAGGGGTGGAAGCATCGGTTCGTTTTTTTGAGCGGGTGTTGGGAGCACGGGCTTCCCTATACAAAGGAAAATCCGAGGCGGATCCTGCGGACTTGGGTCCATGATGGTACTGCCCTTTTACTCACTACCACATATATATATATATATATATTTTTTTTTTTTTTTTTTTTTTTTTTTTTTTTTTTGTTTTTTTTTTTTTAAACGTTCTGATCCGCTGCGTAGTGTCGAAGGACTGGCTGCAGGGGGTAAAGAAGGATCATGCCAAAGCTGCGGAAGACACCTTTGAGGTGCTGAAAAACTATGCCCGGACGAACTGGGGTCGGGGCATGCACCGCACCTTCATGGACAAGAATCTGTTCATGAGCAACCTTTGGCGGTGCTCACCCGAGGTGCTGACCGTCGAACAGCTGCGGGAACCTCCGAACCTCGACGAGGTATTCTCCCGAACCGGCCGCCCTGGGTACATACTGTATTTGCCTAAGCGGAATAAGGCGCCCAGCAAGCGTCCCAAGTCGGAGGAGGACGGTAGGGAGCCTGAAGTCGGACCCGACGCTGAGAGCAACCCGATCGGGTCGGCCGCACCGGTAGCGGATCCAGCAGAGGAGGGTCAGACCCTGGTTGTAGCGCCGAAGAGGAAGAGTCGTGCGGAGATGGAGGGGTCCAAGCTAAAGAAACCCAAGGTTGTGGCAAAGGATCGGGTGGCAGTCAGCGCTGAGGCAATCGCTTCACGACCTGCGCTTTTGGACCATGTTGAAGGTGGGGATCCTGCTCCGGTCGATGTGGTTTCTATCCCGGATGATGCTGAGCCTTCTGAGGCTGTTGGCCCTGATGCTTCGTCGTCGAGCGGTCCCAAATTCCCGGTGTTAACGACGATGGGCAGTCCGCACCCTTACCCGCTTCGGAGCTCAGATGGGCTGGCAATGTCGTTGTACAGCTTGCTGGTACCGATTTCTATGAAAGAGCGCCAGGCTAGGGGGCTTGGCAAGAAGTTATCCGCGGCAGAGGCGAAAATTTCTCGTCTCCGCACGCAGGCGAAGACCGCTGAAGAGGCTCTGGCCGTGGCGAAAGGTCAGATTGCTGAGGCTGAGAGGCTAGCCAGTGAAGCTAAGGCTGCCGCGGAAGCAGCAAATCAGGCGAAGGAGTTGGCTGAGTCGGCGAGAAAAACCGCGGAAGACCGTGCCTCAGCCCTAGCGTCGGAGGTTCACAAGCTGAAATCCTCTAACAAGGCCTATCTCGAACGGTGCCGACTGTGGTCGGACCAAGATGCTGCAGCCACCAAGGCCGCATATGTTCTGTCACTCCACAACCGATACCCGGAGCTTCACCTTGGCTCGTTATGGCTCGATGTGCCGGAAAAGGATCGTCCCGAGGGGATTGTAGTGGAGGAGTCCGATGGGGCGGATGATGAAGAGGAAAGTGAGGAGGGAGATGAAGAAGGTGGGGATCAGTGAATCAGTTTTCCCTTTTCTCTTTTTTTTTTGTTCTGGTTTTTTTTTTTTTTTTTTTTTTTTTTTTTTTTTTTTTTTTTTTTTTTTTTTGACAATGTGTTGTAGACCTTTGGGGGCCGCGGCCCCCCCCCTATTCTGTACTGTACCTATTTTATTTTGGGGGCCATGGGGCCCCCTGTATGAGGATGATATATTTTCCTAAGTACTGTGTTGTGGATTGACTGTTTTATTAGTGATAGTCGCGTCAGTAGGTCTGGGAGGCCAAAAGGTAGATCGGGAAACCCAAAAAACTTTTCGAAGAGGAAATTGATCTGTAAAAAGTAAATTGTCTTATCATCGCAAGCCCACCTAGAGGGTCTGAAAGACCAAAATGTGGGTCGGCAAAACCGAAAAACTCTTTTGAGAGTTCTGTAGATCGATTTATTATCGAAGGCCAATCCAGAGGATCTGGAAGACCAAAATGTAGATCGGTAAAACCGAAAAACTCTTTGAGAGTTCTGTAGATCGAGTTATTATCGAAGGTCAATCCAGAGGATCTGGAAGACCAAAATGTAGATCGGTAAAACCGAAAAACTCTTTGAGAGTTCTGTAGATCGAGTTATTATCGAAGGTCAATCCAGAGGGTCTGGAAAGCCAAAATGTGGATCGGTAAAACCGAAAAACTCTTTGAGAGTTCTGCAGATTGATTTTAAATTTAGATTACGGTGCCCAGCTCGTCAGCCGCCCACCGTCATAATGAATCGATTTTTTAAAAGGCAAGGAATTTTCATAATCAATAACGTGGTTCGGGTTTTGACCTGTGCCTCGTTAAAACCTCCTTGCGCCACCAAGGTAGGAAAAAGAGTACACCCCCGATCATTACAAATTTGACCAAAACGTCAAGAAATACAAAACTCACAAAAAATTACAAACTATTCAAGATATAATTTCAGATGCTCAATATTCCACGGTAACCTAAGGAGTTGCCCGTGCCGATTCTGCAGGCGGTACGTCCCGCTCCTGATTCTGTCGACTATCTCGTAAGGTCCCTCCCAGTTCGGAGCGAGTTTCCCGAGGCTCTTGTCTTTGGTGTGTAGAAAAACCCGTCGCAGGACCTTGTCCCCGACCTTAAACTCCCGACGACGAACCTTAGTGGAGTACCGACTTCTCATTAAAGTCTGGTAGTGCAAAGCGTTTAAATGGGCGCGGTGACGTTTTTCGTCAATGAGATCAAGCTCTAGCCGTCGGGTGTCGTCATTCGTCTCCGGCTGATAAGTGCCGATCCTGAAAGAGGGAAAGATAGATTCCGCGGGAGTGACCGCGTCCATACCATACACCAAGGCAAAGGGTGACTCCTGGGTCGCCGTGCGAGGTGTTGTTCGGTAGGCCCATAATACTTCCTGCAAATAGTCGGGCCACTTGCCGGCCTTTCCCTCGAGATTCTTCCTAAGGCCATCAAGAATGGTTCGATTCGTGACTTCGACCTGGCCGTTCGCCTGCGGGTGAAATGGAGCAGAGAAACACTGTCGGATATTATGCGTGGTGCAGAACGCTTTCATTTCCGCGCTATCAAACTGTGGTCCGTTGTCCATGGTTAGCCGTTGCGGCACCCCGAACCTACAACAAATGTTTGCCCAGATAAATTTGACAATGTCCTTGGTTTTTGTAGCAGATAAGGGCTCGGCCTCGATCCATTTTGAAAAGTAGTCGACCGCGACGACGATCGTTTGTCTTCCCCCCGATGCCATGGGCAACGGTCCGACCAGGTCGATTCCCCATCGGTCAAAGGGTAACCCCTCGGATATAGATTCTAGATGCGTTGCAGGAATGTTGATCGCATTCCCAAATCGTTGACACGTATCACAAGTTTTCACCATGAGTTTGGCGTCTGTTGTTATGGTCGGCCAATAGAAGCCGGCGAGAAACACTCTTCTAATCAAAGACTTGTATCCGCAGTGAGCCGCGCCCTCCCCGTCGTGTAGCTCGGACAAAATTACTTGGGACTCATTAAAACCTAAACATCGAAGCAGAGGTCGGCTAAAGGACTTTTTGTACAGCACATCCCCCAAAAGGACGTATCCCCTTGCTTTGTTACGTAATTTGCGAGCCGAGGCCGCATCGTCGGGGAGCTGCCCTCCAGCTAAAAACGCGATTATATTCCGCCGCCAATCAGAATTCGCAACTGAAGAGATCTGACACGCGATTTCGGGTCGGTTATTGAGCTCATGTCGTTTAAAAATGGACGGATTCTCTTGTTCTATCACCCAAGGATAACTGGTCGAGCATGAAATTGTTGCCAAAGAATCTGCCGTCATATTCTCACTTCGGGGGACATGTTCGTACCTGACTTTGTCAAAGGATGCGGCCAGAATTCTTAAAGCCGCTAAATACTGCACCAGGTGTTCTTTCCGTGCCTCTGCATTCCCCGAGGCCTGATTTATCAAAAGTTGGGAGTCGCTTACCAGGCGCACTTGCCTCGCCCCACAGACTTGTGCCAATCGCAATCCAGCCAAAGCCGCTTCATATTCTGCTTCGTTGTTCGACGTGTGAAAACCAAAACGGATGGCCTGAAACATGCTCAAACCCGAAGGGGTAATGATCTGAACTCCCGCCCCACAACCACTAATGTTGGCACCTCCATCAGTGCGGATAGTCCATTCGCCCCCCGCAACTTCTTGTAGGGGTGTTTCTTGTTCGGGTCGCTCGGAATGGAATTCGACCAAAAAATCTGCCAAGGCTTGTCCCTTAATCGCGGTTCGGGGCTCGAACTCAATGTCGAAATCCCCTAGCTCGACCGACCACTTGGCTATCCTTCCGGACATATCTGGTCGTTGGAAAACGTATTTTAGTGGGAACGAGGTGCGGACGACAATGTGGTGCGCCTGGAAGTAAGGGCGCATCTTCCTTGCTGCCGTTACCAGAGCCAGAGCCACTTTTTCGAGCTTTAAATATCGAGTTTCGGCGTCAAGCAGACTTTTGCTTATATAGTAAACAGCTGTCGGAACTGGCCCGGACTCGCTGATCAGTGCCGCACTGACCGCATAATCGGTAACTGCCACGTAGAGGAACAAAGTTTCGTACGCCGTGGGCTTGGTCAGTCGGTTTGGGGACGATAGATACTCTTTGATCCCCGAAAATGCCTTGTCACATTCGTCAGTCCAAACAAAATTTTTTACCTGTCGAAGGACCTGAAAAAACGGGGCACATTTGTCAGATGATCGAGAGATGAAGCGATTCAATGCGGCTAGTCGCCCGGTCAGAATCTGGACTTCTTTTACGCTCCGAGGAGGAGTCATGTCTGCTAGAGCTCGGAGTTGAACAGGGTCGGCTTCAATGCCCTTTTCGCTGACAAGGAATCCCAAAAATTTCCCTGACCGTACACCAAAAGAACACTTCTCTGGGTTTAGCTTTAGGTTCACTCTTCGCAAATTATCAAATGCCTCTCTGAGGTCGGTAAGGTGATCCACGTCGGTCCCACTTTTGACCAACATGTCATCGATGTACACCTCCATGTTTCTCCCGATCTGGTCTTCAAAAGTTCGGTTAACCAGTCTTTGGTATGTTGCTCCCGCGTTCTTTAGTCCGAAGGGCATTACTTTGTAACAGTATAGCCCTCGGCCCGTGATGAATGTGGTATTCTCCTGATCCGCGGGGTGTAGTTTAATTTGATTGTAACCGGCATAGGCGTCCATAAAAGATAGTAGCTTATTGCCAGATGTGGAATCTACCAGTTGATCGATCCGCGGCATCGGGAAAGGGTCCTTCGGGCATGCCCGATTGAGATCGGTAAAGTCCACGCACATCCTCCATTTCCCGCTTTTCTTTTTTACCAGAACGGGGTTGGATATCCACAAAGGGTATCGCGCTTCTATGATATGTCCGACCCCAGTCATCCTTTCGACTTCCTGTAAAATTACCTCTGCTTTCTCGGGAGAGAAAGCTCGTCGTTTCTGAATTACTGGTCTAACATTCCTGTTTATGGTCAACTTGTGAACCGCAAATGATTCGGGTACTCCCGTGACGTCCCCAGCACACCACGCGAATAGATCAAGATTCTCCCGGAGCAAAGCTAACATCTGTTCTCTTAAAGTCGGTAAAATATTCAGCCCGACCCGCAACCCTTTTCCATCTGCAAAATGATGCAGCTCACATTCTTCGTTGGTTGTCAAAAGGCTTGGGGTCTCCCGAGGGTCGTCCACCGGCTGCGATCCGGGGGAGCTCCCCTTTAATTGCTATGCATGGGACGGGAACATCTCCTGGTCTGTCTTTGGTGCCAATGCAGCTCGGTAACATTCTCGGGCCGTCTTCTGGCTGCTTCGTACGACCCCGATGTTATTGCCAACCACATACTTTACACACTGATGAATAGTTGAAGTCACTGCATGCATGCGCGATATCCAAGATCGTCCCAGAATTGCATTGTGCGACGCCGGCGCGTCGACCACTATGAACAGCACGGTGACCTCTTTTTTAAACGGGCCGCGGCCTAATTGTACCACACCTTCGAACTCTCCAACGACGTCCGCTGCTGTTCCCGTAAACCCAACGATGGCACGGTCGGATCGTTCGAGTACCGGCCGTGTTCGGAATTTGGCGAAAGTTGAAGCAAAGATGATATTAGCTGAGCTTCCGGTATCTATCAAAATACGCCGAACCTCTTCTCCCGCGATCGCTGCCCCGATCACAACGGCATCCTCATGAGGCCCGGCTAAGTCTCTCATATCGTCATCGTCAAAGTGCAAAATTGGGGAAGGGGTGCTTCGGGTTTGGAAGCAAGCTCTGGCTTCCATCTGGGTAGCTAAGTTAACGATGTGTCTCTTTCTGGAGGAATGCGTTATTCCTGCCATCGAATCCCCTCCGAAGATGGTCATGGATTCGAATAGATCGCGCAGGCCTTGTACCTTACCGACGAGCCCGTCAATTTTTTCATCAACAACTCTGATATCGTCGGGGTACCGAGTTGGGGAAAAGGTGCGCCAGGTTTGGAAGCAAGTTCTGGTTTGGAAGCCAGTTCTGGTTCCCGTCGCAGATCCTTCTCCGAGGTCTGTTGATGAATCAAACAGTTGACAAAGGCCACGCACGCTAACTTCCGCCTCTTCCTCGATGACCCCGATGATATTCCGACCGACCTCGGGATCAAGGTACTCAACCGATACGTCGAACTGATCCGTAACTTCCGAAATCGCCATGGTGGTTTCCGGCTTCGGAATTATGACCACCTCTTTCGAGGGCGCGGCATGTTGGGCCTTCTTGACATACTCTAACAGGTTACCGTGTTCAATGAGCATCTGTATTTCCTTCTTTAAAGCTATGCAGTCCTTCGTGTCATGGCCGACGTCCTCGTGGTAACGACAATAGCGGTTATTCCTTTGTTCCCGAGGCGTCGGGATAGGAAAAGGCTTTCGGTACATCCCGCTTCTCTTGGTTTTTTCGTAGATTGAGGATACGCACTCCGTGAGATCCGCGAAGTAGGCCGGTCGTATCCATTTGTTGGACATGGGCCGGGACGTTGCCGGTCCGTTTTGTTTCGGCCTAAAGCCGGTCGGGGCGGAAGGTTTAGTTACCGCTTGCGAGCTCGGGGGTATTGTGCTAATCGGCTGGGCCGTTCTAACCTGGTCGAGTCGGGAACCCTGCTTTATTACGACCGATGCCTGGGCGCTCTGCTGGATCTGCGCCGCCACTTCAGAAGCCTCCGTTTCTTCAATCAGTATCTGTTTTTCTATTTGTGCCAACAACGCGGAAAAAGTGAACGCCTGCTTCTTCGTGACCGCCTGCTTCATCGGCCCCGGGAGCAGGCCTAACCGAAACGCCGTTAGGGCCACGTTCTCTTCACAATGGTCCAAATCGGTCTTCGCATCGATGAAACGCCTGGTATAGTTTTTTAGGCTCTCCCCTAGCTTCTGTCGACAGTTCATTATAGTATCTCCATTGGCACGGAAACTCTTACTTCCCACGAAGTGTTGCCTAAACATAGCCCAAAAAGTCCCGAAGTTTCTGATGCACCCCTGCGGTAACCGGTTGTACCATTTTGAAGCCCTATCTTTGAATGTCATAGAAAAAGCCCTACATAAGAGCTTATCGTCGTTATCGAAACTCAGCATAAAGTTCTTAAAGGCCTCCAAATGGTTGTCCGGATCCGTCTTCCCGTCGTATTTCTCCAGTTTAGAAATGTCAAAACGCCTCGGGAGCGGTCCCGCTAATATCTCATCAGATAACGGGGAGGCTCTCCAGTTAACTCCGAGCTCAAAAGCTCCTCCCCCAAGGCCCTCGGTCCTGATTTCATAGAGCCCCTCGGCTCTTGGGCCGACGAACTGGCTGCTCGTTCGGTATCCAAGGTTTTGGCTGTTCGTTGGCTGCCACGGAATTGGTGGCAACATTTCTCGCTCTCCGCGGCTGGCGACGTGCGTTCCTTCTTTTTCAAAGGATACAGGGGTCGGTTTATCGGTGCCTCCCTTTTTGTACCGCGGAGGGTCTGCCCTGGACCCTCGAACGCGCTGGGACCGAGTCTTTCGTGTCCGCTGGGCTCTCTCCCGACGTCGGTACTCCTCGTCGGACGAGTCGCCTGAGGGATAGTCCGACGTCATGGTATGATGGACGCCCGAGTTCCGACGAATCTTGACAGCCTCTACATCATCGGGAGGTGAATCTCGGTAATACCTGACAGGTCGGGCCTCCATCCTCGATGCTTGGGCGTGACCAACCGCTCCCCGATCGTCCAGGGCGGGCTCTTTGCCCTTCCCTTCACGAATCCTTTTCTCGTCCAGCGCCCGCTCTCGCTCCTCTTCTAACCGGGCAATATCTTCGAGCAGCTGCTTTCGGGTCATAATCAGGGTCGAACGCTTATCACGACCGCCGTTCCACTCCCGACCAGGAGCTCCCGCGTCCTCCGACCCAGCAGCGGCCCGGATGACCTCCCTACCATCCCTCTCTGTCGCCGCTTCGCTATTCATCCCGTAAAATGTGATTTTCAAAGGACAGAAGATTCCTTTTCGGTATCACTGTTCCCACAGACGGCGCCAATGATGAGTAAATAGCTGAAAAAGGAATTTATTTCGGATATAGCGTCTGAGGAGTTCTAGAGAGAGAAAGTATAGAGAGATAAAGTAGTCTTTTTGTCAAGAAAATATTCCATACCATTTTAGGCAAAAAGGGTCCTCCTTTTATAGTAAAATAGGGAGGGCCCGCTTAAGCTCTATGGGCCATCATCACATGTCGATGGGCCCTCTTTGCTACTTTTATTTTTGCATATTAGTCCCTAAAGAACTTTGTATACTCAAATAACTATATTAACTATTATCTATTACATTGTTACCCCTATTCCTTGGATCGGCGAATTCCGCCCTCATCAAACTCCACTACAATCCCCTAAAGAGACTCGAAGTACTCATTTTTGTAAATATCACAATGTGGGTCATGACACATATGATTGTATAGTATTAAAGCAAGAAGTTCAAAATCTCATTGAGATGGAAAATTAGGTGCGTTTGTCAAAAAACAAGGGGGCAATAGACCAGACAACACTCAATCAAATACCAATGCAACTTGAACGACTTCATCAACCCTTCCAAAGACATCCAAACAGGAGGATGCCATGATGATTGTTAAAATATTTGATGTGGACACTGAATATCTTGATCTTGATCCATTTCAGAATCAGTTGGGGGTAATAGTGGATGATTCTGCCACGATTTCTGATCTGGTAAAGTTTTTTAAGCATTAACTATATTTGGGAGAGGCATTGTAACAACACCCTTAAGATGTTCAAGAAAAAGGCATGTCAGCAGTTTAACTACTCAGTTGGAAGGAAAACTTTCCGCACATATTTACCAAACTACAGCTTCTTTCATAATCTTTGATGAAGACAACTTAAGAGATATAGCGGGTCCACATGAAGATATTATGGTAATAGGAGCATAAATTGGGGGAAATGACATACAATGAGTCTTGATTGACACTGGTAGTTTTGAAAATGTGTTATTTCTAATTATTTATAGACAAATGAAGAATCCTTCAGTTATCCAACGATCGAACATAACTATTGTAGGTTTTACTGGGAGTTCGACATATGTCATCGGTGAATTCAAAGAGGAAGTACTATTGGGAAAAATGAACATTTAAAAAAATGGTAAGAGTGTTATTCGTTGTGGTTGATTGCCCAACATCCTACAACGCCATATTTGGAAGATCTTGGATGCCTAGGAGGCATGTTTTGGCCTCTACTATCCACTAATGTTTAAAATATGTTGTAGGAGGACAAGTCGGTATTGTACGAAGAAGCCAGAAAGTTGTTATCGAGTGCTATGTAACAGCCCTTATCGCAAAATCACTGGAGGCAGTTAAGGTTAACGAGTAATAGTAGCTAATGGAGCCTTCCACCAATCATAATGAAATAGATGATCCAATAGAGGCTTCTAGTGTTGTAATACATATTGAAGAAGTTGAAATCCATTGTCTGGAAGAAGGCAAAAGTGTTAGGATTGGAACTAAATTACCATTAAGTTTGAAACACAAATTATTGTCCTTCTTATCTAACAATTTACACGTGTTTGCATGGTGCAATGATGATGTAACTAGAG
Organism: Limnanthes douglasii subsp. nivea; assembly: GCA_036936605.1. NCBI lineage: Eukaryota > Viridiplantae > Streptophyta > Magnoliopsida > Brassicales > Limnanthaceae > Limnanthes > Limnanthes douglasii. The sequence continues at coordinate 213,012,590 of JAUPFV010000001.1, read as the reverse complement.
TACCAACCGAGGTGATCTGCCACAAATAATCAGTCTGATCTGATGTTGGACCAGTAGTACAGAGAATGAGAATTTTTTCCAAAGAAAAAATCGATGTGATAGTGCAAAAAGTTGATTGGTTGACTAAGATGTGCCATATCAAAGAGTCTCAATACCCTTTGTGGACTGCTAATCCCGTTTTAGTCAAGAAAAAAATGAAAAATAGCGTATGTGTATTGACTTCAGAGGTCTTAATAGAGCATGTCCTAAAGATCATTTTCAATGCCTTGTGTAGATCAGTTAATGGATTCTACATCAGACAACAAGTTGTTATCCTTCATCGATGCCTTTTCAGGGTATAATCAGATACAGGTGGATCTGAATTATCAAAATCATACTACCTTTATTATTGATAGAGGCCTTCATTGCTATAAGTTGATACCATTTGGGTTGAAGAATGCTGGAGCTACTTATCATCTGTTGGTAAATAAAAAAAATTCTTTCCAAATTGGCAGAAATATGAAAGTATATATAAATGACATGATGGTGAAGAAACTCAAGGAAGGAGATCATATATCTGATCTTCAAGAAAATTTGTCTAACTTAGATGTTATCAACTTGAATTTTAACCCTGAAAATGTACTTTTACAGTCTGATATGGAAAGTTTCTAGGATATGTCATAAGTGAAAAAAAGGATTCAGGCCTATCTGGATCAATAAAATGCTTTATTAGCCATGGATCTTCCTTAGAGTACTAAAGAAGTCTAGAGACTAACCGGGAGATTGGCTGCGTTAAATCGATTTATTTCAAGATCATCGGACAAGTATGTTCGGTTCTTCCAAGTTTTGAGGAATGCTAAGGATTTTAATTAGTCTTTACTGTGTGATCAAGCCTTTCTTGAAATCAAAAAACACTTATCTTTGCCGAAGACATTGTTTAAACCCAGTCAAGGAAAGAAACATTTTATGTATATAGTTGTGTCGGAGTATGCAGTAAATGTTGTATTAGTAAGAGAAAACGTATTTGAAATTAGAAAAAATTGCCCTGGCATTGGTGATAGCAGCCAGGAAATTAGGTCATACCTTCAAGCACATTCATTCACAGTTCAAACATCGTTCCCTTTAAAGAATGTTCTACAAAAAACTGACATATCAGGAAGAATGACTAAGTGGTCAGTTGAGCTTGGAGACTATGATATTGATTTTGCACCTCGAACTTCAATTAAGGCTCAAGTTATAGCTGATTTCTTAGTAGAATTTCATACTGAAAGATCGTATGGAGAAGCTCAAGAAAACAAGTTTAAGAAAGAGTGGGTAATCTGAACAGACGGTAGGTCTAGCATGATGGGTGTGGAGATGCAATTTGTTTAACCTACCCTTATGGTGATAATATGTACCAAGCTATATGTTTTGGTTTCAGGGCATCCAATAATGAATCATGATATAAAACGGATATAGCTGGTTAAGATTAGCTCAATTATCTAGAACAAATAGGGTCTGATTACTAAGTGATTCCCAGTTACTTATTCATCAGGCTAAAAAACAAGTTGAAACAAAATAAAAAATCAGTTGGTGAAGAATTTGCAAGTCCTGAAGAAAGTAGCCATAATTTTTAAAGGTGTCTGGTATGAACATGTCCCTAGATCGGAGAATACTATGGCAGATTCTTTAGCTACCATAGCCTACTCTGAAGCGTATCCATGGATTCTTATGCAAGAATGTCCATCCATAGGCCCAGTTCGAGGAAAAGAGGGTGAAGCTGAAGAAAATATGAACATATCTAGTATACAAATTGTCATTAGAATTGAAGGAAAAAATATTATCATTTTTGCCTAACAATCTACACGTGTTTTCTTGGTGTAACGAGGATGTAACTAGAGTACCAAAAAGCATGATTAGTCACAAACTTCTGTTAGATCCGATGCATGGACGGTGGTACAAAGAATAAGAGATTTTTCCAGAGAAAAATTTGAAGCCATAGTCGAAGAAGTAGATCGCTTAACAAAAGTAAGACACCTGTTCCTAGTTAAAAATAGAAATAAAAAACGGCGTATGTGCATTGATTTTACTGATCTCAATAGAGCTTTCCCCAAGGATCCATTTCAAGTACCCCAGATAGGTCAGCTAGTAGATTTCACATCGAGAAACAAGTTTTTATCCTTTATGGATGCTTTTTTAGGGTATAATCAAATACAAATGGATCTGAATGATCAAGATCATATTAATATTATCACTGACAAAGGGCTTCATTGTTACAAAGTAATATAATTTAGGTTGAGGAATGCTGGAGCCGCTTATCAACGATTGGTTAATAAGGCATTTGTTAGACAAATTGGAAGGAATGTATAAGTTTATATCGATGGCATGATGGTTAAGAACCCTAAAGAGGAAGACCACATATCCGACCTGCAATAGACTTTTTCTAACTTAGAAACCATCAACTTGAAATTAAACCCTGAGAAATGTACCTTTGGTGTTCGATCCAGAAAGTTTATATGCTACATTATAAGTGAAAAGGGGATTCAAGCTGGCCCAGATCAATTAAATACTTTATTAACCATGGATCCACCTCGAAAAACTGAAAAAGTTCATGTATTAACTGCAAGGTTGGTATCGTTAAACAAGTTTATTTCAAGATCATCAGACAGATGTGCACAGGTTTTCCAAGTCTTAAGAAATGTTAAAGACTTTAATTGGTCCCCAAATTGTGATCAAGCTTTCCTTAAAGTCAGGCGGCACTTATATTCACCCAAATAATTATCTAAAGATGTAGATAGGGAAACACTCTATATGTATTTGGCAGTATCAGAGTATGTTATGAGTGCAGTATTGGTACGAGAAGTTGGTGACTATCCCCGCCATGTATATTATATAAGTAAGAGCTTGTTGGAGGCTAAAAAGAGGTACTTAAAGTTGGAAAAAATAGCATTGGCATTGGTCATAGCTGCCAGAAAAATAAGGCCTTATTTTCAAGCATATTCTATCACAGTTTGAACTTCTTTCCCCTTGAAGAATCTATTACAAAATATAGATATATCCTGAAGAATGACCAAGTGGTCAATTAAACTTGGAGATTATAATATTGACTTTGCACCCCGAACTGCAATCAAGACTCAAGCCGCGGGTGATATTTTAGTTGAAATTCACTCCAAAATGTCTTATGAAGAAACTCAAACCAGTAAGCCCAAGAAAGAATGGATAGTCTGAACTGATAGTGGGTCTAGCACACTGAGATGTGGGGCTAGTGCCTGCCTAATCTCCCCCTTTGGGGATTCTATGTACCAAGTTATATGTTTTTGCCTCAGAGTATCCAATAATGAGTCAAAATATGAAGTTACCACAGACAGATTAAGATTAGCTCAGATATGTGGTGCCAAAAGAGTCTGATTGATCATTGATTCATAACCACTTATTCATCAGGCACATGGGCAATATGAAACCAGGAAATATCACTTGATAAAGTATTTAGAAGTATTGAAAGAAATCACAATCGGGTTTAAACACATCAAATACGAGCATGTCCCTAGATTAGAAAATTCAATGGTTGATTCTTTAGCCATTAAAGCCCATTCCAAAGCATATCATTGGATCTTTGTGCAAGAGTGTCATTTGATAGTCACAAGTTCAAAAATAAAGGATGAAGGGGAAGAAATTTTACATGATCCACCATGGTTTATATAGATTGGAGAAATGAGATCCAAAAGTTTATCACCAATTGAGGTTTACCTCAAGACAAGGCTTATGCCAAGAAGTTAAAGTATAAAGCTCGTGGATTCCCGATGCTCATGAGGGTTCTTTATAAAAAAAATCCTTACTTTGTTGCGTTGCCTCGTATCCAATGAATCTCAAAGTGTTCTATCAGAATTACATGATGGAGAAGGATCAACACATTATGGTTATAAAGCTTTAGCTAGAAGGGTCTTGTTGGCAGGGTATTATTGGTCTTCTATTGTGGAAAATGCTAAAGATTTAGTGAGAAGATGTGACCCTTGTCAAAGGTATGGAAATGTGATCCATGTGCCAGCAGTACCTATGGAGTCTGTATCTGAAGCAACATCATTTGACAGATATGCACTTGATCTAGTCAGACCTCTTTCAATGGTGTCTGAGTGATGTCACACTATAATTATGGCGTATATTATTTCTCTAAATGGGTAGAAGTTGCACCCTTGTAAAGAGCAGTGATAAAGTTTATCCTCTCAAACATATGTTTCCGATTTGGTATTCCTAAGCGCATCACTACAGATAATTGTCCTCATTTGTACAATAAAGATATGAAATTATTTTGTAAGCCAAGAAGAATTTAGCATTGTTTCTCTTCTTCATTTCATCCTCAAGCCAATAGACAAGTTAAGGTGGAAAACCGCACAGTTTTAACGGATTTGAAAAATAATCTGGAGGGAGCAGTTGTAAAATGGCCAAGCTACTTGCAAGAATTATTATAGGCATACTGAACCACTCTCCACACAGTCACTCAGAAGTCTCTCTTCATTTTAGTTATGAAATGGATGCAATTACACCTATGGAGGCTACTCTTCCATCTTTCAAAGTTCAAAATTATTCTGAAGAGAATAATATGAGGGCAGTAAGGTCTTAATTTGATTTAATTGAGGAAAGAAGAGTAAAACCTAATCTAAGAACTGTGCATTACCAAGGCCTGATGAGGAGCACAATTGCATCTAAAGTAAGAAGAAGGGATTTTCAAGTCGGAGACAAAGTGTTAAGAAAATTATTCTTACACACTAAGGAAAAAAGTTTGGAAAGCTGGCTCTGAATTGGGAAGGACCATACATCGTATATGAAAATGTGAGGCAAGGAACATACAAGCTTGTAGAAAAAGAAGGGAACATTTTGATCACCTTTGGAATGTTGAACACCTAAGTTTATTCTTAGAATAAACTGATCTTGTATATATTTATTTTTATTTACGTCAATGTAAATATTAGAGGTCATACTCTTTCCTACCCTGGTGGGGCGGGAAGGTTTTAATATGGTGTCCGAATTCTAATCAATATGTCATTATTTACCTTTAAAAGTGTCTTTGCTATATTTGGTTGGATTAAAGATATATTGCCTTAGAATGGATTATCTTCGAAGGGCTTGTTGACCTTATGGCTCATTCCTTTTGGCATTCTTCTTTCATACTTCTTCTTCTTTATTTTCTTCCTCCTTTTTCTTTAAATTATCATCATATGAATCTTCCTCTGCATCGTCACCATGGTCATATTCATCCAAAGAAACACCTAGTTTATCACCCGCAGACATACTATGGAAAAGGATCTGCTCATATGGCACAAACTTCCACAAAGGCCCAAGAGACCGTTTGGGAAAGGTTTCACGAAACAACATTACCATATCTAATTTGATGTATTCTTCCATTTGTTGCATGGAATCCAATATTGTATCGGCATATGCATCCAAAGTAGTAGTTACACCATGAGCAGATTTCTCCTTAAAAGAACCAATTTTTTTCTTATTTATTCTTAAGAAGATCTTCTAACTTTTTCTTCTTTGGATAATTGGTTGATAGTATCTTTATCCTTGGTCTGTTGGTCCTTTAAGGACTTGATCTTTTGGAAGTGGTTGACTGTAAATCGGTATAGCTGGTCTGCAGCTTCTCACGATCGGATTTCGTTTGAACTAGCTCATCATTGAGGTCTTTATTTTCTTTACTCAAAGTCTCAACCTTGTCTTGTTCAACCTTGATGGAACCTTTCAAATTTTAATTTTCACTGGTAAATGAGGAAATATCTTTGACTTAAGATCTGACATGCCTCTCCAAGTCAACTATTGGCCTTACATAACTTAAGTCTACATACCCTAGCTCATCATGCTCCCTGGAAAATTCAAAGGACTCTCCATTATATGTTACAGCGTTGGCGATAGTGGTAGATTTGGGGAAAGCCTTGTCGAAGTCAGCTTTGTCGAAGTCATCGAAGTATAAGTTTCATATGTCATCCAGATGGACGTTACCTTAGAGAGAAGCTTACTTTACAGTAGTAAACACTAGGGAAAAAGGATCAACATGTGTTTTTTCTTGAAAAGGAACCTCTGTAGGAATGTTAGTGGGAAGGACATCAGCTCAAAGTATGATCTCTGAACCAATGGATATATTCTTCTTCTTTCCAGCCCTCTTATCATTATCCTCTTTACTCTTCTTTTGGTCTTTCATTCTCTTGACTGTTGGAGAGTTTGGTGGCTCATTGGCCTCACCACCAGTAACTGCGACTGCCTCCAAGAAAGCGACATTAATTTCATCTGGAGGCCCTGAACTCCCTTGTTCGGGAAAAACCTGAGATGAATCATCTCTCTTCTTATTCTTTTTCTTATTAATCTTATCAAGATGGTTGGGGGATCTATTCTTAGCTGGAAAAAATAGTTTACCATCAGCTTCTTCAGTCCTTTTATATATAGCAGAGGATCGGAGATCAGTGGTAAATTGTTCTCATGACAATTCCTGAACTAGATTTGTTCTCCGTAGGTGAGCCTTCGCCATGTTCCCTGAGGAAAAGCAGTTGTGAAAAGAATTTGACCATTTCTCAGTGGCTCACTCGTTCAACTTCTTAAAATTTGTTTTTCCCTTTTCTAGATGTTATGAGAAAAACTTTGAAAACACTGTGAAACAAATCTAATGTGAAAACCAATATCAAAACATAACAAAAGAAATCTGTTAAAATACTTACACAAGCTTTTTAAGTATCTCGTGAGCATACTCGAATTCACCTTGGACGTAATTTGCTTGCCATTTTTCCAAGCACCGCTAATAAAGAGGAATTGAGGCCTCCAGGGCTTGTCAGCCTCCAACAAATCATTAACAACAATATAGTCAATCCCCATGTTGAAATAGTAAAAAAGAATATGACCATTTCGGCATAAACTTCCTACAGTAGCAAATTGTTCCATGATCATCACATGTTTCGACAGCCTTGAGGCTATAATGCTGGCTAACAGTGTATACCAAGCATTGGGGCTTAATTGGCTTGGGCAATACTTCACAACTGAAAATACCTCACTATTTATGGGTCCAAAGGAAACCTAAGACCCCAATTAAGTACTTTGGTATACACCACCAGTTCTCCCGCCTTATAATCCATCAGATTTTCATCAAGAATAGGAATCATCATTTTGATTGATTTCGGAAAGCCCCATTTTTTTAGTCCTATCCGGATCGACAGTATGAGAATACGGATAGGATATCTTATGAAGGAAGAATAAATAATTGACACTGAACTTATAAAAATAGTTCCCAACTCGCCCCACATGGCATTCCAGAAGTGGTTCGGACTCTACCAACACATGTTTTTCCAAAACCATGTTCTGAATCTCTCCAGTTTTTCCGGATGTCTCCAGAGTTGTATCTTCCCTACTATCATCCATCTTCTCTTCCATAACATGTGGCCTTTGTTCTGAAGGTTCTTTAGGTTTTACAACAGGATTTTCTTCCTTCATTTAAGGAGGCGCAACTGATGAAGTTGTGAGATTTATCTCTGAAGTAATTTGTGAAGGAAACTCTGTTGTGAAAGCATCTAACGAGGTTGTAACAGAACTTGAAAAACTAGCATCTGTAGGCACTTCAACCGATTTTTCTACTTCTCTATCCATTGTTGGATTTTTGGCTTTAGCTTTAAAAATCCTAGTAGTTCTTCGAAGGGTACTTTCCCCAAATTTTAAACTTATGGAAATAAAAGTTGAGGGTAGTTTGCGACTTCTAGCTACTTTGGCATAGGGTTTTTTAACTAACTGAATGGATCTGGTGAGGTTAATTTTTGTCTGAGGGTAATTTTGTAATTTGTTTAGAGTTTGTGAAGGTTGGTATGTGTTTAATGTTTTGAGTAGAGAGTAGAAGGAGAATTAAGCAGCTTGGTTGTATTTTATTTTCATTACCCACATTTAATGCAGGTAGTTGGGTATTTATACCCTTATATTTGGGCTTTTATGGGTTTTCGGGTCATGTTTTAATGGACCCAGGTCATGTTCAAAGACCCATGAGCTCTTAGTAGAAGAGCAAGCAGCTTAGTCAAGAAGTGTTTATGTTTTTAAGTACTTTAGTCATAATTTGGACAGTCCAATGTGCTAAGGGTTCGAACTGTTATGTCCGATCCAGTGATCTTGGTCTGAATTGTCCCTGTCCGGAGAGGTAGCAATATTCTGACTCATCAAGAGCCCCTTTTTTAGGTGTTTGTTCAAATGCTTTTGTCAAAAACCTGAAAAACAGTCCGATGTCAGGGGCAGTTTTACCCGGACAAGTCTTTCGACTTGTGCTACGGCTTTATCCGGACTGAAAAAACTCTGTGAATCCAAACAGTTTTTTGCCAAAGTTCATAGGACACGTGTCACTTTTTGGTTGGTTGTTTCAGCCGTTTTTTCATCTTTAATCTCGCACCCACCTTCTTCGAAAAGCAACCTCTTCATTAATGAGGGTGACATCAGCACTGTCTTTTAATCATTACTAATCTTTTCGAATTCTCCTAGGAATCAAGACTCCTTTTTTAGATTCACTATAAATTGAAATACTTTTTACTGTTTCACCATCACTTTCATTTTTACTCTGCAAATTCACAAAGCTTTTTCTCTCAAAAACAAATTTCTACTCAGGTCGTTTATGTTCACGGCTAGGAACGCTCTAATTAAAGGTGGGTGGCTCAATCTCTCCGAGTTAGAAAAAACGCAAAAGGTTGAAAGGGAAAGGCGCATTGCAGCAGGCTTACCCATTTCCCCTATCGACAAACCAGCAACTTCAGCCACAGAGTCAGACCAGGGTTCTTCTTCCACAAAGGGCATCAAACCGAAGAGGTTTTTTCAAACCAATCTTTCACCTATTATCTCAGGTTCTTCGGTTCAAGAATCGGAACCCGTCATCGAACCAGGTTTAACAGTTACAAGCTTTAAAAAACCCTCCCCCTTCTTAGCCATGGGGTCAGATGTCGAAACCTCTCCCCATAAGTTAGTTGATCGAAGAAAAGGTCGGCTGGTCAAAGGGCAGGCTTCTAAGGGCACCCCTTCGAAATCGGGTGCCGAGGACAGTAGTGCTGGGTCAGAAGCACCCATTAGAGCTCCCAAGGATAGGCTGTCCGGTCCGGAGGGCACTGGCTCAAGTCATCGAAGAGAAATGTCCATACCAGAGCCCCAACCGGAGGCCAGGAATCAAGAGGATACTGAAGCGCAGCAGTCCGAAAGTCAAGCTGAGCCAGATCTAAACCTCCCTCTCACCACTACAACTGAAAACCCTTCCTCAATTATGGAGGAAGTAATGGAGGACTCTATTGAAGAGGCTCCGTTCGAGTCTGAACCTTCCGGACAGACTAGTGGTGCTGTTGCTGCTCAAAAGGACAAGGGCAAAGAAAAGTTGTGCTTGAGGCATCCGGATCTGCCGGAGTGTCTCGAAGGAAGGGTGGGGCCTTGTTTCCACAAGGTCAATGTTAAGTACCTCCTTCCCCTGCAAAAGATCAACTACGCATTCATCCACATAGCTGAGCTGGGCCGGATGCGTACGAAGTGGGGAATTCCAGAGAACGTGAAGATAAGAATCCCTATAAACCCCAAAACTCCCATGGACTGCAAGTTGAGTGAGATAGTCATCTTCACGGAGCTGTTTAACTGGGGGCTCATATTCCCCTTGGACCCAGAGATCGTCAGATACTTTCATCTGATAAAGCTCTGTCCAAGCCAGCTGAGTCTCAATGCTTGGTACACCCTTATGGCCTGCATTATGGCCTCTAGGCTCTCCGGGATTCGTTTGCTGCTGTGGCCAGTCTCTGTAGAAACCACCACATCCCTTTCTACCACTTCAATATGGGGGATAACTTCAAAGCTGTGGATGACCTGCTAGAGTCGGAGAGGAACTGGAGGACTCAATTCATGTTCGTAAGTGGGGCTTGGGAAAACGGGAAGAAAATCAAGGCCGGAGTCAACCCAAGTCTCCTCACCAGCAGATGGAGGTGTGATCGTAAGGCTCCTACTTTATATTTTTATATCTTCTTTTATCAAATTTGTTTAAACTGATTAACTTTGTCTTCTTCTTAGCAGGACTCCCCAAGGACTTCAATGACTATCTAAAGTCCGGGCAAACCACTTGCACCAAGATCAATGCTTGGGCTGCTGAAAGGTGGGGAAACCGGTTCCACGATGCCTTCACGGGGGGCAACTTAGCAAGATCTCACCTCTGGAACACTACTGGCCGGAGGGACTTAACCTGGGAAGAGCTCACCACTCAACCCCCTCCGGATGTAGTGCTCAAGAGGACACATGAACCGGACGGGACACTTTACTTGCCAGGTCGGGCCAAGGCCCCGAGTAAAATGAAGGGAAAAAAGAAGAAGGGCTAGAAAGTGGTAGGTGGAGCGGACCCAGCCGAGGTGGAGGAAGCTGCTTTAACAAATCCGGAGGGGCCAGCCCCAAGCCAGATTGATGCTGCTCTCTTGGAAGCGGTAGAGCAGGAGAGTGTTAGGCAAGAAGTTCACTCCCCAAATCCCCCAAGGGCTTCCAAAAGAGATCGTAAACGGGGAGCTAAAAGCAAGGACAGGGAGGCCAAGAAGAAGAAGACCTCTAAGGGTGATGAACTTTCTCTCCGGCCTCCGGAGCCTCTCCCCCATGTTGATCCTGCTGACCCAACACAAGCAGAGGAGATACCTGGTGACTTTCAAAATGATGAGGTTGAAGGGGGAGGTCTTAGCATTGATGGGGTAGACATCACTTGTCTGGGTGGGCTTGGTGAGTACTTTATCAACCTCCCCAGAGACGATTTTGCTGGGCCTTACCTCCCTCTGAGTACTTCAAAAACCGTCACTTTTAATGGTAAGACTTTTACTGTTTCAAGTGAAAGGGACATTATAGCTCACTCTTTATTAAGTAGTGTTCAACCGGTGCTTGTGTTGGAGAAGCAAGTTCGAAGTCAGGCAGATATAATCAAAGACCTCAACTCTGATAAGGAGAGGCTGTCTGATGACCTTCTCACTGCCACTCAACATGCTGATATTTTAAAGGAGGAAAACGAGGAGCTGAAAAAGAAACAAGAGGGGTGGACCACCAAAGTTGCTACTCTGGAAGACATCGTCAAGGATCTCCGGGAGAAGTTGTCCGGAGCAGAGAAAGATCTCAACTCTTCAAAAGAGGAGATCAAGGCCAAGGATCTAGTTATTCACAACTTGACAAGTGACAAGATTGCGCTTGAGAACACCGTGTCCAAGGCTGCAGAGGAGAAAGTTGATCTGCTAAGGGAACAGGAGGCCAAAATCCAAGCCAAGATCGATGCTTATGCCAACAACATGATCGACACTCAAGAGCAAATGTATGCCAAAGTGAAATCAGACATGGTCCTGCTCTTTCATGAGAAGTTCCCGAAGAGGAACTTGGGTGATTTGTGGCTTCACGTAGAGTATGAAGACCTTCCCTTCCACACCATGGCTGACGGAGACTTGCATGACTACTCCAGTGCTTCCTCTTCTGACGAAGCAGAAGAAAATGCCGGGGAGGGTCCTCCTGAAAAGAAAGACGATCCCAAGGGGAAGAAGAAGATAGATGAGGCTGAGCCCTCTTCAAAGGCTCAGTCTTGAATTATGAATTATTTTTTACTTTTCACATTATCTAAACTAAAGTCCTTGGAAGGCCAAGGCACTCTTCTTGTTAATGTGTCCGGTATCTGACCGGATAGATCCTTTACTTTGTTTGACAATTTTTAAAAGTCCTTGGAAGGCCAAGGCACTTAAGTTATTTCAATGAATGTCCTTGTTTTGCACAATTTTCGCATCCTTTCATAGTTTGTTTCAATTTTGGTGGCTAGTGTTTAAGTAGCCCTTAGTTATTTCATAAATGGCCCAGAGTGAGAGTGTTTAAGCTCTCCTATGACAAATGTTTAAGTGATCATCACTCTTTTACTTCAATCCGGATGGTGTGACAAAAAAACAGAGTAAGAACACTTCGGGAAAAAATTTTAAGAAGGCATCGAATTTCATTAAAAAGCCCAGACACCTCATTAAAACCTCCCCACGCCACCAGGGTAGGAAAGAGTATGCCCCCAAATATTTACATGGATGTTTAAACAAGTAAATATTTACACAGATGCTATTCCAAGTACATCCGGAGATATTCCAATGGTGGGTCAAAATTCTTCCATCCTTGTCTTCTAGCCAATACGTTCCAGGTTTAAGCCTTTCAACAACCATATAAGGTCCTTCCCAAGTTGGGGCCAATGGGTCGAGCAGCTTCTCTTTAGTGTGTAAGAAGACTTTCCTCAATACATTGTCCCCCGGCTGGAAATCTCTTCTTTTAACTCTAGAAGCAAATCTGCTTCTCATCAGACCCTGATAGTGTGCGGCTCTAAGGTGAGCTTTAACTCGTCTTTCCTCTACCAGGTCAAGCTGTCCTCTGATCGCCACTTCGTTAGTGCATTCGGAGAAGTTGTGGACCCTAAATGATGGGAGAGTTACTTCTATGGGAGCTACTGCATCCATCCCATAGACCAAGGCAAAGGGTGACTCCTGAGTTGCAGCCCCAGATGTTGTCCGGTAGGCCCACAAGACCTCTTGTAAATAGCTAGGCCACTTCCCAGCAGCTCCTTCCAGATTCTTCTTTAAACCGGACAGAATAGTTCTGTTAGCCACTTCAACCTGACCATTTTCTTGTGGGTGGAAAGGCGAAGAAAAACAATGTTGTATACCCCTTGAGGCACAGAAACTCTCCATTTCTCTATTGTCGAACTGTGGCCCATTGTTTGTTGCTATCTTTTGTGGAACACCAAATCTGCAACAGATGTTGGATAAAATGAATTTTATGACAGCCTTTGACGCTGTTCCTGCCAGGGGGGCTGCTTCAATCCACTTTGAAAAGTAATCGATTGCAACAATTATAGTTTTGCGCCCTCCGGACGCCATAGGGTTAGGCCCCACTAAATCCAACCACCATCGAGCAAAAGGTATAGGCTCAGAAATTGACTCTAAAGGGATGGGTGGGACATGAATTTCATTGCTATATCTTTGGCATGGATCACACCTTCTTACTAGCTCTTTAGCATCCTGCATGATAGATGACCAATAGTAGCCGGCCAGCAAAACTCTCCTGGTTAGAGCCCTGAATCCACAATGGGTTGATCCCTCACCATCGTGTAATTCGGAGAGGACTACTTGAGATTCATCATCCCCCAAACATCGCATAAGTGGTTTACTGTAAGATTTTTTATATAGAATATCTCTTAGTATGATAAAACCACGAGCCTTGTGTTTCAGTTTTCTTGCTAGTGATTTATCCGGAGGCAAGATGTCGTTGGAGAGGTATTGCAGGAGAGGAAATCTCCAATCCTGAGGCTGTTTCACCTGTACTTCAAAAATTTCTTCCTCTTTAACTAAATTAAGTTGAATATAGGGGCTCTCCAGCACATGGATCCATGGATATGACTCTGTGTAAGCTATAGTTGCCAATGAATCTGCCAGCTCATTTTTTGTCCGGGGTATATGTTCATAAACAATGCTTTTAAACTTGAGTGCTTCATTTTTAAGAAGTAAATACTTCACTAGCTGCTCCTTTTAGCCTCAGATTGACCTTGGGCATGGTGAATGAGAAGCTGGGAGTCACTCAGTAGCTTGACCCTCTTAGCCCCACAAATATAAGCTAACTTCAAACCAGTTATAGCTGCCTCGTACTCGGACTCATTATTGGAAGCCCTGAAAGCAAAACATATAGCCTGGTACATTTTGTCACCATACGGAGAAGTTAAGCACACCCCTGCACCACATCCCATAGTGATGGATCCACCATCCGTCCGGACGACCCAGACCTTTTTGTCTTTCATCTCAGTAGTCTGCTCTGAATCTCTATCAGAGTGGAATTCAACTAAAATATCAGCCACAGCTTGGGCCTTGACTGCTGTTCTGGGAGCAAAATCTATATCGAAATCCCCCAATTCTACCGACCATTTGGTCATTCTACTTGAAATGTCTGCTTTTTGGAGAACATTCTTCAAGGGAAAAGATGTCCGGACGAAAATAGGATGAGCCTGGAAATAAGGCCTCATCTTCCTTGCAGCTATTACCAGGGCTAACGCTAACTTTTCGAGTTTCAAATAACGCTTTTCTGCGTCTATTAAGTTCTTGCTGATGTAGTACACTGGATGGGGGTAGCTATCCACCTCTCTCACCAACACAGCACTGATGGCACAACTTGAAACTTCCAAATATACGAAGAGTGTCTCTCCATCAATTGGTTTAAATAGGGTTTTGGGGGAGGACAGATGTTTCTTAATCTCATTGAAGGCCTCATCACACTGTGAGGTCCAGTCAAATCCCCTTGCACCCTTAAAAGTTTGAAAAAACGGGGCGCATCGGTCCGATGACCTTGAGATAAATCGGTTTAAAGCAGCTAACCTCCCCGTCAATCGTTGCACTTCTTTAATATTCCGAGGAGGCTCCATTTGGAATAGAGCATTAAGCTGGTCCGGATCGGGTTGTATCCCTTGCTCACTTATTATATAACTAGGAACTTCCCGGATTGTACTCCGAACACACATTTTTCTGGATTTAACTTCAAATTCACTTTCACCAAGTTGGTAAAAGTTTCCCGGGGGTCAGCCAAGTGCAATTGCTCATCCACACTTTTCACCACCATGTCATCGATGTATACTTCCATATTCCTTCCAATCTGATCAGCAAAGGCTTTGTTCACCAATCTCTTATAAGTAGCCCCAACATTTTTCAGCCCAAATGGCATTACCTTGTAGTAATGAAGACCCCTATCAGTGACAAATGTGGTATGCTCTTGATCCTTCAGATCTACTTGGATCTGATTGTATCCGGAGAAAGCATCCATAAAGGATAGCAGCTTATTCCCAGAGGTGGAGTCTACTAGCTGGTCAATCCGTGGAACTGAATATAAATCTTTTGGGCAAGCCCTATTGAGATCTGTGAAGTCAATGTACATACGCCACTTGCCATTTTTCTTTTTCACCAGGACCGGATTGGCAGTCCATAAAGGATATTGAGATTCCTTGATATGCCCCATCTTTGTGAGCCTGTCAACCTCTTGCACAATAATATCAGCCTTTTCCTTAGAAAAAGCCCTACTCTTTTGAACCACTGGTGCTATGTCTTTCCGGACGGATAGGTGATATGATATCACATCTGCTGGAACCCCAGTAACATCAGCATTGCACCAAGCAAATACATGCTGATGGCTTTTCAAAAATTTTAACATCTCATTCTTCAGATCGGGTGGCATTTTAGACCTTATCTTAACGCTTTTCCCTTCTTCTAAACAATGTGTTTCTACCTCTTCAACTGGTATCAATACTCCAGGGGTCTCTCTGGGGTCATCAATTTCACCCTCACCCCCAGAAAGCCCCTCAAATTGCTATTGCTCGTTGATACGAACTGCCCCCAACGTCCGGGGAGCCAAGTCTGTAGCATAACATTCTCTTGCAACCTTTTGACTGCTTCGGACAACTCCCACATGTCCTTGTACAACATATTTCAAACATTGGTGGATTGTCAAAGCCACTGCATGCATCCTAGAGAGCCAAGACCTCCCTAAAATAGCATTATAGCAAGTGGGACAATCTACCACAATAAAAAAAGTATCCTGACCATCTTCTTGAAAGGGTCCTTGCCCAAAGAACTTTCTCTTCGAACTCCCCGATCACTTCTACTGAGCTACCAGTAAAGCCTACAATTGATATGTCCGAACGCTGAATTACGGCTGGATTTTTCATTTTTCTTGTAAGTGTTTAAGAAGAGGATAGTAGCTGATCTTCCAGTATCCACCAAGATTTGTCTTATGTCATTGCCCCCAATGGATGCTCCTATGACAACAGCATCTTCATGAGGGCCAGCTATATCTCTTAAGCCATCTTCATCAAAAACAATGAAGGGGAATGGAATCTCCGATTGATAGGAGGGCATGCCTCCTGCTAGCTGGGTAGCTAAAGTATGAACGTGCCTCTTCCTCGAAGCAGTAGGAGCTGTCATAGTATCCCCTCCGAAAATTGTAAGTGACTCAAAAAACTTAATGAGCCCGGAGACCGTTCTAGAACATTCCTCAATGGCACCCACTCTATTTCGAGTTGGATCCGGATCCAAGTATTCTGATTCCACATCAAACCTTTCGATTATTACCATGGCTCCCTCCGGAGCAGCATTACTTGGACCAATTTGGTGAGTATTGTCAGGCCTATTACCTCCTCTTCTTTTGACATAAGCCCCCAGTTTTCCCCTTTCAATCAAGTTCTGAACTTCTTGTTTCAAGGATATACAATCATCGGTGGTATGGCCAGTATTATTGTGATACTGGCAAAAAGAGTTATTGCGATGTTCTCTTGGAGATTGTAGTGTGGTCGGTCTTCTATAGTGTACATCTTCCTTTGTTTTATCATAAATGGTGGCCACACTTTCTTTCAATTCTGCAAACCAGTCTGGTTGAACCCAAGGCCCTCTCTTATTTCTGGATTGTTGACTCTGAGCAGGTGCAGCTGGCTGAGATTGAGCTTTAGCCCTGCCATGCCCCTGTCCGGTCTCCTTTGCCTTGCTCCCGGACTGATTCTGATTGGGGTTTGGTGTCACCGAGGTAGACCTCACCAGTCTGTGCACCCTAGTTTTCTTCATTTCATCAACGTTAATCTGCTTTCCAACCTGATTCAGCAACCCTCCCTAAGTCATGGCTTTCTTTCTGGTCACTGAATCAGCCAAATTCCCAGGGTTTAAGCCCTATTACAAGGATGTTATTGCTACTTGCTCGAAGCAATTAGCCAACCCATTCTTGGTGTTCACAAAATGACTTATGTATTCTTTCAATGATTCGTTCGGTTCCTGGGCACAATGGATTATTGTGTCCCCGTTACCCTTCAACTCTTTACTCCCAACAAACTGCCTTCGAAAGGCCACCCAAAAAGTATCGAAATTCTTGATGCAGCCTTGTGGTAGGCTGTTATACCATTTTAGAGCACTCCCCGTAAAATATTGGGAGAATGCTCTACAAAGTAGCTTGTCATCATCATCAAAGTTCATCATGAAGTTTTTAAATTGCTCCAAATGATTATCCTGATCAGTACTGCCATCGTACTTCTCCATTTTAGTGCTATCAAACCTCTTAGGGAGGTTTCCGGACATGATTTTGGAAGACAATGGAGATTGTCTCCAATTTCGACCACGACTGAACACAGTATCCTCATTGGGAGTTGCAAAGATACCTGGTTCATCGTGGAAGGCAAAAGGATCCATCAGCATCCAGTCTACATGCCTCCGGCTGTGAGATGTCCCTTTGCCAATATTCTTCTTCAACTTTCCATGTCTATCTCTTTTCCTTGAATATTTTTTTATCAGCTTTTGCTTCTTTTTAGTTCGGCCCTCATCGCTGATAGAGGACAAGGACTCTTCAACTCCATCTTCATCCGAAGAGCTATCAGAAGATTCTGAGCCTGAGTCAGAACTCTCCACTGGCTTAGACCGGTGAGATTTTTTGGAGCTGGCATGAGTCTTTTTGCTACTCACATGAGTCTTTGAAGGCTCATGCTCTCTAGGGTTATCGGTATGATGAGCAACTAATGATTTCGATTTTTATTTCACGCCCATCTTAGCCTTTTCTGCCCTCAGAGCTTCTATCTCGCCTTTTAACCTATCGCGCTCCTCGATAGTGTATTCATCGTTTTCACCCACCACTTCGAGCAAAGCTGGTGGCACTTCCGGGGCATCCGGATTCATTCGGACTGACTTTTCTTGTTGGTTTCGAATGCTTGATTCAGGCACCTTCGTATCTCCCACTGTGGTCGCCAATTTGGTGAGGTTAATTTTTGTCTGAGGGTAATTTTGTAATTTGTTTAAAGTTTGTGAAGGTTGGTATGTGTTTAATGTTTTGAGTAGAGAGTAGAGGGAGAATTAAGCAGCATGGTTGTATTTTATTTTCATTACCCACATTTGATGCAGGTGGTTGGGTATTTATACCCTTATATTTGGGCTTTTATGGGTTTTCGGGTCATGTTTTAATGGACCTGGGTCATGTTCAAAGACCCATGAGCTCTTAGTAGAAGAACAAGCAGCTTAGTCAAGAAGTGTTTATGTTTTTAAGTACTTTAGTCATAATTCGGACAGTCCAATGTGCTAAGGGTTCGAACTGTTCTGTCCGATCCAGTGATCTTGGTCCGAACTGTCCCTGTCCGGAGAGGTAGCAATATTCGGACTCATCAGGATCAGCCATGGGTTGTAAGAGACTGAGCAAGATGGCTAAGATTAGAAACGACTCATTGTTGAAAAACTTGTGTATGATTCTGGAATCTAATTCACAATTAGTCCATCAGGTGAAGCAGGTAATCCGGCAGCGATTTGGGCCTTCCTTTTCTCTTCCTCCAATTCGGATAGGTTGAGTCAACCTTCTTTGATTAGTGCAGTACTTGTTGTAAACATACAAACTTTAGAGAATACTTGAAGAAATATTAAACATAAATTTAATTTTGAAAGATTAGGTTTCCTTTCTCTATCTAAATTAAAGATTTAAATATTTCCGCACTCTAAGAAATGGAAACAGTGAAAAATCACCCTTATATAGTTAAAGATACACTTGAGTGTTTTACCTAGGGAAGATAAACTAACAACAATGATTAAAAAGGGCTATTAAATGTAGCTACTTTAATTTTTAAGTTTTGATACAATTACCAAGGGTAAAAACGGTCAGTAGGTTCAATCATCACTTGACACATGTATAGGAAAGTTAGTTATAAAGTCATTATCTTTGGGTTATACATTAGCCCTCCGGATTCACTTCGAAAGCCAATCGGAAATCATTTATCATGTTAGCTCTCCCAAAGTACTTTTGAGAGAGCTAATGGGGCTAGATGACAAGATCAGAATATATTGGAAGTGGGTTTGGAGAGTATTTTGGATTTCTTTGGAAAGACAGTTCGAACTATTAACAAAAGTAATAATGAATAAGCTAAGTGTTTGCTTCGTCTTATCTTGGGGATCCAAGCCCATCTAATTGACCTGAATATGTGAACCGACCCGGTGAGCCCATGGATCTTCTAAATCATATAAATAAGGTTAAAAAAGCATTTAATGGGTTGGTTGAGTTCTCTCTCTTAAAAATATTTAATATAGCATATTTATTCTCTCTCTATGCTTCATCCATAAACCTAATGCATTCCATAAATATCCTTTAACCAGTTTTAACCTGCATAATCCAAGAGTCAATCTTCATTTATTATTTGAAATCTCACTGTGTTTTCCGCAGCAACCCCTATTTTGGTCATTCTGAAGTTCAAATTTAACATTTTTGAAAAAATTCTAAAAACTTGAAATTCATATGTTACCACGGCAGACACTTATGTATCGTGGCAAAATATTTTGGCCGCAACCAACCATTTGGTTGACGCAACAATTTTTTTTTCCATAATTCCAAAACGTTGGTCAAGGGTTATTTGTCGCAGCAAGCCTTTTTGTTGCCACAACCTCTTATTGTGGAAAACTTTTGTTTGTCAAAGTAACAACGTGTAATCTCTTATTATAATTTTGTTATACCCAGATTCTTTGTAGCAAACTACTTTTCTTAAATTATCTTGCTTATGAGTTTCATCCAACGTTCTCTCTAGTTTACTCTTTGATTCTAGGTCAATCTGATGATCTGACCTCGTCTTCGAATTAACTATGATCATTTTACTTAATCAATAAATTTACAAGTCTCTCACTTGATTAAATGGCATCTTTTATCTCCTCACTGAGAAAAGTTTTGCACAAAATTCAAAATATATTTTGATTTGAACTTACCTTAGTGTAAAGATAACAAATTTATACCGGAAAATATTAGTAGTTATAATCTTAAACCAATACCTCATGTGAACTAATTATTGATCTCACACGCGTAATTCTTTTATCCATTATTTGTCACGTTTTGCTTAGCGTTATTTTGGATGTGTGCTCAATCCATTTCAAAAACGAAAACTTAAAAGAAACTCTTTCTCTCATGAGAGCGGCACCACTTCTAGATTCTTATAAGTACAATTCTTATAGTGTTTTCATTATTTTTTAAAAAACATATCACACCAAATTATAGTAAAAGTTCACTTAAATATATATTTCCATGATACGACCAACATATGACACACACATCATATATGAACTATATATATATATATTGTACCTTTCACAAATAACTGTTATTACCTATCAAAATTTTGATGTCTTGGTTCTTTATACTCGAAAGAAGTTATCATCATTTGCAAAATATCATTTTAAAAGTTTTAGTCTCATCCCTTTAAATGTAAAGTTTACCAATTCTCAATCTAATAGTTTGGTAAGCGGATTCGCTAGGTTCTTACTTGAATGCACGTACGAGATCTATATAATTCCACGTTTAATTAGTTGTATAATATACTTATATATTAGACGTATATCTCTAGACTTTCAATTGTAGATACCATTATAAGATATACCTAAATTTTCTTGACTATTATAATGTATTATATTCTTATATTCCCTTTGAAGTGAATGGTATCTCCAACAAGAGATCACTCAATTATTCAGATTATTTTCCCGTTGAGGGTAATGCTATAAAATCAGACTTTATACTCGGACGGGATATACATGTTTCTTATCCACTTTTAAAAATGAATACCCACTTTTTACTAAATTATTATCGTCTAAACTGACCATCTAACTTGCATGTATATATCCCTCAAATATCCCAAAAAAATAGAATATTAGAGACATGTATTTTTTGTCTTTTTTAAGTACCATAAAACCCTTGCAATTACATCTTAGTGTTATGTACTTGAATTACTTATATATTGACTTAATTTACTATCACAAATTATATATTCTTCATGTTGCATAAAAGTGCATACATCAAATTTCATCTTTCACTAGCACATTTTAACTGAACAATTGCTCGTCCCTCGTTGTCTTTTAATTCTCAACGAGGATCAAATATCGTATGTGCTTCTTTGAAGTTCATATTTTTTAGAATATAATGGCATTAACTTAGAGCATAACCCCCACTATTTTCAATATCTTTTCCTAAAATTAACGTTTACTTCATTAAGATCTTCCATCTTAAACTTAGAGGAAAGTAACCTTTTTGTTTCAATAATACAATTCATATCATTACTTAGTATGAGCTAAACATCTACGTATAGACATACTATAGTTATTATGTGATCACGAACTTTAGCGTATAAGCAGTTATTTGACATGTTGTGTATAAACGCATCAGATACAATTATATGATCTAACTTTTTATGTCTCTTATGTGATTGTTTAAGACCATATAATGACTTTAAAATCCTATATACCATAAATCATTATCGGGAAATACAAAATATTCTTATTGTTCCATATAAACCTCCTCACCAAGATCTTCATTTGGGAGCATCATTTTGGTATCCGTTTTGTGAATCTTTAAACTATATACTGATGCAATTGTAAAGAGTATCCTATTGTTTGTAGTTCTCGCAACCGGATCATATGTATCAAAGTAATTTATTCCTACCATTTTTCAAAAAACTTTAGCTAGCAATCTTATCTTGGGTTTTACAAAGAGTAGTGGTAAAGTAGAATAGCAGAAGGCCATGAAAAAAGAATTGAATTCTCTGAAAAATAATAGCATTTGGATTCTTGTGAAGTATTCAAAGGTTCAGAAGCTTGGTGAATGCAAATAGTTATTTAATATAAATCAAGGTATTCCTAAAGTTGAACTATATAAATACAAAGTTAGTGTAGTTTCTAATCTATTTTTAAAAAAAAAATTATTGATTTCAATAAAAACAATTCACTGATTGTGAAACAAATCTTTATTAATGATTTTCAATTGTTGTAAGATTTTATCTTAAATTTGATCAAATGGATGTTATTATTTCCTTAATTTGTAGAGAACTGAATGAGACCATTTATATGAGATAACCTCAAGGGGCCTCCATATGGGTTGGATCATTCACAAAGATAATTAATAAGAGATTTGAATCCTTCATGAATTCAATTAGTTATGAGAGAATTTGTTATGAAATTTATATTTATTATAATGGGGAACACACATATATAAGTATATTTTGTTTCCATTGTATATTGATGACATACTTATAGCTGAAAAAAGTACAATTGAGATTAAAACTATGAAAAATCATCCTAAATAAGAGTTTGAAATGAAGTACATATGAGAAACGGAAATGATTATATGTGCTTATCTAAAAATAATAAATACAAATTATGCTCAAAAAGTTTGTAATGTCTGAAGGTAGATCTGTTGTAAGAATCATATTGATACCCAGTTAAAACTTTACATTACTCAAATAGCAGTTGAAGAAAATATAACAAGTTTATACAAGCGATACTGTATACAAATATCTTTATAAGTATTATGTATTATGTGATTTTCATCATACCTGATCTTGCATACTCAATTAGTATTTTGAGCAGATTTATGGTTGGTCCAAAGAGGTCATATTGGTATGCTCTTAAATGGAAGGGTTACATTAGATATTGAAGTGTCTTATAATTAAAAGAATATGAATGACGAGATGTTGAAGGGATATGTAGACTTTAATCATACAGGTTACCTTGATACATGAAAGTCAACTTTAAGTTATTAGTTTATCGTATTTCATGGAGTAGTTAGTTAGAGAGTTAATCTACAAAAGGATTTTTCCTTGTTATCTATAAAAAAAAATAAAGCATGTGAATATAAAGGTACTTCATCATTTATGTGGTGGATAAATAGCAAGTGAATTTTGAAAATATATCAAACAAAGACAACCCTTCAGATGCCAAAGGTACTAGCAATTTCAAATTTCATCTATTGTTTGAGACTTGTTCAAGTCTTGGATGCAGGTGGACTGAATGTCGTTGGTAAGAAGTAACTAGAACATGAGGGTCATGGATGTTGAAATCATTTTAAGCTTAGGTGGAGAATCATTAAATACAAGCTCAAAGTTTCTCAAAGATGGAACATAGGCTTGGCATGAGTCCTGATCTAGATTTAAAAGGTTTGGGCACTATAGGTCCAGCCTCAGAAAGCAGTTAGGGCTACTATATGGGTATCGGTCTTGAAGTAGTGAGGTTTTGGCTATTGTAAGGGGTTTGGTCTCGGCTTGAGTTTATATGTGGCCTTAGTATGAGTCAAGTCTCGGCCATCGAAGATTCAGTCTTGACAATGGGAAGTGCAGTCATGGTTATAAATTATGTCTAGATACGGGAATTTTCTGTCTCAGTTTGAGGTAAATATCGATATAGGAGGTTTGGATTGGGTAGCTTCAAGCTTCAGATTTTTCTGGGAATCAATCTGAAACTTGAGTTGACAATCTGAATTTTTCAAGGTGGTACAAGTTTATTATAAATGTTTGGTATATTATTTGATTATATTCATTGATTTTGATGCTAGTACCAGTTTGTATAATTGATTAGTATATTATTTTATCACAATCGTTAATCTAAGTATTAATACAAATTATTGTAACCAGTTTGGTTTCTCTGTTAAACAAATGGTGTATATTTTACTAATTTACATCATATTTAAGATCTTATATATATCTTAAAGCATCACATGTATAAAGTATGGAAATATATATATTTTAATAATATCGGAGCTTATATAGAGAAAAACAAGCTTTATAGAGAGTAAGCGTTAAAATGATTGAGTATATGACTGATAAATTTATGAGATAGAATCACGGAAATGACACTTATAGAAGTATTAAGAACTAAAAGATACTTCTGAAAACTTGTATAATGTTTTGAGAAGTTTTGAACGTAGTGCATTTGCTTGTATTTTTAAGCTCTTGTAATTCTTATAATTGTTTTATTTATAAAATCAGATTTATTGCACATAAATGTAGGATTCCTCCATAATCTGAACCACGTGAATCCTGTGTTATTTTGTTTTTGTTAGTCAAGTTCTTCCATAAGTTCTATGAACTTAGTTGCATGAACTTAAGTGCATGAACCAAAGTAGCAAATCACTACTTCCAATCCAGAAGTTAATTGTAATCATTGATCTACCCAGATGTAGGTTAATTCTCTGACACTTAAATCATCTTAAAATATTTTTCATAATTTTTTGTTTTATTGTGATGAAAATTATCCGGATCAGTTTTACAATCGGCTAAAAATCAGCGTTAGTCCCCCGTGTTTACCTTTTGTATCAAACTAGTCTCTCGCATTCACTTTTGTCTCTCACCCATCCCCTTCATTTGAAAAATTTGCACAATCAGTCCTCCCGCGCATTCTGGGGGACCAAAAGTGACACAAAACTTGGGATTTAGGGACCAAAAGTGATACAAAACTTGGGATTTAGATGTCATGTGTCAGTTTTTAAATGGTTTGCATGTGCGGGGGGACTAATCGTACAAATTTCTCAAATGAAGGGGATGGGTGGGAAACAAAAGTGAAGGTGAGGGACTAGTTTGATACAAGGGGTAAACATGGGGGACTAACAGTAATTTTTAGCCTTTACAATCACTTGACGTTTTACAAATATTTAATCTTAAAAAATAGGACCCATATTATGTTATTTTAAGATTTAAGGTATGAAAAAATAATAAAGCTCTATTTTTTTCTGTGAAAACTTAAATGTTATGCTTAAGTTCTAAAACTTAGAATACTACTTTAGTAATTACATTAAAACTTTTGCCATATATAACATGAACTCTAACAGTTTCAGTCCAATACACAACACCTGTAATCTAGGGATCTCAACTCATATTGGGTTCATAGAGCCAATAGCTTAGATGTTTAACTGATGATCTTCACTCATAATACACATTAGCCTAGCTAGTATCCACATTAATAAAAGTGTATGAAATTATCCTATCATTATCTAGTAGATTGTGGAATTATCTTACACTATAGCTCATGAACTATAATAACTCTAACCCAATATGTAGCACAAATATCTAAGGACCATAAATTTTATTGGGTTCATAGATCCAATAGCTTAGATGTTTAACTAATGATTCTCCCTCACAATACACATTAGCCCAACTAGTATCTACATAAATAAAATCCTATGAAATTATCTTATCATTATCCAGTAGTCTAAAATTTAATTACATAAATTTTATGACTTTTATTAATGTAAAAATTATACATGATACCGACTCTAAATTTATAGTAGATGAGACATTCATACTATAAAAAATCTAATCTTTCACTTGGATCATCAATTTTACTAAAAAGGTACCCACCAAAAAACGCTTTGAAAAATAGTACTATACTAACTTATAATATAAAAGTATTGTATCACTTTTCATAATAATCAATAAAGAACTAAAAGAGACACTCTAATTAGTCATTGATGTAATTGTTTTCACGGTAATCATGTTCCCAGTTATCACATAAATAAACTAGACTTCTCATAACATGCAGTATGAAAAATTAAACAATCATGTCATTATAACGTGTTAATTATCAATTAGTCGCTCTTATCAAAATTGTGATCAATTGGACTAACTTATACAATATATATATATATATATATATATATATATATATATATATATATATAACACTAAATAGTGTATTGTTTAATTAAATATTCTACAAATTGAAACTAAAAAATATACAATCTAGAGAATAAACTGCAAACTGTATTGCAAAAAAACTCATATAGAATTTAAATACCTTTATATTAAAAGTCCCTCCACAAAAATTGTCTCCATGCAAACTTTGAGTATTATTACTTTAGTAAGGGAGGAAAAAAAGTTGAGACGCGTTTTTTTTTCTCTTATATGAAAAACGAATGATAAAGTTTATTCTTATTGAATTTTTGAATATCAATGTGTGATATTTTGTTTTTTCTATAAGTTCGAAAATTTTATCCTGCTATACAATGGTCTGTTTTTATAAAATTTAAGTATCCACTTACCATTCTTGTTGCCAACGTTATACTTTATCATGAACAAATATAAGCATACAATACACTTACAGTTGCAAAAGCATACAACATCTTCTATATCTTTCTGAATTTATAATCAATCTTAAAACAATGACTCAGAAAAAAGCTTATCTTATTTTTACATCAATACATCTATAAAAATGTTAAGTTTCATACAATAATACTACAACATGTTTTTAATATATGTTTTGGTAACAAACTGATAGTATAACAAAAGTAATCATGATGTATTCGGATTGTCAATACATAAAATTTCTAGTCCATATATATCATGTTAAATTGATTTATCATAATTTATTGGTATTATATAAGGTTCTGGTTGGTGAGGGATTTTAGTGATAGATTTAAGAGATAGAAACAGAAGAATAAAGTGTTAATATCTTATTATATTTATCTAAAAAACCTTACATAGCTTTAGAATTTCTATCCTTTATATAATATATTTTACAATACATTACTTTACTATCTCATTATAATTCTCTATTTTCTAGTTAGGTTTGAGCATGGGTCCAAGTCTAATTTCCACATCATGAGTGCTACTTTCTTACCGCACTTAGTGCTTTTATTTTTTGCAGCTACCGTTTAGCATCGGCCGAGGTATTGTCTGATCTTCATGCGGGTTCTTGTTCACTGTTGGTTGGGGTACCGGTCTGCTATCACGTGGGATGTGGTCATGTTTGCATACGGACAATGCCTAGCTATTCTACCGATGTCATTGTTTTTATATTGTTCAAGCTATGGTACTTCATTCTGTTGTTTCGTGGTTCTGCTTTGTATAATATTCTTCGACTTTGATTCTTCTTGATGTAGTTCCCTTTGGTTATTACTTTCTTATCAAAGGTACCTCGGTCTGGATGATGCGTATAACTTAATGATAGTGTTAAACCTTATCAGGTCTCTCCCCTAGTCCTTGTAAAGGGAGCAGTTGTAAAGTAGTTTATTTTTTAAAGGATTACAATTACGATGTCGTCTGGGGTATGTAGTGTTACATTAATTGCACCATTCTCACATTGATATTTTACATCTTTCCTTTTGATATCATCACGTGTTCTATCATTATTTTTAGTCTATTTCTGCCCCGTGTCTCAGTTATGTTTCCTATGTTTGACAAAAGTTGTCCCTAGTTGTGTATCTGTAGAAATGATGCTCCCCCTTTCTCTCATTTATCGAAGCGGTGTGACCTTCCTACTTCTATTTAGTTTATAACCCGTAAATTGGCTCATTTAACACCAATTGATTTACTATAAATTGGCCTAATGTACCTTCTTTTTTTCTTATCTCCATTATACTAACCTTAAAGGCGCATGCTTTTCCTTGTTCAAGTTTTTATCAGTGAACTATTTGTCAATGCCAAATATCAATCAAAAGTAAGCGCTACAATGCTCTTGTTTTAAGTTATTTTATTACAATTTGTCATTTATGTTGTTGTTCATAGTTTCCACAACCCTCTTCCTAGAAACCCTAGAATCTTGCGTTATGGGTTTCGACTCTTTGACATCAAATTCTCGTGTGCCCCAGAATTGACTCGCAAATAATTTGTGAAGAAATCTAACACCCGCGGTAGAACTTTTTATGGCGCCCCACCGAAGGACACAGTGGAAGGCAAAGAATTATTAGATAGTTACTTCTAGGCATGGGCATTTTAACCAGAACCGAACCAAACTGAACCGAGAGAACCAAACCGAAGTGGATTAGGTTCATTCATAATACACAAATGGTTCCAGTTTTAATTACCCACGGTCCTCGGTTCGGAACCGGAACCGAAGAACCGTGGGTACCCGTTAAGAACCGAACACACGTATTAATCCTAAATTTAACATTATTTGAAAATATATTTCTTTTTCCCAAATTTAGATTCTTCTAAATCTGTTGTCTATCACTAACCTCTGATTATATTCTCTTTAATAAATGAAAACATAGTTAATTCAAAATGGCGACATATTTATAAACAATTACGAATATAGACCAAAGAACAAAATATCAACCTTGAAATTATCTAATAAACTTGATATCTTCTCTCGTTTTTTTATATTACTAACATTCGTATTTAATATATTAATTTTGGATCTCTCTTATATTTAATATTTAGTTTTTTTACAATCTAACACAGTTTTATAGTTTTGATTTATAAAATGAGTTTTATATCTATTGATATTGCAGAAAATTTAAAGTATCCAAAAATATTCAATGGAACCAAATTAAATACCCATACCGAACTGGATTTTATTTGGTTCCTAAATAGGTACTAGTTTTGAAAAATCGAAAGAACCAAACCAAACCAAACCGAAGAACGGAATTCACATGCCTAGTTACTTCGACTACCTCTCACACTTGTACACAAACTTGATCCCGGAAGGGCATGATAGTTTAGATTAATATATAAATTTCCTGACTCTATAATTACTAGGTTTCCTGAGCCCGACGAACATCCCATTCATGCGAGAGAGGAGAGATTTATCTATACACAACGATATTCGATTGGGGGCTTCAATTACCTTTAACTAGATTGGAAAAAGAGTTTTTTAGGTATCTGAATATGCCCAACACAGCTGACTGTTAATGGATGGAGTTTTTTTTATTAGTGTTGTACTGAGCTCGAGATTGTTAGATAAGAATATCTGTATATGTGATTTTTTTTCCAGTATCAATGTTTATAAGCTTCTAAATACCCCCTTCTACTACATATCTATCTGTAGCAAGATTGTCACGTTTTTATATTCTCATAAACACTCGAAATCTTCAACTAGAAAGGCGATGCATGAGAACACGTAAGAATTTGATTGGTTTGCTCTTTCTCTATTCTTATTTATACATGTTTGCTCTTATTGATATACTCTAACCTTTGATTGTTGAAAGTACAGACTCTGGGAAGTACCAAGAGTTGTGGAAGAAAGTATACGATGATCGAGAAGCAAGTCCTTTTGAACAATTTTATGCTGCTGCATATACTTAATGGAAGTTGGAGTATTGGTGTTTATTTGCGCTCATCAATTTTATTATAACTGTTTTATGGGTTCTACTAGAGATGGAGATGTCAAAAAATGGAGACGTGACTCTTTCCTCAAACGAAGAACCTGTTACCGCAGAAGTAGCAGGGGCTATCTTAGCAGAGAGGGTGTATTCCGATAACCCAAGGGGTGTCGTACTGGATCTGCCACCAAGGAAGCCCAAAAATGTAGAGGTTGGTGTCAGTGGTGCTGCTGGGCATAAAAGGGCCTTTGGGGGCAGTGATAACAACGAGGCGAAACCCAAAAATAAAAAGAAATTAGTCTGTCATATCACCGTTATGTATGCGTCTAACACTACTGGGACTGCTCACGTCTTGAATAACACAATTCTAGTGATTGCATTGTGATATCCTCACTAGGAAAATAAGGTGAGAGCGCAGATCAAAGCAGTCCCTATACTGGAGAATTTATGAGGAAGAAGAAGTTACATAGTAAGAACGGGCCCCTGTCAACAGTAATTATGTTGGGTTAGTTTGGACAGCTTGGCTATGGTGGTTACTGTGACCCCTCTTGTTGTCCATACAGATTATGATAAAGGTGGAGTTTGAGGTTTTTATTTTAGTGGAAGTAAATATCGTACCCTTCCTCCAGACTTGTCGAACAATAACCGAGCTCTCTCGGGCACTCCTCTCTTAAAAGAAACAACCACTCATCCTTTAGCTTCCCTGCCAATGGTTGTAAATGGAAAACAACCTTATGTCGGTCTTTTCACAGTTGATCCTTCAAACAACGTTACATCTAGTGGCCCAAGTACTCTGAAGCCTTCCTCTCAAATCGATCTTCCTAAAAAATCTCTTGTTGTAAGCATGCCCAATTCATCTACTCTAATGCTTCAACTGTCCTGAGATGATTGTGTACAATAGTATGAGTATGGCTGATCTTAAACAAAGCCAGCTGGAACTATCGGTAAACGTATATTGATATTCTTTGACTTTTGTTGTTATGCAAGTATTGCATTTTGATTTTTTTTTTATTTCCTATCATTATTTTTTTCTGCCGACTTACCATAACTCAATGGTAATTTGCTATCGTAGAATGAACCCAATGGATGCAAATATTATGGACGATTTTCAGCCCGAGCATGTGTCATTTAGGTCTTTGAAGACTCTCTCTACTGACCTGACTCACTATAAGAAGGGGTATGGTGCTTCAAATTCATTTTGTGAAAAATTGTTGAAGGAGAAAGGCAATCTCACTAGTCGTATAGCAGCCACTATTTCTTCTAATGAAGAATGGGTTAAGACTGTCGGGGATCTATTGAGTCAGAACGAGGTCTTCCTCAAAACGTGAAATCGAGCTGATTGATCAGAAGTCAAGACTTCTTATCAAAGTCGTTGAGTCCTTTGCTGACAGTTATAAAGTTTTGTTTGAGAATAACACTATCTTTTCGGATGTGACTCGCGTGAGACTAGAGCTAGAGCATCTACAAAGACGGCATAGTGAACTTATTTCAAAGGCCTATGTTGATTGCTAAAATGAGGCACTGGAGAAGATGAAGCCACATCTGGAACGGGTTCGGAAAGAAACCATCATCGAACTGTGGAGACTGAATGCCGACATGGAGCTGGTCCAGTTTAAGGCATTTGTGCCATATGAAGAGAAGCCATGGGTTACCGACGATGAAGGTGAAGAAGAAGAAGAGATCGTAGAAAAAGTGAAGGAGGTTGTCGTCCCCTTTATTTCATAAGTTCCCCCATTGTCTGAGGGGTTAGCAGTTGACCCCCCCCCCCTACCACTTGTCCCAACACAATGCCTGCCAAGACCGGGTTACCAGATGTACCCCCGGTAAGGAGGCAATAATTTTGAACATAATTTGTAATTATACTAAACTTCGAACTACTTTTTGCATTTTTTTCTATATATTTTATAGTTGTTGTTATCTGAACCGTTATCCTTTCACCTTAATATGCATTATGACTTATGTTTTTTCTCTCTATTGATATTAGTGTTGGTAATATAATTGGAAAACCTAGACTATCAAATGAGGTTATTCAACATCGACTCATTTTCTTTTACTACATTTGGCCCTCAGTGTCTTCCCTTCACCTTATTTTGGGATCTTTGTTTCCCTCTTAGAATTAACTCCTGATTGTTCTAATACACTAAATGTTAATACATCAGTGTACTATTTTTCCTTGTCAACCAACTGCAGTGCTTTGAGTCCCTTCTGTATATGTCGCTTGAATGACAGCAACACTTTCAAAGACATCAACGTCCTCTCTATTTAATTGCTCTGAGGGCGTATCTAGAGCTACTGGAGTATGTTTGGCATGGTTCTTCTTCTTTGCATTAGGATCACAAGTATACTTTTTTTTACCATAGATGTTATGAATTTCTTCATAGGCGATATGTCATAGCTTAGCTATAAATCTGAAGATCAAGCCCGTCTTTCAAAAGAGACGTGCTTTTTTGTTGAAAAATCATAAGTTATTGTGGTAAAAGTGGATCACTTGTCTAGGGTCGGACATATTAGGGAGGCGCATTATCCTTTATGGACAGCTAACCCAGAGATGGTTAAAAAGAAGAATGGAAAATGTAGAATGTGTGTTGACTTCACGGATCTGAATCGAGCTTGTCCTAAAGATCCATTTCATGTTCCTCAAATAAATAAGATGGTTGATTCTACTTCACGGAAAAAACTTTTGTCTTTTATGGATGCTTTTGCAGGGTATAACCAGATTCAAATGGATCCAAAGGATAAGAAATTACTAAGTTTATCACTGATCAAGTTTTACATTGTCATAGGGTTATGCCCTTTGGGTTGAAAAATGTTGGAGCCACATATCAGAGGTTGGTAAATAAGGCTTTCGTTACTCAGATCGAAAGGAATATGGAGGTGTACATTGATGATATGTTGGTCAAGAGTTCTGCAGATGATAAACACCTTGAAGATTTAGAGGAGACTTTTTAAAATTTGAGAGCCATTCGTTCGAAGTTGAATCGTGTGAAATTTAAATTTTGGTGTTTGTTCAAGAAAATTATTGGGATATATTATTAGTGAATAAATAATAGAAGCATATCCATAACAATTGAAGGCTTTAGTTTCAATGACATCACCTCTACTACAAAGGCAGTGTAAGTCTTGACAGGAAGGTTAGCTGCTCTTAATCGATTTATTTCAAGGTAATCTAATAAATATTTTCCTTTATTCCAAGTGTTGCGAAGACCCAAAGAGTTTGAATGGACACCAAGTTGTGAAGCATATTTTTTAAAGATTAAAGAACTGTTGCCGTCACCAGAAATTTTGTCCAAGCCACAAATTGGAGAGCAATTATTTTTATACATAGCAGTGTCTGATTTTGTTGTGAATGGTTTTTTGATAAATGAGGATAAGGGAGTTTTAAAGTTAGATTATTATGTTAGTAAAAGTTGTCGGTGGCAGAAAAAAGGTATTTGAGACATAAAAAATTGGCTTTAGCTTTAGTGGTGGTTGTTAGGAAGATATATCCTTATTTTCAAGCTCACACTATTGTGGTTCAAACTTCTTTCCCACCAAAGAATGTGTTACAATGCTCGGACATTTCTGGTAGGATGACCAAGTGTTCAGTAGAGTTGGAAGATTTTGACATCATCTTTACTCCTCAAACAACTATTAAAGCTCAAATTTTAGATGATTTTCTTATCAAATTTCATTCAAGTCGGTCAGATGAGGAGACTAGATAAAGAGACATTTCCAGAAACTCTGGTGTGGATAGTTCAAACAGATGGTGGTTCTAATATACTGGGGTGTAGTGTATTAGTTCAATTGGTTGCTTCTTCTGGGGAGGTAATATATCAAGACATTCGATTTGTCTTTTGTGCATCGAATAAAGAAGTTAAATATAACGATGTGTTGGCTGGTTTAAGACTTGCTAATCTCTGTGGAGCAACAACAGTTTGTTTGGAAACAGATTTACAATTAGTGGCAAATCATATGGGAGGTGTTTCCGAGGCTAAGAAAGATCATTTAATTTTGTATATGCGTGAGGTTTAAAATTCAGCTCTCATGTTTGATAAAGTGATTATAGAACATATTAATCGATGGGATAATACAGTTTTCTACTCTTTGGAAACAATCTTATACATAAGAATATTATTGTATATTGTTACATGAGAGTCCCTCCATTTTAACACGATCAGAGCAATGTAAATATGTTGAGGAAGCGTTTGTCACTCCAGATATAATTCGAGGCGATTGGAGGGTTAATATTCTTAAGTTTTTACTAAGGAGTATGTTACCTCAAGATCCACAGTTGGCTAAAAAATTAAGATATAAAGCTCATGGGTATGTTGTATTGGATGAAGTGTTATTCAAGAAATCTTTGAGTAGACCATTTCTACGTTGTTCATCACATTGTGGTTTTAAGTCTTTGACACATCGGGTTTTGTTGGCAGGGTATTATTGGTCTTCAATTATGAATGATGCAAGTTATAGTTCGAGGTTGTGATACTTGTTAGTGTTTTTCCTATTCTATTCATAAACCAACAGTACCACTTATGTCTATTTTTGAAGCTATCCATTTTGAAATATGGGGAATAGACTTGGTGGGACCATTGAATATGGATTCTAGAGGACGTTAGATGATCATTCTGGAAGTAGATTACTTTTCAAAGTGGGCAGAAGTTGAACCATTGTCTGGAACAAAGACAAAGGATGTTATTAAGTTCATTGTGAATAATATTTGTTGTCGCTTTAGGGTTCCTCGAAAAATCACCACAGATAATGGTCCTCAATTTAACAATAGGGAAATGACTTTTTTTTTTGCGTTTCGAGGGGAATAACACCGTGCTTTTCTAATCCATCTCATCCCTAAGAAAATGCTCAAGTAGAAGTGACCAATATATCTATTTCGGAGGGCTTAAAGAAGAACTTAACAAGTGTTGCAGGGAAATGGCCTAACTATTTACAAGAGGTGTTGTGGGCTTATCGAATAACTCATACAGAGGCTACTCAAGAAACCCTTTTTGCCTTGGTGTATGGTATGGATGTATTTAGTCGCACATAATATACTTTACCTTCTTATAAGGTACTTCAATATTTCGAAGCGGTAAATGAAGAGGCAAAGAGAACAGAACTAGACTTTATCGAAGAGAAAAGAGTTAGAGCTCATTTGATTATGAATCAATATCAAACTTTGATAAGGAGTCGATATAATTTGAAGGTAAGAATGAGGGATTTCAAAGTAGGAGACAAAGTCTTGAGGAAAGTATTCATTCATACAAAGGACAAACGACTCTGAAAGATGGCCCCAAATTGAGAGGGTTCTTATATGGTTATGAAGAGAATAAAGCCTGGTACATATCGCATTTGTGATGAGCATGGTAGGATGCTTCAACAACCTTGGAATATAGAGCACCTGAAGCTATACTAGGAATGATATTTTGTTTTGAATTTTTTGAATAAATGGCATACTTTTTCCTACTTTGTTGGCCCATGGAGGTTTTAATGAGGTGTCATGAAAATATTCGAAGATATTAATAAAAAAAATTGGCCAATGGTTGTTTTAAACGTAAGTATTTTTTGGTAACTAGTCAAAGACTTATCATCTTTGTAGTTGTTGACCAAGAGTAATTAATCTGATGTGTTAAACGTTTATTATCAACACTTTTCGAAGAAGCAACTATATTCGAGGTGTTGTATTCTATAAATGCACTGTAGATATTCGGGGTGCTACATTCTTTAAACGTACTATATATATTTTAGGTGTTAACATTCTTAAACATACCAGTTGTGTTTGAAGTGCTAACACTTTCTAAGGCACTGTTATTCGAGGTGAAAATGACTTTATTTATGAAATTATAAGTTTTTATGATAGGGAAAATGAATATAGAGAAAGGAAAATTACTTATTCAGAAAAAATAATCCGATCTTACAAAATATATTCTGAATGTTAACCAAGTAAGCATTCACCAAAAACAAGTCATCACACAACATCAAGTGACTTGGAAAAAAAAGGAAAACAATAGTTATTTTCTTTTGGAATTCTTTTTGGGAGAATCTCCTTCATCAATATCACTTTCTTCTGAATCCGTCTCTTCGGAGAAATCAGTGAGGACAAGATCGAAGGCCTCCCTGGGTCGGTTGTCTATGGGGATTAATTCCAAGAAGCTTGACAGATTTACCTTAGGGAACGTTGCGTGGATTTCACGAAGCAAATTAATTGATTTATCCTCCTCGACATTATTTATTGCAGCTAACGTGTCTTTTTTACACTCAGTTTTGGCAGCCTCCATAACAATTTATATTTCTTTCATTATTTATGATGAGTCCGGATTTTTTCACCACTCACTGTGGGAACCGGACAGGGGCAATTTGGACAAAAACCACCCACTGAACCATCCGAACAGGACTAATGTATTAAAAACTGAATCACTTCATGACTAAGCTAAATACCTACCTGCCTAAAAGCCAATGGGTCATTGAACTCGACTCGAATTCATAAGTATGACCCGAAAGCCCATGTGGACCATAATTAAAGGTATAAATACCCAACCACTTTCATTAATGAGGGTAATTAACATTAAATACAACCAGGAAGCTCAAATCTCTCACTACAAGGTACTTAAGCATTAAATACCCTTGAAACATCACAAAACTTTAGACAAAATTACCCTCAGTTGAACATAATCCACACCAAATTGGCGACCACAGTGGGAGGAGAAGGTGCCTGAATCTAGCATTCAAAACCATTAAGAAAAACCAATTCGGATGAATCCGAACGTGCAAGAAGTGCCACCAGCTTTGGCAGAAGTGGTGGGGGGGAATGATGAATATACGATTGAGGAGCGAGATAGGTTGAAGGTTGAAATAGAAGCTTTGAGGGCTGCCAAGAGGGCAGAGATGGGCACAAAAGAGATTTTAAAGGGTCAGCAGCTCATCATACTGACAATCCAAGAGAGCATGAGCCATCAAAGACCCCTATGAGTGCAAAAAAGACTCATGCTAGCTCAAAAAAATCTCACCAGTCTAAACCAGTGGAGAGCTCAGATTCAGACTCAGATTTTTCTAGTAGCTCCTCAAATGAAGATGGAGTTGAGACACGTAGACCGCTTGTTAATTGATCATTTTTCCTTCCATGATGAGCCAAGTATCTTTGCAACTCCTAACGAAAATATTGTATTCATTCGTGGCCGGAATTGGAGACAATCTCAATTGTCCTCTAAGATACTGTCCGGAAACCTTCCTAAGAGGTTTGACAGTATAAAAATGGAAAAATACGATGGCAATAAAGACCCGAATAACCACTTGGAACAATTCAAAAAAATTATGATGAATTTTGATGATGACGACAAATTACTTTGTAGACCATTCTCCCAATCTTTTACGAGGAGTGCCCTGGAGTGCTACAATAGTTTGCCACAGGGCTGCATCAGAAATTTTGACACTTTTTGGGTGGCTTTTCGGAGGTAGTTTGTTGGAAGTAAGGAAGTAAAGGGCAATGGAGACGCAATTATCCATTGTGCCTAAGAACCAAACTAATCCTTAAAAGAATACATAAGTTATTTTGTAAATACCAAGAATGGATTTGCTGATTGCTTTGAACAAGTAGCAATAGATTCTCTGAGGCAGGGCTTGAACCCTGGAAACTTGGTTGATTCAGTAACCAGGAAGAAGACCATGACATGGGGAGGTCTACTGAATCAGGTTGGTAAACAGATTTATGTGGATGAAACAAAGAAAACCAGGGTGCACAGACAGGTGAGGTCTGCTCCAGCTGCACCAAATTAAAACCAGAACCAGTCCGGGAACAAGGCCAAGGAAGCCGGACAGGGTCATAACAGAGCTAAATCTCAGTCTCATCCAGCTGCACCTGCCCAGAGCCAGCAATCTAGAAATAAGTGGGGGCCTTGGGTTCAATCGGATTGGTTTGCCGAGTTAAAAGAAAACGTAGCCACCATTTACAACAAAACAAAAGACGAAGTACACTACAGAAGGCCGGCTGCATTGCAATCTCCTAGGGAGAGCCGTAATAATTGTTTCTGCCAGTATCACCATGATATTGGCCATAACACTGAGGATTGTATTGCGTTGAAATAAGAAGTGTAGAATTTGATTGAAAGAGGAAAGTTGGGAGCGTATGTTAAAAGAAGAAATGGAAATAGGCCTGATAATGCTCATCGGGCTGGTCCAAACAATGCAGACACATCGGCTCTGGATGGGGCTATGGTAATAATTGAAAGGTTTGATGTAGAGTCAGAATATTTAGATCCTGATCCAACCCGGAATATAGTGGGTATTATCACAGAACATTGCAGGATGGTGTCCAGACTTATTAGTTTTTTTGAGTCACTTACAATATTCGGGGGAGACACCATGACTGCACCAACTGCTTCTTCGGGAAAGAGGCACGTTCGTACTTTAACTACCCAACTGGAAGGACGCATGACTTCCTATCAATCACAGATTCAATTTCCCTTTATTGTTTTCGATGAGGATGACTTGAGGGATATTGCTGCTCCTCATGAAGATGTTGTTGTCATAGGAGCATCCATTGGGGGCAATGACATAAGACGAATTTTGGTGGACACCGGAAGTTCAGCTAATATTCTCTTTTTAACTTCCTACAAAAAAAATGAAGAATCCAGCAGTAATTCAACGTCGAACAGGTCAATTATGGGTTTCACTGGAAGCTTAGCAGACGTGATCGGGGAGTTCGAAGAAGAGGTTTTGTTGGGCAAATGCCCTTTTAAAAAGATGGTTTGAATACTTTTTATTGTGGTGGATTGTCCCACTTTTTATAATGTCATTCTGGGGAGATCTTGGCTCTCCAGGATGCATGTTGTGGCTTCAACAGTCCACCAATGTTTGAAGTATGTTTTGCAAGAACAAGTGGGAGTTATTTGAAGCAGCCAAAAGGTAGCAAGAGAGTATTATACCACAGCACTGGCCCCTCGCATGTTGGGGCAGTCCGGATCAATGAGGAATAGCAGTTTGAGGGGCCCAAGTGTTTTAATACCAATTGAAGAAGTTGAAACTCACTCTCTGGCTGAAGGAAAAAGTGTCAAGATAGGATCCAAGATAACATCGGAATTGAAGGGTAAAATGTTAGATTTCCTGAAAGACCATCAGCATGTCTTTGCTTGGTGCAATGCTGATGTAACCGGGGTACCAGCAGACATTATATCACACCAATTATCCATCTGAAGGGACATAGCACCTGTTGTAAAAAAGAGGAGAGCATTTTCCAAGGAAAAGGTTGATGTCATAGTTCAAGAGGTTGACCGGCTTACTAAAATGGGGCACATAAAGGAAACTCAATACCCTTTATGGACAGCCAATCCAGTGTTGGTAAAAAAGAAAAATGGTAAGTGGCGTATGTGCATCGATTTCACAGATCTCAACAGAGCTTGCCCAAAATATTTATATCCGGTCCCCCGAATTGATCAGTTGGTGGACTCCACATCTGGAAACAAGTTGTTGTCCTTTATGGATGCCTTCTCCGGGTATAATCAGATTCAAGTAGATCTGAAGGATCAAGAACATACTACGTTTGTTACTGATAGGGGCCTCCATTGTTACAAGGTGATGTCGTCTGGGTTAAAAATACTGGGGCTACTTATCAGAGGTTGGTGAACAAGGCATTTTCTTATCAGATTGGAAAAATCATGGAAGTTTACATCGATTACATGATGGTAAAAAGTATGGACAAAGAACTACACTTGGCAGATGTCCATGAAATTTTTGCCAACTTGGTGAAAGTAAATTTAAAATTGAACCCAGAAAAGTGTGTCTTTGGAGTGTAGTCCGGGAAATTCTTGGGGTATGTGATAAGTGAGAAAGGGATACAGCCTGATCCAGACCAGCTTAATGCTTTACTGCAAATAGAGCCTCCTCGGAATATTAAAGAAGTACAACAATTGACCGGAAGGCTGGCTGCACTAAACCGTTTTATTTCAAGTTCTTCGGACAGGTACGCCCCATTTTTTCAAACTTTGAAAGGTGCAAAAGACTTTAACTAGTCTCCGCAGTTTTATGAGGCCTTCGATGAGATTAAGAAGCACTTGTCTTCTCCCAAGACTTTGTTTAAACCTGTTGATGGAGAGACCCTCTATGTGCACTTAGCAGTTTCTGATTGTGCTATAAGTGCAGTGTTGGTAAGAGAGGTGGATAATTACCCTCGTCCGGTGTACTATATCAGCAAAAGTTTGATAGATGCAGAAAAATGGTATTTGAAGCTTGAAAAATTAGCACTAGCCCTGGTGATTGCTGCGAGGAAAATGAGGCCCTATTTTCAGGCTCATTCTATCATTGTCCGGACTTCTTTTCCCTTGAAAAATGTTCTTCAAAAGGCAGGCATTTCAAGTAGAATGACCAAGTGGTCGGTAGAGCTGGGAGACTACGATATTGATTTTGCCCCTCGAACAACAGTCAAAGCCCAAACTGTGGCTGATTATTTAGTTGAATTCCATTCAGACAGGGATACTAAGCAAGCAACCGATGTAAAAGATAAAAAAGTATGGGTTATCCAAACTGATGGTGGATCAAGTAGCATGGGTTGTGGTGCTGGGATATGTTTAACTTCTCTGTACGGCGACAGGATGTACCAGGCTATATGTTTTGCCTTCAGGGCTTCCAATAATAAGTCTGAATATGAAGTTGTTATAGCTCGTTTGAAGTTAGCTCTCATCTGTGGAGCCAAAAGGGTTAGGTTAATGAGCGACTCTCAGCTTCTTATCCATCATGCACAAGGTCAATCTGAAGCCAAAAAAGAGCAGCTGATTAAATATTTTTTCATCCTCAAAGAAGTGGCACTCAATTTCAAAAGCGTCACTTATGAGCACATACCCCGAACGGAAAATACGCTAGCAGACTCCTTGGCAACCATAGCCTACTCTGATTCTTACCCTTGGATACATGTGCAAGAATGTCCATACATTCAAATCAATCCAGATAATGAAGAAGAAAGTTTGAATATACAGATAAAACAACCCCAAGATTGGAGATTTCCTCTCCTTCAATATCTCTCAGATGGCATCTTGCCTCTGGAAAAATCAATAGCAAGGAAAATAAAATACAAGGCTCGTGGTTTTGTCATCCTAAGAGATGTTCTTTATAAAAAAATCCTATAGTAAACCCCTCTTGAGATGTTTAGGGATCGAGGAGTCTCAAATAGTGCTCTCCGAATTACATGATGGTGAGGGATCAGCACACTGTGGGTTCAGGGCTCTAACTAGAAGAGTTTTGTTAGCTGGGTACTACTGGCCCTCCATAATGCAAGATGCCAAGGAGTTGGTGAAGAAGTGTGATCCATGCCAACGATACAGTAATGAAATTCATACCCCAACCGTCCCTTTGGAGTCAATTTCTGAGCCAATACCTTTTGCTCGGTGGGGGCTGGATTTAGTGGGACCTCTACCCATGGCGTCTGGGGGTGCAAAACTATAATTGTTGCCACTGATTACTTTTCGAAGTGGATCGAAGCAGCCCCATTGGCAGGCACTACCTCGAAGGTTGTTATCAAATTCATCATGTCTAACATTTGTTGCAGATTTGGGGTTCCACTAGAAATAACTACAGACAATGGGCCACAATTCGACAACAAGGAAATGGAGAATTTCTGCGCCTCTAGAGGCATCCAACACTGCTTCTCTTCTCCTTTCCACACACATGCAAATGGTCAAGTTGAAGTGGCTAATAGGACCATCTTGTCTGATCTTAAAAATAATTTAGAAGGAGCTGCTGGAAAATGGCCGAGTTATCTACAAGAAGTATTATGGGCCTACCGGACCACCCCCGGGGCTGCAACACAAGAATCTCCCTTTGCCTTAGTATATGGGATGGATGTCATAGCTCCCATAGAGGCTACTCTTCCTTCATTTCGAGTTCATAATTTTTACGAACATGCTAACGAAGTGGCAGTCAGAGGCCAGCTTGACTTGATGGAGGAAAGAAAAGTTAAGGCTCACCTCAGAGCCACACATTATCAAGGTCTGATGAGAAGCATGTTTGCTTCCAAAATTAAGAGAAGGGATTTTCAACCAGGGGTTAAAGTATTGAGGAAAGTCTTCCTACATACCAAGGAGAAGCAGTTCAGCAAGTTAGCTCCAACTTGGGAAGGACCCTATGTGGTCAGTGAAAAGCTTAAGCCTGGGACATACCGGCTCCAAGATAAGGATGGAAGTATTTTGAATCACCCCTGGAACATTGAGCACCTCCGGTTGTACTTGGAATGAAAACTATGTAAATATTTACTTGTTTAAAAGTTCATGTAAATATTTGGGGGCATACTATTTCCTACGTTGGTGGCGCGGGGAGGTTGTAATGAGGTGTCCGGGATTTTTTATAAAATTTGATGTCTTTTTAAAAGATTCGGAGTGTTTCAATTAATAGTTTTCTTTGAAATTTTTTATCAATGGCAGACCGGATTGAATTGGTGGAGTGATGACTACTTAAACATTTTTCATCGGAGAATTTAAACACTCTCACTTTAAAATACTTGTAAAATAACTAAGGGTTGTTTAAACTTTAGCCACCAAAGTTGAAAAACTATGAAACAATGCAAGAGTTGTGTAAAATAAAACTACTCATTAAGACATATGAAATGCCTTGGCCATCCAAGGACTTTGAATTTTCAAAACAGAAAGGTTTAACCGGACAAGGGCCGGACATGGTTACAAAAAAGGTCTTGGCCATCCAAGGACTTTGGTTCAATCACAAAATATTAAAAATATATTTGATACTTTAAGACTGAGCTTTCTTAGATGGCTCAGCCTCACTTGGCTTCTTCTTCTTTGGGTCATCATTTTCTTCATCCGGACTCTCCCCAGTCTCTTCCTCTTCATCGGTTGTGTCATCCCAACCACTGGAATAACCATGCTTGTCATCATCATCCATAGTATGGTGAGGAAGGTCTTCATATTCCACGAATCGACATAAGTCCCCAAGTGTCCTCTTCGAAAATTTTTGATGAAATAGAAGGACCATGTCTGACTTGACTTCGGCATACCTTTCCTCTTAGGAGTCAATCACCTGCTTGGTATATGCATCAATCCTAGCTTGGATTGTATTCTCCTGCTCCTTTAGCAAGTCATCCTTCTCCTGCTTAGCCCGGGACACAACGTCTTCAAGCGATATCTTATCATTTGTCAGGGTCTGAATGATGTTGTCTTTGGTCTTCACCTCCTCTTTCGAAGAAGAAAGATTTTTCTCCAAGTTAACATACTTGGATTGAAGCTCTGAGACAACCCCATCCAAAGTGTCCAGTTTGGTGGACAAGTCATCCTTCACCTTTATCAACTCCTCATTTTCTTTCTTCAACGCCTCGAAATTCTGCTTGAGTGTAAGGAGGCCGTTGGACAAACTCTCCTTATCAGTATTGAGTGTTTTGATGATGGCTGATTGATTTCGTACTTGCTTTTCCAAGGTAAGCACTGGCTGGATATTGCTCAATAAGGAGTGGATGATGATGTCTATCTCACTTGAAACAGAAAAAGATCTACCATTGAATGTGACGATATTCGAAGAGCTTGGGGGAGGTAGGGTCCAGCAAAATCATCTTTGTCAAGGTCTTCAAAGTAAAGACCAATCCCTTGAAGCCCACTAATGTCGACACCATCAATTTTGATGTCCCCTCCGGCACCCTCTCGGGTGTGAAAGTCACTGGGGATTTCTTCTGCTTGAGTGGGGTCAGTTGGGTCAACTGGAGGAAGAGGCTCCGGAGGCCGGAGAGAAACTTCGTCTCCCTTGGAGGTTTTCTTTTTCTTGGCCTCCCTCTCTACACCTTTTGCTCCCCGTTTTCTGTGTTTCTTGGGAGCCTTTGGGGGTTTTGGAGATCCAAACACTTCCCTGGTGCTTTCATGTTCCACCACTTGTAATAAAGCAACATCAATATGTCCTTGGTCTTGCCCCTCTGGGTTTGTTGGGACAGCTTCCTCCACCTCGGTAGGATTGGCCTCAACCACACCTTTCTTGCCTTTGCTCTTCTTGCCCTTCATCTTTCTTGGGGGTTTAGCTCTGCCCGGCAAGACCAATTTTCCATATTTTCCCTCTGTCTTCCGAAGAATCACCCCCGGAAGGGGTGAAGTGGTTAATTCCTCTCAAGACAAGTCCCTCCGGTCGGTTGTATTCCAGAGATGGGATCTTGTTAAATTGCCTCCGGTAAAACAGTTGTGGAAGCGGTTTCCCCATTTCTCAGCAGCCCAAGCATTTAGCTTGGCACAAGTAGTCTGCACAGCCTCTAAGTAATCGTTGAAATCCTTAGGCAGCACTACCATAAAACAAAAGAAGATAAATTAGACAAACCAATTTGTTATAAGTAAAGGTGGAAGTATGTGATGAGGTTTTTACCATCGCTTCGCCATCTGCTGGTAAGCATGCTTGGGTTGACACCAGCTTTAATTTCCCTCCCATTCTCCTAGGCACCACTGATGAACAAAGATTGAGTCTTCCAGCTTTTCTCCGACTCAAGTAAGTCATCCAACGTCTTGTAATCGTCGCTCATATTGAAGTGATAGAAGGGGATGACATGGTTTCTGCAGAGGCTTGCTACAGCAGCAAATTACTCCATCGGAAGAGGAATTCCGGAGAGTCTGGAAGCCATAATACAGGTCATGAGGGTGAACCAGGCATTAGGGCTTAGTTGACTTGGGCAGAGCTTTATCAGATGGAAATATCTGACTATCTCTGGGTCCAAGGGAAACCTAAGACCCCAATTAAATAACTTAGTATAGAAGACTATCTCACTGAGTTTGCAATCCATGGGCGTCTCCGGATCGACTGGTATCCTCACTTTAACATTTTCCGGAATCCCCTACTTCGTCCTTATCCGGCCAAGTTCAGCTATATGAATAAAGTCATAGTTGATCTTTTGCATGGCTAGCAGATATTTTACACTTACTTTGTGGAAACAAGGCCCCACTTTTCCTACAAGGCACTCCGGCAAATCCGGATGCTTTAAACACAACTTCTCTTTGCCTTTGCTCTTCTTGATGATACCAGTCTCACTTGTGTGCCCGGAGACATCGGTCTCAAAAGGGGATTCTTCAATACTGTCATCCATTACATCTTCCATTACCATGGAAGGATTGTCAGCTATTTTGGGGAGAGAAGAGCTAGTGGTTGGCTCAGTAGGCCCTCCGGATGGTTGAGCATTGCTTTCCTCTTGTGGTCTGGAGTCCGGCTGGGGCTCAGATCCGGAGGTCTCTTTCCGAAGGCTTGAACTGGTTGCCTCCAGACCGGACAACTTGTCCTTGGGGATTTTAATGGGTGCTTCTGACCCTGTAGTTTTACTCTTAGCCCCGGACTTAGAAGGCGTGGATTTTGGAGGTTTAGGATGTGCAGTGGCAGCCTACCCTTTCACCAAACGACCCTTTCGTCGATCTACCAGCTTCTCTGGGGAGATATCAGCGTCTGATCACATGGCAATGAATGAGGAAGGTCTCTTAAAGCTTGTAACCACCTGTTCTGGTTCAACAACGGGCTCTGATTCTTGGACCGATGAGCCTGAAGCGATTGGAGAAAGGTTGGGCTGGAATAACCTTCTGGGTTTAGAACTTTTGGCAGAAGA
Source organism: Limnanthes douglasii subsp. nivea (assembly GCA_036936605.1). Lineage (NCBI taxonomy): Eukaryota > Viridiplantae > Streptophyta > Magnoliopsida > Brassicales > Limnanthaceae > Limnanthes > Limnanthes douglasii. The sequence goes on along the minus strand of JAUPFV010000001.1, from coordinate 212,968,270 downwards.
CGAACCCCAATCAGGCTCTAAACTTGGTGTATCATACTTGTCAATAGGAGAAACAGGGAGGCCTGCAGCAATGCGCCTTTCTCGTTTGACTTTTTGAGCTTTTTCTAACTCCGACAAGTTGAGCCACCCACCTTTTACTAGGGCGTTTCTTGCTGTGAACATAAACTCACACCAAAAGAAGGGTTTTTTGAGAGGTAAAAGCTTTGAAGATTAACATAGTAGAGATAATGAATATGGTAAAACAATGAAAAGTGGACTAATTTATACTAAAAGAACAAAAATGCTTTGATACCTAGGAGAATACAAAAACATAGGTGTAATGATTAAAGACGGCACCGACGTCACCAACATTGATTAAGAGGTTACTTTTTGAAGTAAGTGGGAGCGCCATTCTAAGAGAAAAACGGCCGGTAACACGAATCAGAGAAGGACAAGTGTCCCACGATCTCTGGCAAAACCGTTCAGCTTCTGAGAGTTTCATCAGTCCGGATAAAGTCATTACACAATTCGAAATATGTCCGGACGTGGTTACGGGTGCACATGAACTATTTTTTAGGTCTTGCCAAAGGCCTTCGAACATAACCTAAAAAATGGGCTACTGATGAGTCCGGATTTTCTCACCACTCACTGTAGGAACCGGACAGGGGCAATTCGGACAAAAACCACCCATTGAACCATCCGAACATGACAAATGTATTAAAAAACTAAATCACTTCATGACTAAGCTAAATACCTACCTGCTTAAAAGCCAATGAGTCATTGAACTCGACCCGAATTCATAAGTATGACCCGAAAGCCCATATGGCTCATAATTAAAGGTATAAATACCCAACCACTTTCATTAATGAGGGTAATGAATATTAAATACAACCAGGCAGCTCAAATCTGTCACTACAAACTACTTAAGCATTAAATACCCTTGAAACATCACAAAACTGTAGACAAAATTACCCTTAGTTGAAAATGATCCACAGCAATCCATATCTTTTGTCAACTTCTTCTTTTATTCTTTGCTCCTATTTAAAGATTATTGAATAGTGGAATATTTTTGTTGTTCCTCGGATAATTCCTTGACATATTTGTTCTTAAGCTCTTCAATCTCAGCTTGATGAGAATTCTTGAGCTCCTTCATCTCATGCACAGAACAAAGATGACGTTTAAGTTTGATGGTTGCATGGATATATTGCGACATGTCAATTTGGAATACATGAAATTTCTACTCAGGATGTTTGCCAAAATTCTCTCTCATTCTTTTCTCTACATCAGCATCGTTTTTATATCGGATTATCTCTTTAGCCATGTTTTCTAAATGGCTTAGAGAATAATTCACTTCTTTGTTTAATGCTTTGGCTGCTGTTTCGAGTTTGGAAAATGGTTGCAGAGCAAGTAAGAGCTCTTCGGATGGTTCGTGAACACGGATAAACCTTTCATGCAAATGAGGAGCAGTAACCTGATGGCCAATTTGTCGAAGTTGTTCCTGGATTTATTAAACCTTTGGATCCATATCTTTGTGGATAGCTTGAAGCTCATCTTCACTAGCAGGTTCATCAGGAAGGAAGCGGTCATCTCCTTAGTAATTTGTGTTGCCTCTTTTACTGTAACTCCCCCTCGAAGATCTTCCATTGCACTTTCTTCAGCTTCGGTAGAAGGAATTTATAAGGCATTTGCTTCAGGGGTCCTTTCTACTCCTTTAGATAATGAATTTTTTGCAGTTTTTGTTTCCTCGGGGTAGAATTCTTCTTTTTTTCGAAGAATGATCAGCCTTGATTCCCTCTTTGATTGTTGAAAGGCTAACTTTAGTTGCTTTCATTTTGGTTTTGGTTCCTTTTTTCTTTTGAAGTTTCGGTTTAGTGGAAGGGTTAGCACCAGATGTACTAGCTGCTTTTTTCTTGCTTTATTTCTTTTATAAGAAATTGACTATCATATCTATTGCGCACGGGCAGTATAACTTTGTTTTCAGTCGTAAGCAATCTATTCACAACAAGGTTTGGGTTTGGTTGCTCCATTAAATTTTTGGGGAGGTCAGCACCCAAGGAAATCCTCCCAAAATAGATGTTGATGAAATATATTTGTTTTAAAGATGAGTGGAACCCATTTCCCCATTTATTTTTTTCCCATGTGGCTAGTTGAGCAAACACATCTTTGGCATCGTTTTTTCGAATTTTGTACCTCTTCGAAATTCCTAAGAACAACAACAATATGTGTGAGAAATCTTATTTCAGTTATAAAGTATAAAAAGAGGTAAAAGTGAAGACTTATTGTTGCTTCTCCAAACAATATTAATTTTGGAAGGGTTCGCCTTAGATATTTCTTTACCATTCTCCCAAGCTCCTTATATAAAGATAATTTTTTGTTTCCAAAATTTATCAGCTTCAAGTAGATCGTCGATTACTTTGAAGTCATCAAACAGTGTTAGGTAGTAAAAGGGTAGTATTAGTCCTTTCGCAAGACCAATAATTGAAAGGAAATCTTTAACTAAGAGAGGGGTTTGGCTTAGTTTTGAAGCCATAATCACTGACAGAAGTGTAAACTACAAATTCGGTATCGCTTGTGTAGAAAAGAGGTCCAAGATTTTGAATTACTCCACTATTATCGGATCTAATGGGAATCAAAGACCCCAGTTGATGATCTCAGGGTAGACCACCAACTCATCCGCTCCACAATCTAGTGGAGTCTCCCCCTCCTTTGGAAGCCGAAGTGTGATATTATCTGTCATCCCTCATTGTTTCTTCAAACGATCAATATGAACTTCATTATAGTAAATGTATGATATATTTTTTAGCTTCATGATGTAATCGGGGATGAGTAGTTTCAAGTTTACATTGATTGAGGCAGCAACGTCCTCGGGAATCTCAACTTAAGCTTTATTTTTCTTTCTTCTTCTCTCTGTTACTCCTTATATTGAGGTATCATATTTTGTGTTAGATGCAACATCACTTTCTTTGGCCTTGACGTTTGATTGTGTTGCTTCTGAATCAGCTTTTTCCTCATACATTTTGTCTATTAATTGAAGAGGATTAGGATTTGTCTATTAATATGCAAAAGGTTGTATGTGAAATGGTTGGGTCAAATTCGAAGATAAACAAAGCATAGTTTATTTAAGGATGACAAATATGAAGTCTAGCAGTTTTGAGTTGATAAATGAGTGATACACATTCGAAGCAGAATTTGGATATGCATTCCTTCGAAGACTATATATGTTGTCAGAAACCATTTCGACAAGGAGAGGGGAAGATGTAATTCGAAGTAGATTGAACTTTGGCAATGAACAACTTTTATTTGAAGCATACGACCTTTGATGATTACTAGTTATTATTCATTGTCTTTCATAAGAACTATGGGAGCTACTAATAAGGATATAGAATGTTGAGGGTTTAAATATAATAATTAAAATTTTATATGACCAATTGTATAGTTATAAGATAGAATTTAGACCATTTGTAAAGATAGGGGACTGAAGTGTAATTAACCCATTTGTGTCACCAATTCTGTTACACTAAGTCTAAATGCCTATAAATAATAGTTGAGGTTGTGAATAAAGGGACGATACTACTTTCATTAGCACAGTCTTGTTTTTCACTTTTACTTTCTCTCTCTAAAATCAAACTCTCTCTTTCTCTTTCAAGAACTAGATTCACACATATCACGCTCGAACTATCCTGATGGGCCATGGACCATGTAATCCCACAAGGACCAAAAGTCTATATAAAGTTGTGTTTTAAGCTTTGGAAAATGATATACAACATTTATTATCTCAATGTTTTTTTTGCCAGACTTTCGCTCTCTACGATTAAATACGCAAGTAGCTCAATTATCTTTCTAAACATTATCTAAAGTTTAATTTATTATTTGTATTACAAAAACACATTTTAGAAGTTTTTGGAACCATCAAGGTTCACTGTCAACATACATGTATGCATGCAACAATGGAGCAAGGTTGGGATGGGGTCCCTCTTCCAGGAGGCTCCTTACTTCTAAAACAGCAAGCATGTTAACAAAGTCTTGGACATCATATTATGAAGTCAACGGGAAAGTATTACTTTGCATGGGGAGCGACATGCATGGCCGTAGAGTTGATTTCACTAGACGATGCGACATGGGAGAGATAATTTGTAACACTGCTAGGGAGAAAATGAGTAACTACTTGCATGAGTTCGTTGATTTACAAGTTCATCGTAGTGGAAGAGTCAGGTGAGTTGTTCTTGTTCTAGGGTTTTATTATACTTTTGTTGGTTTTTTTATAGTACGTGAGTTGTTACGGATATTCACCATAGGCGTGGAGCAGTAAAGTTTCTGGAAGCAAGGTAAGTCTTTTGGAAGGTATAGAGATTTGAGTTTACTTTGCTTATATTATTGACACTTGAAACTGGTTAACTTGAGTTCATATGTTTGTGGATCTGATTTTGGATGCATTTTAAAATGGTTAGACTTTGATAATATGTGTACTCTCCAATAGAAAATATGTATTTAGTTGGTTTACAAACGAGAATAATTGTTCTCGGTAAATATAACGCCCAGATAACTAAAAGTATCATTGTAAGGGTGGTTTGTACTTGTAGGTTAGAAAGATTCGAGCGAAGTTGAAGAGCACCATTAATGCGGAGACAGAAAATTTATTTGTCAACCAGCCATTAGTGACGCACTTCAAACATAGAGGCACGATAAAAATCTCAAAGCCGCAATAAACAAATCGAATGGAAAAGAATGATAATGATATGTTGCAACCACAGCAAAAAAAAAAACTTCTGGAAACTAACAAATATATAGATATTCATCCAAAATATAAAAAAAAAATACGTACAAATTTTGTTTTCATCTTCCAAACCATAACAAACGTTTCAATAAAATGGTTTTTAAAAAATTAATGAAATTTAAAAAGCTTGGTGAAATTCTAGCAAAAAAAGGCTTTTTTCGATTTTCAATAATATTATTAACGTAAATAGGAAAAGGAATTCAATTGGTTTGAACTTAGTTCAATAATCTCCACGACCAACTTGAGTATTATACAGTAAGTTCACCAGACTTTTTATTTATATATAGTGTCAACATGCACCCAAACTTTTACATTCTAAGCTCAAATAGCTTATACAGCTAATACGTGGTTACAAAACAGTTTGCTGTTTTTTGTTATTTAATCCACATCGAATCTGAATTAAATGGTCTGGTTTGAATGCTTGAAAGAAAAAATACACACACAACTACATTGTACTGTTCTAGCTTGTTTGAACCTCGGATAATAGTTATAATAGAATTTGATACATAAAAAAATTATATTAATAGTCTTAAGACGAATTATATGCAATAATAAGAGTACTGCCACCATGCTTCCTAAATTTCGCCTACCTTGAACTTCCATCCAAAATATAGGGTGACTGGAAGAAGAAAAAAAGAGACATGGATCATGGATGCATAGGAGCAAATCCTAAAGGTTTCTATCATTCACTTCCAATAATTTCAGAATATATAATTGGAATCTTGAAAAACTTTTTAAGGAAAACGTTGCACTTTGTACAATAAACAAGATAATGCATTTAGAACTACCCTAAAAAGTATTATACCATAGTCATAGTGATAGTCATAGTCCATAGAATAACAAAACAAAACAAAACCAAAAATAAATCTAACAATGAAATATGTCACATAAGAGTAGAAGTGAAATAGAAAGTGATGGCTTCAAAAACACATCCAATTATTTTTTGCAATTGTACTTATATATTTCTTGCCAGTAGTATGCTTGTGGCCCCAAAGTGCAATGCCTTGTGGAAATAGAGACATAATAATATAACTCATCACATAGTTTATTAATGAAACTACTTATTATTTCCCTATTTAGTTATTTCAATGGACCCACTTCAATAATTCCTCATTATCTTGGTCTCTCTCCATCTCTCAGCATAAAAATAACTCACCTTTCTTTCTTCTCCTTTCATATTTTTTTCCCATTTCATAAATGATCACTTCACTAGAGTGAACCAAAAATATCCACTAAAAATAGAAGGTTTAATACTAGTTTTTGAAGATGAAGAGTGATGGTAGTACCACTACTAATACTATTAATGGCAACTCAAAGAGAAAGGTCTCTTGTAAAAGGTATAGTGGCTTTCTAAAAGAAGAAAGAGGAAGGCTTTATATAATAAGAAGATGTATTGTTATGCTTCTTTGTTGGCATGACTAATATAACTTACTTCTTATAACATTCTTACATCTCAATTCGGAACAAGTGAGTTTATTATTTTCTTCAAATTCGAAGCTTATTATTATAAGCGAGATCTCGACAGAAACAAGTGTTGTGATCTTTCAAAACCTTATGGATGGCATTTTAGTGGCATAGTGGTCGAATTCGGACATAACTTAAGAGGAGGAGGTGATTCGAGAAGTCGCGATTATCTTGTAGTTGTAGCTGATAATGTTTTGCTCTTTTTAACTAGTTTCAGTATATAAGCTTTGATTTTCGCTATTTTGTTTCATGCTTAGCCAAATTTATGTACATATATGAGAAATCGTCGAATTTTAACGTGTTTTCTTTGGCCATTTTTCTATACTTTAACCTGATCTTTTTGTTCATTGTATTTATAATTGGTTTTCTAGTGACAAATAATCTTGACTTTCATCTCAAGTTTTATAATGTTGAAATATGCTTATAGTTTTTTTGCAGCTTGATGCAGAACAGCTTAATATACCTTTTCAGAGTAAATATATGTAATAAAATGTACAAGGCATTGTGTCTTCAAGAAAAAAAGTGTTACATCATCTATCTTTGAATTGCTTATGAGTAGATTAAGGTCTCTAACATTGAGAATTTCATGATAAATATAAATAACATTACAAATATTACTAGCTTACTAGCTTACTTCCATTCAAATCAAAATATATTCATTTGCAAAATATATAGGTCTAAATGTATATAGTACAGTTAATTTTACCATAAATAGTAAAAAATTATAATTGGAGATTCTATTCAGTGTTCTTTCATTTCGCAACTGGAGAAAGACAAATAGTAAAGCTGTTTTCAGGGGACCCTCCCTATTGATTACAAATTTGAGAAATATAGCAGATAGATACATACGTGATACGTTAAACACATGCGATATTTGTATGAACTGAGGTGTCATAATTTTATTGGCTGTTTCCGTAAGGGTTTGTATTTTCATATCCGAAACTAAAATTAGTACAAATATTTTATGCAATCATATTCAATAAAAAAATGCAAAATTTAGATTTCGGTGGTGGATGATCTCAACAATCTTAGCGCCTTTTACAGCTATGCGTTTCTTTTGTCTAGAATATGTACTAGGAGAAATAGATAAATAAAAATTGTAATGTTACAGATTTCTTTTATTTTCCAACTTCAGGTTCTTCAAAACCTATTCAGTTTGAGTTCCCCCAGTAAAAAACAGTTACACGTAAATAATAAAATACAATCAGGAAATTTTCAAGCAACAACAACAGCATAGTTTCCGAATGGAACAACTATTGTGACGAGATAATGTGATGATCCTAGAAATTCTGCATATTTGAGATGACTCGATGTATCTGCATAAACCAAATACGTACCCTTCACAAAATTGTGATTAGTAATACTCAGTTGGATTTTGTTGGCATTGAATGAGCGGGACACCATCTTCCCTCCATTGTATTCGATTTTCACATATAGCGGCCACCACCTCCACATATAAGTTGTGCTCCTGAGATACCAAAAGTATAAGCCATCATTTTGTATATATAATTTCCTTTTGTAATGAGCATTGGGCCTTAACTTGCTACAAAAGAAACATCTCAAAAGAGGAGGGTTTCATTCAACATATATCGTGGTTTATGTCATTATAACCGGACAATGTGAGATAGTTTAACAAGGCTCCTCACGCGTAGGGTGGACAATGAAAATCGAATATGAAGGTTTTATGGGCGACCACCCTTTATATTGGGATCTCAACATCAAACACAGCCTGACTCTTATAATAAGTTAGTACCTCGTTGAGAACCTTTGCAGCCAAAATTTGTGCAGTATCAGTTGCAGATACAGGGACAGCACGTTGGGCAAGTATCTTCCCTGTATCATAGTGTTCATCCACGAAATGAATTGTCGGCCCTGAATATCTAATCATCAAATACGACTAATGAATCCTTAAGGAAATTACAGAACAAACAGGTTGTTTGGTGTCTAACAAAATGGTAGCTTAAAATACTTAAATAAAAAGAAACTTAGTTTTGTATAAAAAAAAGTCATAGACTGTTGTTAGGTGTCTAACAGAAAAGGTCAACACGTTTGAAAACGGCAAAAATATGAAAACCGAAATCTAAACAAAAGTTAAAATGTATTTCTTTACGAAAACCAAAGTCTAAAAGAAATTGGAATGTGTTTCTTATGAAGTAAAGTGCGTAGAAAAGGATCTCGTGAAAAGAGATCGAGAAAAATTAAGTCAAAATCTAAATAAAATTTACAAATCAGCTTTAGCTTTTTAGGTTTTTAAGACCTTTTGAACTTATAAGCTTAAAAAAATCTAGTTTTCTTAAGATTGAAAAATAGACCCAATCAAACAATATTATCGCAAAAGCCTAAGGGCCAAACAACCTCATGGAACCGAACAACCTCAAACATTTAAAAGAAAGTGGGGGCTTACCTAGCTCCAGATGCAAGGACGGCTTTATGCACCTTCATACCATAATATCCTTTCCCTCCAAATGCAGGAAGAAGTGATGGATGAATGTTCAATATGCACTTGGGATAAGCTCGAACTAATTCCACCGGTATGAGTTTCAAATACCCCGCTAAAAGTATAAAATCAATACCGAACCCCCTGGTCAGGATAGTAAACAAGTTCAGGTATTTGGAATAAGTATTATTAGTCAAACCAAATTCAAGCATGACATTTAAAAGATAACTTTAGACAAACTAAAACTAGTATGAAGAGAGAATCATTACCGAAGTGAGTGGACAAGCTCATTAGGAGATAGTCCATCTGTACTATCCATTACTTTGGGGAACAAAAGAATAGGAATTCCATGGTTTCTAGCATAATCAGCACCTCCACAATCTAGATGAATTTCGAAGAAATATAAAAGAGTATTTTTAGACACTAGTACATCGATTTCAAAGTCTCAACTCCAATACAAAGAAATGGTCATGCACATATAAGCGAATGGACTGAAGATAATTTCATCTCTAGTCCCCCGAGTTATAGAAAAATCACTACGAGTGTGTTTTTCGGGACTAGATCTTTCTATATATAAAATACACAAAGCCAATCATACTTTTGACAAAGCAATTTGGAATTTCAAAAGTATACAAAAACTCATCAAGCAATAATTCTACACTTTTAAAATAATCACTAAACTTAACTTCAACTAAAAAAAAATCCAAATACCAACCAATAAGCCAAGAATAACTAAAGAAACACAAAATTCAATCCAAAATTAAAATACCATAGAAAATATACGTACCTTTTTTGTTTGTGACCAAGGCAACTACATCCCCATGAACTAAACCCTGAAGACATGCCTCGTGAATCGACTTGAAATTCGAACCCCCACCAGAGACAAAAACCGCAAGCTTTTTCCTCTTGATTGCAGGTTCTGCAACTTCATCATTGAGAGCAGCAGTTTGTGCACGGATTACATGGTGTTTAGAAGACCGCATTCTAAGAGAAAGTTGATGATTTAAAGAGATGGGTTTGCAGGATTGAAAAGAATAAGTTACTGGTGAGGCCGAAGATAGTGTTTTTTTAAGGTTTTGGGTTGATACGGTTGCTGGGTTAAAGCAAAATCCTGAAATTAGGCCTCTAGCCTACATCACAACAATTAAGGTATAAGCAAGTAGAAATTCGTTTAAGCGAATTGATAGAGGAAAAATAATCGAAACTACCAGCAAAAAGAGGCAATCGGGATGAAAATTATAACAAGATTACTCAGTAATACTTGGAACTCTACATTACATAAACCTGATACCAAACCAGTTTGAATAATTTCATCTCTAAAAAACTAAATTTTGTGTATTCTATCAACACCTTAATACAATATTCTTGCTAAACTTCAAATAAACACCGATGATAACTAGCTAAAACCATAGAACTCTCATCAAAGAAAAGACATGATGCAAAAAAAACAGCTGAAATTGTTGTTCCATACGTCCAGAGTCAGTCAACACAAGCTTTGTACTAGTTTTGAGAAGATCTTTTGTTTTTGCTTCACATAGACTGTAGACAGAGTCACAGATGTATAGAAACAGCTCCACAACCCATGTTACAGAAGATGTGAGCGACGACAAAAATTATAGCAGACCAAATTATAATCCAATCTAAAAATATAGCCCAAAGAACTATCATTTGCCAAAACCCAAACTAATCTATAATCATCGTTTTATAAAATCCAAACCAATATGGTCAAAGAAAATCGTAAACACATATCTCCATTCCGTCACATTTGGCATCATACCACTCTCATCAAGGACACTGATCGATACCAAATTCGATTATGTATTGAACCCTAAATGTACCGATCAATAAGCAAGTATCAGCATCGCTAGAAACTCTTATTTCCACAGATACACAATCAAAAACATAATGTTTATTTTTTTCATAGATAAACCCTTACGTATGCAAAATTGGCGGCAAAACACATCATAAACAATTTTATGCAGAATCACAATAAAAATGTAGATGAAATCAATACCTGAGACATCGCAACAGCTAGAGGGAGAAAAGCTAGAAAATCGATTAAACAGAGGGACTTGTGTGCCCTAGGTTGTCAGGTAGTATGGCTTCTCGAGAGCAAGAGAGCTCGAGCTATCTATATAATCGCCAAAAAGTGAAATCTTGGGAAGCACTGCCACAGTTAAACCGTAACCGGAGATGTCAAATTCGTCCGAGATAGACTCGACAAAGAAGTCGGCGGCGGAGATGGAATCGGCAGTGGTGGCTAGTGTGGTTTTATGGTTTGTTTGTGAAGAGTGAGAGGGAAATAATTATGAAATTAACTTTTTAAGAATCTTTTTTATTATGACATGAAGGGTAAGAAGAGGTTAATTTATGAGAAAAGTAACCCATAAATACATTTTTATGTTTATAATACTAATTTAGTATCCATGTACTCGGTAGTTTTTTTTAAGGGAAAAGTATACGTAAATACATACTCAAATAACTAATTATCCGGTAGCACCCAAATTTTGGATGGTGTTATTTAGTTTCTCCAGTAAAAAATTAGATAAAATTATCCTCAACTATATATATATATATATATCTATTTTTCACTTTAGACCCACTTTTTTCCACCTTCCTATCACCCTAAACAAACTCAAACACGTCTAATTTTAGAAACCACCAGAAACCGTTCGACTTCGTGATACTCTCTCTCAAGTCCGAAACCCCTACAGCTTCTCACCGTTCGAAATCAGTCGTCGTTCGCACCTTCAACGGAATCGCATCGGTCACCGTCTTTTACTCAGTCCAACGAGTAACCACCTTCTGTTCGAGAAAGTTGTCGTCAAGTCGTCTCCGACCGGTGAATAGTACAGTGTTTAGAGGTAACCAGGTAAGCATTATCGTGGAAAGTGTACTTTTTGCGTTTTTGATGACTTCGAACCGCTATTTTCTGTTATTTCACGATCGGTGTTGCTTTTTATACCGGAATGAAGTATTTAGTAACGATAATTGGTCAGTTTCTGGATTTATCGTCGAACTCAGGGTAGAAGTTTGGTTGCATGTAATGTTAATACTTTCCTGAGAACTGTGATGTATGTTAGATGTGCATTAGGTAGTTGATTGTTGATTTTGGTGTTGTTTGGATATTTCCCAGATCCCTGCAACGTGCATGTAAAAAATAGAGTTGTTCACAGCCGGTAAGTGTGCGTTGTAGTACAGTGCACATCCTCATCACCCAGGATGCAAACAGTTCGCAGCTTCATATCTGTTTATATTTCATAGCAATTCGCATCTTGATTGAATGTGTATGGCATGCATTTCGCAGCTTGTATTTGCAAACAATTCGTAGGCTGGCCTGCGAATTGCTTGTAAATAATCTACTGATGTATAGGCAATTCGCAGTTTGTCATGCGAATCGTGTGACACTTTAAATGATAGATATGACGTTTGCAGCTTGTGATGCGAGGTGTGTGACACTCCAACTGATTTGTGTATGTGCAGGAAGTATGATAACAAAACCAAGCTATTACAGATCAGGGTTGGTGAGCCTTCTGAAGCTTCTTAAAGAGAACCGTATTACCCGTGCCCACATTGAATCTGCAAGAAACACACCCTTCTACATGCTTTTGAAAACGGCTTTCGAAATCCGTAACGAGGCAGAGCTGCCAAAGAAGAATTTCTACTCGACCATTCAGTATCTCGTCGAGAGGTTCTCTGTTGATAAAGACGCCTTCCATATTGGCTCAAAGTTTGTAAAGCTAACTGAAGACGATGTGAAGGTCATATTCGGGATGAAGCATGGCACAGAGAAAATACGGTTAACGGAAACCGGAGCATTTCACAACAAATACGCGCCCGGCGAGGAAGACGAATCGAGGATGATGAAGAAAAATTTCATGAGTAAAACTGGCAGGAAAGTAGGACAGATAAATACTAAAACAATAACGAATGTCATTATAAAGGTACGTGTAAAATCAACTTCATCTTATAAAGCAGGATGCTGTACTTTTCTAACATAGCATGTTGTCGTTGGTTTTACAGGCAGGTATAGAAAAGGCCATAAGCGAAGGGGGGAGCATGAGTTGGAAGGCGTTGCGAGGCTTTTGATATTGTTTTTGTGCTCCACCATATTCTACTCCGTATCTGGAGATATCCTGGGTTGGAGCATGGTTTATTATGTTGAAGACCTCAGCAAAATAAACAATTACGACTGGTCCGGATCAATACTGTACAAGCTTCGATAGTCTATCAGGAGTTGCTTAGCAATCGAAAAACCTCATAGAGTCGTCGGCTGCGTCGCCCTTCTAATTGTAAGATTGATCTATTCAGTATAAAAATTAGTTATGTACAGAGCATTTTGATGATAAAACTTGTCCCCATGCAGCCCTTCTTCATGGAGCACACAACAGTCGGCCTCGAGGTAGCGAAGCCGACCTTGATACCAAGGTTTTTCAAATGGTTGGGATTATAGTGCCAAGCAGCAATCGTGGCGCTGCTTCTTAGAATACCCAACTTGAATGATGATCAGGTATAAGCTTTATATAGGCATTGAATTGGGGTTGCAAACAGTTCGCATCATAGCATGCGTTTTGATTGTTGTTATATTAGAACAATGCATCAATCATTTCGCAGCCTGAGATGCGTACTGAGTTCGCAACATATTGTTTACACACAATTCGCAGCTCAGCATGCGATATGTTTGCAACTCTAACATGGATATAATTTCACACAATTCCCAGCATATAATGCGAACAGTTTGTAAAAACAATTTGTCTGTCTACACCCTCATACTTTCAAAACACCCCGCTTGCATCTATTTACTTACATGTGCCTCTGTTGGTAGGTTTTCGAAGGTCCACTACGTCTTACTGAGGCTGAAAGCGAAGCTTTAGGAGAACCAGTAGATAGTGGAGATGCAGATGAGGAATCTATTTCACCGGAAGAAAGACCAAGGAAGAGGAAGAAAAGCACAACCCCAAAACCAAGGAGACGAACATCACGGAAACAGAGAGAAACGAATCAGGTGATATCTCCCAGACCTGAACAACCAAGACTCCCCGAGCCAACGATTCCACCACAACCGATCGGCACATCCAGACAGGAGCCCGACGACGAGGGCACAACCAGTATGAGTGAAATAATCGATGATTTTGTCCTCAAACGCAGAGCGCCTAATCCAAATAAGTCTGCAACTGTTGTTGAATCAAAGCGTTTGAAGACATATGCCGACAAGAACAAGTACGAGAGAAAGATAGAAAACAGGCCAGAGAAGTAAGTATGAAATTGAGCCTTAAATAATCACTATAATCACCACTTAATATGTTTATAAAACGTCTGCTATCATTTTTTCAGCTGAAATAATTGAAACGGAAGATAGCGGATGTTGAAGCACAACAACTCCACAATGATATCTCTCAGCCAATTTGCCAGATTGGAAGCCCAGTAGTTGAGAAGGTACCAGCATTTCCAGATAGAGCAGCGTCCACTGAATTGCAGGCATTTGTGCCTGATGCTGATGGAGTACTGCCAGAAGAGAGGGATGATGATGGGAACCATTCACCCATACCAGTACCATCTGGAAGGATGCAACAAGATTTGTTGGTGTCCACAAAGATGGACACCACAAAGACGAAGACGGAGAAAGAAAGACACGAGTCTCCTCCGAATGACCAACAGCTCGTACTTCACATGGAAAATGAGATAGAAGTGGCAGAACCAGACAGCCTAGAAGATGTAAGTGGATCAAAAGTTCACTAAGATTCAAATATCTTATTTATTTGTTGTGATGAAATTGTTTCTATAATAATATTTGTTGTTGTATAAATATTCAAACAAATTCAGTGTATCTATTTAAAACAGTCAGTGGGGTTTTCTAGTTGAATAAAAATTCAAACAATGCATCACATGATATGATGATATCAAACAAATATCAAGACTGTTGCGTAGTCATGGCTGAACAATTCGCATCGTATATTGCGAATTGTGTTTTACTCTAGTTGGTTGGTTATTTTACAATTCGCATGCTGAGCTGCGATTTGTTTGAGATGGACCAAACAAATATCAGGTCAGCATGTGAATCGTTCGCAACTTTGATTATAGTATGCTTAACCCTTCCACCTTTTTATTTGGGAATTTGTATGAAATAGGAGACTCACAGACAACAACACCAACAGCAGCAACAACAACAAGTTCAACACCACCACCAACAACAACAACACCACCAACAACATCAACAACAACAAGTTCAACACGAACAACATCAACAACAACAAGTTCAACACCACCACCACCAACAAAAACAACAACGACACCAACAACGGCAGCAACAACAAGTTCAACATCAACAACAGCAACAGCCACAACAACAAGTTCAACAACAACAGCAACAAGAACAACAAGAACAACAACAGCAACAACAAATAGCCTTGGCAAAGAGAGAAAGGCTAACACAAGAGATAGCGCTGCAAGAGTCAGAACATGTCAATCCCTGTGAGAAGATGGAACTACTCAACCAGGAAGGACCATCCTTAGAAGACAACACCACATATGAAGATGCACCTCAAAGACCAACGGCGGCGTGCGCAAAGTCAGAATTATTAAACCAACGTGAAATTGTAGCACCAGTAACAAATCAACTGCAAGCTCTAGAGTCAAACGATAACACAGTAGGTTTACCCGATGCTTTTGTTGAAGGTATTTACACTCAAGTTTCACAGACATTTTTAATTGAAATTGATAATGTATATTACGATTGTGTAATACAACGGTCTTTGGAGAACATGTCGGATGATGACTTTACTGATTTATGCCGACACGATCCAGATCCTATGTCGAACAAGTCAACGGCATTGGTTGTCACTGACCGTGTGGTAAGGGCTATTTTAAATGATTTCGCAACATACCATGAGAATTGTGTGGATCTATTTTAAATTATACAAACGAATATCAGGATAGCATGCGAACTGTTCAGTGGAACCTCGATTAGTTCGCATGCTATCCTAATAGATACCCTGAAATGTATTCAGCTGGAACCAAACAATCCGCATGTTAGCATGCGAACTGTTTGGGGTCGTTAACACTATAATGACTGACACACTCTTTTGATTTTTGTTATTTACTAAGCTCGAGCCAAGTAAAGAGACAGATTTTCCTACTTTTAATCTACTGATACCAACACAACCTCCAGTGGCAGAGAAAGAGATAAATATAACAGAACGGGAACTGCCAAAAGTAGAATACATCGGCTGGCCAAAGGAAACAAAAGTAACTGACCGTATCTCTGTCGAAGAATACCACAAAATACAGTTATTCAAAGCCTACGAGAGTGACACCCCTGATCCAGTAGTATGGCAGTTACCAGAGTCCAAATTTACATACGGAATTAGAGTGCAAGCGAATGATGCAATGGCGCTACCTTTATAACTATAGCTGGACGTAAAGGTATCCAATTATCAACCAATTCTCTTTTTAATGTTTCAAACATGTCTTGTATATTTAACATAAATAAACAACTCCTTTCTTAGGTTGTGGACGCTTGGATTCGAAAGATTCTTGAAGAAACGGAGTTCAAAGTTCCATGCCAAAAAGTGGAAGGAGTGTTGTATGACAGCGTGATGATTTCGGGCATGACTACGGTAAGTTTAGTTAAGGTAAATTTCAAAGTTTCAAAAAATGTTCTCATTGTAATGTATTGTCACTTGGATGCAGCATCAAATGAATCAGGCTGGGAAGTAACAAATTTGGGGGACGCAGCTTTTAGCAAAGCGCCCGAAAACCCCAACATCATCATCATTCGAATATGCACCGAGACAAAGGACCAAATAAACCATTGGACATTGCTCGTCATTGATGTCGATGGTAGGTCGATAACAAACTACAACCCACTTCTGCCTAAACTGAAAGCGATACACCACACCACAAGGACACCTATCAATCTGGTAATATCCCCAACTATTCACTTACTTTTAAACACATTTTAAATTATGCATGATCAATACATGCTGCGAAATGTGAGAAAATCAGTTACAATTCGCAGCATATCCATAAAAGAATTCACAACCGAGGATGCGAATCGTTTTGGATGATGCACATTTCAAAAAATAGGCTGCGAAATGCTTGCAAACAAAATGGATTGGATACCAAACAATTCACACCCTATGCTGCGAATTGCTTGACATGTACATGTTGGATTGGTTGTCACACAATTCGCATCCTACGATGCGTATTGTGTGGTAACAACTGTTTAAGTTTTTGTGCTGGTTTCTAACACTAATTATTATAACTAGATCAAATATTTGGTGGACAAAAGATTCCTACCTAAATCAAGGACATGGTGGAAGGTGAAAAATGAAAGAAAAGAGAAACCTGGCACCCTGGACTGTGGTATTTTTGTCTGCAAATACGCCAGAGATATTATCCAGCATGGATATATGCAGAACAAATACGATGAAAATATGATCACTGCCTTCAAAGCAAAAATGTTTGATTTCTTCTTAAACGACAGAGACACCGTGAAGTACGAGTGATTCGAAGTAAAATATTATGTTTTTTGGTGTAAATACATTGGTTGTAATTTTTTGTTGTGCATACATTCATAGTATTTTTTTATGTACATGTACGTTTTTAAATTTCATAAATGTGCAATTCCCAGATATATGTAGAACATATTTCTTATCAAACAGTTCGCATGATACCCTGATATATAAGGGTTAGTTAGTATTCGAACAATTCCCACAAATCCCTATTATATATTAAAAAAGGATCCTCGCCAAACAATCTGCATGCTAACCTGATAGATGCTTAATTATCACTAAACAATTCGCAGCCACTCCTGGTATATCACATTAACAACAGTTCGCATCAACCCCTGGTATAAAATAAATAATTCAAAATATATCGTTCAAGAATACGAACAGGTTATGGCGTATGCCTTGGTAACCGTTAACTACATTGAGCACGCAAAAAAACAATCTAATCACCAGAGGTCCATAGTCCATTAATTGCTGATTGGACATAGAGGCTATCTAATGATTAATATAGCCACACCACCTCATAAGCTCATACTCCCTCTTTTCCCTATAAATAACACCAGTAACCAGAGGCTAATTTTAAAACAAACTCTATATTTTTTTAAAACACCTCTTGTTCTCTTTAAATTCCAACAGTCATGTCATTTTCCACCACCACAACCACCACCACATACTCATACTCTGGTTCACTTGGTTCTCAGGGTGACTCCTGGTCATCCTGAACCACCAACTGGAGCGATGACTTGATCATGCCAGCAGCACCACCAAACAGCCCAGTCTTTGTCCTTGATTTAAACATAGAGGACTACTTCTCTGCTGACTCTCAACCGGTGGAAGTTGTTCCAATGGTTGCTGCTGAACCTCAACCAGAAGAGGTTTCAATGGTTGCTGTTGTACCTCAGCCAGCAGCGGTTCCACCTCAAACGGCAGAGGTTCCAAACAACAAAAGGAAGAGGGACGACGAAGCCGGTCCATCAAGGACAAAAAAATTATGCATGATGGACGTAGATAATGAAGAGAAAGAGGAAAAGGCTGATGATCAGCACGCAGAGGAGAAAGATGGTGAAGAATCCTCTACTGATGACTGATAGAGTTGGCTTTTGTTGTTTGCTTTTTTGGAATGCAACTAACAAACACTAATAGGTTGTTGTGATTTGTGTGAACATTTGTTAGTGTATGAAGACTGTAATACTCTTGTTGTAATCCATTTTTTTACACATTTTTAATCATATATACGATTCGCATCCAATTACCATTTGCAAACAATTCGCATCGTAACCTGATATATTACTTGTTTATCAATATTACTGATTTTCATGCAATTCGCAGCATACCATGCCATTTCCAACCCACTGAAAGTCCTGGTATTTTTATGAAAGCACGCTTCGCAACTTAGCATGCGATGTGTGAGCAAATATCAGGACTTCTAGTTGTTCATAATTTGCATCGTATCATGTGATACACAAGTAGCCAGAAGTCTTGATATTTGTTCTGGTCATAATTCGCATTATAGCATGCAGATTGTGATATTTTGTTTGTTGATGCAATACTTTAGAGTTGAAGGCAATTCGCATGATAGCATGTGAATCGTAAGCAAATAAGAGTCCTGATATTTGTTTGAAAAAGCATTACGTTAGAGCTCAATAAAATTCGCAGCATAAATATTGATAGTTGTTTGATATGATTTTACTAACGATACGCATCCAGGCGAAATTTCACACAAATCGCATGGAAACCTGATAGATGTTTGCAACATGATATCAACATATTGTACACAATTTGCAATACTGGATGCGAATTTCATATAACTCAAAACACTTAGCATTTATTTACTGTAATAAAACAACAAATCAAAAAAATGTGTACATGAATAAACAACTGTAAAAAAAATACTGCTTAAACTGTTCTTAAACTGGAACATCACAAGTCCTCCTGTTATGGCCTGATTTCGAATAACGGACATACCTCAACTGCTTGATGATGTTGAACTTCTCAACACCTTATCGATACCGTTTTGCTGTGAAGATAAGGAGGATGTTGAACGTGTGGCTGCGAATACTAGCTAGAATGTAATTTAGAAAACAATTGTTTACCAATCTTGCATGCATATATTTAGAAAAAATAAAATAGCCACGATGTTTCAGAGATCCCAAAAATTATCGTAGCTGAGCATGTTGAGGTGGAAGAAACAGCGGAAGAAGAGAATTAGATAGGTGAAAAAGTGGAAATCAAAGATCTGAAGAGGTGAACTTACAAGGAGGTGCATGTGAACATGATGATAAAACACATGTTGAACCTAGGCAAGAGCATACGTTAGAGGATGTATTTGTTGCGAGATCATATATTACACCAACAACGATAGTTGTAGATGTCCCTGGGAAGGAGATAGTTCGTACCCTACTTGAATGTGATGCTGATATGGAGAAAGGGGATGAGGAGGTGGATAATGTTGGTAGTGGCACGTCCGCACCCCTAACTCATATTGTCAGCGTAGAAAAATGAAGTGGTGGTAGTGGAACAGGGACAGGAAGTGAGATCTCACGACATTGACGGGAAGGAGTTACTCGTGGACGGACATGAAATTGAAACTACCGAACAACAATTGGAGAAACTATAAAATGCAGAACATATGGTTGAAACCGCTGCTGAAACTAGAGGAAACGACTCTTTCGTAAACAAGAATCTTGATACAATAAACTTGGAAGCAGTACAGACGGGTCTGGTATAGAAGAAGCTACAAAACAGTTGGTCAAAACTACTACAGATTCAACCAAAAACATTGACGACTCGTCTACTGGCCAAAAGCAGGCAGCACCGGAAGTCTTATTACCAGAACCAGGAATTGAGAGGTGGTGAAGATAGGAAGTGAAGATGTAAGTGGATCTTATAATCGTTAAGATTCAAAAGTATTTTGTATTATGTGTCGGTATTTTTTAAGTTTTAAAAGTCTAAGTTTGATATTGGCTACGATGGATTGTGGTTTTGTTGTTTGCAAAGTCTAGATTTGATATCAACACAGCAAGAGAAGTTGTAGACTTGCATTATTTTGTTGTTGTTTGCAACATGATGTCTCATAAATCTCAATTACTAATATAAGTTATCTAGTAATTATAGGGTAAAACACTAATACAAAACGCAATGTTAGGCAGGTCATCTGATATACAACCATATTTTATGGTAAAAAGAGTAACGATATTGAATGAATATAAATCGCACGAAGGGTTTACGGGGAAATCGCAACCTTGAAATCCTTCAATTTGGAAATTAAATGCATATATGTTAGTGTCTAGCAATCTTAATAGGGTGTAACTCACAACGACTAAAATAATTAATTTGGCAAGCACTAATTTACGTAAATCGCAATGCATGGTGGCTTATCATATTCTCATACTATGATATCTAACAATCAGTTGTGCACGTAAATCGCAATGTATATGGGTACCATGTAGTTAAATCTAGCAATGTCTAAACCAAACAACTCACAGTAACATGTTTATTTTTACATTATTTGGGACTGGAAGAAAGACATGTAGCATGAATGGAAGGCAACCATCAATCAGTTGTAGCAACGTTAACGACCCATGGAGAAGAACAAGTATCACAAACAGTGGCAGCCGTTAAAGTTATTCAAATTCATAACAAAGAACAGCAACCCACAATGAAGTTTGAATTACTTACGCAACCTGAAAGAGCAAAATAAGTAGAACAGGATGGTTGGAAGATATCGGAAAACATGAAAATAGCATCCATCAAGCATGAGACACCCATACTAGATAAAACACCTTCATACACACTCCCCGTACATTCTGATATATCATGTGTTAATGAAAGTTTTGTAGACTGCACACAATCCTTTTATGAAGAATGTGGCAAGGCTGTAGCAAACTCAAACGAGAAGCGATGTACTTTGGAATCGATTGACGAAGGTTTAATCAATCTCGATATAAGTGTATATTTGTCTTAATGTCATTGACCATTAATGCTAGGGAATTAATTGGATGTATTATAGGTGGTTTCTAATGAGTTTCAAAGTGGAACTTACTTAGTCAGACTCAAGTGGGAGAACCACGGGTGAGTTATGAAGATTGGCCAAAACGTACAGCCACAACGCAACTAATAGATATAAGTGAGTACAACAAGGTGTTACGAATTAACAGATAAGAAGAATAGGACGATCTAGAAGTATGGTATTTGCCAATGTCATAGTTCTTATATAGGTTGTCCATTAGTGTGAGTGAGATAATGGAACTCCCGTCCAAAACTCAAGTAGACTTCAAGGTAATATTCCATTTTATTGTCATCACAATGTCGTACTAGCCGTATATAGCAATGTATAGCTAATATATCGGGTAATGTCTAATTAGTCAATCGGTCAATGTCATTTATACGTATCTAGCAATGTTATTATATGATATCTAGCAATGTTATTGTATGCTATATAGAAATGACATTTTAGACTGTATTTAGCAGTGTTATAATAGGGTATCTAACAATGTCATAAAAGACCAACATATTGTATATTTACGTAAACAACGTTGTTTATTTTCTAATTATTATCATCTACATGTTCTTAAAATATAATTGTACATTGATAGATCATAGATGCTTGGATATATAAGTTGCTCCAAGATGCCAATTGGAATGTACCAGTTAAAGGGTTGGATGATAAGTTTACATGGATGATCAGCGCAATTCAACTTTCTGGAGTTGCAACTGTAAGTGCATTTGGTATTATTTATGTTACTCAAAACAATATACTAACTATAATAATGTTACAAAATGCAGCAAACGCTGGCCATCAAGGGAGACATGTCACATATGGTGGATGAAGTTTTTGAGACAATGAGACCGGACACATACATTGGACTTGTCTCTCTGCACCGTTAACAATGATGGAATAAACCACTGGACGTTGCTAGTCATTGACATAGAGAATGGTACTGCTAGTAGCTACAACCCACTGTTGCCATGGAGCAAACATATTGGAGATAAGACTATGAACACTGCTGATGACCTGGTTAGTAGTTCTATGGTTTTAGTTGGTCTTTTATTGATGGAAGTCTTTTGCATCAGCATTAGTATGCTAACGTATCGCAGGTGCAATATGGGGTAATTGCTAGATACAGCTAATTAGTTTCATAGCAATCGCAAAATCATACGCTCTTGAGCAATCGCATTGATTATATAACATAAATCGTAATTCATTGTGAGGTTCCTTGATTTTAAAACTGGCCTATTGCATAAAGAAAAAATACATACCTGTTGTGAAGGGTGGATACAAAATCAAGACGATGAAAAATATCCCACAACAGAAAAATGAGAGCCTTGACTGTGGGATTTTTGTTTGTGAGTATGCGAAAGACATTATTAAAAAGGGTACGTTCCTTTAAAATATGGAGATAATATGCCCACAAAAAGCAAAGCTGAAATCTTTAAGCATTTTCTAAATGACTCGAACACAAACCGGCGATGGTAGTTAATATCAATGTTAAATTTGTTTATGGGGACAATTGTTTAAGTATGTAATTCATTTGAAATTGGATGCTGTTTGTAATGTTCTTGGTTAGACTCTAGTGTTGGGTGAACATTTTTATGTCATAGATAACACTTGTAGAACGTGTGTTAAACTATATAACCAATCACAACTTATCAGCTTAACGTATCTAGCAATGTTCATTTAACGCATCTAGCAATATCTTAATAACGTATCTAGCAACGTCCGTTTAACGTATCTAGAAATGTCTCAATAAAGTATCTAAAAATGTCACGTTATTGTATCTAGGAATGTCGTATAAAGCGTATCTAGCAATATGATATAAACGTAAATCACAATGACATAATTTTGTACCAGCGTGCATAAACCGAGTTCACTATATTAATATATTGGAGAATGGTTAATTGACTTATGCGTTCATTAAATAACATCGAACTGACTGCTACATATCTAAGTCAGTGATTAAACAATGATTATTTATCATATTGGTTAGTTTATTACTTGACAAGACAAATGTAGATATTGAATCATTATAAATGCATTAACTATACATCTAGAATTAATTGCAGTTTGCTAGATTAGACGTAGAATTGGATATTGCGTTTGGCTATAAGTAAGGACTCGGATTTTAGGCTATTCAATTTACACCACTCATCTAAAACTCACTGCATTATCTAAAACTCCTTTCATTCTCTAAGAAATGACCCGTTCGTCTCATATTTCACCCAGTTACTCATCAACGGACGGCTGGTTATTCGACTATTCTCGGGACTATTCTTCGTACAAGAGGACAACGACCTCTGAGCACTCATCCGACGACTCCTATAACTAATCTGTTTGGTTTTTTGAGTTTGAGGACGAGTACCGACCAGGGGACTCTTGGTCTTTTGATGGTTACAATTATGACCCTAACGAACTTCCCAAACACAAGCACATGAGGGATAGTTGGGACTGTAACTCATTCGAGAAACTCGAGGACACTGATGATGAGGATGACGATCTTTCAGATGATGAGAAGGAGGAGGAAACAGATGAGGAAGATGAAGAAGAAGAAGAAGAGTCTAACGAGGAAGACGACGAGGATGATTTTGATTGATATTATTGTAGTTCATGCAGACTATGTTTTTATTTAATATGTTTGTTGTTGTTTTATGGAGTAAAATGTACCAACCCTCAAAGATGTATTTTTTGTGAGGGTTGAGGTATATTGGTTGATGTAATACATTACATGATAGACCTTTAATCTAATTTCTAATTATGTTTTTAGTTGTTTTGTTATTTGTGTGTTTTATGTCTGTTTACAGTAGCAATAACATATTTACAGTTTTTCTAAACATTAGAGAGGAAGTTGTATACCAAGGCAGTTATAAAAGAAGTTACAAACAGTCAATCGCAATGTATTAACCAACCGCTTAAAAATTCCCTCACTTAGTAGATTTTGGTCCATTGAGCATAAGTTTGTTAGCCTTTTGTTCTTTTCATTCCCATTGTCCATGGAGAAAGAAAGACTATAAAAAAAATTAATGATTTATACTCTCGTTTGATAGCGAATGCTAAGAAGTTTTCCAACTCTTACTTTTTACATTATTACTCCCACTCATTTTATTGAGAGTAAAATTTGATTTGGTTTTGAAGATTTTATTACGTTCTATATTTCTCCTTCTTCGGCTACTATTGTTATTGGAAAGGTCACCCCTTCAAATAAAGTTGTTAAATCTTCTTTAAAAAAATTTATTAAGAATCTTTTAGCCAAAAAATTAATTGATAGTTCTCCATCAGTGGTATGTCATTGAAAAGGTAAAAGTTTCATTATTGGTCCTTCAATTGAGTTGTATAATGAAGTTAATACTTAATATGGCTTCCTATATGTTATTACAGGTATTGGGTCTCTATGAAAAAGAAAATAGTTTTGTTCTTTTATTATGGGCGTGCTTGATTTTGTGAAAGTTGTGGATTCGAGTAAGAGGTGAAAACTTCCTGGTATAATTGACGGTTTTCCTCCATTGTTGACGCTTCTATAGACAGTCTTGGAATAGGTAGTGTAGTTGTTTAGATGAAGCCACTATGGAGTAAAACATTGTTACTGGTTCAAAAACCTTTCCTATATGTTTCTTTTTTGTATTTATGTCTAATCATACCATCTTCCCCTGTAATATGTTGTTCCCAATGTGTGTCAGATAAAGTATGTGTCGGAGAATCTCTTCATGCCCTTGGTATTGAAACTTTTATCGCTACGATTACGAGTAATGTTGATATGATTTTTAATAATGAACGACGTGAGCTTATTCATATGTAGAGTAGAAGAAACGAAGGTATTATATCGATATGTTAGTATTATTTGTTTTAGAGCCTATTATCCCATCTTCGGGTGAGCTAAAGCTTGATTTATGTGAGAATGCTACGTTGTTCCCATCGTTCCAGTTGCTTCCATAATAAGCTCGACCTCTATTGGAGGTGATGTTAATCTTGAGGGAAATGATATTGCATCCCCTAATTGTTCTGATCGTTCAATTGTGACTCATATT
This sequence comes from Limnanthes douglasii subsp. nivea, assembly GCA_036936605.1. NCBI lineage: Eukaryota > Viridiplantae > Streptophyta > Magnoliopsida > Brassicales > Limnanthaceae > Limnanthes > Limnanthes douglasii. Next base: position 212,943,087 of record JAUPFV010000001.1, on the reverse strand, counting down.
CTTCCCAATTTTTTAATTGCTCACTCTTATTTATGTTTTACTTTGTCACTTGTTTCTACTATTTGTGATGGTTTTTCTTTGAATGCATATAGTTTATTTTATTCACCCTCTCGTGTATTGGTTAGTTTGGGATCTGAAGTTTCTGTCTCCTTAAATAGGATATATTCTCCTCTTAGAAATTATAGTTTGGTTATGTCTTCTCCATTGTTCTCACCAAGGCAGAATCCTGAAATTATTTTTCATTATGCTAAGTTGGCGAGACATATGAGTCTCCATGTTGATCGTTCCTTTTTGGAGTTAGTACAGAGACAATGGAGCCTAGGTTATGAGGTAAACTATTATTTTCCATTAGTTTTTTTTAATTATTTTCTGCTCTTATGGTCATTGGTTTAATTTCACTTTTCAGATGACACTTAATAGGTTTTCGGTATTGTTCGATGCTAACATTGACCCCTCAAATCATATTGTTGAATTTCAAAAACTGCTCGATGGAGCATATGAGCCTATTTAGAGTAGTATTAGTCTTATATCTTATTTGGAGGGAAATGCATATTATGAGCACTACTAAACTAAAAGTTTGAAGCTACTAGTAAAGATTTAAAGTTTAAATCTTGAGTTGCTAGTCAGTTGGATTGTGCTTTGCTTTATACTTGTAATGACTTGAGAAGAAACTATTTACCTTTCTTATTTTCTTAAATAATTATACTTATGCAAAATAAAGTAATATAAGCTTTAAGGATTAAACTTACTAAAAATATTTTCTCGTGATGAATTAAAGAAACTTTGGTATTTTGCTGACCAACAACGTTTGGTTGTTAAGAAGTCTGTTGTCGAGCTTTGAGAGTGATTAACTATTATATTTTTAGATTACGAGTTTTTTAAAACTTTTATTATCTAGCTTTGAGAGTGATCAACTATTATATCTTCTAATTACGAGGTTACATTATAAGACTTTATTTGATAAACGTCAAGATCGAATTAAGGAATATGCTTTTTTGGAACAACAATTTACTACCACTATTAGTTGTTGATGCGCATAGTAGGACGATCATAAATGTTCATACTTTATTTTTTAAGGTTAATTTGGGTATATTTTGGTATGTGATCCTATTGTTAACAAGCCTCTTTGTTTAAACTTAGATGATTATGAAGATGACTTTGAACTTTGTTTAAACTTAGATGATTATGAAGATGACTTTGAACTTTTACATCTCATTACGGTGGTGTTTTAGTAGATGTTGGGGCAAAGAATGATGTTCTAGTAACAATTGTTAACTCTTCTACTATTGTTTCTTCTTCCTATAAATAACTTTGTTAGATATATTGTGTATACCTTGGGAGACTTTTATCTTTTTTTATATCTTTCAAAGTTATTGAGATTATATTTTGCAAGATGTTTTTTTATTCGATGACTCTTTTATTTTTGTATGAGAGAGTCTTTATATCATATATATATATATATATATATATATCGCATTCTCTATCATTCTTGTATTGAATGATCAAGTACAATAGACCGAGAATTATGTTTTAGACAGCATAGTTTTATACTTGGATTTTTACAGAATTTACCAATAATATTCACGGTGCATGCCTCCCTAATAAGAGTATTTTTTTTAAATAAATGTAATTTTTTTTTACAGTGGATTAATAATTGGTTAACTTTTTTTTTGGTTATCCGTTGTTAGGATTATGACACGTGGTCGTTAATTTTATAATCTGAAAGGAATTCTTTGTTCCGTGGAATTTTTATTTATGCTTAGAAAATTTTATTGCCTTTGAAAATTTGGTTTAAATAAATTATCTGTTAAGTTTTTAGCTACATGGTCATTATCCGTCTTATCATCCATATTTTTGCTATTATCCTTTTATGGGATTCATAATCCATAGTTATTATTCTTATCATCAGATTTTAATTATTTTTTGTGGAAGTTTTATTTCTGATTAGGCAGTTTATTGCGTTTGATATTTTTATTTAAACAAATTATTTGTTTTATAAATTTAATGTGTTTGATTATTTTGAATTGTATTTTTCCTTCGGTGTATTCTCTAGTATTTATATTTTAATATATTTTTGGTTTTAGCATTTTTATATTATTTTTTATTACACTTTAGGCATTCTTTCATGTTACATTCGGCTTCAAAAAAATTTCTTAGTATTATTTGTTATTTGGCGCTATATCAAATGAAAGATGAACCAAATATTTGGCAAGAATTATGTTTTATTAATGTCGAATGCCTCGTTAAAACTTTTTCGCACCATCGAAATAGGAAAAGTGCATCCTCGTAGTTTAATAAATGTGATCTACATTGGTGGTGAAATACTAGAACTCTAGTTCGTATGGTTATGGTATGATTTCTATTTTTTGTAAGTTGTAAGGGTGCCAGACTTGGTTTCCTTCTGTATTCATTAACGTGTATGTTTCTTAACTTTTTTTTGTTCGACCATGAATGTTTCTTTCCACATTTGGTTTAGTGTTTCTAGTCCTTTGTCTGGTATACGCTGAAATATCCTTCTAATTACTTTTTCCCTTGGCTAAAAACTTCGGAGTCGAATTTTGTAATTATGTTTATTCCTCCTCGATGTCTTGTAATGCCCTGACCGAAGGTGTTTGCGAATCATTATCTCTTTGATTAAGCCTACGGTCACCTTTCTCTTTGTTTGTTGTTTTTCTTGTCTTCTATTGCAACCATGTAGTCTAGTATAAATATCTTAGCTGGTACTAATGCCTACATATTGTGTACCATTTTGAATGATGTTCATTATGTAGCAGTTGTTGGTGTCCTTTGGTATTTCTATGTTGCAGGACCTCTAACCAATTTCTTTATGCTTCATCACACTCTTTGGTGATGCCCTTAATTATTGTTCTTCTTATTACCTCAATTTGTTTGTTTACTTGAGGATAAGGAAGCAAATAAGACATTTACTTAATTTTTTTCCTCGATGCAACATTGAATGGCAAATTTATTTTAGAACTATGTTCCACTATTGATAGTGATAACTCTTAGAGTACCTGCAAAAAATATTCAAAATGAAATTACATCTTCCATTGTTAGGTGATGCACTGTTTTTTGTTTATATCAATTTAGAAAAGTAATATTTGATAACTTGTACATCTTTTCTTACCTTCCGAAGCCATCGGGAATGTTCCCAAGGTGTTTGTACCTTTTTATTGTCTTTACCTTCTTTGTTGTGTCGTTTGTATTAGTTGTGCGGTGATAACCTCGTACCATTATTATTTTAATTTGGCCATTCTTCCCTTAAGGAAAGCTTATTTCTTATATATATATATCTTTTTTAAAGGAGGTTGTTTTTTCTTTCAGGCTTAATCATTATAACAAGGGATTAATCGTCATTTTCGTATATTTTACTCGGGTTCCTACATGTGCGTTTTTAAGATATTGTTTTTATCCTCATGTTCTCAATTTTAATAGTCGTCACCCTTTCGGTCGTACAAATTGAAAGTAAGTATTCTGGTAGAAGGATTGGTGGTTATTCTTGTAATATTATACCTTGTACTAATAATTTATAAACCGTAAATGTGTATGCATTGACGAGCACAATGTGTGCTTCTTAGCACTTATTTGACTTCACGTACTTAAATTTATCATCTTAGTACATTTCTCATCTCGTCTTCGACTTCATATTTCTCCTGAAATTATATAAAACTGGACATTGAAGATTAGCTTAAAAATAAACTTTAAAAAATCGAACATCATTATAAACTAACAAGATAACCTTTTTTAGTCCTTAAAATAAGAAAAACTATCTACCGACTAACATAAAGTTTCAATTAAATAACAACCTCACTTCGAGATAGATTCGTGCGATGCATGTGCGATTCGCGAAGAACATCTTTCAATCTTGGAAATTCATAAGTCCCAACATGTTACCCCAAATCAACCAAATAAACTACATAATCAAAGATCTAAACCTATTATAACCAATAGAGCTAACTATAATTCAAAATAACAACTACAAATGTATACAAGTGATTTTTTGAACAAAAAAATCAACTTTAAATATCACTATAAATGTGGTTATTAATGGATTAGTGAATACATATGTTGTATATTTATGACTAATTGGGTTTAATAATCAGTTTTCGCATAATGACTTGATTAATAATTATTTTAATTTTTACAAAGTTATTGACGAATGATTTTATTAAGAAAACGAGTCATGTCTGTCGATCCTATAGTGTTTAGATTAAATTTAGTGTCGAACGAATCAGCAAGAAATATAAAAAAATTGCTTTGGTTGGTTAATCAATTTTTCAAAGCATTTGTGGAGATAGATTAAGATTGTGTTCATATAGTTAGTTGTCACAAAAAATGCGTTTGATCAAAATCAAAACCTATTACTGCTGTTGGCAATGTTGGATGTGGTTTGCACAGCCGTTGTCATATTGGTCGAGTGGGAGTTTACGGGTTCAGATTAGGCATGGTCATTTTAACAGGAACCGAATGAACCGAACTGAACCGAAAGAACCGAACCGAAGCATATTTGGTTCTTTCATAATACCCAAATGGTTCCAATATTCAATTATTCACGGTTCTCGGAACCGAACCGAACCGACCCGAAGAACTATGGGTACCCGTTAGGAACCGAACTTATGTATTAACCCTTAATTTTGATTTTTTTTGAAAATATATTTCTTTTTTCAAAGTTAGATTCCCCTAAATCTGTCTTTTATTATTGATCTTTAATTATGTTTTTTTAATCAATGACAACATAGTTACAAACTATTATGCATATAAAAAAATATCAACCTTTATATAATTTAATAAACTTGATATCATCTCTCAATTTTATTTATATTACTAATATTATTCTTTAATATATTAATTTGAATATTTCTTATATTTAGTATTTTTTCTTACAATCTAGTATAATTTTGTTGTTTTAAAGTGTAAAAAAGTTTTATATATCTTGATCTTGCAACGAACTTAAAGTATCCAAAACTACCCGATTGTAACCGAGTTAAGTACTCATACCGAACCGAATTAAGAAGAGCCAAACCAAACCGAACCAAAATTTATTCGGTTCATAAATGGGTACTAGTTTTGAAGAACCGAAAGAATTGAGAACCAAAAAAACCGAACTGAACCGAAGAACCGAATGCCAATGCCTAGTTGGGATATCCCCTGAATTTGAATTGGATTATCTAAAATATATATAATAAATCAAAAGAGAAAGAAAAAATTCTATGTAAGATACAAACATTAGGTGGCTGGGTTGGTGACGTGGTTGGTATGGGAAGGGAAGTGGTATTTGATGGTCAATATATTATGGTAAATTTAATGATGAATCTTTTATTAAGTTTTTTTATTTGGTCTTTATACTTTGAAACCTTTCATTTTTAGGTTTTATAAGTAAGGTACTTCATTTTGAATAACATGAATTTCATTACGGGCATAGGTGAAAAATATGCTTTCTATTGGACATAATAGCCCTCCTTATGTGTTCCGTCTATGTTTGGCAAAACTAAAAAATAAAAATATATTTGTGTATGCTAGCATGAATAAATTAAGTTCTACCGTGTTTGGTTTTATAATTAAATATCGTGTGCTGAAAACACTTTAATACGACAATAAATAAACTTTCACCCACATTAAAAGTAGTGAGAATTAATATTATAATCATTTACTTTTGTATGTGTTATTTCCAAACAATTTTGTATATTATTCGAACTTAATTTGTTAGTTCTTGCAAACTTATTGATGGAGGATTATGTTAAAAATTAGGGTTGTGTCTTCTTACCTTATAGTCTATGGATTATATTTGGTAACTAATAGATGGACTATATATATCAAAAATCTATTTGGTTAGTTGATCAGTTTGTCAAATCATTCTTGGATGTGCCAGTAGGACTGGTTACGAACCATCATGAGTATTAATGATGAAGGAGAAAGTTAAAGATGGTGTGCATTTAGTAAGTTTCCACAACAAATTCATTTGATCGAAACCAGGTCATATTATCATTAAGATTAAACCTAAGAGTTTGAACATGTTTGCCCTTAACCTTAGTTCACTAGGGCATATAGTTCTCACAATCTCATTTACGAAGATATTTGGTTACATGTTACCATCCCATTTAGTGACACGTCGACCTTGACCATTCGTAGACTTTGAAAAGAAAATTACACAGACCCAATCTAGTTCGATACCTCGTGAAGTTATTACCATTCCCTCAATGCAAATCAATCCAGTTCTGAAGAATAAATTGATGAAATTTGACTATGTTTATAATGATATCGTTTATATACATCGATTTAAGACTATATAGAATTCTTCCAAATGATGTTATTTGGTTACTTGTTCCCTGCGAAACTTCTGTCTCGTCTAAAGCGTACGAGGTTGTAATCTACCATAAATGTTCTTTGTGGGATTAAGGCTTCTTCTTTACCCTAAATTAATGAGTTTTTTTAGCTGATAGACATCTACCCCAGCCAAGCCATGTCGAATATCAGGAAGAATGTCATGATAATCATCTAAGTACCTTTAACGAGCGTATAAAAATGATTACTTACGAACAATTTAAATCAAAATACATTACAACATGCTTAAATTAAAAGCATACCCCCAAAATTTATGCATATAACTTGTATTAAAAATGAATAATATATAGGATTAGAATGGCTATGGTTTTCACATGGCTTTAAATATTGTTGCATGTTGCAACAAAATATTTAGGGCCAATGATATATCCAATACGCCAATCATTCATTATAGACGCCTAAACATGTCAGCTTGGATATATATCAATACTAAAAGCGCTTTTGTAATCAGAAGGCTCAAGGTTTAGTTTGGTTTGAGGACAATAGTTTAATATTTTACCTTTGAAAATCCAATGACTATTAAATTTATGTCCCACATTCAAGGAAAAAATGCAAAACTAATATGAATCAATGGTGAACAAATTACGTGTTCATATATCTCACATGTACATAAATAAGAAAAGAACTATATATTGTACCAGATACGTAAAATGTACTTTTTGGTTTGACGTTATTGCCTTTCTTATGTGTTTTCGTCTATGTTTGACAAAAATAAAAGTTATAGATTTTTTTTATATTTTAACATGAATAAATTGAGTTCAAACGTGTTTGATTTTATATTGAATTCCATAATCTTTTGGGACTAACACATACAAAATTAAATGATTATAATATCAATTGTTCACTACTTTTAATGTGGATACAAATTTTATTTATTTTCATATGAAAGCATTTGTGGCACACAACGATCTAATTAAAAACATGGTCACTAATAGAACAGTGGATACATGAGTTGTTTTTATGACTAATTATCGATTTAATAATTATTTTTCGTACAATGACTTGACTAATAATTATTTTATTAGTATGTTTCAGTCCTTGCAAACTTATCGAGAGTGGATTATGTTAAGAAAATGAGTTGTGTCTTCTTACCCCGTAGTGTCTGGACTAAATTTGGTTATTGATAGATCAACCATATATATATATATATAAAATCTATGGTTGGTTAATTAATTTGTCAAAGCATTCATGGACATGCCGTTATGACTGACCATGAACCACCGAGAGTATTGGATAACTTCAAAAGTTTTGAAGATCTGAACTAGGGGAACTGCAAAAAACTGGCGCTTTATATTTAATCGTGCATTAACATTAATATTCGATGAACACGTATCACAACTAGGCTAGGGTGTCATGTATTATATTTACCATGCATCACTGACATGTGACTCTTCAGAATTCTGTAAGTAGCAATGATTTCATAGAGGTTTCGTATAGATACCGAGCTCTTCTTTACTCCTTAATGTTTGATTTACTTTTTTCATAAAATATAACTGAATTTTTAAGAGGGTTAGTCATAGTCTACATCGTGAATCTCCATATGTCGAGAGATGTAATGGTCAACTAACCGTATATATACTCTGCTAGTTTATAGTGTTACTTGCGCACATTCAAACCACCCGATACCTTTTGCATTTATGTTGTGCTCAGATTCTTGGATTCTCCTGACGCTCGTATAATAAGGTTCCCAATTTAGTAGTTGGGATATTTGGTTATTATAAAAAGTAAGGATATGAATAAGATTAGGAACCTTCGTATTGTTAAAGAGTTAGTAGTTTCTTCCTAATCCTCGATGGATGACCCAAATATCTTTAATTTTCATATGGTGTTCTGCTTCTACAAATGCATCATAGTGAATCTGTTACACCGACCTCTACCCTTTGTAATTTTCAAGAAAAGAATATTAAACAATCCCAATCTAGTTCGACACCTCGTGAAGTTATTACCACTATCTCAATGCAATTTGGTCGAACTCCAAATGATAATATGATTAGCGCTGACTATATTTATCATGATATCAATTCTATACATCGATTTGTGATTAATTATAAAACTCTTCCCAATGTTGTTATCTGATTAACCACTATTTGTTAAACTTCTACCTTAACTAGATTAGACGATATTGTAATCTGTCATTATTTTTTTATTATTAACTTAAGCTTCCTATAATATCATGTCAATCATCTAAAAAACCATAATGTGGGTATAGTAATTATGTATTTAATATGCAAAAAATTGAGTTTCAATATATGACATGATACCTAAATTAAAAGCATACCTCTAATTTTGTAAATATAACTTGTGAACAAATAAATAATATATAAGATTAAAATGGATCTGATTCCACGTGGTTTGAATTGTGTTATATGCTGCAACAAAATGTATAGGGTCAGAGATATATCCAAGCCGTCAACCAATCATTGTAAATGCTTAAACTTGTCAGTTCATATGCATGCCAATACTAAAATAGCTTTTGTAATAAAGAAAAGCTTTGGGTTTAGTTTCATTTGAGGAAAAAGGTTTATTATTTTACCTTATTAAATCTGTTGATTGTTAAAGTTTTATCACACATTCCAGGCGAAGAGGTAACACTAATATGAGTCGCTATTGAATAAATTATATGTTCATATGTCTCATCAAATGACACATGTACATGAAATATAAACTTTTAAACTTTAGCAAATAAGTAACTAGTTATAATAAAGTAAAAAACAATCACATAACCAAAAGCCTCAGATGTTTTGCCACAATACGTACACTCTCTCCAAGCAGCTCTTTTGGGTAAACACACCTACGTGTGTGAATTTTTATTCAAGAAACTTTTGATCAGGCATAAAACTATTAGAAATGGTTATTTGAATTATTAATGGTTTTGAATATAAAACCCCACAATTTCTCGTAACATAACATAAAATGTAGATGAAATTTTAACGTGAAAAAACATTATATCATATACAATCAAATTTTGGTTATAGAAATCGCTAAAAAATTTGTTTTAAAATAAGTATTATTTTATTAAAAAAGTCTCTAAAAGAACAAACAATAAGTAGTGTTTGGCGGATTTTTTGTTTAACCCCATTGCTAATTAAAATTCGGTACAGTGTATATCATTCTCCACTACCACAAATAAGAAGGAAATAACAAAAACTTAACATATTTAGTTCTTAAAATTAAAAAATAATTATCATATTATATATTTTACGCTTATTTTTTATCTTATGGAAAATAGGCGAGCAAAGTTTGATAGTCCAACATTTAGAGTGTATTTCGTGATACCTTTATTAATTAAATGTATTCTAACCTTTAATTTATAAAGAACCAATTTTGTTAGCGGTATAAAAAATATTAATAACTTGTGTAATCGAAGAACAAAACTAGATTTGATTCATCCAGGTCTGAAACTACTCTTAACAATGCTAAAAGGCGTTTATACAACCGTTAGTATATTGGTTGATTGGAATTTTATGGGTTCTTATATTGCCCGGATTTGAAATAGAGTTTACAAATTTATATAAAAATCGATAAAATTAATTATTAATCTTTAATAAAGATTTTATTTGTATTAACCATCACCCTTGGCGGTACCCTGACCTGAATCTATAATCTGAACACACACACATAAAATATGCGTAAACTTACTTCAAAATATTAATTGTTAAATGATATGTTATTTTTTAAATAACACAAACATAGCCAAAACAACCAAACCAACAAGATAAAACAGGGCCAGATAAAATTCGGTGACTTGGGAATGACCGTCGCCAAACATATAACAGATTGTTAGCTCTTAGTGGCAACCATTTGACGACAAAGGCTACCAGTCTGAAGTGACTCGTGCAAACTTTAGCGCTTGCACCTGCACGTTTGACGCGAGTCTCAGCTCCCGCTAGACTTATGACGCGGGAGACATGGTTTCCGTCCATGTTTGGTGAAAGTCATGTGTTCTTCGCCAATCATTGGCGCAAAACACTGTCTTATAAAACTATCACTACCACTTGTAAAATTATAAAAAAAAATACGAGCAAAACTGAAATCTTACAAATCACCAACAACAACCGTGAGTAGAACTACTATAACCTAACTCAATTACTTAAATTAAACTTTAAAATCGAAACTAAGATCAACTTTCGAACTCGAATAAAAATATTTACCCATACTGAATTGTTTCTTCCGATTTGCATAGTTATTGCCTTAGTTTTTGATGGATTATAGACGATTAAAAATTGATACGAAATGTTGTTACTAATTCTCAGTTTTTTTAAATGAAAAGTCGTTGCCTAGTTGTTGTTAGTGTTGAGTTTTAAGAGATGAAACATTATGTTCTTTTTTTTTCTTTTAAAACCCACTTGTAATTTTATCTTTTATTCTAATTAATTAAAAAAAAATTATATTTTTTTACATGATTTTAATAAAAAAATTGTAGAAGTTTTAATTTTTTTACGAAATAATAACTATGAATAACTTTTTTTATACGAGTTTTTTTAGTGTAATAGTAAAATAACTTCACGAAATATTTTGGTTTTTCTTAATTACACTCCATAAAGTAATTTTGTGTTTTGTTTTAGCAATTCCCGTACTTTTTATTCTTAAATCACGAATCCCTAAACCCCTAACCTAAATCCAATAATACCAATTTGACCTTTAGTCTTCATCATCCACCAACACCACACCAACACCAAACTACCGCGACCACCGAAGACTCCCCACCTCCAGCCATGGCGATCGCTATCAGGAATTCCAACGTCTCCGTATAATTCGTATGCTAAATACACTTCGCATCCACTTAGATCTACTGATTCCGTCGTCTTCTTACTTTCAGTTGCTCTTCGTCGATTCGGTTTAGCCTAGTGCTCTTCGTGTTCAAAGGTACAACTAGCTCCTCGAATAATTTGGTTCGTTTTTTCTTATTACTTTTATGTCACGTCTTCCTGTTCCGTTAAAAGATTGTGGGTTCTGTTACTCGGGCAAATATATCGGCCGATTTTTCTTTCTTTCTACTTTAATCCTCCCGTAGCTGCTTGTTTTATTGCATGCATTGGTGGAATTTACAGTCCCTAATTTGTTGATGTGCTTCGTTGATTTTCCCGCCAACTTCCTTTACCTACACGCGCGCGCACACTCCGGCATTTGCTTGGTTACTTAGAGCGGGGGGGGGGGGGGGGGGGGGGGGTTATAAGAGTGGACGGGAAAGAAACTACTCTAAATCTTGAATTTGCATCTTCAATTTTATCGGGTTGAGTTTATAGGTTTTGTGTTATGATATGGTCTTGAGCATTGATGTACATTTCATTATTCAACTAATTTAGTGAATATTAACTGATATACCACATTGAGTAATTGATCATAGCCGGATCAAAATGAATATCTTGGTAACTATCTGTTTTTCTCGAAAAATGCCTCACAATACTACATCATTTACGGCGATTAGAACATCTACGCTTATAGAATGTGTTGATAAAAACTATCTAAAACTCAATACAGTGGTTGTAGTAGCTCTTGCAATGAGTGGCCTAACACCACCTAATGGAGAGGATGGAAGTAATCTTGACGGACAAAAAGGAGAAAAATCCTATCAAGGCTTGAAGCGAATTGCGTCTGGTGGAACCTCTTTAACTCCTTGTTACGACGAAAATTCTGGTGCGGGGTGTAGCAGCAGTAGCGATATCGATTCACAAGCAGCGCTTAATGACATCGTATCTGTAAGTTTTCTTGGTTGATTTATTACTCAGTTTAAGGTTGTGGTTGTGACTCGTAATATTTACTATTTTTCTTTTGCAGAAAAAGGCTAGGGTTTCAAAAGAGATGACTTTCCAGGATTTGTGTAACAATGAAAATATCTTTGACGAAGATGATATTGACGACGGTGATTGGGAACCCATAAGGCACACTGAGATCCAAAAATGGTTTTGCACCAACTGTACGATGAGCAATCATGTTTACGTCCGTCATTGTTATGTATGTATATCAAATATTTGTAATATTTGTTGGATTTTTTTGTCATTTTTAAGCTATTTGTATGATGATGCAAAAGGGTTTTGTATGATGTAGATGATATTATAAACTTGATTCATGCAGATATGTGGGGAACATAAAAGATCTGGTATCTTGAGGCGTGGATTTCTTGCATCCCCGCATTTGCGAGATTCCGGTCCTACTGAGGTCGAACCCGAAGTCAAAGAGTACAAAGGTCTTTTTGATGATAGATAACTGTTGTTCTTAATTATAGCTACTATGTCTTGTAATCAATTCTTTATAGCTTTATAAGTAATCAGTGTTGATTCATTTATCTTTTATATTGAATTGATTATAAGGTCAGAACATGAATCTTACCAAGTTACTTTATACTATAATCCAGCACCAATTATATATAGTAATGTTGAACATCATATTCTTTTACTATTGTAAATGTCCCTCCGACTAAATAGAATCTCATATCTCGTCAAAATGCTAGAATTGTTTAGTACATATAGTGTAAGTACCCCTAATAAGCAAACAGTCTAGGGTGAGTCTGAACACATGTATTTCTAAATGGTATTCAACCATGCCTTTTCTCCGGAGTTAAACCTTCCTAATTCTCTTCATAATTATATAACTTGCTCTAGCCTGTCCGTGAAGTGTTGAATCCCTCTATCATTCCTGCATCCGATCATTATATATAGTTCTAGGTCAATGTTCAATGTGTCTTGCCAGGGCTAATTCGACACATTTGGTATCTACAAAGTCCTTTTTTTTATCCAGATGATTGCAATCGGCGGTTAATCCATTTTACTAGCTATTTATTTGGAATAAGAGTACATGTCACTTCTTGTTTGTAGATCTCTCGCTCTCTCTTTACTTAAAAATATCACTAAGACCGGCCACTATTATTCATTTATATTTCAAAATTTGAATGCTATAAAAATTTCATAGAAGAAGATAAAGCAACTATAAGAATTCAAATCAATATTTTAGGCGTATCATGTAAAAGTGTACTCTGGAATGTATGAGTGGCAGCAGGCGTGGTATCTCCACACTCATTTACTTTTCTTTCTTTCTCTGTTTGTGTATGCTGCCTGCTGAGCTTGTGGGTGGGTCGAGTTTGGGCCTGGGTCGAGTTTGTGCCATCACTGTCATGATCTTCTGCAGTTTAAACATTCTCCGTCTTTTGTTCAGTATGTTGACATGGCATATACATTTTATTTCTGCTACTCATGTTTCGATTTGTTGTTTCTAACTTTGCAGATTTAAACTCGGAACGTGTAGCATCCAGCTGTTCAACGGCTGTGGGTTTTGATGAAAGAATGCTGCTCCATTCAGAAGTATGGCTATCTTTCTCTTCAATCTCCTTAAAATGCTCTAATTTAACCTTGTATTGTCTGACTACTGTTTGTTCAATACATATGATTAAATTTCCGATATTTTATTTGCCATTGTATAACGTTAAAATATCTGAGCCACATTGGCTAAAGAAGCTTATAGATAGCGTTAGTGAAAATATTGAGTGTTGGACCATCGGTGTCGTAAAAAAGTTTGTAACTGCTATTCGACTATTCTAGTTCAATAACATCTGGTTGTAGGATGCTACTGTTTCTTCAAGCATAAAAGCTTTTACAATTAATTGTTCATAATTAACAATTGCTTGCACTGCTTTCTTTAGGCAACAAACTCACATTTATGCTTATAATTTCTTTATGATAATTTGCTTTCCTCTTTTGGTGATTGTATGCTGGATCAGGTGCAAATGAAGTCACATCCTCATCCAGAAAGACCAGATCGTCTTCGAGCTATTGCTGCTAGCCTGGCTACTGCTGGTACGCTCTTTTTTTGTATGGAGTCTGGGATTTTGGCCCGAGCTGTAAATCAATATATTTCCATTATGGTATTAGTAATTTGAATGATATTTAAAACATCAGGTATATTTCCTGGAAGATGCTTTCCGATTTCTGCGAGGGAAATCACGAAAGACGAACTTCGGACGGTAAGTAGCTTTGTATTATCTTGGTAGCATGTAAGGTTATTTGGTTCTCTAGCATGGAAAACATACCTCTAGGATTTGTATCAAGGATGGTCCCCTTGGGTTGGGTGTCTTTTTCTTTTCATCATCTTTTGACCAGAAAGTTAATATGTTATAAAAGATCTTTTATTAAATTTCAGCTATTCTATTTCCTGTTTTGTTCAGGTCCATTCCTCCGAGCACATTGAAGCTGTTGAAATAACTAGTCTTTTGTCCAGGTATGACTTTCATGTCCCTTTCCCTCTGTATGCCTGCTAGCATGCACCCTATATACAAAAGATTTAAGGATTTATGGTCTAAATTTTCGATCCCAGAACGCCGTGGTTTAAACGCTTTCTAGTGAATGTCATGTAAGAGTTATTTCAATATTAGATGCGGAAAAAAAGATTTCTATTGATGTAGTATATTTATAATCTTATTTTGTTTGCTCTTCCCCACAAACTGTAAATCTATGTAAATTCTGTCTTGTGGAGAGTCTGGAAGTTTTCTTGGGCCAGATTGGTTGAAGAAAGAATATACCAAAGGCAGATACAGTGGTGAAAGAGGAGTTCCTATATGATATAGACAATTCATGATAGTGCATGGGGTGGTTTTTTCATGGTTTAGTTATCCTTTCAATTTAAAGCAGCTTTTACTTGATGAGCAGAAGAAACAGAGAAAGGAAAAAAGCATATAGAAGTCGGTTAAGATTGATTCGGCTATATAATCTATTTTTTTTTTTTTTTTTCCTGAAGGGTGGTATAGTTTGATTAAGGTTTTACTTTTTTGTAATCTGATTAAGATAGGTTCAGATTCTATCGATGCCATTTTCAGCAACAATTAATAGTTTTCTGACTGTGACGACGAATTGTCAATATTAAGTGGTACATATTTTATGAAAGCTGTTTCCTGTTAGCTGTATTTACTCGGAATATATGATCTCATTCTAAGATGCGATCCTCAGCTCCTTCGGAAATAAATTGTAATTTAAGATTGAAAGTTTTTTATTGGCAGTTACTTCACTCCAGACACTTATTCTAACGAGCATTCAGCCTGTGCTGCAAGACTTGCAGCTGGTCTGTGTGCGGATCTTGCTACAGGGGTTTACACAGGACGTGTAAAAAACGGTTTTGCTTTGGTATCATTCTAATTTTCCGAGTCCTGACTCCTATGTTTATAATTTTATAAGACTGAAAAACAACTATCCAGAATCTGTTTTTTTTCCGTTTCATATATGTCAACCTTCTGTCATCTCGAATGGGTTAGGTTCGGCCTCCTGGTCATCATGCTGGTATCAGAAATGCAATGGGATTTTGCCTTCACAATAATGCAGCTGTTGCTGCATTAGCTGCTCAGGCTGCTGGGGCAAAGAAGGTGTTAATTGTTGACTGGGTAATGCCGTTTTTCACAACTCTTTTGCTTAGTTCTCATGGTGGTCATAATTCATGAGAGGTGAAGAACATACTCATGCTCTTATAGTTCTCATAATTCACTATCTTCCTATAATTGTCGCAGGATGTTCATCATGGAAATGGGACCCAAGAAATATTTGCACAAAATAAATCGGTGCGCTTGATATATGTTATAAATTTATGTCCACCCGGAATTTTCTTTTTCAGATGTTGTAGATGCTACTAATCTCTTAAGAGAAATTCTGATTAAGGAGTTGGCTTGATATCGGCTGCCCATTTGTTTGCTAACATTTGGTCTCTTGCTTATAGGTACTGTACATATCCTTGCATAGACATGAGGGAGGACAATTTTATCCTGGCACTGGAGCTGCAGATGAGGTTTTCATTAGATCCCTCCTTTTTTATGTTTAATGTAACAAACGGATACCGTCGTGGAAACTTAGTCAGGTGATCTTTGGCTCGAGTAGAGTTGAGAATGCCAAAACTGAGTGCTTCTGTGCTGTTCGGATTGTGCCATTTGTTGATCGAGGTGGCTGATTAATACCGATGTTTCTTTTTAGATACATCTTAAATTTTTTAAATAAATTATGCTTATACAAGTGAAAATTGCAACTAACTGTCCAGAACAAAGTTATGAGATGTGTATTGTGGAGTTTTATCCACCAATCTTGTTTATTTTTATGGAAAACTATTGCGGAACTGATTGATGTTTATGCTTATAATAGTTGGATGCTAGTTATACATGTGGACTAGAGTAGGTAGTGTTGGCACATATGGTTATGAGACACAGATACCAACAGAACTTCTGTGTAGTCGTCGCTTGAAATAAACTAGTATGTTGGGATGTTGCTAAAGTTGATTATATTCTGCAGCTTTAAGAAGAGGAATTTATGACGATATGTGAGTATGAGTACATCACTAGGAGAATACGTAGTATGGATGTTTTTCAGGATTGTTCTTCTGAAAAATAGTTTATTTTTGTGAAATCCCATATGTAGAGATATAGTTTTTGAAAATGTATTTTTGATACCTATGTACTGTTGAGAGAATTGACATTTTTGAAATATGGATTATAGATCAGAAGATATCTATGCATATTGACATCGGTACCTTTCATATTTCCCAAAATTTTGTCGGTCAGCATTCACTCTCATATTCATACATACTCCTGTTTAGTGACCCTGGCAACGATATTTCTTCTCTTTTGAAAACTTTGTACTGTTGTAAATTGTTCAGATTGATACTTACTATTTCTGCAGGTTGGTAGTGATGGCGCTAAAGGGTACTGTGTCAATGTTCCATGGACTCGAGGGGGAGTGGGTGATAATGATTATATTTTTGCATTTCAGCATGTTGTGCTTCCTATAGGTAGATATGTACTCTTATAGGTAGATATGTACACTTATAGGACTGCCTTCGTTTATATTGTTTTGGCATGTTGGGTCAATCTTCTCTCATATTGTTTTATTAAATATGCATGTTTGCCAGTGCTATTGTACTGCCCTAGTATCTTTCTGTCAATTATCTAGTATCTTTTGCACTTATTTTGTATTGTGCAGACTTTTTGCTGCTTTTTTATATACTTAAAACCAACTAATACTGTATGAACTACATTTGGTTGCAGCTTCAGAGTTTGTTCCTGATTTCACCATCATATCGGCAGGATTTGATGCTGCAAGGGGTGATCCTTTAGGATGCTGTGATGTAAGTTTGGTTTTTTCTTTAGTTGATAAGCAATGGAAGTTCAAGTTAAATGTTATATTATTTTAAAAGGGGAGGAGTACTACCAGCAATTAATTATCTCACGTTACTTTGTTTCAATAGGCTGCAGTATTCCAGTGTCCTTTTACTTCTCGCAATCTCAGTAACCAGGCTATTATTTTCTTTTGTAGGTCACTCCTGCTGGTTATTCGCAGATGACACAGTTGTTGAGCAATCTATGTAGTGGAAAATTGCTGGTCATTCTCGAGGGCGGGTTTGTGGATCACTTTTCGATGTTTGCTTTTACCAATGGACCATTTCTTCAATCCTGCTGATACTATTGATAATCGACTGTTTGCAGATACAACCTTCGGTCAATATCTTCCTCTGCGACAGCAGTGATTAAGGTGCAATATCATTTCCAAAATCTTTGCTGGAATAAAAAAAACTATCTTATTAAAATGTTTTTCATATAGTTCAACTAAAAATGAGAAAAAAGAAGCAGACTGCTAGAATTTGTAGGTAGATCACAGCAACTAGGCCATATTCAGTCTAGCACTGTGTTCTAATGATTTTTTGTCGAGAAGTCTATGTTTTGACTTGTTTTGTGAAAAAAGGTGCTGCTTGGTGAAAGTCCTGAATGTGAAGTGCCCAATCATTTCCCTTCCAGAAGTGGCCTGCAAACAGTTATTGATGTGTTAAAAATTCAGTTGAACTTCTGGCCTACTCTGGCACCAATCTTGGTGAAATTGCAGGCAGAATGGGGCAACCAATCTACTGAAAATGAAAGTGAGGACTTTGTTTGTTATTGAATTATTTGATATCATTCAGATATTTCTTATTGACTATGCCTGTATTGTTTGTAGAGAAGCAGATAAAAAGGAAGCGGTGGATCAAGGCACCTATATGGTGGCAATGGGGTAGGAAAAGGTTTTTCTATCAGTTGCTTACTCGGCGTCTCCGTCTAGAATCAATGAAAGAGATTGTATCTGGTAGTTAGATAGAAAACCTAGGTGCCAATGCCAATGCCAATGACGTGTATTTTTGTATCCCACCCGCAACATGCAATCCTATTAATTGAGTTTTGAGTTTTGTAATCTTTAGTATATTGTTAGGAACTACTCTGCTAGACCTAAGTAGCTATTATATTCGGGTCAAATTGACAAGTCTTTTTGGATGACAATTCATATCATGAGCTAGAAATTTTTAACCAGGTATTTCTTACGATGCTTTGGTCTTAAAAAAAATTCATAGTCAATGAAAAATGGTTCATCTTTGTCAAAGAAAAATTTATATTATTTTTGTTGTTGGTACAATTTCCTTTTATTATCTCTATAAAAGTAGAACAAGCTCTTCTTTGTTATTCCCAATATTTTCAAGATCAAGCATATTTCAATGCTATTTACATGAATTCTAAAAATGTGGGTCGCATAAACTGGAAAGTTAATAAAACATGAACTACTGTTTGGTGAAAAAAAGAAACATGAGAGGTGAAACATCATTACTTTTTGTTATTGGTGCATTGATGGTGGTGGCGGCGGCATTGGATAAGCAAGTGGAAGCATATATGGTGGGTGGTGGTGGTGGTGCCCAGGAGGAAACATAACTGGAGTACCAACTGCGGCCGACCCCATATGCCCAGGTGATGGAACCGGATGCCCCATAGGTGTACCGTAAACTCCTAAACCTGTCATGGATGGTTGAGGCCGGTACTTAGCTATTGTTCCCATAGCAGCAGAAGCTGAAGAAGTATGTAAGTTGGGATTTTGGCCTGTAATAGGAGGTTGATTTGGAGCATCTCCTCCCCCTCCAGTGGCAGTACTTGTAATGTCGTGAATGCTAGATCTCCTTCGCTCTCTATTCATCGAGTTTAACCGAATGAAATACTTTTGTGCATGGCTTGCGACTTGCGTAGGCGTCCTTGATATTACATAGTTCCTTGATATGCTCCTCCAGTCTCCCTTCCCAAACTTGTCCAAACCTAAAAGAAACAACCTACCAAACACAAAACTAGTAATTCAGCTACCATTCTGCTAAAGAAAAACTTTCATCCGATGGTAAATATTTCAAAATGATCCTAAAACATCGTCTCAATTTTTTTTATTGAACTACATCATAGATTAAAATACAACATAAAATACAATATATATAGGTTAGTCGCTGGTTATACCTATCAAAAACTCAATCAGTGGTTTTATTTATTAAAACTACCATTTTTGTTGGTTTTCCATTTGTGGTTATTTTTGTTCGTTTGGATTTGCTTTTGTAGTCACCAAAATCAAATTTGATACAAAAGAAATCCAGTAATACTAGCCTGTGTACATCTTTCTCTGTTTTTCTGTTTCTCATATGTTTGGTCTAAACTAAAATATAAGTAAACCAACAATACTCATTGGAAGGGAAAATAGTTAGCAACACTTTGAAGACTTCAATGCTATTGTAATAATAACCATCAAGAGTAACTTAAATGATTGAACAGTACTAGTTTTATTATCCAAGAACAATTTGTTTTTCCCTCTTTCTAAATCATAATCATATGATACATCTATATACATCCAAAACAAATCTAATTAAATCCAACCGAATTCGAATAAATAAATAATAAAATAGAAATTTGAAAGAAGCTAACCTATGTTCTTCTTCAGTCCAAGGAGTCCCCTTCTTCCTCTCCTGATCTGCTTTGGAACCTCCTTTACCTCCATGTCCGCCACTCGAGCTCTCGCGACTAATCCCCGAAAACCCATTACCATTTCCATAACAAGAATTCAATCTCTTATCGCCATGAGAATTCTTCAACGGTACCGGCTCGTCTCCGATATAACTCGGAATCGGAACTTGACCAGCTTCGATGGCAAGAACATCCTCTAATAAAAGCTGATAGTGTTGCTTCAGCTCTTGAGTGTTCTTAGTCGGTACCATCAGACCAATCTCTTCCCATTTATCGGTCGAATCCTCTTCGGTCCAATGCATAGCAATGGCGTTTTCAAAAGCTTTCTCTTCTTCTCTGGTCCAAGTAGCCATAGTAGTAGTAGTAAGAGCAATAGTGATGGTGGTGGTGTTGTGTTTGGTGTCGTTTGGAAAGTGAAATTGATGGAATTAATGACATATTGTTTTAAGGATTGATTTGTTGGTGTATATGGAAGAGGGTGCGTAGGATAAGAGGGGGGAGGGGACATGAGAGGTGTCTATGACAAAAGGGTGAGGTTGTTATGAAATTACCAATTGAGGAGGGACCACTTTGGTAGGGATGGGTATATTTGTCACGTTCTTATAATTCATTCCATAAGAGAATTTCTCTCCCTTTTTTTTTTCTTTTCAATCATAGAGGAAAGATCTTTTATCAAAAACACTAAAAAGCTTGAGAATCTTGTCAACTATTAGGCTCAATATTTCTTTGGCTATACTAGAGAGTAACCTTCCTCATATGGACCTTTTTACGTTTTTCATCAATTTCGATATACCATACCAATACCATATAAGTTATAGAACATTTACATCTTAAAATACTAGAATTTTATAATGAGTTTACTTTACCTATGTGTATTTTAATAGAAATGGTGGGTATAATATTAAAGTTTAGAATTAGTATTCGAATTAATTTTAAACACAAAAGAATTAGTATCGAAACTCGTATGATACAATTTTTTATTTTGATTCATCTTAATATATATGTATATTCTATTGAGAGCAATATAAACGGTAAAAATCTATTTTATTAGATAAAGTCAAATATACGGTTTAGTCTAAATAACTTTTATCAAGATTTTAGGTAAAAGTGGACAATAAGTGTCCACTTTTAAAGTTTTTGGGTCGAAATACTTCTTATTTATATATATATATATATATATATATATATATATATATATATATATATATATATATAATTATAGATAAGAGCATTAGATCTGTATATACTAAGGTTTTTATGTTCGAAATCGGTGACCCGTGGTTTAAGGCGTCCTCATAAATAGAAATAGAAACTCTAGAAATAAAACTTGACTCGATTTTTGGAATTTTAACGATTTCTTTTTTATTTTTAAATCAATTTTTTATTTTTCTTTCGGACACCTCCCATATTTTTAAAGACATGCTATTTTTTTTTTAATTTTATAGTTTTCCTCTTAAATATATTTTTATATTTTATTATTATTTTTGCCACTCTTATTTACTGTTTCATCTCATTTCATTTTTTTTACTATTCAACAAGTTAATGCTTTACCTTTGTATATTATCTATTTTGTTGATATTTATCATTCAGTTTTTGTTTTTCGACCAAAATAAACTCATCAATAAAACACATCACAAAATTAATGCCTTTAGTGAGATAATAAGGTCTTAGTAAATGAAAGTTCTTCAAAACCTCAACAAACATTCGTTCACACCTATACGAGTTTTGCACAAAACCTCAAAACCGGCCTATCTACTAGGGATTATGTTGTCCCTACTGTTGACAAAGTCAACAATAGCCAGACGAGATGAGAGAATCTCACTTGGTGGAGATCAAGATAACCCATGATCTGGTGACGAACATACAAATCGACATGCATTACGCTCTATATAATTCATTTCCATATATAGATTGACACTTCCGAAGAAGAAGACAATGCTACCTCATCCATGCTCTTGCACCGTTGTCAACATTCTTCCAGGTGTAACTATGTTTTTGTGCCAAAAATTCAAAGGTGAGAGATTCCAAGCAACACTCTAATCATGAGTTTGCTATTAGATCTGGAATATGCCACTCATATCATGATTATTTTAGATTTTGACTAAAGAAGCAGGATATATTACTCTCATTATCACAGTAAGAATAAAAGGGGTACACACATATAAGTCTTTCCCGATATGACAAGATGAGCCCAACCACTCTGATCATCCCTTGACTCTATATATGGGTCAACCAAGCTACCAAACTCCTCTCAACGATTTCATCAAGAGGTTAATTGAGCCTATAAAACGCCAATCATGTACCCCCGTTGGGTTCATATAACTACTCGCAAGCATCTGTGAGAAACAGTGCCTTCTCCCACGTGGCTCAGTCTTGATTTAACAAACCACCTCAAATGGTGCACCAATTTTATGGACTGGAACACCAGACCTACTTTGGCCATGTTTTTGCTAAGCTGAGATTTAGTTTGGCTTCTTCTCCAATGGCTTCAGAAATTATGCATAGAGATTTTACAATAATGTTCAACTAGTACAAATTGGATAAGTACCAAATGGTTCCATCAAATTCGATATACCATACCAATACCATATAAGTTATAGAACATTTACATCCTAAAATACAAGAATTTTATAATGAGTTTACTTTACCTATATGTATTTTAATAGAAATTGTCGGTATGATATTAAAGTTTAGAATTAGTATTCCAATTAATTTTAAACATAAAATAATTAGTATCGAAGCTCGTATGATACAATTTTTTATTTTGATTCATCTTAGTATATATGTATATTCTATTGAGAGCAATATAAACGATAAAAATCTATTTTATTAGGTAAAGTCAAATATATGGTTTAGTCTATATAAGTTTTATCAAGATTTTAGGTAATAAGTGTCCACCTTTAAAGTTTTTGGGTTGAAATACTTTTTTATATATATAATTATAGATAAGAGCATTAGATCTGTATATACTAATGTTTTTATGTTCGAAATCGGTGACTCGTGGTTTAAGGCGTCCTCGGACATAGAAATAGAACCTCTAGAAATAAAACTTGACTCGATTTTTGGAATTTTAACGATTTCGTTTTTATTTTTAAATCAATTTTTTATTTTTCTTTCGGACACCTCCCATATTTTTAAATACATGCTATTTTTTTTAATTTTATAGTTTTTCTCTTAAATATATTTTTATATTTTATTTTTATTTTTGCCACTCTTATTTACTGTTTCATCTCATTTCATTTTTTTTACTATTCAACAAGTTAATGCTTTACCTTTGTATATTATCTATTTTGTTGATATTTATCATTCAGTTCATTGTTTTCGACCAAAGTAAACTCATCAATAAGACACATCACAAAATTAATGCCTTTAGTGAGATAATAAGGTCTCAGTAAATGAAAGTTCTTCAAAACCTCAACAAACATTCGTTCACACCTATACCAGTTTTGCACAAAACCTCAAAAACGGCCTATCTACTAGGGATTATGTTGTCCCTAGTGTTGACAAAGTCAACAATAGCCAGACGAGATGAGAGAATCTCACTTGGTGGAGATCAAGATAACCCATGATCTGGTGATGAACATACAAATCGACATGCATTACGCTCTATATAATTCATTTCCATATATAGATTGACACTTCCGAAGAAGAAGACAATGCTGCCTCATCCATGCTCTTGCACCGTTGTCAACATTCTTCTAGGTGTAACTATGTTTTTGTGCCAAAAATTCAAAGGTGAGAGATTCCAAGCAACACTCTAATCACGAGTTTGCTATTAGATCTGGAATATGCCACTCATATCATGATTATTTTAGATTTTGACTAAAGAAGTAGGTTACATTACTCTCATTATCACAGTAAGAATAAAAGGGGTACACACACATATAAGTCTTTCCCGATATGACAAGATGAGCCCAACCACTCTGATCATCCCTTGACTCTACATATGGGTCAACCAAGCTACCAAAATCCTCTCAACGATTTCATCAAGAGGTTAATTGAGCTTATAAAACGCCAATCATGTACCCCCGTTGGGTTCATATAACTACTCGCAAGCATCTCCGAGAAACAGTGCCTTCTCCCACGTGGCTCAGTCTTGATTTAACAAACCACCTCAAATGGTGCACCAATTTGTTGGACTGGAACACCAGACCTACTTTGGCCATGTTTTTGCTAAGCTGTAATTTAGTTTGGCTTCTTCTCCAATGGATTCAGAAATTATGCATAGAGATTTTACAATAATGTTCAACTAGTACAAATTGGATAAGTACGATGATACTGGATCGAGAAGTTCAAAAATGAAATGCAGGGCTTCATGAGAGATAATATGCTTTTCTGATGAAGCATTCTCCATGAATTTCAGTGACAATGCTCTGAAATGGTTCAATCAACTTCAGTTTGGTAGCATATGCAATTTTGACATGTTTTGGACAATATTTATGAATCAGTTCATTGGCTTCAAAGTCATCAAATGAGACGGTGATTACATTAACTATTACAAACAAGGATTTAAAATACAATATATATAAATATACCCAATGGTTTGTCCAAACCAACAACAACTTGAAAGATTGGCACTATTATTAAAACTCAAGTACTGACAAACTTTATGACTGAATTCCAGTCAGAAAGGTCCTACATTTGGCAGATTATCCCGAACAAACATGGTAAGCTCAACATATTAGGGAAAACAACAACTTAGACTCTACTCCAGTGGTGCACCTGACCTCTTTTTAGGAGACACTATGAACCATGCCACAAAGTTCAGCTTCACCACCTCCAATAACGAGGCCGAGTATGAAACTGGAATTGTAGGTCTGAGACTCATCCACATATGCATGTTTGAAATGGTAAATATCATAACAAAATTTCAGCTCATGGTCAACCAAACCCTAGACCAAGAAGAATTGAAAAATGACAACATGATTTGTTAACTAAGGGAACAAATTTGTTTGAACAAGTCACATTCAAAAAAATACCAGGAACGAATAGCACAACCAAAGATGCACGACAATATTCAAGAGAAACCTTCAAATACCTTACACAACCGACTTATAGTTAATTATTCAACATATGAAGTAATTCTCATTGATGTTGAAAATGACTAAAGATATAGAATCCAAGAATACCTTTTAGAATGTACTTTGCCAGAAGATAGACTCGAGACTCGGTGCATCAAAATTAGAACAACTAGACATGTATGGCTGGAAGACACGTTATAGCCTCATGAGACCACTCATTTATTATCTCGTGCCAAAATAATATGCCTTTATCTTGAAAGATCTTCATGTCTTCAACTACAAGATTTTTTAGATGAGAGTCCTCCTAGTGGGATATTACTCGCTAACCATTTTTACCCGATGCAAAAGACTTCATCAAATGATGTGACATATGTCAGTGCTTTACCAATTTTATCTAGTTCATGGTCAACCATCTAGATACCATCGTATATGCAATACCATTTGGAAGATGGGGTCTTGATATTGTAGGTCCTTTCCCAAAGGCCTCAGTATGTAGGAAACACCTTCTAATGGCGGTATAATCTTACCAAACTAAATGAAATTCGAACCATTAGCAAAAATCAGGGCAAATGAAGTCATAAGTTTCCTGAAGATAGAATTTTGTTGTAAATATAAGGTACTTCAGGTTCTCACGACTGAGAATGACCTACAGTTCCAGAATGCTTGTTCAACATTATATTTATAAACTTAAGGTATTACAAAAAAATATTTATTCATATTTCCACCCATATGAGAACACATAAGTGGATATGAAAACAAAACCATTTGGGAAGGCATCAAACGAGTATTGGAGGATACAATAGAGAAGTGGGAATATTTTCTCCAAAAGGTTTTGTGATTTTACAAAACCACTCCACTTACATCCACCGTTGAAACTCAATTTGCTTTAATCCACGAGATGGAAGTCGTAGTGCCTGCGGAAACAAAAAAAATTCATTATGAATATATAACTACAATGAAGGGATAAATATGGTATAAAATCCAAGCTAGACTTAACTGAAGAGAAGCAGATGAAAGTTCACTTACGATATTACACTACAAAACCATCATAAGAAATATATATTACTCCAAATTTGACCTTCGACTCTTTAAAGTAGATGATAAAGTTCCCAAACATTTATTTCTCCACACAAAGGACATGGAGCTCAACAACATCGGGCAAAGATAAAAGAACCTACCTGGTGACATCTAAGATAAAATCTGGGATTTATAGGTTCCTAGATGCAGAGCTAAAACCTCTTCACCATTCGTGGAACATAGATCATATGAGGATCTACACTTCATAGAAAATATCATAAACTTTGACTTTCATTTGTAAATATATATATATATATATATATATATATATATATATATATATTCTTTTCTTATTTAGGATGAACTATTTTCTATCCAGGTAACATGAAAATATCTTAACGAGACATCAATATTACTAAAAACTTATGACTGATCAGTTCAGATATCGCTCGAAGCTATATCTCCAATGATTCTGATAATATTCGAAGGGTATTTCATACAGACCAAATAAAAGACAATGGATGAACAGTAGCTTGAGTGAAACAATGACTCAGGTATGTGTCTAGTAGCTCATTTCTTAGGCCTAAGGGCTCATTTGAATGACCATACTATAAGGTATGACACACACGACCCATGGGTCAGGGAAAATACTATAAATACCCCAACCAACATCATTAAGAGGGTTGGACTTTTTCTAAAGATATTAAATATAAGCATACACCTCATTTCTCTCAGAACCCCTTACAAAAATAATTAATATCCACCAGCTAAAGTTTTTCCCCTTTTTAACCTTAATCAAGATTTTACCATCACCAAATTGGCGACCATATTGGGAGCTAGAGGTACCTGAATAGCTCTATTCAAAACCTTACCTATAATACGAAGTTCAGAAATCCTTGAGATATGGATCTCAATATGCAGGAGGTGTTGCCTCATGAAAATGAAATAATAAGAGGTGTAAATGAGCATGCTATAGTATCTCATGTCAATCATAATACTAAGGAAAAGCCGTTCATGCAAGAGGAACGTGATCAATTGAGGGCTGAATTGAAGCTTTGAGGGCCCAAAGACAGGCTAAAGTATCGTTGAAACAAAATTCTGATGCAGGATGTGTATCTACAGATGAGCCTCCAGACAATAACAAACAAGAGGAGAATGATGAGTCCCCAAAATTTCAAACTAATTCTAGAAAGACACATTGGGCCAAACAAGTAAAGAATACACCAGAACCTTCTGATAGTTCCGCTACTACTTTTGACTTTGATGGGTCTTCCTCATCAAGTAGTGAGGACGACCTTCAGAAAAATAAAATAAGGTTAAGCAAGAAACATTCAAGGAAAGGGGATAGGAATGGAAAAATAAGAAAGAATAAGTATCGAGGAAAAATAAAGAGATCGACAGATCACTGTATTGATCATCAACTGAGTGATCAGTTTGCTACCCAATACAAACCATGTATATTTTCCACTCATGATAAAGATACAATATTTAGCCATAACCATAATTAGAGCTAATCACCTATATCCTCAAAAAAACTCTATGGACATCTGCCTAGGAGGTTTGGCAGTTCTAAGATGGAGAAGTATGATGGGAGTAAAGACCCTGATAATCATCTCGAGAAATTCAAGAATTTTATGACAAATTTTGATGGTGATGACAAAATTTTATGTCGGGCGTTCTCACAAACTTTCAAAGGAGGTGCTTTAAAATGGTATAATAGTTTGCCATATGGGTCAATAAAGAACTTTGACATGTTCTGGATGAAATTTCAGAGACAATTTGTGGAGAGTAAATGGCTTAAAGGGAATGATGACACTATCATCCATTGTTCCCAAGAATCAAATGAATCTTTGAAAGAATACATCAACCGTTTTGTGAATACGAAAAACGGGTTGGCTGATTGTTTTGAACAAGTAGCAATTGCTTCACTAAGGCAGGTTTAAATCCACGTGAATTAGCTGATTTAATATCTTGGAAAAAAGCGATGACATAGGGCGGATTGTTAAATCAGGTCGAACAAAAAGATTACGGTGGAAGAGACTAAGAAGTCTAGAGTACCACCCTAAAATAACTATTCTCCAACAATACCAATCCCACAAGCTAGCACTCAATCTCAGGCCACAGTTAATTACATGCTTAAAGATTCCGGACAAGGGTCACATTGGCCAAGACATAACCAGTCAAGTCAATCCCACCAGTTTAAACCCAAAAGAGGTCCATGGGTTCAACCTGAATGGTTTGCCAAACTAAGGGAGAGTGTGGTAACCATTTATAATAAAACTAAGAATGATGTGCACTTTAGAATACCGACACCAATTCAATCTCCTAAAAAGACTCTAAACACTCGTTTTTGTAAATATCACAACAATGTGGGTCATGATACCTAAGACTGTATTGCACTAAAACAAGAAATACAAAATTTAATTGAGAGAGGGAATTTTTCAGCTTTTTTTCTAAAAAATAACAAGGGGGGAATATGCTAGTCAACCCAATCTAATGCAAATACAATCCGAGCTGCATCCCCAACCGGCGAAGGACAAAGTTTAAAAATATTTAGACAAGAAGATGATATGGTAATTATAGAAAGATTTGATGTGGATTCAGAACATCTCGATCTTGATCCGAATCGGAATCAAGTTGGAGTGATAACAGAAAAGGCTTCTATAGTATCCGAACTGCGTAATTTTTTTGAATCCATTACTATTTTTGGGAAAGATACCGTGACAACACCATCGAATTGTTAAAAAAAGACATGTTAATAGCCTAACGACTCAGATAAAGGGAAAAATGTCTACACATCTTTATCAAATTCCTGCTCCATTCATTATCTTTGATGAAGATGATTTAAGAGACATTGTTGGGCCATATAAAGATGATGTGGTCATAGGGGCATCCATTGGAGGCAATTGATATACGAAGGATTTTAATTGACACTGGCAGTTCGACAAACATATTTTTCCTATCGGCTTACAAGAAAATGACGAATCCCTCAGTTATCCATCTTTCGAATAGGACCATAATGGGGTTTACTGGAAGTATGACTGATGTAATTGGAGAATTTGAAGAAGAGGTTTTATTGGGCAAAGGGCCATTTAAGAAGTTGGTGAAAGTTTTATTTGTGGTAGTTGATTGTCCGATATCTTACAATGCTATATTTGGTAGGTCTTTGACTATCCATAATGCATATAGTAGCTTCCATTATCCATCAGTGTTTGAAATATGTTGTGGGAGGGCAATTGGCGTTGCCTGAAGTAGCCAAAAGATAGCCCGTGAATGCTATGTCTCTGTTCTTGCTTTGAAATAATTAAAAGCAGTGAAGATTAACAAAGAATAACAGTCAGTGGAGCCTTCTGCCAACCAAAACAAGATAAATGATCTGAGGGACTCCTAGTGCAGTAATCCCAGTGGAAGAAGTAGAAATTTATTACTTAGCAGAAGGTAAAAGTATCAGTGTCAGATCTAAACTACGTTTAAAGGTAAACAAAAAATTGTTATTTTTTATCTGATAATTTACACGTGTTTGCATGGTGAAATGAGGATGTAACTAGAGTACCAACTACGGTGATTAGTCATAAACTATCTATCTGATCTAATGTTGGGCCAGTGGTGCAAAAAAGAAGATATTTTTTTAAAAAAAATCCAAAGAGATTGTTCAGGAAGTAGATCGGTTGACCAAGATAGGGCATATCAAAGAGTCTCAATACCCCTTTTGGACAACTAATCTTGTTCTAGTCAAGAAATGGAAAATAACGTATGTGCATTGACTTCACAGACCTCAGTAGAGCTTGCCCTAAAGATCATTTCCTAGTTCCCCGGATAGATCACCTTGTGGACTCTACATCAGGGAACATGTTGTTGTCTTTCATGGATGCTTTCTCTGGGTATAATCAAATACAAATGAATCCTGATGATCAAGACCATACCACTTTCATCACTGATAGGGGGCTTTATTGTTACAAATTAATGCCTTTTGGATTGAAGAATGCAGGAGCCACTTACCAACGATTTGTGAATAAGGCCTTCGTTAATCAATACAGAAGAAACATAGAAGTCTATATTGATGATATGATGATCAAGAGTCCTAGAGAGGAGGATCATATCTCTGATCTCCAGGAAACTTTCTCCAACTTAGAGGCCATCAATCTGAAATGAAATCCAGAGAAGTGCACCTTTGTTGTTCGATCAGGTAAATTTCTGGGCTATATAATAAGTGAGAAAATGATTCAAGCTTACCCAGACCAGTTAAATGCATTGTTGGCTATGGATCACCTCATAACACTAAAGAAGTCCAGAGGTTAACTGGAAGATTAGAATCCTTAAACCACTTTATTTCAAGATCATTAGACAAATGTGCTCAATTTTTCCAAGTCTTGCGAAATGCCAAAGATTTAAATTGGTCTCCTAAATAGGATTAAGCTTTCCTTGAAATTAAGAATTACTTGTCTTTACCCAATACATTGTCCTAACCCGTTGATGGAGAAAAACTCTATATGCACTTGCTGTAAGTGCAGTAGTAGTATGAGAAGTTAATAATTACCCTCATCCGATTTACTATATAAGCAAAAGTTTGATAAAAGCTGAGAAGAGGTATATAAAACTTGGAAATGATGGCTTTGGTGATAGCTGCTAGAAAGATGAGGCCTTACTTTCAAGCACATTCAATCACAGTTCGAACTTCTTATCCCCTAAAGAATGTGCTACAAAATACTGACATATCAGGAAAAATTACTAAGTGGTTAGTTGAACTTGGAGATTATGACATTGATTTTGCGCCTCGAACATTAGTTGAAGCTCAAGATGTGGCCGATTTCTTAGTAAAATTCCACTTTAAACGACCTCATGAAGAAGCTGAAGTTACTAAGTTTAAAAAAAATAGATAATCCAAACGGATGATGGGTCTAGTATGATGGGTTGCGGAGCTGGAATCTGCTTAACTTATCCTTATGATGATACCCTATCGTAAGCTATATGTTTTGGCTTCAGAGCATCCAACAATGACTCGGAATATGAAGCGGCCATAGTTGGGTTAAAATTGGCTCATATATGTGGGGCTAAAAGAGCCCAACTAATATCTGATTCCCAATTGCTTATCCATCAGGTTCAAGGGCAATCTGAAGCCATAAAATAACAACTGATAAAATATTTACGGATGTTGAAAGAAGTCACCATCAGATTTGATAGTGTCAGACATGAGAATGTCTCTAGTTCTGAAAACACCATGGCAGATTCCTTAGCTACTATAGCATACTCCGAAGCGTATCCCTGGATTATTATGCAAGAATGTACTTCTATAGATGCAACTATAGAAGGTAAAATTAAATTTGGAGACATTTTTCATGTATTAGATGCACCTTATAAAGATTGAAGGACTGAAATCCAAGATTTTATGACTAACAGAGTTTTGCCTCCAGATAAGGCTTTGGGTAAGAAAATAAAATATAAGGCTCATGGTTTTCTAGTCTTGAGGGGCGTACTTTATAAAATGTATTTCAGCAGGCCCCTACTATGATGCTTTGGATTAAATAAGTCCCAGAATGTTCTATCAGAATTGCATGATTGAGAAGGATCAACACATTATGGTTATAAAGTGTTAACTAGAAGAGTCTTACTAGCAGAATATTATTGGCCTACCATCATAGCAGATGCTAAAGATTTGGTG
The DNA here is from genome assembly GCA_036936605.1 of Limnanthes douglasii subsp. nivea. NCBI lineage: Eukaryota > Viridiplantae > Streptophyta > Magnoliopsida > Brassicales > Limnanthaceae > Limnanthes > Limnanthes douglasii. Next base: position 212,911,295 of record JAUPFV010000001.1, on the reverse strand, counting down.
AAGATATGTGATCCTTGTCAAAGATATGGAAATATCATTCATGTGCCAGCAGTCCTCATGGAATCAATATATGAACCTATACCATTTGATAGATGGGGACTTGATCTGGTTGAGTCCTTCCCAATGGCTTCATTTTTGTTTTTTATTCTTTTCTTATTTTTTATTTATTTGTAATTAATAATATTATCAATTATCTATTAAATCCAAATATAAATATAATAAAATTATTTTATTCATTTCATAAATTAGTATAAAATATATATATTGAAAATAAACATCGATCACTAAAGTAGTGACTTAGCTAACAAATACACAAATCTAGAAAAGTAGAAGAGTATGTTAATTGATCATATATTTTCGTTAAAACTTATAACACTAAAGTCATCTCGTCGAGACAAACTTTGAATATTTGTATGACTTCGTTTTATTACATTGTTTTATTTATTTTATTATTTTTATGTTACTATACTTTTACGCATGATAACAATTTCATTATATATTTCTTGCGTGCTTTAGACCAAGTGTTATAGTTTTATTACCAGAATAAGGGTGGACACAATGAGAGAGAATATGTTTGTTTTGCCAACATATATTTCATTACCTTAGTAAATCATGTATGTTATATATATATATATACACACACATATAAGTGTAGCTCCTTTAATACCAACAAGTATTTTTGTTCCCCGTTTAATTTGAACAAATATATTAGTATGGTTACCTTTCAACTGGTTCAGATTAACCTTTTTTTAAATTTATGTATATTATATATATATATGATAATATTATAACTTTTTTAAAGAGACAAAGCAACGTTTGCTTAGATTTATTTTATGTGTTTTTACACAAAGACAAGGGTTTCGAACCTATTTTAAGGTGATCACTCATGAATGTTGAGGCTAGTGCTCTTTTCAAAAACCTGGCTAGGGGGCGATGCACATGGTGCTCTGACTCTGAAGTCACTTTGCAATTTTTTTCGCTTTGAAGCTTGGGTCATGTTGCACATTTGATGCTTTTGTATAAAATCGAAATTGCACATTTGAGTGCTATGACATGGGAGACATACTTGTACAATGGGTGCTCGGGTTTGGGAGCCACTTCACACGTTTTGATGTTATGACACTCGGGTGATGTAACACATTTTTATGCCATGGGTCGGAAGCCACATTCATTTAACATTCTAATATAAATGTATTGGAGCAAACATACTAAGATAACAACAAAATTCATTCATGATAGAGTGCCTATTTAAAAATAACCCGTATCACCGAAGTAGAAAAAAGCGCACTTACAATGGATACACACATGATAAAATAACGAAAAGCTTACAACTTATAAAAATTGTGAAAATTCACTTTAAATAATGTTAGGTAAAAAATACTTTATAGAAAATAATATTAAGAGACAAAGAGTTCCAAATGTTCCACATTCCAAGGACGTGGGAGAGGATGGCATGTGCATCAATCATGTTATAGATACCAAGTTTTACATTAGCTGTCACAGTGTAGGTTTGTTTCCAGCTTGGTCTTAGATTTTGAGGTTTTTTTCTTTTGTATGAAGGAAACTCCTTTAAATACCTTATCCTCTATTTGCTATTAATAAAAGAAAATCTTAGAGGTATAACTATTGTGCGCTAGCATTCTGATTTTTAATCCACTTTTCATTGACAAGGTCCAGTTTGACACTTTAGTTGTACCCATTCCTTCCTATGTTGGTTCGTTATTCAGAAAAATGCATAAATTTTTATGTTGGTACCATGACCTCCATCTCATAGACTATGACGAATGAAGCCTCCCTCGTTGTGCTTCTCTGGGTAAGTCAGTAGGACCATAATATTTTTTGGAGGAATTTAGTTTTACATGAAAACCCCTCGAGGATGTGACGTATTCCAACTATAAGGGTTCAGTTTGTTACCTCGACTTTCAAATTTACTTGAGAATTAAAGGGAGACAAAAAGTTTTGTTGGTTTCCACTGGTTTTGAAAAATAAAGTTAGCTCCTCATTCCGGAACTGCATCTAAGACTCTGGGAACCCCATACCTGTAATAAATGTTATTTTAAATGACTTGTACCATTTTGGCCTCATATTATGGCCACTTTTTCCTTTTACACCTATTTGTAGAAGTAGTCTACTGGTCTAAACTACGTATGTCAAAGGGAAAAAAATTGTAAATTGATTCCATATGTACGGTTGGGACGTGAATTGAGTTTGTAAATTTCTAGCGTGTGTCATGTCATAGTGTTGCACGAATGGATTGACATACACGTGTATTATGAGCCAATATTAGCTGGATAATAACATTCACTTATAAGGGATTCACACTCATAATAGTCATAGTTTCTCCATGGTGGAGCTCTTTGAGTATAAATTTTGACTACTCAGACCCTAAGAATCAAAGAAATGGTCTTGCTAACCCTCGATGATAGGGAATGTTTTCAAGCAGTACATAAAAAGTGGATCATATTTTGATACATTTTTTCTTCGCTTTGTTATTTAAAACGTACTTTCTGCCAGGTAAGCCCATAATAGAGTTCACTAATGTGATGGCTCATCGATAACCATAGCCTTATAGATTGATTCCAAGGGCTCAACCCTTGTTGTTTAGATAATTGCAGGTTGTTCTTGGATGATTACCTATAGTTGAATTCAGAGTATCCAATAGAAGCGAATGTTTGGTTATTTAATTTTCAGCCCAATGCATTTTTTCATAGTGCTCGTGTTTAAAATTCGAGGCTTCAGTCCATAACATTGCTATATAAATGATACATTTTTTTTTAACTTTTGATAGTTGAAAAGTATGATTGACTGTCAAAATTGAATAAGTGGAAAATCTTACGCGCAGTGTGTCACATTTATGGTCAAATCCGTGTAATGTTTGCTTCATATTCAGCCCCGTTATTCGAGATGGAAATCCAAATTTGATAGATTGATGGATAGGGTATCCAAGGGAAAGACAAGTTAAATACCAGCCCCAAAACCCATATTATTTGAGCCTTCAACACTATAAATTATCCCTGTCTGTTTGGGATTATCCTTTAATGGGGTAGGTTTTTCGGTGTGAAAATATTCTAGTGCATGAGCGTTAATCGCATTTCATGATTCAAACTTGATGATAAAGTCTTTCAGATTTATAACCACCGAATTAGTCTGCCTGATATGTCAATATTTTACAAAAAATTTATCAAAGTAAAAAATGTTCAAACCATAATGGTGTGGTCTAAAAAGTATTATCTTATATTTCCGGCAGTCACAACCAGAGCCAGTGCTAACTTCTCCAGTTTCAAATACCAAGTTTTAGCACTAAAGAGGGATTTACTAATCTATTAAATAGCTCAACATGTGACCCCTTTTTCTTTTAAAAAAATACACTCAACGTGATCATAAACTGCTAAATATAAATAAAGATTGTCATATGAGTTCGTTCGCGTAAGATTTTGGAGAAAGCCATGTGCTCTTTGATTTTTTTTAGAATGCCTCATTGCATTCAGACGTCTACCTAAATTTGTTGACGCCTTTGAATACTCGGTAATATAGGGTGCACTTGGTAGTGAAGCGGAAGATAAATTGGTTCACGGAATTTAATCTTCTTGTGAGTATTTGGACCTTTTTATAGTTCGGACTGCTAGATTTCTTACGTGAGCTAGGCCTTCTTCGATTCCATTTTTGTTAAATAAGTACCCAAATTTATTTAGATTCATATAAATGTAATTTTTTATAGAATGAGTTTGAGAATGAAAGCTAAAAGGTTACCAAAGGTTTCTTCTAGATCTGGCAGGTGCAGTTCTATTCTAAAAACTGAGACTAATAAAAATTTGAACCATTAAAACTAGTTCAGAACCGAACCAATAAAACCGATAAAATTGTGGAACCGATAAAACCAATAAACCAGAAGATTTAGAACCGAACCGATAAAATCGGTAAATCGATAGATACAAAAAAAACTGGATCGCTAAAACTGATAAATCGGTAGAAACGATACGGAAACGAACCGATTAAACTGTTAGAGTCGGTTGTTTTTTTAAATTAATTTTGTATACATTATATTGCCAAAATTAGTTGGTAAGAAAGAATTAAAAAAATTAAATATTAACTTTTAGACTTTAATTCTTATATTATTTATTTAAATACAAATTTAAATATTAAATTTAAATTGGATTATTTTAAATGGACCAAACCGGACCGAACCGAAACTGGATCGGAGCAAACTGAATCAAACCGAAGCTAAATTTTAACCGTCTGATCTGGTTAAAAAAAATTAGAACTGAAAGCTTAGTGTTTCGATTGGCTCCTAACCAATAAACTTAGTTGTCCAATCTGATTCGCCGATCAAACCAGAAAGATAATAACCCCACCTTTATTTGTTTCTTTAATAATCTTATTTTGCATGATTTCTTTGGAAGACCGAGAATATTCTTGGTACACAATGCATGCCGCTAGATCGTGGTAGCGTACGATTTTGTTTTGCATGCCGCTGGATCATGGTAGTGTACGAGTTTGTTTTTAGTTTTAATAATGTATGTAGACTCTCGTTCATTTCATGCTGATAGTACATTATGTATTCCATGTCTCTACAGATTGTTAATAGTAGATTATGTATTCCATGTCTCTTCAGATTCTTGCTTCCAATCAATTGATTTTGGAACGCGATTTATAGACCTTCGAACCTAAAGACAATAAATTAAACCATGTTAGGGACACGTCGAAAGGTCATGGAAAAAACTTGGTATACAACTTTGTTCGTCTCTACTAAACCCTAACTTCTTATTTCAGAACGGTTTGATTTGATATTTGAAGACATTTTTTACTACAGGTGGTTAAAAAATAGTTTTGATGAGTATTATGAAGAGTGTCTTCTTGACTTCTTTTGGTTTCCATAAGTGTGGTGATTTTGTGCAGTTGAAACGTTTGCTTAAAAAAAATACAAGTTTATGCATGCCTCCAACTATCCTTCTTCAGTTTCTATTTTAACCACATCATGATTTTAATCACGTGATGATCTTCGTAAACAACTCAAATCATTAATTTCCAATTCATGACTTTTTAATATTATAATAATAACTCACTATCTTTTATTTATTTACCCACTTTTAACTCATTAACATATGATAATAGTAGTAATAAATTTATTATAAAAATATTTACTTTTAAATATATAAATAACATGGGATGTATTGAAATGTTTAATGGTTATTATAAATTTAACGACATAATCTATATTATATTCATTTATACAATCTTTTGTGTTTTTTTATTGCGATATCAAAGTGACAATTTATATTAGGGAAATTATTTAAGGTTTTTACTCAACTATTTTATTGTCATCTATTACCCAAGGTTTGATCTATTATCTCCTAATACCCATTTTAACTATCTAATTACCATTTAATACCTAACATTATTTTAATACCCTAACTACCTTCACCTTTCATCAACAACCGCGTAACCAAAATTTCTTTTTCTTATTTTTATTTTTATTTTACTTTTAAAAGATCTATATCTTTCAAACCAGAGCTCAAAAAAAATAAATGAAAGTACCATCGCTTTTATTTTTTTAAAATGAACAAAACTAGATCCATCGATGATATTCTTTTTTATTTTTTTAAAAAATAAAATTTCACCAGTAACAACTCTGAGGAAATCGAGAGAGTTCCAAACAACTCTCAGGAAATCCGGAGAGTTGTTCAGGAAATCCTAAGAGTTGTTCAGAAAATCCTGAGAGTTACAAACAACTCTCAGGTTAGTTTTTCAAATAACTCTCAGGTTGTTTTTCAAACAACTCTCAGGTTCGTTTTTCAAACAACTCTCAGGTTAGTACTAGTGAAGGTACCAACGAGTATATATGGTCAGGAGTATTTTTGTCCAAATTTCAATTCGAAGTACCAAGTGACACTATCCAAAAAATGGGTGCTAGTGGGTAATTAAATAGTTGAGAAGGTATTTATTGGTACTTTTCTCTTTATATTAATCGTTGTAAAATAATTAAATTATTGTCCATCACAAATTATTTAAACAAATTTTTTTAAAAGTTAAAGGATTTTATTAGGATATATTTGAAAGGAAACAAATTTGAGGACTAAAATTAAGAGTAGATCGATTCGACCTAAATAGGGAACAATCCCAAATTGAATAAACCCTCATCAGTCTTGTGAGGAATTCATCTTCTAAACCTTAAATTTCTACTTCGATTGATAAAAGCATCATCAGAAAACCAATCACAAGCACGACCTCTCTCCCTCTGAAGATCCTGAATCGTTGATTCTAAACTCCGATTAAAGCCAACAATTATGGAAGTCTTCGTTGACATGCATCTGTTGAAGTGGAATGGTAATACAAATCTACATCAAAGCATCTCCATCCTTAAATGTGAGTCCTTATTGAAGCAATCAATTTCTGGAGGTCTCTATTGAGAGAGAAACATGCATCTCTTGAAGTGTCTGCTGGTACAGTGACAAAATCTAGAAATCGCAATCCTGAAAGAAAGCGTAAGTTAGTCGTCTATTCGTATATAATCTGTATTTAAGTTTTCCATCAATATTATATCATCCAACATGGTTGGTGCTTTAAAATCCTTGTAATCGAATTTCATCTTACATCTTTGAGTCCATCGAGCAAGCCAATCGGCTGTTCGATTTTGCTCTTTAAAGATGTGATGAATTGTCATTTTACAAGTGATTAAAGATTTAATATTGCTGAGAATATAACTTAATTTTAATGGAAATTTTCCAGTAGAGAGTAGAGAGATGATTCTTTTTGAATCTGTCTCAACATCCACTTTTTTATAACAAGATTGTCATGGTGGTCTCTAATGATGACAACGCCACTCACTTCCCCTGAAGTAGAGAAACTGGCCTCAGAGTTGAGTTTGTAGCGACCAGGCTCTGGAGGAGTCCAAGTGAGGTAATAATTTTTTTTCTTGATATGTAAGTGGTTGGTGCAGCCAAGAGTAATGGTAGTATTTTCACAGTGTTTCCAATGTTTAGCTTTTAGCATCTTAGAGTAGTCTAAATTTATCAGCATATTAGTAATGTGTCTGATAGCTGCACTTGAAGAAGTTTAAACAGAACTCATTTTCCTTTTGTTTCTGTGTTGCCAAATGAACCAACTAATTAGGGTAGGTAAAATTATTTTGACGTGAGTTCTGTTATCAGCAGACCAAAACCATGTCAAAAACATATGCTTGAAAATCATAAACCTTTGAATGTCCACCCTTAACACTACTGCAAAATAAGACCAAATGTCCAAAGCAAAAGAATAGTAGATAAAGGGATGATTTGTAGATTCGTAATTATGACGAAATTGACATTTAGATGCTAGGGTAATATGCTTAGTTTGAAGAACAAATTCAGTAGGAATTTTATTAAGGATGAGTCTCCAGGCCATGAAGGAACACTTCACTGGAGAAATTTGGTTCCAGAGATTACCAAATAGGGTAGAGCTACTGTAGGAAGTGTTTAGGGTTTTGATAGTATCTTTAATATTAAAGATACCATCTTTAGCTAATGTCCATAGGATAATATCATTAGTTAAGCTGTTAATTTTAAGTTTAGTGACTAAGTATATATTATAGTCACTTAAAATTTACTTAAGCTCATTCATATTCCAACTATTAACTTCCCACAGAGACCTTACCTTCTTACCTTAAACCAGATGTTGTTATGATTAGGATTAAGCTTTATAAGAGGGAGCCTACTAAATCAACTGTCCAACCATATATCCATATTACCATAGCCCAAATTCCAATTTATATGAGATTCAACAAACTCCCTTATTTTTACCAGCCTCTTCCAAGTTTGCGATCCATACTTGCATTCCACCTGTAAATGGTGCTTATCTGTACAATAGATATTATGTAGGAGTTTTGCCCATAGAGAAATATTTTCTCTAAACCTTAGCTAGAGTTTACAAGAGAATGCCTTCTGAATGTTCATTAGGATGTTAACATTGAACCCCCCCCCCCCCCCCCCCTCCTCTTCAAAAGACTTACAAATAGAGGGCCATGTAGACCAGTGAGTTTTATTAATTATTAACTTCATTGCTGGATCCCCACAAGAATCTATTCATCAATATTTCAATCTTGATATGATTGATGAGGGGAGCCAGCAGCTCTGCAACCTGTAGAGAGGGATTGACATAAGAACTGATTTCATCAAAGTGAGACGTCCACCAAAGTAAGAGTTACCCTCAAGTATGTAGTTTGAAGTAGAGTAATATTGTAGCTTGTTTGGATAATAAGACAATTTCTTTTATCAATAGGCATGTTTGCTGCTGTTATAATCTCAGTTTTTCCTTTGTTTATTGATTGACCAGAAATTTCCTGGTAGACCTGCAAGAATTGGGTAATTTTCTCAAGAGAAACATGAGAGCAATTAGTGAAAACTAATACATCATTTGAAAATGCTAATACATGTATATTCATATTGCCTCTACTTAAGTATTTTAGTTTTTTATTAGATTCAAAAAGATAATATATCCCTCTAATTAGGACTTCTTTAACTAATATAAAGAGGCTTGGAGACAAGGGATCACCTTGTCTCACACCTCTATTAGCTTTGAAACCAAATCCTTTAAGAACCCTTATAACAAAGGTGTAAGCTAAGTTATCAAAGGCTTTAGACATGTCCAGCTTAATTACCACATTTCCAGCTTTAGTTTTACTTCATATAATATGGATTAACTTTAGCAATGCGTAATTTAGCATGTATTAATCTTCCTTGCACATAGGCTCCCTGAACTTCAGATATAAGTTTAGGTAAAATTCTAGAGAGTCTGTTATTAACTAATTTAGACATTATTCTATTAGTTAGGGTGCATAAGCTAATGGGTCTGTATTAACTCTAACTAGAAGGATTAGCAGTCTTAGGTATAAGAAAAATGCAAGTGGCCAGAATCCATTTCGGAATAACCTTCCCAAGGATGAAAGATTTGAGGGTATTACAAAATTCAGCCTTTATAATATGCCAACAAGTAGTGTAAAAGCACTTGTTAAATCCATCGGTCCCAACAGCTCCAGTAGGATTCAAACTCTGAATTGTAGTCCAAATTTCTGATTCAGTAGGCTCCCATAGTATCATTTTATTATTTGACTCATCAACTAGCTTATGAATGATTTTAAAAAGATTGTTACTCAAGCTTTTAGTTTCAGCATGTTTATTAGAGTATATTTGAGAAGCAGTCCTTAGCAAATGAGTTAATAAAATCTTCATTTGCACCCCATATGTTGTTGATCTTGATGCCTTTAATTGTTCTTTGCCTTATTTTCTTCATAACATAATTATGGTTTAGTTTAATGTTCATATCATCATCCATTAACCAGCTTGCATGTGTCTTTTGTCTCCAGTATTCCTCTTTCATGGAAAGGTAAAGCAAATGTTCAGTAGTAGCTTTGGAGAGGTTGATTTTGTCTTGAGTGCGACCAGATCTTTTGAAATTGTCTTCACAAATCTGTACGTTATCTTCTGCCTGTTTAATTTTATCAAACAAGTTGCCAAAGTGCTCCTTGTTCCATGTCTTTAAAGTTGTTTTCAACCTTTTAAACTTATTCCAGAAGACATATAAAGGATACCATATCATAAACTAGTTGGCTTCAACAAAGTCCAAGAAGTACTTGTCCATAGTCCAAACATTAAGAAACTTGAAAGAACTGATTTTTTTCTTAGAATATTTAATTATTGTGATACAGAGTGGGGTATGGTTTGAACACGTACGGGTTAGGTGAGATACTTTAGTAACAACGAATGATTCAGACCAGTCCTGATTAAACAAAACTCTGTCAAGTCTTCTCCATCTTGTTTGTTAGTCTACGTCAATCTGGTACCCACATACCCAACGCCCTTTAGGTGGCAGTTTCTATCATGTCTAGGAAGTCATTTACACTATGTTGACATAAATTTGAACAACCGCATTGTTCTGAGGGAGATATGATAGTGTTGAAATCACCTAGGAGTAACCATTCTTTAAGAGTAGGCTCAAACGATCTGATATCATTCCACAGTTCCCTTCTACTACTTCTTTGACACTTAGCATAAATACAAGTGATGTAAACTACTTTATCTAGGAGAGAATGCTTGACTTCCATATGACAACATTGGATTCTGTCCACGAGGATTTTAATCTCCAGGTCCTCATGCCAAAACACCCAAATTTTATTAGAAACATTAGCAAATGATTTAGTAAGATTAAGTTTAGTAGATAGAGTGTTAATCTCGTCAAAACTTATCATAGGATCCTGTTAAAACAATAATTTTATACCTTCTTTCCTAATAATGGATTTCAGTATTCTTACAGAAGATTGATTGCCAACTCCCCCAATGTTCCAGCTTAAAAGCTTTATCATTTAGGGATTTTGAGAGAGGATCTCTTTGTCTTTTCAAATTGAAGAGATTTTATGACAAGAGTTTTGTTTCTTTTGCTTCTTTTTGTTTGCTTAAGTTTTTTATCCAGAATTTTCTGAAAACTGGGATCAACTTTTTTGAGTCTACGAGCAGGAGATGGTGGAAGGCTCATATGTTATCCTTTGATGAAGTTAGTTTAACACCTGGAGGAGTGCTTTCATTAGATATTTGAGGAAAATCCATAATGCTATCAAGAGATTTGATAGAATCAATTATGCCCTCATCATGTTGGTTAGTATCATCACACACATTGCTCAAACTTGATTCATCATGAATCAGTTTAGCAGAAGTTCTTCCGATTGCAGTATCTTGATTCATTTCAGGTAATTTACCTTGGATTTCAACAGTTATATTAGTAGCTTCTCCAATTGTATTCAATTCAGCTATATTGTCTTGATTTTCAACAGATGCACTTCTGATTTCAGGTTTGTATTTCACTTCATGTATTTTGTTCTGATTTTAATCAGTTGTATTAGTAGACTCTTGATTTCTTCTGGTTTGTATTGATTTTCACCAGTTGTACTCCTTTATTGTAGGTTCTTTCCCATACAAGATTAATTCCACAGATTCAGTTGGTGCTTCTTTGAGTTGCTCAGCGTCAGAATATAAAGGATGTTCAGGATTTGAAGGAGGTATTTGTGTTGATTTACTGATCTCAACACTGTTGATTAATCTTCTTTTGCATGTAGAAGAGTCATGCCCAACATGAAAACAAGAGTCGCAATATCTTGGCACATCCTTATAGCTTAGAGTGATATAAGCGCCCTTGTTACTGCCAAAGCCCAACAATACATGATTATGAAGCTTCTTAGAGATGTTAATTTCCACCCATGCGTAGCATGCATTGTACATGGCCTTATTCTTGGGGAGGTATCCAGATCTTAAGAGGAGTACCAATTGAAGATGCAATGGAGTTGATGATTCCTTCATTATACAATTGTTCAGGTAACTTTTCTATTCGAGTCCATATAGGAAAGAGACGACATTCCTGCTTAACATTGAATGAGGGCAACCATTTCAAAACTCTCATGGAGTATTCACCAATTGTCCATACTCCACGAGACCATATTTTACATATGTCTTCTTTAAGAGAAAAATCAAGAAATAAAATTCTTGAATCCCAATTGGTATATGTGAAGTCACCATTGAATTTCCTCGCTTCAAAGAATCTGTCAAGTACAGATTTCTTGGGCAAACCTTTAGAAAATTTGCTTATCAACGTGTATGATGTATCCTTCAATAAGTCGTCGTAGATTGGATCTTCAAACTGTATAGATATATGGTCATTCTTGTGCTGAGTACTAGAAGGCTTGATTTCATAGGCTTTATTTCGGTTTGGTTGATAAACAACTTGAGAATATGTCATTTGGTGACTGAGAATTCTGTTATGCAGGTTTGAAAAGTTCAGAACTGGACATTCATCCATTCCACAACTCGAAGCAACAAAATTCCAAAAGGAAATAACACAGAATCAGGAAGAAATTAAACAACATGAATCGTCTAGCATTGCACAGGATCAAAGAGTTTAGCAGGTTTGAAGAATACTGATTAGTTCATCTTCAACAAGAGTTTTCAAGAAGCCTATCAATGAAACTAACGCAAAACTTCATAAAATTATTTTTTCAAACTTATATCCAACATAATACGATTATAATTTTATAATTGAATATTATATAATATTTTAAATCATAATTTTTTTTCGAATTATATCAGATAACGGGTTCCTAAAATTAATAATAAAAATAAAAATATTGATAAAATTATATTATTTTCTCGATAAAAACCAAAATAAATAAAGTTCAAATTTTAAAATTTAACAATAAAAAGATATAAGCATTGGTAAGCAATAGTTTCGGGCATCCCGCTCCCATTTTGGCCACTAGAAAGCGGTGTTCCCAACAGAAAGTGGTCTTCCCAACAGAAAAGTAGTTCCGTTATAATAGTCATATTAATTACATATTTAATAGCTATTAATTTACAAGTGGGCCTACTTTAATACAATACAATATTTTACTGTTTAAAACATTAAACAGTAAAAAAAAGTAAAAATTTATAGAGAATATCAATGTTTACAAAAGCCAGCCTGAAATATTGTCAGCTTTAAATAAGCTAGAAGGAAGGCTAAGGCTGGCTAAAAAGAGCAACTCTACCTCAAGAGTTATGCTACATTATAAACAAATTTCACACTCCTATGGATCTGTATAGGATGTTACAGCATCTTTGACGACATTTAAAATTCCACTGCTGCAAACAAATAAGAAGGAACTGAGCATGCCAATCAATGAACAACATGGCAAAAATAAATTATACACAACCTACAATACACTAATTCAGACCTAATAACCGGAAAATGAAGGCTGCATGGTAAAACAATCTATTCATTCAAATTTTATCACACATATAATTTCAGAGTCTCACCTAAAGGACTTTTGTGAAGTTTACACTGCTCTTGGGAAAATCTGATCTCAGCCGTCGCTTGGTGAAGGGGAAGGTGGTTCACCAGGAAGTTTGAGCTGTTCAACACCTCCTTGAAGAAGAGATGCGCTTTGTGGGTTGAGGAGAAGAAGTTGTTGCATATCCTTGGGAAGTGCATTGAACACCGCATTCACATCTTTCTTCAGTTTCTCACAAACTGCATCCGAGTCTAACATGTTTCTTCCATGTTGCTGCAACTGGTAATTAATTGATTTACTTTTCAGAAACATCAGAAGAAACATCAAACTGCTTGTCTCCATAAGCATTCAAGAACATGATGCATAAAAACGAACAAAATAATAACAAAAGGCCTTTACTCTCATATTTGTTGGCCAAAATGGTCATTTAAAATTTTACACCACATCCCTATGCCATCGAATACCCTAAGAGATTCTAATATTTCTGGACACAGCTGTTTCAAATTATGCAATATTTTCCACTGCTCTATTGCAAAGTATGTAACAAAACTGAAATCAAGCCTTTTTAGTTTATAAGTTTAGCCTTTTTGAAAATTATCATGAGGTGATGGGAAATCCAAAAGAGATATTAACTTAGGGTAGAAACCTAAATTCAGAAAATAAAAATATTTGGGTCAGCTTTAGTTCTACTCTTGACCAGAACTGTAATGATATTGCACCCTCATATACACACATGTAGCTATACATAAGATAGAGTCTTATGATACGTAGTCAAGGTTACATTTTGTACCTATACATAAGATAATTTTGGATATGCTGACACAGAGATTCTGACCCCATTTAAATTAGTTAAAGAGAAAGAAAAGATTGTATACTATAAATTAATGATACGTTTGGATTAGACCAGGTTGCCAAGCATACCAGTTGAAGATAACACCATTCCATACATGTTTACCTTATCAATTTCGTGCTAAGCAAACACCAATATGGAAAGATCAAGTGCATAAACACAAACCTATAAGGGATCATTATAAGGACATACAGTAACATGAAATCAAGCAGAGCAATCAGAAATAAAAGCTTCTAAACATAATGAAAATCATGCCAAATCTGATGTATGGCGTAAGACATGCACTTAAGGTTTCACATGTATTAAGGCAAGCACAGACATATAAACTCCGTCTTATGACTATTGTTGTAATGATTTTATATATTGCTTACAAATATGTAACTACGAGTTGAGTGTAAGCTAAAGATGACTGTAGCATCAAGTTCAAATGCCAAATGAGAGAACGAATATTTTCTGTTATGAGAATACTTAAATGGAAGGATGGATAGAGTTTAGCAAAAAGATAGCTTATGTGTCTCAAGTCTCAACCTTATGGCACAAGTCTTTATTGAACGTTTTCAACATCTAATTGCATTCTATGGGCAATGCAGGGTTGGTAGCTGCTTGGACAAGGTTGCACACAATTTTGGGTTGATATATAAGTCGCACCAGGTGTAGATATTAAAAATCCTTTAATGACTATTATTATTATTAATATTTCTTTATAAAACCCCTATGAAGATAAGCTCTTGTTTACAACGACAGAAAGATGCGGATGGTATAATTCCAAAGACAATTTACGTTCTAAGGTTACAAACCACCTTGATTCGAGACTAGAATGTGTTTAAATAACAAAAGAAATATCTAACCTAAGTTCGAACTAAGTTACCTGTATTTCTTGAAGAAGATGGTTCTCTATAGCATTGAAAGAATCAACAACTTCCACTTCAGTCATTTCCGATATAAGGTTTTGTATATCAGCACTCACTCTTGCGTTCCTCCACAGTCTATGTTGTTCTTGCACAGCAACAGCACGCCGTCTTTGAAACCATGGAATAAAGTTGGGTCCACTTAGAAACCGCCTAATAGAAGAGTATTTTTTCAGGTAAGATGAGCAAGAGGTCACAAGGAGAAAAACGAATCCAAAAGTACAAAATGAAGCAAACTGCATAAAAAAAACACAAACTAGGAATGGTAGATAATTTGCTAGTAATGATAGTGAAATTTAAATATAGTACCTGTACAAGTCCAACCAGTTATTTCTCATCCGTTTTGATAAAAATTTCCCTGCACCCCTCGCTGACAAGGTTGAAAGGAATTCGTCAGCATTAAACACAGGGAGAGGAGGAGGATCAATGTACGGGGAAACTCCATCAGAAGGAGTGGTCACTCGAAAAAATGGGCCAAAGGGTGCCAAAAAGTTGGTTGTAAGCTCCAAAAAATGCCGACGTAATATTTCATTATTAACAACTGACATCGACTCCTCAACCCTTGGGGATAGCCCGGCATCAATAAGCCTATTCAGTATGCCAGTGTCTGGCTTCGTTGTTGCAGAATAAGTGCTCCAAATAGCTTCCTTATGTTCTGCCATGAGGCTAAGTGGCCCATCTCTCCTCAATTTCACAGCATTTAACAAACTCGAAGGAGAGAACTTCTTCAAAGAAAGTTGTTGAAGACCTAATCCTTCCGTTCTACCCGGAATTCTGCCAGTAGACTTACTTGCAAACGCTGCCCTGTTTGAATTGGGAGCAGGGCTTCCAACTGAGACAACATGAGGAATTTTACGAAGAGCTTTTAAGAAAAAGAGGTTTGTCACGCCCAAAATCATTGGAGGGAAAGTGTCTCCTTCTTGCAGTGAGTTTAATTGAGCAAATTCAGGGTCATGGATTGTAAAGTAAGGTCTAAAATCAACACTACAAAGCAAGGGCGCAACTAAACTTACGAGACTAGCGACAGCCTCAGAACACTGTGGAGGTGTGGGCGCTATTATGAGAATAGGCTCACCAATAAGTAGCAATTCCCACAACAACCAAAGCTGTAATAGAAGTCCTCGAAAGGTGCCAAAAAGATCTGAATCGTGAAAAAGACCCTGTGGAGCTGACTGATTAGTAGGAAGGAAAGGGGCCATAGAGGAAACTGACTCCTCAAACAACATCCCATTTTCCAAAGACAAGCTGTGAGCAGGTGGCAAATTCACCTTAAGCGTTGCATTCCCGATAGGAAGCTCCATACGCTTACCAGGTACAGGAGCAGGCCACATCGAAACATAAGCAGCAATATAGTCGACAGCTTTTTTTCCAATGTCAAAATACAAAGGACCCATGATTTGCAATAAAGGTCTAAACACACTAGAGTAAGGAGTTTGAGATAATATCACTACTGATTTCTGTTCCCCACCTCGCTTTAATCTCTCATCGTGTCTTTGCCTATTGAACACATAACCATACACGTATCTTGAACCTTTACCATTACCACTACTTTTCAAATTTTTAACTGCTTTCTCCTCCGAGGAGTTTGCAGGTATTCCTTTCTCAGACGAATTGACATCACATTCTTGAGTGTTTTTCCGCCTTCGGAAGCGGAAAAAGAATATACAATCGTGTATGCTAGACCGATTATGCTGTTGCGACACAGAATCAGGAAATGAACTAAAGGAGACCTCCAGTTCCTCTTCTTGCGTGAGAGAACCAGGAGGATAACATTCTTCTAAAAGCTGACCCTGTTCAAGATCAAACCTAATGACGCAAAAGGCAAGAATCCATCTCTGCATACACTCTGGATCAGGCTTTAGACTAAGTTCGGGCTTAACAGAGAAAGAAGGCGATCGACTCATTTCTTGTGTAAGTAACAGACAGATATAACTAAACTAATCACAAAAGAACTCTCATCATCATCTTCTTCACAAACACATTCATAGGACTAAACCATCCGATATCAGGCAGCTTAGTCTGGTATCGAACACTTCAAAATAATCAAAATCTAAGCCAACAAATTGCTAAAAAATTAGACTTGCTTGCTTTACTTTGAATTCAACATCCAAACACCACTAAAACCTAATCAAGAGACCCAATTCCTCGTAATATCTCCCAAGTAACCAAACGACTAAAAAAAAGTAGAAACAGCGTTGAATCTGCGATAAGTACCTTTTTGAACAAAACTTACCTAAATCGAAGAAGAGAATAAACCCAATCTGGATCGAAGAGATCCCAGTAGATAATCAAAGAAACAATTTCAAGAATACGATACCCTTCCTTTTTCTTCTTCTATTATCAAAGGTTTGTGAATTGGAAGACGAACTATTTCTGATTCACTTCGACATTTGAGAAATTAAAATCTTCCCAATTATTTTCTGCTGTCTTTGTGAATCAAAATGCTTATTTTTCGGGTAAAGAAAAGGAAATGTCACGTACAATTTGTACATTCATCTTTTATATCTGGAAACTGCAATAAATGTTCTTCTTTTTTTATCGCTCAACAATTACAGCAACCAAATGTCAATAATAGAAAGGGATTAGGAAGTAAGCCAAACAGACCATAATAGGAAACGGCATAGACAACTTACGTTTTAGCTGACAATAATGGTTTAAAAGACCAAACAAATAGGAGACCGTCCAAACAGAGCATAAAATGAAACGACACTCAATTCTGAGTTTTAGTTGTAAAAAGAAGAAAGATATCGCCGTTGCCGGGGATCGAACCCGGGTCACCCGCGTGACAGGCGGGAATACTTACCACTATACTACAACGACTTCATGTTTATGTTTCTGCATTTTTGGATTAAATTATATATCTCTCAAATGTTTTACTCGACTTCTCTGGACACTACATTTCAGGACATGCTTATTTGCTCCAAAATGTCTAAAGCCAATCACCTATCCTATATAAAAGAATCTATCATCAGTATGGTAAAAAAGAAATGTTATAAAACTAAATATTATTGGTCTTTTTGCTGCAGTCACATGTACCCTATATTTTCATTGCATAAGAAACTGAACTATAAGAAAAGTAAAAAACATGGAGTTCGTGTTTTTTTATGCTTTTTATTCTGTTATGATTTTCTAAAATTTCGTTACGGGGTTGGATAAATTTGATTTTCATATTATGTATTTTTGTTAGAAGTTTTAATTTATTTAAGTCTTTTTACCTATTTGTTTTTGGGTTCTTCGATGATGCAGTCAGTGGCGGAACCAGAAATTAAATTTAGGGGGATTAAAATATATTCGAACGTTACATGTAATAGTTTAAAGACCAAATCGATCTTCATCACTTTGACAACCTAATGCGAATATAATTCAAAAAAAATTACATTGTTCATTCATTTTACAAAATATCTATTTTGCAAACTTGATTTTTCCGATGATGAAATTTTTAAAAAAATATTCATAAATATTTGTACAATTTATTGAAAACGATTTTTTTTATTTGAAAATTTCACTTTGATCAATGTAATGAACTTTATAGTACAAATTACTTTTAGATATATAAAAAATAAAACATTATATTAGAATTTATATAATTATACTGAAATGTACAAATATAATTATAATAATGAAATATGTTTTAGAAAAATCTGTAAAAAACCAACTATAATCTTTTGTTTTTAATATCAAATAGGCCTATTCACTACTATACATATATATATATATATATATATATATATTCTTAAATTAAAATAATTAATAAAATATAACTCTAGTCTTTCATTTTCTTTTAAGTATCAAATAAATTGATTATATACAAATATTTATATATAGCTTTTAAATTAAAATAAAATATTTTATTTAACAATAACTTTAAAAAACAAATAAAGATAATTAAAAAAAATTGAACCACTGCATCCTTTTCTCCACTTCCCCTTGTTTTACTCCCATTATTTATTTATTTACTTTATTTTATTACTATTTATTAAAGTTAGTGGACAAAAGTAGGGGGGGCTCTAGCCCCCCCTAGCCCCTACATACCTCCGCCACTGGATGCAGTAGTTGTTGTATTCTTATTTTATAGTCATATAATCGTGTTTGTCGTTCGCTATTATACGGTCAGTTCAGCATTTCACCAGTCTCATCATATGAGAAATTTTTATATTCGAAACCGATCTTATCAAGTGGTCGATAAAGATGAACAAGTTTTATTCTTGTTTTATGGTTCATTATTTAATCGTATGTTCGTTTTGTTGGGGGATTTATGATTGAATTTTTTGGTTGTGATCCATAGAAACATTACGGGATTCTCCTTATATTTTCAATATATATATATATTGTTGTATTTGATTCGGAAGTTATAGCGTCGAATAAAAAGACTCGTACTCTTATAAAATCATAATTTTTATTTATTTAATATTTAGAAAAAAAATTATACCTCTCGTATTAAAAATAACATCTAAATCTTTTTAGTTTTACTTTTAGTTCTTTTTTAAGCAATTTTTTTTATTAAAACTTAGAAAGTTACAAGCTTAAAAAAATATGCTTTAGGTATGGATTCAAATATAGGAAAATAGTTGGAGTTCTTGAAATGAAATTTTGACGCAATTCATCTTGCTACAACCATGTTAAACCAAAATGAAACTTTCAATTTCATATATTCTTTCTAGCTTTCTATTTCCTTTCGCTCTTTTATCCTATTTCTTTTTTAGGTGAAAACCTAGGTTTTTTCCTTTGAGCTTAATGATGCATATCTTCGGCAGAGATTTAATCAGAGCTAGAACCAGAGCCCATATAGCTGGATTATTAGCAGGTAACTCTTTTTGTAGGGTTCCAGTGAATGTTATTCTCTAATTGATGGTTTTTCTTTTGAATATGGTACAATATATTTTATAAGTCACAACAACAAACAAAATCCGAGTTAAGATCTTTTTTTGTTTCTTCTTGTTCATTTTTCAAGCTGGAAAGACCAAGTCTTAACTTCTAATACTGTCTCTGTTTTATTTCAAAACTTTCATTCTAGTGAGGCTCTATTCTGAAAAGTTTCTAAGTTCTACAAAAAAAGAAAGTCGGGTAGATATACATGCTTAAACGAATGTTAGTAATAATAGATAAATTTATATATGGTTAATTTGGAGATATAAGACAAGATATATTAATTCTTGAGCTTTTCTATGAAGGATGAAGATGAAGGCTTTAGAAACCTATGATATCATAAAATGTTTTATGGGGAGGATATTCCTTTCCAGGTTGATCTTTTTAGTCCATTAACCAAAGCATCATAGATAAAAATTCAACAAATTTTGATATATTTCAGATATCATTAACTTATTATTACTAATTTGTATCAATAATTCATCTATCCTTAGATAACCAACATATAGAATTTCAAGTAATGTAATAGCTCTTTGTTGAGCATGATTTTAGTTTTGGTTGAATTTGAGTATCTTTTCAAATTTTGAAGTCCATTTTGGGAGCCAATCAACTGCTTGATTCTGTTTCCTATAGATGTGCCTTATAGTCATGTTAGAAGTTATCAAATTCCTGCAATATTCAACAAGATGAGCTAAGAACCAATGGGCTTTATTTTTCATGAGCATTTCAATAAGAATAGTAGAATCTGATTCTACGTCGAGGTGAGTGATATCATTTTCCTTACAAATAAGTAACCCATCTAAAGAGACATGTATTCCGCAATAATATGAGTTTGCTTTCCATATATTCTACCATATGCAAGTAATATATTACATCTATTATCTCATATAAGACCCCCACTACATGATTCACCAGACAGACCAAAAAGAACCATTCATATCAATCTTATATTTTTTTCCAAGTTGGAGATTCCATTAATGAGATAGACTTATTATGGGTTTGTTTAAGTGTCGGAAACATATTAATTCAAAAGTCAATTTTGAATCTTTGATCCAATAAGATCTTTTTAGAAGATCAGCACAATCTAATCTTAAGATTGTGTACTTAATATGGTCTAGGATAGATTTGAGTGTAACTTTTTGTTCTTTGAACTTAGATTTATTTCCAGATATCCATAAGACCCAATAGATTATATGAAAGAGAATGGTTCTTATATGGACCTCTTTATCTATAGACCAATACCAAATTCTAATAAAACGAGAAATTATCATATTTCTCCCAATTAGGATACCAAATAACCCCGCGAAGTACTTACAGACTTCTCAAGTTGTGTTGTATTGTAAAAATAGGTGGCTAATTGTGTATATAACTCCATAAAATTGACATTTTGAGGCAATACATTTTTTATGTAATATAGTGTCAACTGGAATCCAGTTGTTAACCAGCTTCCAGAAAAGAGAAGAACACTTACATATGTATTGTGTTATTCCAAATTCTCTTAAAGAAGTTGGATTTTGTATATTTGTATCTTATATTGTTCCATGTATCCTTTAAATTAAATTCCTAATTTGCTGATAGTGTCCACTTTAAATAATCAAATTCTGTTAATTTTATTAAAAATCTTTTTATTTTCATAATATTCCAACATCCTTCATTCCAATAGAATTTAATTTTATCATCTTGATACCAGTAGTTGCTCTACTCATAAGAGAGTAAAATAAATGGTTAAGTCTCACACCATTTGTCAATCCAGAAATCTATATCACATCTACCAATATGCCAATATGTATAACATTCTCCAATATCCGTGAAGTTTAATAATATATTTCATACTTTAGAAATTTTACTAGTAGCTTTAACTTGTAGAGGATGATAACTTGTACTATATATTACTTGCATATATTTAGACCATCGAGACTTTTTTCTCCATGAATTAGAACCATAGTTTGTAGGAGTGGGATAATTATATATCTTCAAATATTCTTATATTTAATCCACCCTCATGTATGTTGAGAATTTTTTATATTCTGTTGATAACAACTTTATATAGTAAAGAACTTTGTATGTGGTAAGTTGGTATGACTATCAACACTTATTGGATAATGATAAGTTTTCCCTTAAAATATATAATCTTATTATTCCATTCTAGAATTCTATTCCCAATTCTAGTCACTAGTTCATCATAATGACGAACTTTATTACTTGATTGTATAAGGACACCTGGTATTTTATCCTAGTTGATTAATTGACCTAATATTTCTTAATAATGCTGAAGGTACAAACTTATTCTCTTTCTATTAGAAAAATATCCTTTTGTAAAGATGATGAAGTCATCTGCAAAGGCCAAGCAATGTAAAACCATAAGACTACTTGTTTTGTATCTCATTTATCTGTTATATTCAAATAGTTTTTAGAAACCTTTATCTTTATTTTTTTTTACAAGAATTGAATTGTTTATATTGAATAGGGTAAATTAAAGTTATAGGCATAGTGATAAATCTGGACGAAAATATAGAGTCCCAAAAGATAATAATAATTTTTTGTTAGGTGAAAATAATTAAAAATTAAAGTGAAAAGCGCCAATAATTTCAAAAATTCAACAAGTGTCTTCATTATTTGATTTGAGAGGGAGCTTATGACTTTATAGCTCCAAGTTTAGCGAAAAGGCTTTAAATTCTTTTGATTCGATTTTTTGGTGGCTTTCATGATATTTTCCACCAAGAAATTAACTGATGAACATGTTGAACAAATAAAGATATTTTAATAAATTCTTTGATTGCAGATATACAATAGGATTACAATGAGCATATTTTCGATACAATTGTAATGATACCCATATGTGAGATGTTTGGGAATTTGTAGTCCTATACTGTAGAATCTAAGATCTAAACAAGCAGAGTAAGTCAGGTATATAGACCTTCTTGAAAGAATTTTAGTGAGAAAGTAAAAAATTGATTAAAGATAACATATTATGGAATATGAAAAGGGAGATGAAGATACTTATCATTGAATGAATTAAATAAGAGGAACTAATGATTTAACAGACATATGAGATGTGAAGTCAATGTTATAGAGTTAACCTATTAGTTTCCAAGTTATAAGTGGCCAATCTCAAGGTTTTCTAGAAACTTAATGACTTTAAGTTTCTTAAGAGCTTGTTCTTGAGTAAGGTCTAGTTTCATTTTACATTTTAAAGTCAATTTAGTGAGCCAATCAACAACATTATTTTTCTCATTGTATATGTGTATCAGGTTCATACTAGGCTTTATAAGTTTCCTACAAGAATCAGCGATTGTAAATAAGTACTAAGAGGCTTTCTTTTTTTATATAGTATCTTTAATATGATATAAGAGTTTGTTTCAATATCTACGTAGTTAAGCCTATTTTATTTGCATTATAAGAGACCATTTATGATGGCTCTACATTCGGCTATAATGAAGGATTGTTTACCATATAATCTAACAAAAGCAACTATCATTTCACCTTTGTTATTTTTAATGATTCCACCCTCACGGGATTTCCCATTCATTAAGAAGGAACCTTCAAGGTTAAGTTTATATCTTTTGATAGATGGTGGTTTCATTTAAGAGCATCAATTTTGCATGATTTGGTTAAATTATTAATACACCGAAGATCGATTCCAGCCTTATACTCACCATTCCAGTGAGGTTTCTTGAGAAGGTAGATGTTATGAATCTTGGACATAATATAAGAGATGTAGTCAAGAACATCTTTAGCAAATATAGTCTAATCCTAGTATTTAAATTTGTTTATAAAATTCTATATAACCCAACAAGTGATTAAATGAAGGATGGTTCTAATATGGGTGTCTTTAGTACTAGACAAGAACAAACATCTGACAAGGTGATAAAGAATCGTATGTCTACCAAGTAGTAGGTTAAAGTGGCCATCTATAAATTTCCAAACATCCCAAGTTATAGGGCAATGAACAAACAGATGATTGATGTTATCGATATCATTACAAAATTGATATTTTGATGCAAGATTGAAACTTATTTTTTGAAGGATAGGGTCTACAGAGATTCAACCCTTTACCAGACTTTAAATAGTGAATAGAAGCTTCTTTGGAGTGATGTTATTCCAAATATTTTTTAAAAATGTTGGAATGATTTATTTTCTCTCTAATTTGGTCCTAAGTATTTTTTATGCTAAAGTCTCCAATACAAGATAATTAACATTTGATTGAGTCATATCTAGATTTATGAATACTTAACTTCATGATGTTCTCAATATCATGGGATAGGACAACAATCTTAAGGATAGCTAAATTTCAGACACCTTCATGCCAATAATTGATAATATTGTTCATTAAGCACCAACTATTATTAGTGTTATCAGATAAGGTAATAAATGGATGAATATCACTCCATTTTTCTAACAAAAAATCTAGATTACCTTTGCTAACAATTCAAAAAGTAAAAACCGTCAACAATACCTCTATATTTATGATTCTTTTTTATGTCTTGAAACCTTTAGACGGTCTTTGAATCTGATAACGATACATAGATGAGCAATATATTGTATTCATGAATTTTGACTATATGCTTCCTAAATTCAAACTAGAGTTTATAGGAGAATGGGTTTTGTAAATATTCAATTTTCCTTATGTTTATACCTCATTCATTGTATGGTTCACATAAGTTAGACTAGTTTTTCGAGTTTAAATCTGATTATTATCAGTTGAGCTCCATAGAAATCTATTAAAAATATTTTTCATTCTTAAGATAAAGTTTTAGGCAGAAGAAAAATTTGAACATGATGGGATGGGATAACCACTAAAACTGATTGGATTAAGGTCACTCTTACACCAAAGAACACGAGTTTATTGTCCTAATCTTTTATTTTGACTCTGAATTTATTAATTAGGTATTCAAAGTGACTTGTCTTATTGTTATTATTGATAATAATACTTAGATATATGAAGAGCATATAACTGTGTTTGAAACCAACTTGGGTTTCAATTGATTTAATTATATTTTGGGCAATTGGGCCATTCTTGAAGGTGTGATAAAAGTTGTTTTTTCTTTGCTAATGACTTGACCATAGATATCTTGATAATGTTTCAGGAATAATTTAAAAAAATTATATTAAGGGTTGAACCATTAGCAAAGATGAAGAAAGCATCGACAAAAGCTAAACTAGGTATGTTATTTTCACTTCTTGACTTGTACCTTATGTCTTTATTCTCATCAAAAAGGCTTTTTGAGACCTCGAATAAGGTATTCTTCAGGAATGATAAATGGGTTAGGAGAGATCAAGTCGTCTTACCTAATACCTTTAAGATATTTGAATAACCTTCAAGTTAACCATTTATTATAATTGAGAAATATATAAAATTAATGCATTTTTTAAATTAATTATAAGAAGATTTTTTAAAGCCAAATGCTTATATAACCTGAAGTATAAAGTTGGGGGAAAAAACCTATCAAATGCTTTGGTCATATAAAATTTGAATATAATATTACCCCCTCTGATTTTCCTATTAATCTCACATGTTAGTTCTTGAGTGAGCAAAATATACTCATGAATATCTATGCCTTTTATGAAACCACGTTGTTACTAGGATATGATCTTAGGGATAATTTTAGCTAGTCTCTCATTTATAATCTTAGATAATAATTTGTTGAAGATAGTACAGTGAGTGATTTCCTTAAAATCATTACAAGTGTTAGAATAATCTACTTTGGGAATGAGATTTATGGAAGTGGAATAAGTACCTTGGGGAGCATAGTGACCTTTGAAGTAGTCTACAATAGCAACACATAAGTCTTTAGAAATAATAGACCAGTAGGATTTGTATAATTTATCATTGAATCCATCAATACCAGGAACACTATTAGGTGACGATTTGATCGAATTAAGAATTTCATCTTCAGATGGAGGCCTATAAGATATTGGTTGTCCAAATCAGTAGTAAGTTTAGGGATAATATTTTGAAGATCCTCGGGTTCTTTAGTGACAGACTGAGATGTTAGTAATTCTTTTAAGTGAGATTCAACATATTTGCCTAGAGATGATGATCTTTTATCCAAGAGTAAACATACCAAAATGCCATGTATGTTGTTTTTCCTGATTTTTTTTTTAACGTAATTATAAAAACAAAATGAATTCATGTCACCACTTCTGAGCCAATTAGAACAAGATTTCTTCTCCCATCAATATTATTCCCTAAACAATATGAGGAGATGATTAGCCTTAGCTTTAGAAAGATTACTTTTATCCTCCAGGTTCTTGAATTCTTCAACTATTGTTTCTAAATACTTGACCTCTTCTTTAGATTTTTGCAATAACATTAAAAATGTTTCCAAAGACCTACCAGTTCTAGTTCTTGAACTTGTGTTTTAGTATTTTGAGCTTATACCAAAAGACTTGTATAGAAGGTCTAGACAAGTTGTCTTTCCAAATTTAATATATCATTTCAAGGAAGTTCGGGTGCATTGTCCACATATTTAGAAATTTAAAAGAATCTTTGGTTTTAGATATATAAGATGATATATAGAGATACACATTGGATAAGGGTTACACCTAGTTCTTAAAAGGTGTTTCACTTAAGTATATACAAAATAGTCTATATGCAACATTACGTAATACCATATCCAATCTCTTCCACTTTCTATTGTTGGTCGAGGTGAAATTAGAGCCTATATATCCATAATCTTCTAAATGGCCATCTAGGATAGCTTATTAAAGTCATCATAACTTTTAAGGTAGATGGTAAAGTAAAATAGTTGCTCTTAAGGGTTAGTGATGTTATTAAAACCACTTATAACTACTCATTCGGTTGAAATCCTTGTTGAGATTATGTTAACTTACTTTAAGATGAATGAATTGTTTATGGTTAGATATAATATCCATCAGAAAATATTTTTCCAAATAATCCATTTTGTTTTGCCAGAGATGGCCTAATCTTGTCAAATTTTATGACTTGGAAATATATATGAGTATGCTTTGTACCTTTATTTCCAAAACCCATAATATTCCAATTTAAAATTAAAACTTTCATTTATGATTAGGTTTGAATGGCCTAGATGTCCCTTTAGAGTTTAGAGCTTTAGTGGTAAGAAATCTTTTAATTGGCTTGATTTTTGTTTTTATCTTTTTGGTAAAAAAATTCTTAATATCTTTTAGATTAATGGTTTTGGCTAGTGATATATGGAATGTTCTTCCATTTAACTAACACTCTTTACTCCTAAAATATTGTCTTTAGTAGCATAGTATATATTCTTTCATTTAATTTTTTTGATATGATTCTACTGAAAAATAATATATATGTTGATCGACCTAAAATCATTATTTTTAATTCATTGTTGCATATATTTTCGAAATCAAAATTATATACTTTTGAGAATTCAAGTCATCTAAAATATCAATAAAAAATTTGTTGTTTACATAATTGTTTTATTATCGAAAGGAGAATTCCTTACGAAATTGAGCCACAAGCTTAATACAAATTTAAAAAATAAAAAAATCAAAAGCATACATATTGCCTATCAAAAGTTGATTATCTAAAAGAAACAAAATGGAAAAAGTGAATATATATATATATATATATATATATATATATATATATATATTAAAGGATACGAGTATGAGCTTTATTTAACTTGCCAAAACAACAATTAAACACATCAAAATTTAACAATTTAGCTTTTATAAAGAGTATCTGAAACAGTTTTTTACAAAAACTATTTCGATAAACTATTTTTTAAGCAATATAATATTTTATTAATGAGGGATACACCTCAAGTGCGCCAAAATTTGGTTTGAACGAAAAAGTAGCGCCAAACACCATTTTTTGTTTGAACTCAAATTATAACAATAGATTTCTACAGAAAATAAAATTGTTTTATCTCATCTTCTTCACCAAATAATTCCAAAATCTTTAGCATCAAATTATCTTAAATCTTCAACTACTCTCTTTGCAAAGAAATCTTGATTTGTAACAGCAACCTCTATTTCCAAAAGCATTTCCAGTAGAAGGAAACGAAAGACAGTTATTCGAATATGGAGCTTTGATGATGTTATGAAATTCCCTGAAATTTGAAGAAACAACAAAGAGCAGAAAACGAATAATTTCTGAAAAATAACAGTGCTAAGTTACTCTGTATTTTCGTAGAAGTAGCCAAGTCCCATACTTTTTAAAATGACAATAGCCAAAATATGATTTGGGGTTTGTAAATGAAAGAAAATGAGTTTTTTTCTTGTATCTCAGAGTCCATTTAGCAAGCCAATCTGTAGCTTGATTCTGGACTCTGGAGATGTGCTTAATATTCATTTTGGATCCAATTATATTTCTGCATATGGATAACAATGGCTTCAGGTACCAGAGAGATTTTCATTTAGCAATTAGATTAATCAACATTAAACAGTCTGATTCAGTGTCTACCTTATTCCATTTCTCATCCTTGCAGATTAACGAGCCTTCAAGTAAGACTCAGGATTCGGCCATAAGCGGAGACAGATTGCCAAAAGTGTTACCCTCTCTATGGATTATGTAGCTAAATTGTTTCTAAAGATAACGCCCTCACTGGACTCGCCGTTTCTATTACAATCAGCGTCAATGTTCATTTTGATTCTGTCTTCAAGAGGAGCCATCCATTTGAGGTAATGAGGCTTGTCTTTTTTGCTGTCAATCGATAGACAACCCATTGATAATCTTGCATTTAAAGAGTTAGACTAGTGTTTTCTATGAAGAATGTTGGATATGTCAAGGCCAACTATGACCTGATTTATATGATTGATAATAGTATATACAGTATCATACTTCTCTTTATATTTAGCATGATTACGATTATACCAGACAACCCAACAGATAACAGCAGGTATAACATATGTTATATAAACCTTACTGGATGAGAACGGAACCAGTTCCTAACACCATGTGTTACTACCATGAATATTTCAATCTTGATGTTGAACAAGGTTGCGAAATGTGACCATATTTGCTAGGAATAACTGCAATTGACAAACGGATGATTAATGTCTTCAGAATTATTACAGAATTGACATTTAGATGCAAGGTTTAAATATCTCTTCTGCATTATAGAATCAATGTGAATGTAGTTCTATAAGAGTTTTCAGAGAATGAAAGAAAACTTCCTTGGAGTAACCCCATTCCGGATTTTTTCGAATAAACTAGAATACTTGTAGTGCTTTCTGATGTTATTCCAAGTTTGTTTTGTGTTGAAATTCAGATCACTGGATACTTTCCAAATCATAGTATCCTCTTTGCTTGAGTTGATGTTGTATTGTTTTATTTGATTGATCCTATCAGTGGAGAGAAAAATTTCCAAAGTATTCACATCCCAAACATTCTCCTTCCAATAGGTCTTTAATTTCGTACCCAGGATCCAGGTGTTATTCTCCATGTTATTCATGTTCACCGGAGAAGAATGGTTATGCAAGTCGTCACACCAGAAGTCCATGTCTCATTTGCCAATAAGCCATCTGATATTACTTTCTGCAGTGTGTCTGATACCTAAAAGTCTTTTCCAAGTTAGTGAACCGAATTTATTATAATTGGACTTGATTGGATGAGAAGTTCTATAATATATATTATGCATAATATTGGCCCAAATAGTGTTAATCTTTCTAAAGATAAACCAGAATTTTTGAGAAAAGGTATTCTGGATATCAGTGAGCATCTTGATATTTAGGCCTCTTTTTTCATATGGTCTACATAAGTAAGTCCATTTGGACCAATGAATACTTTTTTCAGAGTAATTGGACCTACATAAAAATTTGTTGAAGATCAACTCAAGTCTTTTAATTATGCAATGAGGCATTAAAGTGTTTTGCATCCAATAACTAGGGATAGAAATCAAAACAAAGGTTATTAAAGTAAACCTTCCCCTATAGGAGAGATGCTTGCTTTCCTATTCACTGATCTTTAAGTTGACTTTGTCTAAAATCCTCTTGTAGTTGTATGATTTGTTGTTAATATTTAACGTGATGCCAAGGTAGTCTGTAGGGAGACAATCCGCAGAGAATCCAGTGAGCCTAGTAATAGTATCTTTTTTGCTTTGATTAACTCTGTTGGAAACAATGACCTTATTCTTCTCTTTGTTAATCGAATATCTAGAAATTTGTTGGTAGCTTTCCAAATACCTGCTTAGCTTATCAATGGAACTCTGTAAATTATTAGTAAATATAAGAATGTCGTTAGCAAATGCTAAACAAATGACTAAGTAATCAATTCTATAAGAGAATTACATTGTCTTGTTTGAGTTAAAGAGATTAAATAGACCACTTGTTAACACGTCCTCCCCTATTATAAAGAGACTTGGAGATAAAGGATCTCCTTGTCTCAGGCCTTTTTTAGGGTTAAAATAGCCCACAAAATTCCTGTTAACTAGCATGGGTATATTGACATTCCTTATCAGCTTATTTATTAAATTCATAAAGTTACTGGAGAAACCAAAACACATTAAAAAAATTGATATAAAAGCAAAAAAAAGTTTATCAAAAGCTTTTGTCATGTCTAGTTGAATCATTAGGTTACTAGTTTTTGGTATTTTGTTTAAATCATAGACCATTTCCTTTGTTATCGGGATGTTTCCATAGATAGTTCTTTCTCTAACATAAGCCCCTTGGTATGAAGAGATTATATTAGAAGAACTTTGGATAATGTATTATTAAGCAACTTAGATAGATACATGTTTAACATAGTACATAGGCCAATAGGTCTGTAATTACTCCTGCTAGTAGGATTAATAGTTTTAGGGATCAAACATAAACCTGTTACGAATATACTAGAAGGAATACTATGACCTTGAAGGATATCATTGAATCCATTACACATATCACCTTTGATAGTCTTTCAACAGACTTTAAAGAAGAAGATGTTATAACCATCGATCCCAGCAGCACTGTTAGGATTCATTGTGATAATAGTATTCTAAATTTCATCCTCATTGGTAGTAGTTGTAAGAGATATATTTTCCTCATTGGTTGCCAGGTTTGTAATACTGTCAAAGATGTCATGCTGCATCATATTCATTTCTTCATCAATACTACTATAAGGAGGTTCACTTAATATATTTTGAAAAAAGTTTTCGGCAGACTTCCCAATAGCATTAGAGCCATAGATCCATTTAATATCATCTTTTATACTCTGAATCACATCCTTCCTCATTCTTCTTGAAACATAAGAATGATAAGCTTTAGTGTTACGATCCCCATCCTTAATGCTTGAAGGTAAATGTTGTTTGATTTATTTAGAATCAGAGTTGTTAGTATTGATAAATAAGGATTCCCACTTTCTAACATCGTCTTCAGTCTGGTCAAACTTGCTTAAAATATCACCAAAGTGACTTATGTTCCAATTCTTTTAAGAAATTTTTCAATCTTCTTAGGGTGTGCCATAAGATATGAATAGAGGTTCCAATTCTGCTCAACTGTACTAAAAAAACTATCATCAAAGGACCACATGTTCATAAACTTAAAGGATTTCTGTTTATTAGTATAGTTATTAACATTAGTAGTTATTAGAAGAGGAGCATGGT
Organism: Limnanthes douglasii subsp. nivea; assembly: GCA_036936605.1. Classification (NCBI taxonomy): domain Eukaryota; kingdom Viridiplantae; phylum Streptophyta; class Magnoliopsida; order Brassicales; family Limnanthaceae; genus Limnanthes; species Limnanthes douglasii. The sequence goes on along the minus strand of JAUPFV010000001.1, from coordinate 212,880,362 downwards.
CAGAACTTGTGAAGAACCTGAGTTTCCTTGAATAGAGCGGTCCAATGAGAGTTGAAAATAGCTCTATCTAATCGTTTTCACTTTGTGTTTCTATTCTAGGTGAACTTAGATCCAGCAAATCCAACATCCTCTAAGTGACAATCTTTAATGAAATCATTGAAATCCTCGATGTTATATTGACACAGCGCATCACAACCAATTTTATCCTCAACAGAAGCAATAACGTTAAAGTTACCAACAGTAAGCCAACTTTGATTGGTAGATGCAATATTCCTGAGAGTATCCCATAATTCATTCCTTTGTAATCTTTGACATTTTGCGTAAATAGAAGTTAAGATAATTTTGTTCTCTAAATCAGGATGTAACATTTCAATATGCAAACATTGCACATGGTTAATAAGAATCTTCAGACTGATATCCTCATTCCAGAATAGCTATATCTTATTAGATTTGTTGGCAGCATAATTAGAGTAACAATGTCCAACAACAATTTCTTCATTCTTCTCAATCTTGACCATAAGCTCTTGGATGGCTAAAAGATTAATTTTTCCTTGTTAATCATCAATTTCTCCTCATTGTCGAGTTGTTATTGATACCTCTCACATTTAACGATCTTTATCATTATCTAGAAGAGATTTAAATCTGTTGTTCCCTAAGTATGTAAGAGATTTGATGCTAAGTTTTGCTAAGTTGTTTTCACTTGTTCAAAATATCATTAAATTTCAATTCAGTTTTCTTTGCTTTGAAAGTGGGAATACCGTTTATACTCTCTCGATCAAGGGAATTTTTTCAAGAATATAGATTTTCATATTCAAGAGAATTATTGTGTTTAGAACCTTGATCAAGAGTTTCAATGGCTTCAATTACTTCTCTTTCATCAAAAGTATTTAAATCTTGATCTTGATTGACTCTTTTGTTAAATATTTAAGATTTAACAAGTTTTCTTTTTTGGTTAATTGAAATCATCCTTGTCATTCTCATCCACATTTATCAGAACTTGCTTGTAAATTATCATCCCTTGCCGATCTATGTTTTCTTTTCTGGTGATGTTTGCGAAAGTTTCTTGCAATTCTGAAGATTATGTACCATATGATAACAATGATCGCAGTATTGTGGGAGATTTTTGTAACTCACATATAGCCAACATCCATCATTCCTTCCAAAACCCACTCATGTACCGTAATGAACCTTCCTGGTAGCATCTAATTCTATCAAAACGAAGCAAGCATTCTTGTGAGTTCTATTTTTATCTCATTAATGTAGAATTGTAAAGGTATGCTGGTAATCTTTCGATCCTAGCCCACACAATAGAAATCGAGAGAATGTATTCAAGTAATCTTTTTGTCCTAGCCCACACAATAGAAATCGTGAGTCAACATAAGATCCTCGTTACGGTTTCATGTTGTAACTCCCCTTGAATTTGAAATCATGCGAGGATTGGATTAATATGGATCTTATTGGCAATCCATTAATAAATTTTCCTATCAAAATTGTTTTTAGAAGATGGACCAAATGATCTTTAACTGAGAGATCAAACTGGATAGAAATATGCTCCAGATTTTCTTTCACTGTTTCTGGTTTGAAATTGAGATGGCGATTATTATTTCTGTTTCATAATATCAGCTAACTCCTTATTCACTTTTATCCCTTCTATGTTTCTAGTTTGAAAAACAGGGAATTCTTGGTTTTGAAACTCATTACTATATACCTACATCTCCATTGAATCAGGGATATGAAGCGGAAGAATTAAGATGAAGAAGTATGAATCATCATACCTTCAAGAACAGAGCAAATCCTGGAGAAGCCTCGTGGAGACGGATCACGGTATCCTCTAACTTCGAGCCTCTATTTTTCATATTTCGATAAACTAAAACACGAAAGAAAATCCTTTTTGAAAACTTTGAAAGCTAGATAGAAGGATAGGAGAGTTACTCTCAGACAAATGCCTCAATTGTCCGCACGATTTAAAGAATGGATATCAGACTCGTCATCTGTTTCATCATCATAGAGAAAATCCTTCTACTTTTGTTCTTTCATATTACAACGTATCAATTAATTAGGATACTAACAGTATATAGAAACTAACATTAACATGAAAACAAAAAATGTATACCAGTTATCAACTTAGCAAACCTAAACAGAGATTTCTTCGGTAAAATAAAATGGAGAAATTTAATTATTCATATAGCAAACGAAGAAATTGCCTCAAAACACTAATTGTTTTAGGACAGAGTGCGTTTGCAAACTCAAAAACTAACAATAAAATATGGCAGTAGATTAAGGGCCTGAAACATCAGCGATCGGTCAGATTCAGGCGAGTGATACTGCCTCTGTTTTTTATGTCGCAAGTTTTTTGTTAATTGAATGCCTGGACCTGTTTTTGATCGAGATCCAAACAAGAAGCTGACTTGCTTTTTCTCTTTATTTTGTAAAACGGACACAAACGAAAATAAGAAAGCGCAAAATATTTCATACATACAGACTCGTAACTAGTAAGCATTTGTCTAACCTTTTGATGGAAGATACAGAATCAGAATCTGATAGTAACGAGATGACAGAGAGCAGTTTTATACAAGAAAAGGGACAAGTCACGGCTAGGGTTTTTAGGTGGCAATCTGTGTTTTGTATTTGGGCTTTTTTATCGCAAACGGGCCCATTGCACAAGGGTTTGAATTCTTACGCCGGCCCGACGGTATATGAAATTTAATATGGGAGCTATTTTATTCTAATTAATAATGGGCTGGATTTATTTTTGGGCAAGGCTATATCTAGACCTCATTTGGCTATAATGCGACTTTAAATCAAACTTTTTATTTTATTTTATGTAAAATGACCATTTTACCCATCATATAAAACCAAGTTTTCGACCAAAAATCTAAACAATTTTCTTCATCTTCTCCAACCAAACTTCTCTCTAAAACTAATCTAATACCCAAAGAATGAATTACATTAAAATCTAACTATTTTCTTCATTTTCTTTAAGATAACTTTTCTCTATTTTTTTAATTATATTTTAATATCTCCTTGTGGAACTTTCCGACTTTTCATTAGCGTAAAAAGAATGAATCATACTTGTCGAAGAGCCAATTTTTTTTTACATAATTATATTACAATGAAGTAATCTGTGGACCCAGTAATTTGTATAATTTTTTATTAAGAAATAAACTAGTAACTGTGAAAATATTTCTCAGCCTAATGGTAATGTCAATCTTGTTCGAAACCCGATCATCTTGATGGCAATATAAGTCGCGAGGTGCAATTTTTTTGTAAAATAAAAGAAATCAATATTTGAAATCAAGATCTTTGATTAATAGCGAAAATGGCTAGAGCAACTATCTCTACAGTGCACCAGTGTTTGAAGTACGTGGTAGGAAATACTATTGGACCAATAAGGAGCAGCTAGAAAATGGCTAGAGAATGTTACCAAATAGCGTTATCCACAAAGAAAATTCATGGAGACGGGTCATGAAAGCATAACAACGAAAGGGGACTCTCCCAATAACAATTCCCTGTGATGATCCGAGAGAGTCCCCCAAATTTTTAGTTCCGGACGATGATTACGAAGAATATAAGTATCCTGATGGAAAAACTTTAAAGATAAGAATAAATCTTCCTGTTGAGTTTAGAGAAAAGTTGATTGTGTTTTTATCCACAAAGCTAAGTATGTTTGCTTGGTGTGTAGAAGACGTAATAGGGGTGCCACTAGTAATAGTTTGTCAGAAGATATCAGTGCGGAATAATGTTTGGCCTATCATACAGAAAAGAAGACTTGTTTTTTAAGTCGAGCGATTGCTGAACATAGGCCATATTCGAGAGTCGCAGTATCCTGTATGAGCCTCGAATCCAGTGTTAGTCCAGAAGAAGAATAGCAAGTGGAGAATGTGCATGGACTTCACAGATTTGAATAGAGCTTGTCCAAATGATCCTTTTCCAGTTCATCGAATTGATGAACTAGTGGATTCTACGTCGGGTGACCGGTTATTGTCTTTCATGGATGCCTATGCGGCATATAATCAGATCCGATTGGATCTGAGGGATGAAGAAAATGCATCATTCATTACCGGGAGAGGTTTATAATGCTACAAGGTAATGTCGTTTGGCCTGAAGAATTCGGGGGTGACTTATCAACATTTGGTAAACAAAACTTTTGTGGATCAAATTGGCCAAAATGTGGAAGTTTATATTGACGGTATGCTGGTAAAGAGTTTAAAAGATGAGGATCATTTTTCTAACTTAGAAGAGACTTTTAATAATTTGACGAAGGTTAATTTAAAGTTGAACCCGGAAAAATGTACGTTTGGTGTTAGATTTGAAAAGTTTCTTGGGTATGTGGTAAGTGAAAAGGGAATTGAGGCTGATCCGGTGCAGATAAAAGCTCTGAAAATTATGAGTCTTCCTCGAAATATTAAGAAAGTTCAAATATTTGCAGGAAGATTAGCGGCGTTAAACAGGTTTATTTCTCGTTCCTCGGATAAATGTGCAACTTTCTTTAAAGTGCTCAGAAATGCCAGTAAGTTTAGTTGGACAGAAGAATGTTCTGAAGTGTTTCGCCAGATTCAGAAGTATTTGTTGTCTCCATAAATACTTTCTAAACCTTTGTTGGGAGAGAAGTTGATTATCTATATGTCATTTTTAGATTTTGCAGTCAGTGATGTGTTAGTTCGTGAAGAGCATGATGTTTTAAAGTCCGTGTATTATATTACCAAGAGTTTGCTAGATGCAGAAAAATGGTATTTGAAGTTTGAAAAGTTAACTTTGGCCTTAGTAATAGTTGCTCAAAAAATGGGACCGTATTTTCAAGCGCATTCTATAGTAGTTTGAACAACATTCCCTCTTAAAGGTTTATTGCAGAGGCCGGATATCTTGGGAAGAATGACAAAACGGTCAGTCGAGTTGGGAGATTTTGACATAACTTTTGAGCCTCGAACAGATATAATGGCTCAAGCTTTGGCAGAATTTTTGGTCGAATTTCATTCGGAGCGAGTAGATATGGAGATTGATGATCAGCACGGTAAGTCTCTATGTTTAGTGAATAGAAAGGGAAAACAAATTTTTTGCCAAGCCTGATAATCCTATGAGCTCCTTCAAAGAAAATTCGTTACCAAAAATTCTCGAGGCCATGATACACGACATAAGAGTGTACCACATGTTTGGACCTGCTTGGGTAGGGCAGAGGTTGATTTTAGCAAAATATTCGATGAAGAATGGATCTAAGAGATACCTCAGCCCCCAATTCATGATCTTTGTGTATACGACCAGTTCGTCGTCTTTAACGGACAGGGGAGTCTCACCTTCCACCGGAAATCTGATGGTAATGTATGAAGGAATTCCCCATCGAGTTCTTATCATGGTTTCTTCCGATGGTAAGAAGTATTTATAAGTAATGTTGTGAAGTATTACCAAATGTTTGTTTCCTATGCCTCGAATATTGTTGCCAACGATAGCGTCGAGTTCCAGAGGAAGCGTGATATAACCTTTGGACTTGGGAGAAATTCTCAAAGACAGTTCCTCATAATTTTTAAGAGGTTTTGCAGATACTTGACTCGAGGAGGCCGAGGAAGGACCATCGTATTTTCTTTTATCTATGTTGGGCGTTTCAATTTTATTTAAGTTGGTGTTTTCCAAGGCAACTCTTTTTCCTTTGTTTTTTAGGGCCTCGTATTTCGCTGATTGAACTTCCTCGTCATTAATTGTAACTCTTGAAGGAGTAAATCTAGGACTTCTTTGCCCTGTCATCGAGGGGGTAACTAGTAGATCTGACCCAGAGCTTCGGCTTTCTGAGGAGGAGGTTGGTTGTTAATCTGAACTGGGATCGGACTTTAAGGTTCCGAGAGGGCTTCTTTGGAGTATTTCTGTTCTTTGGAGATTTTCCTATCTTTATGGTGCATTTTCCTCTTGGCATACGAATTTTGGTGGTCTTTATCTTTACCCGTGGATTCGAGGTGGGAGTTAAGGTTAGAGCTGAGGGACTGAAAAGAAATGTCGAAGGGAATAATGGCAGAAGAATTTTCCTATGGAGGCCAGGCGCCGTAGAATGTGGTTACATGAGGTTCAGGTAGAGGTTCAACGTAAGTACCAGTAGCAAGTTTTTCTTCGAACTTTTTACTAATGAATAGCCACTCTGAAATTCGACGAGGTCTAGGGGGCATAACCTGGCTTTCTCTCTCTAGAAAGTTTTGAGCATAAATTAGTATAGAATGAAAGGCGTGAGTTGGGAAAGAATATTCATAGAAAATAGATGGGCTTTTGAGGGGTTGCATAATCTTGAGGATATTTTCTAGTCTTTGCTAACATATTGCAAGGACTTGGGGACTATGCATTTTCACATGAATATTTTCGAGGAGGTGAAGTGTTTTCAAAGATGAAATTCGAAGAAGAATTTTATCATTGGAATGATTATTTTGAGGAAGTCAAAAAGTTATTTTTGAGGAGGTATCTTTGAGGTAACTAAGGGAAAATGAATGTGAATTTTCAAAGAAATCTAGAGATGAGAAGAAATTCGAAGAGTACTTCACAGTCCTTGCCAAAAATATTTTCACAAGGACTGTGGGGCTACTAATTAGGAAGGATAAAAGATGAGGGAGCTAATTACGAAGAAGTACTTTAATTAGGGAAATATTCTAAAATATGTATTGAAAAATGACTAATTATGAATAAACAATAAAAGTAGGGGTTAAGTTTGTAATTGTTAGGTAGTTGGGTATGTAGGACCCATTGTTTGTATTATAAAAAGGCCTCCCTAGATTTGGGAAAAGGGTGATCATTATTCAAATATACTTTCTCTCTTTACAATTGTCAAGTTTCTCTCTCTAAAAGACTAGTGACTAAGAATGTGTTAGTACGGGTTATCAACCAATATATGGGTTATCAACCAAATAAATGAACATAAAATAAAAATTTGGCGGATGAATAGTAAATAATATGAGGGTTTCAGCATGCATATCCATTCATGAAATTTTTGAATTACTATTATGAGGATAAGGATTCTTGTCGTGAATAGGATGCATAAAAAATTAAAAGATGTTTCAGACGACGTTTAAATCATCTCGTATGATAAAATAGAATCAAGAGAGATATTGATTATATGATCTACTGTAAACAAAGAGCCAATAAAACTTTAAGGAATACACAACGAATTTTGTGGAAACCAAGTCTCAGTTATAAGATTACCATGATTGGGTGGTCGTAGTGGCGTTCAAGCAAGGGTTCCAAGAAGGTACCCTATCTAAGTCCATAATAAGAAAAAAACAGTGAACTTCAAAATCTGCTAGCTCAGGTGAAGCGATATATTAAATCGAATGAAGTAGTCAAAACAAATAATACACAGATATTGATACTCCAACCGTATGCCATTTGACTAGTAAAACAGACACAACGAAACATATCAATAAAAAAATGACACACCAATGAACAACAGTTCTTCGAATTTGGTAAGGCCAAGATCCATTCAGGCATAATGATACAAAAATGCAAATTCAGCTAAAAATCTACCAGTAGCAAGATAGTAGACCGCATAACAAGAGGGACATTCGCATAGTTCAACTAGTTTTTAGTAGATAATTACAAAAATACTAAGGACATAATCGAGTGCAATAAGCCTCAAAAGTTAAATGGAGTAAAAAAGATCAGAGATAAAAAAAAATTATTGTAAAGTCCATGGTGATATAGGTTACTATACTAGGGATTGTTGGGCTTTGAAGAATCAAGTCTAGACTTTAGTTAATGAAGACAAGCTCAATAAGTTTGTAAAAAATAAAATAAATGAGGAACTAAGACAAGGTTCTATGATGCTGTGGAAGAAGATTTAACCTTTGAAGAAGAGAAAATGGTGTTGGATAAAAATATTATCATGCTGGCCAAGATAGAGGAGATAAAAAATACTAAGATCCATTTCTGAACAAAATGACCATTATGTTGATTGGCGAAAGAGATCCATACTTTGAAATCATGAAGAAATCTAGAAACATGTATGTTGACAAGATCAATATAGTATGTGAAGGGAAAAAAATACCCACATGTATATCAAAACCCGTACACGAATTTTTTATTATCAAATGAAAATTTGGAATGGAATAACGTCTCCACATAGTGATGCAGTATGATGGAGCTGATAGGAGTAGAAATAAAAAGATGATGATTGACACCGATATCTCGACGAACATTTTATACAAAATAACTTATAAAAAATGAGAGGAGTTCTAGTTTTTACCCTAACTCAAAGAATCCTTATTGGTTTCACCCAAGCAAATGCAGTTTTCCTAGAAGAGCTAACTCAGGATGTGACTCTGGGCAAGCAAAAGTTACAAAAATGTACATTGACTTTTCATATTGATAGATGCATAGTCTTTTTATAACATTATATTAGACCGATTTTGGATCGATCAAATGCATGTCGTAGTTTATATAATCCACAGATTCTTAAGATGTCTTATAAACAGCAAGGTTTTCGTGATTAGAGGAAATCGTACAACTTTTTAAAATATTATGCAACATTTTTTGCTCTCAAAACATAAGAACCCTAAGAAGAAATGGTCATTTTGAGGGATTAAATGACCTTACAAAAAGAGCTCGACTGGTGCAGCTGGGGAATAAGAAAAAGCTGTAGTCATGAAACCAAGAAAAATCTTGAGAATCAGTCGAGAAATACCAACTGATCGCATGTATAAATTTTTGTTTTTTTTTTTGAAAAATAACCTAGATATATTTGCATGGAGTACACATGACATAACAATAGTCATGACATAAGTCATATGCCATCAGTTAAAGATAAACAATAATCATCATACAAAAAAGGAGATCTTACTATTAACAAAAGACAAATGCGGTATTTGAAGAGATAGATGGATTAACGACCGTATATCACATACGATAATCCCATTATCCAATGTTGATAGCTAATCACGTGTTGGTAAAAAATAAAAATGACAAGTGGGGATTGTGTGTAGACTTTACAAACTTACATAAAGCATGTCTGAAAGTCTCATTCTTATTGCCAAGAATCAACCAACTTGTAGAATAAACATCAGAAAATAAGATGTTATCCGATGTTTTAAGGACAATTATATACAAATTAAACAAACCAAAACAAGGTTATATTGTTATACGGTAATGCCATTAAGGTTTGAAAAATACTAAAGCAACATACCGGAGGCTAGTAAACAAAATCTTTGAAACTCAATTGGGTAGAAATATACAAGTCTACATTAATGACATGGTGGTAATAAGCCTTCATGGTAGAGATCATCTAGCAGATCTAGTCGAGATATATGGCAACCTTAAGTGAATAAATTTTAATTTTAATCTATAAAAATGAACCTTCGACGTTTGATCTGAAAAAATCTTAGGATACATGGTGAACGAAAAAATAATCAAAGTATATCTAGTATATTTTACCAATTTGGCATTAATTAAGACACCGAAGAATGTAAAGAAGTCCAAATCATGACCGAAAGGCTAGAAAAATGAATAAGTGCTTGATAATATCCTCATAAACATGCAATAACTCCTCCAAGTATTGCGAAGGACGAGAAAGTTTCAGTGGACACCATCTTGTGATGAAGCATTCAACAATATAAACAAGTTTTTGGCTTCTCCCGAAGTATTAACCTAACCACGACTAAGACACAGATTGTACCTATAGTTTGCAATCTTAGACTATGCAATCAGTGCAATAGGGGAGGAAGGAAATTTAAATGAGTATATTATATAGGTAGATCTATATTACCAGTTGAAACTGAATACTTACAATTAGAAAAACTTATTTTGGCACTAGTAGTTGCAGCTGAAAATGAGACCAAATTTTCAAGTACATACTATAATTGTTAGAACTTAATTCCTTTTGAGAAATGTATTATAAAAGCCTAATGTGTTAGGAATATTGACTAAACTGTCACTAAAGTTAAAGGATTATGATATCCACCTTGAACTAAGAACGACGATAAAAGTTGAGTCGTTGGCAGACATTCTGATGAAGTTTGAATTCACGAGACCTATCTCCCTAAGTGATTAATTAGATGATACTTAGAGAGCCAGAACTGCTGAAAGAAGCAATAACCAAGGCTCATGAGTGATAAATGATAGTTTCAAATATTATTTAGAGAATATTTTTCGGGTTAAAGAGAAGTTTGGAAGAGTAAATTCTAGAGAGAGAAACACAAGCCAATTAGAAAGTAAAATAGACAAAATGTATTACTTAGAGAGCCAGAACTGCTGAAAGAAGCAATAACCAAGGCTCATGAGTGATAAATGATAGTTTCAAATATTATTTAGAGAATATTTTTCGGGGTAAAGAGAAGTTTGGAAGAGTAAATTCTAGAGAGAGAAACACAAGCCAATTAGAAAGTAAAATAGACAAAATGTATTAATCGGGTAAAAATGACTCACCTTTCCCAATGAGAGGAGATATATTTTTATAGTACATTTAATGGGTCCCACATGTCTAACAAATGACTCAAAACATTTAGAGAGAGAATTTTCAAAAAAAATCTATAGAGAGAAGTGTTTGAGTTGCCTGCAGATTCTCAAGGAGTTCTTCCAAACTTTTCTTATGTAGTTTATGCCTATAGAGGTTTTCCTATCTTATATGGGTTTTCTATTACTAAGAAATCCGAGAAGAGAGAAGTTGTTGGGTTATACGTTGAATCGGAAACTCAAACAATTGTTACCACGTATTACGTTAGATGGCCTCCAACCAACAACTCATCCAACACGACAATCCTTTTGAATATTCCTCATCTTCCCCACAATCACACTTTCTTGGTAATCGTCAAAGGTGACTAAAATACTTCAATAGATGATAAGAAAAAGAACGTTTAGTCCTCGAAATGGGATGCTTTAAAGCGAAAAAAGATCCCTTAAACTTGTGGAAAAAACTCATACCCTAGCCCCATTATATGTTTCGGTTACTCCATCTGTTACACCACAAACCACTCCACGTCCTACTCCCGAAGCCCTTCCTCGGAAGTTAAAGAATATTACAACTTTGGCTCCTATAATGAAAAAATCTCTCGAACAAATCCAAGAAATGGAGTCAAGTGCTTCAACCGAAGAGCCTATAAACGTAGACCCAAACATTGCTAACACCATAGTACCACATTCTGGTGAGAAGAGCTAGCAATCTTAAGGCCTCAGATTCTTGAGGAAAGATATTCTCCAAAAAATAAGTCCAAATCGAAGGAAGACCCTACTTCACTTCCTTTACATATCAACGCTCTCATTGGTAATAATCTCTGAGTTATTGAGAACAAACATATTTTAGTCCCAAGGGCTCGATGGAAAATCCTTACTTCAATCACCATAAAATTTCCGAATATTGGGGAGATCCCTTTGTTACGGAATAACAAATGCTACCACAGTGTGATCTTTAGAATTTTAGCCAAGAAAGAGATAAGTAAAAAAAGATCCTCTTATTTATAAATATGTATTACCTATTTATAATACACAAATTAGTGGGCAGTTACATATGTTCGCGCTTTAAGAGCCACTAACCCACTAACATCACTATCCCTATAATTGTGGAACAAATAACTAACACGGTTTGATTCAAGGGTCAAATCGTGTGTTTATATAACAAGTAAGAAAACACTAAGTCTTATCTATATTTTAAGCCGAGCTGGGCTACACCTTAAATGCAGTCAAGTCTGCTCTGGTTTGCAGAGCTCGAACTCACTGATCACATGCTCAAATTATCCTCTTTAGGTCCTCACTCAATCTTGTTCATCCGTTCATTGCGTTCCTGATCCAGTCGATCAGCTCTTTCCCTGATGTCTTCGAGCTCGACCTGCTCTCGAGCTCATCAATGTTGTATTTGTCTTCGAGCTCAATCTTCTGTTGGACTCAATTTGCTTTTGAGCTCATCAAGTCTGTATTTATCTTCGATCTTGATATGCCTTTAAGCTCGTCAACACCGTAGAGATCGTCCTTTTCTTCATTGCTTGTTATAATCCGAATTCGCGGTCCTCCTGCTTGTGCTCGTACTTATTTTGGGGAATTCCCCCTTATCAAGGCTCCCCCCTAGTTTATAGGTTTTTTAATAAGACTGTAAATTAAAAATATCAATTAAATTCCTTACTTAACCGCGTGGTGATTCGAACTGTCTCGCGTCTTCTTCTTTCTGACACGTGTCGCTGATGCAAGTGACGGTTTCTAACCTTGCCGTTTCTTGGAGATACCATTTGGCGATTCAGTTTTCTGGCATAGCTTTCAAACAATTGATGACATCACAATTCACACGCCTATGTGAAAAGTGTATAGTCACTTAAACACTTACTGTATTCTTTTGTTAGAAAAATTACCAATTTCAAAATTTGTGCTTCAACGTTGCTGGAAAACTCTCTCCATCTTCAACCAATGCGCTTGCTATCATCTTCTTCAACTTTACTCAGGTAACATATTTATTATCCAGTAACCATTTATCGTTGAACGCTTGAGAGAACCCTAGATTTAAGGCTTCAAACTTCTATCAATAGGTGTTTCTCCAAAATCAAATCGCTTGGCCTCACCATCATAATCATTCTGATTTATATCCTTACCTAATTGCAGATTTTAGAAAAACCATGGCACCAAAAAGGGAAACGAAGAGTAAAGCCGACAAAATTACGGAGCCCTTATACGAAGACATCGACGATTTAGAAAACTATTTCTCTTAAATAGCCCATAAGTATACTAACTTAGACGATGATGGAATTGTCATCCTTAGGGACAGATATAGCATCCCTGAGGATGTGACTATTAGGGCTCCCAGTATAGGCAAACATCCCTATCATACATAAGAAACGGAGACCTGCCTTTTTACTACTTTATTTGACTGGGAGCTGAGGTTACCACTGCCCGAGCTCATTCGTGATTATTTCAGTGTGCTAGGCATCTCTGCCCTACTCAAATGACTGTGAATGGTTGGAGGATATTGCTTAGCGTGGTGCTCAGCTCACGCTTGCTTGGTACTGAAATATGCTTGGCATACCTATGATCCGGTACTGATGTAACAAAATTGGGCCAAGACCCCTTTCTTTTACACCCACTTTAAAGGGGTTAAGAAAATTGTTGAACTCCCTTCCTCTGATAGGAACTGGAAGAACTCCTTCGTCTTTGTGTCGGGTAACTGGGAGCACAGCACCCCTACCTTAAACCTTCAGCTAGAAATAAAATGGAAGAAAAATTGTAAGTATTATTAGCTTTCATGAGATAAAAATTTGCACGACCTCTTATATAATATTATATGTGTTTTTATTTCAGGTGAACTTTCCAATTAGAGCTGGTGGAAAGAAGGGAGACCATTAAACTACGTGAACCCTTTGATCAGAGTCAGTAACTTAGCTTTTGAAGCTTGGCAACAAGATCCTAAGCGACTGTTCACACGATACAACTACTTGAAATCAGGGTTGTGGTCGATTCCAGAGCTCGGTATCACAGAAGAAGGATAAGTGAGAATGGAAAATAGTTCAGAAGATACTATGGATCACCTCAGATCACTTTTAGAGCAAAAGCTCCATGAGAAGAACAACGCTGGCATCTGGCTGGCAGTGCCTCAAGTAACCCGAAAAGCTGGTAAAATTGGGGATTCATCCTCTGCTCCTGCTCTCTCTTGCGAGCAAGGGAATGATGCCTCAAAAAACAAAGGAAAAATTGTCGAGCAAACTGAAAAAAAAGCACTGAAGGTGCCTGAAGCTGCTCAGCCCAACAAAGTCCGAGTAGAAATAGAGGAGGATGATGAGGAGACCCTCTCTGGTGCTCTTGATACGCGGAGGAACAAAAAGCAAAAGGTGATTGTGGACGTCGTTCCCCTAAGCACGAGGAGATTACAGCTCAGAGCTAAGGAGGATGATGGTGCTGAAGCTACTTCAGAGGAAAGAGCACGCCCTCCCAACCCAACAACAACAGAAGTTGGTGAAGGAAAAAATCCACAAGTTGCTGAGGATATAATCGATCTAGGGGAGGACGGAGCAGGAAATGATAATGGTGCTCAGAAAAGGCAAACTGTGCCCCCAGCTCACACAGAGAAAACAAAGCAGCTGGTGCTGAGTTCCTCTGTGGAAAATGTAGCACCGTCAGTGGAAGCCACCGAAAAGAACAAGGGTGGCGACAAAGTAAGTGAGTTCAGCCAGCAAAGGGTTCCTATAGAAGAGCGTCCAAAGGTATCTATTCCTCGTCCTTCTTCATACATGTTCGAGCAGCTTCGTAAGATCCCTGAATTTTTGTACTACGAAAAAATGTCTATTGCGGAGATTTTGCAAAGGCAAACTGAGCTGTCGATTGAGGTATGAACACTAAGCTCTTCACATGTTAAGTTCAATATTTAAAAATTACATGTAACTTTCCTATTTATATACAGCTGCACCATAACTCCTTTGTGTTGGGTTATCGAAATATATCCCTTGCTGACATAACTGCCATGGAGAAATGGAAAGCAGAAGCCATGTTTTTTGGCTCAGCTAAGCACAACACTGCTGAGGTCATCCGCTTGAGGCATACTTATAACTCGGCCAAAAAATTCAACCATGAGGCCATGGAAGCAAAAGCCAAACTGGAGAAGGTAGTTGCCTCATTAAAAAAGAATGTGAAATGCAACGATCAGAGGCTAGCGAATCCGAGAGCCACAAATTAGTGCTGAACTAAAATGAAAATTTGCTAAAAAGGAATGCCGAGCTGCACGCGCAAAACGCAAACTTGGTGGATCAGACCAATAGTTAGGCAAAAAGGGTAGAGGAACAAGCAGACCGAATCACAACTTTGACTGCTGAGGTGAGAAAGTTGAGCAAACAAGTGGAGAAGGAGCATGCACAACTCGAACGAGAGTGGAAATAGTGGCAGGCAAAGGTAGAAGCAGCTACTGACGAAAGGGAAATGTAGGTGTTCATAGTTGTTACAGAGATGATTACCAAGGAAAACAAGAATGCTATTGCAGAGCTAATAGCCTTGAATCCTGGCATGAACCTGGGATTCTTTGCCCATCTAGCAGAGTTTGCTGCACCGAGCTCGAACATAGCCCCTCGGGAGAACGCAGGAGCTAATACTTCTGTTGATCCTCCCATACTTCTGCCACCCAGTAGTATTAACTAATAAATATTTGCGTGTGTTGTTCTGTTGGACCAATTTCCTTGCTTTTGTTGTTTTAAAGTTAAAACATGTCGTAATGCTTACAACAGTTGGGTTTATTTATTTAGAGAATGTGCTTGAATTGATGCATGATTTAAATTAGTTATTGATATAAACGTTCGTTGTCAATTGTGGAATATGTGTTTGCTGAGCTTTTGGAGATCCTTACAACCCCGAGCTCAGTAGGGCTCATTGCATAGCTTAGACAACTTGTGTCATTATAGCATTTTTGCAGCAAGGTCTCACGAACCGTATTGCGTAGTCTGTTTAGACTTGGTCTTCGACCAGTTTGCATATATACCTAGTACAAAGTATAGGCACAGTATGACCGTTATGTAGCCCGTAGGCGTGGCCAATTAGCCCATTCGTGTTTATAGACACTTAGTCTGGACTCAGTATGGTCTGTTTTGTAGCTAAAAATGGCGTGGTCATTGACCCATTCGCTGGTTATAAGGATAAACTTTCACAAACACACATAGGCGAAAGCGTAACTTAGATTGGAAAAAATAAAGAGTTGTTCTTAGATGCCTCATTAAAAAACCTCCCCGCGCCATCATAGAGGAAAAAAAGCGAATCATTATATCTGTAAATATTATGGAGATACAACTTTAGGTGATTAACATTCCAAGGATGCTTGAGTGCTCGACCATCTTGATTAGCTAATCTATACGCGCCATGGTGTCCTGCTGAAATAACTGAGTATGGGCCTTCCCAATTTGGTCCTAGTTTGCCACCTGTTCTGCTACCGGAGCCCTGAAACACCTTCTTTAAAACTAAATATCCCTCATTGAAAGAGCGTGGCTTCAGACGAGCATTAAAGCGTCATTTCATAAGAATTTGATAGTGCTCTGCTCGAACTCTTGCCTGATCTTGTCGCTCATCTAATAGATCCAGAGATGTTGATCTAGCTACAAGATCAGCCTCTTCTTCGTAGTGCTCAATTCTATGGCTTGGTACTATGACCTCTGCTGGAATAACCGCCTCTGCACCGTATACCAAAGAAAATTGTGTATCGCCTGTTGTGGAGCGAGGGGTTGTTCTGTACGCTCATAGAACCTCCGCTAATTTGTCTAGCCATTTTCCTTTAGCTCCCTCCAACTTTTTCTTAAGCCCTTCTAGTAGTTTTTTGTTAGTTACTTCGACATGCCCATTAGCTTGTGGACAGTAGGGGCTGGAAAATTGTTGGAGAATCCCATATTGGATTAGAATTTGATTATAGATAAAATCACATACCTCCTCAACGCGTGTTCTGAACAGGGCTTTAGCCTCAACCCATTTCGAAAAGTAATCCATTGCGACGATAAGGAACTGTCGTTTACCTGTGGCCATTGGTAAATGACCCACCAGATCTATTCGCTATTTATCAAACGAACATGGGGCGGGGATGTTCTGCATGGGCTCGCTAGGTCTATGATGCGTGTTCGAATACTCTTGACACTTGTGACATTGCAGTACCAGATTCTCAGCATCACTTGCTAGCTCAGGCCAATAGTACCCGGCGAGGAGAAAACGAAGAATCGGTATTTGGTGTCCACAATGAGCCCCTACTTCTCCTAAGTGTAAATCAGCCAATACTGAACTGGCTTCAGTACGGTCAAGGCAACAGATCAGAGGTTGGGTTGAACTTTTCCTGTACAGGGTATTGTTGAGGATACAATATTTGGCTGCTCTGATCTGCAATGCGCGAGCTTCATTTTTACTGGTGGGAAATGTTCCTTTGTTCAAGTACTGAAAGTATGGAGTCCTTCAGTCGTCGTCATTAGTGATTGAATTGATGGTTGCAACTGCTAATATGAGCTCTGTCGTGGGGAGTTGCTGGAGTAAAATTGTGGGATGCTCTCCTGAAGCTGCAGCCTTAGCTAAAGTATCAGCTGCCGAATTATCCCTTCGTGGGATCTGCTCATAAAGCCCGCTAATGAACTTGGACTCGTACTCTTTGAGTATCACAAGATACTCCTTGATCCCGTCTTGTTTGACATCATAAATACCTTGTACCTCATTAACCACCAACTGAGAGTCAGATCTGATTTTGAGCTCCACATATCAAACCCAACTTCATGCCACAAAGGGTAGCCTCATATTCTGCACCGTTATTTGTTACCGCGAAATTAAAGCATACAACTTGTTTGACCTCCTCCCCACTTGGAGTTCGGTGCATAATGCCTGCGCCCCCTCCTGATGTAGAAGATTTACCATCAACCTCAATGACCCATTGATCGAGCTCAATCGCTTGCTTGTCGTTTATCTCAATCTGTTCTTCTCTGGATGAGCTGAACTTTGCTAAGAAATATGCAACTGCTTATCCCTTTATAGCTACACGAGGCTTGAAACAGATGTCATACTCACCGAGCTTGATGCTCTATTTGGTTAATCTACCTGAAACACCGGGCTTCTGCAATACTGTTCGTAGAGGAAATGTCGTTCGCACCGTAATCAGATGCCTTTGGAAATACAGCCTCATTCGTCGAGTTGCAACAACCAAAATCAAAGTGAGTTTTTCAAGGTTTAGATATTTCGTCTCCGCATCTGTTAGCGTTTTGCTTGTGTAATATATCGGGTGTTGTTTCCCATTTTGGTCGCGCACAAGAACCGACCTAACAACAAAGGATGATACTGCTAGATAAATAAATAGGGGCTCTTCAAGAGCAGGAGCAGACAAAATCTCAGGAGAGGTGAGGTACTTCTTGAGCTCGACGAAAGCTTTGTCACACTCTTCTGTCCAGGCGAACTTCTTAGCACCTTGTAATACTTCGAAAAAGTGATGACTCTTGTCTGATGCGCGGGAGATAAACCTCGAAAGGGCTGCTTCTTTAACATTTTTTGGTGGTTCCATCTGTAGAATTGTGTTTAGTTGGACGGGATCTTCCTCAATACCTTCTTGACTTACCACATAGCCCAAAAACTTGCCTTTAGCAACACCAAAAGAACACTTATCCGGGTTAAGCTTAAGATTAAATTTGCGTAATAAATCGAAAATGACCTGTAACGTAATGAGGTAATGCGCTTCCTCATAAGTTTTAATGATCATATCGTCAATATATGCCTCCAAATGTTTCCCCAAATGATCTTAGAAGATGTGATTTATCAATCGTTGATATGTCAATTCTGCATTCTTCAACCCAAAAGGCATAACTGTATAGAAATAGAGACCCCGCTCGGTTTGAAAGGCTGTGTGTTCCTGGTCGGATGGGTGCATGCGAATCTGATTGTACCCCGAGTACCCATCCATAAAGGATAGAAATTCGCAACCCGAGGTTGAATTGACCAGCTGATCTATTATTGGTAACGGGAAAGCATCCTTGGGGCACGCTTGGTTCAAATCAGTAAAATCCATGCACATTCTTCACTGTCCGTTATTCGGGTTGGCTATCCAGACTGGTAACCTATCTTTTCGGATATGCTCCAGCCGGCTTAGCTTGTTTAGCGCTGCTAGTATAGCTGCCTGCTTCTTAGCTGAAAAGGCCCTGCTTTTCTATCGCACGGGTTCGACACAAGGGTTGATATCCAATTCATGGCTTATGATCGAAGGGCTTACTCCCGAAACATCAGCTTCCTCCCAAGCAAACACATCTAAAGTTTTTGCTAATAAAGCTATGAAACGTACCTTTGCATCCTGAGACAACTCTTTTCCCAATGGAAGCATTCTACTGTCAGCTATGATCGTATCCACTGTTGTAATATTTGTAGTAGGTGAATCCTCCTTTTCACGTGGATCATCCGCTGGATCTGGCGAGGTGAGATCTAAAGTTGATGGTGTAACGTCTCCCTCGCCATTTAATTTCTATTGGATAGGTTTGGATGGGTCCGACGCGATTGCATAGCATGTTCGCGCAGTCCTCTGGCTGCCCCATATTGTTCCTAAGGAGTTGTTTACCGGATATTTGATACATTGTCGAAATATACACAACGTTACTTCCATCCTATGCAGCCATGGTCATCCGATAATCGCATGGTAAAGGCTCAGCGTGTTAGAAATTAAGAACAAAGTTTTTAGTTCCTTCTTCGTAGCTCCGTGACCAACCTTTACTAACAACTTCAACTCCCTAACACATTGAGAGGATTTTCCTTCGTAGCCGACCAATGTCTGCTTAGTAGGTTGATATGATGGCACGTTCTGCATACTATCAAAACTTCTTTTGAAAATAATATTTGCCGAGCTTCATCCATCAACCAGTACTCAGATTACCATTACCCCTCCAATGTCTAAGTGAATAATCAAAGCATCTTCATGTGGAAAATTGACACCTTTGAGGTCGCCAACATTGAATGTGAGGTCGGCTACTGGGTCCTTGTAGTTTTGATAAGAACTTTCATCTATCTCATACACGTCGAACTTATTTTTAGCTCGTTTGTTTTGAGTAGACCCTTGACCTTTAACCAAATCCCCCCCTGATATGGTCAGTAGCCATTGTCGCTTGTTTACATCTGGCTCTTCTCCCGTGGTCGGTTTGTCAGTGTTTGGAGAACGAACTTCCTCGCGTCAATCCGGTTGAGGTCGTTTGATATATTGGATCAGCTCGTCATTGTCTATCAAGTGATGAATCTCTTCTCTTAATTGCTAGCACTCATCCGTTAAATGTCCATGATCATGATGATATGCGCAGTAATACCGATTAGATCCTTAAAACCATGGCGCGCTCATTGTTCGCGGATCTTGGTACCTCGTACGCCTTTTTGTTTGATCATAAATCACTGAGATGGCCTCAGTCAACATGGTAAAATGCTTATTTGGTTGATCGAGCTGCTGAGGTCTTCGGTTATAATCCCTCCTTGGTTTCTCCTCAATCCATTTTTGTTCTGTTCCGCCCTCTTTGGAATCCGACTTGCGCCGTTCAGGTGACCCTCCTCTTCTGGCGTCATCGACCCTGATAAAGGTATCTGCTCTGGCGAGAAGGTCCCACGTGTTCTCAGTTAAGAACTTGATGAGATCTGCATACAGCTCCCCATTTTGGTCGAGCCCTCGTTTTAACGAGGCCAAAGCTATATTTTCGGCTAAATCTGGCAAAACATTCATAGCATGAAAAAATCATTTAACATAACTTTGAAGAGAATCACCTTGGCGTTTATTAAGGTCCATGATTGAGTCCCGTTCGTGCTTAAGTTCCTTGTTTCCAACAAACCTTTCCCTGAACGTTTTCCAGAGTCCTGTAAATTCATAAATGGATACTTTCGGTAAGCTGCTGAACCAATCCATGGCGTTACCTTTGAGGGTCATAGATAGTGCTCGGCATAACATCGCATCATCAGGGTTGAAAGCCATCATCATGTTTCTGAACTACTTAAAGTGCCTCTCTGGATCCCCCGTTCCATCATATGCTTCCATCATGAATGGGTCGAACTTCCGGGGGAGCTGAGCTTCCAGAATTTTCTCAGAGAATGGTGATTCTTTTAGTATGTAAGGCGACAACTTCGGGCGGATCTGATTGTATCGGAGGTCCTCATTCTCCCGAGTATGCTTGGTTGACGTCTGCTTCATCTCGTCCCGCAGTTCTCTGCTATGATTCTTACCCCCGCTCTTGCATTCACCTTCCTGCTTGTCATCTCGTTTGGACGAGCGATCTGTTCTGTTAACTTTGCTCGCCTCTGGTCCAGACGGTTGATGGGTCTTTCTCGTTCCCTTGATCTTAACGGTCAAAGCACAATAACACCGTTTATTACTGCCATTGTGGAGTGCATGGCTTGTTCCCTTGCGCCTCGCTCAAACACTATTTTCAACTGCTCCTCCTGGAGATTCTTGATTCTTTGTTCTAGTTGGAGGATAACCGAGTCACCTGTCGGCATGAATTCCACAGTTCTGCGAGCCCCTGATGCATCCACCGGCTGATTGAGGTGCACTTCTTCCCTGGAAATGACTGCAGGCCGAATTGGTGTTCCCTCTATCACTACTGCCGCTAGGGGTGCCGTGAGATTTCCCTCTTGAAGAGCTACGGTACGGAATGTCGGACGCCTCACCCTGCTGGTTGACTTATAGTTCTTCTTCGGTATGTTGTTGTTTCGCTAGTTTCCTGGTTGTCTCTCTCGATTCTTGACCTTGTGACTACCATGGTGATTGATTAAGAAATTCACACAAACGGCACCAAATTTGTTACAGGAATAACAAATGCTACCACAATGTAGTCTTTAGAAGTTTAGCCAAGAAAGAGATAAGTCGAAAATGATCCTCTTATTCATAGATAGGTCTTCCCTATTTATAATACATAGATTAGTGGGCGGTTACATTTGTTCGCGCTTTAAGCGCCACTAACCCACTAACATCACTATCTCTATAATTGTGGAACAAATAACTAACACGGTTTGACTCAAGGGTCAACTCGTGTGTTTATATAACATGTAAGAAAACTCTAAGTTTAATCTATATTTTAAGCCGAGCTGGGTTACACCTTAAATGCAGTCAAGTCTGCTCTGGTTTGCAGAGCTCGAACTCACTGATCACATGCTCAAATTATCCTCTTTAGGTCCTCACCCAATCTTGATCTATTGTTCATCGTGTTCCTAATCCAATCGATCAACTCTTTCCATGATGTCTTCGAGCTCGACCTGCTCTCGAGCTCATCAACGTTGTATTTGTCTTCCAGCTCGATCTTCTGCTGGACTCGATCTGCCTTTGAGCTTATCAAGTTTATATTTATCTTCGATCTCGATATATCTTTGAGCTCGTTAATGCTGTAGAGCTCGTCCTTTCCTTCATTGCTTGTTATAATCCAAATTTGTGGTCCTCCTTCTCGTGCTCGTACTTATCACCCTTTATTAGTTCAAGATCATGAATTCATTGTCTATCCGAAAATTATGAATTAGGAGGACTGGTTTCCTCGAGATTCTTTCTTTGTCAAGTATTTTGAGATGATCGATATATGTCTAACCCAAGCTGGGCCTAATATGTGGTTTACTTTAATGGTTTGTATCATGGCCTCTAGGATTTTCACTGGAACAATTCATCGATCTTACTGGGTTGAGAAGAATCCATATTTTCCAGTTTAGTCTTTAACACTTGGGAATAGATTCAAAATCATTGACGACGTGCTTGAAGCTAATAAGAAATAAAAGCAACAATTTTTTTATCTCTGGTCCGTGGGAGATTGGATCTGATGTCACAACTGATAGACCACACAAACTATCCCTATAATAGACGAATCGAGGTACTTTATTTTTCAATTTTTATTTTTCTTCTATCTTTCTTCTTCTCCTCATCTAGTGTCTTTCCTTATTAAAAAATCAATGTGGGGGGTGTCCAAACCATTCATAGATTATGTACCCAAAACGACACGAATTTTTGACAAACTGAGTAGCTGGGCGAAGACTTCTTGGTCTAACAAATTTAATCGTTGCTTTACTTCAACTAATCTCATTAAGAGTCATATTTGGAGGGTTGATCCATCCAAACGCCTATATTTACAAGAACTTGTGGTTCCTTCTACTCAGGACGAGGTGTTAAATAGATTAGAAGCTTAGGATTTACTCGTATTTCTACCTTCGTGGGCTAAAGCTCTGAGCCATCACAAAAATACATTGGTGATTTTTCGAAGGAGGATGAAGCCCAGAGACTTCTGGCCCGGTAGCCCAGAACACTGATGCTGATGTTGAAAAAACAAGTCTTGTGGAGAATAAAGGTTCCAAAAGACCGTCTTAAGGTAACCTTCCAAAAAAGAAACGTCAATATAAGTTGAAGTAAAATGTATAATAGGATATAAAAAAAACATTATTTCCTCGGAAAAAGAAGTTGTTGACACTAACTTGCCCTCCCTGGAAAAAGTTATCATTGAATAGGATTCCTCTCAGCTTCTAAATGATGAGCTGGTCGTTCAAGAAACTGAAGGTAATATTACTCAAGAGGATAATTCTTCAACAGTTGTTTCGTTCGAAGCTGGCTCCTCATCCGAGTCATTCAAAATCTCTCCAAATGATGCCTTCTCCCTTTGGATCCGCAAACTTCTTCGATCTATGGTTATCATTGGGAAGAAAATAAGGTCTTTGAGAGATTAAAATAATTATTAAAAATTAGAGGTTTTGAAATCAAAATTAAAAATCAAGGAACTTGAACAAGAAATCTCCACACTTCAAGAACCGGTTGACACGATTTACGAGAAGCTCACTTGTGCAGAAGATTATATCTTGATTTTCGATAAGTGTTGTCAAGAAGAAAAATACCTTTACTCTGAGAGAAACACTATGAAGGATTTGTTCATCAAGGCTTACAAAGAAGGGAATGATAAGGCCTCGTCATACTTCGAACGAGCTGTTAATGACTTGAAAAAAACCTTGAAAGAAAAGTAGGCCCTTCAATCTCAAGCTGAGATTGATTAAAAAGTTTCTCTTAAAGCCTATACTGCCAAATGTGTTGCTAAAATAGATGTGAAGGATGCAAAACTCAAGTCTGGTTTAATTTTGGAAATTCATGAATATAACTCTTGATGAATTCAGTTATGTCTTAGTTATTAATCATGCCAAGAATATACTCGTATGGAAGTGTCTATCAAATAAATATTTGTATGAGGTACTCTTAGAAAGAGAAACGGAGTGATTAGATAGACAAAGAGACAAAAGGAATATATGTAGCAATCATTGACTAATCATTGGAATTTTTCCCCAAAAAGGGAATATTCTTTATATAGTACATGAGATAAGCTATGAAATTACATATTTACTAATGTTTAAGTGGATCTCTCACCCCCACTATTCTACTATTCATAAACAAGTTTACTAGTTATTACATTTGACCCCATCAGTCTTTATGTTTGCCTTAGATGAGTCCTTGGCAATTAATTACAAAAATTTGAACCTTGTATTTATTATATCAAAGATTATTTATAACCAAATTTTCTTCCTTTATCAGGAGCCCCCAGTCCTTGTGAAGGTATCTGAGGAAGGACTGACTTTGGGGAGAAAGTTTTTCTTCATTTTGAGCCTCCTCATATTTTTCTACTTTCGGGCTTCTTTGCATGACCTCTTGCAACACTCCTCGGATCATTCTTGCTTCACACTCTAGTCAGATGACTTCATTACTTATGTTTCCTGAGCGAATCTTCTCAAGGAGCTTCCTCGAGCCATGTCTTGTAGACTTATTCAGATTTGTGACTTCACCCTTGGTCATGGTGACCTTATCCTACCCATCATTCATTTTAGTTTCGCGTGCGTTTTTCTATCCGTTATGGTGTTAGAAATAACTTAGGGTTGTGGAATCACTTCTGACCATGTGTCGATCATCTCCTAACACACGCCAGTATGATTTTTAAATTCGGTTGTGAGGAGGATAACGTGTCGAAGAGACCTTTAAACCTGACTCTTCAGCTTGCGCCTGACATAAACCGTTACTCCTTTATAAATACTTATCTCTTTTCATAATTTTAAGTTTTCACATTTTAACTCAGCTCACCAAATTAAAAAAGAAGTCTATTCTAGATAGATAAGCAACTTTCCCAATCGAGTTCTTCTTTTAACCTTTCATGCCTAAAGAGTTTGTGAATCTTGAAAGATACAAACTTTGGAGGTGGTTCAACAATTCAAATAGAGCTAAAGAAAGGAGAGTTCCACTACCGGAGAGCACCCTACTCCTCTAGAAATTTTTCAAACAACGTTTCATGACAACGGGTCTCCTTTTCGGCCGCGTTTTGACATAGTATGAGCTTAATGTAATAATTCGTCATCTGAACGGTTCTCGTCCCAAATCCACAATGCTTTCAAATTCTCTAATGACTTCTATTGTTACTCTTGTAAAACCCAAAATGGTCCGATATGATCATCGAATTATTGGTGGATTAGAAATCTTTTCATAAGTAGTCATAAATAAAATATTGGCAGAACTACCCGTGTCAATCAAAATTCTTTGTACTTCATCACCAACTATTCTAGTTGTAATTACCACAACATTCATGTAGTCCTGCTACCTCTCTCATATAATCTTCCTCAAAATAAATTATAGGAGACGGGTTTCAATAAAGATGTTTCGAAGCACATGCTTCTAATTGAGTATCTAATCTTACTATATGCCTCTTTCGAGAATAGTTAGAAATCCATGCAACTGTATCTTCCACAAAAATTGCCATTGACTTAAAAATGCACATAAATCACTAACATTCCTTTGGATCGAGCTATTCGACAATATGAATATTATTTCTCCCTTTCTTTGGATCCAAATAATTAGTAGTGATATCAAAAGATCAATCGGCTCAGAAATTACTAATGTTTTATCTTGCATTGAAGTTCTAACAGTTTTCCTGGCCATCAGATCTTGCAGAGAGTGTTTCTTCACAAATATGGTTAATTTTTCATTCTCAATTAAATATTGTATTTCCTTTTTTTCGTGCCATGCATTCTCATGTCCAACATCATCATGATATTTATAATACCTACTATTTATGTTCTCTCTCGAAGTTTGAATTGGAAAAGGTTTACGGAATCGTACATGACTTCGAGCCTAATCAAATATTGTTGCTACACATTCAGTTAATTCCACATAGTGGGTCGAACAAATTCACTTGTTTGACATTGGTCTACTATTTTATTGTGTATTTATCACTTTGTGATTTACTCTGGGTTTTGGAGATACTTGGGTTGATGTTTTTAGTTGAACACTTGTCGTCGGAAGATGAGTCACATTAAGAGATCGTTGGAGCTGATTCTGCTCCAACTGATCCATTAAAGCTATTTCTGACGTTTGTATCTCTTCTACCAAAATTATTTTTTCAACTTGGTCTATTGAAGCCCCAAATGTCATAGCTTGCCTTTCCACCATAGTATCTTTCAAGATTCCTAGGAGACACCCCATCCGAAATGCTGCCTGAGCTATAAGGTCATTGCCATATTCCATATCAGTTTTCACATTGATAAATGGTTGGTGTAATATTTAAACATTCCCCAATCTTTTGCCTACAATAAATTACAATATCGTCATTAGCTCAGAAATTTTTACTTCCTACAAAGTGTTGACAAAAGATATTCCAGAACATGTCGAATTTTTAATACAACACTGCGGAAGTCGTCTATACCATTTTGAGGCAGCACCTTTGAATATTTTCGGAGAAATCCTTGCAAAGTAATTTATCATCATCATAATTAATCATATAAATTTTAAATTGTTCGATTCGATTGCCCGAATCCTGAGTTCCATCCATTTTTTCTAGCTTTGAGATGTCGAAATGCTTTGATAGATTGCCTGAGAAGATTTTCGACGAGAGAGGAGAATATCTCCAATTGTGATTAGCCCTATAAAAATTGCTCATCGGACCTTCGTTTGCCATTGTATAAAGACCTTCTTCGAATGTAACCATAAACTGGTTACTCACCCGGTCTTCAGAGTTTTGACTCCCCGAAGGAATTTGGAAATGTGTTGTAACATGTTCTTTTTTAGCATGGTCTTTGGACCCTTGCATTGTTTTATTTTTCCTCAAATCCTTAATCCGATGAGACATTCAATGATTTTTTCTATATTTCCTCGAATATTGTTTTTTATCACTTCTTTCCCGTCGACTAGCCCTTTCTTGGGAGGATAATTCATTTGAGTCATAAAGTGAATAATCACTAGATTTAGATGACCCATAATTACGCCTGGGTTTCACTTTCCTCCTTGTAAAATATCGACTACATCTTTGATACTCATCTTGTTTATCATCAATTCGATGGTCGTCGTCCAACTTATCTTTCTCTGTCACATGTTCCCTTCGAACCTCTCATCAAACTTTCTTAATAGTTAATGAAACTTTATTAGAACTTAATTTTTCAATTTCATTTCAGAGTTCTTTTCTTCGAGCCACCAAAACGGACTATTCCAATATTTATCCAGCATATTGATAATTTTATTGTTGGTCGTCTCCCATGTTTTCTCCGGTATGGTGCCCCTCAAATCTTCTTTTGGTTATAAGATTATTGTCGATATTTGGGTCCCCTCGGACTTCCATGTCCAATTCTTTCAGATTATTTGACATCACAATAACGATTTTGGAGAATAATTTTGGGTACCAATCTTTTCCCACAGATGACGCCAATGATAAATGATAGATCCAAATATTATTTTGGGAATAATTTTTCATGTTAAACAGAAGTTTGGTGGAGTAAATTGTAGAGAGAGAAACACAAGACAATTATAGAGAGAAACAAGAAACATGTATTAATCGGGTAAAAATGAATCACCATTTCCAATTAGATGAGATGACTTTTTATAGTATATTCAATGGGTCTCACACGTCTAAGAAACGACTAGTTGTGGTCCTTTTCACCAAAATTAAAATTAATTACAAAGAGATCCCTTATTATTACACTATTGTCATACTTCTCCTACGAAGTTTTCTTTACAACAAATTACTCTTTTATTTTTCATATCTCATTTTCCACTCCTATGATTTTTCCCTTATCAGTAAGTAAGAGTCCAAATTATTTTTCCACCATGGGATATCCTGAATCAGTTCATCAAGTTTAGATTTCCAACATCCAACAATGAAATCGAATATGAAGCTGCAATCGCAAGATTTTGACTCAAAAAGATTTGTGGAGCAAAGAAGGTATATCTCGCACCTGAATCTCACTTACTTGTCAACCAACTGTCTGGGCAGGCTGAAGAAGAATATAATCTAATACTTGAAAGAGTTGCATTGTTTAGTCGCCGAATTTATACACAGTGAATTCAAACAAGTCCCAAGGGTCGAGAACTCAACAGTTGATGTACTTGCATATTTGGCATGCACGTGTTCAACACCTAAAATAATCTCCCAATGAAATTATTCTATCATGTTTCCAAACTATTTCTTCTCGAAAATAACATCCGAAGAAATAATAGCGATAGGATGGGAAAAAATATTAAACAACGACAATAAAAAAAGTATCTAACATAAAAAATGCTACCTGAAAGCAAAAAAAAGCATGAAAGATAAAAATAAATTTAAGAAAATTTGTTTGGACTTCATACACACTGTATAAAAGAGGTTAACCAAACCTCTACTTCTATGTTTGGGCATAGATGAAGAAACCTTTGTCATGGAAGAGTTGCATGGCAAAGAAGACATTTTTTATTTTAGATATAAGGAACTATATAAATAATATTGCTCCAATGCTACTATTGATCAACCATCATGCAAGATACAAAGAGAAAAAAATCAAACATGGAGACACATGCCATGTATTCACCAATTCAATAGAAATCCCAACAATATCATTAGAGTCAATTACCGAGGCAATCACAATTGATAGATGAGATTTGAAAATTATGGGACCATTATTGATGGCTCAATGAGAAATAAATTTTATAATAATTATTATAGATAACTTCTCAAATGGATGGAATCAAAATGAATACAAAATATCATGACAAAAAGAAATATTAACTTTCTTGAAAGTAAATATATGTTTATGAAAATCTGAGAGTTATCACTACAAAAAATACGATTGAGCTCTAGAATCACGTTGTTACAAAGTTATCTGAAGAAAATAGAATAAATAAAATATTCTACTTTCATTTTCATGCCCATTCTAATGAAGGGAATCATGACAAAAAATTAGAAAGAGTAACAGGAACCTGACCATATTTTTATAACATATTTATGGTCATACTGAGCCATACTTAGAATTTCCAAAGAAGAAATAACATTTTCATAATGTATGGGATGAAGTTAATAGTTTCAGCGAATATATGCATGTCATCTACAATATGATGAAGCAAACAATGATCAAGATTAAAGAGAACCAATAGACTTAATTGAAGAAAGAAATGTCAATGCACATCTTCAATCATAACATTACAAGAAACTAATGAGGAATATTATAATTCTAAAGTTTGATTCAGGAGTTTTGAACTAAAAGATAGTGTTAAGAATAATTATCCAGCATACCAAATAAAATAGGCTCGATAATTTGTGTCCAAATTGGAAATGACAATTTACGTCCGAAACCAAGACTAAGCCAAGAACATACATATAGTTGGATAGAAAGCGAATTCAGGTTCGACACATCTCGTAGGTAGAGCATTTAAAGCTCTACCATAGCTATATAGACTAAAATCGTGTAAGTCATTATTCATGTAAAACGTATTTATTAAATCATAAAGATGTACTCATTCCTCTCTCATTGGCACAAAAGGATTTTTAAAAGACATTCAAAATTATTTAAACGTATTTCATGAAGAAAAAAAATAAGTTTTTACTCTTATATGTATAACAAAATATAACTCAGAAATACTAAAATGACCATTTGAGCTAATTTGTTTCTTTTATCTCATAGTTTCTTATGTCAAGAAACCATTTGGTTCACTCTGATGCACCAATGTTGTGCGTGCTATTTTTTAGAAGTACACCTTGTATAATCGAACATTTTTTGTTTAGTCAATAAGTTGGTATATCATAATATTTAGTTATTGTCATTCCATTGGTCTTTTTATATTCATAGGAACGAAGAGTTGTCTTGAGATCAATCAGCCTCTTCTCCAAATCAGGTATGTTCATCATCACACTTGTTCGGAAATTTCTTATAGGAACTTATCTATCCAATATCGCCTAATCTTCTAGCCTCAAAAACTTTTATTTTAATGCTTTTATTGTTTAATCTTTGACTATTTTATTGATACTTGTCTTGGCTTTAACTCCACTCAAATTCTAAATTCAGTAGCAAAATGTGCTTCGATACCACTTGTCACGGGGTCTTAAATTGGCTAAATATTTTTTCCTTCGTACAAATCCTAAATACTCTCTTGAATCATCGTCTTGTCACCTTAATTATTTTCATAGTTAATTTCGAGAAATATAGGCTAACAAAAACAAAAGTAAATATATGACACTTAGTTTGGGATATCACTTTGGTGGTAATTTATATTAAATATAAGTGGAATTTAGGATTACACATTTGCACTAGAAAAGTTTAGAAACCTAAACATAACTCACTCATATTTATAACATAAATTTTGAGCTATATATTTATAAAAACACAAGTAAAACCATCATAATCATGGCTTGGTGGTTACTCTTATTTAAATTAAGTTGTGGTTGTGCTATCTTAACTTCTTATAGTTCTTTGTGTGTGATTTTTATCCAGATAAATTATTATTTAATATGAAGGCAATTGTAAACTTTTGGCTTGAGTAGAAACAATTTTACCCAATCATCCTAGATTTGGTGTGCTACTGGTTGTACCAACCGTGCCAGCACGTACCATGACAAGTGATAATTGTGCCATATTGGTCCATATTTCGTATTTTATGGGCCAACTTTCATAATTACTTTTCTTACCTGTATAGCACTCAATTTCTTTGAAATCGCTCAGCTCGGTCAATTTGTTACGTGTCATTTAGGTTTGATGATGGTTTGTGGATGGATTTTAGTTATCTATCTCTTATGCACCCATGATTTGGGATAGTAACTCAAATTAATCACATAATTTATGTCGTAAATTAGCCCATGAAAATTCTACTTGGGTGTGTTCATTTTTCTTCTTTAGTCATATTGGTCCATTATGCTGGTGTTAGGAGCCATGTTTTACATGTGCCAACGAGCCACATGATTAAGTAGTTGTACCATTTTCCTTCTTTCATGCTAACCGTTTAACTTTGAATTTTATGACTTATAATTGCCTTGTAGCACGTAAATATGACTCATTAGTTCAAGATAGTTTGATGGAAGAGTCTTGACTTATTTATCCCTTCCTTTCGTTAACTTTGTAATCACAAAGTCGTGGGACTTTTTTCATCGTATCAAACCATTCTTAATATTCAGTCTTTTGTCTAATCTTCCCTAAATCTTAACGTATTGTCTCTTAATGTATGGAAATAGTATTGTTACTTAGTTAGACTTGTTTTGCGCTAATAATAGCACATGTTGATGTGCTAATTTTATGTCTTCGCTCATGTTATGTGCCTTTTTTATTTTTCTTGTGTCATCACCAATTGTTTTCGTGTCCTATTTGGTCTTTTCCATTCGTGTATCCATGCCTTATGTTTTTAAATCAATGTCATGTGTCACTAACCCAAGTTATCATGTTTTTTCCAGGGTCTTACAATATCCTTTATTACCTCTGCTTGGTCGAGAGCATGATGTATGATAAGCTATGAATCACTTAATAATATTACTTTTTTAACATCATAGATCTGAGCTATCTGAAGGCATGAGATAAGTGCTTTATATTCAGTTTTATTATTGGTGGTCTGAAAAGCAAATTGTATAGCTGGATATACAAGTTCTCAAGACGGGGTGGTTAAGTCAACACTAACCCCATACGCTAAGAAGCATGAGCCTCTGTCTGTACGGACCTCCCAAATTGGAGACAATAACTCTTGATAGGGCATTAGCCTTTTATAATGGAACTTTATCATAAAATTGGCATATTCCTAGAGTTTTATGGTGGCTATTGGCTTAAAATTTATGTCGTAATTGTTGAGCTCTACAGACTAACGAGTCATGTGTCCTAAAATATCCGGTCACTACAGTATCATTTGAAGGGGAAAAGAAGTTATTAGAATAATGAAGTGTCCTTAAAAAGTAAGGTCCCGTCTTTCTTGTTACTACTACGAATGCAATGACCAATATCTCCAATTTTAAGTACTTTGCTGTTATGTCAAGGAGACTTTTTCTTATGTAATAAACAGTTCTCCAAATTTTTGTTCTTCTTGTATTAGTACAATACTTAGGGCATACCCGTATACAACCATATAGATATAAATAATTTTTCCAGGAAACGACTTCAACAATACCTATAGTGATGTCAGATACTCTTTTATTTTGCGAAAGCTTCATCCATTATTTTGTTACCATATGCATCCATAAAATACATGAGTTTATTTCCCGAAGTCGAGTCTACTAGTTGATCTATCATGGGTAATTAGAATGGTTATTTCGGGCATACCCTATTCAGGTATGTAAAAGCTACATAGTTTCATCGTTTTATATTATTTTTCCAAACCAACACCAAGTTAACAGTATAAAATGATTATGTGGACTCTCGGATATGATCAACCATAAACAACTTATCTACCTCAGTTGTGATAGCGTCAGATTTCTCTATTAAAAAATTTATTCTTCTTTGAATGATAGGACGAATATTTGGGTTAATAGATAATTTATGGCATATGACGTCCGAGAGTATCCATGTTACATCCTATAACTTCCAAATAAAGAAATCAAATTTGTTGAATAAAAAACATAAAAAAGTTTTCCGAAGATTACCAGATTTAGTGGTACCAATTTTCAAACTTTTTCTCTCGCTAAGTTCTAACATTTATGTAGTCTCTTTGGGGACTACAAAGTTAGGGGTCTCACTACATTCCTCCACCTCTTTACCTATAGCGAGACCTTTTATCACAGTTATTTCTTTTTAGTACTATGGAGCTCGTGTAGCAGCCACTGGATTTAATATGGTCCCTTCTTATAACTTTAATTTTATCATTTATTATGTACTGGGTGCAATAGTACACGGTGGAAGCAATTGCATACATCCTGCCCAACCATGATCGTTCAAGAATTGCATTATAATCGATTGGACCTTCCACTACCATGAAGAGAGAGCTTGACTTTTTCTTGTATCCCCCTTCTACCGGATAAACATCTACATTCATGCCACTCATGAGCTTAATGTCTTTAACGGTAAATCTCATTACCGTTGTATCAGAATTTTGATAGGTTGATGGTTTTTTAATAATGTCCAAAGCTGTTTTGGAAATTATATTAGCAAAGCTACCGATGGCTATAAGAATCCTTCTTACCTTTACCCTGCAATACAAGAGGTAATTAACATAACATCGTCATAGAGTCGAGCCACTCTATGAAGGTCATTGTTGATAGAAATCATATGTGGGAATTTAGCTCGGTGTTAATGGTTTGGAGTTTTCTTCAGAAGTTGACTCCTCGAGGTTATAAGCATAATTTTTTCTTAGCATTATTTGTTATAACTAATATCACCTCCTCCGATGGTCATAACCTTATCACAGTTTTCATCAAAATCCAAATATCCATCTGTATGAGGCTTGGGTAATACCTTAGGGTAGTCCTCTATTACACAAGCTCGTTCATCTTTTGGTTATATATTTTGTGCTTCGACCTTGCTTTCTCAAACCCCAGTTAAATTTTGGGCACGGCTAAAATGAGACCCTTTTTTTTTATAGTGAGACCCCAAATCTTGATTTTTTCTAAAAACGTGAAATTACCAAAATGCCACTAGATATAAAAACCATATTTTTTGGACATCTCATTTTTACCTCCTCTCCTCTCTCTCTCTCTCTTCTCTACTTTTCTCTCTAATTTTCATAAAACACCCAAAAATCCATAAACCCATTAACTCAAAAAACAATAAATTCAACTATAAATCATAGGCTTTAAAGCTTAAACACATACATTTTTACTATCTTTCTCTTCTCTCTCAACTACCTATCTCTCTAATATTCAACATAAACCCATAAACCCATGAACCTAAAAAAACAAAAAATCATCTCTAAATATATGGCTTGAGGAAAAAATTATATTTTTACATAAATTCACACCTTTTCGTGCGCCGTTTCGTACATTCGTGCGTGGATTTGGCCGAAATCACGCATGTTCGTGCGTAAATTTGGCCGAAATCACGCATGTTCGTGCGTGAATTTGGTCAAATCTTTGCGCTTTTATGCCAAATTTTGTCAAATTTATGCGCTTTCATGCCGAATTTTGTCAATTCAAAATACTATTCCATGCCGAATTTTGCCAATTGAAAACACTTTCATGCCGAATTTAGCGTATGTATTCTTACAATTTTTAACTATACGTGGAGATTGAACATTCTAAAAGAAATGATGGTGAATATTTTTTTATACTTTTTACGGATTTTATTTTCAATTATTCTAATTACTTAATACATTAAATTTACGTTTGTTATTACAATTCAATAATTATATAAAATGTAGTAAACAGAATTATATAAATATATGATTATAAATTTATAAAAAAATTATATAAATTATAAATTATATAAATTATAAATTATTAGAAATTTGAGTTAATATATATATATAAAGAACAAACATTTCCACGCATGGCCGTGCACGAAATTGCCTATTCTAGAATACTCGCATGTAAATCTCAAATGTGGTTTTACGGTGCCAAATCCAGCAAAAATCAAATTGAAGCCAACAATCTAATTAAGCATATACATATAATCAAACAACCAAACAACAACTACAAGTAGAGGAAAATTCGATTTTTGTATCCGAAAAATAAACTCTAAATATCACTACAAATATAGATCCAAATTAAAAAAATAGCACAATGGTGTAGAGAATTCATACTTTAACAAGTCTATGCTGTTGGATTTTAAATATCTAGCATTTTCAAATATTGGGTTTGAGTGAGTTAGGGTTTTCGAAGAAAGAAAATTGTAGAATTTTGGAATTTTGTATTTATATCGATGACATTTTTGTAAATAAAAGGGATCTCACTATAACCGGATCTCGTTATAGAAAAAACGGGTTTTGAATTAGCATAGCCCTTAAATCTTTACCTCCCTTAGGTATATTGAAGCTTTGTTTTTCATTATTTCAATTGGTTTCCTATCTTAATGAAGGTCTGAATTTCAGCTTTCAACACCTTGCATTCTCTAATATAATGTTTGATATTGTTATAGTACTTGAAAATTTTCGGTACGCTTTTATTCTCTAACAAAGGTTTACGAAAATAAAGTATTAGCCTTCTCATAAATTATAGCTATATTTTAATTCCATCTTGTATAATATATTTTCAGTGTTCTGCCCCCTTGATGTTTCTGAGTGAGCTCCCTCTCTGTTCCACTTATCTCGTCGGCCACCTTGGAACCTGGTATGATGGTTCTTTTTTTGTGTTCTAGTATTTCGGGGCCTTGATGGTGCAGATGAAGCTGCGTTTACTTAAGTAAAAATGATTGGGGTTTTGGGTCGATAAGTGGAAAGTTGAGGATGACCGAACGTCTACCATAGTCAAAGCTGATGTTGGAATTTTTCATGCGGCTCTCATCTCAAGCACATGGTTTCTTCTATTTTAATTTGTGACGCTGCATGGGTCAGAAAATACTCAAATGAAAACTTCTTATGTCACATTATCTGCCAAAATACCCAACATAATCCCTTGTCTAAGAAAATCACATGTCACAGCTTTATCGCAACACTTTAAAGTATTCTTTGCTTCTATGAATATTTGTGTTTAATATTTTATGCCAGTATCTTGTTTATAGTACATGATATAATCCATATCTCTCTTTTATAACCTTACTTCCTATAAACTGGTCTCTGAACAACTATGATAGGACTTCGAAACTCTGAATAGAGTCGGATTGCAAGTGGTTAAACCAAGTCAGTGTGCTTAATTTGAAATACATAGAGAAATCCATATAAAGCAAACGATCATCTCCACCAAAACTGAACATTACATTTCTAAACTTCTCAATATGTTGAGCACCGGATATTGAGGTGGTCCTTGATGGAATTCTGGATAAGGCCGATTAGGATTCAAATGATAAGGATTGGGGTGGTAACTCTATTGTCTATACATGTTCGGATGATACTACCTATAACCTAGATCAATTCCCCAAACCGGGTTCATCCCTAGGGGCGGAGGTTGAACATGTAGTTAAACAAGATGGTGTAGTGGGTAAGGATTATCATGTTGAACGTAAGGATGTGAAATATTTTGTGGAGGAGGTAGGTGTTGAAATTGCGCTAGGAAAAAGGGCAAACTCAAGAAGGTGGCACTAGATATAGGCTACGCGGGTAATCGTCCTCCAACCCTCTGGCTAGTGTTATGTGATGTCGAGGTCTCTCTTGTATACTCTAAAATCTAAAACGAGAATGTAGATGTCTCATCGGCTCAATATAATCAGTATCACAACCAAGATCAATAGGTCTACCGCTCGATGAAGAAGATGTTTTGTGATACTTCCAATGATGAAAGTTCTTAACTCTATAACCACTTCCATGACTGTTTAAGATAGTGCAAGGTTCAGATAAATCTGAAATCCCACGAACCTCCCAAGATTATTGGTCAACATATACTTGTCTAATTTTGGATCTTTGCCCTACGTTCTCCACTTGACAACGCAATGCGACAATCTTTAGCATAAGATCGACGTTTCTCAATCAGTTGAGCTATAAAGAAATCTGTATCAGACAAGTAATCAGAGCAATAAAGATCTATGATGTCATTGATGTCTTCGCCCTAGTTGGAGCCTCGAGCATGTTCCATTCTCGAAAAGAAATCAAACGATCTCTAATAATTCTGCAATTGATTTTAGGAAGAAGGTCTGAATACCGGTCTCTCTCCCACACATAATATTACATCAACGAATGATGCTCAATTACATTCCAATAAAAATTCATTAATAGGCCGATAAGTACATACATCGTTTACTCTTTACTTCTCAATAAAACTATTACTAATACCTGATTTATTAACATGTTCAACCCAGTATACTAATGAAACTGTTCAGACTCATATAAATACATGAACCTTATTAAGTCTACCATCTTCTATTTGTATTGGACCCCATGAATTTATTAAAATGCGGACAATCCATTCATGTGGCTGTTTTTATCATATCAATTATATCTGTTAACAATAAACTAAACTATATTATAATAATAATAATAATAATAATAATAAAAATAAATAGTCCATAGTGGAGAGAGATCTTACTACTATTAAATTGTGTTTCTATCTCGAGAAAGAAAAATGGAAAACATAATAATAAAAAATTAACAAATATTTCAAAAGAAAAAGTCCTCAATGGGCAGCTAATAAAGAAAGCCAAAAATATCAAAGAAACCCATAAAACTTCAAAAATAACTATGCAAATTATGAGATTGAAGTGCACTCTGACGCTCAATGCATTAGTAGTATTCAGCAGAAATTGAAATGTAAGAGAGAAGATACAGTGCATGAGAACTGAAAATTTTACAGCCTACAAGCAGAAATATTATCACTAAAGATGTCAACGATATGTACATTACTAAGTTGACAAAAATAAAATACATAAGCACAAAACCTGCCTGGTCCTTGTTAATTGTTTCGGCAGATACATTCATTCTCTATACCATCACTAGTTCTACGTCAAGCTAATGTTACTAACACGCAATTTCTTAATAGCATGGGACTGTTATGAAAACATATATCTTTAGTTGCTTGACCGGTTCAAAAGAGAAAGGAAGCGATATGTTATAAGCTAAACATCATATACAGGTATTCGTTCTTCGATATATACATTGCAGGCAGGGCAGTTATTGCACCTCTGAGAACAGTCTCTGCAAAAAACAAGTCACGGAAATCAAGCATAGCAAACAAAAAGAAAGAACAAGTAGTAGTCATATTGAGCTTTCAACAAAGTAAGATAAAATTCATACCCACAAAGAACACGATGCTTGCATGGCAGCAGGACCAAACTGATCTCACCCTTTAAGCAAACCTTACACAGCACTCTCTCCTGAACAGTAGTATGTGGATGGTGAAATATTAGCAACTCAGTCATAACTAAAGGGAGACCTTGTTGAATTTTCATCAGCCCTATAATTCTGCTCAGCAACATTTTTACTATTCAAAATAATACTAGCACGAAAAGCACACAGATTCGTCGATCCAGGTGATCAAGAAGACACAAATCACTATATGTACCTACTTTTAAACTCACAATTAACTCGAAAGATTATTACAGTCTGAACTTAGAATCTTAATAAACCAGCAAATGAACAGTGTAATAAATAATCGCTCCAACTCTAGGTTACGACCAAAAGCTAATTTAACCTCGTCGGAAGGACAATCGCTTTGAAAACATAATTGACAATACCAATATAGAAATTATAAATTAATTCGTAAAAGATGGGCTAAAAGGAAAATCTCATAATACATTCTCAAAATTATAACTACTTTTCAGAGTTGAGACACTTACATTTTGTAGCCTTTCAAATTCCTGCTGGCTAAATTTTGTGATTTCTGTCTGCTCCCCAAGAGCTGCCTGAAGTCTCCATACCTGAGAAGAGAGAATACCAAATTTAATGATGAGATGTCAGCTGCGAAGGTATAACTTTTAGCATATGCGTCAATGCTAGATAGTGTTATGAAAAGCTAGAAAGTAAATGGAACGAAAAAAACCGAACTAATAATAGAAAGGGTAAGGACGAAAGTTCAGCTGTTAACAACAAAATAAATACAAAAAGTATGATAAACATAAGCACCTCCTCTGCAAGGTCTCCTCTGGGCATTTTCTTCACTATCTCTGGTGGATAGCCACAGAAGGTGTTATAACTGCATCATGAAAAGTAAAATCAAAGAATAGAACGATTAACTGTAAAAAGAGGCTCACATTTATATTGCTATAACAGTTCCAAAAGGGCAATAGAGTTGAACTAAACTAACCCAGAATCCCCCGCAAAGAAGAGCCGAGACTGCTCCTCTTGACTACCTTCATCAATTGACCACCATCCTAATAATCTGCTTTTGTCGACAGTCAAACGTGGATAGAAACCTTTAGTATTCCATAAACCTCATCAGCTACTCACATTTAGCAGTATACGAAGTCTTTGTCAACATAAATAGATGGGATCATGTTGAACCAAATTACCTAGAACCATGGTGCAAAAATCCAAAGCAATCATGTACTCTTGATGCAAACCTATAATAAAATCCGGTACTAGCTTCGGTCCATAGCAATAGTATCACTTTCCCTATCAATTTACATGCAGCAAACAGCAGACCAGCCCCTTGCAATAGAAAAAGAGGAGAGAACAAAGCTGGAATAGGTATAGATCTAGCCCAAGGAGGGGTTGCCTGAAATTAAGCACCAGAAAAATCTATTGATAATGGAGGCACAAGGCTGATAAGACGATAATGGAGGCAAAAGGCTGATAAGACGATAAACCAGTAACATATATACCTCGAGACGCATGCATAGGAGGATTTGAAATCCAATCACAGGGACTTTCATAATATGGCCACCGATTTCTTGCATGCCACATGTTTGGTTCTGACACTGATCTTCCTCGGGAGTAATGACTAGGCCACTATTCCAATCCAGATATCTTACTGTTGTTGAAGATGAACAACTCTCCCGTGTCCGTGAATTTCTATGAATTACTGAGTTGGACCATCTTGTGCAGACAAGAAACGCAAAGCATTCAGCAACACTGCAGGAGAAGATGCAATGATCATTACTATTTGCGAACTAATATTGTAAAGCAGAGAACCAGAACTGAGGAATCAGATAGACAGTACCCAAAATTTATGAATATGTCCCACCAGCCAAGAGCTATATCACCTGCGATATAGAAAAGGTAAAACAGAGAAAAATTCTTACTAACACAGCAATTCTACAGAGATAAAAGTTGCAGAAAAATATCCCAATTTAGATTCTGCTACATTGAAAATCAAGTAATGAGTTTTTCCATCCGCAAGTCTATACTGAAACGTTCACCGCATAGTTTAAGTCTGTAACTATTCCTTTTCTAGGACTAGGATCAAATGGGAGCAACTTAAGTGATGTACTGCTAGCAGTTTTAGAGAACTCAACAAAGTGGGGAAATCTTACTTTCATGTATTTGGCATACTTTTATTGTTTTTTACAGCTTTCTTCCAACTTCTTATTATTTTCGTTCCTGTTTAGGAAACATTGGTATATAATTTTTAAATGACATATGTTCATAATAGGAAGAGAGTAAAAAATACTCCAATAGTCTAATGATCCAAAAGAATACTAAAACAAGATCAGGTCTCGCAATATTTGTACAAGGATAATCTACTTATTTATTGAGAATTAGATCAATCACCAAATACCTTTCAGCCACAATATGAGAAGGTAATAAAAATGCTACTAAAGGCATGCAATAATACTACTATTCTCCCACACTTTTCTCTTAAAACATCACTAATTACTAAATTCTAAATGATATCATAGAGAAAATGAGAAGTAAAGAGCTCGAGAAATATGGAACATGCGAGAAAGCATAGGCTAGGATAATAGTAAGTTTTGCAGCGACATGAAAATAATATCGAAATAGACATGCGACAGGCAGGACGTAAGTGACTTTCATTTATTTACGAGTCCATCTCAAGGATAACGGTTGAAGTATTAAAGTTTGAAGTGAAGACAAAATGTGTAATAACCGGAAAATTTAAACTAAAACTTTCGCCGAAATAGCAAACCTTCTCAAACAGGTAAAATGCAACTTATAGAAACAAAAGTAAACGTCAAAGAGAATTACCACACAGCTTTAAGAGGGTGAAAATTGTAGCAGCCACAAAGAAGACCATGGAGATGGCAAT
Source organism: Limnanthes douglasii subsp. nivea (assembly GCA_036936605.1). NCBI lineage: Eukaryota > Viridiplantae > Streptophyta > Magnoliopsida > Brassicales > Limnanthaceae > Limnanthes > Limnanthes douglasii. Next base: position 212,840,058 of record JAUPFV010000001.1, on the reverse strand, counting down.
CCATAAGTGCTGCAGACATAAATAGAACTTTCACACATTGCTTTCCGATATACTTGAAACAGATCAATAATATTCCATATTCAAAGACTTCTTATGTTGAAAGTGCTCACTGCTATACATGTGTGATTAAGGGAACTAAATGTTACAAAAACTAAAACATAGTAATAATAAAAATAACAGACTGTGCTAGTAGTATCTATATCTACCCAGTCTTTTGCCCTTGTACTTGTAGTTGTAGTATTTTGTCGAGACTGTTAATTATAGTTTGGCTAATAGAATAGGGATGGAACTTAGATGAACATGCCAAGTCACAACCACTGCATGCATAAGTGTAGATGTAAGAATATAAATCTACGAAAAAAGTTTCTTCTCTTTTTTTTGGTATGTAAAAGTTTCTTCTTTATAAAGCCTGAAGTGTTATTGGTAATATATATTCAACTAGCCTAAAGCTATCTAGTAATTTCTCCCTGGAAAGACTTACACTTTCATACTTCTCCATTTCAAAAGTATAAAAGGTCCAAAAAGTCCATGACAGCAACATTTTGCAACACTCTTCATCGAGCAATTTCAATCATTTAAGACCTCCACAGTATAACTCATAACATAACAACCAAAATAACCAATAATTTACAAAGGCATTAAAGTAGGACATACAACTATAAACTTACTGGCAGAGTCTCCCATATTGCTTCATCCCCCAGTCCTTCTTCATCTCCCGGCAATAAGGACCTACACATTCTGAAGAAGTAAAAAATATCAATCATCAAAATTTATATATTTACATTCTTATAACCAACAGTATAACCTTGAACTTCTCTCTATGTGTTATCATGCCCATTACTCTTAGAACCACGTTACAATTATCCTTTTATAACTAATCCATCTATTCTAACTTAAGAGTATATTTGAGAATGATCGCACTATAACTGCGTCACTGAAACCATGGTCTCATCTATGGAATATCATATACAACGGTGCTAACAAATTATACCTTTATATCAGAGAATAAGAGAAAGTAAAACAGACAACTTCTACTCTTTGCCCGTTGGCTCGGCCAGAAATGTACTCCGTTTAAGCTTTTAGAAAATTTACATCTGCAGCCCTTCGAATTTCCTTACTAATATATACACAAAAACGGTGAAATGCAAACACCTTCAAAGCCATCAAAAGCTTTAGCTAATCTGTTAAAAGTCTTTTGTAAATACTTGCAACGGAATCTTGTTAAACAAACATTTTTTCATAATTAATTGTGAGCTGCTCCCAAAACACCTTGCAATCTTAAAATAACTGTGAATTGAATTTGAAACCCAACTCATTCTTTTCCGAGTTGAAAAGGTTTTATCAAATCGATAACAAGTGTTTTTGCTCTTGTTATGTCAAGCAAGCTATTTCCAAAAACTAGATTCTACATTACACAGTCGTATTTCTTCTCCGATTCCGATTTTTTAATGAGATCAAATATCTCACAACAGTATGTTATTGGGGAAATTGTTATACCAGTTTCCTTACTTGCTCTAATTCTCAGTTCTCCTTCCATTTAGACTCACAATTTTTCCTTCTACTTAAGTTAGCACTTGGGTAACTATATTTAGAAATGAAAATGAAGATCTCAGCTCTCTCTCCTACCTCCCTCCCTCTTCTGAATATTCATATTTAACTCAATTTCGACTTAGATATACAATCCATAAAGTAATACACCATACGCTCATATCTGGACAGAAAACACAACTGTAATTTGTAAGACATTGGTGACACTGACAATGATGTACCTGAAGTTGTCTATGAGGATAATCATTTCAAATGCCAACAGTGGAAGAAAGACGACCTTCAAGCTTATAGCAGCAGAACCATAAACTGTGAAAAATAAAAACCATCAAACACCATTTAGTTGGAAGCCCCCTGTACAAGAATTTTCGTCAAAGTGATGTTAAACACAAATCTATGCAATTTTAACAGGCTAAATTTGAATACCACCATGTAAACAATAAGTCTGTTGATAATCCTAATTTTACTTAAGTTTCAAACTGGAAGTGTTAAATCGTAAAGCAAGATGAATGGAATAGCATTACGTGGCCCTTGAAATATAAAAAAGCACAGCAGGGTGTTGAATTATACCATAAACACTCTCAAGATATATACAGAGGAGCAGCTCGAATGCGATAAGCAATGGTGTGGCGACAATGGCATGGCAAGGTGCCCACTGTGCAACAACAAAGATAAATTTCAATAGTCAAAAGTTTGCAAACTATGATCATGAAAGATGATCAAGTGGCAACAAAAACGATTCGCAAGGCAAAGTCAGATATCCCTTGTGAATGTTACACATACATGACGATTGCGCGGAACAGATGGAGCAGGCAAGGAGAATCTTCCACGCGCAACAACAACATGGAATATCCAAATGGGGAAGAATATGGCCCTGCATATCAAAGTCAGTACATTTACGGCAGTCAGATCAAGAATAGTATGCCACTAAACTAATACTTCACAAAACTACTCCTCTAAAACAAAATTACAATCATCTACAATGAACAAATTGCTTAAGCACAAACCCCTACTTTAAAGGTGAAGAAGAGTTAAAAATCTTAACCACTCTTAAAACCCTCTTCCCCTCGTTAAATAACAACAACAAAAATCAATTTATTCTAGTGAACTGAACAAGTCCTGATAAGGAAACAATAATTATGAAGTCAATGAACCCTAATAAGGAAAAAAGAAACAGACCCGAATAAGTATACATAGGATCATAAATGTATCTCCAATTCAAAACTAAATACGATCAAAATTGAAGCAATCAATGAATCTAAACGGAAACTACATAATTATTACCACCAGGAATAGGAGACGACATGGTCGAGCTTAAAAACGAGCAATAAGGTGAAATAGAAAAGAAGACCATGCGCCGACAAGGCCTGTGCAGACTTCAACACTCTTCTCCAGCTCATCCTCTGTCTTGTTCTCTTTCTAGAAAAGCACAACCCCCAAAAACACCATAAACAGGAGAGAAACAGCAAGTCTCTTTTTCTCTCACTAGAAAGAAAACGCTTATATTATACCACTGCGAAAGAGACAACACACTCTCTCTCACAATTGTAGAAGAGACGATTATAGAGAGAGATACAACAGGAGAAGCATCTAATTTCTAATTTTCTATACCCACTGTTTTTACTTTCATTTATTAAATTAAATTATATATGATATTTTATTTTCAATATATTTATTGTATGATTGTGTCTCGCTTCCCTTTCACGGCAAAGAAACACCAATTATGATTCATGAGTTATAAAATAGTTTTATTTTTATTCTTTCTTTAAAATATATTTAAATTGAGAGAATGATAAAATAATTTGTGTATTAAATAGACATATAATTGTTGGTTGGTTAGTAGGAGAGTGAATATTTTTGTCTTATTCTTTTATGTTATTTTAATGTATATTTGTATATTGACTTAGGGTTCAGATTACTTTGATCCCATCAATGTACTAATGAGTAATGACTAATGTGTATATTCATTTATTGGAATCATAAAGACTTTTGGCCTCTTATAACCAATTAATGGTAGCGTCGCGTTTTAAAACTTGCATCCCCATTGACTTGTGTACTACGGTTATAAATAGTAGTAAGCTTATATTTAATTTAATTTACTATTTTTCCAATCAAATCTTTTAAATGATTATAATTATTAATTTTTTTAAGCAAAAGAAAACATTTTATTAAGAAGGATTCAAAAGTATCAAATTACAAACTAAAGGCCTTAAAAATAATAAGACCAAAAAATAAGGAAATGGGTCAAAATTGACAAAAGAAGTCAATCTGATCCCTCATCCTAAATCCGATAGCAAAACACCAAAGGTCATGCCTCCACAGCTTCAACCCTTCGACCCCTGACGCCCAGCTTCAGCCTCTCCACCATAACCAAACCCCAAAAACTCCATTAAACCAAAAGATCTTTTGGTTCGATAAGGTTGACGCTCATCTGCGATACCCTTTCTCTTCAACTGAAGAGAAAGGTTTAGAACTGGGTGGTGTGCACCGAAAAATCAGACGATCCAAATCTTCTTCACTGTCCTAACCCTAAATCGATTCATCTTCATCACAAGCCAAATTCGATACAGACTAAGAAACGTAACCTACCCCAAGACTCTCCAACAACACAATCGAGCAAAGTTCATCAGGAGGAGATACAAACTGGATATTCCGCTTCAAGTTCAACACAGATTTCGCAATCCAGTCCGCACACTGGTTTTGGAGACGCGAGACATGCCTGATCGTCATTCTTGAATGAATTAACGATCTACAAATAGCCAGAGAATCAAACAGGTACCAAGCCTCTTTTCTAGTAGCTAAAAGGTTTATAAGAATCAAATTATCGGATTCTACATAAACATTAACCCACTGATTTTGCTTACAGATAATTAAACCTTCGACTAATGCGCTGATTTCAGCAAAAAAAGGGTTAATCTTGCCCGGGAGAGAGCCACGACCCAAGAGGACATCACCATCGGAGTTACGAATCAGAATCCCAGTGCTGGCCTCCCCAAAATTATTGCACGAGCCATCCACGTTAAGTTTCATCCTCCCCATATTCGGAGCGATTCACCTCAGGTAACTCGAAACTTTGCGATTATTGATAACTGAACAACACCCTAGAGAAATATCAGCAAAACCAACTTTAGTCCAATGCTTATAAGTAATTACATTAGCTAAATCGAGACTGATAATTATGTGAACAACTCTTTCAATGACCTTATGAACATTATCTAGAGAATCACCAAACTTTGATAAGTTTCTGTTTCTCCAGATAACCCAACAAATCACCTGAGCAATAATGCGAGTAATGTGACACTTAGACTTAGAAAAACTAAACCAAATATGCAAGACATGAGACATAACCATATGTCTTCTAACATTAATCCTGAACAAACTACTAAAATAGTTCCAAACTGGCGAAGAAAAACAACAACTGATGAAGAGATGGTTCATCTCTTCACAATTTTGACAGAACTGGCACTTAGAAACCATTGTGACATGCTTTCTCATAAGGATAGAATCGAGAGGAATATAGCCCTTGATGAGATTCCAACACAAAAACGAGTACTTCTTAGGAGTAGAATGATTCCACATACAAGAAAAAAGACCAGACTTAGGATTACTATGCCTGATATTATTCCAAGTAGAGTTTAAATCAAACTCCTTACTAGTAGAAAGCTTCCAAATGATTTCATCAGACTTATTAGCGTCAATTTTATATTTAGATATATGATTAACTCTATCATGAGGTAATATATTATGAAGCACATTATAATCCCAGCTATCAGCTTTCCAAAATGAACACACACTAGCACTTAAAACCCATCTAAATGAGTTAGTATCACTTATCAAAGGAGGTCTATTATGCCAGTCTTCTAGCCAGAAATCAATAAACCCCTGACCCAGCCTCCATTTTATGTTCTTATCAGCAGAGTCTTTAATCACAGAAAGCCTATTCCACACTACTGAGTCAGTGTTTTTGCAAACAACTTTAAGAGCATGGGAGTCTTTACAATAGGTCTTGTGCATTAGAGAAGCCCATAAACTATTATTTCTCCTGAAAAGATACCATAGTTTATAAGAGAAAGCAGTTTGAACATCACAAAGACTTTTGATGTTTAGCCCGCCCTCAGCATAAGGCTTACAAAGCTGATACCAACTAGCCCAATGAATAGTCTTAACATTATAGCTAGACCTCCAAAGAAATCTATTAAAGCATCCTTCAAGCTTCTTAATAATGATATTAGGAATAAAGGAATTCTGCATCCAATAGAAGACAATAGGCATTAAAACAGAATTAATAAGAGTCAACCTGCCCCCAAACGATAGGTTTTTAAGATCCCAAACCACAATTCTATCATGAATCTTATCCAAAAGAGACTGAAAGAACTTCCCTTTGTTGCTACTAGCAATGGTTATCCCTAAGTAGTTGAATGGCAAGTAATCAGCATTGTACCCAGCTTAAATCTTTATATTGTTTGCAGCAGCATAATTAACTTTTCTGGAAATAATAACCTTTGTTTTGTCTTTGTTTACAGACTTCCCAGAGACAAGATGATACTTATCAAACAAGCTACCAAGCAAAGCAATAAAATCAGCCTTACAGTTGGTAAAAATCAAGACGTCATCTGCAAACGCTAAACAAGGCACCAGTAAGTTAGATCTAAAAGCATATTAAATAGGCTTATTGTTCTCAAAAATCTTGTAAATGCCACGAAGTAGCACATCCTCAGCTAGGATAAACAAGTTGGGAGACAAAGGGTCTCCTTGCCTAATACCTTTGTTCTGTTTAAAGTATCCATAGCTAGAACCATTTATAAGCAATAAAATATGAATATTTGTAATCATTTTTGTTATTAATTTAATACAATTATCAGAAAAACCAAAGCATTTAAGAACTCTAAGAATGAATGCATGAGAAAGCTTATCAAAAGCTTTAGGCATATCTAATTGTATAATAGCATTGCCAGATTTAGGTTTCCTATCAATGTCACGCACCAATTCTTTCGCAATTAGAATATTATCATGGATCAAACTCCCTTTGACAAAAGCACCTTGCATTTTAGAAATAATGTTAGGCAGTATAATAGAAAGTCTAGAGTTTATAAGATTGGAAAAGATTCTATTAAAAACTGAACATAGACTTATCGGCCTAAAAGCCTTCCAATCAGTAGGATTAGCACACTTAGGAACAAGGCAAAGACCAGTTGCAAAGACTCCTCCAGGAATGTCATTTCCTAAAAGATAAAATTTTAGAGCATTGCATAAATCAGTATTAATAATAGACCAACAAAATTTGAAGAAAAGGATGTTAAAACCATCTAGCCCGGGAGCACTATCCGACTTCATATTAGCAATTACACTCCAAACCTCTTCTTTATTAGTCTGCCTAATGATATAATTACTATCATCGTGGCTAACCATATTAGGAATACTACTGAAGATCTCATGCTGCATACATAAAGTCTCTTCATCTCTATTGGAATAAGAAAAAGAGGATAAAATGGACTTAAAATAACACACGGCAGAGTTAGAAATATCTAAAGGGTTATCAAGCCAAGACCCATTGTCTTTAATCCCTTTAATAGAATTACGCCTTCTGTTTTTAGAGACAAAAGCATGGAATAACTTGGTGTTACCATAACCATATTTTATCCACCCATTGTAGCACTTCTGACGCCAAAAGCTTTCTTCATTTCTGAGAGCCTTTAAGTATAAACTATTAGCTTTCGAAAGATCAGACTTAGAAGAACTACTATTGGATTCAGCATGAATGAGCTCCATTCTTCTAACAACCTTAGCAGTCTCTTTCACCTTACTGAAAATGTTGCCAAAGATATTCAAATTCCACTTCTTAAGACAAAACTTGAGCTTCCTCAACTTATACCAGAAAACCTGACCCTGATTCTCATTGCAATGCAGGCCCCAGTTCTCCTTAACAGTACTTAAAAAACTAACATCATCAATCCAAGCATTAACAAACTTGAAACTCTTCTTGTAGTTAATATTATTAGGAGCCTGATTAAATTGAATAAAGAAGAGAGCATGGTCAGAACAAATTCTGACCATGTGATAAACCTTGGTATCCATAAAGGTGCTGATCCACTTGTCATTAACCAAAGTTCTATCCAACCTTTTCCAACGAGTCTCCCTATTCCAAGTGAACCTCGAACGAATGTAACCAACTTCCTCAAGATTACAAAGCCTGATAGTCTCATTAAGGTCATTTGCACTATTATGATCAAAATTAGAACAACCAACCTGATCTTCAGTACACGTAATGGCATTAAAGTCGCCAGTAATGATCCAAGGAACATCCACAGGAGCAAATACTTTCATCTGATTCCATAGATCCCTTCTAAGCATCCTTTGACTCTTAGCATAAACCACCAAGAAATTAAACAGAGAATTGCAGTTAGGATAAGAAACCAACATGTTAACCAACTAAACATGATCATCAAGGATATCAATCACAACATCATCCTTACAGAAGATCCAAATCTTGTTGGAACAGTTAGAAAAAGAATTCTGGAAGCCAAGAACATCAGTCACACCACTCAACTTACAAGAGTCAGCCATTGGCTCTTGAATAGACACAATCTTAGAATTATTATCTTTGATAACAGAAAGAAGCCTCCTCAACGTAGGCTTATTATTCAGGCCGCGAGCATTCCAATTAGTGATCTTTATCATTGTCAGATAAAGATTTTTGTTTCGATTTTCCTCCTTTCATAGATAGAGAATTAATGGCGAGCTTCTTAGTTTTCCCCTTCTTCAATTGAGACTCAATCTTCCCACTTATAATAGAGTCAAAACCTTTGTTAACAGTCTGATTTCTCGGAGTGTTATCACAACTTACAATATCTTCAATCAAGGCATTATCCTCAGACTGGTGAGTACTTTGATCAAAGTCATGTTCAATTCTATGCAGGGCCCAAATCACTTCCATATTGTTATCCACATTAAGGTCTTCACCTACAATAGAATCATTCACCTGAGAGACATGATCCTTGGTATTGATAATAGACCTCAGCTTTCTTCTATAATCTTTACTAAAGAATTGGGAGTTACTAGAGTTCACATTTGAAGTTCTTGGACCACAACGAGAGTCTTCTTCCACAACACCAGCTTTTTTCCTAACGTTAACAGTTTCAACCTTCTTACTGACATCATTAACACTTTCTTCACATCTTTCTTCACAATTCACATCACAATTGTCAATCTTTTCATTATCTTTAACAGTTTGAAGTTTCTTTTTGCACTCACTATCCTTATGGCCAAGATGGAAGCAAGTATTACAATAAGGAGGCATGTTCTTGTAGCTTATGTTAATCCAACACCCCTCATTCGAGCCAAAACCAGCCTAGAGTCTATATTTAAGAGGTATCGAAACATCAAGCTCAACATGAGCGTAACAAGCGTTCACGAGAGCTTTGTTTTCAGGGACTATAACTCTATATGTGGTTCCAATAGAAGAGGCTAAACTATGTATAATAGATTTATTATACATGAACTCAGGAACTCTCTCCAAACGAACCCAGACCAGAGCCTTCGAACACTCATACCTTTTATCAAAATCAGAATCCCAGCGAAGGATTCTCATCGATTTACCTTCAATATTCCAAACGTATTTGGACCAAATACTACTCACATCTGCCTTTAACTGGAACTCGATGAAGATATGCCTCAAATCAAGGCTACAAAACTTATACGAACCTTTAAACTTAAAGTTCTGAAGAAAAGCTTCAAGAACTGATTTCCGCGGAATTTCATCCTTAAAATTGCAGACAACAGTTGTTGATGAATTTTCAAGAAGAAAACTCTTAACGTCATTCAAAAACTGCACTGAAAAATGATCCCCAGATTGCTTGAAATACTCAGGTTTAAGGTCAGGACTATGGACAAGAGAAGGAATAGATTGTTTAACAGTTTCTGCAAAGGTTTTATTAGGCTTGGTTGCTTCACCTTCCTTAAGAAGAGAAGGAAACTTTTCAGGGGAATTAAGGTTTAAAGAGTTAGAATCCATGGCTAGAAGCAAGAAGGGTGATGAAGAAAATCACCAAAGGAACCTAATTATTAATTATTATTAGTATAGAAGTACATCTCCAATACCTTGTCTTCAACGGAAATAAGTAATTTTATTTTAAATGAACGAACACTGCTATGTTAAACTTCAATTTTGATTTCATTTATTAGAGGAACCAAATAACAGCAGCTGCTTCGAACGGATCTAAAAAGATTACGGATCCTTATTCTTTTAAAACTTAAATTTTAAATTTAGTTTTTTTTATATTTTATGTTATTAATTATAAAAAAACTAAAAGAAAATACGAACTTATTCTAGTTTCCCTGAGACTAATCAAGGTAAAAAATGAGGTTTTTGGAGAAACTCTGTTCTTGAACAAGAATAGAGTCTGAATTGTTTTGAATTTTTGATTCTCTCGTTGAATCTTTCTTATGTAATCTGTTCCCTCCTTTTTTAAGAGAATGTCTAATAGCCATAAGATTACTTCGACTGAGGATTTTCCTACGCTTAGGAATGCAGTTATGTCTAAGGCAAGAAATCTGGAAATCAAGAAGGGTATGCAGAATTCTGAGTTACCTGGTACTGATTGCAATATAATCTCCAATCCGATCTTTGAAGAGAGAATTAAAGAGAAGGGCAATGATAAATCTCAGAAGGGATCTCATGCTGATATGTTGAAACCCAGAAGAACAGAGTTTGAGCATTCAAATGTCTCTGTTTCTCTTACGAATGAATTTCCGGTAATCACATTTGATATTGGTGATAAGGAGCAGTTAATGAAGATCTCAACGCACACATTAATAGCCAAATTTGCAACTGGAAAACCTTCAATGGAGATCTTCAAGAAAGTTTTATCTAAATTCGACTTTGCTAGTAGCTTTAGTGTTCATGTCTGGGATTACAGACATATCTTTGTTGAATTTACAGAAATAGAAGATTTCAAGAAGCTTTGGTCAAGAAATGTATGGGTTTTGGGAAGTAAAACAATGAGACTGTTAAAATGGACTCCATGTTTCGATCCAAATCTTGAATGCCCGTTTACGCCGATTTGGGTCTCTCTTCCAAGTTTACCGGAATTATTATTTAATAACTCTACTATTAGTGAAATAGCGAAGGTTTTGGGAATTCCTTTGAAGGTGTGGGTGCCTTCTGTTAACAGGGCTAGACAAAATTGCTGCAGGTTTTGGGTTGAAGTAGATATCTCTAACCCTTTAGTTCATAAGATCCAGATAAAGTTTGGTGAATATGATAGCTACTGGATCGATCTTGTGTATGACAACATCCCTTTGTATTGTAGTAATTGCGCTCATATTGGTCATTCAAATAATAATTGTAAGAAACTGCTGCCTGATAAAAAGGTTTCAAGGAATGGTCAAGTGTATTGGCAGGGTCAAGAAGGTTCAGGTGTGCATGATCAAGTTTCTTGTTCTCAAAATCTAAATCAGGTGAATGAAAATAATAATATTCAAGATATAAATAATCTTTGTGATGAATCAGTTCAATCTGCTTCTATTAAGAATCATGAGTCTGGTCGTTTATTAAAATTGATTGTGGTTGATAAAGTTGTTGACAGTTCTTAGCAAAATGTTGAGGTGTCTGATAGTCATTCTTTTAGAATGGTGAAAACTATTGGTGAAAATAGTGTTTCTTCTGGCAATGTTAATGAAGGAGAGATGATAGATGCATTGAAAACGTTAGAAAGAATGAACATGTTTGAAACTCTTAGTGATGAAACTCATGGTTCTCCAAAACATGATGGAAGTCTGGTTAGCTCTCCTGTGAAGGATAAGTGTGAAGAAGCTAAATTAAAAAGGCAGGAGTCTAAGAAGACTAAGAAGGTTTCGAATATTTGGAGTACAAAGGGTCCTGTTTCTTCTAAGATTATGAAGCTCAAAAGAGCCCATAAAACTTCTTCTTAATAATGACTATTACAATGTTAAATTGGAATTCAAGAGGACTTGCTAATAAGGAAATGATTCAAAGGTTAAAGTCTATGGTCATTTCTTTAAATGCTAGTTTTGTTGATGTTCAAGAGCCTTTTGTTAAGTCTGAAAAGATGTGTTTGGTAGCTAAAAAACTGAAGTTAAGTGGGTATAGTTGTAATGTGAATAATAGAATATGGGTGTTTTTGCATCATGATTACAAGGTTGAGGTGGTTTTTGATAGTGAGCAGCTGCTGCACCTTAAAGTAGGTCATCCTTCTATGAATAAAGAGTTTCAAGTGGCTGTTGTTTATGCAAAGTGTAAAAGAGATCAGAGGGTTTTGCTTTGGGATTCTATTAGAAATCTGGATGTGTCTTCACATGAGTGGATTATGTTTGGAGATTTCAATATTATTTCTAACATTCAGGAGCAGCTTTCTTGTTCCACTATTAATCAAAGGGGAATGGATGAGTCTAATGGTTTTATTATGGACTGTAGTTTAATTGATGTTGGGTTCATTGGTTGTCCCTATACTTGGTCAAATGGGCATAAATAGAGGAGGCTGGATCGAGTTTTGTATAATTCTGCTTGGTTGGACTTCTTTGATTGTACTTCTGTTTCTCATCTTGCAAGAAGTTGTTCTGATCATTGCCCCATTGTTATTAAAGTTTCCTCTAATATGGAAAGAACTAAAGCATCGTTTAAGTTTTTGAATATGTGGGTTACTCACCCTGACTTTTTGAAGAAGGTTAAAGAGAGTTAGTCTGGGAACATAAATGATTATGTGAGGAATCCGATTATGGCCTTCTGGATTAAGCAGCAACAATTGAAGGCTGTTTTGAAGGTTTGGAATAAGAGTATATTTGGGAATATTTTTTATGCTATTAAGCAATCTGAAGAGATCGTTATCATTAGAGAAACATTGCTTCAAAATGAGTTTAATGATGTTAATAAATCTTCTTTGGAGGAGGCCATGCAGAATCACTTGTTACTTCTTGATAGGGAGGAGATGTTTTGGAGGCAGAAGGCTCATGCGTCTTGGTTGAAAGATTCTGATAGAAACACATCTGCCTATCACAGCTTTGTGAAGAAGAGGTTTAAGAAGAATAGAATTGATAGAATTAAGGTTGATGATAATTGGTTAACTGTTAAGGAAGACATTGGAGATATTGATGTTGAGTACTTTAAAACATTGCTTGCTCCTGTTAGTAGGGTTGTGTCTGAGCATGATCTGATGGGAGTTATTCCTTCTTTGGTTTCTGAGGAGGATAATAGTTGCTTATCTTGTATTCCTGAGGATGATGAGATCTATGGGGTTGTTAAACATTTAAATTATGAGTCTGCTCCAGGCCCTGATGGCTTCAATGGAGAGTTTTATAAGAAGTGTTAGGATATAGTGGGTAGTGATCTTTGTAATGATGTTAAAGGTTTCTTCAAAGGGTATAAGCTGCCCAAGGGAGTGAAAGCTACAATGATTTGTTTAATTCCTAAGCTTGACAATCCTAACAAGTGGAAATATTTTCGACCTATCAGCCTAACCACTGTGTTTTCAAGGATTGTGGGGAAGATAGTAAACAACAGACTATCAAAGATTCTGCCTAAGTTAATTTATGAGGAGCAGGGTGGGTTTGTTAAAGGGAGATGTATTCAGGACTCTATTCTTCTTGCTCAAGAGCTGTGTTTTGACATTAACAGCAACAGAAAAGGGGGCAATGTCATCATCAAGACTGACATGACTAAAGCTTTTGATAAGCTTAATCATAAGTTTCTTTTCAACATCCTCAAGTTGTTTGGTTTTAATAATACTGTTACTGGCCTTATTAGTAACTGTATTAGTAATATTTTCTCTTCAATTTTGGTTAATAGTGAGATGACAGGCTATTTTCCTAGCATCTCAAGGCCTAAGACAAGGGGATCCTCTTTCTCCGAGTCTTTTTATTCTTACTGAGGAGTACCTGATTAGGAGCATCAATCTAACCTCTAATGGTAATCCTATGGTCAGATACAAAACTAGACGTAATCAGAATATTGCTTGTTTAGCTTTTGCAGATGACTTCGTGGTTTTTACAAATGGTGATGCTAGTGCAATGGGTGCTATAAAGTCTGTCTTGGATCACTATCAGTGTGTTTCTGGTCAAGAAATTAATACTGCCAAGTCTAAGCTCATTGTTTCAAACAAGATGGGTTCTCAACAAATAATTATCATTGAAGATATGTGGAATATCAAGCATTCTTGTTGCTTTTCCCAATTACTATCTGCAACACACATCTTTGCCGGCTGGTATCATCAATAGGCTGGAGATTCTTTTCAATAAATTTTTGCGAGGGAGTAAAGATGACAAGAGAGCTATTAGTTGGGCTAGATGGGATAGGCTATGTAAGCCTTTTAAAGAAGGAGGCCTCAATCTTAAGAAGTTAAAAGATGTGCAGCATGTTTATTCAATGAAGATCTGGTTTAATTTCAGGATGCAACACTCTTTACGGGCTAGATTTATGTTGTCTATCTATTGCAGAGATAATATTCACCCTGCTCTAGCTATATCTCCTCAAATGAAGTCTAAAACATGGAATCGTATAATTAATGCTAGAGAGAAGGCTGATGATTATATTTTTTGGCTGTCTAGTCATGGTAACATGAGCTTTTGGTATGATAGATGATGTTCAAATAGTCCGTTCATAAAAGTTACTGATAATAATGACAGAAGAATTCTGTGGGACAGTGCTAATGATCTTGTCAAGGACTTTTGGTTGGAAGATTCTTGGGATTTAGACAAGCTCAGTACAAGAGTTACTACTACGGAGATTAACAAAATTAAGGAGGTTAGTCTCTCTAATAATGAGGATGTTATGCTTTGGTCTTTATCAAAGGATGGAAAGTTTAATGTCAGAGATACATTGAATCACATCAGATCTAAAGGTAATGTTACTAGGCTGTATGCTAAGACATGGAATGTGGTAACACCAAAGAAGTGCTCCTTTTTATTGTGGAGAGTTCTTCACAATTGGTTACCATCTGATGAAGTTATGCAGTCTAAAAATTTCCAACTTGCGTGTGTTCATTGCAACAATATAGAAACTACTAACCATGCTATGGTGCAATGTCAGCAAGCTTGGTCTGTTTGGTGGCATTTCAGTGACATCTTCAGAGTTCAGATCCAGCCTTACATGTCAGTTTCTCACGTTATCATGAAATGGTACTCGGTTGCTCAAAGGAATTGTGACATCTTCACGATCTTGCCTGCAATAATAACATGGTCGATCTGGTCAGGTCGTAATAGAAAGAAAATCAACAGCGAAAATACTAATTCTGTTACTATAATCAATCACATTCTTCTCATCTTATCTAGTCTAGATCATGCTAGAATTCTGAATAGAAAGAATTGGGAAAATTTGAAAGGGAAGCTACTGGTATGGGTTGTGTAAATCAGATTAAAGCTTGGATCAAGCCACAAATGGAAAAATCTAAAAAAGGGTAGGTATAAGATAAACATTGATAGTGCATGTACCTTTAATGGTGAATCAGGAGGTGGTGCTTTAATCTGTGATAGCAATTGCAATATCTTCTTGGGCATCGGCAGATTGTATGGTAAGGGTTCGCCTTTGATTGCGGAGTGTAGGGCTCTTTTCGATGGTCTGAGATTGTGTAACAGTCTGGGTCTGAGCAAGGTTGATGTGGAGATTGATTCGTTGATTCTGGTTAACTTATTGCTTTATGGAAATTCGGCTTGGTATCTGGAACCGATGTTAAGGTGTTGCAGGAAGCTTATCAAATCGGAAATGGTTATCAAACATGTTTACCGTGAGCAAAATCTTGGGGCTGATTGGATTGCTAAGGAAGCTTTGAGGATTCAATCGAGTATGGAGTTTAATGGAATTGATGCTCTTTCAAAGTTGAAGGCCATTGTTTTCTTGGAAAGTATCAATTTAGGCTATTTGCGTTTATCGGATTAGGGTTTTGAATTGGGGATATTTTTGAAGTCTGGTTTGTGAAGCTTGGGGAAGAAGAAGATGGATTTTGCGCTTAACGGATTTGTTTTCAAATTTTTGTAATTTTGCCTAAAAAAGCTTGTACTTTCCTTTCATTTCAATTTAAGTCCTTTATTAAAAAAAATAGTATAGAAGTAAGTTTATATTTAATTTATCATTTTAATTAGTCTTTTCTATTAAATGTATAAGTCATTATAGTTATTGATTATTCAATAATATAGAATTAAGTACTATTATTTTACTAAACTTTTTGTATGGCATTTTAGTATATCAAAATGTTCGGTACCCATTTTATACAGTTTATTATTAAAAAATTAAAATAAAAGATGTTTAGAAATATAAGATAAATTAAAAAGGAAATAATTTATATTCTGTTTTTTAAGTAGTTGCATACACTATAACATATAAAAATAAATAAGATATATAATAAAAAAATTAGTTATTGCAATTTTATTAACCATGTTTTACAAGCTTCAAGAAGTTTATAAAAATATCATAATTTTATCTAATTTTTTTATTTTAATATAATATTTTTTATTAGAAATTAGACCATAAATTATTAAAAATATATATGTGGAATTAAATTTTAAACATTTTAAATAAATGTATATCATATCCTATTTTGTTCAATCTTGTTGATACATAATCAGTTTTTTAATAGGTTTGGTATATGTTACAGAATACGATAACTTTGTTTGTAGATTATTTTATATGATATTTTTATTTTAAAAACTAGACTCCTAGATATGGAATTAAATTTGTGGTTATGTTAAAATGAGATCTTGTTAGATTTTGTTAGAATGAGACCGATTATAATGAGACCGGGTTTTAATAGAATGTCTAATTACAAAACTGTCATTGTCACTCACTATATAAAACCTATTTTCTATAAGAAACCCGCCAAACTCTATTAAAACCCCATAATTCTTCTAAATCCAACTTCACCACTCTGTTAAGGTACGTATTATTTACTTATTGGTGTGTTTTTTTTTTCATTTTAGATATGTATTTTAGTGATATTTATAGTTGAATATTTTGTTTGAAATAACAAACTTTTATATATTTGTAGTTGTTATTTTGAATTATAGTCAGTTCAATAGGTTAGGTTAGGTTTAGATCTTTGATTAAGTAGTCTATTTGCTTAATTTAGGGTAACATGCATGGATTTAGAAGTTTGAAGGGTTGAAGCTGAGTACCGTGGTATAGGTTATGTTAGGTCTCTTAGTTTGGTAGACTTACTTGTACGAGTAGATCATCTAAGGGGTTGAGCTGGTGGTTTACTAAAAGAATGAGCTGACTCGGGCCTTGATGGAGCATGAATAGTATCAGTTGTAGTCGATGTCTCATGAACTGCCACTTTAATATCAATGGGTATGTCACTATTATTTTCAAAATGATCAATAATCTAAAGTTTGGTACTTGTTATATCACGTGATTTCGCTGAAATCGAATAAAATGGGTTATGCTAAAAAAATATAACATATCGAGAGACATAAAGTTGTTGACTAATGAGATTAAAACAACAATAACCTTTATGTCTAACATCATAACCCAAGAAAACACATATTACGGATTTATGGCCCAATTTGTTGCGTTCTACATGAGGATGAAGGACAAAACATGTACATCCAAACACTCGTAAAGAACAATAATCTGGAAGTTTTCTGTATAACTTCTGAAAGGGAGAGATCCTTGCATTTTGAGAAGTGGAAATTCGATTAATCACATATACATTAGTATGAATTGCTTCTCCCCAAAATATAGTGGGAACCTTAGCATATAAGAGAAAAGAACAAGCAGTCTTAACAAGGTGACGGTGTTTTCTTTCTGCAATACTATTCTACTGAGGGGTGTTAGTGCAAGAAGACTGATAGGGTACCATCAGATGCAAGTAACTGAGTAAAATCATTGGATGTATATTCAACCGCTAAGTTACACTTGAAGCATTTTATTACAACAAAATGTTGAGTCTTAACAAGTGCCCGAAATTCTTTATAAATTCTAATGAAATCTGATCTTCGTTTCATAAGGTAAACCCAAGTACATCGAGTATAATCATCGATGAAAGAAACATAGTAGGACGAACCACTCTTTATAAAGACAGGAGATGGACCCCAGACATCAGAATGAATAATATCAAACGAAGCAGATACATGTCCCAGATGAGAATGCTAAAGATAAAACTCAGACAATGAAGGATTCAAACGAAACGAAAACAAATCAACACCGGAGGCAACAATATCAGTTAAGTATGTTTTCCACCATCAATACCATAAACACCCACATATGTTACTTCGAGTTTCTCTAAAACATAGAGTTTCCTTATTTCACGACATGTACCAATTACTTTATAAGTCTGTTGATTTTGTATAGCATAAACGAACCCAAACGAAATTTAAACACCAAATGAATCCAAACGACAAACCAAATCTAAAAAATAAATATGATTCAAACAAAATATATACCAAATCCAAATACAAATCAAAATCCAAAACTAAATCCAATAAATATCAAAAAATCTAAACAAAATCTATACCAAATCCAAATCTAAATATCAGTTCCAATTAAAACCAAAACCAAAATCAAAAGTAAAATCAAAATCAAAATCAAAATCGAATCCATGGTTTTACCTACAAAAATATTGCACCGGTCCAATAGTGATCTATCCAATCGTAGCACCAAATTATAATCCGACCGTTCAAAATTAAATATTAGATGTCTCGAACATTCTCTCTAAATTTAACAAAAAAAGGACACCATTTACTTTTCGACTGTATCGTTTGATTGGGGTTGCACACAACAGATCCGAAAACCGAAAACTATATATCTTCTAATGATTTTGTGACCCGTTTATTGTACAAAAAATTATCAAATTGAAGCACAATAGTAACATCAAACAAAACAGGTCGAAGCACAATACTAATGAATCCGGAAAAAAACAACTCCAAACAACTCTTAATCCCAAAACAAAATCCAAATTTCTAAGCAATAATTATCAAATATAACATCAAACAAATCAAATTAAAGTATAATAGTAATAGATCTGAAACAAAACAACTCCAAACAACTCTTAATCTTAAAGAAAATTCCAAATTACTAAGCAAAAGTAGATCCGAAATAACATCAAAAAAATTTAATTGAAACACAATACCTAACAAATAAATTAATTATATTACTCCAAGGATCGAATATGCTCTGATACCATGTTAACGAATATATATAGAGAAAAAAAGAAGAAGATGAAACTGCTAAAAACGGATATTGTTTTCTGTTTATATAGAAAGTGTAAGAATTACATAGAAGATATGCTTATATTTATAGATAAAATAAATAGCTAGTGGGCTTGAGCCTTTATATCCCTAACAACATGTTATTATTGGGAAATTGTGCACGCATCGCGCGAAGAACAACCCGATTCGCACAACCTGGGTGCGTGAATCTGGCTGCTATTAACGTGTCGCGTGCATAATTTTGCACATGAACTATAGTAGACATACAATAGCACAAAACACACTTGCATACATGGGCTGAGCTATGTGGGTGACTGTGGGGGCCTATGAACATGCTCTTATGTGTATAACATTGATAAGTAGTGATAATTATAAAGAATCAACAAGCTAAATTCTAGCTAGTGGATAAATTTCTGGTAGGAACCCAATGGTCTAGGGTTTAAACCTCAATAACTTCTATTTGATTTTTTGACAATAACCATGACATTATAATATTTTTATTTTGGCTACGTCACTGCTAGCATACAACAACTTGGTTCTTGAAAGATAAAAAATGGAGCCAAATAATGTTGACGGATTGAAGACGAGTTAATGGGGGTTGATTTTTTTGATTTATTTCTCAAAACTGAATGACTATCATTTGTAAATGAATATTATTCTTTAATAAAGATATTGTTGATTAATATATATTTTTAACTTTAATTATATGAGCGAAAAAATATACAGTCTTTTTCAGATCCACTAGTATTATTATTTTACCTTTGTGATGTCACACAATTCTTTATTAATCTCGTATATTATATATATATATATATATATATATATATATATATATATATATATATATATATATATATATATATATATATATATATATAAGTGACGTTAGTTTTTAGTATGACGTTTACGGTTGGGATAGTGTGTGAGTTAAATTCTAGGTTTTTGGGGTGAATTTAGGATTTTATATATCAGGGGTATTTTAATCATTTCAAATTACTGAGAGAGAAAAAAATAAGTAGAGGTCTCATTCTAACAAAATGGGGTCTTATTATGGTGTAGCCCTTAAATTTTAAACATTAAAATTAGGACACAATTACATTTCAATTTGATATATATATATATATATATATATATATATAAATGCAAAATATTATTTTTGACAATTTCAGCGACAATAATGATTACTTTTTTTAGAAATTTTATTTTGATAAGATATTTTTTATCAGTAAACATACTCTAGATCTTTGCAACAATGTATGGAATTAAAATTTTAATATTCTAAATCAATATAAATTTACATTTAAATTTGCTTTAAATTTTGTTGATGCAAAATAAGTTTTTGACACCTTCATAAATTCAATATCTTTGGGTAGAAATTGAAATTTTAAGATGATATTTTTTTATATTAAAAACCATACTCATAGATCTTCGTAGATGTATATGGATTTAAAATTTTAACATTCTAAATCAGTACAATATTACACTTTAATTTGATGTAAAATGTGTATGCAAAATAGGTTTTGGACAGATTCGTTACCAGAAATATGATAATGTTGCATAGACAAATTATTTTAATATTATATATTTTTCATTGAAAACTAGACTAATAGATCTTAAAAATTTAGTATGGAATTAAATTTTATATGTTTGAATCTAGTGTATAATTAAATTTTAAATTAATATAAAAAATGATATAAATTTTTTTACAAATGATTATTATGAGAAATACCATAACTTTGTATAGTATGTTTTTTAATATGATATTTTTTTATTAGAAACTAGTTCTATTTTTAACAATCAATGACATAACATTCACAAGCCCTATTTATTTATAGGTAAGTCTAAACCAACGTATAGAGAAAATTATATATTTAAAAGATATTATTTTATAGAGTTAAAATTAAAATTATATATTATATTTAAAATTTTGATACAATACAAAATTATAGTGCAATTTATATTGACTACCACTATCCTACCAAAAAAAACTATTACCGTACGGTTATTTGAAATTACTATGTTGTACTAAAAATTCAATACAATTTGATTGAACATCGGTGTAGTAGAGCAATATGGAAAATAAATTCAACCATCATCTAATTCTTGTCCAAATAATTATGTTTCAAAAATAAATGTGTTATTTTTTGTTTTAAAAGATTCAATTAGAGTATTTTTCAGTTTTATATTTATGTCTTCGTAGCTTAAATTTAAAACATATTTAACTAATTAAAAATACATAAACAAATTATTCTAAAAGTTAGAAAAGTTATAAGAAAAAATAAACATTATCAACTTATTTTTGAATTTTAAACTCTTAACCTGAATTTTTTTTATATTAAAAATACATGAATCGATTTACTACGGAAACACCAATAGATTTAAAAACACATTTTTAAAAAAATCAATTTTAAAAACATAAAATTTGTAAAACAATCGATTTAAAAAACACAAAATTTGTAAATATTATTTTTTCGATGTTGCATGTGGTATCGTTGGGTCGTCTGCGTATGCGTGTTATATAGGTAATTACTGGCGGGATCATCGCTTATGTATAGCATACACCTAGGTATTGGTACACACGGGAGTGTTATTTATGTATCTTCAATACCATCTATTGTATACATACGTTACATATATTCTGTATCCATTGTGTTATTGTTATGGTGAATGTGGTATCATTTTTGTCGTGCCTATTGGTTAGTTTGGCATATATGTTTTGTAACTTAGTTTTACTATGTCAGTATAAGATAAAATTAAAGATGAAGACATTATGGATTACAACGATCTATTTTTACAAAGTCTTATTATATGCGAGACGCATTGATCAAATAGATTATGAAGAAAGGTAAATGGAATAAGTTGGTTATCATATTTAGGCGTTGCAATAATGCAAAAAAAAAATCATTGAATATTATTTGGATCTGAGAGATCATAATGGTATAGACTTGTTAACCCAACAGATCTTAAGAAAAATGCAACATATAAAAGAATGCGGATATCTTTTCAAGTTGATGAGAAATTTAGTCAACCTGCAAAATAGGACTTGGAGATTATATATAGGTTGCACAGTGATTAAAGTTCAAAAAACTTATAATAATATTCGTACGCATGGTCATTTTTAAAACACAAGTTAATGTTTGTACATTATTCCATCTTCATGGGAGTTCGCCTTAGGTTTTAAAAAATGAAAAATATGAAGGTCGAACATGCATTGGGCAAGCGCACTGTTTACAACGCTCGATAAAAACACCAAATGTTAAATAACTTTGGTCGGTCAAAATTATAATACGTGTTTGGAGAACTCGATGTTAAATTATTATGAATAACATAGAACAGGTGAAGATAAAAGTAATATCGTCACGTACATTTTTTTGTACATCCAGTTAATGTGGATTTATTAAGGATATCTCTAAAAATTCTATATCGATGGCATCTATAAGATAATAAGGTACTAGATGTCGTTGCTTAATATTGTCAGATTTACCGCGACCGATTTAACTTTTTATGTCGGATTTGTGTTTACTCTCCAAGAAATTTTTTAACAATATCACGTGGGATATTAGATTGTTTGCATTTGTTGATGGTAGTTAACTCGATCAAAAAAAGCGTCCATGATTTTGATAGATATAGACTTAACATTAATGAATGATCTTTAAATTTTCTAAAAAATAACACACATGTTATTTTAATAATACATCAACAGGATCATCTTTGCCAGTACGAAAAAGTACATGAAGGATAAAAGGTTTCAATGGTTTTATGGGTTTGTAAAATAGGATAAAATACTCTGAGACATTATGTGAATTTGAAAATAGTTAGAATGAGATTAAACATCATTTAAAATATTATTTTTAAGCAATTGAATACATAAAAAAACTTTTGGTTAACTCCTTCAATTGATAAGTTTATCGTGCAGAAAACTAACAAACTCATGCATTTTAGATATACGATCAATAACCAAGTGGAGATGGATTATTCTAACGTGAAACATTATATTGGTACGAGTATGCTTAACTTTGAGTTGTTTTGGGGGAATGTACATTTTTTACTCGAGATGCCATATGGATTAATGAAGAAATCATTTGAAATATTTTGCTTTGTAGTACGACACAAATTTGAACACATTATGTTCAACAAAATCAAAGGTAAGGTCTCGATCATTACTTTAGATATCAATTAAAACCTTTAAACAATTAAAAGGATGTCAATGTGGTTGATACCAAATGCATTTTTGCATTAAAATCTACGCATGGTTTTCTGTGTTGGTATACATTATGGCACCTTTAGATCTTTAGATGGTTACTAGAAAATGTTATATATAATATCTCGTATACATATCATTACAAAAGAACTCGTAATAGAAAATTGATTAATTTTATTGAATTTTGAGGCCATAATATTTCCATTAAAATGAATAACGGGTGCACCTGTTGCACTTGATATGTCACCTACATTAACCTCTATCGATCGGTTCAAGACAAAAGATCTCGCTCGTTTGACGATACATCAGTGTTTGATTGGTCACCTAGTTTTAAGGGTTAACATACCCATATTTGCTATGTACGTCATGTTTCTTATAAAAGAAACATTTTCCCACACCACGTGAAGTCTCTTCAATTGTGTTTGCTGCCTTGAAATTAAGATAAACTTTTATCAAAACATAAAAACTAAGACTTAACAAGATACATTTTATAGTATTTAACTGATTAAGATAAAGAAAATCGAAGTAATTGAGAACACCTAGTTTTAAAAAGTTTATATACCCCCAGTTTTTATGTACATCGTGTTCCTAATAAAGGAAACATTTTTTCCCACACCATGTGAAGTCTTTTCAATTCTGTTTGTTTCCATGAAACATAGATGAACTTTTATAAAAACATAGAAACTAAGATTTAGCAAGACATATTATAGTATTTAACTGATTAAAACAAAGAAAATCAAAGTTGATGAGTCCGGATTCTGTCACCACACCTTATGTGAACCGGACAGGGTTAATTCGGACAATGTCCATTTCACTGGACAGGGGTAGTTCGGACAACCTCCATTTACTAAAACTGTCCGAACAGAACTAAAGTATTAAAAATATAATCACTTCATGATTAAAATCACTTGTTTACTTAAAAGCTAATGAGTCTTTGAACTCGACCCGAATCAATAAAAACACAACCCGAAAGCCCATATGGCCCAAAAGAAAAAGGGTATAAATACCCAACCACCTACATTAAATGAGGGTAATGAAAATTAAATACAATTAGGCAGCTCAATTCTCCCTCTACATTCTACCCAAACATTAAATACTCACAAAATTCCACAAAACTATAGACAAAGTTACAAAATTACCCTCAAACAAAAATAAACCATACCAAATTGGCGACTACAGTGGGAGCACGACGATGCCTGAATATAGCATTCAAAACCATCAGAAAAACCAGTCCGAATGAATCTGAACGCACCGGAAGTACCACCAGCTTTGCTTGAAGTGGTGGGAGAAAATGATGAATATACTATCGAGGAACGTGATAGGTTAAAAGGCGAGATAGAAGCTCTGAGGGCAAAGAGGAAAAAGATGGCCATAAAAGAGAAGTCAAAGGCATCAGTTGCTCATCATACTGACAACCCTAGAGAGCACGAGCCATCGAAAACCCATGTAAGTACAAAGAAGACTCATGCTAGCTCTAAAAAGTCTCACCGGTCTAAGCCGGTGGAGAGCTCTGATTCAGACTCAGAATCTTCCAGTAGCTCCTCGGGCGAAGATGGAGTTGAAGAGTCCTTGTCATCCAGTAGTGATGAGGGCTGATCTAAAAAGAAACCAAAGTTGGTTAAGAAGTATTCAAGAAAAAAGGATAGGCATGGAAAGTTAAAGTGGCATATAGGCAAAGGATCGTCTCATAGCCGGAGACACATAGACCTGATGCTGGTGGATCCTTTTGCCTTCCATAACGAGCCAGGTATCTTTGCAACTCCTAACGAGGATACTGTTTTCAGTCGTGGCCAGAATTGGATACAATCTCCATTGTCGTCTAAAATTATGTCCGGAAACCTCCCTAAGAGATTTGATAGTACAAAAATGGAGAAATACGATGGCAATAAAGACCCGAACAATCACTTGGAACAATTCAAAAAATTCATGATGAATTTCGATGATGAAGACAAGTTGTTTTGTAAAGCATTCTCCCAATCCTTTACGGGGAGTGCCCTGAAGTGGTATAACAGCCTACCACAGGGGTGCATCAGAAATTTTGATACCTTCTGGGTGGCCTTCCAGAGGCAGTTTGTTGGAAGTAAGGAGGTGAAGGGCAATGAAGACACAATTATCCATTGTGCCCAAGAACCGAATGAATCTCTGAAGGAATATATAAGTCGCTTTGTAAACACCAAAATGGGTTGGCTGATTGCTTCGAACAAGTAGCAATAGCTTCTCTAAGGTAGGGCTTAAACCCTGGAAATCTGGCTGATTCAGTGACAAAAAAAAAGGCCATGACATGGGGAGGTCTACTGAATCAGGTTTTGAAAGAAAATTAACGTGGATGAAACAAAGAAAACAAGGGTGCACAGGCAGGTGAGGTCTGCCCCGGCTGCACCAAACCCTAACCAAAATCAGTCCGGGAACAAGGCAAGGGAGGCCGGGCAGGGTCATAACAGAGCCAAAGCTCAGTCTCAGCCAGCTGCGCCTGCCCAGAGTCAACAATCTAGAAATAAGAGAGGGCCTTGGGTTCAACCAGAGTGATTTACTGAATTAAAAGAAAGTGTAGCCACCATTTATGACAAAACGAAGAAAGAAGTACACTATAGAAGGCCGGCTGCGCTACAATCTCCTAGGGAGCATCGTAACAATTGTTTCTGTCAGTATCATAATGATACTGGCCATACAACTGAGGATTGTATTGCTTTAAAGCAAGAAGTCTAGAATTTAATTGAAAGAGGAAAGTTAGGAGCATATGTTAAAAGAAGAGGAGGAAATAGGTCTGATAATACTCATCGAGCTGGTCCAAACAATGCAGGCACATCCGCTCCAGAGGGAGCTATGATGATAATCGAGAGATTCGATGTAGAGTCAGAGTACTTGGACCCTGATCCAACTCGAAATAGAGTGGGTGCCATTAAGGAACATTGCAAAACAGTGTCCGGGCTTATTAACTTTTTTGAATCACTCACAATTTTCGGAGGGGATACCATGACAGCACCCGCTGCTTCTTCGAGGAAGAAGCATGTTCATACTTTAGCTACCCAACTGGAGAGAGGCATGACTTCCTATCAATCGCAGATTCCATTTCCCTTCATTGTTTTCGATGAGGATGACCTGAGGGATATAGCAGGTCCTCATAAAGATGTTGTTGTCATAGGAGCATCCATCGGGGGCAATTAGATAAGACGAATTTTGGTGGATACTAGGAGTTCAGTCAATATTCTCTTTTTAACTTCATACAAAAAGATGAAGAATCCAGCGGTAATTTAGCGTTCGAACATGTCAATTGTGGGTTTCACTGGAAGCTCAACAGATGTGATCGGGGAGTTCAAAGAGGAGGTTTTGTTGGGCAAGGGCCCTTTTAAGAAGATGGTTAGAATACTGTTTGTCGTAGTGGATTGTCCCACTTGTTATAATGTTATTCTAGGGAGGTCTTGGCTCTCTAGGATGCATGCAGTGGCCTCACAGTCCACCAATGTTTGAAATACACTGTGCAAGGACAAGTGGGAGTTGTTCGGAGCAGCCAAAAGGTAGCAAGAGAGTGTTATGCAACAGCACTGGCTCCTCGGACGTTGGGGGCAGTTTGTATTAATGAAGAATAGCAGTTTGAGGGGATTTCTGGGGTGAGGGTGAAATTGATGACCCCAGAGAGACCTTTGGAGTTTTAATACCGGTTGAAGAAGTCGAGACACATTCTTTGGAAGAGGGAAAATATGTTAAGATAAGGTCCAAAATGACATCGGAATTAAAAGGTGAAATGTTGAAGTTCTTAAAAGACCATCAGTATGTTTTTTCTTGGTGCAATGCTGATGTTACTGGGGTACCAGCAGATATTATATCACACCAACTGTCCATCCGAAGAGACATAGCACCTGTGGTACAAAAGAGAAGAGCTTTTTCGAAGGAAAAGGTTGATGTCATAGTTCAAGAAGTCGACAGGCTTACTAAAATGGGGCACATGAAGGAGTCTCAGTACCCTTTATGGACAGCAAATCCGGTATTGGTAAAAAAGAAAAATGGCAAGTGGCGCATGTGTATCGATTTCACAGATCTCAACAGAGCCTGCCCAAAGGATTTGTACCCAGTTCCCCGGATTGATCAGTTGGTGGATTCCACATCTGGGAACAAGCTGCTTTCTTTTATGGATGCCTTCTCCGGATACAATCATATTCAAGTTGATCCGAATGATCAGGAACATGCTACGTTTGTTACTGATAGGGGCCTTCATTGTTACAAGGTGATGCCATTTGAGTTTAAAAAATGCTGGGGCTACTTATCAAAGGTTAGTAAACAAAGATTTTGCTGATCAAATTGGAAGAAACATGGAAGTGTACATCGATGACATGATGGTAAAAAGTATGGACGAAGAGCTACACTTGGCAGATCTCCGAGAAACTTTTGCTAACTTAGTAAAAGTAAATTTGAAACTAAATCCAGAGAAGTGTGTGTTCGGAGTACAGTCCGGGAAATTCCTGGGGTATATAATAAGTGAGCAAGGGATACAGCCTGATCCGGACCAGCTTAATGCTTTATTCCAAATGGAGCCTCCTCGGAATATTAAAGAAGTACAAAGGTTGATTGGGAAGTTGGCTGCATTAAATCGATTCATTTCAAGGTCTTCGGACAGGTGTGCCCCGTTCTTTCAAACTTTAAAAGGTGCAAAGGGATCGACTGGACTTCACAATGTGATGAGGCCTTTAATGAAATTAAAAAACAACTATCTTCCCCCAAGACTTTATTTAAACCTGTTGATGGAGAGACACTCTTCATATACTTGGCCGTTTCCGGTTGTGCCATAAGTGCTGTATTGGTGAGGGAGGTAGATAATTATCCCCGTCTGGTGTATTACGTCAGCAAGAGCTTGATAGATGCAGAAAAACGTTATCTGAAGCTTGAAAAATTAGCATTAGCCCTGGTGACTGCTGCTAGGAAGATGAGGCGTTAT